>CM037475.1:2865000-4243000 GCA_021014325.1 Plazaster borealis | reverse complement strand
GTGTGCGACCCATGTTAGATTCCTTAATAAGCCGACGCAATGCATGTATACTGACCCGACTACGTGATACGACTGGACGAGTCATTTTCTAAAATATATATATATATATATATTTTTTTTTCCCCTTTCAGGCAGATCTAATACATTTAGGAGCCAAGTTTGCACCGTGTATGCATCGAGATAGTCAAGTGCATCTTCGAATCGATGACGCAAGAGTTGCAGAGGGCGACACTGGTTGCTGCGCAAGGACAGATAAATCTGGCTGTGTACAAACGCAAAGGGAAGACTGCCCAGTGAGTGGAGACAATTAGTCTGAGAAAATAGAATTAGCTGTTTCAAACTGGTTTACCAACCAAAAGGACCTATGGTATAAATGCAAAAAAATAGTTAAATCCACATGCATATTACTCTGGTGGGATTTGAACCCACAACCTCTGCCATTTTAGATCAGGGCCCAATTTTATAGAGCTGGTGAGGCACTATAAGTAGCTAAGCACAGCAAAATTATGCTTAGCAGAGTAAGGTAACCGGCCAAAATACCATTTCACATACACCATTTGTGACTGGTATCCTGGGCCCTATTTCATGGCTGTGCTTACCGCCGAATTCTGCGCTTGCGGTAGAGATGGTAATGTGATTGATAGTTGCATGGACATGTGTTCCACACTGGCTGACGGGGCTGCATTACCCCTAAGTAGGGAGTTGACATCATTCAGGAATGCCTTTGGTCTAAATGAACAGGGCTAGTTGTTTTGTAAGGCACTTTGATAAGGGGTGTCGTGGCCGAGCGGTTAAGAGCGCCGGATTCAAGCTCTGGTGTTTGATCAGCAGAGTGTGGGTTCGAATCCCGGTTGTGACACTTGTGTCCTTGAGCAAGACACTTAACCATAAACTTCTCTCCACCCAGGGGTAAATGGGTACCTGTGAGGGCAGAGATGGTTATTGTGACTGATTTTGCCGAGTAGTGCATTTGTTGCACAAGGCTGTATACTCCCCCAGGGAGCTGAGATGGTTTAAGGAATGATTTAAGGCCCAGTGACCAGGGGTAATAATGTGAAGTGCTTTGGGACGCCCTTCGGGTGTGAAAAGCGCTATATAAAACTAACTATTATTTGATAGACAAGTTTGAAAATGACTATTTAGTACCTAATCGATTTCTATTGCTTTATTGATGAACTATTGACGAGACGCTGTGTTTTATCTGTTGGGTTTGATTTCAGACGAGGTTTGCAAATTTTATGAGGTGGTCAGACAACCCTGCGGACTCAAGAACGTCTGGACCAGTTTGTGGCCAAGATCCTAGGTGCGTATCTGTTATCCTCTTTGTTAATGTGTTTTGACTGGTTTGTTTTGCTTTGTTTGTTTATTTTAAAATAGCCCGATGTACATACAATATAGGTACATGCTAAGATTTGATGGGGGGTTTTGCAAAGTCAAGATACAACGTCTTTGCACTGACGCAACTAAATCAGGAAATTTATTACTATTTTGAATGTGGTTTTTGTATAATTTTTTTATTGGTAATTTCTGTTTAAAGGCATCGTACACGTTTGGTAATCGTCAAAGACCAGTGTTCTCACTTGGTGTATCCCAACATGTGCATAAAATAACAAGCCTGTGAAAATTTGGGCTCAATTGGTCATCGAAGTTGCAAGAAAATGATGAAAGAAAAAACACCCTTTTTGTACAAATTTGTGTGCTTTCAGATAGGAATAAAAACTTCTTGCAAGAAGTTTTTATTATTTTAACTTACTTAACTTAATTGTATTTTAGTGAGAAATTACCTCTTTCTCAGAAACTACGTTACTTCAGAGGGAGTCGTTTCTCATATTGTTTTATACTATCAACAGCTCTCTGTTGCTTGTTACCGAGTCAGTTTTTATGCTAATATATATTTTGAGTAATTACCAAACGTGTACAGTGCCTTTAAGTTTGTCCCTGATTAGCTGTCGTATGTTTATCTATTTGTCCTCTTGTCTGCCTGTCTTTGACCTACTCAAATGTTGTTTAATTGTCTTTATTTATCAATATCTGATCATTGAACAGATCGTGTACAAGGCCTGCATCTGTCCCTCCATATGAATGGAAAGATAACATCACCAAATGGCCTGTAAGTAGCCCAACTAAGAAACATGTTCAGTTGGGTTTTGTTTTTTCCCAGATTTTTCATTTTAACTCTTTTGGAGCTCGTTTTTTTTTTTGCGCTTTATACCTAAAATGCCCAGCTTTTTGAGGTGTTTCGAAATTCTGCACACAAAAAAAGTCTTTCTCATCAAAATCTTTTCTCAACAAAATTTATCTTTCTGATTTGTGTTGCCTTGGTACATCCCTCTCGTGATAACATGTATATTATTGGTCGTACATGAACGATTAATGACACTTTTTGAGTGCATAAAAAAGGTTGCACATGTACGATCATGGCGCTTTTGGAATACATAAAATAGATCGTACATGTACGACCTTGGCACTGAAAAGTTCATGCTACCAAAAGAACAATAGCACTCTGCACTAATGATGTCACTTTTGCTCAAAATACGTGTATGTCTAGACAAATATTCCACCACCTAGCTCTCCTGGGATCACCTCATCGGCCCGCCAAACCCCAGTAGTACAGTCAGCACATGCCAGTAAACATAAAGCTTGGACATGTATGCATGCGTATTTTAATGAATTCTGAAAAATTGTCTGAGATCCATGTACTGCACTTCTATTTTTAGCATTAGTGCTGAGTTCTATTGTTTGATTCAAATTAAGTAGATTCTTCTTAACTTCATTATCAGTGTCTTGTCCCACAGATTTAGAAGTATGTTTATTTGAAAAAAGCCAGGTACCGGTTAAAGACTCATCCAAGTTTACTTACATTTCTCAACAGATATGCTGGGAAAGCTATGAGATACCAGACCTAGACCATACAACGTGTGAACTGACTGGGCGGCCATGTTGTATTGGTATCTATGGTACATGTCAGATTGTCAGTAGAGATCAGTGCGACTTTGTCAACGGTTACTACCATGAAGAAGCCACACTCTGCTCTCAGGTACGTACTCTATGCATATCCAACCCCCCCCCCCTCGTTCCAGCTGCCCTTTCCCCTCCTCCAATGCAGTACCTGGTCTGAAACATACTTAAAGGCACTGGACATATTTGGTAATTACTCAAAATATATATTTGCATAAAAAATTACTTGGTAACGAGCAACGGAGAGCTGTTGATAGTATAAAACTTTGTGAGAAACGACTCCCTCTGAAGTAATGTAGTTTTTGAGAAAGAGGTAATTTCTCACTAAAATATTTGAATCTGAGAGAGACTTCAAGCCTGAAGCCTGTACAACAAGGGTGTTTTTTCTTTCAATATTTTCTTGCAACTTCAATGACCAATTGAACCCAAATTTTCACAGGTTTGTTATTTTATGCATATGTTGGGATACACCAAGTGAGAACACTGGTCTTTGACAATTTCCAAACGTGTACGATGCCTTTAAAGAGACACAAAGACAGCACTTTGACGTGTATCTTTACTGTTTGAAATTTTCTCCATAGGTTAACTGCATGTACGATGTCTGTGGTCTAGTCATATTTATCGATCCAGATTTTCCAGACCAGATCTACCGCATCTTTCTTTCACTGTTCCTTCATGCTGGGTAAGTCATTTGCAGCTAGATCAGATTTTAGAAGAAAAAAATTATATTTAAATCTGCTTTATTTTTGTACAGGTCAACTGGACCTCGTTGTATTGGGATCGTGTAATTTTAATAAATTCTTTCCTCCTTGCCATTTCAGTGTTTATTTGGTATTTTTGTGTATTGTTTTTAAGAGAGACATTAAGCTTTAAACAATATATTATAATAACATATTTATAGAAGGCATTGAAGCCTGCCCTCTTTCAAGTTGTTTCCATCAGTTTTTGTAAACTTTTCCTTTTTCATGCGATGCATATTATTTTGTCTTACACCTTCAAAGTTGCTATTTAGTCAAATATATTCTTTACATTATGCAGTAGACCTATATTACATATTGTTGAAGTGTGGTGGCTTGTCATGGCCGAGCAGTCAGGCGCAGAGGACTCAAGCTCTGGTGTTTCTGATTAGCAGAGTCTGGGTTCGAGTCCCGGTCTTGACACTTGTGTTAATCATTATGGCTTCGTCCTTGGGATGGGTCGTAAAGCCATAAGTTCCGTGTTGTTGTGTAATGCACGTAAAAGAACCCAGTTACAGTTATTGTTATAGGGATTGTATACGTTTGGTAATTGGAACCCACTGTTTGTTTCAATCCTATATAGTGGAAATTTCACTTCAAAAGGTGGTCGTGCTTTTGAGATATTGCCGAAAAATCTGGAACGGTTATGTCCAAGCAGGAAGAATAATCTGCAATTGGAATACACTATCTAAGAAACTCATATTCAAAGTTTTTGGGGATAAAAAGTGAGATCTTTTTCTAGAACCGCAGTACTTTGAAGTGAAAGTTTCTCAAAATGCATTATACTATCCAAAGTTGTACTTCTTACCAAGTAAGGTTTTATTGCTATTAATTTTCAGAGTCATTACCAAACGTATACAGACCCTTCCCCTTTAAGGGAAGGGGTTTGCCCAGGTGTTCCTGGCATGTTTAGCAATTTCATCCGTACAACCGACCCTGCCCGTGTGACCCCTGGCAAGAGATGTTGGTGCAGTACCCATCAAGGCAAAATGATATCTGAGAAAAGAACTCATCTTCGATGAAAAGCAAATATTGCCTTGTACCCATCCGAGTTTCTTCCGACACACTGCATCACTTTAAAAATTCCTCTCATCAATCTTTTACATAATTTGGGGTTGAGCAAAGAAAAAATGACTAGGGCGCCTGCAACCTCTACCAACTGAGCTGTCTAGCCCTATGTTGGCGGTCTTCCTATTTTGTCAATATCTTTGTTGGGGGGTGGCCGTCAGAAGCCATTCAACATGTAACTGCCGTATGAATGGCTTCTGACTGGCACCCCCGAACAAAGATATTGACAACATAGGAAGACCGCCAACATAGAGCTAGATAGCTCAGTTGGTAGCGCGCCGGCACATTTCCAGTGGTTGCAAGTTCAAGTCCCGCTCAAGTAAATTTTTCTTTGTTCAACCCAAAATTATTTTAAAATGTACCCAGTCAGTTTTCCTTGTGGTTTATTACTTGATGTTTATCTGTTACCTGCTATCTTTTACACAGTTACACAGTTAAAGATGAAATATGTCTAATCATTCATCAAGTCAGTACCAAATCTGACCTTTTTCTCAATTTATTGATTGCATTACAGAATTTTCCACTGTATTTTGAGCTCCATTATGCAAATGACTATCCTACGAGATCTGGAGAAGCTGGCCGGATGTTTCCGAATATCAGTCATTTACATATTCAGCGGCATAGGAGGCAATGTAACAAGTGCAATATTCATTCCTTACAGAGCAGAGGTAAGGCTGCTTTGGAGACTCGTAATAAGGGAATCAAAGTGCGGTGAAGAGGTTTTTAAACTAGTTGTTTAAACACGCTGAGGCCTGGTTCTTGATAATTTTACCGAGACGGAGTCGAGGTAAAATTATCTAGCACAATTTTGTTGAGCTTTGCTAATGTTTGTGCTTAAGCAGCTCTATGAAATCGGGCCCAGGCCTATCCGTGTTTAAACAAACAGTTTAAAACCGATTCAACACACTTTGATTCCCATTCATGAATAAGTTTCCGTTAAAAACATTCAAAAGTCCTGTACAAGTTTAGACTAAGTCTGAGTTTAGCCTCAGCTCACCTTGACTCTGCGTTGTATTTCTTTCCATGCTGAGTGCTAAGTAGCTCCTTGCGCTAGATTCAAACTTGCGCGCTTAAGTTTCAAACTATCACAGGCAAGTTTCAAACTTGTGTGAGCCAAATATGGGCCATACCAACTGAAATATATTGTGATAGCGCCCTCTTTTGACATAATAATGTCAAGTCATGTTTAATCACTTCTAACTGTGTTTATATATCACACGTTTAAACATGGCCACATGATCTCCTCTAGACCACTCAGAATGAATAAACTGTCCCAGGTATTTGTGAATATACATTGTTCTTGAAAATGTGTGTGAGTTCAGAATTTAGCCAACAATGGAAATTAACTTGGTACATCTGCTGCCATGTAGTGTCCCAAGGTCTAATGATACACTGAAGAATTTGACTCATTTCTAAAAAAAATTATCCCTCCCCTTTACCCTCCTACTCTTAGGGCCTTTTTTCAAACGTCGACTTGGGCTCCAGCTCCGGCTTGGGTTCTTTCATAAATTTTTGAGCAGTGTGTATTTATCACGGTGTTTCCAACATTAAAAAAAGCCTGAAGCCGGAGAGGGAGCCAAAGCCGAGATTTGAAAAAAGCCTGCTGTAATATTTCCCAGTGAGTTGATAAAACCATATAAAAACCATATGACTTCATGGGTTGTGTATGGTGGAGCAACTGTGCACAGAACCAACTGTGTACATATGTGTATTGTGTAGATGCATTCACCACATGATATCATATTGCAGGCTGGCATAGATTTATCCATCATTCAAAACCACATTGGATGATATTGAATGTTCTTAAAGTTGGAGGGTTGACTGTGTAGTGCCCTGTGTAGATGCATTCACCACTTGATATAATGCAGGCTGGCATAGTTTACCTATCATTTAAAACCATGGTGGATGATATTGACTTTTCACATAGGAGGGTTGAAGCAAAGTTGAAATAAGCGGTTCTGGAGAAGGATGCAGCAGATCATTTGTCTTAATATCCATTGTGTATCTTTTTCTCTCTCTCTTAGACTGGACCAGCTGGGGCCCAGTTTGGCCTTCTTGCCTGCCTCGTTGTTGAGGTTCTCCAGAGCTGGCAGATCCTCAAGTCTCCCTTCAAGGCTCTGGCCAAGTTGCTCTTCATCATCGGCCTCCTCTTCATCTTAGGACTGCTCCCGTGGATCGACAACTACGCCCATCTCGGCGGCTTCATCTGCGGCACCTTCCTCTCCTTCATCTTCCTCCCGTACATCTACTTTGGGGAGTTTGACCGCACCCGGAAACGTCTCCAGATCCTCATCAGCATCTTCCTCCTCCTGGCCTACTACTGCCTCGTCTTCACTGTCTTCTACCTCCGCCTCCTCAAGGACTGCACCTGGTGCCAGTACTTCAACTGTGTGCCGCTGACGGACGACTTTTGCAATGACATGGATCTCAGACTGGAGAAGATTCCCATATGAACGGTGCTTTTATGGGTCACAAGAGGGCGCCCTTGACATCCAACAGTGCCTCCTTGTTTTGAATGGCAAGATTTGTGGCTTTCCCCTCAAACACAACTTCCGAGAAACCAATGGCAGCGAAGGACGAACTGTCCCAAATGTTCAACATTCATCAAATTCCGGTGTTCTTCATGTAATGAAATCTTTATCTAGAGCAGTCGTGTTGACTAAATCCAAACTCTGGCGGTTTCTATGATGCATAGAAGTAGAACCCAGAGATTCTTGTGTGTGTCTGTAGGCAATAAGCCGTAGTGAGTTAAAGTAGAATATTGTCTGGAACAGTGACTTGACTGGTCACAAACGCTCAATTTAATTTCCTCGGACTAAAACTGCTGTTGCTACATCGTTCTTTTTTCATTGCAAACTCCAGATCAGCAAAGACTGGTATCCTTGTGCCACACATGTGACATAGCAACACTGGATGTAGTCTGAGGAATTCAAACTTAGTGTTCAGGCATGGTACCAGACAACATTCAAATGTAACTCGCACGTTGCTTATTCGTGCATTTAGGCGGTATGGCAAATTTCAGCCTTCCCATTGTCTGATCCATTTAATTTTGCCATACCGGCATGTCACATGGTATTGATACACTGTGTCCACAGCGGACGTTGAGGGCGTGCACAGCAGACACAGACGACAAATTACCTTAGTATTCTCCTTGTTCTTTTTCCAATGCCATGACGACAAGTATTAAAATCATAGAAAGGAACCACCATGCTGTTCGTCTGCAGTCACACTTTACCCGAGTGTCTGGCAACTGTTGCTTTTTTAAAAGCTGTTTTTCTTCTTCTTTTTTTCGCCTGTGTATGAATGTTTTGATTGATGTTATGAATTGTGTTAAAAATGGTCATTCCAAAAAACAGAATAAGTTTGGGGTATTCGTTTTGTTAAGTTTAGTACAAAACAATGCAAGCAGATATTCTCAGTCTTACCATTATGATTACTTCCTAATGGTGGATGCGACATTAATTGATTAAAATGGTGCCTTTGTTACATAACTGCTATCTTTAAATGCTTCTGTGGCCATTCTTGTTTGGATCCCTGTGTAACCAGTATGATAAATAGCCTTGATGATGGATCTAGTAATTGGGGGGACAGACTGCTGAGGTGGAGGCAACCTTGTTTTGGTGTTTTTTCCCTCAGAGGAGATGAATTTGAGCTCTTAACATGAACACTAGAGGGCGCTGTTTAGACTTAAGGGTCTGTATACATTTGGTAATGACTCTGAAAATAAATGGCGATAAAAACTTACTTGGTAAGAAGTTCAGCAGCTTTGGGTAGTAAAATGATTTTTGAGAAATTTTTATTTTTGAGGTACTGCCGTTGTTGAAAAAGATATCACTTTTTATCCCCCCAAAAATTGGAATCTGAGAAGTGTTACTGCAGTAACGTTTCTCAGATTGTGTATTCCAATTGCAGATTATTCTTCCTGCGTGGACATAACCACTCCAGATTTTGGGCAATATCTCAAAAGCGCTACCACCTTTTGAAATGAAATTTTCGCAGGTTAGTTTTGTGGTATATATCTACAACTATAATAGGATTGAAACAAACAGTGGGTTCTAGTTACCAAACGTATACAATCCCTTTAATTCGGATCTTGGAGCATGAATTTTGTTGAATTTTCGTGTAGCTAAGTATCTGCAGCTCCAGCTGCGGCTTAGGCACTGTCAGTTATTTTGAAGTGCGCATTCGGTTACAGGGCTTCAAACAGGGCCCAATTGCATAGAAATGCTTAAGCAGAAAATATTGCTTGACACATTTCTGCTAAGCAGAAATGAGCAGGTTACCAGTCACAAATTGTACATGTGACATGGTAGTTTGGCTGGTAACCATATTGTTGTGAGCATAATTTGTTTGTGCTCAGCTGCTTTTTGTAATTAAGCAGCTTTATGAAATTGGGCCCAGGTGGACGGAGCCAAAAGCCAAAGAGGCGTTAAAGCACTGGGCTCAATTTCATAGAGCTGCTTGAGCAGAAACAAAAATTGCTTAATATTTTCTGCTTAGCAAAACTAAGCAGGATACCAGTAAGATTTTGTACATGGTATTTTTAGCAGGTAACCTTATTCTGGTTAGCAACTATGACATTGGGCCCTGATAAGAGCACCTGTTGGTTCACAAATTTAGATCTTACCTAAAGCTCTCTTTATTTTTTGAGGTTTCCATCTACCCCCACCCCGCCCCATCAACACCCCCCCCTCCCCCACCACCATCGCCAACTTCTCTTTGACTTTACCACGGTGGCTGTTCGTTTCCACAGACATCACCCACCTCCTCCCCCCCCTCCCCTGATCTCCCCTTATAAGTCTATTCCGATAGCAGATCTTCTATTTTTATTGGATGTGCAGTTTGGTAGTTCGTTGACCCCAATCAAGCTAGAGATTTTAAAACACTTTTTCAAGCAGGACAGATATAAGTTTATCGGCTTTTATTGTACAATAATCAAACCAGATATAACCATATATTTACATTCCTGTATTTTGTACAATTGTATGATTGTATATACATCTTGGTGTGTTTTTTTTAGTGTTTTTTTTTTTTTACAAAACAGGTAAAAATTTCTTATCTGAAAAACGAAACACTTTTTACATCCCTATTATTACATTGTATCTACACCATGTACATTTATGTATATTAAGAATCGAACGCAAACAATTGCCATTCGTAGATTTCGACCACATGACTTCTATAGTGTATTACTGCTTTAGGTTGTAGAAATGAATCTGAGAGAAAAAAAGAGCCAGCTATATGTAATTTTTTGTCCACATTTTCCTGGTGAAAACTGCTGTTAATTATTGATGATGAAAACAAAACAGGTTGTATGCTTAATATCAAAGATTCAAAAATTGTATATTTATGTCAAAGTTCACAGTTCACAGGTAAAGTGCTGATCTAGATGTTTTTTCTGGACATTAAATTTTACAAGGAAAATATTATATACATGTTAAACTGAAATAATTATTGTATTTTTTATTTCATTTCAGTTTTGGATTATCCCTATAGGCTTAGATATTAAGAAGTTAATCCCAATTTATGAAATCTGTTAAGCAATTTTAAGTGTTAAAACAGGTTTTCTAAAGTTTTACAAAGTTAAGTTATTGAGACAACTCATTTGATTTAAATAATAAAACATGTTTTCAAAATACATCTTTTGTTTTTGGTCCAACGAAAAAAAGAAGAAGATAAATTGGACCTCATTACACTGGTGTTTAACACCATTTTGTTTTTAAAAAAAAACTTTTAAGACATAAAATGGCAGTGAAATGTTATACACTGGTAAGTGTTTAGTAAACTTTAAAACCTATTTACAAAAGAATCCAAATGTCATAAAGCTGCTTAGCGTAGAATATTGATTAATAAAGTGCTGGGAGCCAACCAAAAATAGTGTTGATACAAGTGTGTTGTGACTGGTAACCTGATTCTTCTAAGCAGGACTTTCTGTGCTTAGAAAACTCGGGACCCTGCACTCATTTCCTTCTAAAGCATACCAGCCAAATTCCAAATGATATTTTCAATGTAACTGGTGCCCTGCTAAGTTTTACTTGGCAGAGAAAATTGCTGAGCAGTTTTTTTTTTAAATTCTAAGCAGCTCTATGACCTGAATGATGATTCATAACTTTCACACACGACACATTAAAAATCTTCCTAAAAACGGAAACCAGTGGTGACTGTTTAAACCACACAAGAAAAAAAGGTTCATCAGACAATTTTTCCTAGATGTTTTACAACCTCTCTTTCTGTACGTACATTTTTGTTTCTGTTTTCTTTTCAAGTTTATATGATCATAAAAGCGCATTTGAACTAAAAAGTCACGTTTGTTAACGCGAGGTTCAAAGCTTTTAACAAATTATTTAAATGCTACACTTTGTGAAAGACGCACTTTTGTCTTTGTTCACCGTTTAACAAGAGTTTGAATACTGCAATTAAGAGGTTGATGTTTCACTGTGTGAAAGATATTTTTTTCAAACATGAGATTTTAGTTTATTTTAGAATTATATCAACGAGTTTATATATTAAAACCTTGTTTGTAAATGGTATCTTTATTATATTATTGAAAAAAATCGTTATACGAATTTGTTCAATCAACGAAATAAAAAGTGGATTCAAAGTTCCAGAAATTAACTTTTCTTTCAAGAAGCACCGTGTAGTTTTGTTCTTAATTTTGTTTTGCTCAAAGTTCACAATCTGTTACATAAAATACTGCAAGTTACAAAAACGGAAGAATGTCTTATCTTAACAAAGAAGTTTGTCGATCTGCGCACGAAGTTCGGAAAGTGGTCTTGTGCTTCCGTCGGCTCGTGAAGCCAATGAGAACCTTCCTTCTGAAATCATCGGGAAGCCGTGCTTTCTCCTCATCTCTGATTGGTCGGACAGAGCTGAGTGTCGATCCTCGTCGTCGAAGAAGACGTCGTCGTTGGCGGCGCCCTCTCGAATATCACCGAGTCTTCCGGATACAGTGTTTCGACGGATGTGTGTCTTTGGACGTCTCACTGAAAGGTAGGAAAATAAGACGAAAGTTTTGTGAAAATAATGATCAACTAAACACATGACAAAGTGAAGCTGAATTGGCGCCATTTTCAAATAGTGTGGGGGGTTTTTTAATGACAATCTACATAAACTACGTCAAGCTGAAAATGTTCTGTGTGCTAAAAGTAGTTCTAGTTTTATTGTTGCTTGGTGTAAACAATTGGGAGTTTAAGTGAACTGAAGATCAACCTTAAAACAGAGCCATTTAAAAGTGTCTTCCAATGTTTTTGCGAGAGATAAAAGGTAAAAAATAAAATGAATGATATAAGAAAATGTCTTACTTGCTGATCCTGGTCTTTGGTTGAGTGAAGGCAGTCCACTACTCTCCACCATAACCTCTGACGACCCCGAGTCTGCTGGTGATGGTCTTCTCTTCGGAGAGAAATCAGCCAGGGAAAGGGATGCCATCTCGAAGATATCATCGTCACTGAAAGACTGAGAGCGGTTTCTGGTATCAGAGTCGGCCATGTCTTCGCCCCATGATGACTCGGATCCGTAGCACGAATCAAACTCGGTATCGGCGACCGACGAGACCCGGGTGCACATCCTGCAGAGCCCGCTGCTCCGACGCCTGTCCGTCACTGCGGTCTTGGACTCCGCGATCTTGGGGAGTAGTCGAGAGCTCTTCGATCCCCGGGTTGGTTTGGCCCAGTCGAACGCGCTCAGGAAGCTGGAGTCAGACACGGTGGTGGAGGCCTTTCCCTGCCTGATGAGGATCGTTGCGCACACGTCGAATCCCATGCTGAGGGCTTGCATGAGCGGGGTGACGCCATTGAAATCGGCCACGTCGACGCTCATTCCCAACTCGACCAGCGAATCCACCACCAGTTTAACTGAGGCTGCACTGCCGGATGTAGCGGCGTGAAACAGTGCGGTACGTCCACTGACGTCATTATGATTCAAGTCCAAGTTGGAGTCCCTGTACTGCAGCAGAAGCTCCACCTCCTGGTCTTTCCCCTTCAGACACGCCCACGAAAGGGCACTCCTGCCGGTCGCATCGGCGATTGACACAATAGCACCCTTCTTCAGCAGCATCTTGACGATCTTATTGCGCTCTTTAGGGTCCTCAACGAAGATGGCATGGATGAGGGGTGTCTTGCCGCACTCGTCTCTCTCGTTGGGACCGGTGCCTGCGTCCAAGAGCATCCCAACTTGACGGTGGCGAGCTGCCGCGATGGCACGCACGAGGGCATGGTGGCTGGATTTGCACTCCTGCGGGAACATGATTTTCTCAAGAACTTGGTGATTCTGACAAGAACTGGAAAAGGTGACTTGCACAATTCGGCCGTGTGGAGATGAAGCTAACAGCGTTTAACCTCGGGACTACAGAGCTCAACAAACAGCGTGAATTGCTGATATCTTGCTCAAGAAAACCCGACAGATCAGACGGCCAGTAGCTACACACCTGTTCCCGCTGTGGTGAAGATCGAATGACGACGACTCAGCCCATCGCAGTTTCTTAAATATAATTCTCCACATCTGAGATTAACACTGAGCCAGTCGCTAGCTGCGGCTAATTTCGTCACCGGCCATTCACGGCAAGAAAACTCCGTCAACAGCGCGTCTCGGCCTCAGTGCCTTACGTCGTCTGCACATCGCTGAGGTGTTTTCCCACAACGGTGTGGGTTACGCGTCGACGTCACTACGCGGTCCGTGACGGGGTATGGGGTAGATGTTTTTTGTATACAGAGGCGGTGAACGCGGGAGTCATATTTTTATGAATGGCCGGTCGTATATAGGTTCATAAACTGACTCACTAGAATAGGTCATGGTTTGTGTATTTTTTTATATAAATAAGTAATTTAGAAGAGACCTGGACCTGCAGACAAACAGAATTTGGGTTAACACCTTATGGTATTTAGTTTACAAAAACGTCGCCATTGTGAATTCAACTGAGCAACACAAGAGCTGGCGTGTTTTTAAGGTGTCAAATTTTGTTGTGCCTTTTTCCCTTGAACAAAATGTTTACATAAGAGAATTCAACCTAAAAGTCAGAAAACGACTTATTAACCTTCAAGTTGACATATAGCATTTTTTTAAACTAAGGTGCTTTTAAACTTTTCTGTGAGTTTCTGTAAAATCTTACCCTATTTCATTTTCAAACTATCACGTCTCGTAGTTTGCTCTTTTACTGAAAAAAGAAAAGAAAATTAGGCTTTAAAAACCGTGGTTTAATTCCATAAAATTGTTAAGCACAAGAAAGTTGCTTAACACACCAAACTCTTGCTCTGCAGACGGTTACCAGCCAAAATAAAATGGAAATGTATTTTGTTCGAGACTGGTTCACTGCTAATATTTTCTTGGCAGGAAATTTGCCTTTACCGTTTTAGGCTTATGGCTGAATGTTCAACTAGCTCGAGCCTATAAACGACTTTGCAAGTAGTAAACCTAGTCTCAGCAGAGAAACCTGATAATCGAAACATTATTTCGGTGCATTTAAGCGGGCCGGAGATGGCTTTTATTAAACCTCGGGCGGTACGCTTGTTAATCTCCCGCTCACATTGCCCCCCCCCCCTCCTCCGAAAAACCAACCAAACAAACAAACATACTGACAAACAAACAAACAAAACCACAAAAATAACCACAAAACTACATCGAACATTGACATTAAATAGTCACTCTGCATTGCAACATGGCTGTCACCACACAGCTTATTAATAGATATAACTCGTCAATCTCATTCCATCCAAAAATAATCAGCTAAATTTATTATTCAAGTCCTTCTCAATTTTATCATTTTACGTCAACCGTAAACTTTCACCGATTCCATGATATTGTTCCTTGTGTTCACCTCATCATAACAAAACAAACTGAATCTATAGTGAACATCATCAAGAACAAAATCACAAAAACTAGCCACGCAAATACATTCCGTCGTTTTGTGGTAAACACAGTCGTCACGAGGCGTGGCTTTCGTAAACGGAGCTGTTAATAACGCGGACAGCCCCTTCTCGGGAACAATGAGTTATTTTAGTCTCGAGCCTCTTATAATAGCTGGTGATGCAACTGTTCATCTTTGAAAGTGAAACAAAATCTCACTCGGTGCGCTGCAACGATGCAGTACTGTCTTGCGCATAGTGATGATAAACAGTTGATTTAAAGGTAGGCCTACATGTGTACGGCTTTTGGAAATTAATGTAAAATAATTATTCCAGTGTTAATGTACACAATGTACAAATCAACTTAATATGAAGATTTCATTCTAAAGGGCATTTGAGTTTTTGAGATGAAACTAAAAATCCACAATTTTGTAAAAATGTTTTGTCAGAGATTTTTGCTCGCGTTGAAAAATGTGTTTTTGTTGTTTATGTTTTTGTTGTCGAATTGAAATAACTTGAATCTAGTGTCGGGGACATATCGCTGTGAATCGGCCGGAAGCATCTCTCAGGAATAGTTGCAATAAATAAAACAAATATAAACAAATTAAGTGATATTCACATTTCCTCCATTTTTTTCCAAGCATATATCTTTAACACCATTCGATCAATATACGTTTTTGATACCCTTTTAGTTGTTTCTCTCCGTTTTTTGTTTTTTCTTACTTTTTTTTCTATCTCTTTTTTTCCAGACCATGTAATGAATGACGATGTTTAATTTTGTTGTAGGACATATTTCTCAAAAAAGAAAAGAAAAAAAGGGTGACCCATCTGACATATCAAAGTCATTTAATTCTTGCGACAAATATAGCCCCAGTGACATTTGTATGCCCTTTTCTTGTATAGTAATGTGCACTTGCCGATGAAACTTGTTTGTGTCACAAGAACAGATTTAATTAAAGCCTAATTATTATTTTTTTAACTCTGCAGGTCAGCAGCCTAGCTGTAGCTGACTACATACAATCACTAATTAGCTGATAACCAATTAGTTTTTTAATCAAATATTTTTACTTTTTTACTATAGTCTATCATCATATCAACGCAAACAAACAGGACAAAATTAGTTGTCTAATAAACTTCGTTTAGCCTGTTCAGCTGTGTGAATGCTTGACCCCAATGTCTTTGTTTACAAATCCCTGGGGGCGTAGAAAAAACAACAACAACAACAACAACAACAACAACAACAACAAAACAGCTACTACTAATCTCCCGAGAGGAAATGTAATTTAAAAAAATAATAAGAACATTTTTTTAATAACTGACATCTGCAGACCCTCGGTAGAAAAAAAAACTTCAAGAGATCACGGTCAAACAAATATGTTTTTAATTAGTGCAAACAGCGACTTTTTCTTTTGACTGTTGGCAACAGCTACTCTGCCAGGGGCGGATCCAGGATTTTCCAAACGGGGGGCGTGAAAATATACCAAGGAGCAAAATATGAAATGTTTTGTGTTGCTGCTGCCACACAAGCTTCATTTCTCCCTCCCTCCCTCTCCTCCTCCCTCTTTTTTTATTTTTTTGATTTACTTTTTTATTTTTTTTTTTTTTTTGAAAAAGGGGCGGGCCCCCCCCCCCCCGCCTCCGCTGTCTGCAGATGAGTAGTGTAATTTGATATCATTACGTTCGCATGATTTTAAATGGTGTTTAAAAACTTATTTGAGCGGTCTGCGCCCAATTTCCGAGTAGCACTTGATAGACAGAAACATAATGGGGCATCCGTCGCAACAATGTATATTACCTGGCGTTTTAGCTGGTAACCTGATATTCTCAAGCAATAGCTTGTTTGTGCTGGGTGAATTATTACGCACCAGGGGCCTTTCTCAAACCTCGGCTCTGGCTCTGTCTGATGCTCGAACCACCGCGTGCAAAATACACGCTGCTCCAAAAATGTATAACAAAGCCCAAGCCGGAGACGGAACCCAAGCCGAGGTTTGGGAAAAGGCCCCAGGGCCCAATTTCATGACTCTGCTTGGCGCGTAATTCTGTGCTTACAGTAATTCTGTGCTTACATCACATGTATGTTTATGTGCTTTATACAGGGAGCTGTAAGCATATAATTCTGTGGTAAGCAGTGCCATGAAATTGCGCCCTGCAGCTCTATGAAAGTTGCTAGGCGGCGTTAGGCTCCGACTTAGGCTCCGGTTTGGGCTTTGTCGTCAATGTTGGAGCAGGAGGGCCTGTACATTCTGCACGGTGCTTCGACATCATCAGACCCCCGAGCCGCAGCCTAAGGCCAAGGGGAAAAAGCCCCTGGTCACGTGCCCAAAGAGGGAATGTATTACCAGCCAAACAAAATAGTATAGGTCCTAGACCTTTCGTTTGAAAACGCTGACCACCATTTTGTAATACTATAGAAGGCCTTGAGTAGCTCAAAATGTATAAACTGGCTTAGCAGAAATTTGCTATTTTTTAGTAAAACATTGCAACTTTTTTTATGAAGTATAAGCTTACCCCGTTTTTTTATGGTGTACCAGTATAACTTTAAGCTTACCCCCTTTTTGGATAGTAAATTTGATTTATCAGTAATATGGGTATTAATTTGATAGCATTATTGGTCAAATATAAGAAACTGTTGTAGGCCTATTTGTTTGCAGTGAAGGCCGCCACTACTTTTGCATGGTTGGTAAAACTCGTGGCCGTGACGTTGCAGAAAAAAAGGTGAGTAAGCTGTTTGTGATTAGTTTATACAGTACTTTTTTTAGCAATACACAAGTTGGAACCAGTAAATTCTGTGGCGAGTTGGTGGTCTGCGTTTCTTGCGTGCAGCGAACTTGGCAGCATTTGGCGCTACAAAAATATTATTTGTGTGCAACAAACATAAATAAATTTCTCCTTGACATTTCTCTCCGTCGGAAATAAGCTTGCCATCCGGAAAAAGACAACTTATAAAGGAAAGAGAAGCAACATATATCTTATCTTCGACTTTAATGTTATCATACCCTTTTATGCTCGGATGCCGCACGTTTAAAAATAGTGTTTTATTGAGAATGGGAATGTCCGTCGGCATTCAGTCTCTTTGTCGCTTCAACAATAAACCTTCACTTGATTGTTAAAAAGTAAGAACTTTTTTGTATGTTTTTTGTAGCCATTTGAAAAAAATTAAATCAAGCTTTAGAAACAGATCAATACTTACCTTTGTTCACATGTTTTATATTTGGAAACAACTGAACAACGGGTAGGAGTGAATCGGAAATCCCGGGGAGCGGTATGAGATACAAATATTTTGTAAAGTGTTTTCAAAATATTATACTGGAATGTATATGTTATTCTATAAATATGAGCCTAGGGGGAAACCTGTTCCACAGTGAGTTGTTCCATGGATGTGGCCGTTCATTCAACTTGAAGGGTGCACCACACTAAATAGAGAGAAACTCATGCGTGGAGCCTTATTCATAAAATGTAAACCCAACAACTTTTTCTGTAAATCAAATATTTGAAGGTCGTGGCTTTTATGGATCGTTGAAAAATGGTCCAAAGTTTTGCTCCTGGACTTTTGACTTGGAGCACGGGTACATTTACCTTCTCAAATGGCCCTATTTTGCTAAAAGCAAAGATGGAGTTTGGCCAGTTTAGTCGTTCAGGGTGTTTTTATTTTAGATGAGCCTAGCTTATAAAGCTAAACGGCCAACCAACTAAAAATTGAAAAGAAAAATGAAGGCTACTTGTCAGACAATGTTGGTTTGTTTTCAAGAGGCTGAGAGACTTTTAAATATTTTGTGGGTATCTTTTTAATTTTTAGCGTTTAGCATTGGTTGCTATGGGGAGGTTTTTAATTAGTGAAGTGCACTGTGAATATTATAATCTAATCGAAGACTGCCCTCTACGGGCTGGTAGATCTGCAGAAATAACCCTTATGTTGCCTCGTGTTCCAATCATGAACCCCAAACGGACCCCCTCGCGCCCCTCCTGTACCCCTAACCCAAATCACAAAGTTCCACAAACAAAACAAAGACCGTTATCATTGTTATAACAACAGCAGCCACTTGCAAAGTCTTTATTGACACGTTAAAAACCTCAGCTTATAGCTTTACATTTTAAAGTCCATGAGCAAATACTCGTGTAGGGGATTTTACTTAAAGGCACTGAACACGTTTGGTAATTGTCAACGACCAGTGTTCTCACTTGGTGTATCCCAACATATGCATAAAATAACAAGCCTGTGAAAATTTGGGCTCAATTGGTCATCGAAGTTGCAAGAAAATGATGAAAGAAAAAACACCCTTCTTGTACAAATGTGTGTGTTTTCAGATAGGAATAAAAGGCTTCTTGCAAGAAGTCTTTAATTATTTTAGTGAGAAATTACCTCTTTTTCAAAAACTACGTTACTTCAAAGGGAGTCGTTTCCTACAATGTTTTATACTTTCAACAGCTCTCTGTTGCTCGTTACCAAGTCAGTTTTTATGCTAATATATATTTTGAGTCATTACCAAACGTGTACAGTGCCTTTAACACTCGGGAACGTGGATCAGTCAGGTCCAAAGATTATAGAGCGCCGAAGGCGCAAGATGCGGAACTCGCGGGCTGAAATGTGAAATCCCACTGGACGCCATTTCGGCAAGTAACTCTTCTGATACAACAATAGATCAGTGCCGATCAGCGCAGACAATGACCATTCCTACCAATGGGAAACAAAATATTTACTTGCTTAAATGGCGCCCTCGCGTATTTCACGTTTAACAATAAATAAAGCTTCAGTTCCGCATCCTGCGCCTTCGGCGCTCTATAATCTTTGGCCAGGTCCCTTTTGAGCGTGATGAGAATAATATTTCTTTATTTCTCTAGCATTCAGTGGAACACGACCAAGTAGTGATCGAGGTTTGTTGACCATCATTATTAAATCAACACGTCGGTCCGAGCGATCAACGCGTCGTGTTTTTATTGAAAACTGAAAACGTCGATTCCAATCCACGGGTTTGTGTTGTTACGTAAACGGCGTGAATTAATTATCCACTGTACATTGTTAATGTGTCTACATGTCAACGGGACAATGGCGAGACTGGTGAATTGAATTATAGCACAACCTTCAAAAACGAACTCGGCAGTATGGTCGCTTTGTTATTAGAAATAATGAAACTGATAAAAGCAAAAGAAATGTGGCTTGACTTTTGGACCCCAGCAGAGTCTTTCTCGAAGGCTGTCCTTTTTAGCCTTCGAGAAAGACTTTGTAGGGTCGAAACGTCAGGCCACTTACTATTTTTTGAAAAACATAGGCAACTTGAACAAAGGCCCCATGACCTTTTGGTTGGCAAGCAGTTTGCAACAGCTACTTCTATTTTCTCTAAACTGATAAGAGAGACATTTTCAAAATGCAGGCATTTTTTGTGGATTTCATTTAAAGGCACTGAACACGTTTGGAAATTGTCAAAGACCAGTGTTCTCACTTGGTGTATCCCAACATATGCATCAAATAACAAGCCTGTGAAATATTGGGCTCAATTGGTCATCGAAATTGGAAGAAAATGATGAAAGAAAAACACCCTTGTTATACAAATTTGTGTGCTTTAAGATAGAAATAAAAACTTCTTGCAAGAAGTTTTTTATTATTTTAGTGAGAAATTACCTCTTTCTCAAAATTACGTTACTTCAGAGGGAGTCGTTTCCTACAATGTTTTATACTATCAACAGCTCTCCGTTGCTCGTTACCAAGTAAGTTTTTATGCTAATATTTTGAGTAATTACCAAACGTGTACAGTGCCTTTAAGACAATTATTCCATACTTTGCTAAAATCGATGAAAGGGCAACATTTCTATAGGTACTAGCACAAAAAGGAGCCAACGACAATACAATTATGATCACCAGTGTAAGGCTACCAGCCAAAAATAGTAAATACCATTCCACATATTGTAGGCCTTTATGTATACTGCTTAGGTTTTTTCTTCAGACAAAAGTCTTAGCAATATTTACTGCTTAAGCAGCTCTATGAAATTGGGCCCAGTTCATTTTTAATAGGAAGTAACTATTGCGAGTAAACTGGTAGGAAGATAATTAATTCACGCCATTTACGTATACATTAACAGTTAACACAAAAGCTAAACAAAACTCGTGTCTCTTAAAGAGATTGTATACGTTTGGTAATTGGAACCCAATGTTTGTTTCAATTCAATTGTTGTAGATAATATGTACCATAAAACTAACCTGGGACCATTTTAATTCAAAAGGTGGTATAGCGTTTTTGAGATATTGCCGAAAATCTTGAGCGGTTTAATGTCCACGCAGGGAGATCTGCATTTGAAATACACTATCTCTCAGATTCAAATTTTTGGGGATAAAAAGT
Organism: Plazaster borealis; assembly: GCA_021014325.1. NCBI lineage: Eukaryota > Metazoa > Echinodermata > Asteroidea > Forcipulatida > Labidiasteridae > Plazaster > Plazaster borealis. Next base: position 4,222,066 of record CM037475.1, on the reverse strand, counting down.
GAAATCTTTTTCCATAACCGCAGTACTTCGAAGTAAAAGGTTTCTCAAAATGCACTATACTATCCAAAGCTGCTGTACTTCTTACCAAGTAAGTTGTTATTGCCATTAATTTTCAGAGTCATTACCAAACGTATACAGACCCTTTAATTCACCTCCAAATTACTGGCCAAAATATATAAGCCTAAACAAATTTTTGTGAATACATAATATTTTGTATAAATGCGATGTTGTCATTGGATTCAACTTGTTACTTTGTGTTCTAACATACCGATAGGCTGCAAATAAAGTAATGTAATAAATTATTATTTGTTATCTTCCTTTGGCATTTTATTTATTTATTTGGCAAATAATCGTTCCCTTGAAAGGTTTTGTAAATTTATTGAGGATGGAAAAACTATGTTTTTGTTTTTAAAACGATGAGCATAACAAATATTCTCTTATAGAGTTTAAATTTCGTTTTATTCGAGATACTTAAAATAAACCATATATTTTTGAATAATTTACCAATTTAATTTATTCAAGTTGAAGTGATTTTCTATCCAATAGATACAAGAAAAATCCAAACAAATTGCACATTGTTTGTTATTGTTTAAATGTTTGACGATGTCGTATTTATTTTAGAAACGTCTTTCAGAAAACAATTTTAATTTGTTTCCAGTCGATTTCGAGAAGTTTACTGGAAGATAGTTACTGATACTTTGATTATTTATTTAAAACAACAAAATATATAATTGATTCCAAAAATTAAAATGTGCTATTGCTTGAAGCATGAATGTGAAATGTAAATAATAGAAGTACACTGCAAATAAAAATGCTGTTATTTGCTCGTTGGCGTTTTGGGCCAGACTTAGGAAAGTTGGCTGTCAAATTTTGAAGTAAAATGAAAAAGTGCTGGTCAAAATGTGTCACTCTTCAAAACTGCCGAAATTTGAAAAATTTAAAACATTCCGCGTGTAACTCAACTTGCTCGTCGAATTAAAGAAGGGTGTGGGTGATTTCTTTTGCCTCTCATCAGTGTTTATGCAAAATACGAATTTCACTTCAAAATACCTCACTCAGTTTCTATGTAAAATTGACTGGCTTTCCTTAATCTCTTCTCGGACACGAGTTTCTTCGCTGCAACCACGCCTCCAGCTATACTCGCCATATCTCTAGACTCCTGCCAAGCCAGATGAGGTGCGAGGGTATGTTGCAACCTCAGGAACCTATCGTCTTCAAGAGGGTCACCGTCACATCCTCCGGTGGCCGAACTCCTCTTGCGTCTCCGGTGGTGACCGCGCATCTTCCTGCCGTGTTGCGCGGGTAGTCTCGGGCACTCTCTGATTTGAATCCTCGGCAGAGCCTCCGAGATAAACGTAGGCGACGGGCCGGTGAGGTGTACCTCCCTAAACGGAACGGCCTCCGCTGGGTGCTGGGGTTTCCTTCTGTTAGAGTTCGCTCCCTCATCGGTTGTGAGGACCTCTTGGTTAGCTAAGTCCGCATCAGCTTCTGATGTTATCAGTACCGACGGTAATCGAATACCTTCGGCAGAGGTCGTTTTGGATTTCTGTAAAGAAGGCAGTGAAATATTCCCCGGTCTACCCTCCCCGACCCTCGTACCAGAAGCACCTCCGTTGTTGTCCTTCACCACGGCCCGCACTCGGGTAGGAATGCCAGGGAGAGAGTCCGTTCTGCCTTCCGAATGTTTCTCCTTCTTAGTTTCCGGTAAATCCACATTCTTGCTCTCACCTTTTTCACCCACAAGGTTCGATTCTTCAACTTCTTCTTCTTCGATGTCCTGCGACTCGGGGTCGGTCTTCTTTCTCGCCAAAGAATTGAGGCTGTTGGCCCTCCGTGAATGTTCCCTGACCCACGTACTCTGCCTATGTTCCATTCTGTTTATGAAAGTCTTCTTCTGGTGGGTGATGAATGTGGCCGTCTTCTTCCTGGCATTATGGATGTCCAAGAGCCTCATGTCCAGGAGTCGCTCCTGGCTCGTGTTGTCGTTCAGGAGGATCCGACCGACGTGGCTCTTGCCCGGGAGGTTCTCGCGAAGCGCCGTGCTCTCGGCCGTCCGCTCGGCCCGTCCGGCAAAGATGGTCACGAGATTGCCGGCGAAACTCGGACGCTTGTCGACATGGACTGTCTTTGACATCGACGAGGCCTTCATCATTGGTCAAAGAATCTCTCAAAAGTTAGGTCCCAAATTGTCAAACAAGAGCTGGTCGTCGGGTAGCCGTTGGCGTGCACCGCCAGGACGTATGCTTGTACTAAGGGGCCACCACCTGTTCTATTCGTGTTATGCACAATACTTGATTGTCAGATAACAAAAACTAATCATGCTCACGATTGTGTTGAATACTGAAATATAATCCATGATCACGGTGATAAACTATGACTTGTGTGAAAATTTTCCCTGGTGTCGTGACTCCACTACAAACTGTTTACCTTGTCGTCGTTAACGTCCACTCAAATATTACCGAGATCGAAAATTGTAATTCCTCGATCATTTGAAGAAGTTCCATGGGTCTACATTAAAGCAGTGAAAATGAAGATGTATGCCTAACTAGATACTCCCCCATCCGTGTGGCATGCGGCTATAACCTCCATGGGTAAAATTCACTGAAACCACTTGGCATGACAACGAATGGAAAGTCACCTCCCCCGGACGGCGTAGTGAAGTCAATCAGCTCGATTGTGTACACAGTCTATTGTAATGCTGTTTGCAAACACTGAGAAAATCATCTGCCTTGTTGCGTGTGGTATGCAGCAGCCTGTGTGGTTGACATTTGACAATCAGGTTACATGTTGAATTCAGGTGTGAAACACCGTTGGCTACTCCCTCAAGAGAATGACCAGCCCGCCCCGTCTTGGAAATCTGCTCTTTCAATACTCTTCTTTAATGAGGGTAAAGAGTTTGAAGAGTTAGTGGTCTCTTCACCCTACGCTCATCCTTTCTTTCCACCACGGTCAAATGAATGAACAATCTGGGCTGGTGGCCCACTCTTGCCCGTGTGTGTCACTCCGCTCGCACCCTGGGGGTTATACGCGCATACCTTTCATGATAGTGTTGATGAAACTTTTGACGCGTGACGAGAAAAAAAAAATTGATTTGTGTCCGTCTGCCTGACACCAAATCGATGAAAAACAACAATGCCCTGAACTTTTTTGCGACTGTCGTTTTTGAAAGTAAAAAAGAAGAAGAAGTTATTGTTGAAAGAAAACTTTAGCATTGCATTCCGTGAAGTTACAAGGGAATTTAAACAATAATTACCCTACTCCATTTTGTAATTTGCACTAATGCCTCAAACAATGACAAACAATAATTTATTTTGCTGTGGAGATTTTGTTTTTCGAGAACTTGTTTTTATTATATATAGGTGTTACCGCAAACTGAATAGACATCGATACCACACCATGCCATTCCTCAAAACCCATAAACAATAATTTACTGTAAATTGTCAAAGTAACAAGGTGATTACATTTCTGTGCGTGAGCCTGTATGTTTCCACGAAATAAGGTAATTATTATGATGGATAAATTGAAGAATAAACTTCTTTGAATAAATTATGAAGGACAGTCAGACGGCTGAAACGAATCACAAAAACTCAATATTTTGACAAGATGTTTTGGAAATGAAAAGAATGTTCAGGTCAGACAGAGCCTTCAGCCCGAGGGCATTTTTACTTGGTTGATTTTCAATGAAACCCGCTATCTGTACAGGTTTGATCCTTCACATACAATGGCTGTCTTCAACCGGGGATTGTTGTTAAAGATTTAGCGGGGGATCAATTCGTGCCAAGAAGGTATGCTCAAGGTCACCGGGCCGAGTTGGTGAAGCCTTACACCTTAGCAACGCCAGCGGTGGTTACGCCTGGCTTTTGATGGCCAGATGGTGGCGCTATAGATCGGGATAGATCAGAGCCGTATATTGGGAGATAGATCAGAGCCGTATATACACAGCTCTGGGATAGATCAGAGCTGTGTATTGGGATAGATGTGATTTCTATAATTCCGAATCTAAAAACAAAACACTTGGAACATATTTCTCTATACACGGTGCTTTTTATTAACTTTTTAAATACCTGAACAATAGTTCGTAGAAAAGCTGCAATAATTTAAGCATATTGTAATTTCCTAATACTTTGCACCTTGGTATCTTTTCCCCAAATTCCCTCTCTTGTACCTTTTGATATCAACCCAGTGCACTGCAGAAACTGGGTTGTTAAAATTTACACCATGGGTGTTGTCACATAGATACCCAAGAGAGAATCAAAATTAACACAGTAGGCTAGGGTGTTAACATAACACAAATGTAATTGTGTTGGCAGAAATCCGTATTATTTTAACACCCCATGTAAATTTTGATTCTTGTTTTGAAACTATACAACACCCATGGTGTCAATTTGAACACCCCGGTTTTTGCAGTGTGCGTATGTGGTGACAGAGGGCATCACAATGCTATGTCAAACATGTGTTTCTAATAGTGTACTGCATTCATAGCACTCATGTATGTGTGCTCAGAAACATCATCCAATGTCAAGTGTACTTCGAACCAAGCACCAAGGCTTTGCTATCGTACTGGGTAAAACTGAACCATTCTTTATCCCCGATGCAGAATTAACATCTTTTAAATCGTTGCGGTACCCGCTGCTAAAATATAGGATTCTAACTGCCTTTAGCTACCGGGGCAATCTTGGTGGTCTAGTGGTAAGACATCTGCTCTAAAGGTCGTGGGTTCGAATCCCACCTGATGAGTAATACGCTTAACTTGTTGTTGTATTTCCCCCACGGGACTCGGGGAAATTAAATACGATACAGTGCTTCACACACATCCGTGTATTTAAGGGTGAAGATAATAGAGGGGTCGAATGTCGGGCTTTGAATGAATACGTTTTTAGGGTTTATTAGTTATGCGCAATGCAAAACAACATATTGTTTGAAAACTGCAATCCGCCCGCTGTTTTCTGCCGGTGTCCTAGGGGAATCTGTCTCCCGGAGATTTTGTCCCCCATTGTGGGAAAGTAACATGGACTGAAGGAGGTTGATTCAAAAGAGGGCGCTATCAGAATAAATTTGTACACAATTCGCCGTATGGATGGGGGGGGGGGGGGAGGGGGGACCACACCAGAATCTCCTGCCACACCGGGAATAGTCTTTCTATAGACGCACTTTAGTTTAATTTTACCTGGGGTTGGGGTTTTGTCACTTGTTGTGTCGGGCCTACCTCTTAAAGATGCATGTCCCAAATGCGGGCCCAAATGATCAACTTGCTGGCTGGATGGGTTACCCTCAATAAAGATTGTTATAAATAAATTTATAAATAAATAATTAAATATTTAGCTCCACGCCACGCCCCTCCCCCTATCCCGACTGTCTCATTATTGACCTTGACCCATTCTGATTCACTGAACTTTGGCCAAGAGTTCGGCAACTTCTTTAGTCATTTATTTCAAACCCATGGAAACATTACTTTATTTATGTTTAAACCTCCAATCAACAGACAAAATGAAACGTGATTCCTAAAACCAAACAGAGAAACATGGATTTTAGAAAAAAAAGGTTTTCACTTCAAGAGACGAGGAGTTCATTCTTGTTAGTAGAGAAATAGAATCTGTCCCCCCCCCCACCTCCCCATGAGGAGCCACCGAACTATTCATCTGTAGTCTGTATGATTCACGTTTGACCGGATGACGACCCAACATCGAAGTGAGGATCAGGATTACGTGTGTTAGTCTGGTAGGTAGAGGCAGGTGCTAGACGTAGTGGTGTGCGCCGAGAGATCGAGCGGGGATAAAGATAGTGGTCAACTTTGCAGGTTTGTCGCATAAAATATGAACAATATGAAAATTTTGAACAATAGATTAAAACATAATGTATTTTTTGCAAGTTGAATGATGTAGAATTGAAATATATTCAGCTTTGCATGACGTTGTTAAAAATGTAGAAAACATTAGGCCGGTCGGGCTGTCTTGGTTATCCAACATCTCAGTAGTTTTTTGGAGTTTAACTAGTTTCGTGAGGAATTTCAAAGGTTTGAAGAAAAACATAATTATTTTGTTTGAATATGTATGTATGATTTATCACAGCTGTGTACATTCTGCGAGACATCCTCTTGGAGTGTACAATTATCCAAAGACCCCTTCTCTTTTTCGATTTAGGCCAAAAATGCATTTATGATTTTGAATCCACAATTTTAATGATTTTGATAGTGTAGACAGCGACCGCTAGAGGGCGCTGTTTTTTTTTTGTATTTAGCTAGCGAATGAGATCTGTTGACCATTGACCCCGTACGTAACGAAAAACCATGGGCGTGGCGGATTTGATTTGTTTTTTACAGTGTCACTCGGTTCATTTCATAAAAAAAAATAAGTCTAGTTTAAAGATGGCGATCTCTGGCTCTCTCTATTATAATAAACTAATGACTCTAAGTTTCAAGGAAAGTGTCGAAAAAACCTCAAAAAAAAATTGTTTTAACATTCTTTGGAGGTGAGCGTAGTATACTTTACTTACTTATACTTTATTTATGCTGTCTTAGTAGTATCTTAATAGTTCAACCAATTCATCACTTTAAACTTTTACTTAGTTTTTGCGCATTCCGCGTGAACTTGTCTCGTATAACTTGCGGGATCGGGCTACCGGGATCGGAGGATTTCGCGCTGGGGTCGTTGATTTGATTTTGCCGCAATGGTTTCGTTTGGCACAACTCTGCAGCACTCACTCTGGGCATACCACTGTGTTACGGCACGGGCTTTGCTTGTGTGTGTGTGACTATTATTGTAGTTTTTATTAAAATAAATTAATTTTAAAATTTATAAAAAAAAAAAATAAAAAAAATTAATAATTAATAAAATTATTTTTTTAACTAAATGTTTAAGTTACTATACCAAATCAAACAACACAAACAAATGCCACAAAATCCTCATTATTATTAACAACAAGAAAAGAAAACATGATTTTAACACAAGAGTTAATTATATACTAACTTAATTTATTTAACCTTGAATATTATATTGTTTTTTATTTTTATTGGCAATTTGAAACTTTCAATGAATAATAATAATAATTGAAAAGAAAAACTCTTTAAGAAGAAAATTTTTTTTCAGTTTCTTTCTGTCACTTTCCACCTCTCACCTAACACCACACTTTCTGCTTTTCTTTCTCTGCTTGCTTTTGCTGCACTGCTTTCTGCTTTTTATTTCTGCTTCCCTGCTGCTATTTTGCCCATTGTCACCTCCTCATGCTGCAAATCTGTTGTCACATCATCATCTCTCACATCATCATCATGTAATTGTAAGTCAAGTAACTTCATTGGATTTTAAAGACCTTAAATTCTCATTCTCAAACTTGAAAAAAAAAAGGGGTCAAAAAGCAAAAAAGAAAGCGTAGAAAAAAGTAAAAAAAGCCCTGAGTCATTCTTAGGAGAGGCCAGCATTCCCATCATCTAAGAGAAGAGAAGGGCAGGAAGGAAGAAGAAAAGAAGAAATGTCCCAAGCACACAAAAAGAAGAACAAAAGAACATTCAAGATTGTAGGGCAAAACTAAATATAATTTCAAATGCAAATTATTTAGTTTTTTAATTTATTTTTATTATTTTTTTTTGTTTTTTATTTTTTAAAATTTTTTTTTTTTTTTTTTTTTTTTTTGGTTGACCTTTTTCTTGACCCTTGACCTTAACCTTTTTGACCTTATATCACATTAGTTCAAGTTTCTTATTTGATTTTCTTTTGAGTATTAAAGGTCATTCTTTAGTGTTTTCTTTTAATGCACTTTTTGTGCTTTTTATTGATTAATTTTTTAATAATTACAACACCACCTTGATGTCCTTTAATGCACACATGGTCACACTTAATACACTTGAAATATACAAATGTATACAAATGTACACAAAAAAAAACTGCAACTTTGACGACCTTCCCCCAAAACCACTTCGAAACTCAGAAGGATTCAAGATTCAAAGAAATATTCCAAAGAGACAGGTCAACTAGACAATCTACAAAATTTAAGTTTTAATTTTGAAGAAGAGGAATGAAAATTAAAAGTTACTTGAAAATGCTCATGTTTGTAAGTGTATTTTTTCCCAGTTTTTAAAATTAAAACTGTCTTTGTCACTCAAATAAAGCCAGAGACGGCCTAGTCGGAGTTACCACTTACTGGACCCGAAAATGCTTTTTTAAACATTTGGACATCATATAATATCTGGCATACGTAGGGTCCGAGTGAACACTCAAGTGTTTGTTGGTACCTGTGTACAAATCCCTACACAATTCAAAACTCTAAAGCAGGGAGTAACAAAAAACTGCTTCAAAATCCATCAAAGACCTCTATATTAAGGCCTACTTCAAATTCAAATTCTACTTTAACCCTAACCATGCTAATTGCAACAATATGCACCAAATCATGGTAAAAGTTATTGTAATCTGTTGCATTTGGCTGTCAACTCAGATTTCATTCTTTGACTGAATTTGTTGCATTTAGCAGTCAAGTGACTTCATATTGGTGTTGCATTTTGTTGTAGTCACCACTGCACTTATTGTGCATACTGTTGCATTTATTAGCAGGGCAAACCCCCTTGCTCATTCCTAACACAAACAACATGCCTGCACAATGCAACAAAATCCCTTGTTGCATTTTGTTGCATTTGGCATGGTTCTCATTTCAACTGTGTTGCATTTTGTTGTATTTGGCAGGGTATGTGGAGGGACCCTGATGGGGGTTAGGGTTAAAGTAGAGTCCATATTATAGCCAGTTTGATATTTAGTTATTTTTGATTTTCCTCCACTGCAGCCTATATGCATCAGCGATACATTTGTAGCAGTGCGTCAAGAGATTGTTGATGTTTATATTGACCTGAATGCTTGATTGGTGGCAATCATGTATGGACATAGGGATGTACGCATCCTACTTATAGGAGATTGTAAGTATTAAGAAATACAGGAACAATTTCCTCATCCGGCCACTACTTTTTAATTAAGGGATTTATTCGGTAAAATGTTTAATGGATGTTGGACTTTATTTCCCTTTTTAAAATATTCCCCTTGAGGAATTGGTTGCTGAAAGATTAATGCTAAATTTTGACCTTTAAAAAGGAAAATTCAAGCGCACATTTCATTGCGCGTATGGAACTCTCTCGCACTCATGCCCAAAGGAACTAAAATGGAGTGTAGCCAGCAGCGTTGTCAAGAGCACCATAGACTTGAAAATTGCTTTTGTTTTCCTCATGATTTTGTGCCTCTCTGTTTACATTCTGTCAACCCTTCTGGACAGGTTAGGATATAATTTGACCTAAATTAAGGGAGATGAAGTGGTGGCCGGATGCGGAATTTTAGCCGAAAAAGCCATGATGAATTACAGAGTTAACTAATAATAAATATAATATAGCGCTTTATCACACCCAATGGTGTCTCAAAGCACTCATTACTGTTTTCTACAATGTATACAGAGCTGTTTGCAATATAAGACCTGTTTATTTACATAGCTTTATGTAACGGTTGACAAGGTGCTGTGGCGCAATCTGCAGCCAACCATACCAGACACCGGGGCAAACCCCTTCTCTTAATGATAAGTGCACTGGGTTCTTGTACGTGCATTACACAACACACGGGACCTACGGCTTTATGTCACATTCGGAGAATGAAGCAATAATGGTTCAGGTGTCCTGCTTAAGATTGTAAGAGTCAAGACCGGGACTCGAATCCTCACTCTGCTGATCAGAAACACTAGAGCTTGAGTCCAGTGCACTTGACCGCTCAGCCACGACATGCCACAGGTAACTTGGTTGCCATAAAATTGCCGCTGGATTGGAATTTTCCCATGTTTGTTTTTCAAAGTTTTTTTTTAACCCATCCAGTACTCGTCAAATAGTGACATGCGTGTATTCTACATAGAAAAAATTACCAGAACGGGATGTGAACCTGGGACCTCCGGATTAACTTGCTGGCCATCTGCCAACTGAGCTATTTAGCCCCAATGTTAGCGGCCTCCCTATTTTTTCAATATCTTTTCTTACAAGGCCTTAGTAGCCTTTGACAGTTTATTACCCTTCAATCCAGTTATTTGGTGTACACGTTTGGTAATTACAACAACAAAATATAGCATAAAAACTTACTTGGTAACGAGCAATGGATAGATGTTAATAATATAAAACATTGTGAGAAACGACTCCTTCTGAAGTTGCGTAGTTTTTGAGAAAAAAGGTAGTTTCTCACTAAAATATTTGAATCTGAAAAAGACTACTGGCCAGAAGTCTTTTTCAGGCATCTGAAAGCACACAAATTTGTGCAACAAGGGTGTTTTTTCTTTCATTATTTTCTTGCAACTTCGATGACTAATTGAGCCCAAATTTTCACAGGCTTGTTATTTTATGCATATGTTGGGATACACCAAGTGAGAACACTGGTCTTTCACAATTTCCAAACGTGTTCAGTGCCTTTAAGAGAAATTTTGCAATAAGGGACAGTTTAAAATTCTTTTTGGAAGTTGATGTCTGAAATGTACAGGCTACCTTCCAGCTGATCAGCTGATTTTCTCTTTTTTTCTTCTTTTCTAGCGTCATAGAAAACTAAAAAACACTACAAACTTTTGTGCCCTAGACAGTTTCCTCTTTTGTAAGTGCAGAAATAAAGTTGCAAGTCTGAATTTAGATCATCACTATTATTATTATTATTATTTATTTTTTTTCACCAGCTGGAGTAGGGAAGACTTCGCTAATCCTGACGCTAGTCAGCGATGAGTTCCCAGAGGATGAGGTGAGTTGATTGTCAGCCAGAAGGGTGTTTTGAAATTTGACAACCCGCTTTTGTATTTGATTCACATGCAAAAGTATTACAAGCGAGCAATTTGGACACCTCTTTTTAAATTGTTATTTAACCTACTTTATATCTCACAGAATGCTTTCATAGGTGAGCAATTTAGCATTCTGTTTTTTGGAAGTGACTTTGATGTCGCTAAAATGGTGGAAAAACTAGCATGTACTCCATGGTATGGTATACCATCTATCAGTCGATAGTTATCAGCCCTAGACTAGTGCATTCAAGACCTATGAAAGCATTCTGTTTGTTAATGAGCCATCTGCGAATTAGATTTGAATGATGTCTGGTACATCCCTCGTTCGGTCACAAGTGAATGCTCAGTTGGAATTCCTCTGACTAAATCCGGTGTTGCTGTGTCACATGGACCGGGGCAAGCTGTGTTTGCATTGCAACCTCTAGATCAGCAAAGACTGGTACGCTTGTGCCACACATTTCATTGAGAATTGTGTACAGGTGTTTGTTGTCTCTTACGTAACTAAGAAAAAAGCTTGCTCCTTACCATGTGACATAGCAACACTGGGTGTAGTATTAGGAATTCAAATTGACTATCCACTTGTGACCAAACAAGCTGCCGAACCAATGCGTCATTCAAATCGTCTTATTTTACAGTGATTTTGGACACAGTATACTTTTAAAACACCGGTGATGTGGATCTTTAACAGAGAGGTGTATGTTTCGTTTTTGTTCATTCTACATGTAGAGTAGTAGTTATTACCAAAACCTTGTGTGTTATTGCATGCTTAATTTTTCCATTTCTATGCAGGTTTTTCATTTGATTCCTTTATAGTAAACCTGTCCATCTTCCCTTAAACCAGATTGTTTATTACTTCAGGGGTAATTGGGTTAAAATTATTGGGCTGTAATCATGGATGCGCCTAATCTGATTTGCTGCTAAACTATATCATAGGTTGATGGCTCTTTGGCTGAAAAGGTTCATTTATTGTTTTGTTTTTCTTTGATCAGATTCCTGCTAGGGCCGAGGAGATTACTATTCCTCCAGACGTCACACCAGAGAAAGTCCCAACACACATTGTGGACTACTCATGTGAGTAAAAACACGCACAGTTCGAAATAAGTTGAATTCCAAGTTGATCTTTACAACCCCGACCCTGCCAAATGCAAAAAAATGCACCGACTGGTGAAAGTTTCCCATACTCTTTTGCACTGTGCTGCATTTAGTAGGGTTCTACATGGCCTTGGCATGTCCATGTGCAATCCAGAGTCCCCAGCAAGCTTCAATGCACATTGGTGTATTTAGCAGAGAGTGACTGCCCACTGCCAAGGCTGGTGTAAACCAGTTCACTTCACAATGCAACAGAATCCTCTGTTTGCATTTTCCTGCATTTAGCAGGGTCTTCATTTCAACAGTGTTGCAGTTTTATGTATTTAGCAGCGTCTTCAAGAGTTAAGAATTTATACCATTGTGTTAAAGGGTGTGCACAACATTGGAAAGGTTGAACAAATAAATGTTCACAGATTTGCACATAACTTACATAGTATCAAGATGGTCATGGTGGAAAACTTCCCTTGAAATTTTTGTTGTCTGAAATGCTACAGACTTTGAGAAATGATTAAAATAATTAGTTTTTATCTTGCGAGATGTTTGAAAACAGTGAAACATAAGGTGTTTTTTTTCACTATTTTCTTGTGACTCTGATGACCGATTAAGCTAAAACCTTCACAGGTTTGTTGTTTCATGTATGTTTGGTCTCGCAAAGTGTGCATACTGGTCTTTGACAATTCCATGTGCTTTGAGTATAGGGTTGAATTGATAAACAATTCAAACGGTTTTTCTTTACAGCGAGAGAGCAGAGTGATGAAATCCTAATGGAAGAAATTGCCAGAGTAAGTGGTTTTCTTTTTCAAGATTCTAAAAACCTTGTCAGATACAGAAAGTTGTCCACCGGCTCAATAAAAATGAAGGATACACTTTAAAATAGAGTAAGGGCTCCGATATTGTTTTGTTAATTTCAAATACTTTTTTTTTTTTTTTTTGGCGGCGTCCAAAATCTGAGCGGGCGGGGACGAGCAACATGTTATTTATTTTACTTGACCTAATAACATATATTATGAGACTTGAATTTGATGCCATTCGAAGGATCTATTACTGGTAGTTGTGAATACATCTAGCCGTGGGAACTTGGATGCAATGAAGTAGTTAGCTAGACGACTCATAAGAACTTTGTGAAGAACCCCGACCACAAATCAAAAGGCATTCAAGTATCAAAATTGCTCTTCTCCCAAACAGGCTGATGTGATATGCATTGTCTACGCTGTCAACCATCGCGAGAGCATTGATAGCATCACAGACTACTGGCTACCACTGGCCAGGAACACCCTAGGTGCCGATCATACCACCCCTATCATCCTGGTGGGTAACAAGTCTGACCAGGCTGATGCCAACAGTCTGGAGGGGGTGGTCCCCATTATGAATGACTACTCGGAGATAGAGACTTGTGTTGAGGTAAGGTTTGGAATGCCGGTAGTTTTCGTTAATTGTATGGTTTCCAATTACTGAAAGCGCAGCATGAGATTTTCAGTCCAGTCTTATTGAAAATGATCTTGGTCTTGATAAATGGTGCAGCCATGGCCAAGTTTGCACGAGGACCATTTGTTTGACTAGAGGTTGTATCGCCTGGTACCCAGCGCATGTTTTTGAGCGTGAGTAACCAGTTAATATCAGCTGCTAGTTGACAAATGGTCCTTTTGCGAACTTGGCCAATGTTGTTAATCTCGCATGTCCATGTGACCAGACAACAGCTTTGTCTAAAACAGTGGCTCTGACTACGGCTGTGGCTAGATCATTGCAGCCAGTAGCCACAGCCAAAGATGCTTAAGCCAGGTATATTTCGACTTGTATTGGGGATAAAATTTAGTCAAAGTACAAAAAGTTATCTCACTGTTATCACAGATTTAGTTGCGCTGTTACTTTTACACGCCCCTTTTTGATTGTCTATTTATTTTTTTGCAGTGTTCTTCTAAGAACCTAAAAAACATCTCAGAGGTATTCTTCTATGCTCAGAAGGCCGTTCTGCACCCGACTGGTCCTCTGTACTCGGCAGAAGACAAGGAGCTCAAACCTGAATGCAAGAGGGCGCTTTGTAGGATATTCACGATATGCGATCTGGATAACGATGGCATATTGAATGATTATGAGCTCAACTTATTTCAGGTGGGTAGCCCAAAATGTTGTAATATTATAATTTTACTTCATGCTCTACATGTGTTTTGGCGTGTCGTGGTCGAGGGGTTAAGAGCACCGAATTCAAGCTCTGCTTCTGATCAGCAGAGTGTGGGTTCGAGTCCCGGTCATGGCACTTTTGTCCTTGAGCAAGATGCTTTACCATATCTTCTTTGTTCTTCTGAATGGACATTAAGCCATAGGTCCCGTGTACTAGGATTGGTAGTGCACGTAAAAGAACCCAGAACACTAATCGTGGAAGAGTAGGGGTTAACCCCGGTGTTTCTGGTTCACATAGCAAGCACCCTTGGATACAGGTTTCCTCAGGCTTGCAAGCTACAGTGATTTATGAGGCATCCTTGGTTTCATTACCAAAAATATATAATAATAATATAACACTAATAATAATAGCATGTTTACGACACAAACTAAGTTAAATAAAACTTGTTCCTATTTGACAGTATTTTCTAACGTCTTTTGTTCCTGTTTTCTTGTGTCTCTGTTTTTTATATATTTTTTACACAGAGGCGATGTTTCAATGCACCGTTGCAGCCACAGGCGCTGGACGATGTCAAAGCAGTCGTTAGGAAAAACATCCCGGAAGGGGTCGTCAATAACGGACTCTCACAAATAGGTAAGACCATGGTGTCGCCATCTTGTTGGCCTCTCATTCAAAGCAATGTATCCAAACCGAGGCTGGAATGAAATTAGTCTGGCCCCGTTATTGTTAGTGTTGTTAAACCTCTTTTAAAGGTTTTTGTTTTCACTTCGTGCATGTGTCTTTTATTGTGGTGTGCTGATTTTTGGGGTATTTTATGTATTTTTACAATCGTAAAGTTACTCTGTTTTGCAATATTACCTGTATTTGATAACTGCTCTTTTTCAAGTTTGTCTTGGCTTTTTAGATATTTTGTTTTCTTTTCTGCTTTTAAACTTACTTTCAGTTCAGTTTGCTTCCGTGTTTAATTACTTGGCTGCTATCTGTACACTTTAAATAATTAAAGAATTTTTATTGCGTAGGTTTTATAGTTTTTATTGTGAGGCGCTTTTGGGTATTTTACAAAAGTTGCCATATAAATGCATTATTATTCTTCTTATTATTATTGTACTTACTTATTACTACTTCTTATCTGTAACGTATATGGCAAGAAACACAATAAAGTGTACCACTCATCTACCGTCCCATTAACACTTTTTCCAATGGTTGTGTCTTTTTGTAAGTACCTGAACTAGCCAAAACTACAAAATTATTTCAACTCGTGAATGGACATGCAGGCTTAAACTGAAAATAATTTGAGTTGATTAGAATTATTAATTCTTTAAATATTACTCTCAAATTTCAATTAATAAATGTACGGAAAAGGCAGGTAACTTCCCATCCGTTTTTGATGGTAATTTGAGGGTGATTTTAAAAGAAATTGTTTGAAAAAACATCAAATGATATATTAAGAATTGTCTTCAGTATAAGCCTGAATGTCCATTCATCACATGTTGAAATATGTTTTGGGTGGTTTCAGGCACTTTAAAAAAAAGTTGCAGCCATTTGATACAAACATTTGAAAAACAGCTTATGTGATGGATGCAAAGTGGCTCACTTATTAACCCTGTAGAGACCATTCATTTCTGTATAATTATCACAATACGCTAATACATGACTACTAATGTTAATGTTTGTATATTTTTTTAAAATGCTTAAAACAAAAACAAATGAAACAGAAATTATGTTTTGTTTTACAAATGTAAATTGTATGTCAACATGGGAGACATTGGAAAATGTCAATTCTGGATATGACTTTCACTATGTGTGTTTCACCTCTTTGTGTGAATGGAAGAAGGTCAAACCTTGAGGCTGTTTGTGTCCGCTATGGGCATTCTGGTACAAGCCACTTGTGACCGCTATGGTCTTTCAAGGGATAAATTTCCTGTCATATAGATAACAAGACAAGATGGTTGCAGTGTTATAAAGGCACATTATTAAGCCACTTAATAATAATAATAATAAAGAGAGATTTATAAAGCGCAAACAGTTGCAGATTGGTTCCACCTCAAGGCGCTGAGTTGACAAAAAAAGAAAAAAAATCTTTGCTTGATTGGTGTTTGTCAATATCTAGCAATTATACCTTAAATTTAGTTTTTCCTTCTTCTCTTTGTGGCGGGCAGGGTTTTTATTCCTTCACACGTTATTCATTCAGCGCGGCAGGCATGAGACCACGTGGACTGTGCTTAGGAAGTTTGGTTACACAGATCATCTCAAACTCACCGCAGACTACCTACGACCCAGGTACGTACGCAGCTCTGTGAAAATAAATATACCCTTGTAAAGTTGACAAACTAAGCTTTATTGTATTGGACAGGGCACATCAACAATGTGATTTTTTCTCTCTCTCTTTTTTCAGGGCAAGGTGGGGGGGGGGAGGACATAGAAGAATGGATGGTGGAAAAGTAACCCTTACCCCAACTGGTTATTTCAGGGGAATTCATTTTTTGTATAAAAAACCCCCCAACCATTTAAAATTTTGTAATCCCAGTCGTGACACTTGTATCCTTGAGCAAGGTACTTTACCATAATTGCTTTGTCCGTCGGATGGGACATTAAGCCGAAGTCCCGTGTACTAGGATTGGTAGTGCACTAAAAGAACACAGAACACTTATCATGGAAGAGTAGGGGTTAACCCCGGTGTTTCTGGTTCACAGCAAGCACCCTTGTTTACAGGTTTCCTCAGGCTTGCGAGCTACAGTGGTTAAGTTCACCTATGAGGCATCCTTGGTTTCATTACCAGAAACATAATAATAATAATAATAATCCCATCAAAATTATTGTATTTTTTCTCTCAATATTTGTCGGTTTTGTGAAAATGATTCTTCCATCCCAGAGTTGACAATTTCAAATTCCAACTTCAAATTGTAATTTTGTAATTCCAGTTACACCCCTTTTTTTTGTATTTCAGGTTACGAGTTGGTCGAGGTAGCTCAACCGAGCTGAGTCATCTAGGCTACCAGTTTTTAACCACACTTTTTGAAAAATATGATCAGGTAAATTGCCTTGTGCAATGTATTTGCGTGTCGTGGCCGAGCGGTTTAGTGCATCAAACTCAAGTTCTGAGGCCAAATTTTATAGAGCTGCTTAAGCACAAAAAAGTAGCTCAGCACAAAACAATCGTGCTTACAACAATCGTGCTTACCACAATCGTGTCAAAACACCATGTCACGTGTATTATTTGTGACTGGTATCCTGCTCATTTTTGCTTAGCAGAAGTTTGTTAAGCAATATTTTCTGCTTAAGCAACTCTATGAAATTGGGCCCTGGTGGCTCAGTCGTCAGGGTGTGGGTTCGAATCCCTGTCATGACACTCTGTCATGACACTTGTGTCCTTAACAAGACACTTAACTATAATTGCTTCTTCACCTTGGGGTAAATCGGTACCTGTGAGGGGAGTGATGGTTCTTGTGATTGGTTCAGCTTAGTGTGCTTCATATTTGCAGCACAGGCTGTATACTCCCCAGGGAGCTGAGATGGTTTAAGGAAGGAAGGAAATAAATGGCCCGGTGATCAGGGGTAATAATGTTGGAGTGCCATGAGCGTCACTGAGCGACTTATTTGAGCGCTATATACAATATTTAAAAAATTTTTTTATTAAGTAAGATTTGATGCTTTGCATGGTGTTGGATGTTCAAACTGAATAGGTTCACGGGTAACACCCATGTGAATAAAACTAGGGTCAAAACGTCAGGCCACTAGCTATTTTTGCAGATGTTTTAAAGGTGGGAAAAAGACATTAGTAACACCTTGACCACAAAGGATCATTCAAAGTTCATCGTAGTTTATACATTAACGTTTTTTGCATTGTGTAATGCAAGAAAATTTGCTTCCTGTTCACAATTTGTGTGAAGTTAGAATCATGCTTTAGTATTGTTACATTAACCACATTACATGTATTAATCGGAAATTCTTGAATTTCTTTGATTCATTTTTTTGTCTTCTCACAAATAAAAGTGAAGTCTTGATTTTTCATTGTGGTGCAAGAAAATTCGCTTCCGGTCCACAATTTGAGTGAATTTAGAATCATGCTTTAGTTGTGTTACATTAATCACATGCTTGGGAAATGCTTGAATCACAGGTTTGATATGGTGAAATTTTTCATTGATCTCAAGTTTTGATCACATTTGTTCACAAGTTTGAATGCTTTAGTTGTGTTAGATAAATCACATGCATGGGAAATACTTGAACTGCAGGGTTGATACGGTGAAATTTTCATTGATCACAAGTTTTAATCAATTTTTTCACAAGTTTTTGAAACAAATTTTTTGTTGTTGAAATTTTGAGGTAAATTTGTTTGGATTAATTTTGTTGTCCTCTCAGGACAAGGATGGTGCGTTATCTCCATCAGAGCTGCAGAATTTCTTCCAGACGTGTCCAGTCATGCCGTGGGGCCCCGATGTCAACATGACGGTGTGCACCAACGAGAAAGGCTGGATAACACTGCAGGGATGCTTAGCTCAATGGACGTAAGTATCATGGTCTTACTAACAAAGCTTGGTGACACGGTCCCGAGGTATTGGCCAGGACTTGGTAAAATTACACTTCAGTTACCATCGCAAAACTGTACACACTAAGTACAAGAGTTATTTCTGGTGTTGCGAATTTAAATACAGCACATTAGTCTGAATTTAAGCACTGCATATTCATCCCTTGCCATTACTTTTTACATAAACAGCAATTGTTTGGTATAGCTTGGTGTTTTTAAGAAGGATCAAACCATGGGGGTATAAATTAGACTAAGAGCTGCTGGGCTCCAGTTTAAAGAAAATGCTGCAGACTAGATTTGTTGCTTAGAACACTCACTCAGCTTCAATCACATGGCGGTTTATTAATTGTTTGACCGTAATATGTTTACTGCTGCAGCAAAGGAACATGTGTGGAGACTTTCACAAGTCTACTGACAACAGTTCACTGCGACACTGACGCCTGTGTCACTTTGCCCAAAATCCAGACATGCATTTTTAGTGCTAGATTTTTCCAATTTTTTTCATACGAAATGGATTTCCGGTTTTGTCATCATCGCCCATTCTCATGCCTGAATTTACCCGTAGGGATTCGTGCCCATTGTGGGACAGCACTGTTATGTGTGTGTAATTAGAGTGCTCCCTCTAGTTCTCTTATATAACTCTATGCATTAACCCTAACCCCCATCAGGGTCCCTCCACATACCCTGCTAAATACAACAGAATGCAACACAGTTGAAATGAGAACCATGCCAAATGCAACAAAAAGGCAACAAGGGATTTTGTTGCATTGTGCAGGCATGTTGTTTGTGTTAGGACTGAGCAAGGGGGTTTGCCCTGCTAAATGCAACAGTATGCACATAAGTGTAGTGGTGACTTGGCTAATATGTGGGACCATGAACTCTGCCAAATACAACAAAATGCAACACCAATATGAAGTCACTTGACTGCTAAATGCAACAATTCAGTCAAAGAATGACATCTGAGTTGACTGCCAAATGGTTAGGGTTAAAGTATTTTAGATTTTAATTTTGTTTATTTTAAAGTATTTTATTGCCTAGGTTTTATAGTTTTATTGTGAGGCGCTTTGGGGTATTTTACATAAAGGCGCCATATAAATGCATTTTGTTATTATTATTTATTACAATAATTGGGTCAGGATACGAATTGATCGTTTGCCGATTTTTAAAATTTACATGGGTCAAATATTTCTTGGGTTACTCTTGTATTCTTTAACAGACTCACAACTCTTCTGGATGTGTCGAGGACCCTGGAATATCTAGCGTACTTCGGTTACCGGTACGTCATGGCAGAGCACGAGAACCAGCTCTCTGCAATCATTGGTAAGTCTTAGGCCGTGTCTGAATTGCTGGCTACGGCTACAGCTACGGCTACAGCTACGGCTACAGCTACGGCTACGGCTACGGCTACGCCTGGATTGTTGCGTCATCATGCGTTAAAGTATAGGATGTCCTTAACAACACCTTTAGAAACAGTTTATAGCAACAGTCATAGCCGTAGCTGTAGCCACCAATTCGGATATGACCTTATTCTCAGCATATCCATCCACTTGAGAAAAATAAATCAATCAAAACCCAAAGAATCTGTCGGAGCTAGTTAGAAGTGCAAAATCCCAGTCTTAAACCCAACCCCACCTGAATTCATCAATACTCAAGGTCCCTGTTTTATTAAGCTATTGTTCCACTTCACGTCGGTATTCCGAAAAGTCTTCCTTGCCCATTCATGGTACTATTTTTCAGAAATTTTTGGAGCTTGTAGAGTAATCGTTTTCCTTTGAAAACATATTTGCTACAAGGAAATCCTGACTTGACAAAGGAAAGACAACGAAAGTGATCATACTCAGCACTGGGATTTGTGGCTCGCTTGTGAGAAAGTAGAAGTATGCACTTGCCATGAATCGCAAAACCTCGGCTGTAAGCCACAGCCGATAATCTTTCATGGTATGCTGGAGTCTCGGAACCCTTGGACTTGCCTCCCATTTAAGGAATGAAATAAATGGCCCAGTGATCAGGGGTAATAATGTTGAAGCGCCATGAGCGTCACTAAGTGATGGACCTGAGCGCTATATAAGAAACCACTATTATTATTATTATTAATATAATGACGAACAATGGTGGCAGCCTGTCCATTCTTGTATGCCACTTTGGACATCAAGGGGACAAAGGTCTGGAATTGGGATTACACAATAACCCCGGGAAAAGGGACATTATGAGCATACTTTCCAGTACCTTCTGTCCCTCTTTGTAAGGATGAAACGAAGCGTAGCACACTAGATGTATGCCTGGGCACGCTACAAAATGGAATGTCTGGGTGGATATACACGTCAGCTGTCCGACTGACTGGAACAAAAATTGAGGGCGCTCCGAGGGTACTCTGGCTGTTAAAAAATGTCTGCCTTAGGCCAGTCTAGAAAAATTGTGCATCTTAACATGTCATTCGATGTGAAGTGGTTAAACTAAAACTTGGCTTGCGCCCAAAGGTTTGCTGAGCTTCGCGTACACTGAAAGATTTCAATACAATTATTCTTCCCAAAATATTTTGAAAATTCGGGTTGATGTTGGAGGAAAAACTCCCCTTACCTTAAGCAATACATTCCTTCCATAGTATCAAGAGCCAAGAGGATCGATCTGGAGAAACGGCAGACGTCTCGTAACGTCTTCCAGTGCAATGTGATCGGTCCAAGGGGAGCAGGAAAGACTGCATTCCTACAGGGCGTGAACAATCGTACTGTGGACTCCAGCAGTCACTCCATGAGAGAACACCTGTCATCATTCACCATCAACACTGTACAGGTGTACGGCCAAGAGAAACACTTATTGGTAAGTCAGTCTGAATCTTTGAAGATATGAAAAACTATTATTATCTATTGCAAACTGCTTACCAAACAACATGACCTGTGGTACAAAAACAAAGATTCTTAATGGCCGGATTTTTCGATCCTAGCAGAGTCTTTCTCAAAGGCTGAATGACAACACAAGTCCGAGCGGATAAGAGCACCGGACTCAAGCTCTGGTGTTTCTGATCAGCAGAGTGTGGGTTCGAGTGCCAGTCGTGACGCTTGTGTCCTTAAGCAAGACACTTAACCATTGTTGCTTCGTCCTTCGGATAGGACGTAAAGCCGTTGGTCCCGTGTGTTGTGTAATGCAAGTAAAAGAACCTAGTGCACTTATCAAAAAGAGAAGGGGTTTGCCCGATGTTCCTGGTTTGATTGGCAGCATAGTGCGCCACAGCACCTTGTAAACCACTACATACATGGTGCTACGTAGAGGAATTGGTCTCATACTTCAAAAACGTAGCTCCACAATACCTTGCAGGAAAATACTGAATGTTGAAGCGCCTTGAGCGTCACTGAGTGACGGATATGAGCGCTATATAAGAAGCCACTATTATTGTTGTTATTAAAAGTGTGACAGAAGCAGTCCAGTGGAAAGAGGTGAAAAGAGAAACAGAGTGCAGTCGGAAAAAGCAAGGGATGAACAAAAATAATGTTTATACGATTGTTTCCCAACACCCAGTGGAATCTTTTCACTCCAGGTGTTTCCAAGAGATGGAATCGCCGTAAATTTGGATCCAAGTTGCAGATTTTTGTCCGTTTCAGCAAAGGCTGTCATGCCTGAAAACAAAGAAAGAGCATTTTAAAAATCTTGCAAGGCTACTAAAAACCTCTTGTGGGCGAGTAAAATGGCAGTCTTAAAACGCTAGTAAAATACTAGTAAAACACTCGTAAAACGGCCTTGATTCATAGAAGTTAATTTTTGTCGTTTGTGTTGTACACTTTACCGCAATTCACCATTAGAGGGTGCCACACATAGCTATCAGTTTTGATACCTGTGCTGTGTGTAGTGCCCTCTACTGGTGAATTGTGGCAAGGATTCTATTATGTACTATATGAGCGAGCAAAAAAACCTCTATGAATTGAGACTCGTAAAATGGATGACAGCTTGTAAATACAAAGATCGGAACAAAATTTGTGTTTGGTCACACCAAAGATGAATATCACTGATGTTACTTTTTGTATTGTTTTTTATTTTTGGTACAATAGCTTCACGAGATTGATGTTGGTCTCCAAGATGAACTGACGTCAGAAGATTTGGAATGTGACGTAGTGTGTCTCATGTACGATATATCGGATCCAAGGACATTTGAGTACTGTGCTAAGAGCTTCAAGGTAAATTCATTAGGTGTTCGATCTTCAGCCAAACACCTTTGGTTTTTGTTTTGTTTGTTTGTTTTTCTCCTTTCTTCTTCTTTCCCTCAACTCTTCTCTACAGATTGAAACTGAATTGAGCCTTGAAACTCATCAGACAATAGACCTTTCTATTTCTCTGGTTGGCATAGATGGCCGAATGTTAGCAAAACATTCAATCGTGTTAACAGATGTTTTGACCAAATTCAACATATCTGCAAACTTTCAATAAAAAAACAAATACATCCCATGATTGGTTGCTTTGTTTCCAACAAATTCAACACTATTTAAAAAAAATTGGTGTAACATTGTTACAAACTGTGGCTATATCTGTTTTTCCTTTGCATTTATGGCTTCCCATAGTTTTCCTACCTCGGTTGGCAAAAACTTTGGCTGTGACGTTGCAATAGAAAGTTCTATAGGCCATATGCACAAGCGCCATCTTAAAAATATATCGCAATGCATCTTGGAAAACCGAGTACAGTTAAAAAATAGATCAAGCTGCCAATATGGATGCCATGCTGTAGTTTACATGTAACTATGCCAGGTTTTATAGCTGTGTACCGCATTGCTTCAAAATCAGCGCGCCATGATGGTTGCCGGTGTTGGTTGGACTCGGATTTCACCCAGAGTCCTTTGCCCGCTTATCATGCGCATTGGTACATGGATGTAGGCTATTGAACCTCAATATGAAGAGGGCACAAACTTTATGACGTTATGACGTGGCGTCTGGTGGCAGAGAGGTCAAGCTCTGGTGTTTCTGATCAGCAGAGTGTTGGTTCTAGTCTTGACACTTGTTTCCTTTAGCAAAACACTTAAATCACTTAAATCATTATTGCTTCAGCCTTTCGGATGGGACGTGAAGCCGTAGGTCCAGTATGTTGTGTAATGCACTTAAAAGAACCCAGTTACACTTACCGCTAAGAAAAGGGGTTTGCACGGGTGTTTCTGGCAGTGGCTGCTGAGTGCGCAGCAGCACCATGTAAACCCTTATAAGGTGCTACATAAAAAACTTCAAAAACTTGTCTTTAAAATGTTTTTCTTTGTTCCAGTGCCTTGAGTACCTTATTGGTAGATAATGTGTGCTATGTAAGACTCCTTTCTTAGTTTTCCTTGAAATAATTTTTCCTTAACAGCAACATTTTGAGAACAGCAGCATCCCGTGCCTGTTTGTGGCCTCCAAGAGTGACATGCACCCAGTACGGCAGAACTACACCCTCCAGCCGGCCCAGTTCTGCGCAAGCCACAATCTACCCCCACCCCAGACCTACTCCAGCAAGGGGAGACCAAATAAAGACATCTACATCAAGCTGGCGACACTAGCTGCATACCCGTGAGTACAACGTCCTTTGGAATTTAACAATTAGCTTGACTTTTGTTTGGGGAGAGGGGTGGGGCGGGGGAGGTTTGGTGGGGCTGTATACAAAGAGTCCAATCTCCTAAAAAATTAAACACGCTGTGATTTTCATGCTTATAATAAGAATTACTTGACACACTCCTCTGTATACCTTTGGTAATTTGAACCCACTGTTTGTTTCAATCCTATATAGTTGTAGATATATACCATAAAACTAACCTGTGAACATTTCATTTCAAAAGGTGGTAGCGTTTTTGAGATATTGCCGAAAATCTGGAGCGGTTATGTCCATGTAGGAAGAATAATCTGCAATTGGAATACACAATCTGTAACGCTTCTCAGATTCAAATTTTTGTGGGATAAAAATTGATATCTTTTTCCATAACCGCAGTACTTTGAAGTGAACAGTTTATCAAAATTAATTATACTATCCAAAGCTGCTGTACTTTTTACCAAGTAAGAGTCATTACCAAACGTATACAGACCCTTAAAGAAAATCTGGTAAATTCTGCCAGCTAGACGATACCTAGAGTTGACCCTGTTGTGGGAGGTGATGTTCTACTTTGTAAGAGATTTGTGAATACGGAAAAAGGAAATGTTTTTTTCTTCTTAATTTTCCCGGGAATGCTTCACCTGGAAAGAATTTTTTGTTTTAATCATAATTTTTGTAGCATTTCTTCTTTAAATTGTGGCTGCAGCTTCTGTAGACTTGAATACTATACCCAATTGTGTACTTGATTTGCATGGCAGTGTTTATACCATTTAGCAAATTGAATGAAAAGTGTAATCATTACTGGACAAGGCTACATTCCCAGACAATCCATCCCCCCTTCCCCCCCCCTCGTCTTCAATCAAAACTGTCTCAGTGAAACATTTCAAGAGGGGTGCTAAGGTTAATTTTCAGTTTTGTGATTCACTCATTTTCCAATAGATAGAGTCCTTAATGAAAATGGAAAAAAAGTCTCTAACCTCACGTTAAAACGGTGTAAAATGCCACTGTGTTTGATACCCTTCAAGTGCAATTTTTGTCAACATCCAAAGGCGTTCGATAACGTCATATTTTAAATATAATACTCTGTACTTTTGTGTAAAGAGAATTTTCAGTTCATTCCTGGATTTTGATGATATTCCATCATCACAGCATTGAATTTGACAATTTTGACTGAGGCAGAAATTCCTCTTTGGAATGTACAGACCCGTTTGTTTTTGCTGTCCGATGACATCATGTTTAAATTTTCTCTCTGAAATAAATTACATTGTACAGCATTTTATGGTAAGGTTAGAGCCTTCAAATGTTTTCCCCACTTTTATGAGGACTCTATCTAATGAATGTAGCACAAAACTCAATTTAACCTTATAGAGAACCCCTTTAAGTGATATATAATTCCTAAATGTGGAAGAAGGTGATAAATTACTTGGTTTAAAAGTCCCTGTCACTGATGTATTTGAGCACTGCATACTCGGTGCTTTCCGAATTCTGCCAAAAGATAATCTACAGGTTCCTGAGATAAATTTCATCTATTCTATAAGCTTGGTACTTCACATTGGCAATGGAGGCAATTGCCTCCGTTGCTCCAGGTCATTGCCTTGATGCCCCTTGAAATGTTCCAATAGAAATTTACAATTTCCTCATAGAGGTGCCCTTTACAAAGGAGAAAATGCCTTAAAATGCCCTTGCCCTTTCAAGAACGAAGCATTCAGGCCTGGTCATATCTTCCATTAACGTATTGCCGTTGGTTTGAGGGAAACTTGTAGCGTCTGGTTGCCAGGGTGACCTAATAATTGTGCTCATATTGTTTGACATTTTGAGACAAAGTTCAGTGTTTGCATTTATTTATGTTCTTTTTAACCCTTAACCCCTCGAGACTGATATGTTTACTGGTGGAATTTTTGTAAGTTTTTTTTCCTGGAGAAAACAGTGAAGTACAAAACCTCAAACAGTTAACAACAGTGACTTCTATTATAGCGCTCAAATCCACCACGCAGTGACGCTCATGGCTCTCAAACATTATTACCCCTGGTCACTGGGCTATTTATTTATTTCCTTAAACCATCTGAGCTCCCTTGGGAGTATACAGCCTGTGCTGCCAAGTATGTAGCGCACCAAGCTAAATCAAACACAAGAACCATCTCTGCCCTCACAGGTACCCATTTACCCCTGGGTGAAGAGAAGCAATTATAGTTAAAGGGAGTGTTGTCATTAGCGTTCTCCCTTAACAGTGGTCCGCTGGCCAAACGCCAGTTAAAACACCTGACCCCAATAAAATTATTTTTAAACATTTTTAAAAAGTTTTTAGATCATAAAAAACGCTCTTTTCAAGGATCTTTTCAATCAAATTTTGCTCCCAGATTTTTAAGCTGATATTTTTTTTCAAAATCTATAGGTTGGAAAAGATGTTTGAAGAAAGATTAAATTCATGTTGGAAAAACAAGAACAATTCTTCAAATATTTACTTAGGCTACACTGTGTTTTATTTTTTTGAAAATGTTTACAGAAAATGTCATGTAGGAGTTAAATGGGTTTAAAAAAACAATTAAAAACATCAAAATCACACAAACCCTCTGTTTTATAGTGATTGTAGCCTAGTAGTTAGATCAAGGTACTTTACAACATTATTATCCATGTTCATCGGGCAGACTTTTAGACCATTCCTCTAACTTTCTCAACTCCCTGGGAGCATACAACCCCAAGCTGCTTAAATTAGCGCCAAGGGGTTAATCCAACACACTACCACCTCAGCCCTCTCAGGTTCCCATTTATACACCTGGGTTAAAGAGAAACAGTTATGGTTAAGTGCCTTGCTCAAGGTCATGACCGGGACTCGAACCCACACTCCGATGATTCAACCATCAGAGCTTGAGTCCTATGAAGTAGACCACTTGGCCACGACACACCGAGTTACCATACGCAAAATATTTTGGTGAATTTTGCAAGATTTACAATAACAAAAACTTGTTAAGAGTCCACCCATTTCCTCGTCCCCGACCGCATTACACAAACACTGATCGCCATCCGATACGGTTTCTCCCCCCCCCCAGACTTCAACCGATCACACCTGGTCCAGGTATTCACTGAACACCCCCTGATATGATTTCCTGTTTAGTTTTTTTTCTCACACTCTCTCCTTCCTCTCCCCCACCCCTGTATATCTACATTTCCTCTTTGTCTACAGCCTCGTTAAGGGGGTACTGGTCGAGCACCCCGCTGCCTTGTGGATCAGGGACAAACTGATGCTAGCCTCGGGCCCTCTTGCTTCTTCAAGGTTCTCATGTCACTTCACTCTCTGTTAAGCCCCAACCCCTCCCCCACACCTGCACCCCAACCCCCTTTCCTCCCTTCACACAAACATAAACAGTGATTCCACTCTGTCTTTGATATCCAACTGCTTCTCCTGTTTTTCGTGGTCCCCCCCCTCCCACACTCCCTGAAAGAAAATAAAAGAAAAGCAACCAAAACTGTCTGTAGTTTTCATCAAACTCCCGGAAATGAAATGTACATAGCAAAGTAGATATACACATGGTGTTACCGCAAGTCTAATATACATTGATACCCACCATGCAATGCCTCAAATCCTATATACAGAGTTCATGTTGTAACAATATGAGAGTCAAAGTACACAAAGAGGTTATAAACTAGTGGTTTAAACACACCGAGGCCTGGTTCTTAATCATTTCACCGAGACGAAGAGCAGATATACAAGTCTACTTTCCACCGCACAAAGAGCAATTCCAAACCGAAAAGTTAAAGAATAAGTGTCTGTAAAACTCGCCTGCAGCTTGGGCCAATTTCAAATCCATGGCTGAGGCTTTGGCTGTGGCTTTGGCTGTGGCTTTGGCTTTGGCTTTGGCTGTGGCTTTGGCTTAAGCTGTGGCTTTGGTTGTGGCTTTGGTTGTGGCTGTGGCTGTGGCTTTGGCTTAAGCTGTGGCTTTGGCTTAAGCTGTGGCTTTGGTTGTGGCTTTGGCTGTGGCTTTGGCTGTGGCTGTGGCTTTGGCTTAAGCTGTGGCTTTGGTTGTGGCTTTGGTTGTGGCTGTGGCTAAGGCGCCGTCTGTTTGAATCCCTGTACTGAAAGTGTACGTTGTTAAAACTATTGGAGCTGAAGCCAGAGCCTAAGCCGGAACCTACAGTTTCAAATGAAAGAATGTGGAATGTATTGGGTGAAGGCCAACACAATGGCTATCATGATCTCCACAGACTCCTTGCGTGGAGCGCTCGGAGACAATTCAGCTCACTCATGTTGGGTATTGGTTTTGCATCAATGAATATTTATGATCTGCACACTCTCCTTGCGTGGAACGCGAGGAGACAATTCTGCACACTTACGTTGGATATTGCTTTTGCCTCAATGAATATTTATGATCTCCACACTCTCCATGCGTGGAGTGCGTGGAGACCACGCATAGACCATGCATAGAATATGGGGCAGGGGGTTTGTACACAATATTACAATTCACAATGTGTATGCATTCCAAACTCTCCACGCACAGGCAGGACTCCCCATGAAGTCAAAAAACCCAATATCTCCACACTCTCCACGCAGGGAGTCTAGGTTCTTTCGTTTGAATCTGTAAGCCCAAGCCAGAGCCTAAGCCCAAGCCAGAGCCTAAGCCGGAGCCTAAGCCCTAGCCATAGCCTAAGCCCAAGCCAAGGTTTTGACAAAAAGTGCCTGGACCTCCTCTCTAGTCCTTGCCATCTGAAAAAGGAACCCCCCCTTCCCCCTGCCTCTCCCACGCTGTATTTCCCTTCTTATTTTGCTGTTTGTTCCATTGGAGAATGTGCAACCAGATTGTCCTGTGAATGACAGTGTTGATTTTGTACTATGTTTTGCATCCAGTACGATAGTGTGATGAATATTGTGTTGGCATGACAACCCTCACCTTGTGATTCTTATTTGTTGTGTTGTCTGAATATTCAGCAGATGGAAGTTAGAGGGATAGTATTATTCGTAATAAAGTAATAAACCGCAAGAGAAAGTGACTGGGTAAATTTTTAATAATTTGGGATTAAACAAAGACATATTGACTACAGCGGGATTTGAACCAACGACCTCCGGAGTAACGTTCCAGCGCTCCACAAACTGAGCTATCTAGCCCTATGTTGGCGGTCTCCCTATCTGTCAATATCTTTGTTCAGGGGTGCCAGTCGGAAGCCATACAACCAGGTACTTTCTTTATTCAACCCAGAAAAATAAATCTATTGAACAAATTACAAAACTCTGCAATTGTGATAGGAAAGAGTGAATACCAACACAGGAGAATTTTTCATAGTTCTCAAATGGTCAGAGCATCCGGTTAATTGATGGGAAGACTTTTTTATGAAAGTGGCCTCCCTCCAAACCCCCCCCCCCCCCTCCTCCTCCACAGACACACACATGTGTAAACACCAGCAATCGTGGACCCTCCTTTGTTCAACTCTTTGTGAACCACAATGTTTTCCTTTGTGATAGCAACCGTGGACCTATTATCCCTTTTGTTATAGGTCCACAGTTTGGATGTGGATACCTACCCACACACACACGTTTGTGAATCCCGTAAATCAAGAACTTCTCTTTGTTCTCCAATTGTTTAAACTTGTTTTGTTTTTAGCGACGTCCTCATTGGTTTTGTACACGAAAGCGAAGCGAGGACGTCCTCGCTCTGTCAAACACTCGGATCCCTTTTGTTACAGTCCTCGGTTTCAATGGGTAGAAACGCTCACACACACAAGTGTGTAAATACCTGCAATCAGGGACCTCCTATTGTCCCTCTTTTGGTTGTACTTTAACATTTTTTAGCAACAGCTCCCATTGGTTTTGTACATCGCTCTCCAACTGGGGACCTTTCCCTAACCGGGGACCCTAATGTCCTCTTTTGTTTAAGGTCTCTGGTTTGAATATGTACATGCCTACCCACACACACACTCCCTGCTCAATTCAATTGCTGATCTCTTTGTTGTTGCCAAGTGCCAGAAAAATTAGTGAAACAGAGTTATGATAATCATGTAGATTGCGGAAACATCCAGTGGGGATGTCTTGCCTACAGGACGGTAAACCCTCAGACCGAGTGTAAGACTGAGGATTCACCATCCTGTAGAGATGAGAAATTTCAGACCTTTTGATGTCTACCTGGTGAAACAAAATAAGCTGTTATTTTCCACAGAAATAAAGAACTCCTGCTCTTTGATCTACATCTCTAGTGCTGAGGACACTGTTCCTAAAAGCTCCTCGAAATCTATAATTCCAGGGGTTACTAGAAGGTGGAAATGCCATCATTTAACATACACCCTCAAATTTGAATCCAAGTTTTAGAAGATATTGTCTTCAGGGATATTGCAAATCCCTGGTATTGCAAATTTCATTTTTTTTTCATTTCTGCAAGGGCGAGATCAATTTTCTTGAAGAAAATGAGAATGTCTAAGAAAACTTGTCTTAGGGGACACCAAGGCCACCAGGTCATATTTCATTTAAAAGTTTATCTCTAAAGAGGGTCTCCAAGGTCAAATTCAGTTTTGTGATGCACTCCTTTTCCAATAGACAGAGTCCTTATGAAAGTGGGGAAAAAATTGCAAGTCTCTAACCTCAGGTTAAATTGGCGTAAAATGTAAATGTACAGTAGTTGATACACTTCCAGTGCAAAATTTGTTAACATCCAATGACGTTACATTTTAAATATATGGGTCTGTACATTTTTGTCTGGGGAATTTTAGTTCATTCCCGGATTTCCATGATATTCAATCAAAACGGCATTGAATTTGACCTATTGACTAACAAAAAAGTTCCCGTGTGGAATGTATTAACCCATTTATTATTGACATCCAATGACGTCATGTTTCAAAATTTCGCTCTGAAAGTGTATCAAATGAAAATGACATTTTACACCATTTTAACGTGGGGTTAGAGACTTTCATAAGGACTCTAGATCTATTGGAAAATGAGTGCATCACAAAACTGAATTTGACCTTGAAGCCCCTATTTGTAAGTTGTTTTATTTTAAATGTCATGAGTTGATAATTTAATTTTGCATGCATTTTGTTGTTGAATGTTAACAAACTTTTTATTTCAGAATTTCCTTTGCATGGTTCGAAATTGTTAATATTATTTTCTCCCTTTTTTTGTAAAATAGAGCTCTCATTTGACTTTGAAATCCTTTAGATTAGACTGGTTCCAGTTGCAATATCATCCTTACTTTGAACCAGACTTGTTCCTAGACTTATCCTTGCATGATTGCTTTGTGACTCACTTGGTACAAGATGTAAAAATTAAAACATTGTAGATGCACAAAAGTTTAATTAAGTTTATACTTCTCGGCACTGGTTGGGGTAGAACTTGAAATTTCAAACCTTTGAACAATATTTTTGGTCGGAGTAGGTGGGATGGAAAAATCCTTCCAGCTAATCTCGTTGCCATCATTATTCAAAAAAGAGATTTGTGAAATGTAGTGTTCATTATTACAGATCTACAACAGGGTTCTCCCCAGGTTTTTTTCAAACTGGGGGGCATTCTGGGCCAAAATTTTGGGATGTTTGGCCGAAGCAGGTCTTCGGAATGTTTTCTACATGTTTAGTATTTTTCTTGGTTTTCAAAGCCCTACTGTGCAATTTTGAGCATTCTATATGGTTTTCTTTTCATGTTTTTTGTGAAACTACCGTATTTAAACAAAAATAAAAAAAGTTATTATTATTTATTTGGGCATATCAGCCGAAATGTTCGCATATCGGCACGCAATTTGCGCGTATCGGCCCGATATGCTAGCTTGTGCATGGGGAGAGTCCTGTACAAATAGACTCATTCCAACCATGCTTAGTTTCAATGCAATCTGTACGAAATAATTTTAGCACAAATCTATGCCCTCTTCAGAAGATAAATAAATATATTATAATAATTTGATTTTTTATTCCCCCCCTTGAACTTTCTCAACAGACATCTAAAAGGAGTTTCACAAGAGAGTCACTCTGTCTGGCTGAAAGTCAGCATCTGCGCCGCTGTCGTGGCCATCGGAGGAATAGTCATCTACAGATTCTACAAGAGTCATTGATTGGTAGTCACCATGCCTGGACACCAGGGAATAATAGTATGTACAGAAAATGATGCAATTTATAAAAAATGGTAGATGGCGTTAGTGGATGATCTCGTTGAAGAGGGTAACGTGTACCAAAGACAGGGGCACACTGTTGAAGAAGAAAGGGGAGAGGGACAACCACAAACGCAAACACGTCAAAATATCTTTATTGTCACGTGGCCCAAGCATTTTGGCCGGGATTGGTGCATGCCAATGTCCCTCATTCTGATGAATTTCTATCGTTCAAATTTTACCTTGATTTGTGGTCCACTGCAATCAAATAACGCCCTTTACTCCATTAAAGGTTTGTCTAGACAAGTGGCTAGGGCCCAATTACATAGAGCTGCTTAAGCACAAAAAGAAGCCAAGCAAAAAAAATGTTGCTTACCAGAATAAGGTGACCAGCCAAACTACCATGTCACATGTACAATTTCGACTGGTATCCTACTCATTTCTGCTTAGCAGAAATTCTTTTAGCAATATTTTCTGCTTAAGCAGCTCTATGAAATTGGGCCCTGGCTTTGGCTGTGGCTGATTTTCTTCAGCTGCAATACAGTAATCTAGCTGTAGCCGATAGCCACAGAGAGCCTTTCAGACGTTGCCTAAAGTAGCTTGTATTCATAACTGGACTTCAATTTACTAACCCTTTAGAGACCATTCATTTCTGTTTAATCATCACCATACGCCCAGACATGGCTAATAGCTTTGATGTTATGACATAATTTTTCCCAAAGAAAATGTCTTGGGGGAAAATGATGCGAAAACAGAAATTTTGTTTTTGTTTTAGAAATGTAGATACTTTGTTATTACATGAAAAGTATTTAAAAATGTCAATTTAGGACATGATCTTCACTGTGACCTTTTGGGTTGAGTGGAAGAAGGTCAAATCTTGCGGGCATTTTTGGGGTAAAATCGCTTGCGACCACAAGGGTCCTGAAAGGGTGACGCCTACACATGTAATGTAAAGCAGTGAATATCACTGCATGGACAATGGGAGAACGGTACAAGTTCTTTGTACATACATGTAGGCTCTTCTCAGATGACGTCAGTATTTTATCGCTCGCCATGCTGGTGTTCTAACACGCGTGTCACGCACACACAGGCCTAGAATTACATGGAGGCCATGGCCTCT
The DNA here is from genome assembly GCA_021014325.1 of Plazaster borealis. NCBI lineage: Eukaryota > Metazoa > Echinodermata > Asteroidea > Forcipulatida > Labidiasteridae > Plazaster > Plazaster borealis. The sequence goes on along the minus strand of CM037475.1, from coordinate 4,188,862 downwards.
GTTGCCCCTGCTCTTGGCCTTGGCCTTGGAGCCCCTTCAGAAGATTCCCATAGACTTTAAGATTTTCCAATGGAAGTGCCCTTTGCAAAATGGAAGTGCCCTCTCAAAAATGAAATTCCAGGCCTGCACACACGGTACAGGAACTGCACGAACATGTGTTCTACTAAATGCAAGGCTGGAATATGGCACTGCGTATACGTACATGAATCCAAAATGTGCGCAGTACACCCAGCACGGCTGACCTCCCGCATTGCTATAGAAATATGACGTCAGCGAGAAGGATCTATAGCATTCACAGTAAATTCGCATGCAGCTTTGCATGAAAGTATAAACTTGGCCCAATTTCATATAGCTGCTTAAACACAAAAAGTAAGCTAAGCGCAACAAAATTTTCCTTACCAGAATAAGTTTACCAGCCAAACTACCATGTCACGTGTACAATTTGTGACTGGTATCCTGCTCATTTCTGCTTGGCAGACAATGTTTAAGCATATATTTTGCTGCTTAAGCAGCTCTATGAAATTAAGCCCTAGCATTTAATGTTGCATACCATTCGTTGCGATGTGGTTTTTTTCGTGTTTATTACTGATGGTAATTTCGTGGTGCAGATGGTACCAAGGAATTTATGTACAGATTTTTGAGTTTGAGAAATGCCAAGAGTTGCCGTCAGTTAGAATTGTGTCTAAGTTACGAGAACAAAGGAAAATGCATGCAGGTGAATTTCTCTTAACTGGTTTAGATGTTATTTAAAAAAACAAAACCTAAAATCAATTTGTTTATAATTAGTATGTAATTAAACTTGCAGCGACATTGAACATATTATTTAAGGAAACATGATTATCAGGGATAATTATTTAAAGACACATTGGTAATATTGCAGAATTTATTTTGATGATTGTTGTTTTAACCCTCCTACTGTCTGACCATTTAATATCATCCACTGTGGTTTTGAATGATGGATGTTGATATCGTATGGTGAATGCATCTTCACCATACACAGTCAACCCTCCTACTGTCTGACCCTTTCATATGATCCAATGTGGTTTTGAATGAAATTATGCCAGCCTGCAATATGGTATCATGTGGGGAATTTATCTTCACAGTACACAGTCAACCCAATTTGGACCTGCGACCTCCAGATTAATGTTCCAATGCTCAACCAACTAAGCTATCTATCCCAATTTTTGTCCCTATTTTGTCAATATCTTTTCTGGGGGTGCCATTCTGAAGCCATTCAACCAGTCAGTTTCCCTTGTGGTTTGTTATTTGATTTATAGATTATTTTCTAGTGGCTTCTGACTGGTGCCCCCGAACATAAAAAACACACCTAAATTAGGGCTAGATGGCTCAGTTGGTGGAGCACCAGATTGTTAATCTGGAGGTCGCAGGTTCAAATCACGCTCTAGTCAATTTTTCTTTGTTCAACCCAAAATTGATTATTTTCTAAGAAAGACATTTCCAAGTTGACTTTTAAAAAAACAAACCTCAAAGTCTGTCTTGCAATTCAAAGACGGAGGGAAAACAAAAATACATACAGGACTGTCAACTTTTTTGGCAACAGTGTTGGATATGGAGGGTTCGGGTTTTGGAGGTGGGGTGCACGGGGGAGGTTTTTAAGCACAAGTCTTTGGGGGCACTTGAGGTAATCTTGATAAGTTTATCACAGTTTGAATTGTCTCTGAATGAAGTTTGCATGTTTATTTAACAGTTTCATGTTTTTAAGACTGATCGCAATTTGCAGGATTAACTTAATGACAGAAGTTAAGTCGGTCTAGCAGAATACACACTATGAAAAAAAGCAGAAAGGGCAAATCAGAAGACCAATTTGACATGAGTAATAGAAATCGTCTTTACGGACAATTCCATCCTAACGAAAAGCGTATTTCACAGTTTAGCAGATCTCAACCTGTATTATGGTACAATTTGTCATTTTTTTGAAGATGGTTAAAACAAAAATATTCAGTAGAAGTATTTCATGCAAAACTCATCCTGAAGGAATCAGAAGCACAGATTTCTATTGACCGAATTCACCTGACGCCATCATCACAATAATCTCGGTTGCCCCATTTTGGGAGTCAAGTGTCCCTGTGTGTTATACAGTGCAGTGCGAATTTCAGACGACATGGCGTTTACACGCTTACCTATTGACTCCTAAAATGGTGAGTGCGGCACGGTCGCCGCATGTTACGTGTGCGTGCAAGGGGGGGGGGCAACACTTTGTGGTTCACCAGTTCCAAGGCTTTAAAGACTTTTCCTTCTAAAAACTTTTTAAAATGTTTTGCCATCAGCTGCTTGTACATTATTTCATGTCTACCCCACTGTCATATTTGAAAAGAAAGTTGACATGTTTGTGATTTGTTTAGTATAATAAGTTTTAGCTCAGCTTTAAGATGGGATGGGATATCTCTGTTGAAGATTGTTTCTGTAAAAAATACCACAAACAAGTACAAATATGAACTACTTTTTGACCTTTTTGCAATATTCACAAAAGTAAGTTGGTTTTGTTGATGATGTACACTTGAGAGTAAAAACCATCACCTCATACAGGTGATTCAACTGTTTCCTTTTGTTTAAAAATTTCTGATTATGTATTTAATCTAAGTAACTTTGAAATAAACCAGAAATTTTCAGATCAAAATATCCGTCTGCCGAGAATGATTTGAAGCTCTGCTTGGTTGTAGGAGGTAATGAGTACATGTCAGGGTTCTCCCCTGGTTTTTTCAAAACTGTGGGGCATTCCGGGCCAAAATTTTGGGATGTTTGGCCGAAGCACGCTGAATTGAAACAAGGTCTCCGGAATGTTTTCTACTTGGTGTTTTGGGGTTTTCAAAACCCTATTGTGCAATTTTGAGCATATTATATGGTTTTCTTTTAATGTTTTTTGTGAAACTACCGTACAAAAAAAAAGAAAAAATTGTTTTGCGTTTTGGCCGAAATTTGCGCGTATCAGCACGCAATTCGCGCGTATTGGCCTGCAATTCGCGCATGGGGAGAACCCTGCATATACTGGGAATGACCCTTTACTATTAACCTCTTCATGGAAGAAGTGGAAGTTCTGAGAGGAAGGTGGCGGGGGGGGGGGGGGGAGTTAAGTGTCGACATTTCAAATGATGTTACTCCCTTTGTCTCCTGGAATTGCTCTCTGTCTTTCAGAACTTTTGTTTCAGAACTCACAAGGGTTACAAGGGTTACAATAAAACAGGCGTGTTGTTACGGAGCAGTTTAGTGCATTGCACTTGAGCTCTGGTGTTTCTGATCGGCAGAGTGTGGGTTTGAATCCCGGTCTTGACACTTGTGTACTTAAAGCAAGAACCTTTGATTCATCCTTGGGATGGGACGTAAAGCCATGGGTCCTGTGTGTTGTACAATGCACGTAAAGAACCCAGCACACTTATAGACTGTGCAGGTCTCGCATGAATTCAAAAATATTGGGACCCGCTAAAGTGCGGGAGTTTGTTTCCTTCACGCATTAAAGCAATGTATGTGGCACCAAAGTGGTCCCTAAAATGTTTGGATACGCGTTAGACTTGCACAGTCTATTGCCAAGAGATGTGGTGTTTCTAGCATAGGTTATAGTCGGCTGCAGATTGCGCCGCATCACGTACAAAATTCATATCAGCGCCCTCTATCATCCGATGCATATACGCCTCACCAAGCCCTGAGCCGTAGACATCCAGATCTAGAAACAGAAACTTGACCAGACAAAAAAACACCCAAATAGATGTGGAATTGTATCCCATTACAAATTTGTTTTATTATCAGATAAAGGCAGTTTCTTTAAACTGGAGTCATTGCTACATACTAATGCTGAACACTGATCCCTAAAAAAGGCACAAGAAACTTTTGAGAACTGTTCATGATTGTCTTAAGAATAAAACACTGCTCATCTAAGTACCAGCTGCTAGGATTCGAACTGCCTCTAGCCACAGGGCTAGCTCGATGGTCTAGTGGTAAGACATCTGCTCTAGCAATGCAAAGGTCGTGGGTTCGAAACCCACCCGAGTGATTTGCCTGGTTTTTTTTTCACAGATCTCGGAAAGTACGGAGTATAAGTGCTTAAAGGCATCGTACACATTTGGTAATGACTCTGATAATTGATGGCAATAAAAACTTACTTGGTAAGAAGTACAGCGGCATTGGATAGTATAATGCATTTTTAGAAACTTTTCACTTCGAAGAACTGCGGTTATGGAAAAATATATTACTTTTTATACCTCAAAACATTTTAATCTGAGAAGCTTACGCGTAATGCTTCTCAGAGTGTGTATTCCAATGCAGATTATTCTTCCTGCGTGGGCATAACCGCTCCAGATTTTCGGCAATATCTCAAAAACGCTACCACCTTTTGAAATGAAATTTTCAGTTTTCAGGTTAGTTTTATGGTATATATCTACAACTATATAGGTTTGAAACAAACAATAGGCTCCAATTACCAAACGTGTACGATGCCATCGGTGTAAGGGTAAAACAAATTGTATTATAACATCTAAGTAGTTGTTCACCTGGGGGATGAAAAGCATTTACAGGGGTTGAGTTGGAGGGGGGGGGGGGATGATGGGTCCAAATCAGGTCTTGCTGGTGATGCACAGAGAATTTAAACCTGAATTGTAACACCAGGGCCCAATTTCATAGAGCTGCTTAAGCAGAAAATATTGCTTAACAATTTTCTGCTAAGCAGAAATGAGCAGGATACTGGTCACAACTCCTACATGTGACATGGTAGTTTGGCTGGTAACCTTATTCTGGTAAGCATAATTTTGTTGTGCTTAGCTACTTTTTGTGCTTAAGCAGCTCTATGAAATTGGACCCTGGGAGTTTCCGGGTCTAGAATAAAGGTGAGCCCATGCCAGCGAGACAATTTTGCAGGAATTTTTACATTTGGCAAATCTCATTCATGTAGTGAGTGAACCATTGACCCCTACCCCCCCCCCCACATCATAGGTTCATATCCCATGCCCCTTTCTTCATTCAAAAATTGTTTAAATATTCTCCAAAATATACTTAGAAAAAAAATTAATAATATGGTAATAAACAAGTAATAAAAACAATAACATTTCAGTGGTGTTTTATGCAATTAATATTGCTTGCTGCATTTACATACAAAAGACATTTCTGAAACAGAAGACTAATACACAAAAATGTGTATTGCTGCTGGCACCAACACAATTATAAATAATAAAAATAATAATCATGGACATTTATAATGCCTCTGTCATAATTGACACTCCTGGCACCAAAAACTTGTAAGATTGATTTTATGAGACCATAATACAATACACTGTAAGGTATATACGGTGAGGTGGCGCATGTTGCTGCCAAACCAGCCAGAAACACTGGGGCAAAGCCCTTCTCTTAGTGATAAGTGTAACTGGGTTCTTTTACGTGCATTACACAACACACAGGACCAACAGCTTTACGTCCCATCTGAAGGACGAAGCAATAATGGTTAAGTGTCTTGCCTAAGGACAATGCAAGTGTGTTTCGCTTAATTTAAACCCCCTAAAAATATTAAATTTTGTATTTGTTAAAATAATTTTGACAAAATAAATTGTGTCATCACACTATCTACATAATATAAATGCTTTAAAAAAGGTAAATACAATGAAATAAAATACATGAGATACCATTTGCATAGGAATATAGCTATTTGTTGCTAATTTAAAAAATGTAAAAATGTTCTTTCTTTTTTCCTTTTTTTGAAAATAGTTCATTAAATACCTTTATTTGTAGAAAGGTAAATTTTATGCAAAGTTTTTGACTCTTGTAAAAGAAAATTGTTCAAATGAACAGAATCTTTGCTAAAAAGGTAAGCATTTACAGTTCACATCATGCTGTCATGTTGTAACCTCACCAACCAAATATAGCCACAACTGTTCACTAAAGCAAGTACAGCACCAACCCACGTAATCGCAAACGACCAACCGAAGTACAGGAGGTCGTACGGCGATAGGCCAAGCTCATCAACTGGCCACTCGGAGAGAAGCTGTCCACTGCGGACTGTGAAGACGATTAGACCGGCGGTGAGAACGGCGCCTGTGTGGAGAGACAATGTGTGAATCACCGGGGGTAATTAACCCTGGGGTTATATGGTGACCGACGGTCTGGCCAAATTTACGGATGATCGGTCCATCGGGACGGACACAACGGCCCCAAGGAAAAAAAACCACAAGGCTTGTCATTAATTTTAAACGTTATATTTTGTCATCACCGCTCTTATGTTTTGCATAAGTTTACCTTTTGTGAAGAAGTGAAGAAATTGAAATGTATATTTCAAAATTGCAATATAGCAAACTGAGAAAATGTTTAAGCATACCAAAATGATTACTGGAGTGGGGTATTAGTTTAACGTAGTATTTGTCAAATCTCACTAACTTGTTTTTTAAAAAAAAGGAACAAATGTATATATACATAACTATTGCAACAAAATATCTTTCTTTTTTTCTTAATAATTCTGTAGACTTAACCTTCTTGGTAAGTTCTTACTCATAATTTCAAGCAAGGATGACTGATTTTTTCCGGAATATAAATCTAGAAAACTTTTCCATTAATTTTGTTAACCCAATTATTTATAGCTTTTTCATAAATATAAGTGAACTCTATTTGCAATATGGGTTTTATTTTGGTGTCACCCTTACACCAGTGTGTAATGGCAAAACCTAGATAATATTCTTTATCCATAAACAAAGACTTGACCCAAGTCGCCCTTTAAAGCAAATGTACAACATTGGTAATTGTCAAAGACCAGTATCCACACTTGATGCGACCAAACATATACATAAAATAACAAACCTGTGAAAGTTTAAGCTAAATTGGTATTCGGAGTCATGAGAAAACAGTGAAAAACCCCATTATATATTTTCACTGTTTTCAAACATTGGATTTATCACCAGTGATAAAGGCTAATTGTTTTACTCATTTCCTAAAAACTATAGCATTTCAAGCAAAACTATTTCAAGGGAAGTTTTCCACCATGACCATCTTTATATCATGTAAGTTATATGCAAATCTGTGAACATTTATATTTTCAACCTTGCCAATGTTGTACACACCCTTTAAAGTGCACCCTGACAGTTCTGTACAAGGACCACTATCTAAAGGCAGACTTGATCAGTCTGTCAGAAAAGACCTCCCCCCTGACTTTTTGGTCGCAGTCGTTGCACACAATTGGCACAAGATGCGCACCACAAAGCGATTTCATTTCGTGTAGTAATTTCACCTGATGACCTGATGGATTTAGACTTTAATGAAAAAAAAAAAGGATCAGACTTGAGTCAAGTCTAAGTATTTAAAAGAAAAAAAAACTTTAAAGGCACTGTACACGTTTGGTAATTACTCAAAATATATATTAGCATAAAAACTGACTTGGTAACAAGCAACAGAGAGCTGTTGATAGTAAAAAACATTGTGAGAAACGACTCCCTCTGAAATAACGTAGTCAAGAAAGTGGTAATTTCTCACTAAAATAATAAAAACTTCTTGCAAGAAGTTTTTATAAAAACTTCTTGCAAGAAGTTTTTATTCCTATCTGAAAGCACACAAATTTGTACAACAAGGGTGTTTTTTCTTTCATCATTTTCTTGCAACTTCGAAGACCAATTGAGCCCAAATTTTCACAGGCTTGTTATGTTATGCATATGTTGGGATACACCATGGATACACCAAGTGAGAACACTGGTCTTTGACAATTTCCAAACGTGTTCAGTGCCTTTAACAGAATAAAAAGGAAAGGAAGAAAAGTTACCTGCAAGGATGAACACTATGGATGTGGCCAGGTAGAGACCTTTAACCTTTATCTTGAGGCAAATCATTGCCATGACTTCAGCGATGAATATGATCACAGCACCCAACAGCACCAGAATTAAGAAAACCAACAACATATCTAAAAATGAGAAAGAGAAGGGGGCGGGGAAGGCAAAAGGGGATGGATGATTTAGGACAATGACTTGGTAACTCATTTTATATTAAAAATCATAAATTTCAACATAAAATTTCATAAATATGTGGCGCCCAACGCGAAAATCAGACAATTGTCAGAAATAATGAAGTAACGAAACGTCCATGCTATCAAAATGATGTGATGTCTCAAACGTTCTATATGTTGATTTCCATTAGGTGTTATTTGAAAGCTCTCTCAACACAGTTTTGAGTTTTTGAGGGAAATTAATGGTTTTGGTGTGGCGCATCACATATTATCATTCAATCTTTTGTATTCCACTGATAATATGAGAAACCAGAGAAATAATTGCAACAATATTTGCATAATTTCTAGAAGGTTTCTCTGCAAAACAAAAAATATATATATATAAAAAGCATTTTAGCTTTTGGAGAAAAAAATACATATTTTAAGGAAACACCATAAAATCAACTTGTGAAAAATCTCATTGAATTTTGTAGTCACTTTTCAGTGAAAACAAAATAATTGTCATATTTTCAGGACTTAACGGCAAAATAAAACTACAAGAGAAAATGGGAGTTAATATTAAAATAAATGCAATTTCATTACAACTGTTTTCTAGAGCTGGACCTAATACTGAAATTGTTCACAGCTTGGTTTTTCACAATAACTTAAATAAAAAGTGAAACATGGGAACAAACATATATTTACCATTTCCAAATGCTGGATAAAGATAATGAAACAAAGGATTTGTAGCCGAGTCTACTTTGGACAGGTAGTCAATATTCAGACAGCTTTTTCCTGGAGTGGAGGATAGAAACAAAAAATATGATATATAAGAAATAATTAATCTAAATTTAGCATTATGGATTGTTTTTTATTTCATTTATAGACCTTCCTAGAAATTACAGTTATAATGTACCATTCAATTTAAGGTCTATTTTCCCATTCAATTATAGGCTAAATGTGAGGGTAATTTTATAATTAGTTTTACCATGGAGTTTCACCTTTTAAGTGTCATACACAAGGATCTTTGTACAAGCTTTTCACACACACAAATAAATTGCAATGAAGAATGAACAATACAAGTAATTTTGACAAATGTTACATGCAAGAAATGACAATTAATACCATTTTGACTGTGTACAATTTTGAACTGATTTTTTAAAAGTTTGACAAATGGGTTTTAGTTAAAAAATAAAAAAAAATAAAAATACAATTCACAAAAACCCCAACGAATTACATGTACATAAACAAGAGGTAAACAAAACATTCCAGTTGAAAAGTCAATGATCAAGTTTGAATTGTTTTTAATAATAACCCTAAAAATAAACAACACTAACAAAATCACAACATAACATTTACAAATTGTGGACCCAAATTGTTTCTACAAACAGCAAATATTTATGAATAAATTGTGAACTTTTTCACGAAAACCCCCTAATTCTTACCATCTTCCGGGATCAGTGTGATTGGCCGATAACACACCCTCCAAACCCCAACCCTCTCCACCCTGGCGGCCGTCGTATTCCCATCACCCGATGTGTCATTTCTTCCCAATTGATAAATCAACCAAGAATCCGATGCCAAGCCGATAGATGTCACCAAAAAAGATGTCAGCCCGACGAAACACAGGAGTATCAATATTTTAGTGTCAGGATGCGACGACATTTTATTTTAAAAAAAACCACCTCAGTCTCCAAACTGAAATTATCGGTCTCTCCTGTACGAAAACACAAAAACAAATTGGCTCATATAATAACTTTCAGATCGTATGCTTTTTATCAAGAACAGCTCCCCGCAATCTTGACTTTGTCACTAATAAATCTATCAAACGATGCTGCAAAACAGGTAGTTGATGGATACAGGTGTGTGCCACAACGAAACCATTAACAGAAATGAGCAACCATTATTAAACCATTACCGTACACTTTCATTTTGACCTATATAATTGCATAGAGGTAGAAACTACCAATGCCGTGTTCTCACCGTCTACCATTGTATCACTTCATTGCGGCTCGGCCTCCTTTGATATGCAAATCATTTGTTGGTTTTCTTTGCATTCTTTGCTGACGTTTGCTGCGATTCATTCAGGTGAAGTTGGGGCCTCTTTTAAGGGTACTAGCTGTACTATTTTTGTGGTGGGGGAGATGGAATTGTGTTGAGGCGGTTTGGTGGGGTCAATGGGGTGGGGGATGATCAGCTGAGGTTCGGCTGCGATGGGGTATCAACTTTTAAGTTGTATTTTGAGGGTTTGGGCCGATTTTGTTTTCGAAATCGAGTGGCTGATTTTTAACAGATAAACAAAATTCCCAATTAACAATTGTATTTATTTACAATCTAGAGTCAACATTAAACATACCTCCATGATTAAACGTATCTAGTAACTATCTAGTAAAAATATGATTAGCCTAATAAAAAAAGGTAGGCCGCCTACAAAATTTGACACTGTGTATTTTTCTTATTATAGGCTAACGATTTTTTATTATTTGTTAAACTGTAAGTTTCATTGATAGACTCTGAATAACTCATCCATCGTCTATCCATCTGATTCTACGAAAGTTCTGTCGTAGTTTAATGATGAGATTCAGGCGCGGATCCAGGGGGCGTGGGGGCGCACGCCCCCCCTTTTTCATATTTAAAAAAAAAAAAAAAAAAAGAGGGAGAGAGAGAGAAGGGGAGGGAGAAATGGGGCAACAAACTTCATTTATCATTTTGCTGCTTGGAATATTTTCACGCCCCCCCCCCGTTTGGAAAATCCTGGATCCGCCCCTGAGATTCCATGACTTGTCACTATGAGAGCGACCGCAGACCGTCACAAGACACGATGAGTGGCGCCCCCTTATCAGATGTGCAAGAGACTTGCACGAGTCTATCAAGGGAACTTCCCAAACTCGCTGGTATCCCGTCTGTTGCTACAATATCGGAGCTGGACCGTGTCGATTATCAGTGGATTTCCAAAAATGGCGACTGTTCGTGACGTAAAACCCGCAATAGCTCCACATTTAGCAGTTGATGGCAATATTGACGGAAATGGGGAAGGATATTTTTGATTTACTCAGCTATATATCTTTACATAATCTAAGTTTGTTTGCCTTTGAGTATGCTAATTAAATAATTTCACTGGGGTCTAATTTTTCAGGACAGGAATTTTAAACCCGGTGAAAGATGACACCAACTGCACGATACAAATTAAATCAACAATCAACTATGTGAACCCAAGGCTGCGGTCATGTCTTGTAGTCTGGTTGTATTTACGTATGTACCCACGTACGAGTCAAAGTGTGTAAGATTTCATATGATAGACTGTGGTCATTGTGACTGCAGTAATACAGCACACAGTACACTACAAATTGTGGAAATGAACATAACATTCTCGAACAAGAAAACGTGACTATAAAATAACTATTTGGGGATAAAAACCAACGTATATTCTACAATGCCACATCCATCAAGTCGTCGAGAAGGTCCTACGAAGATACGACTGACAGGTAAGATAAATAAAATCGATTTATTGCGACGTTTTTGAGCTTCAAAGTTTATAAAATGCTTATTGCTGACCAATGATTCGCGGACAATTCCATATTTAGTTTACCTCTTCACATATGACAGTATGTCAGTAGTGTTTCGTGCGAGATGTAAATTGCTAAAAAGTCTTTGAAAAATATCAATAGTTTACAAGGTAGATGATGGTTATTACTACTACATAAAACTCATTTTTGTACCGTTTATAATATTTGGTATTCTCATTTAAATCACACGATACATGGTGTGATTTCTGTTGAGTTGCTGTAGTCTGTCGTGTTGTTGTGTACAGTGTTTGTTCATCATGCACTCACTCTCAGCAGACACTTGGCGAGAAAGTGGAAATATGTTATAATAAACTCAAGTCTTGTCAAGAGTTTTTTGTCTATTGCGGAAATAATGCCAAATCAAGCCACAACCGTTTCAATTATTGTGTCCCCCCAAAAAATACCCAAAACCCCAAAACATCAACACACAAAACCCATTGTTTATAAATAAAATATTCCTCAGTCAGAACGAGTGCAAAAGTGACAGTAGTAGCAGGATTCGGCATCTTTCCCTTGCTTTATCGTGGTTAAATTTGAAAAAATCTTTTGCTTGGGACATTACACTAATAATTTTTTGGTTAATTTAAAACTTAATGCATTAAAAACATGTACTGTCTGTCTGATGATGTTGAAAAGCTGTTCCGGAAATTACTTGAATAATTACAGAAATCAAAAGAAAAAGCCAAGATCCATTTCTCTCATCTTTCATCAAGTCATGCAAATGATGTCCAATAATTTTCTCAAAATTATGTGGAGAATTTATTGTACTTGGAAGAGTAAGATGTAATAATCACCTATTAGTTTGAGGATGATTTTTGTTATTGTTTGTCTTTCCAGCGGTGGGGTTGGGGGGGGGGTGGTAATGGAGAACTTGTGTAGTTTAAAGTGCTTGAAATACCCACTTCAAATGGCCTATTGGCAGCTGTTGGGCCAGTAACTTTGAAACCAGACAAAAAACCCCCACCAAGTTCTGCAATATAGTTTTTTCCCCCGAACAAATTTTACAGAAAAGTACTACTGAAATGTATTGGTTAGCATACCACTGTTACTTAGCCAGAGGGGTGTCTGGGTACGGGTGTCTTTTGGATACCCTGTTTTTAAATTTAGACACCCTGTTTTATCTGTCATTTATATGTTAATGTATTGTAAGTGAACAATTTGGACACCTAGTTTTTAAATTCCCAGCACCCTTTTACAAAATCCTGTCTAAAACCTTGTTGGTTAGGCTGTCAGTGTCAAGTCTATTTCCTTCCTCCCAAAAGGTCTCATAGAAATATGTGTAGTCTGAGTGAGTGTTCTAAGCAACAAATCTAGTCTGACAGCAATTTCTTCAAATTGGAGCCCAGCAGCTCTTAGTCTAATTTACTCTCCCATGGTTTGATCCTTCTGAAAAACACCAAGCTATAATACCAAACAATTGCTGTATGTGTTAAAAGTAATGGCAAGGGATGAATATGCAGTGCTTAAATTCAGACTAATATGCTGTATTTAAATTCGCAACACCAGAAATAACTCTTGTACTTAGTTTGTACAGTTTTGTGATGGTAACTGAAGTGTATTTTTTGTGTACAAATTTGTCCTATCTTTTCTATTGTCACTTTTTATAGTAATGATCAGGTTACTGCCAATGCTGTCGACTGCACACAGTACACAACTAGTAACAGGCCTGTATAATACATGGAGGCCATGGCTGGCCTATTTTGCCCTGGTCTTGGCCTTGGTGCCCTTCAAAAGTTTCCCTTAGATTTTAAGATTTTCCAATGGAAGTGCCCTTTGCAAATTGAAAATGGCCTTGCCCTCTCAAAGATGAAATTCCAGGCTGCTGCTTGTTAGTATATTTACTATAATCACACAATGTCATTGCGCCATTTGATGTCAGCAAAAATTCCCCTTGTTTGGTTAGCTAATGCTGTGCTAAAAACCCTGAGACGTTGGGCTTCTAGGCTAGCAAAGGAACGTTTGTCTTTAAAGAGGATTTTCAAGTCAGCCAAACTGGGAACTCATTGTGTACCCGTGGTTTGCTGAACACATTGACTCCATTGCTACGGTCAGACTGGTGAAATTCTTTGTTTGTATCAGATTTCTGTTGAGAGGTTTGGACGCAAAATCATTGTCTTGGAATAAATTAGTTTGCAGCGAGTCAGACACAAAGAGGAAAAGGAAATTGTCACCTTCCTCCTGTTGTGTGAACCAAGTGCAAAAAATATGCAATTTGTTCTTAATATTTTCCAAGACTGTTCAGTAATGTAGTCGAGACTACCTTGTAAGTTGTAATGTAGAGGCGTCCGGGATTGAAACCGAGCGGTGTTGGAGACCTTGTGATTAATTACAAATGTAACAAATAGCAGAAAGCCAAGGAAACGCAGTTAAACCTACACAGGGCAACCTCAAGGTACCTAGTTCAAAAATTGTCTTTATTGATTAATAATTGTCTGACTGGGATAAACCAAGCTGATTTTAAAGCCCATTCCTGCCGGTGCTTAAAATATTTTTAAAAATGTTGAGAAAAACATCTCCACCTGTCTTTATGTATTTGTTGTTGTTGTCGGGATCATTTAAAAGAATTATTGAAATATACACACAGAAAACCCCCAAATTTTTCACAATAATCCCAATGATGTTTCTCGTTAACATTTAACAAAATAGACCATTTTGAAATGTCTCAACCCTCACAAACTGGGATTACTTTGCAGAAGTCTCCCTTAAGCTAGTCTCCCTTCCCCACCACAAGACCCCTCCCCAAACCGACAACAACCCAAAGAAACAAAACAAACAACACACCCCTCCAAAAAACAAAAAACAAAAAACTTTAACCAGGTGTAACTTACCTTCTACCTTTGTGTACTTGAGTACACTTGTCCTAGACAGTCAATTATCCTATCTTTGTGGCTTTTGGCTACGGGTCTGGTCCCAGACCCCTGTCTATGGTCTGCTGGTAAAGCGGATGAGGCATCTCAATTCCTAGGATACTGTACGCCAACTTGTAGACACCAATTAGTGCGGTGTGTGAAATAGATTTAAGGACAGGTGCCTGCAGACGGGGTTTGGTGACTTACACAAGGGTGTGGTTAGTAGTCCCCAGGTTTATTTTTTCAGATTTAGGTAACTAGAAGAATAAAGTTTTGTGAATATGGTGTTGGAAATTCTCATATTTGGTGATAAATAGAATATTTGACAAGCGTAATTGCAAGCTTGAAGAAAACTATTTGACGTACAGTACATGTACAATGTAAATTTATGATTCAGGCAAGGGGCATTCTTTTAAGTTTGACACCAACAATGGTTATCAGCCTCGGAATTTCTCTTGTTTAGGTCCAGGTTCACTTCTCCTAAGAAACGGCACTACAGGTACTCTCAGAGAAACAGACCTTTCTCAGCAAAAAAACATACCATCAATGTGAAATGTGCACAAATATTTGCACATTTTGCAGGAGAAACTCATAAGAAAGAGACACCAGAGTTACTTAAGACTATTCATGTATGACATTGCAAAAATCTGTACCTGTAACAATTCCTGTCATTTCCCCCCAAGGTGAATTCACTTGTAATTAGAATTGTGTGGACTCCGGATGTTAGTAGATCACATCAAATGCAAAGTAATATGTACTGGTGCTAACTATAAAAACACCAATGAACACGGGCTGGGCCCAATTTCAAAGAGCTGACTTTAAAGCAGAAATGATTGCTTCAACAATTTTCTGCTGAGCAAAAATACATGTGACATGGCACATGCGACTGGCATTTTGCCTGGTAACCTTATTCTGGTAAGCTTTATTGTGCTTAGCTACTTTTTGTGCTTATAAAAGCAGCTCTATGAAATTGGACACAGGGCCCAATTTCATGGAGCCTGTAAGCAGACGTTTTATGCTTACGGAGTGATCGTCAGCACAGTTTCTATTTCATAAACACTGCTAACCGTAACGTGAGCAAAGCAAAAAAAGCACGCTAGCTTGCCAGTGTTTCTTGTAGGCAGATGAGTGATGCAACAATTGCTATTGTACATGTAGACGCGCACACGTGCTGTCAAATCTTCTCAGTCGTTTATGAAACACTCACATATTATTTAGTTTTTCTGTTTTAGTAAGCACAAAAATTTGCTTTAATCGGTAAACATGAAATTGGGTCCTGGCCATTTGTTAAGATTTTGCTAAATTGTAGACGGAGATGGCGGACTAATGTTAGTGTAATGTTGATGAGTAAATAGAAAGACATGTTTGGGTGAAAAGTTTACTTGGAAATGGAATAATGAAAGGGTCTTTGAAAACACAGGAAGTGAGTTTAGAGGGGCCTAGGTCTCTGGCGTTAACCATGTGGTATAAACATTCGTTCACAGACTGTATGACCCTCTATTTTAACTCAATAATGAATGGCTGAATGTAGCCACCATTGTTCACCGGGGTCTGGTGTCATTGAGAGACAAAGAACATTTGTTGTTGTTGTTTTCGTCTGAGGAGGGACAATGGTTGCAGTCGGCTTGGGGGTATTGATGAAACCATGATCGGACAATGTGTTTTGAAGTACAATGTAAATGTATCGATACACAACTGTGTACCGTACAATTTTATACCAAGTACTACTTTACTTCTGTAGCGTACCACCAGTACATGTACATGTAGTTGTGTGCTTTTAAAATGTAATTGTACATTAATGTGTTCTAAAACAATAATTGCATACACACATGTACTACACCTATGTACAGTGTACTGTATACATGTACACATTGTATCCCTACGTTATGTATCCATACAATGTAGGTTGGACCCTGCAGAAGTGTCCAAGGCAAATTGTTGTACACTAAAGATAATGTACATTCTGGCCCCAATTTCATGGCATTGCTTACCGCGAAATTCTGCGCTTACAGCCCATGGATTCACATGTCCTTTACAGGGGTCTGTAAGCGCGGAATTCTGTAAGCAGTGCTATGAGGGAGTTGTTCAAATGCCATAAATGTTACACAAATGTACAAAGGTGTATCAATTTTTTCTTTTCAAGAGGCTTGCACTGCAGTGAAAGCAATCCTTGAACATTTTCAAATTTGTTAAGTTTACTTGAATACTTTTGAAAAGCAAATAATTACATGTATTGTGTCGGTCCTTGTACATGTACATTTAGTTTGTACATGTACATGTAGGCCTACATTTAGTTTGTGTTATCATGTTATTATACATAATTCAGGGCCATGCTATTGAAATAATACGAGATCCAGACATGATCTTAAAGATGTAACAGGAGTGCACTCAGATGATATTATTTCTCAGGATTTTAAGTAATACTTCAGATAATTTCCTGAACAGGTTAACAAAGGGTTCTTTGCGTTGAACGGAAGTACATGTACAGTAAGATACCACTTTTGAAACAAAAGTGTATCATTTGTTAATTACGAATGCTAAACCATTTTCTTTAAATTCCATATATGTGCGAAGGACAAAATGGTCAGATGAACATATGTCAAGTGCACATGTCAGTGGATATTATTAGAGGGATGAATTTTTCTGAGTGCATGGATTACTTAAATCAACGGGACATCGTTAAAACAAAGCCCCCCCTGTTATCTGCTCTCTTTCATTACACCGTCTGGTGGTTTCATGAAGAGGAAGTTTATTGACCATGTCCTGAGACAAAAGTAAAAAGCCCAGAGGGAAGGGGGGTGAATAGACAGCTGCCCAAGTAGTGCCAGGTGTCTAATCAATGGCGACACTGTGTGACAGTATGGGAGCTTGGGTCAAGGATCCAGACCAGACCAGACTAGACATTGCATACAGTAGACATCTCTACAATATGTACATTGCATGTGTGTGTGTGTACATGTACATGTACATGTGCACAGTCACGCATGAGGTGTGCGTACACTGGGCATGTGCATCAGTTTTTGCATATATTTACGTGTGTGATTAATGATTTGTCGTCTCCAGTGATATAATACTTGTCTGGAGTACATTTTGCAGGTACCGCTCGGAAAAAAAAATCTCACACGGTGAGATTTTTAAAGATCAGACTAAAGTGTCAGTCATTCAGACAAACTTTGCTGCGTCCTTAATTCCAAAGGAAAACTTTACAGTGTGTGCAGAGGGTGTGTCTGTTCATGGTCTAATGGACAATGTTTTGTACTTTGAACTCCATGTTTAATTAATCCCACTTAGCATGTTAAATATTGAAGGTGAATAATTTAGAAACCCTGATCAGGGGTCGAAATTAAATTAAATTGCCACTAGCCAGCAGGGACAGTGAACACAAAAAGTTACTGGCCCGCTAGAAATGTTGGTGGCCCAAAATCATTTTGTAATTAAAGGTATCGTACACGTTAGGTAATGACTCAAAACAAATATTAGCATAAAAACGTTCTTGGTAACAAGCAACGGAGAGCTGTTGATAGTATAAAACATGGTAGGAAACCACTCCCTCTGAAGTAACGTAGTTTTTGAGAAAGAGGTATATTTCTCACTAAAATAATAAAAACTTCTTGCAAGAATTTTTTATTCCTATCTGAAAGCACACGAATTTGTACAACAAGGGTGTTTTTTCTTTCATCATTTTCTTGCAACTTCGATGACCAATTGAGCCCAAATTTTCACAGGCTTGTTATGTTATGCATAAGTTGGGTACACCAAGTGAGAACACTGGTCTTTGATGACAATTTCCAAACGTGTTCAGTGCCTTTAAAACTAAATCAGCATCATTATATTTGTGATAATCGTAACCCTCCTACGATTATCGCAACTACATCATTAGAGGGCCTTTAAAAAAACACCGAAAAACAACAAAACTAAACAAATAAAGAGGAAACAAATCTTACATTATACAGTAAAATAATCCTTCTGTTCATCCAGGGTATTCGAAATTGTGTAATTTTTGTAAAATAAAGTCTACACGTACGTTGCGTAGTTGATTTCGTAAACAAGCTAACAATGCTCATCACACCACTGCACCATGCGGTCGACGAAATGTGCGTGCATACCAGCGAGGACAGTGCTGTATAAGGTTGCCCGCGCACCAGCGATGTGATTTTGCTTTTTTGGGGGAAAACACTTTTTTCCTGAGCATGCGCAGACACGTCAAGTCTTTCGTCAAGGCGTTTGTAACTATCGCGTAATATTTCATCTATAGAGGGCGTTTACTCTTATGCTATCGCATTGTTCAAAAACGCCCTCTAGCGTTGAATATTTCTAGCACGCACAAAACGAAGACTGTAAGCCTGTAAATTGGAAACGACGTGACTCTGCTTGTCGCACAGAGTGCGTTGTGTACATCAGGATCGCAAAAAGAAAATGTCGTCTGTATTTCGCGGAACTTTCGACTGAATTTTCAACAGTCGGATCGTAGCAGGCAGATCCCAGCGCCTGGGTTCCGGTGATATTTTGAGGAGGATATTTTCCACTGTCCCACCGGGCTATCAGTTTTGGTGACTTCGGTGGCCCGGAGATCTTTTCACTGGTCAGGGGCCAGCGGGCCACCGTTAATTTCGACCCCTGCTGATTAAAATTGTCTTAAGATGCCCAGTTTCCAGATCCTCGCGTTCGTTATCTTGTAGCTGTAACAATTATAAAGTTACGCCTTATGAGGCCGCATAACAAACCCCCCGACCCCGTTTTTTATTTTATTTTTTAATTTATTTTTTATTTATAAAAAATGGCCTTTTCAATGATTTTTTTTAGTCAAATTTGGCTGCAAGATTTTTCACCTGATATTTTTTCAAAATCTATAGTTTGGAAAAGATGTTTGAAGAAAGGTTATTCATATTGGCAAAAACAAGAACAATTCTTCAAATATTTACTTCTAGGCTACACTGCGTTTTAGTTTTCTGAAAATGTTTGCAGAAACACAAAACCCGATTGTGATGATTTCTTTATTCTTTATTTCATATTTTACCTTGGAAGTGCCCTTTGCAAAAATAGCCTTGCCCTCTCAAAGATGAGATTCCAGGCCTGGTAAAGTTGACTTACATGTATTGTTCCTTTAAAACGTATTATTTTCTTTCAGTTTTTTACAAAATACTCTCGGATTTATATTCGTCTGCCCATTACCTATTTATTATGCAAATTGAAGCCATTACCACTGGCGCCCTCACAAGCTACTTTCACATTCACTTTCTAAATGCTAGAGAATTAACATTGTTGGCCTAATTGAATCTGCTCTTTTCTCAACAATTTTCAGATCCAGACATAACTATGATATAACAGAAAGCTGTTTTTTTCTCGACCCATTATTTGTAGACTCCCACCAAGTGTCACATAGATTTGACGATTCTTGAAATACTCTTGGCAGGGCTGGAACTTTTATCTTTGAAAGGGCAAGGCCATTTTCATTTTGCAAGGGGCACTGTCATTGGAAAATCTTTTTAACAAGTCCATGGGAAATGTTTGGAGGGGCACCAAGGCCAAGAGCAGGGCAACGGGCCTCTGTTGCCTCTGTGTAATTCCAGGCCAGAAGTGTTCAATTCTTCTATGAAGCTAAGCCCAACTCCCTTGAGTGATGATTTACAAGGATCTTTCCCAACTCGAACAAAATCCAACACCATATGGTAACTCAGCACCCTAACCATTGGACTCTGATTATGGTGGCAAGTCCGACCCAATACATAAAAGCACGATCAGTTTACTAAGTGCAGTCCTGAGTCCATAATCACAAACAACACGTGCAGATGGATTTTGAAGGGTTGGGGGATAGTTAGGGTTTATCACTGTACATGTTTACTTTAGCTGTTTTACTTCCTCCATGCTTTAGCATTGCATGCAGGCTAGTGTATACACCATGTGTGTCTACGTGCACATTTACACTGTACGTAGCCAGACAGCCAGAATTGTATTGAGGTTTTATCATGTGAGGATCGCATACATAGTAAGAAAGTTGTCCAATCTTGACATCTGCTCACTTGTAGACTCATCAAATGATGGAGTAAATTAATATCCAGCCAGAAGACTCCCGTTTCATGTGAGACTTCTTCCGTGAAGTTCATTGCACTACACCCTCATCATTATGAATTTTTCCCCCGTAGGCTTATTAAAAAAAGAAGAAGAAGAAGAAGCAACGACAGTAGACCTTCAGAAATTGAGACTTAACAGACTCTGTTAAAGGGAAGCGAAAAACTTTGGCCAAAGAATGTTCCGTTATAAACTATAAGAATCACAAGATTACAAGTACAAGTCACCTCAAGCATCTACAGTACATAAATAACCAGGGAAGGATGTCTTTTGGACACCCTGTTTTAAATTTGGACACCCTGTTTTATCTGTCATTTTCATTTTCAAGTGAACAATTTGGACACCCAGTTTTTAAATTTCCAGCAAATGTTGACACCCTTTTACAAAATTGTGGCTTAAACCTTGTGGATAGCACAAATTGTTTTTAGTTTGGACACACTGTGATTAAGGCTGTGTCTAAGTTAGTGTCTGCGGCTGTGGCTTGATCGCCACGGTAACATGCATTGAAGCATAGGAGGCCCATAGCAACACCTTTTGAAGCAGTAGCCGCAGCCATAGCCACAGCTGCTAATTCTGACAGAGCCTGACATGAAGAAGCGTCCATTGGAAATAGTTTGGACGTCCTGTCTTTAAAATTTTCAGCAAATAAGGAAGTCATCCTTTTGGCTACATGTAGATCCTGACGAAGTCTGTGTCTGAATAGAGTGGCTTTGGCTACGGCTAAAGCCATTGCCTGCTGTGGTAACTTTGATGAATAGGACTTTTCAGTGATCCAGCCATAGCCACTACCAAAGTCATTAATTCGGCCATGGACTTATTTGCTGACCCTTTGGAAATTTCACTTTATCCTTAAAGGCATCATACACGTTTGGTAATGACTCTGAAAATTAATGGCAATAAAAACTTACTTGGTAAGAAGTACAGCAGCTTTGGATAGTATAATCACTTTTTACTTCGAAGGACTGCGGTTATGGAAAAAATATATCACTTTTTATCCCCAAAATATTTTGAATAATTAGTTAAGCGTTACGGTAACGCTTCTCAGAGTGTGTTTTCCAATGCAGAATCTTCCTCCAGATTTTCGGCAATATATCAACAACGCTACCACCTTTTGAAATGAAATTTTCACAGATTAGTTTTATGGTATAATCTACAACTGTATAGGTTTGAAACAAACAATAGGCTCCAATTACCACACGTGTACGATGCCTTTAACAACTGGAAAGATTTAGCCTAGCTGCTTTTGCCAGAGTAGCTGAAGAAACTCAAATGGCATTGGGTTGTTCCAGAGTTCCGAGAGGTTTGTGTTGTTTCCCATATTATGAAAGATTTCAGATAGACTGGAGAAGATTTTGTCACCAAAGGATTTGCGATTTTTTGATTATGTGTGACGAAATATCAAGTCATCTGCCAACCTCAAAAAAGGTTTGCCCTTATTTTTTTTCAGTGACTTGCCCAGTTAGCTTGTCACCTCACAAGTCCACAAAATTTGTCAATTGTCCAATTTCATATTTAATGGGGAAGCTTACAACACTGAACTAGCCAGTCGTACCACTTTGTGAGAAATTTTGACTGGTCCTCAGGTGTTTTAACTGGCATTTGGCCAGAGGACCAATGTTAAGGGTGATTGCCAGTGTCATGGGAGATTTTGTCCCCTAGTGTGTGTGTGTCCACCATACGGTACATTAACATGGGCTGAAGACAGTTGATTCAAAAGATGGTGCTATCAGACAATATTTCTACACAATTTGTCGTATGTAGGGGGGGGATAGAATCTTAATTTTAATTTGTTTTATTTTATTTATTTTTAAATCTGGGGCGGGGTATTTGTTGACAATTTATGCGGTAGGACGGCCTTGTAGAGGTACTGGTCACCTGTTCCTCCTTGCCACTCACTGGCTCGGTATTTTATACAATTTTGAATAATTGTATTTATTTTTATTTTCTCAGTCATAAACTTTCTGTTTTGTGGATTGTACCTTCTAATAACTTTTAGTGTTTTGCCGGTGTGAAGTGTAATAAAACAATATAACAAATCTCCTGCTACACCCGCACCATTCTAGAAAAATTCAGAAGTTTGGAATAAATTACATAACTCCAAACCCATGACCCCTTTAAAATGGTTTGAGTTAGACCTTCATAGTTGCCACCCAGTAGTCTCTGACATTGTTGTCGTGAGTGTAAAGTGAACATCTGATGCCACTATGCCTGCCAAGAGTTCACAAACCTCTGACATGTTTTCCATCAATTTGTACTCCTCTAATGAGGCTTATTTTAATTGGAAATAGGGAGAAGGTTAGTCGCCAGACAAAAAGTACTGCTGTCTAGTCGGAGGAGGGCAATTAAACAGGTTGGTCATTGGTGAAGGATAATATTTTATGATTCAATTTACATTTCAAAAACATTGCACTTTTTTGGGGGGGTCGGGGGAAATTAAAGATAAATATTCAACGCTACTAATTGGCAGTAATAATTTATTTTGTAATGTCAGTACTCTTGTGTGGTCGCATATGGGGTCTATGGTTGGATGGTTTTAATCCGGTTTGAAAATAAATTGTTATTTAATGTTGTTTGGATGGAAGGTTCTCATTAGCCTTTTTAAAATTAATGAACACGGACATTGATCAGACACACCACATAATGTTTCAGGCATGATCCTACAAAGTACTTTAATCTGGTTTCTGGTTTTGTTTTGTCATCCGAAAATCAGTAAGATTGCTAATAAATAGCATGAAAAGGTCTATAAAAGCTTATACCACATGGGGTATGTCAGCCTTTGTACTAGGCCCTGGTACGATTTACTTTCTCAAGGGTTAAAATATCATGTCTGCGTGTCATGTGTGTATGTGGACACACTGTATATTTTTGTGAAAATCTAAACTGCAGTTTTTATGCAGTAGCCAGTAGACCATTCTCATAATGCAGCGATGTTTTTTTCTCGCATTCAAATCAAGGTAGGCCTTTACCAAATGGAGGCTGGAAGAAGGAATAATTCAGCGTTCCCCCTCAACAGTGGTCCGCTGGCCAAATGCTAGTTAAAACACCCAACGACCAGTCAGAATTCTGTCCAACTAGTCCGGCTGGCTAGTTGATTGCTGGCCACTGCTGTAAAAACCACTGATCGTTCATATTGCTTCAAATCACATAGTCCCATGTTGAAAGGAAATCCCAAAATACGGACCAGTGAAAAAGCTGGCAGACCAGTGAAATGACAAGCTAACTGGTCCTGCTGGCCAGTCACTGAAAAAGGTAAGGGCGTACCCTGATAATAATAATCCTGATACACTTTGTACATTTCATATGATTATACGTACATGTTAGCCTGACATTTCATGCAGGTCACTTAATGCCTTTGTTATCCCTCCTGTCTTGGCCTTGGTGCACCTTTATAAATTTCCCCACAGATTTTTCGGTTTTACTAATTAAAGTGCTCTCAAGTTGCAAAATGACCTTGCCTCCTTACTAATGATGAAAACACTCTGCTTGTCATGCGTACTCTACATATCTACATACAGTCCACACACAAAACACTAAAAGATTAATTTCTGCACAATACAATAATTCAACTTTCTTGTTATACAAGAGGCGGAGGGAGACAGCCCCCAGATATAAAAAAATGACCACGTTCTGCATTTTTCCCTGACTCCACGAAGAGGAGCTTCTCTGGCTGTGGGATAAATGGGGTACGAGTCATCAGACTAGTTGACTGAATTCACGGGTCTACCTCTCCTCCGTGATCAGACATTCTTTTCCTGAGCCTCGTTGCACTCTGTTTCGTTGAAAACAGTCTGTGATTCAGGGGCCAAGTCCTTGATCATACAGACTGATGGTTATTGAAGGTCCAGACAGCTAGCCAGACACTTCTCTCTGAACATCAGTGTTTTTTTCTCTCTCCCTATACTCTGAATCAACTTTACCATCATCTGATGGGTGACCGGCGAGACAAACACATGTTTCAGGACAAACGAAGTGATCAATTAACCGGTAACAGATAATTTTATCTGTCGCACATTTTTTTCTCTGTTTTTTTTTTCTGGGAAAGGAATCAGCTGCCGATGGTCCCATGAAAGCATGATGCGGACATTGCTGTAATTTAAAAAAAAAAGTTTTATTTTAAATTTGTCCCTCCACACGGACGGATCTAGAATCAGGTGGAGACTGAGTGATGTTTATTATTGTGATCTACATAACGGTCTTCTCGGAAATGGATTTGGTACAAGTGGAAGTGAAGTGGTCAAACTGTGATAATCGGTGGAAGCTGTGTCTAGAGATATTCCTTGAAATTTATGTCATAAAGTAACCTGTGTTGACCTTTTCCTGGCAATGGAATTGGCATTAAAATGAACATAATATTCGGTGCTCGAGTTTTTGGGGAAAATCTATAAGATTACAGGGCTTATATAGCTCAATCCTTTAAATACTGGATTAGAATTTATTTTACAATGCCAGAATTGAAATGAGAAAAGACTACACACTGTTTTGAACAAGAACTAAGAAAAATATTATCTCGTGTGTCTTATTGGTAAATATACTTTGATACTTAAAGGTATCGTACACGTTTGGTAATGACTCAAAACAAATATTAGCATAAAAACTTACTTGTTAACAAGCAACGGAGAGCTGTTGATAGTATAAAACATTGTAGGAAACGACTCCCTCTGAAGTAATGTAGTTTTTGAGAAAGAGGTAATTTCTCACTAAAATAATAAAAACTTCTTGCAAGAAGTTTTTATAAAAACTTCTTGCAAGAAGTTTTTATTCCTATCTGAAAGCACACAAATTTGTACAACAAGGGTGTTTTTTCTTTCATCATTTTCTTGCAACTTCGATGACCAATTGAGCCCGAATTTTCACAGGCTTGTTATTTTATGCATATGTTGGGATACACCAAGTGAGAACACTGGTCTTTGACAATTTCCAAACGTGTTCAGTGCCTTTAATTAAACAGATGTGAAAGATACTTCAACATTTGAACATCATTTTTTGATTTTTTAATTAAAGTTAATACACAGTGAGGTATTATTATTCAACTGAAAAACACAAGACTGCTGAACTTGCCCAGCCGTGAGGTTACTGGCCCGACAATAAAATCACTGGCCTCGGGCCAGAAGTCCAGTGTAAATCTGGAGCCCTGAATATTGTGAACAATTTGTGACGTATGTATTTTGAAACCTCTTTTTGGAGATTTTACCCGGAAAAGCGAATGATTAGAGGTGGTTTAAAATGAATTGTAAATATCTTTGAGGAAACCGGATCAAGTCGTCTGAATCTACTGGGAAAACTTAAAGAAACGTTTTTGAAATATGAACTGGAATACAGAGCTTAAAATTTCAATTGAATTTGATAAAAATTTCAATAGAAAATCGTTTTTGTTTTTGTTTTTACAATTTTTGTTTTTCATTTGAATGATTCCACTCAAAGGATAGGCTGAATTATTTTGTATCAAAAATTACCAGAATTACAACTTGTACGCAAAAATACACTGAACAATTTGCACTGTGTGCTCATGCACATTATGTGAACATATGTCGATACACTTACTGGTCCATACGTGTAGCTCTTGTTTACAAAGAAAACTTCAGCAATGAAAATGATGTCCATGACATCTGTTACCCGCGGATTAAAATAAAATTACACATGTACTGGTACAATGCAATGTTTTGTTTTTGTCAAAGGTCGGTGACCAAGTTTCAAATTTGCCCATTTAAAAAATTACTGTTCAGAAAAAAAGGACTGATGGGACATGTGTACTCAGCATGTGCCCTCAGAAAATTCCCCCCCATTGTGTTTGCATTGATGCTAAGTACTTTATGTATTTACTGAGACTTTAACACATGAACTTGTTCAAGATGAAAACCATGGTTGTTAGTCATTTTAAGCTATCACTCTTTGTCTTAGCTGAATGTGTCATAAACACAGCTTTTCATTGTTTCTGGTGCCCAGTACATAAATAATGCAAAATTGATAGTGAAACCACAACTTGGCAGTGTCACTCTCCAGTGATATCTGGACGTGACCGTTCCACCGTGGGAAAAATGGTGGTATTGACATATACGAGGCAAGCTCATGTGGTATAGATTTCCGGTGATGTACATGTACTCTGCTCTTATAGCTTGCTCTGCATCTAATGCACACACACGTACATTCTGGTCGAAACCCATGTGGCTTGATTGCACGCACCACAAACTTTTGTGGGGGTAACAACAAAACAGAAAACACAATATGAGTTGCCAGCAGATCTAATAAAGATTTGTTCGCTCCAATCTCCTGATGCTGATTATTCATAGGAACTGCTCTGTCTTTTTCATATATTTTTTTCTTACTGCTGATGAATGAAAAAAAAACCTGACAGATAAAGGGTCTGTACATGTTTATGTTTGGTAATGACTCTGAAAATTAATGGCAATAAAAACTTACTTGGTAAGAAGTACAGCAGCTTTGGATAGTATAATGCATTTTGAGAAACTTTTCACTTCGAAGTACTGCGGTTATGGAAAAAGATACCCAAAATTTGAATCTGACAAGCGTTTCTGCAGTAACGTTTCTCAGATTGTGTATTCCAATTGCAGATTATTATTCCTACATGGCAGTAACCACCCCAGATTTTCGGCAATATCTCAAAAACGCTACCACGTTTCGACATGAAAGTTTCACAGGTTGGTTTTATGGTATTATCTACAACTTTAGGATTGAAACAAACAGTGGGTTCCAATTACCAAATGTATACAATCCCTTTAATTGGGTGTTACTTTTGGATGGCACGCTATCATTTCCATGTTACTAAATTAGAATACAAGACGGGGAAATTGATCTTGTGGTTTTGTTATTAATCATCCGGTTGATTGTCATGCTCTCTAGAGGGGACCTGTCTTTGAAACAAATTGTTTTGAAACAAAAATTGAAAATATTGTCAGCTAAGATGCTTAAAGGCATCGTACAAGTTTGGTAATTGGAGCCTATTGTTTGTTTCAAACCTATATAGTTGTAGATACATGTAAATATACCATAAAACTAACCTGTGAAAATTTCATTTCAAAAGGTGGTGGCGTTTTTAAGAATAATCTGCATTGGAATACACACTCTGAGAAGCGTTAGTTTTGGGGGATAAAAAGTGATATATTATTCCACAACTGCAGTACTTCGAAGTGAAAAGTTTCTCAAAATTCATTATACTTTCCAAAGCTGCTGTACTTCTTACCAAGGAAGTTTTTTTTGCATTAATTATCAGAGTCATTGCCAAAGGTACACGATGCCTTTAATAAAGAAGGGAATAATAAGCTGTAACATTTTTGTTGGTAGGCCTATACATTCAGTAAATAGATGGTCAGGTTGCTCATTGATTGTGGATGTTCATACATATTTCCTGTTGATTTTATGAATAAATTCACCATATGGAGTGTACAATGTACTTTTCGATCGTGGCAAATTCAGTTGATTGGTGGAAATGACCTTTTCTTAAAATATACTGTGTCATCAACATCAATTTATTAAGGTAATGTACTTTGTCAATAAATTAGTGTTTTTTTTGTGGCGCCAGTCACAAGTCTTCCATCTGTGTGCTGTTTAAAGGCACTGAACACGTTTGGAAATTGTCAAAGACCAGTGTTCTCACTAAAAAGACACTTGGTGTATCCCAACATATGCATAAAATAACAAGCCTGTGAAAATTTGGGCTCAATTGTTCATCGAAGTTGCAAGAAAATGATGAAAGAAAAAACACCCTTGTTGTACAAATTTGTGTGCTTTCAGATAGGAATAGAAACTTCTTGCAATAAGTTTTTTATTATTTTTGTGAGAAATTACCTCTTTCTCAAAAATTACGTTACTTCAGAGGGAGTCGTTTCCTACAATGTTTTATACTATCAACAGCTCTTTGTTGCTCGTTACCAAGTAAGTTTTTATGATAATATGTGTTTTGAGTCATTACCAAACGTGTACGATACCTTTAAGCCAGGTACATGTAACTTGCTAAAACATCTACAACCTGGGAGATTGCAGTGAATACCAAAATAATGATAGAACCTCGGAATTCAGGGATTGCGGGGGCGAAGAGGGGGGGGGGGCACCCTAGAGGGTACACATAAAAAAAAAAAAAATGAATGCCTCCCAGACTGAACTGAATGCAATACCTATTGTCTGAAATGACAGGTTTTGTGCTGGTATAGATTATTATGGCAAATAGACATACATTAACTCCTTGATTAATGCATGAAGTTTCCATGGTTGGACTGGGTTGAAGTCACATTGTAGTCTTGATGTTGAATGGTAGCATTACGGTTGACTTTTAATAAAAGAATCGTACATGAAAAATTGCCTGAGTTTAAACAGTTTCTCACTTGTTCAAAGCTGGTACACACAATTTTGTGAATGATTGCTGCATATGAAAGTATGTCAGTAACAGACAATAAGGGATTTTGAAAAGCATAGGTAATCTTCCATTGTTTTAAGTATAGTATGTACGGAGCATGTGTACAATGTTTCTGAAAACAATGGATTTACCTGGTATGACTGCTGCTACCAAGCATCCCAAAAAGTCTTGCATTGATATGGCGTAGTGGTTTAGAGCATTTGCTTTTGAATGCAGAAGCTCGTGGGTTCGAATCCTACCTGAGGTGTCTGGGTGTCTCACAGGACTTGGGGGAGCTTTGATAAATAGTAGCGTGTCTTGGCCGAGCGGTTAAGAGCACCAAACTCAACCTGTGGTGTATCTGATCAGCAAGTTGTAGGTTCGGGTCCCGGTCGTGGCACTTGTGTCCTTGAGCAAGATACTTTACAATAACTGCTTTGTCCTTTGGATGGGACATTAAGCCGAAGGTCCTGTGTACTAGGATTGGTAATGTAGATAAAAGAACCCAAATACTTGTCATGGAAGAGTAGGGGTCAAGGGTCACTGTGGTCTAGTGGTTAGACTGCAGGACTTGCAATCACAAGGTTGTAGGTTCGACTCCTACCAAGCTAACCGCTGTTTTAACAATGACTAGAATAAGTATTGTCGTCTAGTTACTGAATCACAATTTTGTTATTTGTGCAATTCATAATCATAGACGTTAAACCAATGTTTGTATGAGAGAGATTGGCTGATTGCCAGCTTGGTGTTTATATCCCTTTGTAGGAGTTTGCCGGGATGACGGAAAGATCATCATCATCACGGGTTAACCCCGGTGTTTCTGGTTCACAATAGCAAGCACCCTTGTTTACGGGTTTCCTCATGCTTGTGAGCTACAGTTATTAAGTTCAATTTTGAGGCATCCTTGGTTTCATTACCGGAAATATATAATACTAATAATAACAGTAGGTCTTGGGTTTCATTCCCCTGAAGGTGACAGTGGAAGTTGACATCTACTCTCCACGAGAAAATGGCACTTTTGGCCTAAATAAGCAATGTCAACAAATGGAATATTTCTTAGAGGCACTAAAGATATTTAAAGAAATTTAAAAACGAATTGTACTTTTAGTTTAATCATATACACATACATGTATGTATCTTTTGACTCTGAATTTATCATGAATTTCAGTCTGAATTTAGTCTTATAAATGTTTATCATGTTTATTATCTTGAATTTATCAGGAGCTTAAATGCCTGAGGGCAACAGTGATTTAGTTCACTTGTTTAGTTCCTGTCAACAGTTAGTGTCTTTCTGTATTGTTTTGGGTTTTTCTTTGGGGGGGGGGGGGGTGGGGCGTTGGGGAGTGAATGAAGACAAATAAATAATAATTAAAAACAAAGATTCGGGCAACTTCACTTTCGTCAGGCCTGGAATTTCATCTTTGAGAGGGCGAGGCCATTTTCATTTTTTAAAGGGCACTTTCATTGGAAAATCTGAAAGTCTATTGGTCTATGAAGGGGCACCAAGGCCAAGACCAGGGCAACAGAGGCCAATGCCTCCATGGCCTTTGTGTAATGCCACGCCTGTTTCAGGCCTTACTTTGCCCTGGTCCGAGGTCTGATGTAGAGGTAGTGAGCTTTAAAATCATTCGGAAATGATAAATCACATGAATCAAAAAGAAATTGCGTGCAAGAGGTCACCCCATGTAAATGAAAACTGTTTTTGAGAACTGTTCCGTGTTTCTCCCACCCCTTTTTTGTCAGCTTGTTAAAAGAAGAATTGCTGCATTTAAATACAATGGAACGGGAAGAGTTTTACAGGCACAGAGATTGCTCCGTTCAAAGAAAAACATATTGGCAATTTTTTGTCATCCTTCCCGTTGCAAATTGAAAGTAATTAAATGAGTTGCGTGTCAAATTAACAGAGGGACGTTTCCGTCAATGTCTGGGCGGAGGGATTGTTTACTTGTTACTCGAGTAATGAGCGTCTGCTTTCAGTTTCAGCAAATTTTTAAAGGTCCACAAAACTGCTGATTTACCGCGCTAAACAGTACAGTAAATAGCAGTCTCAAGCATCCCGTGAAATCATGGCAACTGGGCCCAATTTCATAAAGCTGTTTAACAGAAGATTCTGCTTAGCAAATTCCTTTGCTGAGCAAGAAATGAGTGGGGTACCAGTCACAGCAATGGTTACTGTATGATATTTTGGTTGGTAACCTATTTTTCCTTAGCAAGAGTTTTCTGTGCTTAGCAAGTTTTTGTGCTTACATGCTTTATGAAATTGGGCCCTGGTGTGCTTTCGTTTTCAAGAAAAGTGGGAATTTATGTCATTTTCCAACAATTGTCAGCTGACACTAGAAATACGGTCTACTCCGAAATCTACTCCGCGGCAGTAGAATACATAGCAAGACAAGTTCTCAAAGAACAAAAATCTACACAGCAAAGTAGAAATTCACATGGTGTTACCGCAAGCTAAATATACATCGGTACCCCACCATGCAATGCCTCAAATTCTATGTAGAAATAGTCTAGTTCCCCGACCTGAGCATTCCCAGCTGTCTATAAATTGCTCAGCTTTTTCTAAAGTGTGTTCAAGGAACCAGACTACTAGAACAAAATGTCCTCCTCTTTGTTTTGCTAGCACACGATAAAATACAAAACCTCAAATCCATCTATTTATGAAAAATAACAGCAAAAGCAAATCATGTCCACCTTAAAACTATAAAATATGCACTTATTAACTGATCAAGGCAAGTTTGTTTGATTTGATAGATGGTTGATATTGCAAAAAACCCAAAACCCACCCTCATTCTTGTCTACTGGTTTTCTCATTCTTGAGTACGGGTTTTTCATTCTTGAGTACAGGTTTCTCATTCTTGAGTACTGATTTCTCATTCTTGAGTACTGGTTTCTAATTCTTGAGTACTGGTTTCTCTTTCTTGAATACTGGCTTCTCGTTCTTGAGTACAGGTTTCTCGTTCTTGAGTACAGGTTTCTCATTCTTGAGTACGGTCATTCTTGAATACTGGTTTCTCATTCTTGAATATACTGGTTTCTCGTTTTTGAGTTGTAGTTTCTCATTCTTGAGTACGGGTTTCTCATTCTTGAGTACAGGTTTCTCATTCTTGAGTACTGGTTTCTCATTCTTGAGTACTGGTTTCTCATTCTTGAATATACTTGTTTCTCGTTCTTGAGTTGTAGTTTCTCATTCTTGAATACTTGTTTCTCATTCTTGAATATACTGGTTTCTCATTCTTGAGTATAGGTTTCTCATTCTTGAGTACGGGTTTCTCATTCTTGAGTACAGGTTTCTCATTCTTGAATATACTGGTTTCTCATTCTTGAGTATAGGTTTCTCATTCTTGAGTACGGGTTTCTCATTCCTGAGTACAGGTTTCTCATTCTTGAGTACTGGTTTCTCATTCTTGAGAACTGGTTTCACGTTCTTGAGTACGGGTTCTCATTCTTGAGTACTGGTTTCTCGTTCTTGAGTACGGGTTCTCATTCTTGAGTACTGTTTTCTCGTTCTTGAGTACTGGTTTCTCGTTCTTGAGTACTGCTAACTGGTTTCTCGTTCTTGTTAAGTTTACTGTTGGTTGTTACACACGGAAAACTGGAACAAAACTAGAAAGTCCGTCAAAGTTCAACCGTCTGGCAATTTTAAGGAACTTGACACTTGAAAAGTCCAGAGGCTTGGTGTCCGATGAGGAAACTTCAAGAGTAAATGTTTAGTTTAGATGAAAGATAAATTCTGTTTTAGGATTCTTTCTTGACATCTGATGATTTTGAAACCAAAAGCGTAATGCATTAGACGCCTGTGTTGTGTCTGCTAGATCATCTGATATTCCTATCCAGGGTTATCCATGATCAGAATCCTTCTTTTACTGGGATGATCTGGGACGTCCCAAATTGTCCAGGAAGAATCACAGACAATTCAAGGTGGGATTATCCAGAGAGCCTGCCAACTCTCCCTGATTCTACAGAAAGTTCCCTGATAATAAACCAATCCATCTTTTCCCCATTTTGTTGAATGTTAAATTAATATATATCTCCCTGATTGTTGTACAAAATCTACCTGATTGCAAGATGCAAAAGTTAGCGACTCTGGATTATCTAATGGAACAGCTAGTTTTGCTGGGCTTCATCTGGGGATGTATATGCCTAGAATAAACCTATGACACTTTTTGAATTAGATGGTTTTGGACCTGTTATATGTACATGTACCCTGTCTTTTGTATTATGTGAACATTTCATATTGCTGCTTAATGGTAAGCAAATTTTCATGCTTACTGTAGCAGACAAATTTGCTTAAGCAGCAGTGTATATCACTGTTAAGCAAGAAAAATAGGCGGCCGTCTTGTTCGTTAGATTTGCGCTAGATTTCCATTGTTATGTCATTCATTTGCTTACGGTATGCACTGGAAGGTTAGCATGCCCTCTCCCAATTTCATAGAGCTGCTTAATCACCAAAAAGGTGCTAAGCACAACAAAATTATGCTTCACAGAATAAGGTTACCAGCCAAAATCACATGTGCCATCTGTGACTGGTGTCCTGCTTATTTTTGCTTAGTATAAAAGTTTTAAGCAATATTTTCTGCTTTTAAAAGCAGCTCTATGAAATTGAGCCCAGGGTAGTGGAGGAAATGACCTCTGTGTCCGGTGTGTCTGTTTTGTTACTGTTTATAAAACATCATGATACAGTTACTTAAATAAATTAAAATATTTCATAATCTTAACACCATACTTTCTTTTCCCCTTGTTTTTCTACAGTGCTGTGTGCAAAGAACATTTCCAAGAAAGATTTTTTCCGTAAGTATTTTTTCAAAGCAAACTCTGGTACATGTGTTTTATTTGTGAGTGCAGCTTCGCACGCTGTTAATAATGACTTATGCATGTGACCGTGTGATCATTTTTCTTTTCATATCGCAGATATATGTCAATTTCCATTCAGTATTCGCTGATCAAAAACTCAGGACATTCTGGGAACATTACTTGCAGTTAAATGCATGTAACTCTGTCTGAAAAATGTGCATTGATGTAAAAAAAAACATTTGATCCTCAGACACACTAATAGAATTTATTTGTATTTTTTATATTTTTCATATTTCGCACATTATGGTCTCATTATTTTGTATTTACAGTGGAACGAACGATTGAAATATAAAAACAAATTCTTTTCAAATTCAACACTGGTACAGTGCAGTACATATTTTTGTGTACCAAATTTAGTCAAATTAGCAGAATTCACTCTTGAATCTGTGAGTGTTTAACCACTTTGGATTGGTATTCCATAATAGTTTCCGTGCCTCTGTGGGGTATTAGTTATTAGAACTTTTTGGGGCTTCTTGAGTAGTAGTTTTCCTTTGAATCAGTGAGAGTATAAAACAGCTACAACTCAAAAGAAATTTGTTTCTCTGTTGCCAAACTGCAGTAAATTAATTTTGCGAAGGAGAATTTAATGAAATCATCAGAATTCACTCTTAAAGGCACTGTACACGTTTGGTAATTACTAAAATATATATTAGCATAAAAACTGACTTGGTAACGAGCAACAGAGAGCTGTTGATAGTATAAAACATTGTGAGAAACGACTCCCTCTGAAGTAACGTAGTTTTTGAGAAAGAGGTAATTTCTCACTAAAATAATAAAAGACTTCTTGCAAGAAGCCTTTTATTCCTATCTGAAATTTGTACAACAAGGGTGTTTTTTCTTTCATCATTTTCTTGCAACTTCGATGACCAATTGAGCCCAAATTTTCACAGGCTTGTTATTTTATGCATATGTTGGGATACACCAAGTGAGAACACTGGTCTTTGACAATTACCAAACGTGTTCAGTGCCTTTAAATCAGTGAATGTATTAAACAGCTTACAACTCCAAAAGAAATTTGTTTTTTTTTCTGTTCAAATGAAACACTGGTACACTTGCCTAAACTCTAGTGTAGACATTTGTTTGTAGAGAATTTAGCAATTCAACATTATTCAGTCTTGAATCAATAAGTGACCTGCTTTCTACAAGGTGAGCACAAGGTGAAGGTAATAAAACATCATTACCAGATAACTCAATGTATGATTAATCTGTTTTAACTTCAGCACATGTCTTGGTGGTGCACAACCTAAAGTGTAGGATATCACCAGACACATCTTCTCCACTGAATTCTAGAAAACTGTCATAATTTCAGTTTCATAAAATGTAAAATTAACACTCGGGAGCTGTCGACAAAACCCCCCAAAACATTCCAAACCAAACAAAAAACTCCCCAGAACAAAAGACACCCAAAGAAAAAAAGAAAAAGAGAAGACCAGGAAGAAAATACATTTACATTTCCGTGTTGAATACTATAAAAAACCCAAATTGCCAACAGAAATCAAGTACTTTTTCACTTCCAGGAAACAAATCCTGCTCACCGGTCAAACTAACAATTGGGTAACCATATATACAAAAACAAAACAAAACAAAAACCTTGCAATTGGTGCATTTCAACATTTGGATTATTCAGTCCATTCCGAAACAATAGAAACTAACTAATCACCAGTTATTCCATCCTTTTAACAATGGACTGACCAACATTGAAGTCAAACAAATGGAATAAACAGCAGGGCTATCTGGTTGGAATTGCCAGTGGCCAGCCAACTTTAGCCTCCGATAATTGCATAAGCAGGCTGGAGCCACTGGCTAGCTGCTACCGCCACACTTGTCAGTCCAGGTTAAATTCCCTTGATTTCCCTGTAGTATAATGGGGCAGCCAAAGTGGTGTGAAGTTGACCTCAGATTGACCTTCCATTCAGGCCCATCTGCTGAAAGAGAGGAAACCTTGAACTGAGCATTCTGAGGCAGAGTCCTTGGCGATGGGTCTGTGGCCAGACATAAACCCCTGTGATGTGTCATTGAGCCTTGGCTTGTTGTAGTCTGATGTGATTTCACACTGTACTGAGCAATTAGTCAAACCAGACCGGTCATGCACATGTATGAAAATTTTGTGTCCCTCTTTGTTTCCCCCCCCCTCTTTTTCTCATCCCTACCGTCGTCGTCGTCATCATCGGTGGGTACCTATCTAACATGAGATTGTATCGTGACAGTGGAAATTCAACTGGTTATCATGCATGAGGCAGTTCAAAAGCAATAAATGAATCATGAGGACCGGTGATAATGTCTGCGTCCATGTTGGAGGAATACTGTGTAAACATACATATTAGCATACATTACAATTTTATTACAATGGCGGCAGATAGTGGAGTTATGAATGTCATGTGAGACAATGACAACAAATTCTTCAACCACTATCATGTATCACACTGACTCCACCCTAAATGCACGCTCTGTAAACCAGCTAAATGATTAATGTCTACCAGTTTTTACCGACATTTAAAACAAAATACATCTCTACGGCTGTGTGTAAATTATTTTATTGGAAAGTTAGAGAAAAAAGGCTTGGAATTGTGGAAGAAAGGATGCTGTAGAAGTACATGTATGTACATTAAAAACAAAGAACATCCATGTGAAAAACAGAAAATCTATTTGATGTTTCTGCCAGGGGGCTCCAAGTCCAGGTTCCAATATCAAAGAGCTGCTTAAGCAGAAAATAACGCTCAACATTTTTCTGCTTAGCAAAAATATGCAGGATACCAGTCACAGAGCGTACATGTGACATGGTTCTTTTGGCTGGTAATCTTCTTCTGGTAAGCACAATGTTTTTGTGCTGAGCTATTTTGTGTACTCTTTAGCAGCTCTATGAAATTGGGCCCAGGTTGACGAGTGAAGTCTTGTTCAAAAGTGTGACACATGTATAATTTTATTGTAAGCCTCGATCACTGCATACGAACTGGCTCCAATGATGGCCAGATGCCCGTAGAAAATGCATTGAGGTTGCTTTGCTGTGAGGATTTCCTTTAAAAAACCCCAAAACAAACAAACAAACAAACAAACAAACAAACAAACAAACAAACAGTTTTTGGACTACCAAAAAAACAGTTTTTGGGCTTACATTTCAGAAAAGAAAGAAAATTTACATCAAGAAAGTCCTTTGAACAATGAAATTTGGTTGACTATAGACGATGTGACCTGTGGCATCACATGTTTACAAAAGAGCCACCAAGCCTGGACTTCCTGCAGGCACGATTTGTACACAGCCCAATGGAAGAAAACATAAAAACCTACATTTTATGGAGATTGCACTGTCTAATTTGTATCAATTTTTGATATGATGAAAGGGGGCAAAACTTGTTCAGCTGTTACTTTTAAAACTCTTGGATTTATGTGGAAATTATGACACAAAATGCAAAGTTTCCCATATGACCAGTGCAGTATCTTGCCTGCCAGAAAGGCCCCAGAATGTGCAAGGTCACACTTATTGTAAACAAAGGTCACATGGTCTATACACACAAATTTGTGCCAGCTTTGGGGTCAGAAGTAGCCCAAACCTTGTGCATACAGAATATACATGCCTGTATGACGTACATGTAATAATTAGAGAACCCCTATGACTTTTTTTGCTAATCTATAAGTTCGTCGTGTCAGTGCAAAAACGTTGTACATGTATCTTCTAAAATAGCACTTATGTGATGCATGACTTTGAAATTGTCAGAACATCACATCTCTTATGAAAAAACACGGATGTACACACTAAACAAGTACGCGCCAAGATATAAGTTTTTGCACGGAGCATTTTCGTGCGAGGTACAACGTTTTTGCCAAATCTGGATACACGTACAACGTTTTTGCTCTGACGCTACGAGTTGCTCTTATTTGTACTTTTCCTTCAGACGCTGTTGCCATTGTCTTATAAAGGATAAAATATCAACAAATCGCATCACACTTGTTTAATCACGATTTATCGACAGGATAACCCTCCCGTGTCACCGTGGGTTTGTTTTGCATCAGTTGCTTTGACTAGAAGAAAAGCAAATTATAAAAACGTCTCAAAACCAAGCCCCTGATCTTTCTCCCTGCTCTCTCCTTTACTCAGGATTACCAGATCCATTTGCCAAGATTGTCGTGGACGGCTCAGGCCAATGCCACTCTACAGATTTCTACAAGGGTACTCTCGACCCAAAGTGGAATCAACATTATGACTTGTAAGTACTCCTCCCCACCCCCACCCCCCCTTACAACTTTTTAGGTTGACTTTTTATTCAATTTTTCAAAATGGGGTAAGTGTGGCACCAGTCAACACTTCACATGGTCTTGGTTGGCGCTACTTAAGAAGTCTACTCTAAACAGACTTGCTGTTGAGGAGGACGGGGAACAATAACGTAGAAGGAGATAGCCGGGTGAAATCAAATATGGCCATTTGAGAAAAGAAAACACCGATGATCGGCCAGGCTTGCCCGAGTTCATTGCGCGTGACCTGATTTTTATATTTATTTTTTAATAACGGGAAATAATTGGTTTCAACTTTAGAACGGTGTTGTTCTTTGTCTGAGTCCATCTGGATATACCTTTTTTTTTAAGTCTATAAAATTGGTTTTTAGTTTATTGTTCCAATTTCTTGAAGAGCCTGTACGGTCGATTAATTCCCTCAAAATATTCAGACAATAAGTGGTTGTCAATTTTTTTTACGGTCCAATAATTGGGTTGGAGACGCTAGGCTGGAATCTCCCTCTCGACATACAAATAAAAAGACAAATTTGGCCAGCTTTAAAGCTGATTAATTTCTCGTGGGTTTCAAAGATGAGAATCTGTCAATTTGGTTCAGTGCCAGTGGTTTAATGAAACAGGGACTTTGCGTTAATGAGACAGTTAGAACTGCGCCAAGTCTCATAGAACTGCTTAAGCAGTAAATATTGCTGGACAAGTTTCTGCTGAGCAAAAATTTGCTGCGTACCAGTCATAGACGGTGATGTACATGTGAGATGGTGTTTTTACTGGTAACCACATTCTGGTAAGCGTCATTTTTGTTGTGCTTAGCTACTTTTTGTGCTTAATCTAGCTCTGTGAAATGAGGCCAAGGAAACATCTTCATTTTCTGGTGAAACAGCTGTCTCGATTTTAATTGCAATAAAATGAGACAATTGACTTGAGTTTGTCGATTCAGAGAATTTGGGGGAATCCTGGGATAAAGGTTAATGAAACGAGAGAAAGAGGCCGCCTGCCAAAATAAGAACATCATCAAGCAGTGCGTCAGTATCTTAAACAATTAATTGTGTGGGATTAACAAGGAAGTTTTAGAGAGTACAAAAAAGTGGAACATATTCCTCGAATTGGTTAAACTGTTTCTTCCCATCCCCTCCTGCATCTTGAGATCGTTAGGATTTGAGTGGGCAGGACTGACTGACTCACCATCAATGTTCAGTTATCATTAACTCCACGGTGCCCTGTAGTAAACACATGTCATGCTATGCTCTTTAAGCTCTAAATTATAACTTTTAAAAATAGGTATTATACAGGATTGGTTAGGGTAAAAAAACGTCATCATTTAATTTTAGTCTGAAAGCTTACTGATTATGAAGATACTAGAACCATATTTTCTGTGAAATATTTCCCATTGAAATGAAGTCGTATTTGAGTATCAGAGAAAACTGTATCTGAAAAACGCAAGAGCTGATTTCGGTTGTTACCACAAAATTAAGGACAATGTGTTTACATGCTGAATATTGTGCATGGTTTTTCACTATTTTCTCCTGACTTACACAACGCATGAAGCCCAATTTTTAACAAGTTTGTTATTTCATGTAAATGGTTGATCACACAAAACATGAACGCTGTCTGCGACTATTTTGTCAGCTCTACTAATCCGGTATAATACCTTTAAAAATGAAATTGCCAATGAAATTCTACCAAAAATTTACTGCAGTCGAGGCTTACACAAGTTCAAAGCTGACTTCCCATACCTTATTTTGGTCAAAGCTTTATTTTGGTCAAAGCTTGAACATTCACGAAGGTAATTTTAAGATTACGTTGTGTGTTGTAACCAGCGTTTTCCCATGCACAAGCTAGCGTATCGGGCCGATATGGGCGAATTGCGTGCCGACACGCGCAAATTTTAGCCGATACGCAAAACTGAATAAAGAAAATTCTAAATACGGTAGTTTCACAAAAAAACATATAGAATGCTCCAAATTGCAAAGTAGGGCTTTGAAACCCAAGAAAAAAAACACCAAGTAGAAAATATTCCAAGGACCTTGTTTCAATTCAGTGCGCTTCGGACAAACATCCAACAAATTTGGCCCAGAATGCCCCACAGTTTTGAAAAAACCTGTGGAGAACCCTGTGTAACCAATACAAAAGCGTTGTAAAAAGGGCCAATTTAATCGTCAATACACAGTCCGAAGTTTGGGCCGATCTAATCAGCCTGGGATACTGCTACATGTATGGTTAAGATTGAAACCTCAGTGGGTCATCACTGAGTGAGAACCCTATAGAGCAGTCAGGAATTCTAAACAGAACTCCGGAAAACAGGGTGTCTTAATTTTTGAGTACTTGAAAAAGATGATATCTCACTAACACATACATGCATCAATTTATTGCTATCAGTGTGAGGACTTTCCTATTCTAACTTAACACTCTTCATAGACTAAGCGCACGAAAAAAATGTGAGGACATAAAAATACAAAGGATTCCAAAGTGAGGACAGCATTGTTCCTTTTGTGTTCCTTTGTTCTACTGTCCCCTCTCTTCTGATAATACCATGACGTTGGTGTTGGTATTGGTTTATTTACATTCCATTCGTGTCCACAGGCCAAATCGCTAGAATGTTACAATAATATAAAAAACATTACAATGGTACAGAACATGCAAAACACTAAAACAATGCAAACAGTTACTAAATAGTGAAGGTCAAAAAGTTATGTTCCAGCCAC
The DNA here is from genome assembly GCA_021014325.1 of Plazaster borealis. Taxonomy (NCBI): domain Eukaryota; kingdom Metazoa; phylum Echinodermata; class Asteroidea; order Forcipulatida; family Labidiasteridae; genus Plazaster; species Plazaster borealis. Next base: position 4,148,354 of record CM037475.1, on the reverse strand, counting down.
AAAAAAATGAACGCATTAAAATAATTTAAAAACAAAAGGAGAAAGGCTGACACCAAGAAGTTGTAACAAATAAATATAGATGAGTATTTAAATGAAATTAAAAAGTAGGTCATCCCATGGAGGGAGGTCCTTCCAAATCAAGACAGGGTGTCAAACAAGGCATCAAGATTCTCCTCTGGCTAACATCAGAATCCCATCAAGATGTTTGTTAGGATCTGGACAAATTGGACGCCCACGTTTGCTGAAAGTTTAATGGCAGGGTGTCTGTTAAGATTGTTCACATCCTACACTTGAATGATAGATACGTGCAGGATGTTCAAATTCAAAACAAGGGTGTCCGAGGTGTCCAAAAGAGACACCCGGACTCCACTCTTGATTAGCCAGTATGATTCTCATGATTTGAAACAAAAAGGGGCTGACTGTATTCCCCTTATAGCAGGGCTCGAAATTAACACTGGACCGCAGGCCCGAGGCCAGTGATTTTAGCGTCGGGCCAGCAAACTTACGACCGTATAAGTCCGGCGGTCTTGTGTTTTTGAATAATATCGCCTCACTGCATTTTTAATTTAAACTGATAAATACAAATATCTTTCATACCCGTTGAGTTTTGAAGTATTACCCATAAGAAAAATGAGATAAATCTTCTCTTAGTGCTTGACACCTCAAATGTGAAACTGTGTAGATAGTGTTCTTCTCATTTTGATTCCGGTATTGTAACAAATTCTCTGGTCCAGTAAACGTTTTGAGTCACAAGCTCTGCAGTCTTGTGGATTTTTCCCCCAAAATACGAGCCCTGCTAATAGCCTTGGTTTGGTTGCATTGGTTTGAGGCCACACGCTGATAAAACATCCGATGGTACTCTTGAAGATGACAAAGGAGGTAGCCATAGTTTGCTTTTGTATAAACTTGTTGTCGGATTGGTCAAATAAAATACGACAAAAGCACATATTGTAGCAATGGAAAACTGATGAATACAGTGTACTTCTTTTTATTTCTAACTTTGGGTTGAACAAAGAAACATTTACTAGAGCTGGATTTGAACCTGCGACCTCCGGAATTAACGTGCCGGTGCTCTACCAACTGAGCCCAAATGTTGGCGGTCTCCATATTTTGTCAATATCTTTGTTTTGGGGGTGCCAGTCAGAAGCCATTTAAGCTGTACATGTAACTGGCGTATAGCCAGGGATCACACCCAAGTTTTAAATCATGTTTGGTTTTTGCCCTTACACCGATGTGTATTAATAAGCATTGTATACTCGGTACTTTCCCGGGGGGAAATAAATCTTTGGTGCTATCCCATCCAGTGACGCTGTATCTGTTGACTTGTTGTAATTTGAAAATTGTATTTGACAATACAAATCCAAATATGGTAACTGTGCTGGACTATTTCCACTTGTGTTATTTTAAACGGGGAAGTGGTGGGGAAATAAACTGCTCACAAAAAGTTCGGAAACTTTTTTTAATCATGTATGTTTTTATTATTCATTACCCTCTTGTATTATGTTGCATACCAATAGAAAGCTGAAGTGTTCTTCTTTAAAATGATACCAAGTGTGCAATGATGACATGTTGCTGGACTTGGCCACATTAATGAGAATGAGACAAAGTCACAAATCAAATGTGCCAAAATTAGCAATTTTGTGTTACTGTGTGAACAAACAAATTGACACTGTAATTCAAACAAGCGGTAATTTTGGCACATTTGATTTGTGACTTTGCCTCATTGTCATTCATGTAGCCAAATTCAGCAACATGTAATCATTGCAAATGTGGTATCATTTTAAAGAGGAACACTTCAGCTTTGCATTGATATATAACATATACAAAGAGAGTAATACATAATAAAAATATACTTGATTAAAAAAAGTTTCCTAACTTTTTGTGAGCAGTTTAGTTCAACCGATGTGTTTTTTGTTACTACCCTCACTTTAACACCATGTTTTGATTTTCTTAAACAAAGTCCCATTTTAATCGCCTTATCTTTCGTTCCGTTAATCAGATTTATAGGTAAAAACGACAGTATAACGATAAGTGTTTGGAACCATCGGAAGATCCACAAGAAGCAAGGGGCAGGCTTTCTAGGCTGTATCAAGATTTTATCCCATGCCATCCAGAGACTTAAAGACACCGGCTGTAAGTATCTTAAAAATTCCTTAAAGTCCACCCTTTATACATACTTTTCTTTCTCCTTTTTTCATTTTGACTCTGTGGTATTATTATTATTATTATTACTATTATGATTGTATATTTCTGGTAATGAAACCAAGGATGCCTCATAAGTGAACTTAATCACAGAAGCTCGTAAGCCTGTGGAAACCTATAAACAAGGGTGCTTGCTGTGAACCAGAAACACCGGGGTTAACCCCTACTCTTCCACAATAAGTGTTCTTGGTTCTTTTACGTGCACTAACACTAGTACACAGAACCTATGGCTTAATGTCCCATCCGAAGGACAATGCACTTATGGCAAAGCATCTTGCTCAAGGTACAAACGTGTCATGACAGGGACTCGAACCCACACTCTGCTGCTCAGAAAACACCAGAGCTTGAGTCCGGTGCTCTGAACCGCTCGGCCACATGTTGATTGGGAAAACGAATTTGGTGGCCTCAGTGGCAAGTAAATTGTTTGAATTTTTTTATAAAATTGCTGACTTGCACATCTCCAGTTTTCTGTAGGGTGCCTTGCAGAAAGAGGTAAGGCTCTACAACCTTCTACCCGGGCACAAAAAAACCCTCAACGTTTTGTCCCAGCAAAATATTTTAAGCAATAAAATGGCTACTTTATACAAAATTAATAAAAATGGGACTTAATCGTGTTATTTTTTTCCTGCTATTAACTCCGTAAATGGCAGAAAAATTATATAAAGTTTCACACTCAATTTCTTGAAACACAATTTTGCTCATAATAAATTGCTTATTCAATTCAGTATCACATGTACATTTATTTCCATCACTGAACGGTACATAACAGAAATGCAAAAAGACAGTATGGTGGAGGCACGATCCTAATGAGCCAAGGGTCATAGTGGATTGCCTTTAGAAGAGAAAACAAGAGAAATATTTAAATAATTTATGAAATCATTAATTAGTTAATTAATTATGACAAGAAAAAGATAGACATGGGGACAATATGATCTGACCAAAAGAAATTATGACAAGTGACGACTAAAAAAAAGGAAAACCTAAAAAACCCAAAACGCTTATGACCTATTCCCTGAGTACACTTTTGTTGCGTCCTTCTGCTGAGCAAACAGCAACAATTTCACAACATATAATAAACACATAAATATTACTAAATATTTATGACAATAAGTCAAAACATTGATATATATTCAAATTCCAAGAGAGCTATTTTCCTTGCATTTTACAGAATAACATCACACGTGTACAAGTGCGTAGCAAAAAGGATTTAACATTCTGGGGTGTACGTTCTGATAATAATTTATTCAAGTGAAGGGCAGGGATTGAAGAAATCCCCCCCCCTAAAAAAAAATATCATTGAACAAGCGCTGTAGAACATGACTAATACAATTGCAGGACTCAACTGCAGACAGGTTGTGGCTTAAAAATTAACCAGATAAGGCTGGTTTGACTAGACGCAAATAATTTTTCGGGTAGTTTGTGTCTTTTTCAGAAGAGAAATCAGTAACTCATCGACCACATAACCAATCTCCTCGTCAAAATGTAGGTGCCTCCTCAACGGGGAGATTACCGAGCTCGGCCACAGGCTCATTTTGTTTGGTTTAGTTGGTGGAGGAACATTCAAATTAAGGGATTTATATCGATGTCTGGCACAGATGTAATCGGTATACAGTTAGTTACTAATGACTTTGATTGTTTATGTTGATTTTGAGGCTTTGCATTGTGGGGGGGATCGATATTTTTAAAGGGAGGTTATGCCTTGAGCATAAAAACTCACTTGGTGAGAAGCGCTGCAGCTGTTGATAATGTATAACATGTTGAGAAACGATTCCCTTCTAATGGACGTGATTTTAGAGACAGGGATTCAAAACAGTGTCAATCTGAGAAACGTTTCATGCATGAAAACTTTTCTCAGATTGTGTATTCCAGTTACGGATTATTCTTCCTGCATGGATATAATTGTTCCAGATTTTCGGCGATATCTCAAAATCGATACCACCTTTTGAATTGAAATTTACACAGGTTAGTTTTATTGTATATTATATAGTATTAAAACAATCGAACAGCTCCAAAAACCAAAGGTACACTAAGCATTTAATAGATGTGTTCGATTGCATCCGGGACAAAGAATAATAATTTGGTTTTACCATATATACATGTACCGATGTGTGATAAACACCGTATACTCAGTGCTTTCCCAAGTCCTGCAGAACAAAATCTACTGGCATACTACTCTGATGGGATTCGAACCCATGAACCCCACATTCAAGAGCAGATGACCACCGAGCATGCCTGGTGACAAGAGGCAAGAACTCAGTTTCATAGAAACAAAAAGAAGCTGAGCACAAACAAAATTATGCTTACCAGAATAAGGTTACCAGCCAAAACACCATGCCACATGTACTAGATGTGACTGGTGTCTTGCTCACTATGCTTACTAGAATAAGGTTACCAGCCAGAACACCATGTCCCATGTGCCATATGTGACTGGTAACCTGCTCATTATGCTTACCAGAATAAGGTTACCAGCCAGAACACCATGTCATATGTACCATATGTGACTGGTATCCTGCTCATTATGCTTACCAGAAAAAGGTTACCGGCCAGAACACCATGTCACATGTACCATATTGCTTACCAGAAAAAGGTTACCAGCCAAAACACCATGTCACATGTGCCATATGTGACTGGTATCCTGCTCATTATGCTTACCAGAAAAAGGTTACCAGCCAGAACACCATGTCACATGTACCATATGTGACTGGTAACCTGCTCATTAAGCTTACCAGGATAAGGTTATCAGCCAGAACACCATGTCACATGTGCCATACATGTATGTGACTGGTATCCTGCTCATATTTGCTGAGCAGAAAGTTGTTAAGCAATATTTTCTGCTTAAAGCAGCCCTGTGAAATTTGGCTCAGTTTGAATCCAGTAATTAGTGGCAGTCACGCAAACAATTTAATAGAAATTAATAGTGAAGATAAATATTATTTTTGATAAGTATTATTTTTGATAAGTATTATTTTTGATAAGTATTGTTTTGATTCTGTCGGGTTTATTGATCCCCAAAGATGAAGTGTTAGCTCTGAATAGAGCAGGGTGGTTTGCTATCAATATTTTGACCACTCACCACTCTGGGAGTCATAATTTTTTTTTTTTTGACGGTTGAATCTGTTCAATGAACTGTATTTGAACCGATGTTAGATTTACAGCCATACCTGATAACTAGACATTTATGAATTAGGCAAACTCGGTGAACGATTTCTCTTGTGTAGCAGAGCAAAATGCTACACAAAATGTATCAGTTGCTACATGTACTCAAAAATCATCATTTGCTACTTCTCAATATTGGCATTCAGTGTGTACAAACAATGTTCAGTCCAAATACTTTGCTAGATGCAAAATTGCTGGACGATATGGTTCCCTGATACTACCAGAGCTGCCAGCTCTTTCTGATTCTGCAGAAAGTTTCTTGAAAATCAACCAATCTTTCCATGTTCTGGTGAACAAATATGACAGTCTCCCTGATTATGGAAACCTTTTCCCTATTACGTTGAATGTAATTCTTATCTCCCTGAATGTTGTACAAAATCTCCCTGGCGGCAAGATGCAAATGTTGGCACCTCTGCACTACATGTACAGGGTTCTCCCAATGCACAAGCTACATGTAGGATACACGCGAATTGCGTGCAGATACGCGCACATTTCGGCCGATACGGTTGTTTCACAAAAAACATGAAAAGAAAACCGTTTAGAATTATCTAAATTGCACAGTAGGGCTTTGAAAACCACGAAAAAACACCAAGTAGAAAACATTCCGAAGACCTTGTTTCAATTCAGCGCGCTTCGGCAAAACATCCCAAAATGTTGGCCCAGAATGCCCCACAGTTTTGAAAAAACCTGGGGTAGGGAGAACTCTGATGCACATGTACATGGAGTTGATAGCGAAATTACTTATTCTACAGACCATGTCACCTGTGACATCACATGTTTACAAACATGACATTAGAGCCACATAGCCTTGACTTCCTGCAGGCTTGATGGAAGAAAACATCAAATCTTACGTTTTATGGAGATTGCACTAATTCTAATTCTTTATCAAAATTTGATATGAAGAACATATCAGAACATGTTCAGAACATGCTCAGAACATGTTCAGCTGCTATGTTTTTTATAACTCTTGAATTTATGTGGAAATTATGACACAAAATGTAAAAATTCACATATGACCAGTGTTGATATGTGCCTCTTTTGTCATGTCACATGTAAACATGTGATGTCACAGGTGACATGGTCTGTAGAATAAGTAATTTCGCTATCAACTCCATTGCACTAATTCTAATTCTTTATCAACATTTGATATGAAGAAAGGGGTTAACACCTCAAAACATGTTCAGCTGCTATGTTTTTATAACTCTTGAATTTATGTGGAAATTATGACACAAAATGTAAAAATTCACATATGACCAGTGTAGTATCTTGCCTGCCAGGAAATGCCCTGGAATGTACAAGGTCACTCTTTTTGTAAACAAAGGGTTACATTGTCTATATACAAAGCTGCAAGCATGGGTCTGAGAAATGAAATTCTACTGGTACATGTAAGTTTTATGGGTTGATTTTAAAAATGAGTAGTGGAACGAATCATGTCCAGAAGATGAGAGAGGTTATAGACGGTAGAGAGGTTGTAGAAATGCAACACCTGAGATGTTCGGGGAGCTTCAGACACCACGGGGGTGGGACCTGAAGCCCACTGGTACATGTAAGTTTTATGGGTTGATTGTAAAAAATGAGTAGCGGAATAAATTATGTACAGATGATGATATTGCTTTGTTAAAAAAAAAAAAATTACAGCCCCCTACAATTTAATTCCTTAACTGCGTTCAAATTTGTACCTGGTGAGTTTTTCTCGAAAGCAAGATGATTGAAATTTAACTCATACCTTCTAAAACCACTGTAATACCATCTCTTAAATATCTTGGAAAATTATAGCCTTGTGAAAAACACAAAACAAAACCGAGAGATAATTGCTCTCATTTATTATTATTATTATTATTATTTATTCGGCATATCAAAAAGAACAATACAAAATACAGAAAGAACAAAACGATACAACAAGGACAATAAGCCAATGGCACATGCCTGGAATTAAAAATATTAACTAAATAACCAAGACTCGAAAGCCTTCAACTCTGATGCCAATGGCTAAATCAAAATAAATAAAATATCTATAAATGACAAGAATACAAAATACAACAATAAAAATGTACAAATATCAAAGAAAAGCTTAAAAAATCCCCTAGGAAAAAAATGTAATATATATTTGTGCAGTCTGTAATTCTAGAGAGATATTAAGAGGGGGGGGGGGGTGCTTACAGCTTTTTCTCATCCCATCTGTAGTCGTGATTATTTCAACAATCATTTCCGGCACCTTACGCCTGCCAAATTAAGATTCGAAATGCCATCCAAGGCGAATAAAAACCATAAAACAGTAAACACAGAGGAGTTTTGTCGTCTCTGTGCTTCCAATCACTGTCAGCAAGACATCAGGGGGAGGGGCTGGGCAATCGGTCGTGGCACCCGGTGTCATCTGTCAGCCGCAGTACTAATATTTCCAAATTTGGTGCCCAATTAATAACACTTAAGTCTGCCAGTATTTGATCGTTTTTCTACATGGTGGTATGTAACAGGAGCGTGGGGCGTACACTTCAGATACCCAGCCACGGTCAGCTGACTCACTCTCTAAAGATTTTGATAGTTTATTCACAATATTTCCAATCGACTGGGGGTATACCCCCTCCCCCCCCCACTTTCCAAGCACTTGGTTGAGTATCTAGTTCAATTGGCAAAATTATGCCCAGACATGATTCCAGCCCCCCCCCCCCTCGGTAGCTTTCCAAAATGATTTTACACAAATGAAATACAATAATTAGTACCAGTTTTATATCATCTTGATCAGAACTGGATTTCAGTTTGAGCAGACGTGGAATTTATCCCAGTCCTAATCAAGTTAACTAGGGGATAATGATGGCTGAATAAAATGGACGTTGAAGTCGGGAGAGTACGACTGGTTACAGGTTGTGATCAGGGTTGAAGCAGCACCAGGATTGATGTAATTGGTGACGGTTAGTGGTAGACTGTCTGGCAACTGAACGATGATGATGCTGATAAAGCTGATGATGATGAGTGAGAAATACCGGGGGGGGGGGGGGGAAGAAAATGGCCGTATCCATGGACAAGACCTTTTAAAGGGATTGTATACGTTTGGTAATTGGAACCCACTGTTTGTTTCAATCCTATATAGTTGTAGATATACACCATGAAACTAACCTGTGAAAATTTCATTTCAAAAGGTGGTAGCGTTTTTGAGATATTGCCGAAAATCTGGAGCTGTTATGTCCACGCAGGAAGAATAATCTGCAATTGGAATACACAATCTGAGAAACGTTACTGCAGTAACACTCCTCAGATTCAAATTTTTTTTTTGATAAAAAGTGATGTCTTATTCAATAACCGCAGTACTTGGGAGGGAAAGTTTCTCAAAATGCATTATATTATCCAAAGCTGCTGTACTTCTTACCAAGTATCTTTTATTGCCATTAATTTTCAGAGTCATTACCAAAACGTATACAGACCCTTTAAAGCATTGTTTCCTTTTTTTTCTTTCTTTTTTTTTGGTCAAGAGGGTTGCCGGTCATGAAGCCAAGAATGACCACTAAAGGCTGGGGCTGGGAGGGGTGGGGGGGGGGACACGGGACGGGGACGGGGACGGGGACGGGGATGGGGACGGAACAGAATCACACAATATCTGTTAGTACTTTAAACTGAGCCTCATCACAGGCACATGTAGTGGGGAAATCGGGTTCTGGTAAGGAGTTCTAAAATTGCGGCAGTTCTTGAGAAGAAACTGGAGGAGTGTGTCACGGTATTTGCTCCAGGGATCGTGCCAGTGTTGGGCAACAAGTGCATTTATACATGTATGTTGTACATGATAATAGTTCGTTCTTTATAAGTGCACATGTCCTGGTACATGTAGATAGATCAAGGCTTTACAATGTTTTTATTATCCCTGGTCATCAGGCACACTTTTAGACCATTCCTCAAACTTTCTCAACTCCCTGGGGAGCATGCAACCACAAACTGCCATTTGGTGCTCGATATGGTATGGGGCATGGTGTGTACCCCCCCCCCCCCATATCGGAACGAGAAAACACGACAAACGAAGGACACTTTTTTTTCTGAAATCAAATCTTTGTTTTATATTATATCTAAATGACAAAATCTGAACAACAAAAATAATCATTACAATTTATATTAATTAGTTTTAGTTTTTATAATAAATACACAAAGAATGTGTTAATTACTATTGAGACAAAATTAAAACTCTTTGACAAGGATGCTTATTTGATCTTAACTTTTTAGAAACCCCTCGCGTGGATTTGCGATGGTTATACGGGCGTAAAATTAACGCGTGACGCAGTTTATAGAGGACGCTTACCCCTCAACAACCATAGACTGCAATTGATAAGGCTTCCCGTTGCAATTACAGCATCTAGCGATTATCATTTCGCATCCAAAACAAGCGTTTACATAAATTTTGTGATCAGAGGTGAGCACAAAATTCTAATTTTTTTTTTACAGTAACCGGAAGCTGAGGTCAAGTTCAATTCTCCGGTTTTCTTCGTTATATTGTTGAATTGATTTTACTTTCATATTTGTTTATCACTAAGTATTACATTCCCAACAACATATAAAATGTTCAGGGTCATAAACTACGTTAAACTAAAATAATTGACAAAAACAATATCTCGCCCATGTAAAACTCCATATGGTTGGGACCACTATGGTCCCGGAAGTTCGAATGAGCGCGAGACTTGCACAGTCTATTGATGACTTAGAAACATTGAAAGCATCTTTGAACATCAACTCAGCAAGGTCTTTGTACCATTATTTTTACAGAGTCAATTATTCATGTTCATCTTAGTGTAATAATCCCTGTTATCCCGGGTTCTCATGCAACACATAGATAGAAAGTTAGCGGTGATTTCAAACTGAAGAATTGATGGCCTGTTTGAATTGAAATACTTGGCGGCCATCTTGGAAAAAAAAAAATAAAAAAAAATAAAAAAGGCCCTCATCCTCCTCTTTTTGGAAAAATCAGGACGATCAACTGGTATTTTTTAAAATTTGGCCTAAGCAAATGATTTGTATTTTCTGACCTATAATACTGGAGACATTAAGGCATGATGTCAACTTGAGATAGCTGTAATTTACAAAATGGTTGGTGTAGAACGAAACATTTTTTCCATTCAACTCAATACTTTAAAATACACCCTCCTTATAATAACCGCAAGAGATCTTTTAGAAAAACACATTTTGAATTTTGACTGTCATGTTACACTTGTGTGGAATTGCCTTACATGTACTTGTGTATGGTCGACAAGTTGTAAATCGTACAAAATTGCAACCTGTAGGAGTTTTAGGGTCTTTGTAAACCAAACGGGAGACAAAGACCCACTTAACTTGTCCTTTAGTGGGTCACATACTCGTAGATGGCAGACAGGTTGTGAATCTAACTAAAATGCAACACCTAGGAGGTTTAGGGTCTTTGTGTACCAAGGGGGAGACCAAGACCCAGTAAACTTGTTCTTTAGTAGGTCACATACTCGTGGATGGCAGACAGGTTGTGAATCTTAAAAAATGCAACACCTATTGTAAGAGGTTCAGGGTCTCCATAAACCAACGGGGAGACCAAGACCCACTAAACCTAAGCTTGAATAGGTCACTCACTCTTGGATGGCAGACAGGTTGTGAATCTTAAACAATTGCAACACCTGGGAGGTTTAGGGTCTTCAAGTACCAACGGGGAGGCCAAGACCTACTAAACTTGTTCTTTAGTAGGTAACAAACTCTTGGATGGCAGACAGGTTGTAAGTCTTATAAAATGCAACACCTAGGAGGTACCAAGGGGTTGACTGAAGCCTTCTTTCTACCCTCGTACTTGACCCACATAAACATGTGGAAGGTAGAGAGATTATAGAAATGCAACACCTGAGATGTTCGGGGAGCTTCAGGCACCACAGGGATGGGACCTGAGGCCCACTGCCCCCCCTTTTTAAGGTCATGTACATGTCAATTGAAGAGGAGTTCTGAATCTTCTGAAACTTAACACCTACGTGTAGGAGGTTGAGGAATTTTCATACACTAAGAAGGGTGAGCTCGGACTTTTCACTTCACGTACAGTATTGCTTTGGAGACTTCAAATAGCCTCTGAAAAGAATCTCGCATGAACTTTTTTTTCTGTAGGGTGGAGAGGTATTTGGATAATTTATGGCTAGGTTAATTATTTCCCATTTGGTACGTGTACCGGGTAGAGATATGGTCACCCACTCACGTCATACATGTACATTCTATTTTGGGGGGGAAAATATTTGAAAGACAATGGTCACAGTATGCAGCAACGGAAGAAACTAGTTTTGCAATGTCAGTCTTGGTGGTCAAGCTGTGGTTTTAGCTTAAAATGGTTGTGGTGAAATGTTGCATCTCAGCTAAGCATGAAGAAAACTTGCTAAGAAAATGGGCAGGTTACCAGCCATTCTGCTAATGTTGCATCTCAGCTAAGCATGAAGAAAACTTGCTAAGAAAAGGAGCAGGTTACCAGCCATTATGCTAGTGTTGCATCACAGCTAAGCATGGAGAAAACTTGCTAAGAAAAGGAGCAGGTTACCAGCCATTATGCTAATGTTGCATCTCGGCTAAGCATGAAGAAAATTTGCTAAGAAATTGAAGAGGTTACCAGCCATTATGCTAATGTTGCATTTCAGCTAAGCATGAAGAAAACTTGCTAAGAAAAAGGAGCAGATTACCAGCTACTTTGCTATGTACTTGTATCGTATATCGGTTGATACTTGTTCCCTGAGAGTATTTATAGCTTAGCTAGTATTATGCAAGCTTAGCTGCTACAACCCAGACACATTGAATTCCCCAAAGTGGATGAGGAATATAAACGGAATAAAACACATTCGAGTGGCGTGTCTCGGGGGAATTTTCCATCATGGGAGTTCCTCTTTTTGACTGGCTTTCATACCGTTAGTCCAATTTCCTGAAGAAGTTATGCTGTAATGATCAGGTCTAGACGAGTGCGGTGTTGGTGGTTTTAAAGCTGCTGCATGTAGATCCCATCCAATTTTGTCTGTTTCATAGGCTATTTCCGGCGATGCTTCATTCGCAATCTAAGAAGTGATAATTTCCGTGTCGAAGGAAAATTACTCAAAAGTGTTTAAAGCTAGGGTCATGACCCCCCCCAAAAAAATTTTTTAAAAATGAAAAAAATAAATAAAAAATAAATAAAAAATTATTCATTTTGTATCCAAAAGCCTACTTGTTGTTAAGATGGTAATGGTAGTAAGCATCCTGCGAAATTATTTCGTCTGAAGTGCCCCCCAATGATTAGAAATCAACTAAAGTATTCTGACAAATTTGATTTTCGGGGTCATTACCAAAGTATGACCCTACCTTTAAACTCAACACACGTGTCTTTAGAGAATGTGGTTTGATTGCCACTTTTATGATATTAATGTGGTCATGATGCAGTTTCCAAGTAAAAACATGGACTTTTTATTATTATCGGCTTATTAAAAATGCAAACATGGCAGCCAAAAAGCTGAATTTTCGATGCTCACATTGAATTAAAATATTTGTTGCGGACGCACACATTGAATTTAAATAGTAAAATATTTTTAAAACTTCACTTGAGGTTGAGATATTGTAAACTTCCGTTTGAAACTACACAGGATTCCCCAATTTTTAGTTAACGGACCAACTTTATGGCCCTATTTTATTTAGGCATAATGTTGGCACTTACAGTGGCAGAGATTTCTTTGGCAACACAAGTGTTTTATTTTCCCCTGATGCCATCTTTCCACCCAGCCTCATTTTGGTTACATTGAGTTACATGCCTGATACATCACGTAGGCAGTAGAGGCAATTGCATCCGTTGCCCCTGGTCATTGCCTTGGTGCCCCTTGAAATGTTCCAATAGAAATTTACAATTTCCTCATAGAGGTGCCCTTTACCAGTAGTAATAATAATAATAATAATAATAATACTAATAACTAGTTCTTATATAGTGCATTTTAAAATATTGTATCAATGTGCTTTACATTAGTGCCCTGGTCATTGGGACAATAACATTCCTATAGTCTTTCTCAGCTCCCTTGGGAATGTATAGCCCCGGGCTGCTGTGGCGCCCCGAAGACTTTTTCAAACACATTACCAAACCTCTACCCTCGCAGGTACCCATTTATACCCCTGGGTGAAGAGAAGCAATTTTAGTCAAGCATCTTTCTCAAGGACACAAGTGTCATGAAGGGGACTCGAACCCACACCCCGATGACTTAACCACCAGAACTTGAACTCGATGCACTAAACCGCTCGGCCATGACGCGCTACAAAGGGAGAAAACGCTTTGGTTACCTTGCCCTTCACTCTTCAGTTAAACAGAAAACCCCCCCGAAACATCACAGGAATGCTACAATAAGGAATAATACAGGTCAATACATTGGCAGATCGCTGAAAATCAAGGCCGAGTATACAGTACATTGCATACACACACACACTGTTGACTGGGCGACCTTGTACTGCGACTCACTTGACAGTGGTATTATCATAAATGCATAGCTGATTCATAAATTCAACCCATACTGACAACGACGTGCATGCCTGGCCAGGCCATTAAAGAGAAGAATACTTCTGAGACCCAATCTGCTTATAATTTCTCAATTTATTCCAGCTCTTTTCTTCGCATTATTTTCATTGACACAAAACTTTGCTTTGGTAATTGTATTTGGCCGTGCGCTCTGATTACATTTTCTTAGCGTGCACTTGTAATTTCTATTGTTGTTGACGATAAGGTTTAGGGAAGAAAACAAGGTGATGTAGAGTCAAAACCATTCATGTGTTACTCAATTTTTTAGAAAACAGTAGAACAGGATATTTTTCGATATATTTTTTTTCCATTGATCTTGTTTTTCAGGTGACGTAAGGCTTGCCTTACTTTGATGTGTGGAGAGAGAACAAAAATAAAAATAATAATAATAAATTATTTTGCACAATATTTATCTTTGTAAAATAAACAAATATCAGAGAAATATTTTGTATATTAAAACTCTTTGTTGTCTCTCATTAAAGTCACTGCAACCAAAGTAAGCGAAGAAAACTTAGTAACGTCAAGTGCATGGGCACAAGCTCCTTGCTAACTTGTGAACTACGCTTATGTTAAAGGGACACGTTGCCTTGGATTGGGCGATTTGGGCGGTTTGTTATGAAATGGATATGGTTCGATGTTTTAAAAGTAGAATATGATGATCCACACAAATATGCCTCGAAAATGTGTGGTTTTCCTTTTACTTTGTGAACTAGCACGGTCCGCCATTTTGTAGAGCAAAATTGTTGACTCGGTCTGAATTCCTCGAGACTATATAGACAGTTGCTATGTCAAATGGTATGGGGGCAAGCTTTTGTGTAGCAACCTCCAGATTGGCAAACCCTGGTACCATTGTGCCATACACATTCATTTCAAATTGTGTATGGGTGTTCGCTGTCTCCAGGCATGGAATTTCATCTTTGAGAGGGCAAGGCCATTTTCAATTTGCAAAGGGCACTTCCATTGGAAAATCTTTAAGTCTATGGGGAACTTCTGAAGGGGCACCAAGGCCAAGACCAGGGGCAAAGGAAGCCGTGGCCTGAGTGGCCTCTGTGTAATTCCAGGCCTGTGTCTTCTATAGTAACTCACAAAATCTTGCCCCGAATGATGTGGCATAGCAACTGTCTCGATAGTCTGAGGAATTTAAATTCAAGCGGTAACTTGTGATCAAGCAAGTCATTGTACCAGACATTATTCAAATCTAACTCGCAAAGTGCTTATAGACTATGCAAGCGCATATTCGAACATTGGGACCCGTTAAAGCGCGTGAATTTGTTGCCTTTACGCGTTGAAGCAATGTGCGTGGGACCAAAGTGGTCCCAAAAATGGTTGAATACGCGCAAGACTTGCACAGTCTATTGGGCCCTGTCAGACACATATTTAGTTGGTAGTTTTTCCCTTTCATCTGTATATGTATGTGTATGTGTGGTTCTATCTGATTTTAACTGTAGTTTTGTTCTGTGTGTCTTATCTATTTCCAGACCAAAGACTGGACCTTTGTAAGCAGAATCCCGATGATAACGATAGCATCAGGGGCCAAATTGTCATCAGTATTACGTCCAGGGACAGGGGGCTGAGCACGGGGAGCAGCACGGTCGTAGACTCCAGGAGTATTGCGCCTCCGTTACTCCCGACTGATCCCAACGAACTACCAGAAGGGTAAGGAACTCCCCAGGGCCCAATTTCACAAATTTTTCTGCTAAGCAAAACCGAGCAGGGAACCAGTAACAAACAATATACATACATTACATGGTATTTTGTATATTAAGGAACTCCCCATGTGTTCTTTCATCAAGCTGATAAGCAGAATAGCAAGTTTGTCCGCTCAGCAAAAATGAGCAGGGAACCAGTCACGAACAATATACTTTACACGGTATTTTTTTTGTGTTTTATTTTTTTTTTTGCATGTTTTTTGTTTTGCTTTGTTTTTTTTTTTTTTTTTTTGTGGCTGCTCTGTGGCTCAGTTCCCACCCTTGGGTTGGGTGTTTCGCTGTAAGTGGGTTTTCTCCCCTCATTTCCCTTCACTTTCATCTCACATCATCTACACATCACAGTCTATAGGCATGTGCAGGGCACTTTTTAGCACTTTTTGGTTTCTTGGTTTCAAAGATATAAATATATTACATATTATATATAAGGGGAATTGTTTTCCTGTGGTCAATATATAGTATTATTTATATTTGCTGAGTAGATTTGTTCTTTGAGGACAGCTCTTTTCAGAACTAACTAGTCTCCTGTATTCCGAAATCTACTCTGTTGCAGTAGAATAAATAGCAAGACAAGTTCTCTGATTTGGGCTTGAACAAAGAAAAATTGACTAGAGCAGGATTTGAACGAACAACATCCGGTTTATTGTGCCGGTGCTCTACCAACTGAGCTATCTAGCCCTATCTAGTGCCAGGCAGAACCCACACAACCTGTAACTGCCGTGTAGCCAGGGATCACACCCAAGTATACGGTACAACCTGGGAAGCGGCAGCCAGGAGATCACCTTAAAGATTTTTTTTGAATGACTAATTTGAACCTTTTTTCCCCCTTCTCTCTCTTTCAGCTGGGAGGAACGGATGTCGACATCCGGTAGAGTATATTTTGTGAATCACATAACAAGAGCTACACAATGGGAACGTCCAACAAGGTGAGGGTTTACCCAGACGCCTGTCATCAAATATAGTGTCAAAATTATCCACTAGCAATTTTGATGGCTGAAACAAAAGATTTGGAAGATATTTTTTTTAGGACAATAGACATTTCTGAAATTTGCTTTGGGATTTTGTGTAAGTTGGCGTGCTACACAATGGGAACATCGAACATTGCGAGGGAGGGTTTACATGCTATCTTGATGTAAAGTGCCGAAATTGTTCACAAGCTAAGAGTCAGCAATTGTAAAAGCTGGCCCAGGGCTGTGTATTGAGAGATGTTGCGACATGGAGGGACCAGTTTTCTTTGGCCACTCTGGACGCCATTTTCGGTTCAAATGTAGCACAACCCAAAGTGCAGTCTAGTGTGGCATCCTCTGTGTGCGCACATGCATTTTTTCGGACCGAAAATAACGTCTTATTGCAAGTCGCAACTCTCTCAATTCACAGCTTAAAGCTGACCTAACCTTCCAAAGAAAAGAAAGAAAAAAAAAGTAGTAGAAAAGACTTTGCAGAAAGATGAGTTTTGAGAGTTGGCGTGCATTGATTATTACTTCTTAAAGGGATTGTATACGTTTGGTAATTATTCCACTGTTTGTTTCAATCTTATATAGTTGTAGATATATACCATAAAACTAACCTGTGAAAATTTCATTTCAAAAGGTGGTAGCGTTTTTTGAGATATTGCCCAAAATGTGGAGCGGTTTTGATCACGCAGGAAGAATAATCTGCAATTGGAATACACCATCTGAGAAATGTTACTGCAGTAACGCTTCTCAGATTCAAATTTTTGGGGAATAAAAGCGATATATTTTTCCATAACCGCAGTGCTTCGAAGTGAAAAGTTTCTTAAAATGCGTTATACTATCCAAAGCTGCTGTGCTTCTTACCAAGTAAGTTTTTATTGCCATTAATTTTCAGAGTCATTACCAAAGGTATACAGACCCTTTAAAACATCCGCAGATGTAACAGACCCAGTTAAAAATGATTAGATTATTAAGTTTCATGTAATTGACCATGCCTGGCACCACAAACTTGCTGCAAACAGCAAGTATTTTCCCCCAACCAGAAACAAGTTAGCATCGAAAAACAACAGTGAAATAAACAAAAACTCAATAAACAAGCACTGACTCCATTTGGAAAAAAAACACTTTCCAATTTTATCCCGTGTGGACAAAGAGCTGGATAACTGACTTTGAAAGGAATGTAAAATATGATTGGTTTTTTTTACATGAGTGGTTCCAAGCAGGCGAGTCGCCACCAAATTGTTGTACACGACGCTGTACACAAGACCATTAAAGTTTAGGCTGTATTATTCATAAATGTTATGTTACATCATTTATGTTGCAGTCGTCATGTGCTGCCTGAACGCACATGCCACTTGAGGGTCTTTACCGATGTACATTACAATGCCAAGCCTGTTATTACAGAGTCATAAATGTCATGACACTGCGTTTCCCAGCGGGTCCATTCATCACTCTACTAATAAGCTAGATGTACCCATCTATCAATCTACTTGGATGGGATCTATGTGAATAAAATACATATTTTACTCCATAAATCCAGTGTTCTGTACAGTTGAAAAAATAAATAAATAGATGTACTCGTAGTATGTTATGCATTGACGACGGCCAGAGGTGATGTTTTACTTAAACTATTGTGAATTTCGGACACCCTTCGATGTCTTACATTTGATGTAGTAAAGGGCCATGTCACACGAGGCAATGTATAGACGACAAGTTCTAGGCAGTCCCAAAGAAGAGAGAACATTCACATTGAAATTTTGTTCTCACTCGGGTGCGGCTGTTAGAAAGATAGGTCTTGCAGAACAGATGTGTTCGTTTTGAGCGCAGTGCAGTTTGTTGCCTCCAAGTTGGCCCGAAAGAAATTTCCAGGTGTGACAAGGCCCTTACGTAAGAGTCAAACAGTTTTTGTTTCAATTTTTAAAAAGCCTGACTTAAATCCAGGACCTTGGCTCAATTCACTCTAAATGATTCCCTAAAACTTTTCTCTATTCGTCGTTCCCCTCCAAACCCACAGACCTGCCTCAGAAAGTGCCGGTTCCAGCAGGGCGGGGCGAAACAATTCTCCAATATCAGGGTCCGAGAGCAATGGGCGTGGCAGGCCCGTCTCATTACTACGGAGGGGTGAACGGGGCGAGGAGACTTCAAGTAACTTAAGCAATTCTTCTAGTACTGGTAACCCTCTGTGTAGACGGCAATCTTCGAGATTAAGGAACTACATGAACCGGTCCACGCTGCATCAATGTAGAGAGCTCCCTGATGGATACGGTAAATATTTTACGCTTTGTTTCCTTCTTCGTATTTTTTTACTTTTTTTGGTCATTCATAAACACCCGGGACAGTTTATCCATTCTGATTGGTCGAGAGGAGATCACGTGGCCCTTTTTTTTAAATGTGCGATATAAACTCGATCAGCTGTGTTTAAACGTGACCTGACCTTATTGAGTCAAAAGAGGGCGCTATCAGATGATTGTGCGAAGCGCGCAAATTTCAGGACTGAATTTAAGTTGGTAGGTCGCATATTTGGGTCGTGCAAGTATGAAACTTGTGTGCGATAGTTTGAAACCTAAGCGCACAAGTTTGAAACTTCGGCGAGGAGCTAACTCAGCGCTCAACACATGCGTATCGAAATTCAACGCAGAGTTGAGATGAGCTGAGGCTTAACTGTCAGATTTGTTCTCGACTTTTATAGGGTTTTTGGATGTTTGTAACAGAAAGGTATTTATGAATGGGAAACAAGAAGTGTATTGAATCAGTGTGTTGAATCGGTTAAATTGTCAAGAACCATACCTCACCATGTTTAAACAACTGGTTTAAACATGTTAAAACCCTCCTGTTTGCAGAACCCAGCCTATCTCATTTCCCTTCTTCTCCTCAACGCAACACAGAGCAAAGAACCACAGCGCAGGGCCAGGTATACTTCCTCCATTCGCAGACGGGCATCAGTACGTGGCACGACCCGCGGTTACCGCGGGACTTCACGGTGAACGAGGCGGACCTGGGCACGATGCCGCCGGGCTGGGAGATCAGACATACCTCGTCGGGGCGGGTGTACTACGTAGACCATAACAGCAGAACGACACAGTTCACTGATCCTAGGCTAGACTCTAATATCATCAACCGGGCTTTGAACAAGTAAGTACTCGATAATAATACTATTGGCTATTTAAAGGTATCGTACACGTTTGGTAATTACTTAAAATATATATAAGCATAAAAACTGAATGAGCAACGGAGAGCTGTCGATAGTATAAAACTCTGTGAGAAACGACTCCCTCTGAAGTAACGTAGTTTTTGAGAAAGAGGTAATTTCTCACTAAAATAATAAAAACTAATTGCAAGAAGTTTTTATTCCTAATTCGAAAGCACACAAATTTGTACAACAAGGATGTATTTTCTGTCATCATTTTCTTGCAACTTCGATGACCAATTGATCCCAAATTTTTACAGGCTTGTTATTTTATGCATATGTTGGGATACACAAAGTGAGAACACTGGTCTTTGACAATTGCCAAACGTGTACGATGCATTTAAAGGGTCTTTATACGTTTGTTTATGACTCTGAAAATTAATGGCAATAAAAACTTACTTGGTAAGAAGTACAGCAGATTTTGATAGTATAATGCGTTTTGAGAAACTTTTCACTTTGAAGTACTGCGGTTATGGAAAAAGATATCACTTTTTACCCCCCAAAATTTGAATCTGAGAAACGTCACTGCAGTAACATTTCTCAGATAGTGTATTCCAGTAGCAGATTATTCTTCCTGCGTGGACATAACCGCTCCAGATTTTCAGCAATACCTCAAAAAAGCTACCACCTGTTGAAATGAAATTTTCACAGGTTAGTACATTATTTTAAGAAAGATCGTTCGTAAAATATTCTAAAAACAAATACAAAACAGACAGGGAAAATCATACACCGCCAAACTCACTCTGAAAATTGTTTTTAAAAAAAACATTTTATGCACCACCAACCTTGTCCGCCGTTACAAGGCCTTGCCTCGTTTTTATTCCTAGACGAATGGGTCACAAAAAGTCCCATTTTTTACTCCATAGTTTTTTAAGGAAATCTGTCTGTTCAACAAGACCGTTTTTTTGTCCATATTTATGAACACTTTGAACATCAAAATGATGTTAGTCCAGCGGCTTTTAAAAATAATTGTCATCCTCGGACCCATCATATAATCCGTAATGTCTCACAATATAGTGGGGTCGATCACAAGGCACGATCGTGAGTACGAGGTACGAGATAGCTGCAAAAGAAATATAGTCGGGTTGTCCTTCCACACAGAGAAAAATCACACGCTAAACGTCATTGCAAAATGGCTTACTTCTGGGTACCGGCTGCCATAGTAAATGCGTGTACAGACATCGCTCTGAATAATAAACGCACGCCGGAGATGGGTGCATGCTTTGTAGAGCAGACTTTGATACGACTCGTGTGTGCTGCCGCTGCCAACTCACACAGCTTCAAGCGGCCCATGTAAGCAATAATCACAGGTTTTGGAGAAGAAAATTGTTTTGATTGTTTAAAGGGAAATAAATACACACGTTAATTAAGAGTTTACAATGAGTTTTTTCTTTATTTTTCTCTTATTTCAAGGAAAATTTTAATAATTATAATATATAAATTTATGCCGGTCGGAGTTTGTTAACTTTTAATTCAATCCCCGGTCATTTAAAGCTGGGGCCGGTCAGGACCGACCGGCGCCGACCGTGGTAACTACAACGTTGCAGTTGTCACAATAATGATACAAATAAAAAAGAAATATGCCCACTTGCTGTAGTCCATCCTAATAGACCATTACAAAAACGATCAATGGTGTTAACTTTAATACATTTTGACTTTATTGCAACGCAACTCGCACTTTGTGGCGACGTACAATGACTGATGTGCCGCCCGCCAGTCACTGCACATCGCCACAAAGGACCGCAAATACGCACGACCTCTCTCCTGTGTGCGCTCGCGACTGCGGTTTATATGCCGGGCGGCTTATACGCTGACACCTAAATCTTATTTTTTATTTTTTGGGGCATTGCGGTTTATACGCCGGGCGGCTTATAATCCGAAAATTACGGTAATCCTTTTTCGCTCTAGTTTTTTTATGTGTATATTTGACCGAATTGTGGAGTTTATTAAAATATAGTAAATATTAATTTGCCTTTTTCCCAAACCAAGTTTGTAGCTTTCTTTATGGCTCTCTGTGATGTCAAAATCAACGATTTGAATCGTTAAAAAGAATTCCATTGTGGCAATAACTTTTGTAACTTTTTATTGATAATTTGCATTTTATTTTTATGATAGTTGCCAGACATACAGCCAGAGGGCCATTCATTAATATAAATCAATAATAATATAACAGTTTTGTATAGACCAGGTATAGACCAGGTATCTACCAACAAGGTACTCAAGGCGCTTGAACAAATAAAACAAATTTTTTTTTGACATTTTTGAATTATGTGACCCATTTTTGTAGCACATTTTTGTAAGATGGTGTACAAGGTGCTGCGGCACATTCAGCAGCCACTGCGAGAAACACTGGGGCAAACCCCCCCCCTTCTTAGTGATGAGTGTAACTGTTTTTTAATTTTATGTAGGACGTAAGAATGATGCAATAATGGGTTAAGTGTCTTGCTTAAGAACTAAAGTGTCACGACCGGGACTGGACCCACATTCTGCTGATCAGAACCACCAGAGCTTGTGCTCTTAATCGCTCGACCAGGACGTGCCTTTTTGTACATTTTGGATGGAAAGTACAGAAGAAGGGGGAAAAAAAAAGAAAAAAAAAAGTCACAGGGAGAGGAGATATCTGTTCACATTTTAACATTTTACTTCCGACAGACCTAATAACGGAAATCCAGAAACGACGCAAGCACCAAAGTATACCAGGGACGTTGTACAGAAGTTAAAGGTACTCCATGCAGAGTTGTCGACTCTCCAACCCCAGACAGGACACTGTAGATTAGAAGTATCCAGAGAAAATATATTTGAGGTAAGTTCATTATTATTATTGTTATTATATTTATTTTATTTTAATTTTATTACACTTCTTCACTGGCACATATTACAAAAAAAATAAAAATACAGGGAATAAATATAATTTTTTTTTTTAATGTGGTAAAAACAATAACATACAATAAATAAAGAATGTTAAAAAAAAGTTACAACAAATCGCCAGTGAGTGGCAAGAAGGAACAGGTGACCAGCACATCTACAGAGCCATCCTACCACAGTTAAAGGGGAAGGGAAAGGGTTGGGGAAGGGGAAAGGGGAAGGGGATAGAGGGAGGGGAGGAACAAAAAGAAGGACCCTCAATAACGGCAGCTAGCACAACGGCAGTTAGAAACCCAAGAGCAGACAATGTCAGATTGGAAAGTGGATATCAATTTAGAATTATAAAATTCGAGCACATGAGTTTTGAATGAGAGGAATGATGTGTCAGATCTGGTCGCCAATGGGAGTTGATTCCAAGTAGAAATAATGCGCTTTGTGTGATTCGGTCTTGCAATGGGGATCAATATTTCTGGTAATGAAACCAAGGATGCCTCAAAAGTGAACTTAATCACTGTAGCTCGCAAGCCTGAGGAAACCTGTAAACAAGGGTGCTTGCTATGTGAACCAGAAACACCGGGGTTAAACCACTACTCTTCCACGATAAGTGTTCTGGGTTCTTTTATGTGCACTACCAATCCTAGTACATGGGACTTCGGCTTAATGTCCCATCTGAAGGACAAAGCAATTAGCAGAGATGCCAACATACACGATTTGGGCGTAGAAAAGTTTTTTTTTTTTTTTTTTATTCCCTCCTCCACCACACACGCACAGCAGCACGTTCCGCAGTTTTTAACGCTTTACGGCTGTGTGGGATGGCGGCAAACAGACACTGTGATAACTTTTTTAAAAAAAACAATCGCAAAGTTCAGCGCGCGGCCGTCGTGGATTTCATTTGAAACATCTCGATCGCTGCAGCGATCAACTAAAATACCGGTGATAAACAAAAAATCGCAATCGTCGTCAAGATCAAAGATCTGATGAAAAAAAAAAAAAAAAGAATTAAAAGTTAAAAATGCAATGGGTGGAAAGAATTGGTTGGAAAAATTGCAATTGTCTTGCTTAAGTTGAAGAAGAAGTCGACTTGACTGGCCTGTGGTGGTGGTGTGGTTTGGTTTTTTTTTTTTTTTTTTTTTTTTATTATTATTTATTTTAAAAAAATAAATTTTTTTTTTTTTTTTTTTTTTTTTTTTTTTTTCAATGAGAAAACAAATCATAATTGTTTGACCTGTAGAGCAGGCCCTTTGCAATAAGTGATTTTTTTTAAGTGTAGTTTATAACATAAATAATAAATGTTTTTTTTTTCTCTTTTTACGGCTCGGTGTTATTTATGACTTACTAAAAACTGCTCGTGGCTGCTTTTTTTTTTTTTAATTACGGTAAAGCACCTTGCTCAAGGATACAAGTGCCATGACCGGGACTCGAACCAACACTCTGCTGATCAGAAACACCAGAGCTTGAGTCCGGTGCTCTTAACCGCTCGACCACAACACGCCATAGTTTTTGGAACTCCTTTGCGATATTAGAGTGATGGTACAGTAGGGGTGTTTTTGAAGAGTTATTTTCATTATTTTAAGTATAGTTATTAGGAAATAAATCTTGGAAAAAATCTTCATAACACTACAGGCAATTCTTGTAGTGCTTTATCACACTCGACGGGCACCTCAACGCACTCAATATTGTTGAGAGCTTTGCTTTAATTATTAGAGCCATTTTACAGCGTTCTCCCTTATCACTGGTTCGCTGGCCAAATACCCGTTGGAACACCAGAGGACCAGTCACAATTCACTCCAAGTGGTCTGATTGGCTAGCTCAGTGTTGAAAGGCATCTCTTTTTCATTTGATATATGGACCAGTGTAAAAGGTAATGGACTAGTGAAATGACAAGCTAACTGGTCCTGCTGGCCGGTCACTAAACAAGTTAAGGGCAAACCTTGCATTTATATAACACCACCTTGTAAGGGTTTAGAAGAAGATGCGGCACAGTCGGCGCAGCCACTGCCAGAATCATCAGGGGTAAGCACCTTCTCTCAACGATACGTGTACTGGGTTCTTTTACGTGCATTACACAGCACATGGGACCGATGGCTTTACGTCCCATCCAAAGGACAAAGCAATTAATATGTTTAAGTGTCTAGCTCAAGGTAGCAAATGCCATGGCCAGGACCTGAGCCCACACTCTGACAACACAAGGGCCCAATTTCATAGAGCTGCTTAAGCTAAAAAAGCAGCTAAGCAAAACAAAATTATGCTTACCAGAATAAGGTTACCAGCCAAACTAACATGCAACATGTACAATTTGTGACTGGTATCCTGCTCATTTTTGCATAGCAGATTCTTGTTGAGCAATATTTGCTGCTTAAGCAATTCTGTGAAATTGGGCCCATAGAGGTGCTAAGCTAAGCACAACAATGCTTACCAGAGTAAGGTTACCAGGCTGTGACCGGTATACTGCTAATTTTTGCTGAGCAGAAAATTGTTAATAAAAATGTTTTGCCTAAGCATCTCAATGAAATTGGGCCCAAAACTTGAGTCCAGAGCACTAGACCGCTGGGATACGTTCTCACCGAAAGAAAAAAAATTACCATTGTAAATGATCTTTGAATGTGACCTTTTAAAAAAGTATATAGAGTGCACAGTTCAGGAAGAATTTAGGTTTTTGGACGATGCCAAAGGTTGAAAAAGTTTTATTTTCTCCGGTAAATCAGTCAATGATGCTTTGGTTCAGATTTGTTTGATAGATGTTTGATAGTTTTTACCATCACTGGACCATACCTTTAAAATAAAACAGCCCATCTACAAAATATCTTTTGTATTTTTATATTTATATTTATAAGTATGCATTGAAATTAAAGAGAGAATCCAAGGTCAAATAAAATCATTGGACAACAAAAACGAATGAGTCTGTACAAAGAGGAATTTTTTGCGCCAGTCAAAAGACCAAACTCAATGCCGTTTTGATTGAAGATCATCAAAATTCAGGAATGAACTTACAAAATTCCCTGCACAAAAATGTACAGACTGCATATTTGAAATGTGACGTCATCGAATGTTTTTTTCCATTTTGACAAAACTTGTTTTTAAAGGGTATCAAACACAGTGGCATTTGACACCATTTTAATCTGAGGTTAGAGAATTGTAAATTTCTTTTCCATTCTCATAAGGACTCTAATCTATGTAGGATTTGAGGCATTGCATGGTGAGGTATCAATATATTTGGTTTGCGGTAACACCATGTGTGTATCAACTTGCCAGTATCAGTCTCCTGACGATGACTAGAGCAAGCTAGTCGAAACGTTGAGACCAATCCAAGAACTGACTCCGCGGTAGTACAGTTAATTACGATCCTATAAGCTAAAGTAGTAGTCCCAGCCTATTTCTATACCTTCCACCCAGGTAATAGTTAATAAACAGGACAGTTCTTTTCAGAACTGAGAAGTCTCCCGAACACCCGAACAATCTACTCTGCGGTAGTAGAATTAAGCAAGACAGTTCTCTAAGAACAAACTCTACCTGGCAAGTAGATACACACATGGTGTTACCGCAAACCAAATATATTGACTCTAATCTATATTAAGACCAATGGATTACAAAACTGAATTTGACCTTGGAGCCCCTCTTTAACTTAAACATCATATAAAGGTGAAAGCAGTCGTTCTTCCCTGCTCGAATTTATTCTGGCAAAAAAATAATAATTGTAATACAAACTGACATGGATGAATCATGAATTTCATATCACTTTAACAAAAGTCAAAAGGACAAATGTAAATTTCATTAACACTTGAGGTGACTGCTATTCCCCGACTGTCATTGATGATTTTCCCTGATGTTGTTTTGAAAGACCTCAAAACAACTTGACGTTCCCCGTCTAACAGAACTGCAGTTAATTTTTTTTTTTTTTTTTTTTTTTAAAGATCAAAATAATCATTTGCATTCAACCGTGGCCGGGTTTTCTGACTGGTTCCTCGCTAGCGTCACAGGACACGGCCCTCATCAGGTCGGGTTACAAAATGTCACGGCGCATTCCCGAGGACCCCGGCAAAACAAACACCATGTAATGTCTGTGACATGTGATAGCTGTTTCCATCTGGCTGGATGGAACCGCATGTTAAGGAATTCTACATCGAGCCAGAGACAGAGATGAACAAAATAAAAATATGGGGAAAATATGTTTTCAATAGGACAGAAGACAAAAAAACACTATACAAACAAAACAGACAGAGCAGGTGCCTTTTTGTGCATGGCATTGTGTTCTAATTAGCTTTTTACGCCCGACCTTCTATTGTGTTTGACTTTGCAAGATAAAATTGAGCTCAGGGATGTTTTCATTCGAGGAATTTTTTTTTTAAAAATAAATTGCTTGGTATCCCGTGGAAATGGTGCCCGAGAAGCTACATATAAATCAGCACAGATAATAAATGATGTAAACTTTAAAGGCATCGTACACGTTTGGTAATTGTCAAAGACCAGTGTTCTCACTTGGTGTATCCCAACATATGCATAAAATAACAAGCCTGTGAAAATTTGGGCTCAATTGGTCATCGAAGTTGCAAGAAAATGACGAAAGAAAAAACACCCTTGTTGTACAAATTTGTGTGCTTTCAGTTAGGAATAAAAGACTTCTAGCTAGAAGTCTTTTATTATTTTAGTGAAAAATTACCTCTTTCTCAAAAACTACGTTACTTCAGAGGGAGTCGTTTCTCACAATGTTTTATACTATCAACAGCTCTCCGTTGCTTGTTACCAAGTCAGTTTTTATGCTAATAGATATTTTGAGTAATTACCAAACGTGTACGATGCCTTTAAAGAGGCTTTTTGGAAGAGTAAATTAGTTAGTTATTTATCGAACCTAGGCTCTACCAGCCAGGCTCCTAGTGGATGATACCCATGCCTAAATCCTTACGGACTGTGAAAGGGGTGACCCTGTTTCGGCCTTTGGAGTAGGTGGCAACGTGCCCCTGGTGGCAGTTGATTTGAGTAGATAGCCCAAATCAGTTAAGTGTAGCCCTCACATTAAAGTGGCCGTCCGGCCTTGTGATGTTAGGCGATATCTCATAACAAAAAATATATATGAAAACAAAAGTATTTGAAGAACACCTGGGCCCAATTTCATGGCTCTGCTTACTGCATGAACTCTGCGCTTACAGCGCCCTGTAGAGTGGGTGATTCTATCTGTTATAAGCGCAGAATTCCGCAGTAAGCAGAGCCATGAAATTGGACCCCGAACTCAGTTAATGGAAATGTGTTATTATTTTGTAAATATTACATTATGACATTATTGAAAGGTTATGGGTTTCAATACTGACTGTAGACTTTATTGCGGTGAGGCCATCTTGTTTTTTGTCCCATTCAAATTGCTGTAACCAAAGTGAGGCTTGGAGGAGAAAATAGTGAAGCTACTTTTTTGTATAATGGGAATGTGTATTGATTGTTGCTGTATGTTATGCAAGGAACTTAACATCTAGACGGTAGTAGTATAAATAAAAGTCCCTTATAGGCGCTCTAGAGGTCAAAGGGTATTTTATTCGCTTTGATAACCCTTATGTAAAGGTCAATGCTACATATGTTGCATGTGACACTGTTTCATTGCGATGGCACACGCGCAAACAGCGCCCTCATTTTTTTCATTGGTACAGGATGCAATGACAATACCCCCTAATGATTTCATGGTTGGACAACAACCCAAAATTTGCCATATGATAATACCCCCTTTTTACCAACTGCTTTAACATAAAAT
Source organism: Plazaster borealis (assembly GCA_021014325.1). Taxonomy (NCBI): domain Eukaryota; kingdom Metazoa; phylum Echinodermata; class Asteroidea; order Forcipulatida; family Labidiasteridae; genus Plazaster; species Plazaster borealis. The sequence continues at coordinate 4,120,060 of CM037475.1, read as the reverse complement.
CCACAAACATTACCCTTGTGTGATAAAATGAAGAACCCACAGAATGGTTGGTCTGAAGCTACACGGAGTTTTCGGAGGCCGTGGCCTCTTTTGCCCAATTGGGCCCAATTTCATAGAGCTGCTTAAGCAGAAAACAGTGCTTAAATATTTTCTGCTAAGCAAAAATAAGCAGGATACCAGTCATGGATTGTACATGTGACATGGTATTTTGGCTGGAAACCTTATTCTGGTAAGCATAATTTGGTTGTGCGTAGGTATTTTCGTGCTTAAGCAGCTCTATGAAATTAGGCCCTGGTCTTGGCATTGATACCCTTTCAGAAGTTCCTATAGACTTAAAGATTTTCAAATGGAAATTAGCCTTTTTGAGATATGGCGAACACTATAGGAGTGCACCGTTTGGTTTGGGTGTGTACAGGCAGATTTACCCAAACCAAACAGTGCAATTATAATATGTCCACCATTATCTCAAAATGGCTTACGCCCTTTGCAAAATGAAAATGGCCTTGCCCTCTCAAAGATGAAGTTCCAGGCCTTGATTAAAATAAAGATCTCACAGAATGGTAGGCCTGGAATTACAGGGAGTCCTCGGAGGCCGTGCCCTCTGTTGCCCTGGGCCAATTTCATAGAGCTGCTTAAGCATAAAAAGAAGCTAAGCAAAATGTAATTTTGCTTACCAGAATAAGGTTACCAGCCAAACTACCATGTCACATGTACAATTTTCAACTGGTATCCTGCTCATTTCTGCTTAGCAGAAAATTGTTAAGCAATATTTTCTGTTAAAGCAGCTCTATGAAATTGGGCCCTGGTCTTGGCCTTGATGCCCTTTCAAAAGTTCCTATAGACTTACAGACTTTCAAATGGAAATGCCCTTTGCAAAATAAAAATGGCCTTGCCCTCTCAAAGATCAAGTTCCAAGGCCTGGAATGGTATCACAGACTACAAAATAACACTTCCTCTTCCTCTTCCCTTTTCCCCTCTTCCCTCCCCAGGAATCCTACCGGCAAGTAATGAAGATGAAGCCCAGGGACCTTCGGAAGCGTCTGATGATCAAGTTCAAGTCGGAAGAAGGTCTTGACTACGGTGGTATAGCTCGAGAGTGGTTGTACCTCCTGTCTCATGAGATGCTCAATCCGTACTATGGTCTTTTCCAGTACTCAAGGGATGATATCTATACACTACAGATCAACCCTGACTCAGGAATCAACCCAGTAAGTTGCACTTTTTTGTTTTCATGCACTTTTAGAGAGTAGTTTTCTTTCTGTGTTTTTTTTTAGAAAGTAGTTTTGGTTTTGTTTTTGGGGCGTTTATAGAGTAATTGTCCTTTATTTTTTCTTGTGCTTTAAGAAAGTGGTATTCTTTTAGTTTAATGCACTTTTAGAGAATAGTTTTCTTTAAGTTTTTTTTGCATTTTAAGAAAGTAGTTTTCTTTTAGTTGTATGCGCTGTTAGGGAGTAGGGTAGTTTTCTTTTTTGTTGTAGAAACTATTTACAATTTTTTATGCGCTTTTAGAAAGAGGTTTTCTTTAGTTTTTGTGCGCTTTTAGAGGGTAGTTTTCCTCTTTGTTGTAGAAAGTAGTTTTCTTTTAAACTTTTGCGTTTTTAGAAAGTAGTTTTCTAGTGTTTTTTTACAAAACAGGTTTTCTTTTTTGGGAGCACTTTTAGAAAGAAGTTTTCTTGAGTTTTGTTGTGCTCTTAGAGGGTAGTTTTCTGTTCTGCAGTAGAAAGTAGTTTTGGTTTAGTACTTTGCACTTTTAGAAAGTTGCTTTCTTTTAGTTTTCTTTTAGTAATTTGTATTGACATTTTTTGTTAGCTTTTAGAGGGTAGTTTTATTTTCTGTTGTTGAAAGTAGTTTCATTTTCGATTGTTGGGCTTTTAGAAAGTTAGTTTTCTTGTTGCTTGTTTTGTTTTTAAAAAGTGGTTTCCTTTTCAGGGCCCCTTTTAGAAAGAAGTTTTCTTTCTGATTTTTGTTTGCATTTTGGAAACTGAACAGTAGTAGTCTTTTCTCTTGTAATAACCTCTTGAATATTCATTTCCCCTGATGCATTTCATTAATAGTTTTGCCGTATAACTCGTTCCAGTCAATTTCTGTACACATTTACAGTGCGAAGGTTTGATAAATAACTAAATGACACAATTCAATTCTCCCCGCCCCCAAAACAGGAACATTTGTCGTATTTCCATTTCGTGGGTCGAATTATCGGAATGGCAATCTTCCACGGCCATTACATCGACGGCGGGTTCACGATGCCCTTCTACAAGCAACTCCTCGGTAAACCAGTCAGCTTAGAGGACATGGAGTCAGTCGACCCTGAGGTGTACCGAAGTCTCGTCTGGATGCTGTAAGTTTCTAAACGCCATTTCCTGTTTAGGGAGGGGTTACACTTTGTGGTAAAAAAAAATAATTATCAGTAAATACATCAATAGTGTGTTTAAAAAAAGAAATGGGGAAAACAAAATTGTTTGTTCAGGAAACTTGTTTAATTTATTAGTTTTGTTTTGTTTTGAGGAGTTGCAACATTCGAGCCAGTTTACTTTGAATAGTATCTGGTACATTGACTTGCCTGGTCACTGTTAATTGCACAATTTGAATTCCTCAGACTAAACAAATGCTGTTGCAACCTCCAGGTTAGTGTTATGGACTGTTTGGCTTCCATAGCCACCCCCTGCCTGAGGTATTGTCAAACTCAGAAAATAACACAAATTGAACGCTTGTTCTTTTGTAACTTCTACAGCTGAGGTTGTTATATTTCGTATTTACAGAAGGAACATAACTTTACTAGACAATAAATTTGAGTGCTGGGGTCGATTTCACAAAACTCTTCCTAACTTAGGACTAGTCCTAGGCAATGCTAAGAGATAGGACTAGTCTTAAGTACTGGTCCTAACTTAAGACTTGTCCTATCTCTTAGCATTGCCTAGGACTAGTCCTAAGTTAGGAAGAGTTTTGTGAAATCGACCCCTGGACTCGGTGACTCGGTGACGTACCAATGGACACAGACCACGAACTCATGACACACGTACATTTTATACTGGGTGTTACCATAGTATTACATAACTACCATAGAGGTGTTTCTACCACCATGCAATAATCAGGTGCATGCAGTGTCTTAGCCAGGAATTTAGAAAGTGGGAGTGCAAACTGAAAAAGTGGGAGTGCAACTTAAAAATAAAAAAAATTGTGTGCGAAGCACACAACACGAGCGCGCAGCGTGAAGTCTGTCTCGGCCGGGGTCCAGGGCCCGCTTAAGGGCCCTGGAAACTCTGGCTACTGTAGATGCTCTCTGGTGGTTTTTGATGCATTTCTGGCACCTATTCCTCCGGTACAAGAGAACTATTTTGATATGAATTTTTGCTTTTTTGAACTGAAAAAGAGATTTTTGCTCCGTGATTGCAATTATAATTAAACATTGACGAAGAAAACAAAGAAGACGCAAACAATGACACATGAATCATTTCAAACAGGTTATAACAAAGTCTGTTTTATTTTTGTTTTTCAATAAAGACTTACACAGTTAAATGTACATCAACACTGATGTACATTAAGTTGATCCTTGTTTTTTGTGTTGCAACTCACTAGTCACTGCCTGTTTGACGATGTTTGGATGAACTTAACAAAAAATACACATAAATATAATGTATTAAACTCTATAAAATGTTTTCAACATAACAAAAATACACATAAATCAACATAATGTTAAAGGCCAGGTGAAATATATCTTAGTTTACAGACAGTGGCCACCCTTTGGTTCAGATGCTCGATGATCCAAAACAGACGATCGGCATTTAACAATCGGCTGTCTTGCTGGAGAGCGCACAAGGGGAAAATAATGAATAATTAAACAAAAATGTTTGCCTTCTGAAAAATGTCAAGATGAAAATCTCAAACTGTTATTCCCATGATGGTCAATCGTCACTTAGGCAAAATTAGGGCGAAATCCCGATGCATACGAATCATGGATCGGCTCGGCTAGCATTTTTCTCCATGGGCTAGCATGGACTGGCCTACAACTTTATTAGTACAAAGGGTCGGCACAAAATATTGAAAATATTTTTTGCTCATTTGTAAGGCTGTGCGTTTACGGTTATTTTTGTAAACGTGTAACCGTTTCTAAAACAGTCGGTTACGCGTGTAACGGTCCGTTTCATAAACAAAATTTCGAGTTTAAAAAAACCAGCGCATTTGATCAAAAACATTGCGTTTTCATCACAGCATTTTGACTTCGTGCAATCACCCCGCAAAATAAACCCCCCAAAAGAACAAAACCAAACAAAATCAAGAAGAAAAAATCTTACATTATACAGTAAAATACTCTTTTTGTTCATCCAGGGTATCCTAAATGTGTCATTTTTGTAGAATGAAGCCTACACGTTCGGTAGTTTTTTCGTAAACAAGCTACAATTTTCACGGAACTGTGCTCCGTTGACCATGCTGTCGAAAGAATGTGCGTGCGCACCAGCAACGACAATGCTGTATAATGGTTTCAGCGTGCGCGCACCAGGGATGATGACATTGCAATTTCGGGGGAATAACCGCTTTTCCTGAGCATGCGCAGAAACGTCAAGTCTTTGGTCAAGGCGTTTGTAACTTGGTTTTGTATGCTATCGCGTAATTTCACCAATAGAGGGCGTTTACTCTCGCGCTATCGAATTGTTCTAAAACGCCCTCTAGCGTTCAATGTTAATTGCATTTACATTTATTGTCGCATGCAAAGTAACAAAATAAAAAAGACTACAAGCCTGTACGGGATCGTGTGTTGTGTACATCGTGATCGTTATGTGTTCAGCTTTTTGCACAGTGTCACGGCTGCGTCGGTCGACGTGCGGGCACAATCATATTTCGATTCGAAAACAAGAAGGAAAACTGGTAAAAACAAGTCTCAGCTTTACTATCTGCAGTTTTTAAACAACAAAATAAAGTTCAGTAATTTTTCACTGAAATTATGAACAATTAGACAACACGGCTTCAACCAACAGGACCAAGCCGTGCATAAAAATTTTGCCCGTGTTTTCAGCCCAACTGGCCGTGCTAACACGGCTTGCACGGCTCGCTAGCTAACACGCTGGGTGCATGCAATTGCAATGGATAGTGGAGCACAAAATGAAACAGTCAATGGATATATAAAAGAAATAGGTCTGGGTGAACTGTCCTCACAATTTCTCCTGAAGACGATCAGAGCATACTGATCGAAATGTTGAGTCGTTAACCACTGGTTCTGTTCAGAACCAACTCTACTCAAAAGAGATATTCACATGGTGTTACCGCAAACCTCTCTTAGTTATACCTCCACCATGCAAAGTTTCAAATCCTACTTATCCTCACATTAGCATAGACTGGTATCCTTGGTGCCACAAATTTCATTGGGAAATGTGTACGGGTGTTTGTCGTCTCTTATGTAATTTACAAAAAGCTTGCCCCTAAACCATGTGACATAGCAACATTGGATGCAGTCTGAGGAATTCAAAATGAGATATTCACTTGTACCAGACGTCATTCAAATCAACCAGGTCCAGTCAATCTCAAAGAGGAAAATCCATTCACATTTACATTTTTATACTTTTTTTATGCGAATGGTAAGAAAGTGGGCCCCAAATTATGTTTACCAGAAAAAGGTTGCCAGCCAAGATACCATTTCACATGTACCATCTGTGACTGGTATCCTGCTTATTTTTGCTGAGCTGAAATTACATGTATTATGTAATATTGTCTGCTTAAAGGTATCGTACACATTTGGTAATGACTCAAAACAAATATAAGCATAAAAACTTACTTGGTAACAAGCAACTGAGAGCTGTTGATTATAAATCATTGTAGGAAACGGCTCCCTCTGAAGTAACGTAGTTTTTGAGAAAGAGGTAATTTCTCACTAAAATAATAAAAACTTCTTGCAAGAAGTTTTTATTCCTATCTGAAAGCACACAAATTTGTACAACAAGGGTGTTTTTTCTTTCATCATTTTCTTGCAACTTCGATGACCAATTGAGCCCAAATTTTCACAGGCTTGTTATTTTATGCATATGTTGGGATACACCAAGTGAGAACACTGGTCTTTGACAATTTCCAAACGTGTACGATGCCTTTCAGTAAAATGTTCTGCTTAAGCAGCTCCATTGAATTGGGCCCTGTTGGGGAAAATGTCCGTTGTGCTGCCGAAGTGTTCCTTTTGCTTGCAGTGCAGCTTGTTGCCTCCAAGTTGCCTGTGAAAATCGCCTCGTTCAGGCCTGATGCTTCGTTCTTGAAAGGGCAAGGTCACCAAGGTCGTTTTCTCCTTTGTAAAAGGGCACCTCTATGAGGAAATTGTAAAATTTCTATTGAAACGTTTCAAGGGGGCACCAAGGCAATGATCAGGGACATTGAGGGCAATGGCCTCTGTTGCATCTGTGAAGCATCATGCCTGCTCGTTTGACAAAGGTCCATAAATTTGGGGTGTACACGCTTATTGAAGTGTCATTTCCTCATTATTAACAAGTAATTTGCTGACACTTCATAAAATAGATCAGTACGTTCCACTCTTACACGTTTATAGTGAAGACCGTTTGTCAAGAATATCTAGGCCTGGGTAAATGTTGAAGACATTCTCGTCTGACACCCTAACCCCCCCTGGCATGTCACTGTTGACCAGCCAGGCGAAGCAAGCGAAACAGGCTGTGTGCCAAGGGTAGTCCAGTGAAGATTTCCTCTACATTTAGGTTGATTTCCTCTACCTATATATATCATTTATATTTTTTTTTACAAATGTCATGAAGTGTTACTGGAGCGTTGGAATTATAATCGTTACCAGACTTCTCATGACAAAAAAAAAGAAGTTTTTTTGTTAAGCAAACACTATGAGCAGGGGACCAATCCAAATTAATGCAAACCACATGGCAATTTTATGTCTGTAACCCTTTTCTGCTAAGCAAGTTTGACTTTTACTAAGGAAAAGATTAGCACGGTTACCAATCAAATTATTGTAGATCACATGGTCATTTTGGCTGGTAACCCAATTCTACTAGGCAAAATATTTCGGTGCTTAGCAAATTGTTTTGGTTCCTTTTACCAGCATTTGGAAATTAAACCCATGGTCACATCCTTGTTTTTTTCTCCCCTCGCTCTTCTCTTTCCACTAACAGCGACAATGACATCACGGGCGTGATCGAGAACACATTTGCTGTTGAGCATTACAGCTTCGGTCAGATGCAGACCCACGACTTGAAACCCAACGGCAAGAACATCCCAGTTACTGAAGACAACAAGAAGGAATATGTCAAGTAAGTCAGTCAACAGCTGAACGAGTTTCACTAGTTCTGGAAAATCAATTGCATGGTTTCCCCAGGCATGATATTCTTTCTATTTTAATCTGATTTCCAATTTTTGTTTTTACCCCTCGGAAAATCATTTCAAATACATTATTATTAAAGGTGTTATACAGGATTGGTAATGATAAAAAACATCATTGTTTAATTTTAGTCTGAAAGCTTACTGATTGTGATGTTCATACTAAAAGCATTTTTCTTTGAACTATTTTCCTCTGAAATGAAGTCATATTTGAGAAAATTGTATCTGAACAAAAAATATAATAACACTAGAAATGCAACAGCTCATTTTGGTTGTTACAACCAAATTTAAGGACAATGTGTTTACATGCTGAAATATGTGTATGGTTTTTCACTATTTTCTCCCGACTCACACAACAGATTGAGCCTAAATTTAAACAAATGTGTTATTTCATGTATATGGTTGATCACACAAAACATGAACACTGTCTGTGACTATTTTGTCAGCCCTACCAATCCTGTATAATACCTTTAAATAGAATTTTGTTGAAAAGTCTATAAAAGCCTTTACTAATGTTTGTATGTTTACTCAATAAAACGTACCTACTTTTTTATCAAGGGGGAGTATTATGCCTGGTTTCCCATTAAAATATCAATTTCATCTACTTTGGTTTGTATTTGTCTTTCTGAATGTTTTGTTTGATTATATTAATTTGAGTGTGATATTTGAATTGCCATTGATTATTTCATAGAATCACAATACTTTGGACAATGTTGTTATTTTAAGACACAATCGTGGTGTGGTGTAAATTATACATTGTTTTCCTTTGTTTTTATTGAAATGGTTGTTATTTTGACGTGTGATATTTGAATTGCCATTGATTATTTCATAGAATCACAATACTTTGGACAATGTTGTTATTTTAAGACACAATCGTGGTGTGATGTAAATTATACATTGTTCTCCTTTGTTTTTATTGAAATGGTTGTTATTTTGACATGTGATATTTGAATTGCCATTGATTGTTTCAAATAATCACAATACTGTGGCTAAAGTTTGTATTTTTAAGTCACATTTGTGACATTGGGTAAATGTTAGTTCTCCTTTGTTTGATTGAAATGGTTGCAGGCCATGTGCTTAAGCTTTTTGTAAAGTAGCCCACGAGGCTAATAAACTGTGCATTTTACTTTCCCCCACAGGAAGTTTTTAGTAGCCCAGATTTTAATAATGTATTATCATGTATCTTTCTGGTTTATTAATGTTGGCAATCACAACCAGTTTAATGGTCAAATGAAGTTACATTCACACGCTCAAAAATACAGTAACACACATTTTTAAAGAGCATTATTCACATTCATTATATTATTATTCATAAAAGGAAGAACTGTATAAGCATTGTAAACAAGTAGGTTGCGCAGTTTTGAGTAGCCCACAGGGCAAGTTTAGAAAGTGGTGCTTACTAGCCCAGAGCAGTTTTGAACAAGACAATGTACGCCAGGCAAGTGTTCTTAATGTGAATGGAAGTCAAACCTTGCGGCTGTTTGCGGCCGCTATGGGCATTTTGGTACAAGCTGCTTGTGGCCGCTATGGTCTCTAAAGGCTTAATGTTATTTCTTATTACATTCATGTAGAAACAGCTTTTCATGTAGTCTTAGACGCTGCTTCTCGATGTTCTCATTGTATACACTTTAATATTTTTTAGACATCTCTATCTCGTTGTTGTTTAGATTTAATGCCGTTTATTAATTTCCCTCGTGGAATCGTACTTGTCTGTCTAGTCCAATGTGTGTCTAGTCTTTTGTCTCTTTGGCCGTCTGTCTTGTCCTAGGGCTGATTTCTACAAGTTTCAAATTACTTAATCAGCCTCCATACTCGTCTTTGTACTATACTGTTTAAATTGACTTCATTAATTGTTTATTCGACTTTGTTTTTGATTCGTTGCATTATTTTCTCTTGTATGAGAGTATGGAAATTAACAATTTCTTGAATTGAAAACAGTACTAATGTTAAACATTTTTTTTGTTTTTGTTTTTGTTTTTTGGTTGAACTTGTTTCCATTACTAGGTTTTCTGTTTCTGGTCAAATTTGTTCATTATTTTATTTTTGTCTTCTTTGCAAATAGTTTTAACCTGAGCTTTTGTTATGCTCCTTTGAGCTAATTTCATTTCGGATATATGACAGGTTATTGTCATTAATATTATTGTTGTTGCTCGTAGATTGTTTGTGCAGTGGCGGTTTCTACGAGGCATAGAGCCACAGTTCCTAGCATTACAGAAAGGCTGCAACGAGCTCATCCCACAACATCTACTCAAACCGTTTGATGAACGAGAGTTAGAGGTGAGTGAACATCACTATTACTGACAAATTATATTGTCATCCTTTTTCTTATCACGGGGTTTAAACTTTCCATTCTTAACTTTCTTGAAAATAACAAAAAACAAACGGCCCGACATGAAAATGCTAGTCAAGAAAGCTGCAGGCTTGTCAAACTTGGCTCTTAGGTAGCCCAGCTGGCTAGTTGAACTTGTCTTTTAGGTAGCCTGGCTTGCCAGTTAAACTTGGCTCTTAGAAAGCCTGGCTTGCCAGTCAAACCTGGCTCTTAAGTAGCCTGGCTTGCCAGTCAAACTTGGCTCTTAGGTAGCCCAGCTGGCTAGTTGAACTTGGCTCTTAGGTAGCCTGGCTTGCCAGTCAAACTTGGCTCTTAGATAGCCTGGCTGGCTAGTTGAACATGGCTCTTAATTAGCCTGGCTTGCCAGTCAAACTTGGCTCTTAGGTAGCCTGGCTTGCCAGTCAAACTTGGCTCTTAGGTAGCCCAGCTGGCTATTTAAACATGGCTCTTAAGTAGCCTGGCTTGCCAGTCAAACTTGGCTCTTAGGTAGCCTGGCTTGCTAGTCAAACTTGGCTCTTAGGTAGCCCAGCAGGATAGTCAAACCAAACAGAGATACAACATTGTTATACTGACCTATTTTGTTTAATGTCACTTGACCAACACATTGAAAATGATTTTCGTCTCTTCTTGTAGTTGTTGATCAACGGACTCGGCAAGATAGACCTAGAAGACTGGAAGAGCCACACCCGGCTGAAACAGTGCAACCAGGAGAGTAACATCGTTATCTGGTTCTGGCAGGCCGTCAATACGTTTGATGAGGAGAAACGAGCGAGATTACTTCAGTTTGTGACTGGGACGTCTAAGGTTCCATTACAAGGATTCAAAGCGTTGCAAGGTGAGGGGTCGAAGAATGCAAAGATTTCTTCTTAGTGGAGATTTCTTTGGCCTTTGAAAGCATACTTAAACCACTTCACTTTAGAATAACAAAAATCTTGTCTGTGCCTCTGTGCGGATTTTCTTTTTTTGAATTGCCGAAATAATTTTATTTTGAGAATATCTTTGTCATATATACATATATATATATATATATTTTTGAAATTTTATTTATTTAATTGTTTTTGTATTGGCCACAATTCGCACGTATTGGCTCGCAATGTGTGCGTATCTGCCAGCAATTCTCGTGTATCTGCCTGCAATTCGCGATCGGCCTGCTAGGCTAGCTTGTGCATGGAGAGAACCCTGTGTGGAAATTGGGAAAGCTAAAAAAAGACCTTGAAGTATAAACATTTTGCTAATAATCCTCGGTGTGTTTTTATAATGTAGTGAAAATTATGTTGCCCTTGTCCATAATTTCTCATAATCTTACTGTTTAATGTTTGCTTATTGTTGCTTTTTATTGTAATTTTAATAATATATTGTATTTTGATAGGGTTAATGTATACGTTGTTAAACTAAAACTAGATATAAAGTTATAAATTACCTTGATTTAAATTTGTTTTGGTTTGTACAAATTTAAGATGCAAATGAAGTACTGAAATCACTTGTAGCTACTGTCTGCCGAACTCGCCATTTTGGGAGTCAAATTTCACATAAAAATATGGTAAGCGTGTACACGCCGCATCGCCTAAATTACGCACTACGACTTTAAGACACACGGGGACATTGACAAAATGGCACAACCAAGATTATTGTGACGATGACGTTAGGTCAATCGACTCCTTGCACAACGCGCAGCGCACTTACACACGCCTATCCTGTCTGCCATTTTGGGAGTCAAAATGTACACACACAGCTCTGTGTTGCAGTCACTCTGTGGAAACTCTGTGGAAAGTCACTCTGTGGAAATTTCCAGCAAGGTTATGTACACTTAAGGAAAATCCTATTCTTAAACACTGTAAAAAACACTGTGTGGATGTGTGTAAGTCCACATAGTGTTTCAAGTCCCTACACTATGTGGACCTCTTTTGTTCTCAGGTCCTTACTTCGAATGTAGCGTTAAAACAAAGAAAGCGACTTCCAAATTGGTGGAAATGGTAGACGCGGAGGTGCGTTTTGCATTTTAGCAAGGGGTCAATTGGTTCACTTTTTCCAGCAAGGTTACTAATTTGATTTGAATTGTGTTTAGGATCAACTGGAGCTCCTGGTCCAAGACTGTTTACCATTCATCAGATAGATGCTAGCACAGATAACCTTCCCAAGGCACATACATGGTGAGTTTGTTGCTGACTACTGCAGCGTCAAGAGTTTGCTTTTATTCTAGGCCTCGCGTTTGCATCCTAGTAGGGTCTTACTCAAAGGCTACATGATCATTTTTGGGATGTACAGATGGGGTTGAGTGGTCTGGAGGTGCAAACACTAATAATGTCGTGGACAGGAGGTGATGGAGAAATGGTTAGTTTTATATTTTGGAAGAAAATCCCCGAATGGGGGGGAACAAAACATACAGGAAAAAATCTTCAAATAGGGAAAACACCCATAAAAAATACGAAAACCACCAAATAGGGGGAAAAAAACATAAAGGAAAAATGTCCAATTAGGGAAAAAAAAACAAAAAATACGAAAAACCACCAAATAGGGAAAAAAAAAACATAAAGGAAAAATCCCCAAATAGGAAAAAACAAATAACAAATACAAAACCACAAAATAGGGGAAAAAACCATATAGGAAAAATTCCCAAATAGGGAAAAAATTCCCCAAATTTTGATAACCACCAAATAGGGAAAACCCACACAATCAGGTAAGAACTGACAACCCAATCCACATGCAAGGCTCCTGTCTGAGGTGGGAATCGAACCGGGTCCACTAAGCTATGTGATTCTTTGGCTGTCTTTATTGGGTGGGATGGGGTTATGAGGGCTGGGGACGCTTAGCATCAGAGTAATGTTATACACAAACTAAGCATCAATTCGTTAATGTTTTTAGAATTTGTTTTGTTGATTTCCTGTTAAGATAAGAAACAGCATTGGTATTCACTCAATTTGGATTGGTGTTGCCAATAAAACCAATGCGTACCAAACTTATGAAATTTCATGTTCATCGGTTAAAGGTATTACACAGGATTTATAGAGCTGACAAAATAGTCGCAGACAGTGTTCATGTTTTGTGTGGTCAACCATATTATGCATGAAATAACAAACCTCTGAAAATTTTGGCTTAATCCGTTGTGTGAGTCAGGAGAAAATAGTGAAAAACCCCCCGAAAAACCCCCCCAAAACATGGGATGTAACAACCGAAACCAGCTGTTGCATTTAAAAAAAAGGTTTTTTAGATACAGTTTTCTCAAATATGACTTCATTTCAGAGGGAAATATTTCACAGAAAAAATGGTTCTAGTATGAACTTCATAATCAGTAAGCTTTCAGACTAAAACTAAACAATGATGTTTGTTATCCTTAACAATCCTGTATAATACCTTTAAAGGCACTGAACCAATGGAAATTGTCAAAGACCTGTGTTCTCACTTGGTGTATCCCAACATATGCATAAAATAACAAACCTGTAAAAATTTGGGCTCAATTGGTCATCGAAGTTGCAAGAAAACGATGAAAGAAAAAACACCCTTGTTGTAAAAATTTGTGTGCTTTCAGATAGGAATAAAAGGCTTCTTGCAAGAATTTTTTATTATTTTAGTGAGAAATTACCTCTTTCTCAAAAACTACGTTACTTCAGAGGGAGTCGTTTCCTACAATGTTTTATATACTATCAACAGCTCTCCGTTGCTTGTTACCAAGTAAGTTTTTATGCTAATATTTGTTTTAAGTCATTACCAAACATGTACGATACCTTTAAACATCTTCAATAAAACATGCACTTTTATTGACCTTGCAGTTTTAATCGGCTTGACATACCACCCTATGAAACTTACGAGAAATTTCTGGACAAGCTGACATGTGCTATAGAGGAGACGTGCGGCTTCACAGTAGAGTAAAACAAAAAGAATCTGCAGAAAGTTCCCCATCTGCTGTCGAGAAGAAACGCCGTCTCCAAAGCTTCCTGCCCCTTGTGATTTGTTTTTTGTTATCGCTCAGAGAAAATGTGACTCGAGGCGTCTCTTCTTCAGATTAAAGGAAAACGTTGTGAGGATGATCGAAATTTTGAATTGGCCTTGCGTTTGGAGATAAACTTTGCCAGGAGAGGAAAGCAAAGCTCAAGGCCAGAGGGAAAGCTCATTGCAGGTTGTTTTGAAAGTCACTCAGTTGGAAAAAGGATCTTTGCTCTATGGATTCGGATTGGGACAAGAAAGTTAAGCTTGAGGTCAAAGGCTAGACCACTGGTCCCCATATCAGGCAGGGTACCAGGGTGACCACGGAGAAGAAGAACCTTTTTAAAATTTATTTATTGGACCATGTGATTATTTGTAAGATAGTTTCACGTGAGACTGTGTCGCACCATAGTGGAGTAAACAATTCACAAACATTGGTTTCCATAGCAACGTGGAGTCACTTTTTTCTAAGGTGTGTATATAAGTATGTATAAAGGTATACTACATTATTGTCAAGTGACAACATCTTGAACATTGAATTCATTCATACGTAGCTCTTACATTATAGTCACCTGCATATATGTGTTTCTTTCTCTTTCGTTTGCTGCGAGGTACAGTAGAAATCTCTTATAACCAACGACATTGTAACAAATGGTGGGTTGAAACAATGACAATCCATGACACAGCTATCCCTTCATTAGCTTAAAGGTATTATACAGGATTGTGGAGCTGACAAAATAGTCGCAGACAGTGTTCATGTTTTGTGTGACCAATAGTAGTGCAAGTCATGAGAAAATAGCGAAAAAAGCATTCACATTTTTCAGCATGTAAACACATTGTCGTTAACAATTGAAATCCGCGGTTGCGTGTGTGTGTGTGGTTTTTTTGTGTTTTTTTGTGTTTTTTTTTTTTTTTTGAGGGGGGGTTTTCTGGAATATAACTTCATTTCAGAGGGAAATATTTCACACACAAAATGGTTTTAATTTGAACTTCATAATCGGTAAGCTTTCAGACTAAAATTATATAATGATGTTTTTTATCCTTACCAATCCTGTATATTACCGTTAACAATAATAAGACATTGTTAAACAGTAGAAGCCTAAATCTGGTTCCCCCATGTTTCTGTGTTTAATGGTCTACTAAAGGTTACATTTTTATCCTGAGTATTGCCAATAATTTTGACCCTTGACGTATGTTTAGACTTACAGTCCTACAATCGCAGGGTTGCGGGTTCGAATCCCAAGTAGACCACCAATGCCACAATGGCAAAGGAACCAGAAAAGCAAACTGCAACCCTCACGGAGGTGCACTGAAACCGTCAATAAGTTCTTTTTTTTTACAACAAATATGAGAACAAAACTGGAACCGTCCCATTATTTATGCCCTTTGTTTATGGACAATTTTCCATGTCATGTTATTGTGAGAGACAATGTCCGTCAAAATATGGCCTGTCCCCTTAATTTTAATGGATTTGGCCGAGAATTCTAATTCTCTTTATTAAAGAAATCGCTAAGTATAGAAAAATCGTGCTTAAGAGCAGAATCAGGTTACCAACTCAATTGTACTGAAATGTACATGACCAAGACAGGTCCCCTGCTTAATTTCTTTCTTGGCTAATACAGGCTTACAGGTCTTATGGAGTGGTGTTGTTTTTACATTGCTTATAAATGGTTTCACATATACAGAACATAATACTTACTATTTGTATGAATTTGTTATGAGTAATTATTACCTTTTAATTTAGCCCTCAAAATTTGTGTTATCCATTTCGATACCGCCTGGTGGCGTGCTTTCACGACGTAGAACGAGGCACCGAATGACAATGCACATTCCTGACCACTTAGCTCTGGGCGCAATTTCATAGAGCTGCTTAACGGCTGATTTTGTGCTTACTGTGCAAGTTTCCATTTTAAAGCGCTGCTATCGTAAGCACACGAAAAGGCATGCTAACCTTCCGGTGCTAACTGCAACTTGTAAGCTGGCTGCCTAATTTTCTTGCTAACCTGTGAATTATGCTTACGCTTAAAGGCACTGTACACTTGTGGTAATAACTCAAAATATATATTAGCATAAAAATTACTTGGTAACGAGCAACAGAGAGCTATTGATAGTATAAAACATTGTGAGAAACGACTCCTTTTGAAGTAACGTAGTTTTTGAGAAAGTGGTAATTTCTCACTAAAATAAGAAAAACTTCTTGCAAGAAGTTTTTATTCCTATCTGAAAGCACACACATTTGTACAAGGGTGTTTTTTCTTTCATCATTTTCTTGCAATTTCGATGACCAATTAAGCCCAAATTTTCACAGGCTTGTTATTTTATGCATATATTGGGATACACCAAGTGAGAACACTGGTCTTTGACAATTACCAAACATGTTCAGTGCCTTTAAGCAAATGTTTCTGCTATAGTTAGCAGAAAAATGTGCTTACCGCTAAGCAGCGCTGTGCTTCTGTTTACTGCAGCCGTCAGAATTCATTGGTATTTTGGATCTGATGGGAATCTATGTGACTGACACATCTCTAGTATTGTTGCAACCAGCAACAATACACCTTGATGGCATTTTCCATATAACAAAAGCCAAACATCAAGAAATTTGCCCAAAGAAACTAAGTGCATGAATATAAACCAGGACCCAATTTCATGGCTCTGCTTATCGTGGAACTCTGTCCTTGCGAACACCATTCTTCATTTACAGAGCAAGTGCTGAATTTCTGTGCTAGCTGTGTAAGCGAAGAATGCCTAGTAATGTGGAGTACGCACGCGCAAAAGGAAAAATTCCCTGCTAACCTGTGAAATACGCTTAACGTAAGCGCGGATTTCCCTGCTTCCGTAAGCGCCGATTCTTTGCTTTACTGTAAGCAGAGCCATGAAATTGGGCCCAGATTGCATGTTGTATTACATCCACACATATCGATCGCATTGCACCAACCAACGGCATGTCCCTATGTCTACGTTACGACTCAGTTCCGTCTTAGGGGTTCTCACCCAAACGTTTTTTTTTGGCGATACCAACCTCATAAATTTTGACCAAACGTGCATTTATAAGTTTAAATACTTTAGTGCACAGTTTATTTTTTAAACTTGGAAAACAATTCTTGGGACCTTTAAAGAATTTGTTTCAACTGTTGTGAAACTTCTCGCTCTGATTTGTCAAAATAGTCCTCGTTTTAAAAAGTTGTTCATGTTGTTTGGTTCAAATTGTAACGGGACGGTAAATATTTAAATAAAAAAATAAAAAAATTAAAAAAAGCTTTCAGTTTGGCAAATTGTAATATTCTGCCGGCTGGACACTTTGGGGAAAAAAAGAAGAATATATTTATACAGGGTATTAATTAATTGTGTCAAACAAGAAAAACTAAATTGATTTGAGAAATTTAAAAATTAGGGACCATGTATAAAGGCTGACAATTTGTTCTCCCACTTAAAATACTTCTAGACCTGCACTATGGATAACCCTTAAATAAAAGCAGAAGGCGGGGGAAAAAAAAAGAGAAAAAAAGAAGAGTAGAAAATGGCTGCTTTTGTTTGTTCAAGTAAAGTTTTTCTAAAACATAATTCGTGTGCAGGATAAATTGGCCAGTATATATGCATATTTATATATTAACTATATCCGTTGTTTAAGGTAAAATGTAGGTTTAAAAATAAAACACCAATTGTTAACGCTTTTTTGTTCTTTCGGTACTGAGTCGAGCCAAATTTGTTAAGTGTTTGAATTATTTTCAGACCAATATTGTCACGTTTTGATTGCTTTATCACAAACTACAAGGCTTTTTGTTGGTTCGATGTCTTGGAATTTGTTACTTAATTTGGCGACTTGATTTACTGCTATTTGTAAGCTTAACTGGTTTCCATCCTTAAAGGGGTTGTATACGTTTGGTAATTGGAACCCACTGTTTGTTTCAATCCTACATAGTTGTAGATATATACCATAAAACTAACCTGTGAAAATTTCATTTAAAAAGGTGGTAGCGTTTTTGAGATATTGCCGAAATTCTGGAGTGGTTATGTCCACGCAGGAAGAATAATCTGCAATTGGAATACACAATCAGAGAAACGTTACTGCAGTAACGCTTCTCAGATTCAAACATTTTGTGGGTAAAAAGTGATATCTTTTTCCATAACCGCAGTACCTTGAAATGATTTTTTTTTTGAAATGCATAAAACTATCCAAAGCTGCTGTACTTCTTACCAAGTAAGTTTTTATTGCCATTAATTTTCAGAGTCATTACCAAACATATACAGACCCTTTAAATGTGTACAGGATTTGACTGGTGCCCTGCTGCGTGCTTAGCAACAAACATGTTATCCTAAAAAGCATTGGGGATTGAATATGTACAGAAAATAATCTCTAAAAATGCTTACTCAAAGCCTTGCTTATACGAAAGCCTTGCTTATACTTCATTCCTCTCAAATGCAAAATACTATGCTTTTGTTTACATTCATAAAAAGGACTAACTTGTAATATAATTTTATCATCATGGCATCGAGTCCCACTGGACATATTAATAAAAAGGACCCCCCATACATTCTTGGGAAATAGTTGTTTACCTTGCCCCAATTTTATGGGAGTACAAGCTATATAGTTTTGCTAAGGTTAAAAGAGAAGTGATGTTTGAAGCTTTGCATGGTGTGGATTTTAAGAAAAACTATAGTAGTGAACTTGTAGGTACAACCATGTATAAAATTCTTTTGGGAGAAGTGTTGGTTCTGAGAAGAACCGGTCTGGTCTCAATGTTTCAAACAGTATACTCTGTTCGTCTTACCAATTGAAACAACGAGACTACACACGTTCTCTCGGAACCAACACTTCTCCTCCCAAAGGAGTTTTAAACATGGTTGTACCGGCAAGTTTACTGTTATAGTTTTTCTTAAAAGAAAACATCATCAAGCAAGCAACCTGCTCACACCACTTCCAGAAATGCCAACTCTCCCTGATTCTGCAGAAAACTCCCCGTAAACAAACCAATCTTTCCACGTTCTGAAGAACAAACTTGAAAATCTCCCTGATTATGGAAACTTTGTTTCTACTATGTTGAATGTAATTCTAAAGATCTCCGTGATTGTTGTACACAATATCCCTGACTGCAAGAAGCAAATGTTGGCAGTTCTGTACCTCCCGAGTTGATGAAGGATTTGCTACTTTTGTTTCAGTGTAACATATTTTGATTGTTTGAAAATGAATGTACTCTTCCAAAAACCATTATTGTACCAACCCTGTAACACTGATGTCTGCACAACAGCTTAGAAAACACTTTTCTTTAACCACAAGAAGTTTGGTAAAATTCTGTATCCTAAGAAACATCTGAAAGTCTTCTCTCGCTTATTAACTGGCTTCTTAAAAACAATAAAAACCTTCCTTCCCTGCAACTCTTTAATCCTATAATTAAGTAATTTATTTATTTGTGTATTATATGTTTTGCCAATTGGCATGGTGCTTTTGCAAAACACGCTTTCAAGCCTCCCTTACTCCCAAGAAGTAAGTCCTTCATGAAAAGAAGAAGGAAAGGGGGGAGGTGAACAGCAATTAAAATAAATCAAGAGTTTGTTTAAATTTGATTTTGGTTTTGGAAGAAGCCTCTCGATTGTATTTATATGGAAAAGGATTACGCAGAATCTTGTCGTTTTCTTGAGCCCCTATTGATTGAAATAGACATGTGTTAAAGCAAGTGTACAACATTGGTATTTGTCAAAGACCAGTATCCACACTTGATGTGGCCCAACAGAGACATGAAATAACAAACCTGTGAAAACGTAAGCTAAATCGGTCATAGGAGTCATGAGAAAACAGTGAAAAACCCCATTATATATTTTCACTGTTTTCAAACATCCGATTTTATCATCAGTGATAAAGATTAATTGTTTTACTCATTTCCTAAAACCTATAGCATTTCAAGCAAAACTATTTCAAGGGAAGTTTTCCACCATGACCATCTTTATAACATGTAAGTTATGTGCAAATCTGTGAACATTTATATTTTCAACCTTACCAATGTTGTAAACACCCTTTAAGTGTAATCGATTGTTACTAAACATCCAGTGAATAGCTGTAAACAAATGTAGCAATTTGGATTGCTCACTTTTTTTTGTTTTTTAAATTGTTAAACTGGCAGCTTGTCTCGCCACACAGTATTTTTTTCCCCAACTTCGAGCGACAGTTTTTCATGTTGCTTTTTTTATAATTGTGGGTGGAATTTGGATGATGTGTCACAATTACTGTTTGTAACATGGCACATTTGCTTCAAGTTCACTCGGTCACATTTCATAGAAGAAAGTTGGGCCTACTGAAATAACGTAGGACTTGTAGAAGTTGAAAATGGCTTAAAACCTTTGCTGAATGAAATCTGAGATTTTGCACTGGAAGTCAATGCTAGATTTATTTTCTTTAATTTATTTCTCCACGATTGTCCTTGGTTGGTTTTGCGATTTGTTTTTCCTTTCTGTTTCTTTAAACTATGACAAAAATTAGTCAATGCAATGTTAATAATACTAGAAAACACAATAAATGTAGACAAACTTTCATCATGTATAATAATATTCTAATCTCTTGAATATTTCTTTTTTTGTAAAAGTCACAAGAGAGATGAAAAACAAAAAATGTGAGAAAAGAAAGTGAACGCCTAGAATCATAACAGGGCGTTTAGACCGATGTACTTTTAAGTTGGTATGAACATTATGTGTGTGATAAATAAACTTTCATATGTAACAATTCACTTACAGGAAGAGTTCTTGTTTTTTTTTAGAAGTTGACTTTCTTGTGTCCTTTGATCAAGAAAGGTTAAGTAGATTCTTAGAGTTCATGTATCCACAAAAATGTGCTATAAGGCGCTGAAATGGAAAACAAAAAGATTTCAGAAGAAAATTAAACAGGGAAAAGTAATTGTGGGGCATCTTGGCCGAGTGGTCTAGTGCATTGTATTCAAGTTCAGTCGGTCACAGAGTGTGGGTTCGAATCCTGGCATGGCTGTTCTTGTTGCTGGTGTCGAGGGTAATGTTGGTAAAACAACACAGAGAGCAACTGCTGTACCCGCAAAGTTATCTCTTTAGCTGGCTTACATGTGCACTGTATTAGAGTGTGGGTTCGAATCCTGGCCTGGCTGTTCTTGTTGCTGGTGTCAAGGGTAATGTTGGTAAAACAATAACATAGCGAGCATCTGCTGTACCCGCAAAGTTATCTATTCTTGCTCCATAGCTGGCTTACATGTGCACTGTATTCGAGTGTGGGTTCGTATCCTGGCCTGGTTGTTCTTGTTGCTGGTGTCGAGGGTAATGTTGGTAAAGCAACACAGCGAGCATCTGCTCTACTTGGAAAGTTATCTCTTCTTTCCAAAGCTGGCTTATGTGTGTGAGGAATCGCTCAAAGGCATTTCTTATGACAGACACTGATTATTCTAGCCAATTTGTTTTCTTGCATAAATCCTCAAAGAAAAACTATTTCAATGCAGTCCCTATGGAATTCTTGCCATCATCTGAACCAATTTGTGTGAAGTGAGTGTCGATTACAGGGCAATTATGTCACATTTGCAGACAGGCTTAACAGCATGACACTCCACAAAACCAATACACCCCCCCCCCACCTAGCAACTGTACGCAGACTCAAACAAGACACAAAACAGTCTGAAGATTTGTGGTTTGGTATAAGATAATTTAATATTGTTAATTAAGAGAGAAAAGTGTATTTAAAGCGGCAAACATAGTAAAAATAAGATAAAATGTCGCAAAAACTAAAATCATCGTTTGAGTGAAACACTTATTCAAAATTTGGGAGTGGGTTTTTAAATAACGGTGAAACATCGAAGTGCGATTAAAATTTCTGGAAAAAAAAAAAGACAGAAGTTAGCACTTTAACAAAGCAAAGCAATTTAAATAAGGTCAGGATTTATTCCTGACCTGTAGGCAGTTTCGAATAAACATAATTTTTACAGGCAATTTAGGTTTTGGCTTTGACTTTGCTTCTATGCAGCCAAGTGGTTCACCCACCATCAAGGAATTTAAACACATCTCCTGCACGCCACACCCAGTCTTATAAGGTATAATTGTGCGTCAAAAAAATGATGCAACAATGCCTGTAAAGATGGCAAACTTTACACTGTGTGATGTCAAGTGGAAACTATCTATCTAGTTCAAAATTTTATTGAAGATTTTTATGTCTCATTAAAAGACAATCAAATAAAATAACAAATTTTTGAAAAAAATTGTAACTTTCATTTTTTAAATATTGAAATGACAATGAAATCAATCAATTTTTGACACAATTCCTACAAAAAAACACATTTTTGAGAGCACACATTTAGCACAGTATCACTTAAAGGTAGGGTCATCGATTGGTAAATACTACAAAAATTAATGACCATAAAACTTAACTGGTGCCGGAGCTGTTGAAAGTATAAACTAAACTGCGCCAATAAAGTATCTAAACACTTACAAATGGTCAGATTTATCGGAACATGAAATAGTATGCAAACAAATATTTAAATAATTTGATTCACAGTTATCTTCTGCGCATTTTGACACCTCTTTTGTTGCGCTGCGATGTTGTTTGGCGGATTTATGGGCACTTGAGTGGCTTAAGGTCGAATTTCAAAAGTTGCGAAAGCCCCTATTCACCCCAAGTCCAGAAGGGAACTTGCACAATTAATGCTGATGTTCATCGCAATCGATTTATCCAACACGCGACAAACAAATCATTTATAAAAGGCGGGCAAAAATAATGTGATCTTACACACAGTACAACGCTCTTGCTTGAATAGGGGCTTTTGCAACTTTTGAAATTCGACCATAAGCCACGCAAGTACCCATAAATCCGCCAAACAACATCGTAGCGCAACAAAAGAGGTATCAAAATGCGCAGAAGATAACTGTGCATCGGATTAATTAATTAATTTTTTGCACACTATTTGTGGTTCCGATATATCTGACCATTTGTAAGTGTTTAGATACTTTATTGGCGCAGTTTATTTGAGAAAGGATTCTCTTTGAAGTAATATGGTTTAGATAATTTAGGTAACTGCCGTATAGCCAGGGATCACACCCAAGTTTACGATACAACCCGGGAAGCGGCAGCAGACGGATCAACTTCAGGGAATGCGACTTTTTATATCAAAATCAAGTAATAAACCACAAGGGAAACTGATTAGGTAAATTTAATTACATTTTTGGCAAAATAGGGAGACTGCCATCATAGGGCTAGTTAGCTCAGTTTGTAGAGCGCCGGCACATAAATCCGGAGGTCGCAGCTTCAAATCCAATTCTAGATACCCTTTCTGTGTTCACCCAGAGATTTAAACTTGTGACACTGTTTAGTGCTAAACATTTTTCACCCGCTTAGCATGAAACTTGTTCCGTACATTTAAAACATCTTGAGGGTAGATTCGAGTAAGTACAGTCTGGACAGCACAAAATAAAACCTGCAGCTAAAAGAGCAAACATTGTAATTATAACGTAAAAAGAATAAAACACAACTGAAACTACTAGCAGTGAATCTTACTCATCGACAAATCTACAAAGGCAGCACTTCTTCTCTGTCACGCACTTTCTAATAAATTGGAACACCTTTTTCTCTTGGAGAAAAATCAACTTAGCATGAAGTAAGCAAATAATATTTATAACAATAGCAAGTCATATAATTTTAAGAAATATTTATTATAATCTAATAGATTATATAAACTATTATTTTTGTCACATTCTGAGGGCTGTCTGGTGGATAACTTAAAGCACACACTACTGCCTAGTCATTGGCTTTCTCCGGATTGGAACATCAAATATCATTTAGAAACACAAGTCACCTTCAAAATAATGTTCAATCTACAAACAAATACACAGAACTGTTGAAAATTTCTTAAACCCTTAAACAAAACTGACTTAACCCGATTCTTGTATACTTTGCAAAAACATCAAATATCATTTAGAAACACAAGTCACCTTCAAAATAATGTTCAATCTGCAAACAAATACACAGAACTGTTGAAAATTTCTTAAACCCTTAAGCAAAACTGACTTGGCCCGATTCCTGTATACTTTGCAAAATATCGGTTTTAAAATTTCTGTCTTGGCACAAACTGAAGTTTTGTGCACAAAGCAATGTACTGTTCAGAAGCAAGTATTTTTGGTAACACCTCTGAAACAAAAGAGTCAAAGTACTGTCACACTTGAGTTTACTATTTTCACATAAATCACTTTTTCGCTCTAAAATGGTGCTTGAAAGTACAAACATTTAAATAAATAAATAAAACTGTAGGGGCCTTTCTCAAACCTCGGCTTCGGCTCCGGCTATGTCTGATGTTCAAACCACCGCGTGCAAAATACACGCTGCTCCAAAAATGATAACGAAGCCCAAGCCGGTACCCAAGCCCTTAAGGAGCTCAGAGGCTTCAGCCAAGTCAAAGGGCGCCCTCACACTGTCATGCACGTAATGAATAAATACTAAAACAAGTGATATCATGTGCCACATCAGTTCAGGGAGTGATTCCGTCCAGCAATTTTTCATCGCAAAAATATTTAGACTGCACATTTCTTGTGCACACTGAATGCTATGGAGTAGCAAACGATGATTTTTTCAGTAACATTTTGTTGCGCAATACATGGGAGATCGTTTGATGTCTATACAAGTGAAGTTCGTCTGCTCAGGACTATAATGTCATTAATGCAATTTGTATGGATTGCTTTTGTACATTTTGGAGCTCCTTGTAAATTGAGTCTTTTGATCAAGAATGGTCTTCAAAGTATTTGTTTGGCAAAAATGAACATTCGTTACTTTTCTAAGTAAAACATTTATTTGTTGATTTTGATTTTGTTTTCCTCAAATTTTTACGCATTTTTCATTTAATGACCTTTTGATCATTACGAGTATGAAATTGCAATTAATGGCCTTATAGCACTGAGCTGACAAGTTGTCTTTATAAAAAACACCTACGACCCATTTAGATATGCATGACTCTGATGTAGTATTCCGAGTTGGGTAAGAATGCCACTTTGGTAAAAAGCTTTTTTTCTTTCATTACACAGAACTTGCTGCACACAAATTCGGTCATTATTGAGAACAAAAAACAGCAACAGAACTTTGTGGCTATTGGTTTTTTTTTTCTACAGGAATCTTCAAAAACAAAACAAAACATCTCCCAAACATCTCCCAACAATTTGATTCTAGAGAGTACATCCTAAACATATTCAGGCGTTATAAAATTACAGGCAGCCTGAGAGGCTGAAGGCCAAGTCAAAGGGCGCCCTCATACTGTCGTGCACGTAACGAATAAATACTAAACGAGTGACATCATGCGCCACATCATCTACACTGTGAAGTGGTCTTTATAAATCAGACCTGTGACCCACAGGTTGCTCGATTCGGGACCACACCGATATCCCAGTTGAGGTTGAGGGGACCAATCAGGGCATCATTTTATCTGAATTATAATATAATAGTTTAGGTGACTGATCAGGAACCACTTCTATCCTCTTTATGAGAGGAGGATTCCGATTGGGGTAGAAGTGTATCCCAATTGGCTAGTTTTTTTTTTACTTGAGGGTTTCCTGATTGGGAACCATTTTTATCCCCTGATATTCATATTGGGAGATGAGACTCCCAATCGGGAAACAAGTATATCTCAATTGGGATAAATTGGTTAACCTTAGGGTTTCCTGATGAGCCACTGATATCCACATTGGGAGATGAGGTGTCCAATCGGGGTAGACCTATATCCCAATTGGGATAGTTTGGTTGTTTACTTAAGGGTTTCCCGATAAGAGCAATGATATCCACATGGGGAGATGAGGTGTCCAATCGGGGTAGACCTATATCCCAATTGGGATAGTTTGGTTGTTTACTTGAGGGTTTCCCGGTAAGAGCAATGATATCCACATGGGGAGATGAGGTGTCCAATCGGGGTAGACCTATATCCCAATTGGGATAGTTTGGCTGTTTACTTGAGGGTTTCCCGATAAGAGCAATGATATCCACATTGGGAGATGAGGTGTCCAATCGGGGTAGACCTATATCCCAATTGGGATAGTTTGGTTGTTTACTTGAGGGTTTCCCGGTAAGAGCAATGATATCCACATTGGGAGATGAGGTGTCCAATCGGGGTAGACCTATATCCCAATTGGGATAGTTTGGCTGTTTACTTGAGGGTTTTCTGATAAGAGCAATGATATCCACATGGGGAGAAGAGGTGCTCAATCAGGGTAGACGTATATATCCCAATTGGGCAAGTATTTACAAACCAGGGGAATAAGTTCATGGTGTGCAAACCTAAACATTATTGCACAATAGTTTATACAGGTTCTTTAGGCTGAGTTGATAATTTGGCTGGAGCGGGTTTCGGTAAACTATACAAGTAAACAGCTGATATAACTAGAACGGTTCCCAGGAGGAACATGACCCCAAAGGTTTTCTGGAATATGAGGAAGGAGCCGACAGCGGCCAGGATTATCGAGACAGCTGTGGAGAATCCCTTGATGATATTGTCCGTGTATTTAACGACGATGGAGGTGTACAGACCACCTATGCTCGCCATGGCTGTGGAAAGACATAATGTAAATAGAATCCGTTTTATGGAGTGGTTTTTATATCGGTGCAGAGAAGTGCTGTGGTTAAAACTACCACTCCCGAGTAATCCCCGGAGTGTTCAACTGTGCACAGATGTAACTTTGTACGTGTGTGTACTGTGTAGATACATGTGTGTACTGTGTAGATGCATTCACAACATGATATCATATTGCAGGCTGGCATAGTTTATCCATCATTCAAAACCACAGTGGATGATATTGAATGGTCAGACAGTAGGAGGGTTGACTGTGTACTGTGTAGATGCATTCACAACATGATATCATATTGCAGGCTGGCATAGTTTATCCATCATTCAAAACCACAGTGGATGATATTGAATGGACAGACAGTAGGAGGGTTGACTGTGTACTGTGTAGATGCATTCACAACATGATATCATATTGCAGACTAGCATAGTTTATCTATCATTCATAACCACAATGGATGATAATGAATGGACAGACAGTAGGAGGGTTGACTGTGTAGATGCATTCACCACATGATATCATATAGCAAGCTGGCACAGTTTATCCATCATTCATAACCACAGTGGATGATATTGAATGGTCAGACAGTTAAAGGGCAAATGGATTTTTGACGGTTTCTGACCAGAACACTTCAGAAGTTAGGGTTTTTAATTCGTTCTAGAATAATGCGTACTGTTTTTTTTCACTTACCTACTATTATCCACACGAGATAATTGTACCCATGGAGGAAACCCTTCTCTAGAATGACTTCTCGATCGTTGGAAAAGACGGCCACTATCCCACTGACTATACCAAATAAGTACATCTGTACGTTGCGTATCCACAACGACGTATCGGTCCCTTTTAATACTTTCTCAAAATACACACCTGTGAAAAAAAGAAAGAACTTAAATTGATTACCTCAACTTAAATTTGCAAATTTTGTTGGCTGGTTGCTTTTAAACTCACCGTGGAAAATCTAAATTTATGAGTTGTGTTGGCTTCGATGAGAACCAATGGTGTGCAAATAAAAAGTCAGTACGTATGCTCCAATAATCCATTTGTGATTTAGATTTTAATGATGTCTGGTACATTGCCTGGTTCAGTCACAAGTGAATGTTCAATTTGAATTCCTCTGACTACATACAGTGTTGCTATGTCACATGTTTAGGGGCAAGCTTTTGCATAGCTACATAAGAGATGGCAAACACCCAGACACAATTCTCAATGAAATGTGTGGCCCAAAGGAATAACTCCCCATACATAGATTCTGCCTTGTGATTGGTTTAGAGCATGTCACATGATATGTCTTATTTTTACGAGTTAGTACTCGGGCATGGCGAGCCATAAATTAGTAATGCATCTGAGAAGGGTCTATAATGCTGATTGGAACTTTTTGTTAAATTTGTTTATGGCGTTTCGCGGCCGAGCAGTTAAGCACAACGGACTCAAGCTTTGGTGTTTCTGATCAGCAGAGTGTGGGTTCGAGTCCACACTTAACCATTATTGCTTCGTCCTTCGGATGGGACAGAAAAGCCGTCAGTCCCATGTGTTGTGTAATGCACAGAAAAAAAAGCCAGTTACATTTATCGCTAAGAGATAAGGGGTTTGCCTGGTGTTTCTGGCCGTGGCTGCTGAATGCACCGCAGCACTTTGTAAACCCCTTACAAGGTGCTACATAAATGCATCTCATAATTCAAAAACTTCAAAAGCCTGTCTGGAAATAAATAATGATAAGCGCTTTGAGACGCCCGTAGACAAAGCGCTAAAAACTGGTTATTATTAATACCATTTAAGGTATCGTACACGTTTGGTAATGACTCAAAACAAATATTAGCATAAAAACTTACTTGGTAACAAGCAACGGAGAGCTGTTGATAGTATAAAACATTGTAGGAAACGACTCCCTCTGAAGTAACGTAGTTTTTGAGAAAGAGGTAATTTCTCACTAAAATAATAAAAACTTCTTGCAAGAAGTTTTTATTCCTATCTGAAAGCACACAAATTTGTACAACAAGGGTGTTTTTTCTTTCATCATTTTCTTGCAACTTCGATGACCAATTGAGCCAAAATTTTCACAGGCTTGTTATTTTATGCATATGTTGGGATACACCAAGTGAGAACACTGGTCTTTGACAATTACCAAACGTGTTCAGTGCCTTTAACGTTGAGTTTACGTCGAAGATTCTTACCAGCAAACCCTGAGCACAAGCATGAGATGATGATGCAGACCACACCGATGGGGTAGTTGTAATGGACGTCTGAGCTCTTATTGCTGCTAGCAGACTCCACCTGCACCAGAGCGACGCCCAAGAAGAGCAGCACGATGGCCACCCACTGCGTCTTGGACAGACTCTTATTTAGCATGATCACCATGAAGATGGCCGTCGTAATCACCTTCATCTGATACGAAACCTGAAGGGGAAAAGAATGAGTGAAAAGGGTCCATTTTCATAAGGCTGTGAATAATTTTTTTTTTTAAACCCTCACATTTTAATAAACGTAAATTTGCACTGGGGATAAAGAATATAATTTGCATTTCACCCTGCCCTATGTACAAAGCACTGTGTACTCAGTACTCATCCCCCACCAAGTCCTGTGGAAACACACAATTAGCAGAGTAGCGGTCATGAGCAAAGATTTTGATTCTAGGCCTGGAATTACATGGAAGCCACGGAGGTCATGGCATCTATTGCCCTGGTCTTGGCCTTGGTGCCCCTTCAGAAGTTTCCTATAGACTTCAAAGTTTTTTTTCCAATGTAAGTGCCCTTTGCAAAATCGAAAATGACCTTGCCCTCTGAAAGATGAAATTCCGCTTCCATGCCTGTGATTCGGCAGAACTCTCATGAGATGTGGCGTGTCGTGGCCGAGCGGTTTTAAGAGCACCGGACTCAAGCTCTGGTGTTTCTGACCAGCAGAGTGTGGGTTCAAGTCCCAGTCTTGACACTTGTGTCCTTGAGCAAGATACTTAATTGCTTTGTCCTTCGGATGGGACATTAAGCCGTAGGTCCCGTGTACTAGGATTGGTAGTGCATGTAAAAAGTACCCAGAACACTTATCGTGGAAGAGTAGGGGTTAACCCCCGTGTTTCTGGTTCAAAAAGCAGGCACACTTGATTACAGGTTTCTTCAGGCTTAAAGGAAAACATCTTATAATAATAATAATAATAATAATAATAAACAGCGCATTAGAACCAAGTAACTATTAGTATTTAGCTCAAGTATTTAGCCAGTTACCACCCTCCCACAGGTTCAATCTTGTGATGACTGTTTCACTTTCATACCTGGTACGTAGCAGCGTCCAAGTTGGACAGCGCCACAAACGCGAGATTGTTCTGTATAGCGTAGATGATGGACGGCACGCACATCTTGAAGCTGTCTCGTGGGTTGGTGATGACGTTGCTCCACACATCTTTCAGCATCCCCAAGATGCTGCGGTGCTCTTTGATCAGCAGGAGCAAGCTGATGAGAAGCTTGGAGATCTCTGTGAGGAGGACGGTGGTGGTGGAGGAGTACAGCGGTCCAGGCTGGGAGCGGGTGTAACGGATGAGTAAGATGTAACCAGTGGCGTTGAGGGTCAGGACCAACAAGATGTAGATCTTAAAGCCCAAGCTTACTCCCTCTGGAAAATTAACATATTATGCAAATATTATTTAAATTTTAATTGGCGTGGGGGGGGGTCAGTATGTAGATCAACAGTATGTAGATCTTAAAGCCCAATCTTACTCCCTCTGGAGGATTAAACATATTATGCAAATATTATTTAAATTTTAATTGGTGTTGGGGGTCTGGACCAACAGGATGTAGATCTTAAAGCCCAATCTTACTCCCTCTGGAGAATTAACATATTATGCAAATATTATTTTCTTATTAATTGTCGTTGAGGGTAAGGATCAACATGATATAGATTTTAAAAACCAAAGCTTACCCCTGGAAAATTAACATAATATGCAAATTGAGGGTAAGGATGAACAGAATGTAGTTTTTAAAACCAAAGCTTACAACTTCTGGAAAATTATCATAATGCAAATATTGTTCAAATATTAAATATGGTGTTGAGGATAAGGACCAACAGAATGTAGATTTTAAAATCAAAGCTTACTCCCTCTGGACAATTTACATCATACAAATTTCATTTAAATTAATTGGTATTGAGGAAAAAGACCCCTAAAGAATGAAGTCAGAAAGTGACTTTACATTTTTGTAAAAAGGTAAGAAAATACAAAGATGCGTAAATGCTGGTTAACACAAGTCACTACAAAAGACTGTTTCAAAATGAGCGGCTACAACTGTGGCTGGATCACCACATAAACATGTGTTGACCTGGCTGCCCTTAACAACACCCTTAGCAACAGCCGCAGCCGTTAATTCAGACAGGGCCTCGACCATCAATGTATTATTATTGGGAAATCACTAACTGCATAAAAAAAAAACACCCAAAAAACCAAACCACTTTCTGCTGATAAGTGGTTATGTTTCGTTAACAGTTTTCATAACATTGTACACGTATACTATACACGCTCTTTGTGGCACCTGCAAAAACAGAACATGTAATTGTCCTAATTGCTTCCAGACCACTCCAAGGGCAGAAGGATGCATTCAGATAGTGATAATGTCCAGTTCAATACTTTTGATATTGTCTGTGATCAATATCTCTTTACATACAAGAAAAAAAATCAATTACTAGAGAGGTGCAGCTAGGGAAGAACGAAAGGAAAGTAAGCACAGATGTTCCAGTGTGATCATTACCACAGCAACAGATGGTCTATGTAGGCAATTCTATGGGTTTTGTAAAAACAAGAAAAGTCAACCTTTGGTATACACAAATGCCCCGCAAGCCAGTCCGTTTCTTGACATTTGATCTAGGTGGTCCAAAAAATATAAAGGTTTTTGGGGTTTCCCAAGACACACACCAAGTTTGGATTGTAGATAATATGCCAAGTCCGTTATCACTCAGACAACATTTCTTTTTTTTAAGCCATAATAACCTTGACATTTGGCCCAAGAGGTCCAAAAACAGTTGACCTCTCGGGGATCCCTAAACAAATCCAAACACCAAGTTTTGGGTTGATATGCCAAGCCTCTTTGCTCTCCCTTTGTTTGGACTTGATTTGCGAAAGCGAAGCGTGGATGTCCTCTCTCTGCCGGAACACTCAGATCCCTTTTATTAAAGTCCTTGGTTTGAATGGGTAGCGTCCCAACGCACACACACACCACGTGTGCAATTGTGGACCCTCTTTTATTCAACTCTTTGTGATAGCAATCGTGGACCACAATGTTTATCTTTGTGATAGCAACCGTGGACCTATTATCCCTTTTGTTATAGGTCCACGGTTTGAATGTGGATACCTACCCACACACACACACACACCCACGGAAGGACATGTCGGAAACAGTTTGCCCCTTTGGTGGCTACGCCAACCGCGGGGCATAATAAAAGTATAAACATGAAGACAGACAACAAATACAAAATAAAAGTAAAATAGTAATTTCCAATAATCTAAAAAAACTATATGGCCAAAGATTCATACCAATTATAATAACTTGTTTTTTTATGAAGATATATGCGCCTTACTTGTTGACTTAAAGCCTAAAATCAATTTTTGATGGCCAAAAAAGACTATTTTAACAGCTGTCTCGTTTGCTTAAATTGTTAAAACAGGTTAGCCATTTATTTTCAGTATTAAATTGTAGGTGTGTACAGTTGAATTGGATGTTCTAACGTGTAGATTTGAAAATTTTAATACGTGGACAAAAAACAGGTACACCAATTGTTAAAGAGCATAAAGATAGGGGAAATACAACACGGCTACCTAGATCCCACAGCGTTCTCCCTTAACAGTGGTCCGCCAGCCAAATGTCAGTTAAAACACCCGAGGACCAGTCAGAATTCTCTCTAGAGTCCAAGTGGTCTGGCTGGCTAATTCAGTGTTGAAAAGCTTCCCTATATAATATGAATTATGAACTATTGAAAAAGCTGACGGACTAGTGAAATGACTGTATTAAAGCTAACTGGTCCTGCTGGCCAGTCACTAAAAAAAGCACAAACCCTGTCCCACCACCGACTTTTACCGACACCAAAATGCTAATTGGAAAATCTTGGAAACCACAAATCAGAAAAAGAAAAGGTCATAAATGCAGTCAAGTAAACTGTTAACCCTAACCCCCTAAGCATTTCTACCAGAAAGCTTCCACAACCCATCATACTCCAACAGTTTACTTTTTGGAACAGTACACAACCCATCATACTCCAACAGTTTATGTACTGGAACAGTACACAACCCATCATACTCCAACAGGTCCTGTGCTTCTGGACTGTGATTTAGTGGGTACTCTCCACAGGACTAAACCATCCAAATTCCAACAAAACCATCTGTTTGATTTTGGCAGGCCTGGGGTGGTTAGGGTTTTAAAGTAAACTAAAAAAAAAAAATTCTTAATTTTTTTTGGATAAAAAAAAAGCGGTG
This sequence comes from Plazaster borealis, assembly GCA_021014325.1. Classification (NCBI taxonomy): domain Eukaryota; kingdom Metazoa; phylum Echinodermata; class Asteroidea; order Forcipulatida; family Labidiasteridae; genus Plazaster; species Plazaster borealis. The sequence goes on along the minus strand of CM037475.1, from coordinate 4,087,523 downwards.
GTAGCGGAGATTCAAACGCAGAGTGATTTGGTTGATAAGCGGGAGGCCTTCCACTGAGCTATGCAGCAGTGCAGTGGTAGAAAATCCCTGAAATTGAATAGGCTACTTTAATGACGGCTACTCGATCGAGTACACGAAAAAGAGGGTGCTATAATAATTATAAGATTTGCCGACTTATATCCTCCAGTCCCCGGTTTTCGGGGTACCATGGCTTTTCTTTGAATTGATATTACAAGTAGAACTTAACGGTGAAGGTCACCTGTCTCCAAGTTTAGGTCAAGGGAGAGGAGACTCAATGTTTGGCAAGTAGAAAATGTTACTTCGTCTCTAGAGGTTGTTTAAATGGGTTTAAATCACGCGCAGTTGACATGAAACTTATGCCTTGGATTATGAGGGGCACCCCGAATACAGGACCTCCTACGATATTAGTAAAACTTAGCCGGTACCGGTGTCCCAGGGAAATCTGTCCCCCGGAGAATCTGTCCCCATACGGAAAATTAACTTCATGGGCTGGAGGAGGATGATTCAAAAGAGCAAGAGGGCGCTATCAAAAGTAGTTTGTACACCGTTCGCCGTTTGGGGGGACAGAATATCCGGGGGGAAAGAATCTCCTGCCACACCGGCACTAGGCCTAGGCTATATCCACTCTCTTAATTGTAAAAAAAAAAAAAAAAAATTAAACAATGTTAAAAAAACTCAAATTTTAATATAAAAATCAAAACACACAAAATGAAAAAAAAAGTAACTAAAAATAAATCAATTTATTAATTTTTTTTTAGAGTTAGATTTGCGAATCTATAGTAATTCCTCCGTGCAAATTTAATTTGAATCTGAACTTAACTATTTAGATGTAGGCCTATGTATAAATTAGAAATTGGGCCGACTGTGGATTGTGATTTGACGGGTCAACGGGGTAACCACGGAGAATGCTCCATTGGGTAACAACGCCTTTTGGCACCCCTGACCGAGCGCCTCTCTTCCCCGTTGCTGCCCTGACGAAAAAGGCGTTTTTTCGTGAAGGGGTAACAACGGAAAATTAAGCTAGACCCGCAACAACGAAAAAGGATCCACAATAAATAACATCATCAGAGATGTTATTTCATTTAATCAAATTGACGGGAAGTATCACTCACCATTCGCAGCCATTTTTTCAATATGTTGTGTACCTTCCACACGGCGGAATTATGATCAAATCATTTTAATATTTTTCACATTTATTTCCCGTCCGTAGCGTATTTACCATGACACTCCGGTATGTATAACTCGGATCGTATAACTCGTATGTACATTAATTTACATTGACTACACATGTGCTCGTTTGACTGAGGCCGATAGCCAGACAAAACGAACTGGAAATGAATGCGATCATCGACTGCCTACCAGACTAAGCAATCTCATTCTCGCAAGTCCTCGTATATTATCACAAAATCTCGCAAGCTCAACAGAAGAGTTCATTTTGTTATTAGGGGGAATATCTTTTGAATTAAAATTACAAGTTGAAGTTTTTTCTATTTGATAAATTTCTGAGACCACTGTTTAAAGTGCAAAAGGTATATTGTACTATCGAATCATACAAGATAACTTAGAATTCAATTTACATTGTTTAAATTATTTTATGAAGCGTACATTTTTTTATAGACACCTAAAAACAAATGAAAGTGACGCATGATGGCAGCGCCCGTGGTCGTATATTATGCAGATAATAAAACTAAAACTACCGATTGTAACTTATGTGAAGTATTTCCGTTAAATGAATGTCATTTGGCAACTTATAATTATTAGAAAAATCGTGTAAACTAATGATGGGGAGTGCTACAAGCACCAGCACGAGTAGCAGCGACAGTGACGACGACAGTAGCAGTTTTGAAGCGGTAAGGAAGTTTAACCCGTAAAACGCACCGGCTGGTCATCACGCAATGCACACGCAATCGCCACACTAGATTTACCCCCTTTACTTGCCAAGCTTGCCCCGCCCCATCTCAGCTTTACCCTAATTCCAATCTCCATTCCTTGTTTCAAATATATAGACATATGAACACTTATTATAAGATTAGGAAAAATTTCCGGAGGCGGCTGCCACTTTCTGAAGCTTTTTTTAATTTTTTTTTTAATTTTATTTATTCATGAGGATGTTTCCAATCGACCTCAGTAGGGAGCAAAATTCTACGATAAATGGATTTCATAGGGGGACGGTTTAAAAAAAAAAAATATATATATATATTTTCTCGAAAATCCGGGGAAAAAAATGGCGCTTTCCCACTCTGTTTCTCCTCTCCACCGTCCTGTCTCCTCTCTCACCTACTCTCCATGTCTGTACCTATCTGTATATTGCTGTGGGGAAAGGGGGAAACATTATTAATCCATCAAATCAAGCAATGAACTTACCGGGATTTGAACCTGTATCAAGAGAGGGAGAGAACAAATTATTATACATAGCATGTAGCCTACACTGCTTGGCTATGAGGCTTTGATACCAAGAAGTGTTCGTTGGTTGTAATTCAATCTCCCATTACATGGGTCACTAAAGGTCATAATGAATATGTAATTTAACGATGACCGACTGATTGGAGAAATTGCATAACGCGCGAACACACACGCAGTAAAGAAACGATACAAAATGGCGTAGGGCGATTTTTTTCATGTCGCGCAGGCCGGTTTTGGGCCCTTTTTTCACGCCTTTCCAATTTTTCCAACGGCCTATTCATACTTAGGATATTTTTCTCCACTCCTTCCGGACAGGTAAGACCCAAAATTTTCTTAATTCGGGGGGATTAAAGTGGCAGCCGCCTCCGGAATTTTACCCAGAGAGACTATGGTCAAGGAAGTGTGTGGTTCCTTATATTATTTCTACCTGAGCCACCCATGCTCCAGGTGTGACCATGGAGGTAGGAATGGTGTGACAAACACAAAAGTGTCAAAACTAATGTTAAGAAGCATCCATTACTCTTAGTCTTTGTTTATGTGCTCCTCACTAAATTATGAGAAACTTCAGCACCTGTAAATTTCAATAATGAATAAGAAGTATTTTCGACAGCTAAGTTGTTTTTAGCGCCTAAAATAAATCTAAATTTATTCTCAAGTTTTATGTTCATTTTTGTCAAACTTTCATTATATTTTCAGAGTGATGGTGAAGGTCAAAAGGTCACCCCGGCAAAATCAGGTACAAAAGACGAAAATGCTGAGTGGATTTATAGTAGGAAATGCAAGGTGGCAGCAGACTTACAGGTCGTTGCGATAATAATAAACCTCGATCCTCACAACAGTCTAATATTAAAGGGACGTGACCAAGAGCTACGGTTATCGCAGCTAACGTACAGAGTGAATCCATTGTTCTTGATAATTTGCGCGTAGTCAGAACTAAGGCTAAGCAAATAATGGCAAATATTCTGGTATGTCTGCTGCCCTCTGTTGACACAAAGACTCCCATTGTCTAGCCTGAACATCTGATGTCACACTTCGAGGCTCGTGAATAACGCCAGATACCGGCCTTGAGCCTGCCAGTTGCTTCGCATCCATTCACACGGCAGAGATTCGTAGTCACACAGATTACATTGTGTATAAACAACATTACATACAAACATTATGTACATGTGCGCAGAGCATCAGACGATCGAAAAGTTCCTGCTGATGGTGTAGCTGATGATCACGTCACTTCGGAGTGGACCAATCATGACAAAGATATGAAAAGCTTACGTCACTGCCCGTTTATCAAATGAAATCATTGTATCCAATGAAATTGTTGGGTCTGTAAAACCAGTGCCTGTAAAGCCAGGGGATCAGTCTACCCATTGTCTTACTGGTAGCTGGTAGTTTAGTGGTTCCAACTGTACTTTTTGTTTCATACATGGTGGCATTTGGACTCTTATTCCTATAGACCCCTTGCACAACGCGCTGCGTACTTACATGCGCCTATCCTGTCCGCCATTTTGGGTGTCAAAATCGTATACAAACATGCACAAAAGAAAGTTTTGACACCCAAAATGACGCGCATTGTCGGAGGTGCGTTCCGGGGTCTATAGAAATCAATAGATCCCCTTGCATAACGCAAAACACTACAGATACGCTGAGGTCACGCACACGTTTTTACGCACAGAGAACAGCTATCGTCCAATGATCTGCCTCCTTTTTGAGAGTGTGACGTCATATGCAATGGGTCTATAAGTTAAAATGAGGCATCAACAAGAAGTTAATGACATCATTTCCAAGGGAACTTTTTCCCTCCTCTATATTCACACAAGTTAAAGAAGTCGCCTTTTGGTGATCTTTGAAGGTTCAAATCTTTCAACACACTTTTATTACTTTCTAATCTTTGGACAAATTAATAATAATAATAATGACGTCTTCTATAGCGCCGGTATCCACAAAAAAGTGCTCATGGCGCTTGCTCCAATAAAAATATTCCCCCCTGGGTGTTCTCCAGCAGTGCAAAAGAACAAGAACAATTACAAATTCCAATGTCTAGTGAATGTTACTGAAATGTTTTTGAAAAAGATGGGTCTTCAGGGTTGATTTGAAAGTGTCTATTGTCTGGATGGCTCTGATGGAATGTGGTAGACCGTTCCACACCTTCCCTGCAGCTACCTGGAAAGAACGGGATCCCCATGAATTATTTCCAGTGTGTTCCACAAGACGGAACTTGTCAGGAGCTGAACGTAGATGATCACGTACTGGTACATATGGCTGGATGAGATCATGGATGTAGGATGGTGATTTACCATGTATTGCCTTAAAAACAAGTAGGCTGATCTTGTATATGATTCTTTGATCAATTACTGCCATTACTATCTTTATAACAAGGAGGCTTTTAAATAACAATTACAAACTTTTGTGTGGGTCATATACCTAGGTATGACCCTACCTTTAAGGGTAATTGTTTTTAAATTCAATTCAATAGACCCCTTGCATAACGCGAAACGCTATCAGGGACGCTTAGGTCACGGCACATTTTTACGCACAAAGAACTGCTATAATCCAATGATTTGCGTCCTTTGGCTTCAGTGAGGGCGCTTTTTGGTCTCGGTGAGGGCGCTTTTTGAGCGTGTGACGTCATATGCAATGGGTCTATATGACATTTATTTCCATACAATTTTTTTATTTACATACAACGTTCAGCTCTTGCTCTGAGAACTTCATGGATATTCATGAAATTTGTATGAATATTCATAGAAAAAAGAGGAATCTGTTCACATGATTGATGAATATTTATGATATCTTTTGCACACTTGCAGACACTGAAGGAGACAAGAATGAGCTGGATTTGTCACAGCTGTTTAATCACACATCCCTCCGAGAGGCAGCCTCCAAAATCAGGTAACGGAATTCAACCAAAATGTTTATTTACAGGTCTTGCCCCACTGTCTAGTAATTAAAAGGGTCTGTATACGTTTGGTATTAAATTGGAACCCACTGTTTTTTTTCAATCCTATATAGTTGTAGATACATACCATAAAACTCACCTGTGAAAATTTCATTTCAAAAGGTGGTAGTGTTTTTGAGATATTGTCAAAAATCTGGAGCGGTTATGTCCACGCAGGAAGAATAATCTGCAATTGAAATACAAGATCTGAGAATATTACTGCAGCAACGCTTCTCAGATTCAAATTTTGGGGCATAAAACGTGATATATTCTTTCCATAACCGCAGTAGTTCGAAGTGAAAAGTTTCTCAAAATGCATTATACTATCCAAAGCTGCTGTACTTCTTAACAAGTAAGTTTTTATTGCCATTAATTTTCAGAGTCATTTCCAAACGTATACAGACCCTTTAAGCATTGGGCTGGTAACCCCACAACCCAACAGGGCTCGATTTGACACTGTACCGCAGGCCCGAGGCCAGTGATTTTAGCCCCGGGCCAGTAAACTCATGACCTGACAAGACCAGCAGTCTTGTGTTTTTTAATTGAATAATTATACCTCACTGTGTAATACCTTTTAACAGAAAGAAATGATGTTCAAATGTTGACTTTGAGTCTGGTAATACAATTCCGCTGAGTATCAAAATATTCTTACCCATAAGACAAACGAGATAAATCTTTGCATTATTGCTTGTTTAAATAAAAACAGTTTACATGTTTAATTTTGTAGAAAGATCTTTCTCATTAGATTCTGGTGTTGTTAAATAAATTCTGGTCTGGTAAACATTTTGAGCTACAAGCCCTGCAGTCTTGTGGAACTTTGCGCCAAACTCGAGCCCTGCCCAACAAGTCCTCATTGGTAGTGGGTTTTTTTCAAACACAAATTGTTGAAGATTTACTAATCCCATGGCCCACTTGCCTACAGGTAACCTCAATCCTCCCATATCCTCAACTTCTGTATAACACCGACATGTTTGGAGGTAGATAAGATTGGTATGCCTGACCCATCGAGAAGCAGTTTGTTATGTGGGCCTACAGCTCTCAATCTTCTAAAATCCTCCAATTTAATTTAATTTTTAAAGAAAGGATTTTGGAGAGATCCAGGTGGGTTTGGGTTAAGTTTTTTTAATTCCAAATATGAACAAAAGAAAAATATAAGGTTTTGAAAAAAGCATCTCTGGTCCAGTGAAAGTTCTGAGATACAAAAAGTACAAGAGCTGTGGTCTAGTGGAGATTTTCTTGAAAATCAAGTCCTGATTATTTTTAAACCCTAATCCTTAGTGTTTTTGGCTAGAGACCTTCCCCTATCCTCTAGAACTCTCCCCTCTCTGTCCTAAATGTTTGGTCTTAGATAAGGCCAGGGGTCGATTTCGCAAAGCACCAAGATAGTGGGGGGGGGGGGGTGCATTCTGAACCCAAATTTTGGAAGTTTGACCTAACCACGCTGAATTGAAACAAGGTCCTCGGAATGTTTTCTACTTGGTCTTTGTCTTGGTGGTAAAAGCCCTACTGTGCCATCTGTGGCATTCTTAATGGTGTAACCTTGAAGATTTTTGTGAATTTGATCTTAAGTTCCCCCCCCCAAAAAACAAAAAAAAAAACAACAAAAAAAACCAACAAATTGTTTTGTTGCCTTATTCGGATGTATCGGTACGCAATTCGTGCATATCGAGAACCCTGCCAATTCAAATACATAATAAAAGGTGACCAGACTATTTTCCCATCCAGCCTCTGTTTGGTTACAATGATTCGAATGACAGAAACACAAGATGGTTGCCATAATGACCGGGAGAAATTCTTGATTGTATTTTTTTCTCAACAGGGATGACATCCCAGAGACGGTCCTACAGCAACACCACGGTCACATTCTGCGATGGCTGGAGGACAGAGAACTAAGACATGAGGTCAGTTCATGATAACCCCATTTGACCCTTGACCCCTGTCTTCTTACATCTTTTCCGTAAAAATTCACCAAGAACTGTTTAAGCAGAATATATTGCTAATTGATAGTAATAACCATAACAATACACAATTTTTATATAGCACTTTATCTCTGGACCCGAACCCATACTTTGATAACATCATAAATTAGCTTTAAAGGCATTTGCACCAGATCGTTAGACCACGACACACCACTTTGTATCACATATTTTAGCTTGTAACCTATTCCCGTCAAGCATCTAGTTTTAGTGCTTAATCAATTTTGCAAGCACTTAAAGGCACTGAACACGTTTGGAAATTGTCAAAGACCAGTGTTCTCACTTGGTGTATCCCAACATATGCATAAAATAACAAGCCTGTGAAAATTTGGGCTCAATTGGTCATCGAAGTTGCAAGAAAATGATGGAAGAAAAAACACCCTTGTTGTACAAATATGCGTGCTTTCAGATAGGAATAAAAACTTCTTGCAAGAAGTTTTTATTATTTTAGTGAGAAATTACCTCTTTCTCAAAAACTAGGTTACTTCAGAGGGAGTCGTTTCTCACAATGTTTTATACTATCAACAGCTCTCCGTTGCTTGTTACCAAGTAAGTTTTTATGCTAATATTTGTTGTGAGTCATTACCAAACATGTACGATACCTTTAAAAGACTTTTTTCGCTAGTTCATGGATAACAAAAGAATTTGTGTTCATTCTTTCCCTTCACTTCTATCTTAGGAAATTGTTTCTTTGTCTCAATTCTGTGACTTGCTCATGACGAGAGGGGTTGGACGTGAGGACTGTGTTGAGGTAGGTTTTCTTCAATTTTCCAAATTTTCCTACTTTGTGGTAAAAATAAGTTTTAAAACCTATAAAGTTCATAAATGAGATGTTTTTCCCTTAAACTTTTGTTGTTGATTATAATAGCTTTTTATAGACTGTGCAAGTCTCGCGTATATTTGAACTTCCCGGACCATTGTGGTCCCAACCATATGCGCAGTTTTACAGGGCAGGATTTTGTTTTGTCAACTATTTTAGTTTAACGTAGTTTAGGGCTATGAAAATTATATATGTTGTTGGGAATGTAAAACTAAGTGATTAACAATATGAAAGTAAAATAAATTCAACAAAATAACGAAGAAAACCTGTAATGAGACTTGACCTCCGTTTCCAGTTACTTGTAAAAAATTAAGAATTTTGCCAAACTGACAGGCATGTTGTAATTAAACCTATGTAATAGACGCACACATTTGGGCGTGATTGGGAAATGGGGTTTCTAACAATAAGCGAGACTGGCACAGTCTACTGCTAAAGCTGTTTTTAAAGCTATTTCTAAGGCTGTTTCTCTAGACAATGCTTGTTATTGATTGATCAAGCCGTAGCTGCTAAATCAGAAACGGCCTGACTGCAGTTATGTCTTTATTTAAAACAAATTGTAATATCTTAAAAAAGAATTTAGTCTGGCAGTTTGTTTGGCAGTAAATAATTTGATGAACTTGATTAATGGGTTGAATGTATGCTTGAATTGCCACAAAAGATGCCACCTTAAAGAAATATTTTATGAATTTGTTTTTCCTTCCCAGGCGTTTGGTCAGTTTGACGTCGATGGGGAGGGGTATGCTGAGGTGGCCGCCATGTTGGAAACGCTAAAGTCGTCTAACGGCGCCAACCTGAAAGGTGAACTAACCCACGTCATCCGTACACTGCAGACGTGCAGCCTTACACCAGGTCAGTATTTTTTATTTTTTTCATTCACAGACAATAACTTGACCCAATTAATGTTATTATTTCCCCAGTCAGTTTCCCTTGTGGTTTATTATTTGATATCTGATATAAAAAGTCCCATCCCCTTAAGGTGATCCCCTGGCTGCCGCTTCCCAGGTTGTATCGTATACTTGGGTGTGATCCATGGCTATACAGCAGTTACAGGTTGAATGGCTTCTGACTGGCACTCCCCCGAACAAAGATATTGACAAAATAGGGAGACCGCCAACATAGAGCTAGATAGCTCAGTTGGTAGAGCGCCGGCACGTTAAACCGGAGGTCGTTGGTTCAAATCCCGCTCTAGTCAATTTTTCTTTGTTCAACCCAAAATTATTTCTCCAAGTGTAAGTGACATTTGGAATCAGGTGAGGTTTGCGGTGACACTGTGTGTAAAATCTCTTTTGAGTTAGCGGTGGTTCTGAGAAGAACTGGTGGTGTGATAGATTTGTTAAATCACGGTTCTTCTCAGAACCACCACTAACTCAAAAGAGATTTTACACATGGTTTCACTGCAAACCTCACCTGATTGTACTCCAACCATGCAAACTTTCAAATCCTAACTTGACATTTGGAAGCTGGCTGGCTGAGCATTCTCAACCAGGTAACTGCCATTTGTCAGAAGCTCATTCGTAAAATTTACAGTTGGACCAGCTAATTTTGTTTTTGTTTTTTTAAATTTATTTTAATTCTCCTACTGTTTGACCATTCAATACCATCTACTGTGGTTTTATTATTATTATTAATATATATTTCTGGTAATGAAACCAAGGATGCCTCACAAGTGAACTTAATCACTGTAGCTTGCAAGCCTGAGGAAACCTGTAAACAAGGGTGCTTGCTGTGTGAACCAGAAACACAGGGGTTAACCCCTACTCTTCTATGATAATTGTTCTGGGTTCTTTTACGTGCACTACCAATCCTAGTACACTGGACCTACAGCTTAATATCCCATCCAAAGCAATTATGGTAAAGTATATTGCTCAGGGACATAAGTGCCACGACCAGGACTCAAACCCACACTCTGCCGATCAGACACACCAGAGCTTGAGTCCGGTGCTCTTATCCGCTCGGCCACGAATAATAGATAAACTACGCTAGCCTACAATATGATATCATGTGGTAAATATATCTACACAGTACATAGTCAACCCTCCTACTGTTTGACCATTCAGTATCACCCACTGTTGTTTTGAATGATAGATAAACTATGCCAGCGAGCCATATTATGATATCGTGTGATGGATGCATCTACACAGTACACAGTCAACCCTCCTACTGTCTTACATACTATTTATCATGTTACAGGTATTTTTTGCATTTTCCGTGACATATGCAAAAGTTTTTGCATGTTTTTCATTTTGAAACTGAATCATCTGTTAAAATTTGTACAGACAAAATATTATGTACACAAAAAAAGTTTATTAATTTATTTCAGGTGGAATCATTACACAGGATTTATTATTAAACATTTTTAATAAAGAAACTGTAAAATTGTTAATGGCGTATTACTTTTCGACCCGAGCAGAGCATTTGAGAAAGTCTCTGCTAGGGTTGAAACATGAGGCAATTTATACCGCAAGTCATTTTGGTTGGTGAGCAGTTTGCAGCAGCTTATTTCCTTTGTTGTCATTTACTCTATGTGTTCTCAGAATGTTGAAGTGTCTTGCGTTTCTAATCTCAATTTTTGGCTTCACAACTTTGACAGGTCTGGTGGATGTCTATACATCAGAAAGAGAAAGTGTCGGTCACCAAGGAAAGCGACTTGTCAAAGTAAGTCATTCAGAACTTGGTCTCGGCAAAATTGAGTCACAGATCAGGGCCAAATTTCATGGCACTGCTCACCAAAGAATTATGCGCTTACGGCGCCCTGTAAAGCGTGTTCTTCTATGGGCCGTAGCAGGGCATAAGCGCATAGTTCCACGGTAAGCTTTCTCAACTGTACTGTTGTCTCAAAGAAAAACAAGGCTACAAAAGTGATTCAAAATAATCACAACATACCTTTGGAAATGAAAATGAATGCCTCTGTTACCAACATGACTTATGTACCTAAAACCCTTTATAAAATCCTTTCAAATCACGGTATTTCGTGTGTAAAAACACCGATAAGTTTACCGCAAAACAAGCGGAAGGTCGCCATGACTGTGTACATTGTGCGTGTGATACGTGGTACGTACAATATGGTCTGCAGTCACACAGATTAAAATCAGCTACTCGTGCTCACACATACTGTGATAAGCAGTGCCATGAAATTGGACCCAGTTTTGTATAGAATGTGGGGCAGTGGACAATGTCAAATAGACAATATCAAATACTGAAGTGGTAAATTACTGAGTGTATCTCTCATCGTATGTGACCAATAAATATCATCCACTGTGTTCTTTTTTTAATAAGGGAATAAAAGAGTAGTAAGGCGGTCTTAAACCGCCGTTTATAACCAGCAGGGTCGTGGCCGTTTGTAAAGGACCTCAGCTCGATTCAGTCCTTTATCGCAGAGCCATGACCAGTAACTGGTCTTAACTTAAGACTAGTCCTATCTCTTAGCATTGCCTAGGACTAGTCCTAAGTTAGGAAGAGTTTTGTGAAATCGACCCCAGGACCCTACAAGGTTTTAAACGGCCATTGAAGACCTCGTCGCCACTCTTTCATTCCCATTCATAAATACCTTTCCTATAAAAACATTAAGAAAGGCATTCAAAGTTGAGAACAAATCTGACAGTTCAGCCTAAGCTCACCTTGACTCTGGGTTGTATTTCTATCCATGCTGAGCGCTAAGTAGCTCCTCGCGGCTCCTCGCGCAAACTTAGAACCTAAGCGCTTAAGTTTTAAACTATTGCACACAAGTTTCAAACTTGCGCAAGCCAAATATGTGACCTACCAACTTAAATTGGGTGGTGAAATTTGGGCGCTTTGCGCAATCATCTGATATCGCCCTCTTTTGACTCTATTTCCTCGGGCCATGTTTAAACACTCCTCACTGTGCTTAAACATGGCCACGTGATCTTCTCTCGACCAATCAGAATACATTAACTGTCCCAGGAATTTATAAATATATTAAATAAACTATACCGACTTGCTTTGTGATAAAACCCACTGTGGTTTTGAATGATAATTTTTGAAAGCCTGCAATATGATATCATGTTGTAAATGCATCTACACAGTACACAGCCAACCCTTCTACTGTCTGACCATTCAATATCATCCACTGTGGTTTTGAATGATAGATAAACTATGCCAGCCTGCAATATGATATCATGTGGTGAATACATCTACACAGTACACAGTCAACCCTCCTACTGTCTGACCATTCAATATTATCCACTAGCATAGTTTATCAATCATCAAACCACACTGGATGATATTGAATAGTCAGTAGGAGGGAAGATGACACCTTTGTTACAGTTTAACAATTACAGATAATTTCCATTTAGAATAATTCTTCATGCGGTATTTTTAAGATCTCGTTCATCATTTCTTCTTGTTATAGTACGTCTTGAGGAACCGAGCGCCGAGTACCGGTTTACCGTTCTTCTATCTGGATGGTTTTAATAACATCATCACAATGCGCCTCTCAGTGCTTGGAAAATATCTCAATCAAAAACAGAAAGAATCTGGTATGTACTACTTTTTTGTCAGGTTTTGTTTGTCTCTAAAAAGAGGAATGGTTTATATATACCGCTTCTTTTGATTTTTTGTTGCTACTCTTGATGTGAAATATATCATGTAAAGAATTTGTTTACTTTAAAAAATCTTTCATTGATTTGGTTTAAATCCAATAGTGAAAGTTGTGTACAGAAATATGAAAAGAAGGGGAAAATTAAAGCATAATTTTGTTTTGCTTCAGTCATACCTGGGTGAGAGTTCATAATTCCATGAAGGGATATGTGTTTTGAGGCATTGCATGGTGTGGTATCAATGTATGTTTTGTTCGCTGTAACACCATGTATAGGACCTGGAGTTTCATTTTTGAGAGGGCAAGGCCATTTTAATAATATGGAAAGGTTTGCGGTGACACCATGTACATGTAATAATCTCTCTATGTGAGTTGGGGGTGGTTCTGAAAAGAACCGTTGGTTTCAACTCGACGTTTCGATCAGTATGCTCTGATCGTCTTCTGGAGAAAGCTGGACTCTGATGCTGCATGCTGCTTAAGTACTGTGGATGGGGACTAGCTTGGTGAAGCACGAAGGCGGGAAGTAGAGGCCATTTTCATATTTCAAAGGGCACTTCTATTGGACAAATCTTTAGAAGTCTATGTGGAACTTTTGAAGGGGGCACCCAAGGCCAAGAGCAGGGGTAACAGAGGCCATAGCCTCAGTGCACTCCGTGTGTAAGTCAAGGCCTGAGGTATATATCTAGTTAGCTGTGTAGATTTGTTCATGAGAACTTGTCTTGCTATTTTTTCTACTGGCAAAAAGAGATTTTGGAATTCAGGAGACTACTTTTTTCTGAAAAGAACTTTCCAGGGCCTAATTTCATAAAGCTGTTTAGCAGACAATTCTGCTCAGCAAATTTCTTTGCTTAGCAAGAAATGAGTGGGGTACCAGTCACAGTAATGGTAACTGTATGGTATTTTGGCTGGTAACCTATTTTTGCTAAGCAAAAGTTTTTTGTGCTTAGCAAGTTTTTGTGCGTACAGGCTTTATGAAATTGGGCCCTGCTTATTAAGTACTACCTGGGGAGGTTGGAAATTGGCCGGGGACTACTACTTTCGCTCGTGGACTAATTAAAAATTGCAGTATATTTTTTGGTATCGTCATTCAGCCTTGAAGGAATTTACCGAGGAAGAGGGCGGCATCATCAAGGTGATCAACAAATGTTACAAGTGGATCCGGGTATCAACGAGCAGCGACTCCGCACAATGGTAAGTAACGCTGGGGGTCGTTTTCCGGCAACTCTGACCACAAACAATTTCCATTAGAAAATTCCCCAACGAGACATCTTTAATTCTTCATGCACCATTTATTTTAGTGATAAATTGATCATATGGACACATTACTTGTTTACTCGTTTTTTGCAAATGGTACCCCCCCAAAAAAAAACAACAAAAAAAACAGGTCAAGAGTTCCCGGGTACCACAACTATTTTAAAAAATGTTGCATCGGGGATAAAGAATAATATTTTATCCTGACGTTTGTTCGTTTGTTTTTGTTTTTCCCAAATGAAAAGGTTGGAAGATCGAGAGCCCAGCACCTACTGGCAATCCAACGGCCACGCGCGTTCCCACTGGATCCGACTACGCCTTAAAGACGACATATGCCTCCAGCATCTGTCCATCAAAGTAGCCCAGACTGATCAGAGCTATATGCCGCAACATGTGGTCGTCTTGACCGGCCGGAACCCAAACTCACTTCACACCGTCAGAGAAGTCTCCATTCCAAAGTGAGTCCGATGTGTTGTTCATCAGGGGGGCAAGTTTAATAGAGCTGTTAAGCATAAAAGAATCCTGCTTAGCAGAAACGGGTTACCAGCCACAGTATAATGTTGTTTTTTAACTGGTCCCCTGCTAATATAAGCTTAGCAGAAAATATTTGTAAGTATTCTCTTCTGCCAAATAGGTCTGAAATTTGACAGAGGTAGGTGGAGTGTAGCATCGGAGTGGTCTAGTCTAGTGGTATGGCATCGGTGTTGTCAAAGTGCGGGTTGGAGTCCTGGTCTTAGCCTTCGCACTTGTGTCCTTGAGTATGACATTTCACCATAATTGCTTCGTCCTTAGGATGGGACGTAAAGCCGGCAATATGATATCATGTGGCGTGTCGTGGCCGAGCGGATAAGAACACCGAACTCAAGCTCTGGTGTTTCTGATCAGCAGAGTGTGGGTTCGAATCCCAGTCGTGACACTTGTGTCCTTAAGCAAGACACTTTACCACATGCTTCGTCCTTCGGATGGGACGTTAAGCCGTAGGTCCCGTGTGTTGTGTAATGCACGTAAAGAACCCAGTGCACTTATCGTAAAGAGAAGGGGTTCGCCCCGGTGTTCCTGGTTTGATTGGCCGCATATTGCGCCACAGCACCTTGTAAACCATTGCATGGTGCTATGCAAAGGAATAGGTCTCATACTTCAACACATAATTCCACTTACCTTGAAGGAAAAATACTGAGCGCTTTGAGACACCCATCGGGAGTATAAAGCGCTATATAAGAACTGCGTATTATTATTATTATTATTACCGACACAGTACACACATGAATACAGTTCCACCATGCGGGGCGGTTGGGTTAGTGTAGTGGTATCTTGCCTCGCCTTCCACCTCTAGGACCCCAGTTCGAATCCCACCGGGGGACTATGTGGATTGTGTTTTTTCAGTCCCTACCTGACTGCGTGGTTTCCCTGGAGTATTTCTCTGGGGTTTTCCTCCCAGATCTAAAAACTGAATTAACCTTCTTTGTCTTCTCTCCATTGGGTTCTTGGCTAGTATAGTGATGAAGTTCCCTTTTCTGAGAGTCCTTGGCTTCACAACCAGAATTAAGAAATTAAATGAAATGAAATGAGCGATCTGTTGAGTTAAATGATTGCAAATGGTTGGTCAACCCTTATGCAAATGACACCAAGAGTAGGAGGTTAATTGTTTGGTTATTCCTTTGCAGTAATATCACTGGAGAGGTGACGCTACTTGAAAATGCGCACGTCACTAGCCCCTTGGTGCAGATTAACATCACTCGTTGCCATAGCGACGGGTGTGATGTCAGAATCCACGGCCTCAAGACAGTCGGCTTCAGGTGAGCAAAGTTCAAAATTTCCCGGTAAAAGTTCCTTATGCTTGATGCAAGTTTTCTTGTGAAGCAAGATTAAACTTAAGCCTTTTTTAAGGTCAAAACTAGAGATCACAAATTGATATAAAACTTAAAAATGCTACGTGGCATTCATAACTGCTAACTTTTCATTATTTGCGTAATTCTAGGCATGCGCACATTTTCTCAAAACAATTGAAAAAATCTACTGCCACCTAGCTTGGAAAAGTCTCCCACTGTTTGACATACTGGGAAAAGTGATCGACCTCCTTCTCAACCAAAAAATGAAAATGTTAAAGAGCAAGGGAAATGTCAAATTCAAATTTGTGATGTACTCATTTTCCAATAGATAAATCCTCATGTGAGTGGTGGGAAAAAAATTACAAGTTTCTAACTTCACGTTAAAATGGTGTAAACAGCCATTGCATATGATACCCTTCCTGGGCAAAATTTGTTAACATACAAAACATCCGATGACATCATTCTGAGAAAAAATGGCTGTGAACATTTTTGTACAGGGACATTTGGGTTCTTTTCTGACTTTCAATGATGTTCAATCAAAACGGCCTTGAATTTGAATTTTTTTTCTGAAGAAATATCTATCCTTGCCATGTATTAGACCCATTAGTTGTTGAAATCCAATGACGGCATGTTTGAAATTTTGGCTCTGAAAAAGTCAGGAATGAATCAAAGCATCCCCGTACAAAAATGTGCAGATCCATTTTTCTCAGAATGATGTCATCAGATGTTTTGGATGTTGACAAAATTTGCACTGGATGTTATCGAACGCAATGGCAATTTTAGACCATTTTTATTGTGAGGTTAGAGACTTGTAATTTTTCCCCTACTCACATGAGGACTCTATCTGTTGGAAAATGAGTACATCACAAAATTGAATTTGACATTTCCCCTCCTCTTTAAATAGATGTACAGGAAATGTTTTGTTAAATAGTTCATTGAAGTCTCCTTTTCTGAGGTCACAAGAGGTTGCCCTTTCCTCTTGGTGTTTAAAAGTTCAAAATTTTACGATATTTTAAAAAAACATTTCTGTGCTTCCCGGTCAGGTCCATCGCTAACTCGGAGGTGAGTGTCAAAGATGCGTCGGTCGCTTGGTACTTTGACGTTCTTGCTTCGACTGCTACGGTTGCCATGGCGACAAGCCCGCCTCTCAGGAGTATGATTCTGCTGCACACAAGGTCAATTTATACGTGACAGATATTTTAAACAAACAGAAATCTGTAAACAGTTGTAGGAAGTAAACAAAAGTGTACTGTGGTGGTTTTCTTGTAGTGATAGGAAATGTTGCAAAATATAGTTATTGGCCAGGGCCAAATTTCATAGAGCTGCTTAAGTACAAAAAGTAGCAAAGCACAACAAAATTGTGCTTACCATAATAAGGTTACCAGCCGAAATACCATGTCACATGTAAAATTTGTGACTGGTATCCAACTCATTATTGCTAAGCAGGGATTTTTAAGCAATATTTTCTGCTTAAGCAGCTCTATGAAATTGGGCCCTGTTGTTTCAACCCGGACGTTTCGAGTTTCTCAAAGGCTAAATGACAACAAACATAAACAGGTATACTGGTATAACAGAAGCAGTCAAGTGGAAAGAAATGAAAAGAGAGAGGCAGAAAGCACACAGAAAAAGCAAGGGATGAACAAAGAAGACGGAGACAAAGCGTGGGGGTGTAGAGGGAAGGGGCTGGTTTAACCACAGGAAAGTTTGACAGTTGCCATTGATTTTTAAAAGTATTGGCATAAGATTTGTTGTGGGTTCGATTCAAACCCGAGTAATATGCCTGTAGATTTTTTTCACACATCGGTGTAGGGTAAAATATAAATATGATTTGACGTGTTGCTGAAAATGTCCTTTGCTTTATAAGAACAGGCTTTTAGGGTTTCAGCTGATCAGTTGATTTCTTCCAGTTTAGTTTCAGAAAACTGAAAAACATTTTACAAAGTTTTTTTTGCAGGTAGTTTCAGTAACAGAGTTGTTTGTGTGCAAGAAGTTAACAAGACTTTGTAAGCTCAAACCTGAGGGACCATGGATAAATTAAGAAGGCGTTAGCACGCGTGCCGACGCGTTGCTGCACGTAGTCGTAAAATCGCACGGCCCCGTGCAACCTTTGGATTTGCGCTCCAGTGATTATTAGGTTCCCTCATTACCGAACTCTATTGTTGGTGCCTTTTGTTGGTCGGATTACACGGACAAGGCAGCTCGCAAGTAGCCCACAAAGGAGTGAAGGATTAGTGTTTGCGGTCTAGCTCAGGTAGGTACACCGGACAATGGTTTATCTAGTAAGCCGATTATAACTACAAAGTGATAATTGGCCTAAGCTTGCCAACACCATTGTTCCTTTGTTATACAGTGAGTCTCCCTCAAGACCGGACCATTGCAGAAGAACGCGTTCCTATGCGTGACACTGGGTGTTGTTTTTTTTTAGCTTGCACGCATAAAAACGCGAAGGATTGCGGTCGTGCCCGTGACATAATTTATCCATGGTCCCTTAGTGGGAGTTTGTATACTGGTGGCAACCCTTTTGCTGACATAACCAATGTTTTTTGTTTTCTTTCAATTAAAAACAAAACAAATAATTTTCCTTGCCGTTTGAAATAATATTCCATTAACTATGTATGTACCACTGAAATAACTCAAACTGTTTCCCCCCGTACAACAGGACGGCTCTCTCTCATATGCCACCCATGTCCCTGTCTACCAGCCAGGTCGGCAGGAATTCATTCCCTAGCCCTCATGTCTTGGATAAGACGGAGGATTTCCTCTACAACGTTGCCAGGTAAGACTTCATTTTCATAGGGGGGTAAGGTAAGGTAGGCCAGGGTGTGTCCACTTGATGTAAGACTCTTTTTGCAGTTCTTAAAGAAATATTGTCGCGTCAGTGCAACAAGGTTGAGTTTCCATTGTTTTGCATAAATCACCTTTTAACGTTTGGGGACGTTTTAAACAAACTGGTTGTTATTATTATTAATATTTATTATTATATATTCAGCATAAAAAAAGAACAATACAAAATACAGGAAGAACAAAATAATAATAAGCCAATGGCACATGCCTGGAATTAAAACAGTAAACTAAATAACTGTGACTCGGAAACCTTTAAGTCCAATGCCACTGGCTACATTAAAATAAATAAAAAATCTAAGAAAGACAAGACAAGTCTACTTGTACATAGGAATTATGAAGAAATTTAAAATAGAAAACATTAAAAGTTATATCTACACTGAATTACCTATAAAGCAAGTTTTATGCCTTAATTACTATGATAATTGTTGATACAACCTTGTTGTACTGACAATTACAGGCAGTTAAGATTGGTCAATAGGTCGTATTCTGAAGATACAATTCTGTTGCACTAAACTGCACTGCATGCTGTCGATGGTGATTAACGCCATCATTCACATCGCAACAACGTCGTATACGAGTAAGATACGACTTTGTTGCTCAGACCACATTAACAAACTACGACATCGTTTATTGTTAATAACCTGAATCTTACATTTTTGACCCAAAACCCCTGACTTTTACCGTTTGTTCATGCAAAAATAAAGAACCTTTTGTATATTTTAACTCAATGTGAAATCTGACCTTGTTGAACTGATGCGATGATGTATTCTCTTTTCCTTGTCTCTCCACTTCTTCAAGAAAAGTTTCTTTCTTTTCCCCCTTTTTGTTGACAGGAATTCAGAAGGCAGATTGGATATTGAAGGGATTAAGATTCTTCTTGAGCTCGGCCTGGCTAGAGGTAGTGTGGTCAGAATCATCAAGGCATTACAGCTTGTACTCGGTGAGATTGGGACACTCAATTTCTTGATTGTTCACATGATTCTGTGTCAAAATGCTAATTGCATTTGCCTTTTTGAGATATGGTGGACGCTATATGAGTGCACTGTTTGGTTTGGGTGGATACGATCAGATTTACCCAAACCTAATAGTGTCATAGTCCACCATATCTCAAAATGGCGTCTGTAGTTGAGGTATAAAAGAAAAGCAAGATTTTGTGTTCAAACAGCTTGATGACATTTAGGCTGAACATATGTGCCCAATTTCATGGCTCTGCTTACCGCTGAATTCTGAGCTTGCGATCACCATTTTTCGCTTACAGGGCAAGCACCAAATTTCTGCGCTTGCTGTGTAAGTGAAGAAAGCCTAGTAACGTGGAGTACGCACGCGCAAAACAAATTCCCTGCTAAAGTGTGAAATACGGTTGATGTAAGTGCGGTATTCGCTGCCACCGTAAGTTGGGATATTTTGCTTGTGGTAAGCAGAGCCATGAAATTGGGACCGGATGTCATCTGTTCAAGGCTTGTGAATGATGCCAGGTACCAGCCATCCAAACCATCATGCAGCTACCAGGGACGTATTGACCTTTGCCAATGACCTTTTGCTTGGTGTCCTCGGTTACCATTTGATGGTTTAACACGAATACCAGCTGTCTCAGAAATAGGACGTGTTTAAGCATGTGTGCGTGTTCGTGCAGTGCATACCACGCTCATAGAGTAAGATCATCGGTGCGCTATGCAACACTCCATCCATACTAGCACATGCAAGTGATATATCTCACCCAATAAAAATCAATGAATTCTAATATTGGTGCCTGTCAAGCGATAAAGTCAGGCTTTACCCTGATGGATAAAGACGACAAGGCAATTCTTGGGCCTGTAACGCTTCATTGTTTTGAGGGCAAAGCAGTTTTACGTTATCTCTTTGATAAAAAGATTTTTACTGGAACATTTCAAGGGGCACCGAGGCAGGACCAGGGGCAAGGAGGGAAACGCCGTTGCTGCCCTCCTGAAGTACCAGACTTTCAGATTTGGTCAGGGTTTTCCTCATGAGGGGTTCTTGCCTTTTATTGATAAATGTTTTCCTGATATCAACAGACGGTAATGATGAGAAAATCTCGGCGGTGAAGCTGATGAAGTCGCTGAACACAGTCACAGAGAAAATGCTCAGGAAGTACTGTGAGTATTACGAGATCCAGGATTTACCGTTAATATAGATAGATGGATAAAACTTTATTATCCACCTGGGGAAATTTGTGTGGCCTTTTGACAGTATAAGAAGTGTAAAATACACAGAACACTATATTATTTGTTTTGTTCCCTTACACCGATGTGTATTAAGCACTCTAAACTCAGTACTTTCCCAAGTTCTGTGAAAAAAAATCCACAGGCATATTACTCGAGCAGGATACGATCCCACGACCTTTGCCGTGCTAGAGCAGATGTCTTACCACTAGACCACCGTGCTAGCCCGGTGGCTAGAGGCAGTTCGAATCCTATATTTTAGGTACCTGCTGCTAAAAAATTAAGACAGTAAAAAAATTATAGTGTTTGTTTGACAAGAATTCTATGGTTCTTGATATATGACTAAATGTAAATTAAGACTTTAAAAAAACATATAGTGTTTGACAAGAATTCTCTATTTTCAATTTGATTTAAATCAGATACACATTTATTTCCATACTTCTATGAAAAAATAACGACAACTACATGTAATAATGGAGTAAAGCATAAAATAACAATAAGTAGCAATAAGCAGGATAATTGTTATAAATAGAGTATGGGGCTGTTTTGATAAGCAGAAGCTTGTAGAAAACAGCCAGACATATACAAACACATAAACAACAAAACAAACAGACAGACACGCAAACAAAAGGACAGACAAACACTGGACAAGACAGCTACACCGACACAAGATACATAATATAATATTTCAGAACTATGACTGAATGTATGTTAAGACGGTAAAAGTAACCCAGTGTTTTCAACATCTAATCTGCTTGTGTTCTGTTTGAATTACAGCGACACAGTTCACAGTGTCCCTAGCAGGGTGTGACGGAGGGCAGAAGGAGAGCTCTAGCGGACCGGCCAACGTCCTGTCCAGCAGCTGGACAAGTGATTGTAAGAATTTAAGGCCAGTGTTCATTTCCATCTCATTGATTATTTTAACAGGCTGGAAAATATTTGAATGATAACTATTATCATAACAAATGAAGGTACATCGAGATTGCACAGAAAAAAAATGTAAACTCTCTAGACTTTGTTTAGAAAATAGAGTGACCTTGTTCATTCCAGGGCAGACAAGATACTACACTGGTCATATGAGAAATTTCTCCTTATTGATTGTAAATACCACATAAAGAAAAGAATTTGAAGAAAAAAAACAAGGAAAAAAAAAAAAAACGGCTGAAAAGTTTTGAGATCCCCCCTGTTTTTCATTTCAAAAATTACAATCTCCAATTACATGTTAGATTTTGTTTTCTTTAATTGAGCTGTGTACATTTTGTGCCTGCAGGACATCCAGGCTATCTGGCTCTTTTGTAAACATGTATGTCAGAGGTTCTGTGGTCTATACATATATAAATTAAATACAAACAAATAAAGCAATCAATCCTTTGAGAAAAAATTTGTTTTTTTCTTCCTTGTTCTTAATTTAAGGTGAACTTTTAAACTTAAACATGATTTTTACAAATTTGTTGCAGCTTATTTGTCCGAGAAGACCAAAGTCAACATGTTTTTCACCAGCGAGACGCCGTTCTATCTCACTAAGCTACAGATCAAGGTAGTTCAAATGAAAAATCAAATGAAGAAATCATAAATCATAAATCAAATCAATAAGTCATAAATCATAAATCAAATGAATAAGTCAGTGTGTAAATTGAAATCCTGTTATTCTTGCATTGGGGTATAAAGAACAATTTTAATTTCATAGTTTTGCCCTACACTTAATTGTAAGCAAGTAGAGTTTACAGAACTAAAACGAAATTCATTGTTAGTTGCAGTACCCGCTGCTAGCACATAGAATTCGAACTGCCTCTAGCCACCAGGCTAGCTCGGTGGTCTAGTGGTAAGACATTCTGCTCTAGCAATGCAAGGGTCAAGGGTTTGAATCCCACCCAAGTGATTTGCCTGTGGATTTTGTTCACAGAACTCGGGAAAGTACTGAGTATACAGTGCTTAAAACACATCGGTGTAAGGGTAAAAACAAATTGTATTCTTTATCATGATGCAAAGTTAACATCTATTAAATTCATTGTTGTTTACCATACACTGAGGACTTGAGACAAAATTGAACATCAAAAGAAGCGATTATTTGCAGTTTGAAAGTTCAGAGCCCAGACCTTGTGTACAGTTTGTGTTCAGACCATAGATATAGAACATAGAGAGACTGCTATGTATGTGGTTATCTGTGGTTATCTGCTTTGAGTCAGTGTGTGCACACTGCCATTTTTAGCTGTGTGGCAAATTTAAGGATTTCCATTGGTTGATTTGTGTGTCACATGGTATTGATACTCATTGTCCACAGCTGACATAGAGGGCGTGCACAGCAGACACAGACGACAATTCGTCAACATTTTACGAAGAGCCTCATATCTTAAAGTGCCAAATTATTGATTGGTACTGCAAGGGGCCTATATTGCAATAAAAGCATTTTGCGTTTTCACGAAGAGCCACCAGCCCCCAAAGATGCATGTAATACATTGCAACAGAAGAGCATAAATGTAGGTGAAATCGTTTTCCAGGTTTCAAGAAGAGCCACTTATGTCAGTGTGCGCGTGATCACGTTATTCAGTTGGGTGTTTAAGTAGGTCACCTCACTTTTCAGGTTTCACGAAGAGACACATATTTTTGACTTATTACTATGGCAATCAGCTAATATATTCAAAGAAATTAATTTATCAATGGAGAGGTTAAACTTTTACAGAATCATATGAGAGGTCTTAAACTGCAAACCGTGGCTTCAGTATTGCAGATTTGCAGTTATAAGCTAAGCACATTGTAAAATGTAAATCTCAATCACAAGTTTTGACATAAGTGGCTCTTCGTTAAAACGGTGACAAATTAAGCTTGGCATTCTTCATGTTTTATTATTGGGATTCAGAAACATTTACTATACTTAAAATTAGTGTCATCTTTGAGTAAAAGAACGTCAGAACATTATTTAGGATTTTTCAAGTGAATTTTCTTCAAAGTATGTTCAAATTTTTGTGTAATTTTTGTCTTCATTCAGGTTTGCAAAGGAGCCATAGGAGCCAAAGCTGGTTTCATCTTTGTTTATGACGACAAGTGAGTTTAAAACATACATATATTTTAACCCTATCTTTCTAGAGTTATTTACTACGATCCTTCCTCACTGTAAACAAGACATAACAACATACGGTAGCCCAACACCCTAACTGTTGGACTCTGATTATATATTTTTTATTATTTTATTACACTTCACACTGGCAAAACACTAAAAGGAATGAATAGATACAAACCAAGAATTATAACATGACAGAGATATAAAAATAGGTACAAATATTCAAAATTGTATAAAATACCAAGCCAGTGAGTGGCAAAGAGGAACAGGTGACCAGTACCTCTACAAGGCCGTCCTTCTACAAAAATTACCAACAAGTACCCCGCCCTTAAATATTGAAAAAAGAAAAAAAGAGAAAAAAAAGGCGCGTTCAGGCAAAACAGACAATCACATACGACAACAGGGGCAACAGCAGTGCGACACCCAGGTTCACACATCATGTGCTGAGAAACTATGGGTATAAGTACGGCAGGTAGTTGGTGGGATTGTGCCTTTGATGATACAAGCATGGAATTTGATACACAGTCAGAGCATTTCATGAGAAAGATATTTGGTTCAAGGGGTTCTGCAAACAAAAAATTGACTACTAGAGTGGGATTTGAACCTGTGATCTCTGGATTAACGTGCCGGTGCTTTATCAACTGAGCCATCTGGCCCTGATGTTGCTGACACGTTAATCCAGAGGTCGCAGGTTCAAATCTCGCTCCATTCAATTCTTCTTTGTTCAACCCAATATTTATTAAAATTTACCTGTCAGTTTTCCCTTGGTTTATTACTCAATAAAAATATATCAAGTAATAAACCACAAGGAAAACAGACTAGAATGTATAATCACACGCAATTTTTGAATTTTTGAATTTTTCAAAAAGGCTGCCATTGCTTGTTGTTCTACTTGAAAGATTTTACCTCATTGTCTGAACCTCTCGGCTCTTTTTTTTTAACTCTCAGGGAGGAATTTGATCTTGCCCGGAGTGTGGCCAAGTTTGAGATGTACGATGCCTGGACTGCAGGGGAGTACCGCATCCTTCACGGTCTAAGGTAAGAGAGGGTTACTGCTTCGGGGAAAGTATTAACTGGAAAAAATATCATCAAGTTATTAAACGGGCACTTAACCAACTAAACAGTATTTTTTTATGTCAGTGAAAAAACGTTGTATCTCCTAAAAAGGCACTTAAATTACGCGCGTGTTTGAAATTGTCAAAACATCTCTTACCTACAGCGTCATTAGAACTCCGTTTTCTGTAGTCTTGTTTATTGCTGTCTAGTCCATTCGTTTGTCTGTATTGCTTGTTTTGTACTGGTAGTTTAATAACCTGTTTTATTTAATTTATTTTATGTTCAAGGCTCTCCCTTTAGAAGCTTTGACTTCTTGTGTACAGCCTCCATTTGTTGATGGATGATGATAATGATTAAGACTTGCTTTTCAAGAATTTCTTTTTTTGGTTTACATTAAGTGTTATTTAATATTACTGTTATCATTTATAATGAAGTCTTTGAAGTGAACAGGGACTATACATCCACATTGTATTTGTTGTTGTAACTGATTTTTCCCTCGGTTTTTGAAATTATCAGATTGTTTACAAACAGGCATTTTATTTATTTGTTTGTTGACAGAACTGCGTCCATCGCTGGTAAACCTGACAACCCTGTAGCTTACTTCACGCTGGGGAATGACTGGTAATACAAAAACAAACCCAAAAAACAAACAAACAACAACAACAAAAAACAAAACCAAAAACCCCCCAAACCCAACCAATAAACAAAACAAACCTAAATATAGTCATGCTTCTTATGACTGAACAATATCGCATTTTAAGGAAAAATTTGAAAGAAGTGGATGAGAATCTTGCTAAGAGTGATGGATAGTGGAATTTGAGAAACCCCAAAACAAATTACAGTAGTAATTTAGCTTTAAAGTTAAGTTAGTTTAGAAGACATAAAATTCAAAGAACCGTGTTGGTAAAAGCACCAAATTCTATGACTTGAATTTGTTATATTGTGAGTGAAACATTGATATAGACTGCTTGGTGTTTAATGGCAGCATGATTCTACAAGCATTTATTAACCCTGGCTCCTACGTTTCTCTGAGACCCTCCCATGTTCTCCAAAGTTTTCCACTCTATTAAACTCAACACCCAAATGTTTGGACTAGGTTATAAAGACAACTTCCTAAGTAAGATTTTGGACTGGTGTGGATTTTTTTTAAAAGACTTTAATTGAAATATCAACAATTTTTAAGTGGAAACTAGCTTACAAGTGATAGCATATAATTTCATGTTTGTGACCCGTAAGCTTGTTTGTGTTTACCTTGTTTACCTTGTAATCCTTCTCTTGTTTCTATATTCACAGGGACGAGGTCGAAGTTCATCTCGATGAGTTGACCCTAGGTCGTTACATCCTCATCAAGTTCCTGCGGCCACGGGATGCGGTCGCTGCAGAGCGGCTCGGCATCCTCGGGGTCAGGTTCTATGGTCATGTGACTAACTCCTCCGCCGTTGACAACATGATTAAGGTGAGGCATCTGCAAACCATCTTGGTCATGTACCCTGTCTTCAACAGCAATTATAAATGTTGGTTGCCATTATATAGTAAGGAGCCATGCTATGGCAGTGTCCGAATTAACGGCTTCAGTAGTGGCTATGGCCTGGGTCCAATTTCATAAAGCCTGTAAGCACAAAAACTTGCTAAGCACAGACAAAACTTGCTAAGAAGAAACGGGTAACCAGCCAAAATTTCATAGAGATACCATTGTTGTCACTGGTTCCCAACTCATTTTTTGCTTAGCAAACAAATTTGCTAAGCAGTATTTTCTGCTTAACAGCGCTGCTTAACGGTAAGCAAATTTTTGTGCTAACTATAGCAGGAAAATTTGCTTAAGCGTGAGCGTATATCACAGGTTAGCCAGAAAATTAGGTGGCAAGCTTGCGCGTTCACCATGGATTTTCATTGTTACGTCATTCATTTTCATACAGTAAGTACCGGAAGGTTAGCATGCCGTTTCTTGTGCTTCAGTTAGCAGCTCTATGACATGGAAACTCGCACAGTAAGCAAAAAATCGGCTGTTAAGCAGCTATATAAAATTTAGCTCAGATCACTCAAAAAGGCCTATTCTTCAACACTGCAGCTGTAGCCAATGTCCATAATGGTTGAGATCTGATATTTCAATATTATCAATATTTTATAATTCAACACACTTTAACAACACATGGTTGTAGTGAATATATCTTGATAGTGAACATTAATATTTTCCTATGTCTAACCCGAGATATTGTCCTTTTTCTTCGTCCAGATTTTGGTGGCCCCCATACCCTTTGACCAAGAAGCAACGATCAACTCGGCAGAGCTGTGTATCAGAGTACTTCATTTCGTTGTCAGAATGACTAAAAATCAGGTATTAGAAATTGTGAATCTTATTTCAAAAGATTGACAAATGATCTCTTCAAATTAGCAGTTGAAAAAAAGATACATATTTTTACAAGGTTTTTTTTAAACAAAAGGGTAGGAATGAAACCCTAACCACTCCAACATTTCAAAATCCAACTGCATGTTTTGTTTGAATCTGTTGGAGTGACGACTGCACTTGTAAACTGATTATGCTTAACATGAGATCAGGCGTACCACCATAATCATAGTCCAACAGTTTAGATGTTTAGTTACTGAATGGTGTTGGACTGAGGACTGCACTAGTAAACTGATTATGCTTTACATGGGATCAGGCATACCACCATAATCAGAGTCCAACAATTTTGGTGTTGAGTTACTAAATGGTGTTGGGCTGAGGACTGCACTAGTAAACTGATTATGCTTTACATGGGATCAGGGGTCGATTTCACAAAGAGTTAGGACTCGTCTTATCTCGAGTTAGGACGAGTAACTCGTCCTAACTCGGGACTTGTCCTAGGAACGATTTCACAAAAGATAGGAAGGGTTGAACGCGTCCTAATTACCTTGGAAACGGCCCCGAACCCGTCCTAACTTAGGACCGGTACGAGGGTCGTCCTAGCGATCGCGAAAAATTGACAAACTCTCCGTTGTTTTTTTCTTGTTATTAAAGCCAAACCTATTGAAAATGAATTAAACAAATCGAACAGGCAAGCGAATTAAACAAGGTTATTGTTTATTAAGCCTTTTTTATTTATTGGAAAACATCAGAAATCAGACTGCAAAAAGTTACGAGATCATCACCGTAGAGCCTAAAAAATAGAATGTACATAGCAAATACGACGGACGGAGGACAAAATCATCACATTCACGGCACCTTCTTTACAGTTTTTTTCGCCCAAATTACATTTTCTCCCTCCTTTTAATCAACAAATATGCACAAACCAGCTTACCTCAGCTCTATATAATCACACACATTGATTGTTTACTCATAAAGGCCTAAAATCAACCGTAAACTATCAACATTTTGTCGCCAAAGCGAAAACAAAATGGCGACAATTTGTTTTTTTCTTGAATCTGTGCTGCAGAAGGTTCAGACGGCCGTTTCATTAACGAAGCAATAAAACAACTAAACAGCCGTGCATACTTTTGGCTGACCACGAAGGTTCAGACGGCCGTTTCATTAACGAAGCAATAAAGCCATCAAAAAGTTGTTGCATTAGCATTTTCAGTCTCGTCCGAGAATTATATTGTGGTTTTATATTATTTACGACTCGTCCTGCTTAGGACGGGTTTTGTGAAATCGATCCTAGGATCGATCTTAGCTAGGATCGATCTTACGGCTGGGACTCGTCCTAAGTCCTAGGATCGATCCTAAGTTAGGATGGGTTTTGTGAAATCCACCCCAGGCATACCACCATAATCAGAGTCCAACAATTTGGGTGTTGAGTTACTGAATGGTGTTGGACTGAGGACTGCACTAGTAAACTGATTATGCTTTACATGGAATCAGGCATACCACCATAATCAGAGTCCAACAGTTTGGGTTTTGAGTTACTGAATGGTGTTGGACTGAGGGCTGCACTAGTAAACTGATTATACTTTACATGGAATCAGGCATACCACCATAATCAGTGTCCAACAGTTTGGGTGTTGAGTCACTGAATGGTGTTGGACTGAGGACTGCACTAGTAAACTGATTATGCTTTACATGGAATCAGGCTTACCACCATAATCAGAGTCCAACAGTTTGGGTGTTGAGTTACTGAATGGTGTTGGGCTGAGGACTATACTAGTAAACTGATTATGCTTTACATGGGATCAGGCATACCACCATAATCAGAGTACAACAGTTTGGGTGTTGAGTTACTGAATGGTGTTGGACTGAGCACTGCACTAGTAAACTGATTATGCTTTACATGGGATCAGGCATACCATCATAATCAGAGTCCAACAGTTTGGGTTTTGAGTTACTGAATGGTGTTGGACTGAGGGCTGCACTAGTAAACTGGTTATGCTTTACATGGGATCAGGCATACCACTATAACCATGAGCGTTATATACAAGTAGGTTACACAGTGTTTAGTAGCCTACAGGGCAAGTTGAGAAGTGGTACTTACTATACTAGCCCAGTTTTTTACTAGACATTCTACGCTGGGCTAGTGTTAAGGGTGAGCTAAGCACCATAATCAGAGTTATTGTACGGCGTTGGAATTTGTCAGAGTGGGGAAGGATCTTAGTAATCACCCAAGGGAGTTCGGATTAATGGTTATGTTTTTGAATTTCCCCTTTTGGCAGGATCTGCTGAAGAGAGTTGAAGGCAACAACGCTAAGATGGCAACCCTTGATATGCAGTCAGTCACATTGGGTCTGATTACTAAGCTCTACCACTCCATACCAACGAGGTAAGGCCAAATAAAATAAAAAAACATGTTTAGCGTCCTGCCTTTTTGAAAAAAGGAAGGAGGAGGGGCCTTTTTTTTTTCTTTTTTCTTTTTTTCAAAATGGCCGCCCGACAACTTTTTCGAGACAACCGGCCGGGCTATTTTTCAAGATGGTTGCCAGCTTTTTTCGGTGTGCTTTTTTCGCTGTGCTGAAGTCGAAAATACAATCTTATTTATTAAAAAAAAATTTAAAAATCGTCAGGGGTAACAAAAATGTATCATTTTTTTCTTTCAAAAAAAAAAAGGAGGCGGCCTCTAAAAAGGAAGCGGGCGGGGACGCTAAACATGTATTTTTTTTTATTTGGCCTAAGAACCTTCAAGTATTTTGTATACGCTTATTTGTTGCCAAATGAAGTCAATTGATTGCAACGCTGTGCACTGCCATAGCTGTAGTTGCACCACACAACGTTGATGAATAATGTAAAACTTTCAGATACAGTACTTTGACTTAAGCTATGGCTTCTTTACATGCTTCTAGTAAGCGTCTTCATCAGTGACGAGCGAGTCGCTTAGCTTTTTTTCTTTCCATAACATTTTCCAGTGAGTCGACCAACCATTTGAAACCATTCAACTGCATGGGTTGTGTATGGTGGCACAACTATGCACAGAACTAACTGTGTACATTGTGTACTGTGTAGATGCATTCACAACATGATATCATATTGCAGGCTGGCATAGTTTATCTATCATTCAAAACCACAGTGGATGAAATTAAATGGTCAGACAGTAGGAGGGTTGACAGTGTAGATGCATTCACCACATGATATCATATTGCAGGCTGGCATAGTTTATCTATCATTCAAAACCACAGTGGATGAGATTGAATGGTCAGACAGTAGGAGAGTTGACTGTTTACCGTGTAGATGTATTCACCACATGATATCAGATTGCAGGCTGGCATAGTTTATCTATCCTCCAAAACCAGAGTGGATAGTATTGAATGGTCAGACAGTAGGAGGGTTGACTGTGTACTGTGTAGATGCATTCACCACATGATATCATATTGCAGGCTGGCATAGTTTATCTATCATTCAAAACCGCAGTGGATGATATTGAATGGTCAGACAGTAGGAGGGTTGACTGTGTACTGTGTAGATGCATTCATCATATGATATCAGATTGCAGGCTGGCATAGTTTATCTATTGTTCAAAACCACAGTGGATAATATTGAATGGTCAGACAGTAGGAGGGTTGACTGTGTACTGTGTAGATGCATTCACTACATGATATCACATTGCAGGCTGGCATAGTTTATCTATCATTCAAAACCAGAGTGGATAATATTAAATGGTCAGACAGTAGGAGAGTTTATGATGATTTGGTTCAGGGCAAATAAATGATAATTTTACAAGTAATATTTGACAGCTGGATCGAATATACTCTTCTTACACCATTGTCACACCATTCCCTATAATTTCTCGGTTGTGTTTTTTCAGTAACTCCCAGTGGACGCTGATTCGCATGTTGACCCTGAAGTTGTTACATCACAGCTACCCTTGCATCATGAACAAGCTGGAGACGGACACCGCTAAGCATAAACTCAAGAAGATCATCACCCAAGCTCTCCCAGCTGAAGAAGGAGCTGTAGCAGGGGAGGAGAAGGTACAGTATTTTTGTCTTCTCATCGTTTTTTTTCCAACTTTGGGGCCTTAAAAACACATGTGTCACATTGGTGATTGTCAAAGACCAGTATCCACACTTGATGTGACCCATCATATACATAAAATAACAAACCTGTTAAAGTTTAAGCTCAATCGGTCATTGGAGTCGGGAGAAAAAAAGTGGGGAAAAAAACCTTAAATGTTTTCACTGTTTTCAAACATTGAGTTTTTCAAAAACTATAGCCTTTCAAGCAAAAATATTTCAAGGGAGTGTTTTCCACCATGACCATCTTTATACCATGTAAGTTATTTGCAAATTTGTGAACATTTATATTTTTACTCTTACCAATGTTATGCACACCCATTAAAGGCCCTGTACACTATTGGTAAGATCGAAAAACACAAATGTTCACAGATTCACACACAACTTACATGATTTAAAGTAAGTAATGGTAGAAAGGGTTCCTTAAAATATTTCTGCCTAAAATGCTATCGTTTCTGAGAAGTGAGTAAAACAATAGTTTTTGTCACGCGCGATATTTAAAAAAAACAGAAAACACATAATGTCTCTTTTCACTATTTTCTCGTGATCTCGATGACCAATTGAGCTCAAACTTTCACAGGTTTGTTTGTTCATGCATATGTTGAATCACACAAAATGTGGACACTGATTTTGAGCTGTTACCAAAAGTGTACAATACCTTTAAGTAGACCTCAGAGAATATAAACTAGGTGCCCCCCTTGGCTTTTTGGGTGTTTGGTGACTCTTGGCTGAGCAATCTAGCAATTCGGACTCAAGTTCTGATGAAAGAGTCATCAGAGTGAAGGTTTTTAATCACACAGTTCTTAAGGATTGCATTTTAGTAAGGAGTCTTGTCAAAATTAACCCAGGACAGGTAGTCGGATAACAATTCTCCGATGTCAAATTTTTGTTGGATTTCTGTCGGACTCTATTTCTATGACAGACATGGTTTTACTTGCTGAAAGGCACAAAGTTCTCCGACGACACACTAAAGACATGCCCCATGCCAATGCACCCCGCTGAGCGCTCTGCGGTTTGACTCGCTGATTAAATGTAGTATAAGCAAACTTGCGGTTTTGGAGTGATCTGGAAGGTTTGAAGGTCATTGTATTATGTGTAGAGGAGTTGATTATAGTTAGCCATGTAGAGAACTCCTGCTTGTATTCCAGTAGATAGCAATTAAAGTCTCTGCGATTTGTAAACAAATGTAACCCAAGGTACTGTGAACTTCTCCCATGGTTTCTCCAACACCCAATTTCAAACAAGGTGAATTAATGGTGGGTGAATTACCTTGTCCTGGACGGTCGTTACCCACCGGTTGTCCTGGACTAATTTTGGCAAGGTCCCTAAGTAGATGCCTGTCTTATTCTCTTCTTTCTACAGGATGCTGGGAAGCCAGATTGGTTAATAGAATGGGAGGAGTGCAGCCAGAAGATGTTTACTCATCTATGTGGCTTGGTGAATCAAGACCCGCCTCCTGATAGTCCCGAGATGCTCCTGAAGGAAGCCGCTAAGGAGGCCATTCTGGATGGTAAGACATAACAAATCTCCTTGAACGATAACAAGTTCTGGATAATCTTGTGCCGAGGGCAAAAACAAGACTTCTAAAGTGGAAGAAATGTTCAACAAAATTTAGTTCTGAGGGGTTAGGAAAGTTTCTAGATCTCTTTCGATCTGTTACTATTATGAAATTCCAATATGTATCCAATAATGGTTTTCCTGCCAGTTGACTTCCTGCAATGTACATGTTGCACAAAATTTTCCTATTGGCTGTCGAATTCCTAAGGTTGGCCAGAAATAAATTTTCCTATTGGCTGATGAATTCCTAATTTTCCTAATGGCTGTCAAATTCCTACCTGCAGCCAGGAACACATTTTCCTATTAGCTGTCAAATTCCTACCTGTAGCCAGAAACTAATTTTCCTATTGGCTGTCGAATTCCTACCTGTAGCCAGAAACAAATTTTCCTATTGGCTGTCGAATTCCTACCTGTAGCCAGCAACATTTTTTCCTGTTGGCTGTCGAATTCCAACCTGTAGCCAGAAACACATTTTTCTATTGGCTGTTGAATTCCTAACTGTAGCAAGAAACACATTTTCCTATGGGCTGAATTCCTACCTGTAGCCAGGAACATTTTTTCCTGTTGGCTGTCGAATTCCTATTTATAGCCAGGAACAAATTTTCCTATTGGCTGTCGATTTCTTACCTGTAGCCAGGAATAAATTTTCCTATGGGCTGAATTCCTACAAGCCGCCTGTGCCAAATGCTGATGATACATGTGATAAGTTTTCTCTAATTCAAAATTAATCAGGCCAAAGTTTCGCTGACTTTCAACAACAAATACCCCTGTGCCAAATGCAAACATAAAGGAAATGCCACTAAATAGTTTCTCGCTTAGAAATATTAGGGATAAAATTTAATGTTTCAAGTATCGCCATATTAATATTGTTATTTTTTTTAATTTTTTTTTTTATAGTGTTTTTACAGTTCCTAACTAGCATTTTAATGGTGTAATTTTTCTGTTGTTTTAGGTATTATTGTATATTATTGTATATTGTGTTTTTTGTTTTTTATGCTTTTGATACTGTCAAAAGACCACACGAATTTGCCCTGGAACTACTAGTGCGTAACGTAAAGTACTATTTTAGGAGATACAACGTTTTTGCACTGACACAATGATATGTTCTCCACACCATTTTAGGAGCGGCAGTGTTTTTTCCAGACAAGGATGCCAGGAAGAAAGAATTGTTCCGCTTGATGGATTTATTAAGTGTAAGTATTCTTCACAGTCATCTTAAAATCAATCAATCAATCAATTAATCGTAACATTTATATGGCGCAATATTCCAACGGTCCGCCGTACAGTAAGCTCTTTTAAACAGGTGAGATTGGAGTGACGTCTTGAAAGTCGGTATTGTAGGTGATTGCCTGATGTTGTAAGGAAGACTGTTCCAGATCCTGGGGGCCGGGGCAGAAAAGGCGCGGTCACCTCAACTGTGCCTTGCTTCTAGGGATGAATAATGCAGATCTGTCAGATATTGAGCGCAAGTTACGAGTTGTTTTATGGAAGGTCAGTAGGTTGGTCACAGGCCTGTGAAATATCAGCTTTAAAGCGGATATCCTGGGTTTTTTTTCCCTTTTTTTTTTTCCCCTTATATATGCTTGGCAACAGTAATGTACAACTACAATAATGTGAAATAAGCCTAGTTACTGGATCAATGGGGTGCCCCAATTTGACCAGCGTAAGTGCGTGACACGCTCACTTGACGTTCCACGCTCACTTGACGTTCCACGATCATTCTTACATCATGAAGTGTTTCAGCTCTTTTTCTAAGGGTCCACTCACAGGCCTGTGGTCAGGTATGCTGGACCACGAGAACAGTTTCAATCTCTGGCTGTGCTCCGTGGTCATATTAGGGGTCATTTTAGGGTCGATATGGCTGGCTGCCAAAGGTGCCCTTGCATGCCTGCGGCTCGAACACGTTGTAGCCGCGTCCTTCGCAATTCAGCTTCTCAGCTGCCAGTAAGGATGATTAGCCTCCGAAGTTATTATTAAGGGAATAAAAGAGAAGGCGACGAGTTCTTAAACGGTCGTTTAAAACCGGCAGGGTCGTGGCCGTGTGATAAAGGCCCGAGCCGAAGGCGAGGGCCTTTATCGCACGGCCATGACCCTGCAAGGTTTTAAACGGCCGTTTAAGAACGAGTCACTACTCTTTTATTCCCATTCATAAATGCCCTTATGTTAAAAAGCAATATAATATCACAATTATAAACAATGTCACACTGTTTCTTTTGCGAATTTTTCGAAGTTTGCAAATTTCCAAAAACTTTTGTAAAAATGTTTTGTGCGCGTCGGTCGGTGTGTATACGTGCGTGTACACACATATTACGCGCTGTTACTAATAGCTATGAATTGCGTTCTGCGTAATTTAAATTGGTGTACATGAGCTTGCGCGCCCAACACGCGAAGCCAGCCGGTCTTAAACAGCTTCAGCTGTGTCTTTATCAACCGTTTAAACACCCCCACGTGACGCATTCTCCACCAATAGGAGTAGCGAAACTGTCTGGGGTATTTATGAATATGTATTTGAAGTGATTGGAAATAATGTTTTGCATTTAATTTTCAAGTTGATTTTACTTTAAAGGGAGTTTATACTTTTGGTAAATTTCAAAGACCAGTATCCTCACTTGGTGTAGCCCAACATAAACATGAAACAACAAACCTGTGAAAGTTTAAGCTCAATCGGTAATTGCAATCACCAGAAAAAAGTGGGGAAAAACCTTAAGTGTTTTCACTGTTTTCAAACATCAAGTTTTTGACTCATGAGATCAAAACTAATTGTTTTACTCATTTCTCAAAAACAACAGCACCTCAGCCAGTAATATTTCAAGGGAAGCTTTCTATCATCATTATCTTTAAACCATGTAAGTTTAATGTAAATCTGTGAGCTTTTCTGTTTTGTGTTTTTCCAGAAGTATAGAGACCCTTTAAGACAATTTAAGCTCTTTGAAATGTTGTTTTAATGGGGTTTTTTCTAATTGGTTTTCCGCTTGTTACTCTGGATTTCTTTATGGCAGAGTAACGTTGAAGCAGCTACCAACCTCGTCTTCCAGTCGCTGTGTCATCATTTTGGAAGCATCGATCCGAGCGGCCTGCTCAATCTGCCCACAGGTCCAACAGACGTAAGTTTCCATCAACATGGAATAATTGAGCCCAGAAATAATAATAAATAATAATACGCAGTTCTTATATAGCGCTTTATACTCCCGATGGGTGTCATAAAGCGCTCAGTTTTTTTCCAACAAGGTAAGTGGAGTTACGTGTTGAAGTATGAGACCTTTTTCCTTTACATAGCACCATGTAATGGTTTACATGGTGCTGTGGCGCAATATGCAGCCAATCAAACCAGGAACACCGGGGCGAACCCCTTCTCTTGACGATAAGTGCACTGGGTATTTTTACGTGCATTACACAACACACGGACAAATGTACGGACCAATTTTGTTTAAAGAGGGTCTCCGAGGTCAAATTGAGTTTTGTGATGCACTCATTTTCCGAAAGATAGAGTCGTCATGAAAGTGGGCCAAAAATTACAAGTTTCTAACCGCACGTTAAAATGGTGTAAAATGCCATTTTATTAGTAACTCTTTCAGAGTTAAAGTTGAAACATGAAGATATTGGACATCAAAAACAAATGAGTCTGTACATTTCAAAGAGGAATTTTGCCCCAGTGAAAAGGTTGAATTTGACTGGATATCATACAAATTTAGAAATGAACTGAAAATTCTCTGTACAAAACTGTACACACGATATATTTTGAAATGTGACGTCGTCAAACATTTTTGGATTTTGACAAAAATTGCACTTGAAGGGTATCAAACACAATGGCATTTTACACCATTTTAACGTGAGGTTGGAGACTTGTAATGGATTTTCCTTTACATAATGACTCTGTCTATTGGAAAATAAGTGCATCACAAAACTAAATTTGACTTTGGAGCCCCTCTTTTACAACTGGTTAACTAGTGGTTGTTTAGTGACATACGTAGGGCATGCGCAAAGAAGTTATAGTGCAAACGACTCTAGTCATGTCATGTCAATGCGACCGGCGGCTCAACATACGTTATCATTTGCTTATAACTTGTCCACTCTGCATTGTGCTATGAAAAAGGCTATGGTAACCAGCGATGCGACCATGCCCGGTAGGCTGGTTCCAAATAGTCGACTAGAGTGGTGCAATTATCGTCGACTAGACAGAGTTCGGGAAAACTTAGTCGAACTATAGTCAACGATAGTCCTTGCGCAAACTTGGCCAGAAATGTACAAACAACTTATGATTAACAATTATGCATAACTTTTTTGTCAGCGCAACAGCATGGTATTTCGTTTTTTGTAATACTGTGGTTTTGTACAAAACATTATATTGCTTTGATTTTATCCTTACGCCGATGTGGGATAAGCTTTCTATACTCAGTGCTTTTTCCCCGAGTCCTGTTGAACAAAATAATCAACAGGCTACTCAGGTGAGATTCAAACCCAAGACACTCTAGCATTCCAGTAGTTTAGAGCAAATGTCTTCACCACTAGTCCACAGAGTGTGCCGGGTGAAGAGGGGCAAGTTGGAATCCCGTATTGTTAGCAGCGATACCCACTGTAAAGCTAAAACCAAAATACTACACTTATCCTGATGCAGTTATTACAGTTAACAAAAACTGTATGTCTCGGTGCGACAGGGTTTGTTGTGTGAAACGTCCGGGACAGTTTCAGCTAGATAAGATGTTGTAAAGTTGTAAAGATTTTGTGTATAGACCCATTGCATATGACGTCACACTCTCAAAAAGGAGGCAGATCAATGGACGTTAGCTGTTCTCTGTGCGTAAAAACGTGCGCGTGACCTCAGCGTACCTGTAGCGTTTCGCGTTATGCAAGGGGGACCTATTGATTTCTATAGCCCCCTTACACAACGCGGAAGGCACCTCCGAACAATGCACGTCATTTTGGGTGTCAACTCTCTTTTGTGCATGTTTGCATACGATTTTGACACCCAAAATGGCGGACAGGATAGGCGCATGTGAGTACGCTGCGCGTTGTGCAAGGGGTCTATAGCTATTTTAGGAGGTACATATTTGCTCTGACCTGCCTCTAACAACCTAACACCCCAAACTTACAATATTTGTTATTTTCTTTTTACAAATTTCCAGGAAAACTTTGACGATCAGACCGTTCTGAATGTAGTGAAGACTCTTCAATCAGTTGTGTTCAAAGAGGTAACGATACCGTCACTTGATTCAGGTTTTAACCAACCCCCCGCATTCATTATAAAAGCGTGGGTGATTCAAAAATTAATATCAAATTTGTTTCCCTCCGACTTTTTCCAGTTTGTCACGAGTCTTGGGGACCCATCGCAGCTAACCAATGGCCAGTCGTACGTCTGCCGTCTGCTAGGCGCTGTCCAGGCCAGTTTTATGGCCTGGTGTAAAGACATACTACAGCCAAAATCGCCTATTCCAGCACATGTCAAAATAGCGCATAATGCTATACTGAAATGTAAGTGTAAAATGTTCCTGCTTTTGGTAAGGCCATTTATTCTTAAATACTTGGATTACGGATTTCTAAGCTGCAAAAAATTAGCAGGGAGCGGGAAAAAAAAAAAGGGGGACAAAAAAAACATGGCGGGTGTTACGGATTTTCCAGTTCACAAAACTGGGCGGGCAGGGGAAAAAATAAAATAAAATAAATAAAAATACCGAAGCACCCGAACGGCTTCTAAAAACGCATGCATTATATAAAAATCTATAGCCTGTGCGTTTACGATTATTTTTGTAAACGTATAACCGTTTCTAAATATAATATAACCGCACATGTGATCATAAACCATTGCGTCGTCATCACAGCATTTTGACTTCGCGCAAGAGCCCTGCATAAAAGACCCGAAAACAACCCAATAAAACAAATAAAGAGGAAACAAATCTTACATTATACAGTAAAATAATCCTACTCTTCATCCAGGTTATATTAAATTGTGTCATTTTTGTTAATTACAGCCTACACATTGCGTAGTTTTTCGTAAACAAGCTTAAATTTCCAAGGAACTGTGCACCGGCAGACCATGCTGTTGACGGAATGTGCATGCGGACCAGGGACGACAGTGCTCTACACTTTGACAGTAAATACCCCGCGCACCAGCAATGATGATTGTTGCAATATCAAGGGAAAAACCCTTTTCCGAGCATGCGCAGACACGTCAGGTCGTTCGTCAAGCAGTCGATATTGCATGAGTTTTGGTCGAGTGCATGTGTAACTAATGGTCCATGTACAGAACTGTACTGTACATGTAGTATGATGATTTTGGTCAAGTATTATGGTCTGTAAACGGACTCACAATTAATTTGTACGTGAATGTATGGAATTGGTCTGGTTTCCATTGTACATCGATTGCCGGTGCTCGAAAGTATTTGATTTGAACACGATCGTTGGCATATAAAGTGTTGCGGTTCGCTTTTATTTTTTCACCCACACAAAATTGAATTTTTCGGGTGGGAATTGTTTTAATTGTTTTCCAAAACACGATTTTTTCGTCAGCGATTCCGTAATCCAAGTAATTAAAAAAAAATGGCCTAAGACGTTTCAGCGAGTTGACCAACCATTTGAAACCATTCGACTGCTTGGGTTGTGTATGGTGGAGAAACTGTGCACAGAACTAAACTGTGTACATGTGTGTACTGTGTAGATGTGTAAAAAACTTAATATCAATGTTTTTCATCAACAAACATTTCCTTGGATTTGTGATTTGTATGCGTGTTTGTATCAGTAAACGATCGCAGGCTTATGAAATCTAGCAAATATAAAGACTTTTCAAATCATTTTACGAACTTGAAAATAATCTCTCTATGATATATTTTACCACTGTACCCATTGTGATGAAGAACTTTTTATGACTCACCCAGCAGACTAGTAAAGGAGAATGTTTTGACTGTTTTCGGCAACTGTTAATTTTTAGCCCTGTACGCGCGACACTTTTGTGTGCTTTTGCCTTAGATTTAAAGCCTCTTGTGTTAACGCTGTGATGGGTTGTCTGGATTTACAAAAGTTGGTTTGATGTGGTTCTTACAGACACTAGAATGCAGAGTGAGGTCAGCGTGAGAGCCCTGAATGGTCTTCATGATCACCTGGTGAAGCAGCTTGAAGAATTCAAACAGAAGCAAGATAAGACGCCAGACAAACTAATCCAAGATGAGAAC
This sequence comes from Plazaster borealis, assembly GCA_021014325.1. Classification (NCBI taxonomy): domain Eukaryota; kingdom Metazoa; phylum Echinodermata; class Asteroidea; order Forcipulatida; family Labidiasteridae; genus Plazaster; species Plazaster borealis. The sequence continues at coordinate 4,047,464 of CM037475.1, read as the reverse complement.
TTGAAAGAAGTTATCAAGGAGAACCCGGAAAATGTGAAGGACAAAGTACTGGAGCAAGGACATCTTGCAGATGGTGCTGTCAGGAACACACAGCAGCAGGATGTTAGTCGACGGCAGGAGACGGATGAAGCGTCGGGAATGAACTCTTCGGACGGTCCACACCTGCAGCAGCAACGACGGGAACAGGAACATCACACAACTGTAGACAGCGCGGTGAGATCAGACCGAGCCAGCCAACCGCAGCAAGACGCTGCCACAACCCAGCAAGAGTTGACTGCAGCGACACCTGCAGTCTCCGTAACTGATCAGCAGCAGCAGCAAGCAACAGAACAAACACCTGCGGGAAGCAGTGAGGAGCCCGCGAAGAAACTGGGAATGGAGGAGGAGCTGCAGATTCTTGTGGAGCAGCGGCAGGAGCGAGTGGAGCAGCAGCATCTGCAGCGGTGCCGGATGAAGTTGAAACAGCAGCAGCAGAAACTGATTGATGCGTTGCAGCATAGCTTCCTGGGTACCATCATGAGACAACTGGTAAAGATTGTCATTAAAGATAACGATGTCATACCGATAATCCATTTGCAAGTTAGAATTGAATAATGTCTGGTACAATGACATGCTTAGTCACAAGTTACCACTTCACCCTTTCAGCCCCAATGGCGACTTTAGTCGACTGCATTATACCCTGCTTGAGCCCCAATGGCGACTTACAGCTTTTGCTGAATGTGGAGAACACTTTTCATAGCAGTATTCAAAATATCTGATGAACCACTGGTCAGGGTCCAATAAGTTCAGCACTTAGCCATTAACCCCACAAGCAAGCACGTCCTGCAGTCTAGTGTTTTTTTCCAAACGCATACTTTTAAAGATTTACTGAAGTTTATTTGAGCCTTTGAATCTTGAGCCCTGCATAGACACACCAGGCTTTGCTGACCAGGATGGCTAATTTACAAAAGTTCTTCCCAAATATATATAACAAAAAAAAGTCATCTTTAGTTCAGGAATCGAAATTAAATTAAAAAGATATGCTCAAAAATAAGGAAGCTCTTTTGACTGAGAAAGTCATGACGCCAGACAAATAGTCAAATTTAATTTGTAAAAAAAAGCTTATGGGTACCTGTGAGGGTATAGATTGTTGATGTGAATGATCAGCAACCTGTGCGCGCATTTGGCTGCCGGTGTTGCATACTCCTAAGGAGTTGGAATGGTTTCATGAAAGCATGCCCCGATGAACAGAGGTAGTAATAGTGTAAGGCAGTTTGCCTGGCCTGAAAAAGTGCATACTAAATACATATTATTACTATTAATGTTATTAATCTTGACCTTTGACCCTGTGTCTTGTTCCTAGACTCTGATGTTGATTCTACTAAGCGATAAGAGCCTGAACCATTCAATTATTGATGACATCATGCAAGTGTCCATAGCGGTCAAGAAACTGCAGCAACTGCTCGGAGACGACTTTAATGAGGTGAGTGGACACAACGAAACAGAGACGTGATTTGTCAAGATTATTCCTGAACTAGGGATGTTTCGTACTTCTCCCTTCACCTCGAGATTAGTTTCAAAGATGTGAAGTTAACCATTACAAGAGAGAAAGACATGGCTCTTGCTACGACCAAACCTCTAGATTCCTATTTTTTACAAAGCAATTATGGTGTCTTGCTCAAGGACCCATTCATCATGACTGGCCAGGCCAGGATTATAACTTGCTACTTAACCCTTTAGAGACCATAGCGGCCGCAAACGGCTTGTACCAAAATGGCCATAGCGGCCGCAAATGGCCACAAAATTTGACCTACTTTCGCTCAAAGCAGGAGCTCAAAGGAAAGGTTATCGAACCAAATTGAACTTTTTCAAATTTTCCCATGTTAACATAGAATCTACAATTCTAAAACAAAGCCATGTATTTTTGTTTTATATTAGTTTTCCTGACATTTATCCTGAGTATAACGGAGCCAGAAATCTCTAAGATTAGCAATGTCTGGGCGTATGGTGATGGTTATACAGAAATGAACAGGGTTAATGTCCCATCAGAAGAACAACACAATTATAGTGAAGTGTCTTGCTCAAGGACACGAGCATCTTGGCTGGCCAGGCCAGGATTCAAACCCTCGCTCTAATAATGTCCGATGTGAATACGATAGGCCTCTTCAACATTTAGTTTTTGTTGTTTCTGTTGTTATTTTTGTGGCATGTCTAGGCCGAGTGGTCAAGCGCACTGGACTCGAGCTCTGGTGTTTCTTATTAGCAGGGTGTGGGTTCGAATCCCGGTCGTGACACTCGTGTCCTTAAGCAAGACACTTAACCATTATTGCTTCTTCCTTGGGATGGGACGTAAATTATGTAATGCAAAGAACCCAGTTACACTTGTTGCTGAGAGAATGGGTTTGCCCTGGTGTTTCTGGCAGTGGCTGCTGAATTCACTGCAGCACATTATAAACATTTATAAGGTGCTACACAAATGGGTCTCATACTAAAAATAATATTTTTTCTTAAACGATGATAATAATAAGCACTTTGAGACACCTGTAGATAAAGCATTTAATAAAAAAAAGATCATTTAAATACTTTTATGTAAAGCGCCTTTGATTAATGGATTTGGAGCTATAAAAACGTATGTTATTATTAAAAAATCCTTGTTTTTGAACGATTGCCAGAGCCCCGCGGACGATTCCAAGGAGGGGAACACCAAGAAGGAGAAGGTCACGCTGCGGAAGTGGGACATCGAATCTGCGCATCGGTACCCGCATAATCAACACGTCACCCAGATCTTCAACTGCCCCGGGGCGCAGATCTTCCAAGTGGACTTTGACTCACGCTGTGAAACGGAACTCAGGTGAGTTATTTCTCATCAAAATGGATTCGACAGTGGGCCGTCACATCACAAACACCATGCTCCTCAACATCCCTCGTTCTAAACACACTTGGGGAGACCGTTCTTTTTCACATGCTGGACCATCTCTTTGGAATGCTCTTCCACTGAACCTCAGACTAGTAGACACTCTCTCCAGCTTCAAAACTAACTTGAAATCTCACCTGTTCAGTCTTAGCTTTAAAGGCCCTGTACACTATTGGTAAGATCGAAAAACACAAATGTTCACAGATTCACACACAACTTACATGATTAAAATTAAGTAATGGTTGAAAGGGTTCCTTAAAATATTTCTGCCTAAAATGCTATCGTTTCTGAGAAATGAGTAAAACAATAGTTTTTTTTTGCGCGCGATATTTTGAAAAAAAAAAAAAGCATAATTTCGCTTTTTTTTTTCTTTTTGTGTGACCATTTAAGCTCAAACTTTCACAGGTTTGTTTGTTTTTTGTTTGTTTGAATCACACAAATCACACACAAAATGTGGACACTGATTTTGAGCTGTTACCAAAAGTGTATAATACCTTTAAGTACCGTCAGGCAGAGTTATTTTTCTATGCGCCAGGAGTGTCTGCTGAAAGACATTATGCACTACAAATTTCTTTTATAGTTATTATTATTATGTCAATTTCTTAAAAGCTTTTAAGGAGAAAATGGTGCTTACAAAACTTATCTGCTGAAGGAAAAATAACCAGGGTACCAGTTACAATCAATATGCATTATGTGATATTTTGGGTGGTAACCTGTTTCTGCTTAGCAAGATTTTTTTCAGTGCTAATCAATTTGTGCTGAACGGCTTTTATATGAAAATGGGCCCTGGTTTTAAGAAAGACTTCTGTGACTTTGTGTGTTGAAATTTGTGATTGCTTGTAACAAATTGAAATATATCAAGTAACAAGAATTATTCAGATTTCCGATACTTGGGTTCAGTATCGGTTCCTTTTGAAATCTGACGGTCCCAAATCCTCCAAAATCCTCTTCAGGAAGTCGTCTGACTTTGTAGGACATGGTACTGCAGGTTGTAGCTCCTTCAGGTTTCAGGTTCAGGTTTTGTTCCATACTATAAGGCAGTACAAAACAAGGTAAAACTTTTACCGAACTTAATATTAGTCATGGAGGTCAGACAAGAAGTCGAAGCTTGTACGAGGTCTGCCCTCTTCACAAAGAATACATATCAACATCTAGTTAAAATCATGAGTTTTCAAAGTAGATAAACAATGAATACTATATGCTATTGTTATTAAATAATTTAATTTAATAAATTCATAACCTGATAGCTCAATAAATTCAGTTATTTAATATTACCATCCTTACCTAAAGGATATTAATAATTTGGTCACATGGCAATTCAAGGAATATCTAAAGCTCCTAGTTATCATAAACTGCATTGAGAAGAAGTTTTGTATAGTACTTCTTACATATTCTAATTGAAGTCATTGGGCAGGCAGATCGAATTTGGTTCCAAAGGAGAGGTCCCTGATATCTAACAGTTGAAAGGTGGAGGGATGTTCTAACTTTACCTAGATGAAGATTATCCGATGCCCTAGTGTTGTAATATGGTACTGTAAGCCCAAATAACAATTGCTTATCATTGGAGCAGGCACCAATCTTATCCAAGTCCAAATATTTGGCCGTTGAGATACCATAGAGTGGAGGATTTTGTGTCCTTAAGCAAAACACTTGACCATTATTGCTTCGTCCTTCGGATGGGACGTAAAGCCGTAGGTCCCGTGTGTTGTGTAACTCATGTAAAAGAACCCAGTTACACTTATCAAAGAGATGGGGTTTGCCCGGGTGTTTCTGGCAGTGGCTGCTGAGTGCGCCGCAGCACCTCGTAAAACCTGATAAGGTGCTACATAAATCAGTCTCATAAATAAACAAATGTCAAAATCTGTCTTAAAACTGTTTATGTTTGTTCAAGCGCCTTGAGTACCTTATTGGTGGATACGTGCCCTGTGTAAGACTCCGGTAATAAGGAACAAATTAACCAATGTGTTGTTATAAACTTGATTCTCCCGATCAGGTATGACTACCTGGAGTTCACGGATTCCTACGGAAACAAGACGCGTTACGATCAAAAGGTTGGCAGCGATAAATGGCCGGCATCCGTCACGTTCAAATCACCGGTCCGTCTACAATTCCTCTTCCATTCAGACGGCAGCAATAATGAGTGGGGGTATAAGTTCACGGTAAGTGACGGAGTTCAACTTTAGCTTCCTAGTTCTGCTCTGGAGTTGTCCCTGAATCCAGCGAAACTTTCTTTATCAAGTAATAAACCACAAGGGGAACTGACTGTGGTAATTTTTAGGTGATCCCTCTGCTGCTGCTTCCCAGATTGTATCGTAAAGTTGGGTGTGATCCCTGGCTACAGGTTGAATGGCTTCTGACTGGCACCCCGAACAAAGATATTGACAAAATAGGGAGACTGCCAACATTAGGGCTAGATAACTCAGGTGGTAGAGCGTTTGCACGTTAATCCAGAGGTCGCAGGTTGAAGTTTCGCTCTAGTCAAAAACAAATTTTCAACCCCAAATTATTAGTTTTTATTTTGATAATATTTATTGTATAACCTGAGAAGCTGCTCTACCTAAAACCCCTCCCCGCCCTAAAAAAAACACCCCAAAATAAATATAAAACAATCTAACAGACAAAAACACAAACAAATTTAAAACAATCCCTTAAGCAGCAGTATTTTTTAAATTGTCATTTCTTGATCTCTTTCCTGTATTAAAGGTGACGGCAAAAGGCTCACGCGATATCCAGATTTCATGGCTGTACGACCTGCAACTGAGTCTGGCAAAACTACAAGGGAAGCTCTGCGCCTGCGTTCTCAATCCACCAAAAGGTCAGCAAATCGACAATCCTGTTACCCTCTTGGTCATGTTCCCCGTCTTCAACATTGAATACTGATACCTAAGTGACCATAAAAGGGGTCAGACTATTTTGCCCCTCTAGTATACAATGCCCGGTATGTGGCAGAGGTTATTCCCCCAATGTTCCAATACTTTAACACACTATTTTCTTCTTGTACAGAAGTACCCCCTTTAAAATACTCTAAAAAACTCCTGAGATTCCAAGCACGCAATGATGACACAGTAGAGAGAGAGGGGGGGGGGGGGGGTACACCACCCTGCCCAATATTGAGCACCAAATGTCCACTAGCCTTGGTTTGGTTACATTGATCTCAATTGCAGACAACAAGGTGGCTGGACGATGAAGGCTCTTTGGCCCCAAACTTCCTTTCAATTTGTGCTGAACGGCTTTTATATGAAATTGGGCCCTGGTTTTAAGAAAGACTTCTGTGAGTAACAAGAATTACTCAGATTTCCGATACTTGGGTTCAGTATCGGTTCCTTTTGAAATCTGACGGTCCCAAATCCTCCAAAATCCTCTTCAGGAAGTAGTCTGACTTTGTAGGACATGGTACTGCAGGTAGCATGGTAGCCCCTTCAGGTTTGAGGTTCAGGTTTTTTTCCATACTAAAAGGCAGTACAATACAAGGTAAAACTTTGATGGAATTTAATAATAGTACGTGGAGGTCAGACAAGGTGGCTGGACGATGAAGGCCCTTTTGCCCCAAACTCTTGTTGTTGTAAGATCTAGTGGTTAAGACATATCCTCTCTAATTTGGATGGTTGTGGATTCGAATCCCACCTAAGGTGTTAAGCTTCAGAGAACATTGAGGAAACAATGCTTTGTTGTACATTGTTGTCAACAACCCAAAGTGAAATTAACGTGAAGCTTTCTGCTTGTTCTCACCCATACACTCTTGCTTTGCTGGATGATTTTGAATGGTCAGACAGTAGGAGGGTTGACTGTGTACTGTATAGATAAATTCACCACATGATACCATATAGCAGGCTGGTATTGTTTATCTATCATTCAAAACCACAGTGGATGATAGTGAATGGTCAGAAAGTAGGAGGGTTGACTGTACTATGTCGATGCCTTCACCACATGATATCATATTGCTGGCTGGTATAGTTTATCTATCATTCAAAACCACAGTGGATGATATTGAATGGTCAGACAGTAGGAGGGTCGACTGTGCACTGTGGATGCATTTACCACTTGATGTTTCATTGAATGGTCAAACAGTAGGAGGGTTAAAAAAGATTTATCCCCTATGCAAGAGTTTGGTTTACTTTGTGTCAGTCTGAATCATCAACCCTTTCTAACTGAATGTTTGCTCATTCTGAAACAGCTAAGAAACCAGATGCAAGTCCAAGCGCCACCACGGACCCCGAGGAGGGTCAGAAGACGGCAGCCACTAACCTACTCAAAGGAGAGCTGTGGAGGACCCTCTTCAGAGGAGGTCATGAGGTCATCAGGTTGACCCGATCTCTGTCCGGTATCCATGTACGTCATTATTTAATGTCCATTAAAATATGTGTCTGTTCTCTGATAATTTTTTTAGTGAGTTCCATTTAGTGAGTTGAGCACTGTAGATGCATTTACCACATGATGTTTCATTGAATGGTCAAACAGTAGGACCTGTCTGCGGTTATGTCTTAAAGGGATTGTATATGTTTGGTAATTGGAACCCACTGTTCGTTTCAATCCTATATTGTTGTAGATATATCATAAAACTAACCTGTGAACATTTCATTTCAAAAGGTGGTTGCGTTCTTGAGATATTGCCGAAAAGCCAGAGCGGTTATGTTCACGCAGGAAGAATAATCTGTAAATTGAATACACAATCTGAGAAATGTATCTGACAGTAACGTTTCTCAGATTCAAATTTTGGGGGATAAAAACTGATATCTTTTTCCATAACCACATTACTTAAAAGTGAAATGATTCTCAAAATTCTTTATACTATCAAAAGCTGCTGTACTTCTAACCAAGTAGGTTTTTATTGCCATTAATTGTAAGAGTGATTACCAAACGTATACCTTCCCTCTAAAGGCCGGTTTATAGTCGGTCATAGTTGTCGAACGCTTATGATCGACAGCATTCCAATGGTATAGAGTTTGTTGGGTTATGTTTATTTGTGAGGAAGTAAATAATGAATGTTTATTGTACTGCAGTAATAAGCGCTACATGGGCTTAGGCGGGAACAGTGTTTATGACCAGTCAGGCAGATATGGGCTAACATGATTAACAACATTGTGAACTGTTCTTGTCTTCAGAGAACTGAACCCATTGAGTCGGTGATTAACAGTTTCCTCGTGGAGGTTGCCCGCATCTCCCAAGGAGCTCCTCTCAAGTTCATTAAGAGGTAAGGTAGCGGGGCTTCATTTCTTAGAGCTGTTTTAAAGGGACACGTTGCCTTGGATCGGGCGAGTTGGTCTATGAAAAGCATTTGTAACCGTTTGTTATAAAAATGCATATGGTTAGAAAGATGTTTTAAATGTAGAATACAATGATCCACACAAATATGCCTCGAAATTGAGTGGTTTTCCTTTTACTTTGCGAACTAACACGGTCCGCCATTTTGTGGAGTCAAAAATTTGGCTTTACAAAATGGCGTGCTGTGTTAGTTCATGATGTAAAAGGAAAACCACGCAATTTTGAGGCATATTTGTGTGGATCATTGTATTCTACTTTTAAAACATCTTTCTAACCATAATGCATTTTATAACAAACAGTTACAAACGCTTTTCATAGACCAACTCGCCCGATCCAAGGCAACGTGTCCCCATAAGCAGAAAACAGCACTGGATAAAGTTATTCGCTTGGCAGATATCAGCTCGGAAACAGATACTTAAGATTTTATCACAAGTGTTTGCTCTGTGCTCATCTGTACTCCTGTGTGGAGAGAAGCAACTATTATTAACTGATTTTTCAATATTTTTCTTGTTCAGTGCTCATGTGTACTCCTGTGTGGAGAGAAGCAACTACTTTTATCCAATTTTATGATATATTTTTTGCTCAGTGCTAATCTATACTCCTGTATGGAGAGGAGCAACTCTATTATTAACTGATTTTTCAATATTTTTCTTGTATGTGTACTCCTGTGTGGAGAGAAGCAACTATTATTATCTGATTTTATGATGTAGTTCTTGCTCAGTGCTCATCTATACTCCTGTGTGGAGAGAAGCAACTACCATTATCTGATTTTATGAAGTGTTTTATGTTAAGGGCTCATTTATACTCCTGTGTGGAGAGAAGCAACTACTACTCTACTATTACATATTTCTTGTGCTGTGCTCATATATACTCCTGTGTGGAGAGAAGCAATTATGATCTGATTTTAAAATTTATTTCTTGTAAAGGGCTAATTTATACTCCTGTGTGGAGAGAAGCATTATCTGATTCTGATTCATAATATTTGTGTTGCATTTGTAGCAAGTTCTGTAGTATTTGCACTTTATTCTAAGAATGTATTTTATTCACACTGGGAGACTTTGAGACACTAGGTGGCAGCAGACTAATATTTGAAATTTTTCCTTTATTGACGAAATTCTCAGCAAGCCTACATTTCTGATACACCTTCTGCTGTCCATTCAGAGTATTACGTTCGTTTGATTTTAGAATTTGTTACAATTTTCTTTCAAGGTGTCGAGAACAATACCACATGCCTTCAGTCGGTGGTGAACTTGTCAACGACGCTGTCATGTCGGTGTTTGCTGCCCTCTTGTGGCACTCACAGGAACTCCGAGAGATTATCCCTAATTATGGTAACTGATTTATACAAATTTGTCCAGTGTACTTTTGTTGTTGTTATTATTGTCCAATAGTAAGGAATGGATTGGATTGGATCATTTCGTTTCCAGACATACAAAATACTTTTTCCAGTAACAAAAGGCCGTAACCAATAAAATAGCTCCTGACAAATAAAAATGTGGCATCACTGTTACATTTGTGTTGCTAGCTTTACCCAAAAGACATGTTTTCCCATTTCCCATGGAGAATTTAACCTTCCTATGGTGACTTTATATTTTCCCATTCCACGTGTCGTCCCGTTCCACCAAGAGAGGGCGCATTACTAAAAAATGTATTAACAAGCCAACACCTTGAGCCAAGACTAGGCGCACACGGTCTTTCATGTGTGTGTGGTACCCATTTGTCTCGTATACCTGACTGTAGCGCTGGCTCAAAATTCGGACACGTACAAATAGCGCTGGCCCAAAATCCGGACACGGACAAATAGCGCTGGCCCAAACTCCGGACACTGAAAAAAAAAGTTTTCCTCATTTTTTTCCATGACCCGCTCACATGCCTGGGTGACTTATGAATGGCAGAAAACCGATCAAACTTTCACAATTCTATTGTCTTGAAACTCAATTTTGCACATTAATTGCTTTCTTGTGTAGGTCTTTCTTCCACGCACAGGTCGATATAACAACTGAAGGAAGTTTTCATGCTTTTACCATAAAGTGCACAATTTTCCCACATGTGGGCCTAAGCAGCCGGACTATTTGGATTCAGCCAAAAACCACGAGAGGAAGCATCCTCTGATGATGCTTTTATCATGATGATGAAAATGATGTTTTTATCGTGTAGTTGATGATAGCCATGTTGTTTTTATCATGTTGTTTTTATCGTGTAGTTGATGATAACCGTATTGTTTTTATCTTGTAGTTGATGCAGACTCCAACTGTAAACCCAGTGATGGTATAATCCAAGCATTCAGAACTGCAGAGGGACTCAGGCCACTTCTTGTAAGTATTCAAGTCAATGACATCAGAGTGAATTTTCTGAAATGTCCAGACAGTTATCTCCGAATGTAGGTTAGCCAGAGGGAAGTAAACCTCCGGATTGGTTACAGATATTATACAGGATTAGAAGAGCTGACGAAATAGTTGCAGACAGTGTTCATGTTTTGTGTGATCTACCATATATATACATGAAATAACAAACCTGTGAAAATTTGGGCTCAATCCGTTTTGTGAGTCGGGAGAAAATAGTGAAAAACCATGCACCATGGAAAAACATTGTTTTTAATTTTGGTTGTAACAAACTCAGATCTACACTTCAAATGTAGCATTAAAACAGAAACTGAAGAAAATTTGAGAAATAATCCACAGTTTTTTATAAAAAACATCTATGTTACCTCCACAGATTGATCTGAGACAAAAACGACTGGCAGCCAAGGAGAATGATCCCAACGCGAACGTATCGGACTTGGAACCTGGTAAGAGATTTAAGACAACATGGGGCTTGCCTCTTGGAAGTTGACAATTTTAGTATTTTTACCATCGGGGAAATGATTTCATCCGGCAGTTTTGCATAGCAAAATATGGGCTGCACTGTTTCGTATATTGAGTGTAGGCGTGTGATTTCTCAGGGTTTTTCCTGATTTCAGGGTTTTCTCAAAACCTCCTTGAGCCTTCAAATTTTCTTGAGAGAAGTAAAGCAATCACCAAAGGGAGAAAGAAATAGTCCACATTGTGTCAAAACCTGTAGTCTTGTATTTCTGGTGAGTCTGTAAACCTCCTGAAATGTAACATCTGGTTCCAGGCCAGAGAATCTTCCAGTTTAAACCGGATTTCCGCTTGTTTCCCTTTCAAATTTGTGGTCTTTGAGTTCAGTGTGAATTTGATATAAAATTTTTGGGGTGTTAACATTTGGATTTCGCTAATCCCTCTTCTCTAATCAGAAATTGTAAGTTTACCTTTGTAATTGTATATCGTGGATTGACACACCGTTCGTGAAAAAACAGCACGTTGACAATTGCCGTCGGGTGCAGATCGTGACACCGGCTTCCATGTGCATTATGCAGCGAGATCAATGGATATGTGTTCATAGACTTCTCTCATTCCTTGTTTTATTAATTGTTGATCGTAATATGTTTACTGCTTCAGCAAAGGAACATGTGTGGAGACTTTGAAAAGTCTACTGACAACGGTTCATTGAGTGCTGCGCTGACGCCTGGGTCACATTTTTTTTCATACGAAATGGATTTTTTGTTTTTGTCATCATTGCCCATTCTCATGCCTGAGGTTCTGGGTCTAGAATAAAGGTGATATGTCAGTTCGTGGAAATGCAAAGTGGCAATTTTAGTGATTAGTCGGTCATGCTAATTAGTCTAATTATGAAAATTGTTACGTGTTAAGTGCTGAAACTTGCCTGAAAATGTTAACAGCAATGAATACATCAATAATTGTGCAAAAACCGATTTGCCAATTGTTGTGATTTTTAACCCATACTTTGTTTCAGGAAAACGGTGACAATATCATTGAAATTTAAAAGGTAGAAAAGAGATTTTGATATGTCGTTAAAAAAACCTTGCTTTCATTTCTGTCGTGCAGTTGAAATATTCCGAGACAAGGCCCGTTTCCTTCTTCAGTTTGCTGGACTCACGAAGCTGGAGAAGAAACTTGAGGTGAGTCCGTATTCCATTGGGATTTCAAGCAGAATTAGGTTTTTTTAGTAAGAATTAACGGGGAGCCAGTGAAAAGCTGGTCACATATTGTGTTGACTGGTAGCCTGTTTTTGCTTTGTGCACCAATGGGTTGAACATCAGATGCTGAGTTCATGTATCTACCAAATAAAGATCTGTAAAATCTGTGTCTGATGATTTATTGTCCAAACTGAAAAAAAGTGACAATGGCTTGACGTTTTGGCTCTAGCAGAGTCTTTCTTGAAGACTTAAAGCACATGTGTTACATTGGTACTTGTCAAAGACCAGTATCCACACTTGATGTGACCCGAAATGTACATGAAATAACAAACCTGTGGAAGTTTAAGCTCAATCGGTCATTGGAGTCAAAAGAAAAAAATGGGGAAAAACCTTAAATGCTGTCACTGTTTTCAAACATTGAGTTTTGGACTTGCAAGATCAAAACTAATTGTTTTACTCATTTCTCAAAAACTATTGCATTTCAAGCAAAAATATTTCAAAGGGAGTTTCCCACCAAGACCATCTTGATACCATGTGAGTTGTGTGCAAATCTGTGAACATTGATATTTTTACTCTTAATACCAATGTTATGCACACACTTTAAAAGAACAAAAGAACAACACCCCAAAAAAAATTAAAAACAAACGGACAGCGAGAAAACTGAATCTGTAAAAGAAATTGCAGCCGTAATTTTCTCTTTTTTTAAAATGATGCATGCTGAATTTAATTTGCTTTGATGTACATCGATCCCCCTATGCCCTCTTCCAATTCATGACTTCCTCCAATCATTCCACTGAAAGTGGCGTGTCATGGTCGAGCGGTCAAGCGCACTGGACTCAAGACCTGTTGTTTCTGATCAGCAGAGTGTGGGTTCGAATCCCGGTCTTGACACTTGTGTCCTTAAGCAAGACACTTAACCATTATTGCTTCGTCCTTCGGATGGAACGTAAAGTCGTTGGTCCCGTATGTTGTGTAATGCATATAAAAGAACCCAGTTACACTTATCGCTAAGAGAAGGGGTTTGCCCCGGTGTTGGCAGTGGCTGCTGAATGCGCCGCAGCACCTTGTCAACCCTTAAAAAATGGGATTCATAATTCATAAACTTTAAAAACCTGTCTGGAAATAAGCGCTTTGAGACGCCCGTAGATAAAGCGCTATATAGAAATTAGTTATGAATTATTACTATTAAAGAAGAAAACAAAACCAAAACAAACACGTCACTGTATTTGTTTCAAATTCAGCGAAAATGCAGCGAGTTGTACACAAGGAGCAAATCTCTCGAGAGTAGAGCCATTCAAGAGAGGCAAACAACCTCCGAGAGGAACGCAGCATTTCAGGTAACTAGGCAACGGCGTTCTCTTTATTTGTCTCGGGTGGATTTCTTTCTGACACACGGACAAGTGTAGCAATTTTTTTGACACCTTGACATTAAAGAGGGTCTCTAAGGTCAAATTAAGTTTTTTGATGCGCCCATTTTCCAACAGATAGAGTCCTCATGTGAGTTGGGAAAAAGTTACAAGTCTTTAGCCTCACTTTAAAATGGTGAAAAATGTCAGTTTATTTGATACTCTTTCAGAGTAAAACTTGAAAGTATGACGTTATCGGACAGCAAAAACAAATGGGTCTGTACATTCCAAAGAGGAATATTTGCTCAAGTCAAAAGTTCAATTTCAATGCTCTTTTGATTGAATATCATCAAAGTTCAGGAAAGAACTGAAAATTCTTTGTTGGAAAATGTACAGACCATATATTTGAAATGTGGCGTCATCGAATGTTTTTGGACTTTGACGGAAATTGAAAGGTATCAAACACAATGGTGTTTCACACCATTTTAACATGAGGTTATAGACTTGGTTTTTTTTCCCCTGTTTTTATAAGGACTCTATCTATTGGAAAATGAGTGCATCACAAAACTGAATTTGACCTTGGAGCCCCTATTTAAGAAGAAATCTGAAGTTTGTCATTAAAATTGACCACAGAAAGAATTCAATTATAAGGCCTGTCCTAATTAAGAAAATAAATTCCTGTGTGGAGTCATTTGAGAGAAGAAACAAATAGGCTGCCTACTTCCGAATTTCAGATAAACTTTTAAAGTGACAAGTTTGGAGAGGGATGAAATAAAAAAAAAAAAAATTAAAAAAAATTAAAACAATTTTCATCGGGATGGATCATCTCCCAACTTATAATAATCTTTTATCCCCCTCTTTCCCCCCTTTTACCCCCCTCTTGCGCCCCTTTACCCCCTCACCCTTCCCATAGCACATATATTCATAAGTTTCACAAAGTCCTCCCTCACCTCTCCCCTTTCATTTTAAGCATGTACTCAAATTGTGCTAGTCCTAAAAGCGACATCGTTTTCGCTATAGCTTTCTCTGGTCATTTTGATATGCCAACACTGAAGATGTGTCTTTTTTACATTTTGTTGTGGCCGAGCGGATAAGAGCACTGGACCCAAGCTCTGGTGTTTCTGATCAGCAGAGTGTGGGTTCGAGTCCCGGTCGTGACACTTGTGTCCTTAAGCAAGATACTAAACCGCGTCCTTTGGATGGGACGTAAAGCCGTTGGTCCCGTGTGTTGTGTAATGCACGTAAAAGAACCCAGTGCACTTATCGCAAAGAGAAGGGGTCTACCCCAGTGTTCCTGGTTTGATCGGCAGCATATTGCGCCACAGCACCTTGTAAACCATTACATGGTGCTATGTAAAGGAGTAGGTCTCATACTTCAGAAACGCAGCTCCACATACCTTGCAGGAAAATACTGATTGTCAAAGCGCCTTGAGCGTCACTGAATGACGGTATGAGCGCTATATAAGAAGCCACTATTATTATTATTTTTATGTTGTGGTAACCAGTTTTTCTTCTTGTCTAAATAAGCTTAGCTACTTTGTCTGCTTAGCAATTTCACAGTGTTTTGGTTGTATCTTTTTTAGGGGACGGCCGAGGAAGGCACAGTGCTGAGCCAGTACCCAGAGTTTAAGCTGGTCCTCGACTTTGTCAAAAATCCTCACCTCACCGTTGAAAGGTACAGTCATGTCCTCCCAAAGATGTTTACATCTGACTTGTATTGGACAAAAATTTGATTTAAACTCTTTGTGGTAGAGTTGCTGAACAATTAAGACAGGCTTCTGCTCCCTATTTTGCATTCGTTCAATTGTGGTATGACGTGGCCGAAAATCCGAAAATCTCCCTGATTATGGAAACTTTTCTCCTATTATGTTGAATGCAATTACAAATATCTCCCTGATTGTTGTACACCATCTCCCTGATTGCAAGATGCAAATGGTGGCAGCTCTGCTTGTGCGTGCTTATTTCAATAAGCCATTTGCGAGTTAGATTTGAATAAAGTCTAGTACAATGACTTGCTTAGTCACAAGTTGCTGCTTAAATTTTAATTCCTCAGTTGCTATGTCAAATGGTTCGGGGCAAGCTTTTGCATAGCAACCTCCAGATGAGTAAACCCTGGTACTATTGTGCCATTCACATTCATTCAGAATTGTGTATGGGTGTTCTCCGTCTCTTACGTAACTACGCAAAAGCTTGCCCCAAATCATTTGACATAGCAACTGTTTCTACAGTCTGAGGACTTCAAATTTAAGCGGGAACTTGTGATTAAGCAAGTCATTGTACCAGACATTATTCAAATCTTACTCGCAAATGGCTTATTGAAATATACAATGGTAATGTAGGGGGTCTTTAAATGATATTTTCTTGATGTTGATCTTGTGTTTTTTTCTGACGGAAATATTCTCTCTTTGTTTCCTTCTAGGGTGAGAGA
This sequence comes from Plazaster borealis, assembly GCA_021014325.1. Taxonomy (NCBI): domain Eukaryota; kingdom Metazoa; phylum Echinodermata; class Asteroidea; order Forcipulatida; family Labidiasteridae; genus Plazaster; species Plazaster borealis. The sequence continues at coordinate 4,031,538 of CM037475.1, read as the reverse complement.
TCTCCTCAAAGAGAGGCAGGATCGAGCCAGCGCCGTGGCTGAAATCTACCAGATTGCCAGTAAGTTCCTCAAGACGAATGGCAAGCCCAGCATCTTCCAGACGGACTGCGTACAGTTCCTAAAAGAGATGCTGCACACCAGGCACAGCGGAGAAACGTAAGTGATCAACGGGTTGGATTCGAACCCACAATCTTCAACCAAGTGATCAACGGTTGGGTTTCGAACCCACAATCTTTAACTAAGTGATCAGCCTTTGGGATTCAAACTTACAATCTTAAAGTAAGTGATCAACTGGTGGGATTCGAACCCACAATCTTGAACTAAGTGATCAACTGGTGGGATTTGAACTCACAATCTTGAACTAAGTGATCAATGGGTGGGATTTGAACCCACAATCTTCAGCTGAGTGATCAATGGGTGGGGTTCGAACCCACAATCTTCAACTGAGTGATCAGCGGGTGGGATTTGAACCCACAACCATCAACCAAAGGAATACAGATAAAGATTTCCTTATTCATTACTGGAATTAATTCACAGAGCTGCAAAAAAAGAAGAAGACCAGAAACAGTGTTTGGAATGCACCAACTTGTTTAATCTTGAAATTTTCAAAATTTGTTTTTCAATTTTCACTGAATATAACTTACTCTTTTAAAATTGTATGGGTATTTTTACATTATCTGCCCAATCATTAGTCAACACTTTGGGGAAAAAATTACATAGTATAATAGAGTCAATGATTTTGTTGAAAGATTACATCATCATATCTCACTGGAACTTGCCAAAAAGCTTTGGCAGTAACCAACAAACCCCAAAACAGTTTTTCTTTTAGAGATGTTGATTGTTTTGTTTCTTTCTTTTGTTCAGGCACTACGCCAGTGGACTGGACGGTTGTGGGCTTGAGCTGGAGGCCAAGCTGCGCCGGTCATTCTACCTCCTTGTACAGAGTCTAGTCGAAGCTATTGAAAACTTTGATTGCACAGACCAGTCCGAGTAAGTAATCCCAACGTGGCATGTTAACACTGGCTCGTTGAAACTGGCTTGTTGAAACAACTGGCGTGTAAAAATTGGCCTGTTGGGGGCCAACTAGATTATTATGGCAACTAATAAATCTCTCCTGGAGACGAGCAGAACTCACTGTTTAAAAACTGTGCTTTCCAGAATTAGGTTACCAACCAAAATAACATGTCACAGGTACCAATTGTGACTGATATCCTGCTAATTTCTGCTAAGCAAGAATTTCTTAAGCAAAATTTTCTGCTTAAGCAGCTCTATGAAATTGGGCCCTGGTGGTTGAAAGTGTTTTGTATTGTTCTTTAATGACAGAGAGGTTCAGATGGGATACGCCTGCATGCAAGCTTGCCTTCTTCACATTCTGGGCGTAGACTGGCAACTTTATGATCTGCAATTCTTGTGCGACATCAAGGCCCCCCTCCTGCTCCTCAACATCTCAAAGCGTAAGATTTCATCATTCTTTCCTTGGGTTTTTAAACCTTTCTTGGTTGTCAGTAGAGGGTGAAAATCAGCAGGTGGAGGAAGTTTTTGGGAAGTGCCATAAAAAGTATATTAATTCCTTTAGGGCTGTCTAAACTTTTCAAGATGTTCACGGTCATACAAAGAAAGGGGTGTTCTGAAGCTGTTTACTACAATAATCGTTTTTTCAAACACAATTAAAGGCACTGTACACGTTTGGTAATTACTCAAAGTATATATTAGCATAAAAACTGACTTGGTAATGAGCAACAGAGAGCTGTTGATAGTATAAAACATTGTAGGAAACGACTCCCTCTGAAGTAACGTAGTTTTTGAGAAAGAGGTAATTTCTCACTAAAATAATAAAAGACTTTTTGCAAGAAGCCTTTTATTCCTATCTGAAAGCACACAAATTTGTACAAGGAGGGTGTTTTTTCTTTCATCATTTTCTTGCAACTTCGATGACCAATTGAGCCCAAATTTTCACAGGCTTGTTATTTTATGCATATGTTGGGATACACCAAGTGAGAACACTGGTCTTTGACAATTTCCAAACGTGTACCGTGCCTTTAAGGGCGAGCCCTCTTGAAGAATCCAAACTTAATAAAAGTTGTGTTTCTTCTTCTGCAGGGAACATGAGCATCCGAGATCGGCTGGTCAGCGCCGGGGATGAAGCCAGGCAGCTTGAGGTCCATAAGCAGTGCTTGGAGTGGTATAACGAGTTTCAAGACAATGACAAGTTCCTGGAGTGGTTTGATAACATCTCGGAACAGCCCTTCTCTGAGGAACGAAGGGTAAATAGACAGGGTGCATGGTACTACTCAGCTTAACCCTTTCAGCCCCAAGTTCTTTTGACATAAACAACCACTGTGGCCCAAGTTGTTTGACCACTCAAGCGTGAAGCACACATTCTCACACAACAGGAAGCTTGTGTTCAAAGTTTGATTTTACAAACTCTATTATTACCTTGAAGATTTCATTTTAGAGCATAAGAAGTAACAACAATTGTCTTACTCATTGAATTTCCTTTCATATAATTTAAAAATCATCAGCCAATAATTGTCCCAGTTCTTGGTCTTTGTTTCCCAAGTGTGTTCTGTAAACCTGAACACTTTTGTGCACACAACCATATGGCACTCCGTAGGTGTTTGGCAATAGACTGTGCAAGTCTCGCGCGTATCGGAACGAGAAAACACATCAAACGAAGAGCTTTGTTTTTTCTAAAAATCAAATCTTTGTTTTAAATTATATCTAATGACAAACTCTGAACAACAAATATACTCATTACATGTTTATATAATCAGTTTTAGTTTTTATAATAAATACACAAATGATGTGTTAATTATTATTAAAACAAAATTAAAACTCTGGGACAAGGATGCTTATTTGATCTTAACTTTTCAGAAACCCCCTTACGCGGATTCGCGAAGGTCACACGGGCGTAAAATTAACGCTTGACGCGGTTTTTAGAGGACGCTGACGCCTCAACAACCATAGACTGCTATGAAAAGGCTTCGCGTTGCAATTACAGCATCTGGCGATTATCATCGCGCATCCAAAACAAGCGTTTACATAAGTTTTGTGATCGGAGGTGAGCACAAAATTCTTAGTTTTTTGCAGTAACCGGAAGCTGAGGTCAAGTTTAATTATCGGGTTTTCTTCGTTATATTGTTGAATTGATTTTACTTTCATATTTTTTATAACCAAGTATTACATTCCCAACGACATATTTATTTTTCATGGTCATAAACCACGTTAAACTAAAATAATTGACAAAACAAAATCTTGCCCACGTAAATCTCCATATGGTTGGGACCACAATGGTCCCGGAAGTTCAAATATGCGCGAGACTTGCACAGTCTATTCGGATCTAAGCTTGGGTATGGAAGGTGAACATGGACAAAACTACAGCTTTTTAACAAATGGCCTTTGTGCTCAGGCTTGAGTGCTTTTTTGTGTGTTATCTTGGGCGACTCTAGTCGCCATTTGGGCTCAAGCAGGGTATAGTGCACAGACGACTAAAGTCGCCATTGGGGCTGAAGCAGGGTATAATGCACAGACGACTCTAGTCGCCATTGGGGCTGAAGCAGGGTATAGTGCACAGACGACTCTAGTCGCCATTGGGGCTGAAGCAGGGTATAGTGCACAGACGACTCTAGTCGCCATTGGGGCTGAAGCAGGGTATAGTGCACAGACGACTATAGTCGCCATTGGGGCTGAAGCAGGGTATAGTGCACAGACGACTCTAGTCGCCATTGGGGCTGAAGCAGGGTATAGTGCACAGACGACTATAGTCGCCATTGGGGCTGAAGCAGGGTATAGTGCACAGACGACTAAAGTCGCCATTGGGGCTGAAGCAGGGTATAGTGCACAGACGACTAAAGTCGCCAGTGCACAGACGACTAAAGTCGCCATTGGGGCTGAAAGGGTTAAGGGCATGTCACACACGAGGCAATTAACAGGCAACCAGCTCCAGGCAATCTCCAATAAGAAAATTCATTCACATTTCAGTTTTCTCATTATTTTCGTGGGGATAGTGAGTTACAGCTAGAAGAATATCTCTTGTCTCCGAAGTGTTTCTTGTGCATATAAGGAAAGTGGTTGCCTCCACTCTTCACTTGCAACACAATCTTTCCACAGGGTTAGCTGTGGCATGAATGGTCCTAATTTCATAAGGCTCTTCAGCAGAAAAACGTGCTTAACAAACTAACTTGCTAAGCAAAATTCAACAAAGTACCAGTCACAACCTATATATGACATTTTGGTTTGGGTTACCCGTTTCTAAGCAATTTTTGTTTGTGTGCTAAGCCAATGTGTGCTTAACAGCTTGATGAAGTAGGCCCAGGTTGGCAAGCCACTATTCTCTAGGCATTTCATCTCCAGTTCCGAACCTACATTGGCCCGGAGCCACACATTGCAATTAGGTTTTCAGTCAAAGATGTCAAATTTTCCTGGATGTTGTAAATCACTTAAACTCTATGATTTATTTTACAATCAGTGCATCATGTTTTATTTTAAAAGATCACCGTGGAATAAATTGATATCCCAACTCTGTTTAATTTTGGGTTGAACAAAGACAAATTTACTAGAGCGGGACTTGAACCTGTGACCTCTGGATTAACGTGCCAGCGCTCTACCAACTGAGCTATCTTTTCAAAATGTTTTTGGCGGTCTCCCTTTTTTGTCAATAACGTTGTTCGGGGATGCTAACTCAGTTTGTACATCTTTTTGTTTACCCCCTACGTTAGGCGAGACAGATGTTCGTGGCTCGTTTCTGCAACCAGCTACCATCGATCAGTATGATGTGTGACGGATGTAACATTACCCTCCCTGGTGCCCACTATCGCTGTCTGGAATGTGAAGCCTTCGACTACTGCTACGCTTGCTACTTTGGTCAGTGGAAAATAATTCCTGTTCAATCGTCTCAAAACATGTTATTTATCGCTAGTTTCTGTTTTGATTGATTGTACTGTTCTCTGAGGGTACAGACTTTCGTCATTCTGTTTTTTTATGAGAGATCGCCTTACATCACAAGGCCGGACGGCCACTTCAAGGTGAGGGCTGCACTTAACTGATTTTGGCTATCGACCCAAATCAACTGCCACCAGGGGCACGCTGCCACCTACTCCTGGGGCTGAAACAGGGTTACCCCCTTCACAGTCCGTAAGGATGTAGGCATGGGTATCATCCACTAGGAGCCTGGTTGGTAGAGCAGAATGCACTACCTTCCCAACTGGTGCAATCTTCTCACCTCCACCCCCTTCGTCCAGTTTCCTAGGTTGGCTCCCACAAGATGGTGTCATGGTGAATGCACTGGCCTTTTTGAAATTTGAAATCTTTTTGAGTACTGACCAAATATAACCAAAAGTGTCATTTTTTCACAAGTAATAATATCTATTGTTTTTCTTTCCTGTAGGTGGTGTTCAGACAGAAGGTCATCTAGATGAACATCCCATGGTCAACTTTAGGTAAAACAAAATAGTGCCGGTTTGTTTTTTTATCTATCTTGAAATTCAATTATTTATTTCACAGGATAAAAACAATAAGCAGTTATAGAAATAGATACATACTATTATAACAAAAAATGGAAACTGCACTATTAAAGGCACTGGATACGTTTGGTAATTACTCAAAATATATATTTGCATCAAAACTTACTTGGTAACGAGCAATGGAGAGCTGTTGATAGTATAAAACATTGTGAGAAACGACTCCCTCTGAAGTAATGTAGTTTTTGAGAAAGAGGTAATTTCTCACTAAAATAATAAAAACTTCTTACAAGAAGTTTTTTATTCCTATCTGAAAGCACACAAATTTGTACAACAAGGGTGTCTTTTCTTTCATAATTTTCTTGCAACTTCGATGACCAATTAAGCCCAAATTTTCACAGGCTTGTTATTTTATGCATATGTTGGGATACACCAAGTGAGAACACTGGTCTTTGACAATTTCCAAACGAGTTCAGTGCCTTTAAAGGTGAATTCAATTATACACAACTGTGGCCAAGTCCAAGTTGGAAGCAACGAGTAAAGGACGTCCTGAGCAACAACCTTAGCAACGGCCATAGCTGTAGCCGTAGCTGCCAATTCAGATACAGCCTCTCGAAAATGCTCTGTGCAAAAACATCCTTGCACGTACTTGTTTTGTGTGTACATCTGGGCTATTGTAAGCGAGATACGACATTTGACAATTTCAAACTTGCGCATAACTTAAGTTGCTATTTTAGAAGATACAAGGTTTTTACACTGACACAACGATAATACTCTTTATCCCTGATTGAGGAATACTGATGAGAGCCTTTCAACTTTTCCCACAGGTATAATTGTGATTCTTGCCATGGGTTCATTGTTGGGACTCGCATACATTGCAACGTGTGCGATGATTTTGACCTCTGCTACGGCTGTAATCATGCACAGAAGTTTCCAGATGGGTACGTGATTTTGTTTTCGCCAATTTTTTTTCTAAAAGTTGTATTTTTCAGGGTTTTTGGTTCCTTAAAAAGTTTTTAAAAGTCTTAAATTGAACTATCCAAATTTAAGGCCGTAAGAAGCATTAACAAGTATTAAATTCGGTTATTTTAGGTCTTGGATGAAGCGTGTTATGAATTTCCCTATCAGCTCGTAAAGAACTGAATTACGCTGTGTGTAAAAAAGTAACATAAAGTGTGAATGGGTATAGCTGTTTCTCCCTTGCTTTATTCACTTATTTTTGGTCTTAAATTTTGTTAAGGCTAGCATTAAAAGGGTCTTAAAAAGTCTTAGATTTGACTTTAGAAAGTGTGCTGTTTTTCTAGGTGCACATTATGGTAGGACGGTATGGGTCATTTGTAGAGTCTTTACACTGGCGCCCAATTGACAAAAGAGTCAAGTTTAAAACACTTCTCTATCTACAAAGCTCTGAATGATCTGTCACTGGTCTTTCTTACGGATTGCATTGCCGCCCATTAACCAACGAGGGAAGGTCTACGTTGCAACCGGGAAATTGCTCGTCTCATCATCCCGAAGACTAACAAATGGATAGGCGATGGATCGTTCAGTGTGTTCGGGCCAACTGGAACCAATTTACCACATACCATAAGATCATCACCAACCATTGATGCTTTCAAGCGTAATCTCAAAACCCATAGGTTCTAATGTGTTCACTTTGCTGATCTTGTATATATGGCTCTTTTTGAAACCTCAGCTTGGGCGCCGGCTCCAGCTTAGGCTCTGTTATTTTTTGAAAAGTGCGCTTTCGCTACGGGGCTTCAATCAAGCAGACAGATCCACCAGCAATCTACCAGCAATACGCGTAATGTTCCTCGAACTCGCTTGGCCAGTTACGGGGACAGGGCCTTTTTCTAACATAGCACCAAGACTTTTGAATTCACTTCCTGAAGACCTCAGACAAATGCACAAGATCACACTCCTCCAGCAGAAACTAAAAACACACTTGTTCACGCTTGCTTTCCCAACAATTTGATAATACTTTTACTTAACTTCTACTAGACCGGCGCCTTTGCTGTATTATTATTGAAGCCCAAGCCCAAACCGTGATTTAGAAAAGGGCATATATAATATTTGACTTGCTGTTGTTTATTGTGTTATGCTATGTTTGTGAAGCGTAATGATCATCTCTGGAATTGCACTATGTAAGAGCCGTTATAATTATAGTCTCAGAATAAGCTGAATATGTTTCTGTTTTTTACCATTTCAGTCACACGGCGGCCCACAGTACAGAGATATTCACCATGACGACAGGTGAGCAAGAAACTTCACGTTATTAACCCTTTCATGCACCAATAAAATTTAGTGATACAACATCAAAAACTAAAATAATAAAGAGAAATTTATAAAGCGCAAACAGTTGCAGATCAGCTCCGCCTTAAATTGATTATATGGACACATTAATTGTTTACTCGTTTTTTTGTGCAAATGGCGACCCCCCAAAAAAACCCAGGTCACAATAGCGCCCTCAACAGTCCTCTTTCCCATACTTAAAACCTGTCTGGCCGAGCGATCTTTATTTTTTCGTTTTTAAAACTATTTTTCTGTAGGGATTTAAACCGGTCGCCAGCGACCGGTCGGCGCGTGAAAGAGTTAATATAATGAGATGAGAAAGCTAATTAAAACCAGGCTCCAATTTCATGGAGCTGCTTAAGCAGACAATGTTGCTTAACCTTTTTCTGTTGGGCAAATATGAGCAGGAAACCAGTCACAAATGGAACACATGGACATGGTGTTTTGACTGGTAACCTTATTCTGGTAAGCATAATTCTAAAGCAGCTCTATGAAATTTGGCCCTGTTCCTAAGTTTGATATGTTCACCATAGGCCACACCCACTGAACACAATTTGGCTCCAATGGTTATGAGAAGTTTTTTCTCCAAGGATTTTTTGTAAGAATACATATTTCTTGTAGTTGTCAGAATTATTGGTTTCTGTCCCAAGAAATGTCCAAGAATGATGTAATGAGTGATTTTTTTGTAAATTTATACACAGCAGCTTTGGAGCAGGAAGTGTGTCTTAATCATCACTGAATTGGTTCAGTTATTACAGTTAATTGCTTGTTTGACCTTTGACCTTTGACCTTTCAGTGACCTCCGGCAATCAGCAAGGTGGAATGTTGGAGAGTTACAGCCACCATCATTCCTGGGTGTTGTTTTGTTCTCTGGCTCTGTCTGTAGCTGATATGGTGCGCAATACACACAGTCAAGGTACCAGACCTCTGTTATATTTTGTGTTGTTATAACTATTATTGGTATTCTAATAAAGGTTTGCGATAACACCATGTACATGAAATCTCTCTTTGAGTTGTCATGGTTCTGAAAATTGTAGTAAAATTGGAGCATCTTGGCCAAGCGGTCTAGTGCACGGTATTCAAGTTCTGTCGTTCACAGAGTGTGGGTTCGAATCCCGGCCTGGCTGGTCACGATGCTTGTGTCCTTGAGCAGGATACTTTACCACAATTGCTTCGTCCTTCAGATGGGACATTAAGCCGTAGGTCCTGTGTACTAGGATTGGTAGTGCACGCAAAAGAACCTAGAACACTTAGCGTGAAAGAGTAGGGGTTAACCCCGGTGTTTGTGGTTCACTTAGCAAGCACCCTTGTCTGCAAGTTTTGTCAGGTTTCATGACCAGAAATTAACAATATTTGAGAAGAAGAAGAAATGAAAATTTAGATGGATTGTTTTTGTTTGTTTTGTTTTACAGATGTGAATGTTGAATATGTACGGAATGCCAACAAACTCTTCCAGCAATGTATTGAGTTAGCCACCAACTGCCTGCCGACCGTTGTCCAGACTGCCATATCATGTAAGGTGTAGATAACAGGATTGACATAGCAGTCGCCAGACTGAAATGGGACTTGAAATTTAGAAACGTCTGCAGAATGCAGAGTGTTATTTTCAAACTATTTTTAAAAGTGGGAAAAAACAATTTGGGTGTTAGTTTTTACCATAGAGGGGAGTATTTTGGAGGAAAATCGGAGGGTCTCTATACAGCAAAAGACACTGGGGGGGGGGGGCAGGGTTAATAGGGCATATTTCATTCATAAGTGGGAAGGGTGGATAAAAATTATTGTATTTGGTTGATTTGTCTTCACAGTGAAAGAACAAGAAGACAAGAAAACTGACGAGACTGAAGAGAAAGAGGACAAGGAGAAATCAACTGAAATTACCGACAAGAAACCGACAGAAGGTGTGTATTTAAATCAACGGGAGACTTTTTGGTAACACTAGGTGGCAGCAGACTTAACAGGTGAATCTATTGCACTCAGGGAAATGTGCGCACGGTCAGAGTTACGTTGAAAATGGAAGAGTATCCAGTATGTCGGCTGCCAAGTAGTGACCCAAATTCTCCCATTTTAAGTGTGAAAAATTTTCTGAAATCTCCACGAAAATATAAACCTGTTGAGGCGTCTCACTGTTGTCGCATTTTTTTAGCGGCGCGGGAGGTCTGCCATGCTGGAGTACTATGCACATGTAGGATACGTACGCGGAGGGGCACACAGTTGCGTATCGAAGCACATGTTCGTGCACACAACCTGACGGATCCGGTTTGTGGGGTCCTGCTATTGTTGTTCTATTATTCCCTTTTCTAAAGAATTCTCTTGTGGGGTCCAGGTTGAACAAAGAAATACCTGATGGGGTCTATTATTCCATTGGGTAAAATACCCCACAGGGGCCCTTCCGTAAGCCCAGTTCTGGTAACGTGTGTGCGTGATGATATGTGCATGTAAATACTCCAGCATGGTGAGTTATAAAATAGTGATGTCATCTGAGAAGTGTCTGTAGGACAGCTACAGCAAGAACTTCAAAGAGGGTCTCCAAGGTCAAATTCAGTTTTGTGATCCACTCGTTTTCCAATAAATAGAGTCCTTATGAAAATGTGGGAAAAATTTCAAGTCTCTATCCTTACGCTAAAATGGTGTAAAATGCCACTGTGTTTGATACCCTTCAAGTGCAATTTTTGTTAAAATCCAAGAACGTTTGATGACGTCACATTTCTAAGATATGGTCTGTACATTTTTGTACAGAGAATGTTCATTTCATTCCTGAATTCTGATGATATTCAAGCAAAACGGCATTGAATTTGAGCTTATGACTGGCGCAGAAATTCCTCTTTCGAATAAACAGACACATTTGTATTTTGCTGTTCGATGACATAATGTTTCAAAATTCACTCTAAAAATGTATTCGAACTATACTCAACGAGAGTTCTTGCGCGAACTTGGCCAATACCATCTCAGCCCTCGAGGGCCTTCTCTGGCTCAGGTTCCTATTTAAACACGTGGGTTAAGAAAAGCAATTATGGTTAAGTGCCTTGCTCAAGGACACAAGTGTCATGACTGGGAATCAAACCCACACTTTGATGATTCAGCCATCAGAACTTGAGTCTGATACACTAGACCACTTGGCCACGACATGCCAAAAAACATAATTATGGTAACTTGCTGATGTAAGTAACATAAACATGTTTTACTTTAATTTGTATTCAAATTTAAAAAAATTAAAAAACCCAGAAGAAGTTAATGTTGATCTTGGGTTTTGGAGAGGGGGATGAAGGGGTATTCTAAACAAGGGTGCAATTTTTGTAGTAACAAATCCAAACCTTTTTTTACAGCACTTCAACAGTCTGAGTCGGAGAGCAAGGACCTACTGCGTGAAAAAGCCTTCACCGTGAGCTCACAAGAAAGGGTCCTTGGACTCCTGGCAGCCATGTTGCTTGAGAACACGCCGGTAACTTGATTTGATTCTACTAAAACCTGTAAAGGGTCTTGTTTTTTTTCAGGGGAGATGGACCCATATCTGGGCCTAACTTTATAAAGCTGTTCAGCAATGTTTCCTGCTAAGCAAATATTGGCAGGGAACCAGTCACAAGTAATATATATTACATGGTGTTTTTGGTTGGTATCCTGTTTTTGCTGAGCAAAATTCTTCTGTGCGAAGTAATTTGTTGCTGCTAACCAGTTGCAGCCGGTAATTTTCCAACCCGTACAGACCTACCCCTGATAGTATTGTTTTCGATGAGAAATCTGGACAAAAAATGTTGACGCGAAATATTATTGTAATTTTGGTTGGTAACCTGTTTCTGCTAGGCACAATTTTTTTTTGGTTTTGGTTGGTAACCTGTTGTTGCTGAGCTCAATTTTTTTTTGTGCGAAGTAATTTTCTGCTGCTAACTAGTTGCTGCCACAGTAATTTTTCAACCGCACAGACCTACCCCTGTAAGCATTGTTTTCGATGAGAAATCTGGAAAACAAAAAAGTTGAAGTGAAATATTGTTGTTGAAGCACACCCAACATGGTGGTCTTAGGTACTGGGATTTGGTTTGATCGGCAGCATATTGCACCACAGCACCTTGTAGACCATTAAATGGTGCTATATAAAGGACTTGGTCTCATACTTCAAAAACGTAGCTCCACAATACCTTGCAGGAAAATAATGAACATTAAAAGCGCCTTGAGCGTCACTGAGTGACGGATATGTGCGCTATATAAGAAGCTACTATTATTATTATTATTATTATTATTTACAGTTTTTCCATTGATAAATCTTGCATGGAGGCCCTTTTTGTTTGTAAAGCCGCAAGTCACCCCCGATAATCGTCTATGGCATGCTGGAATCTCATCCTCACTCCTCCAATGATTCAAAGAAGCCCCAGGCTTGCAGTATGATTAATTTTTTCTTGTTTATTATTCCAGAGTGACGGCTCTTCGTTACGGCAGGTCAACATTCAGGAACTTCATATTGACGCAATTTTGCCGCTGTTGCTGAGAATGGCAAAGTGAGTACAACCTCGGCACAAAATAAGTGAATGGTATCTTTTTTAAAGGCCCTGTACACTATTGGTAAGATCGAAAAACACAAATGTTCACAGATTCACACACAACTTACATGATTTAAAGTAAGTAATGGTTGAAAGGGTTCCTTAAAATATTTCCGCCTAAAATGCTATCGTTTCTGAGAAATGAGTAAAACAATAGTTTTTATCACGCGCGATATTTTGAAAAAACAGAAAACACATAAGGTCTCTTTTCACTATTTTCTTGTGATCTCGATGACCAATTGGGCTCAAACTTTCACAGGTTTGTTTGTTCATGCATTTGTTGAATCACACAAAATGTGGACACTGATTTTGAGCTGTTACCAAAAGTGTACAATACCTTTAAAGTTGGTCTTCTGGTGTACTGTACATAGCTTTTTATTATAGAAAAAAAATGCCAGAAAATAACAGTCAATCTTAGACTTTAAATGACACTAAGAAAAGACACTGCTCAACATTTTGTCTTCAACGTATGATTGGATAGTTTCCATTTGGATGTGTTTTCTTTGAAGGTTGTAGTTGTTGGGATAAGAAGAAGTTGTTAAAATGTATTTCTATTATTGGTGAGGTTATGTTTTAAAGCAAACAAATGTTTTATCCAAACGCTTTTTAAAATTCTGCCTTTTATAGGGGCATTTTTTTAAGCATTGTCTCTCAAAATGTCCCAAATGTAGCGTGTCGTGGCTGAGCGGAGAAGAGCACCGGACTCAAGCTCGGGTGTGGGTTAGAGTCCCGGTCGTGACACTTCACTTATCCATTATTGCTACGTCCTTTGGATAGGACGTAAAACCGCAGGTCCCGTGTGTTGTGTAATGCACATAAAAAAAAAAAAAAATGCACTTATCGTAAAGAGAAGGGGTTCGCCCCGGTGTTCCTGGTTTGATTGGCTGCATATTGCGCCACAGCACCTTGTAAACCATTACATGGTGCTATGTAAAGGAAAAAGGTCTCATACTTATGAACGTAGCCCCACATACCTTGCAGGATCAATTATAATAATGTTAGAGCGGCATGAGTGACGGATTTGAGCGCTATATAAGAAGCCACTATTACTATGGTTAAAAGTTCTCTAGTCTTCTTCAGGAGGTATTAAAATTGTGCAACAAGATTGATGTGGTACATCCCCTTTTTCATTCCATCTCAGGGAACGAAACACCCACGATAACATCACCCACCACCAGACAGTGGCCCTCTTGGGCCAGCTCCTCATTCACATCCCCCCTCGAGACGCCGACGAGATTGTCCGATTATCCCAGGCCCTCCACCCCAAGCAGAAGTCAGCAAGCATCAAGGAGGGGGCCGTGTTGAAGACAATTGTGGAGGCTGCAGGGGCTGAGATGGGTAACGAGGAGACTGGAGGAGGCGGGGTGAAGGCGGAGGAGGAGGTGATGATTGACGGAGCTTTGACGGTTGATTTCCTTTTCGACCTTGGTGCGTCTTGCCTTGAGAAGTAAGTAGTTGTATAAACTCAGTCTCCTAACGATGACTAGAGCAGGCAAGTTGACATGTTGAGACCAATTAAGAACTCATACTGCGGCAGTGGAGTTAATAACGAGAAGTCCCCTCGATCCACTAAGTGAAAGTAGTAGTCCCGGCCGATTTCCTACCTCCCGTCCAGGTAGTAGTTAATAAGCAGGACAGTTCTTTTCAGAACAAATTAGTCTTCCGAATTTTGAAATCTACTCTGCGGCAGAAGAATAAATAGCAAGACAAGTTCTTAAAGACCAACTCTACACAGCAAATTAGATACATACACATGGTGTTACCGCAAACTAAATATACATTGATACCCTACTCAACATGCAATGCCTCAAATGCCATATTATATAAACTCGTAATCCCGATCAAATTACGACCTCCTGAAGACGTTGGCCTAGTGGTCTAGAGCATCGAACACAAGTTCTGACGGCTGAGTCATCATACTCCGCGGCAGTAGAATAAATAGCAAGACAAGTTCTCAAAGAACAAAATCTACTCAGCAAAGTAGATACACATGGTGTTACCGCAAACTGAAGATACGTATGTTTATTTGCAAGGCAGTAAATAATGAATGTTTATTGTAATGCAGTAATAGACGCTACATGGGCTTGGGCAGGAACAGTGTTTATAAACTGTGACCAGTCAGGCGGTATTGGTTAAAATTCCATATTATGAATTTTCCCCAAAAATTTACTTCATCCATCACTGGTCTGGTTCCCTTTTCGCACTGCTGATCATAATGCTGATACCTATGGGATGCCAGACTATTTTTTCCCTGCTGGCCTCAGTTTGGATACCTGGATTAGTGTAGAAAGTAAGACAAGATGGCTGATTGTGATCCCTGTTTTTTCTTTAAGGAGTGGTCTAGAGTGGACGTCCCTCATCGCAAACATCCTTCAGCATCTGTGTCTCATGCCGTCATGGCAGGTTGTGATCGCTAAGAAGATCAGTGAGAGCATCCGCTGCCTGCCCAAGGAGTGCCCCCTCCCATGCATCTTTGCTCTCTTTGTGGTGGCCGGCTTTCCTGAGGTAAGAATCTGTTGATCACTGCAGTAATAATTATAATACTACACAGCTTTTATATAGTGCCTCACACGGTGTCTTGAAGCGCCTAAACAAGGAAAATTAATACAGAAATTACAAAAGTTGGAAAAGGGAGCATAAACACAATTAAGAAAGCAGCAGAAACAACTGTGGACCCTTGGAATAAATGGGTTTTCAGCAGGGATTTGAACTGATCTTGGCAGTTTTTAATGTGAATGTGGCAGAGAGTTCCAGAGTACAGGTGATGAGTGTGAGAAAGAGCGATGGCCCTATGTCTTGGTACGTGTAACTGGTGTTTGGAGTTGTGATGAAAAGGCAGAGCGGAGATTGCAAGATGATTTATTTTGTGGTTTATGCAGTGCTAGGACGTGGCTGCCCTACACCATCTTGGGACGTGATCGCCGCCCTTCACTCTTCCTTGTCCAACGTTAAGGGCACGGAACACGTTTGGTAATTGTCAAAGACCAGTGTTCTCACTTGGTGTATCCCAACATATGCATAAAATAACAAGCCTGTGAAAATTTGGGCTCAATTGGTCATCGAAGTTGCAAGAAAATGTTGAAAGAAAAAACACCCATGTTGTACAAATTTGTGTGCTTTCAGATAGGAATAAAAGGCTTCTTGCAAGAAGTCTTTTATTGTTTTAGTGAGAATTTACCTCTTTCTCAAAAACTACGTTACTTCAGAGGGAGTCGTTTCTCACAATGTTTTATACTATCAACAGCTCTACGTTGCTCGTTACCATGTCAGTTTTTATGTTAATATATATTTTGAGTAATTACCAAACGTGTACAGTACCTTTAAGCCTGGTTCATACTTTATGTGAAAGCGAATGCGAGGCGAATGTTGGTGATGCAAATAATTATAACGTGCTTACTTTCATTTTTGGTCTTCACACTAGCCTACTCTAACCTTCATGGGGGAACTAGAACAGGCTTGTGGAAACATTGACTCCAGAAAAATTGCTTTGCTTTCGCAATTTGCAAAAAGTAGGGAAACTGACAGGGTAAATGTAAATAAATTTGGGAGTGAGCAGAGAAAAAAGGAATCGAGTGGTCTTTGAACCTGCGACTTCCGGATCTATGTGCTGCTGCTCTTACCAACTGAGCTAACAGCCCTTTTTGGGGCTGGTTAACATAGGGCGAGTTGAGCTCAGCTGGTAGAGCACTGGCATGTTAACTGGAAGGTCACAGGTACAAATCCCATTCTAGTCAGTTTTTCTTTGTTCACTCCAAAATTTATTTATATTTACCCAGTCAGTTTTCCTGTTGATTTATTACTAGCTTTTATAAACATAGACCACAACTCAAGAACAAATTTTTATTTGTGTTGTGGGGTCATATATTTAAGAATTTTTTATTTTTATTGGACAGGTCTTATGTCTTGGCAGTGCTGCGAGGTATTCTGAATCCACAGGGGAACAATCTAACGTCATTGTTATCAGACATCTAGTAGAGAAGAACAGAGCAATCGTCACCGACGTCAGAACCAGGAAGAAAAAACATGTGAGTTGCTTGAAAAACTTTGGATCCCAATAGTTATGGTTGGCTGTTAATAATATTATTAATAAATAAAACTTATATAGTGCCTTAAATCTAAAGCATACACCCCAAAGCACTTAACAAGAAAGGAAATACTGATGGATTAAACAAAATTAAAAAGGAAAAAAAGCTCAAGCCCTAAACAACAAGGAAGAACTTCGTAAAAAATGTATAATAATCGTCATCGGAAACTATAACAGGCTTTTTGAAACATTGAGAAGACTATTGTAACTTATTGAAAGATTTGTATCTATTATTCATTTTCTACAACTATTTTTAACTAGTTCATCTTTGTAGCTTACTGTGTATTTGGCTGGTCAAGACGTTTTTTAAATTTTTTTAATTGTTTAATTATTGTTGTTTTTAATTAAATTTATGTTGTTTAATCCATTTTTGCTTGTATTCAGCGCCTTGAGGCGGAACCGATCTACAGCTGTTTGCGCTTTATAAATCTCTCTTTATTATTATTATTATTATTTTTCTAAAGCCCTGTTCATACTTCCTGCTAATGCTTCGTGCGAAGCAAATTTGACGTCACAGCTCTGTTTTCGCTGCGAATGTTTCGCAAGAGTTAAGGCACAGCTCAACTTCTGCGAATTGTTCGTTGCGAATTTGTGACGTCAAAATTTGCATCACATTCGCATTCGCAGGAAGTATGAAGCGGGCTTTACAAGAACTGTATTGGTTTTCACACCGGCCTACTCTAGTCTTTCATTTATTTTGTACATATTTGTACATATTTTTATCAGTAAAAATTGTCTTAATTCGGCCTCTTGCTGTGATGACGTTTTGATTCATAAACCATTAAACACTAATAAAACGGTTCTTTTAAGACCTCTTTTAAGAACTGTTATCGATAATGGTTCCTGTAAAGAAACGTTACCAAAAGTCACATTCAGGGCAAGGAAGATTTCCTGCATTGCATACTGCAAGCTGAATTCAATACCAATCCATCACTACAAAGCAATGCCTAAAATATTTCATCTGTAACAATTTTTGTTAATAGTACATCATGCAGTTCTAGTAATAATCCAAGTGTGGAAAATTGATAGAAATGATAGTTGGGACAACAAATTGGTTTCAAATCAACCAACTTAGGGTCGGGATGTGCCAGTAGTTTGGTCCAATGATCTTTTTGTGTCAAAGATTTGCTGGTTTGAGTTGGCTTTTAATTCTTGTGTTTGTAAACCGCACTCAGGTGAAAGAGTACAAGCTGATTGTAGACGAGGAGTATGGACAGAGTCTGAAACCAGACGAGTTCTCGTTCTTCATCACCGTTACTAAGGACATACTCACGCAGCTTAAAGAAGGTATGATGTCATCGTGTCGTATCTTCTAGCAAACTTAATCCTTGATTCTGATTGGTCGATCCCTAGCAACATGTGTGTGATATAAAGCTAGATTGCAATGCACATATCAAACCCTGTTCTATAACGCACTATTTTAAAGGGTCTGTATACGTTTGGTAATTACTCATAAAATTAATGGCAATAAAAACTTACTTGGTAAGAAGTACAGCAGCTTTTGATAGTATAAAGCATTTTGAGAAACATTTCGCTTTGAAGTAATGTGGTTATGGAAAAAGATATCAGTTTATGTTGAATGTAATTCTAAATATCTCCCTGATTGTTGAACAAAATCTCCCTGATTTCAAGATGCAAATGTTGGCAGCTATGGCAGTGCCATGAAATTTGGCCCTTGTCTCAATAATGTTAACTTAGTCTGTGATTAATATACAATTTTTTATATCTGTAGGTGCTGAACTGAACGTTGAAACAGTCTGGGTCCTGTACCTCATCATCAAAGCTATCTTGGCTAACATTAAGGTTTGTTTGTCCATCGCTTTGTTTAGTTGTTTGTTTGTATTAGGTAAGCTGGCATTTTTATTTGTTTGTTAGTTTTTTTTCATTTTTTTTCATTTTACTTTCCTCAGTTGTTGGTGAGATTCTTCTATCTGTTAAATCCTTTTTCTTGATGTTGTCTTGTTGTCTTGGTGGGTGTTGGGCAGTCAGTCTGTCTGTTTGTCTGTTTGTTCAGCCGTGTTTCTGTCTCTGTTAATTGTGTGTTCTGGTTTACTGTTTCAGAAACCTTGTCGACATTTTGTAGGTAGACTGGTAAGTAATATCTCGCAGAAACTCAAATGTTGGTTTCAACGGCCCCTTTAATAATAATAATAATAGTGGCTTATATAGCGCACATATCCGTCACTCAGTGACGCTCAAGGCGCTTTTAGCGTTCATTATTTTCCTGCAAGGTATTGTGGAGCTACGTATTGAAGTATGAGACCAAGTCCTTTACATAGCACCATGTAATGGTTTACAAGGTGCTGTGGCGCAATATGCTGCCGATCAAACCAGGAACACCGGGGCGAACCCCTTCTCTTTTCGATAAGTGCACTGGGTTCTTTTACGTGCATTACACAACACACGGGACCTACGGCTTAACGTCCCATCCGAAGGACGAAGCATGTGGTTAAGTGTCTTGCTTAAGGACACAAGTGTCACGACTGGGATTCGAACCCACACTCTGCTGATCAGAAACACCAGAGCTTGAGTTCGGTGTTCTTATCCGCTCGGCCACGACACGCTTTTGGAACAATCTCCCCTACAATATCCGCTCTTTTAACGTCAGCAGCTTCTTGTAAGAAATTGCTTCAAACTGAACTGCAGCGATTCTAACTGTTATTTATTGGTTGTCTTTTGCTGTTGTTCATTGGTAGTCTTATGCTGTTGTTCATTGGTTGTCTTACGCGGTTGTTATGGGTTATCTTACGCTGTTGTTCATTGGTAGTCTTATGCTGTTGTTCATTGGTTGTCTTACGCGGTTGTTATGGGTTATCTTACGCTGTTGTTCATTGGTTATCTTACCTGTTGTTCATTCGTTGTCTAACGCTGTTGTGCATTTATTGGTTGTCTGATGCTGTTGTTCATTTGTTGTCTAACTTTATTGTTCATTGGTTGTCTTACGCTGTTGTTCAATGGTTGTTTTAATACGCTGTTGTTCAATGGTTGTTTTACGCTGTTGTTCAATGGTTGTTTTACGTTGTTGTTCAATGATTGTTTTACGTTGTTCTTCATTGGTTATCTTACGCTGTTTTTCATTGGTTATCTTACCTGTTCGTTGTCTAAGGCTGTTGTTCATTCATTTGTTGTCTGATGCTGTTGTTCATTTGTTGTCTAAGTCTATTGTTCATTCGCTGTCTACGTTGTTTTTCATTCATTGATTGTCTTACGCTGTTGTTTCACTTCATATCAAATGTTTCACATCATATCAAATAACGTTTGTAATCTACTCAAATAACAATGAAAGGCTTGACCGCAGAAGCTTTTGTTGTTGCTAGTTGAGTTGAAGTGGGGCCTCTGCTCATTTTCGGACCCTGTAATGTACTATTCTTGCACTGCGCATAGCTTACCATAGGCTACGACTTAAAGGTGTTTCTATTTCTGACCTTAGCAGGTATGTAAGCCGCATTTCAACACAGTATATTATGGTCTGGGCCTTGCAACTGGAATAATCTCCCTGCTTATGTAACTTCTTGCAGGAACGCAGTTGCTTTTCAAAGCAAGCTCAAAGCACATATTGCTCAAAATCTTCTCTAATCCACGGAGCTTCCTCTTAGTTTTCTCCTTATTGTGATTTCTCTATTCCACCTGTATACGCTGTGTTATTGTTAATGGAACCATCTCGCCTTGTCCTATGTATTGTTATAATTTGCATCCCTCTGTAGCTAATTTAGTTCACAAAGAGTCTTTTCTGTCTTAGTTAAATATCGAACCTACTCGCACTGTACTTGTTAATGTTAGTCTATTTGTGTTTTTGTTTGTACGGGCATACCTACCGCAAGCTTTGGCTTTATGATAATTCTCTGTTGGAGTGGAAATAAATGTCTTGAAAACAAAAAATGAAATCAAACATGGCGACAGTAGCATAATTTATAACAGTTTTGATTCAAAAAATTATTTTCATTTGTCAATTTGTCTTTGTTCATTCCTTGCAGGGACTTGATGGTGCAGAGAAAAGACAGCAGCTCCTGACTAGCAACTTGCTACCATTGCTAGTACACTTGGCGAGTCAGGCAACCAAACTCAACAGACAATGGATCTTAAGGGACCTAGAGGTACAATTAAGTTTTTTTTGGCTTCCCTAAAAGAAGATTTTGGAAATTGGAAAACAAATTGGAAATATACTACAAATAAAGAAACAAGTACGCACATAATGAAATTTCTATGCACTGAACACATCAATCATAAACACAAAAACCAGGCACTTCAAAAACTCAAAACTGTGTTTGTTTGCTCATCAAATAGATGAGAAATGAGAGTGCGTTTTAATTGTGTATCCTTGTCAAACGGCAGATTCTATCGATCCGTCTCTACACCCACGACAAGTCCGGCCCGTCGTCATTCAGCCGGTCTGACGATCCCGTATTCATCGACAGCGACAACTTGTCCTCCCACGAGGAGGACAATGATAAGGACGGCAGTGACATCAACAATGACAACGAGGACAGCGATGACATCTCAGAGTCGGACTTCAAATCCACGTCAACGTTCTCCGAGTCCAGCGGGTCCGGGTACGCCACCCCGGACTCCATGCCCCTGAGGGCTCCGCCGCCTGTGCCGGGACAACTGAGGGGATCTTCCACTTCGTCACAGGGGGGACTTGATCCCTTGGAGGGGATAGAGGATAAAGCCAAGATCTTTATGCATGTGAGAGTAATCCCCTTGCCAACCCAATCTTAAAATTAAATTTAAAAAAATATAAAATAAAAAAACTGCTGTAGCTTCTATTTTTTTAATGATTTATTTATCTCTATTGTTTTCGACAGCCATTTCTTTTGATTTGGTTTGATTTATTTATGGAAACAACAAGGAAAACACACACAAATACATACAAATTAGACAAATAGACAGAAAACAGCAAGAAAAGAAATTTGTTTGCTGAGGATAACACAAAAAGGTGAAAGACTTTGATTTGGGTTTTCTTAGAATTTCTTGTTCCTCCAGTGACGTTGCATGTAATACATAGAGAGCATTATTTGAAATGTAATAAATTGGAAAAAATATGTAATTGGGGTCGCAACAGGTATATATTTGCAGCTGATTTGTTATCAAAATGCTAGGTCTGATGTTTCACCGATTCGACCTGCAAATTTAGATTTAAATTTTACATGGCTATTTTTGTAGATTCAAGAAAGTTATAACCTTTTTATTTACGGTATTGCACAAAATAAAACTGTAGCTGATTTCGGTTGTTACAACTAAAGTTAAGGACAATGTATTAACATGCTGAAAATTGTGCATGGTTTTCCCACTATTTTCTCCTGACTCACACAACGGATTAAGCCCATTTTTTCACAGGTTTTGTTACTTCAAGTATAATGGTTGATCACACAAAACATGAACTCTATCTGCGACTCTTTTGTCAGCTCTACCAATCCTGTATAATACATTTGAATAGTGAGTGGAGTGTTTTTCCTCCAGGACACAACTTTGAAAGATTCTGAGGTCTTGTAATTTTTTTTCTTCAGATGACGAACGAAGCCCTGCAGACTCCTCTCCCCATACTTAGAGCTATCTATGAGAAGTCTGGCCACAACCTAGAGACAGTTGAAACCAAAATACAAGAATGGTGAGTACAATTTGTGTGGGAAAATATAAACTTCCTTTCATTTTGTTGGACCTAAGCTGATTTATTGTGAATTTTGGTCGGGTTGGCTAAGGGTTTCTTTCCTCATCTTCCACCTCTAGGATCCCAGTTCGAATCCCACTGGGGGGACTATGTGGATTGGGTTTTCAGTCCCTACCCAACTGCGTGGGTTTTCCCTGGAGTATTTCTCTGAGGTTTTCCTCCAACATCTAAAACTTAAACTTCCTTCCTTGTTTTCTCTCGATATGTTTTTTTTGCTAGTATAGTGATTAAGTTCGATTTTCTGAGAATCCTTGCTTCGATCAACTGACTTTATGAATAGCGTTGTTAAAATCCAAACTCAACTCTCATTTATTTCACCTCTCTTATGACTCACTGGGTAGTCAGGTTGGCGTAGTGGTATCTTGCCTTGCCTTCCACCTCTGGGACCCTGGTTATAAACCTGTTGGGGGCACTACGTGGATTGGGTTTTTAGTCCCTACCTGACTGCATAGGTTTTCCCTGGAATATTTCTCTGGGGTTTTCCTCCCACACCTAATACTGAAACTTCCTTCATTGTTTTCTCTCCATTGGGTTCTTGGCTAGTACAGTGATTAAGTTCGCTTTTCTGAGAGTCCTTGGCTTCACAACCAGAATTAATAAATGAAATCTATGTATCTAGGCTCCTCCTTTCTACAGTTTTGTTTTGGCGGGGGGGGGGGGTGTTTATTGTGTTTTTTCATTTCTGAACAGCACAACAGCACTTCAGTTATGTTTTGCACTTTATAAGTTTGGCTTATTGTTATTATTACTATTATTAATATCATCGTAAACCCTGCCAATTTGTGTTGCTGGTTTTTCTTTGGTGGTGGGGGGGGGGGGGTCATCTGATTATCAGAAGCCTATAGCAAATGTATTGAGGTTATTTTTCTTTTA
The DNA here is from genome assembly GCA_021014325.1 of Plazaster borealis. Classification (NCBI taxonomy): domain Eukaryota; kingdom Metazoa; phylum Echinodermata; class Asteroidea; order Forcipulatida; family Labidiasteridae; genus Plazaster; species Plazaster borealis. The sequence goes on along the minus strand of CM037475.1, from coordinate 4,008,636 downwards.
GACATTTTGCAAGAAGCCAAACAAATTGTGTCTTGATACTCTACATTCTCTGAAAATGTAAATATCTGTCGTAAAAAGTTTCTTTTTAATAATTAAAAACTACGGGAATTCAGTTAAGTTATACGAAAATAGATTATTATATTTTTTATAAAAAAGCTTTTGCACCGACTTTTCTTGTGTTTGTGAACCTAAGCATTTCTGCATCTCATGAGTCTCGTCCATCTTCTTGTAGGTTTCTTGAGGATGGGTCGGCAGGGGTGAGTAACGACATCAAGGAGCTCGCTAAGAGATGGGAGCCGAAAAACAACACGGAGAAATCCTCCAAGATAGACCTCAAGTCCGTGGACTCTGGAGCTGTGTCCTTCATTGCTTCAAAGTCTCTGCCCAAGTACGGACAACATTTGCACTTTTGTGTTAAGAGTCACTGCCCCTAAGAGTGTACCAAGTGGTGATTCATGGGTTCTCAGATCATCTTCAAAAAAATTAGAGTGATACATCGATCATACCAAACTAAGATATCCAAAATGTTAGCTTGCTGACTCTTTCGGTTTGGGCGTAAAAAATTATCAAAGTTTTGGGGCGAGGGAGAGAACTTGAGATCAAATTCACAAAAATCATCAATACAAAACCATTAAGAATGCCCCCTATTGCAGAGCAGGGCTTTTAAAACCAAAGATAAGCACCAAGTAAAAACATTCCAAGGAACTTGTTTCAATTCAGCGTGCTTAGGCAAAACTTCCAACATTTCGGTCCAGAATGCCCCTCAGTTTTGAAAAAACCTGGGGAGAACCCTGCATTTTCAAGGGATAGTAACAAATATACTTTCAGCTCAGTCATTATTTATTAATTACAAACTTTTACACGGCATATGGACAAGGTGGTACGGCCCACATCATTTGAAGGTTTTTGTTGATGATTGGGAATAAAGTAACTGAACTCCGATTATTTTTTTCAATTGTCCTACAGACCTACAGAGACGCCTCACGAAGCCATCGCAGAGCCCATGGTGGATATGTCATTGAAGCTTATCGCCAGCTCAGAGAAGGCCCTTAGGGAGGTAGGATGGCTTATTGTGGTGGTTGGGAGGTGGGAGGGGAGGTGGGGGGCGGGGTGGGTTTCAGAATTAGGGTGGTGAATTCCACTTTTTAAGGTGATAAGTGATAAGTGGTTGTTACTTAAAAACTAAACATGAATTATTGTTGGGATCTTGACATTATCTTATGTCCATTAGCCATGTACAAACAATTTTGCATGTTTCATGTATTTTGTGCATTGTCCGTGGCATATGCAACTTTCTTTGGTTTGAACTTTGTTTTGAAACAACATCATCTGTGAAAGTTCATTCAGAGAAAACAAATTCTTTAAAAAAATTCTTTTGGCGGAAATTTGGGCCATGCAACTTATATTCACCATGATTTTTGGATTTGTTGTAATTCTAGAGTTACCAATGGCAACAGAGATCCCGAAGTGCCGATCTCCTTAAGAAGGAACTCAATTCCCACGGCAAGACTAATCCGAGGGAACATCTACACAAGGTTTGTCAATGTCTGTCAAATTCCAGGGTATGAGAAAATCAAATTAGCAGTTGTTTACCAACCAAAAGGACCTGTGGTATAAATGCAAGAATATAGTTAACGGCCTGATGTTTCAACTCTAGCATAGTCTTTCTTGAAGGCTGAATGACAACACAACACACACAAACAAGTATATTGGTGTTAACAGAAGCAGTCAAGTGTTGTTTGAAGCTTTGCATGGTGTGGAGAAATAAGAAATAACTATAAATAAATAGTAAACTTGCGGGTACAACCATGTGTAAATCTCTTTGTGGGAGTGTTGGCTTTGAAAAGAGCCGGTGTGGTCTGACACCACGAGACCACATCGGCTCTTTTCAAAGCCAACACTCCCACAAAGAGATTTACACATGGTTGTACCCGCAAGTTTACTATTTATTTATAGTTATTTCTTAGAGGCAGTCAAGTCAAAGGAAATGAAAAGAGAGAGACAGGCAGAAAGCGCACAGAAAAAGCAATGGATGAACGACGAAGGAGACAATGGGGCGGAGGGTAGAGGGAAGGGGCTGGTTTTGACCACAAGAGATTGGGAACACAAAGGACAACATCAAAGAGGGGAAGAGGGGAAAATAAAATAAATTAGTGAATGAAACAGACTGGAAAGGGAGACATCTGTGGGAAAAAAAGGAAAAGGCTAAGACAAAAGGTTATTAGTCCTTTCCTTTTTGGATGTTCAGACCATGGGGTTGAATGGTCTGGAGGCTCCTTTTCCACAGTTTCGCCCTACTTAGACGAACAGTCTTTCTGTGGTTACCTAGTGCCTCAATGCCCTGTAAAATCATGTCAGAAATGGAGTGATTAGAAAGATTAAAGTGAAGTCAACATCTTACAAAAACAAAGTTGAAAGAAAAACAAGATGGCTACAGTTCTCCCACAACTCGGCTAATTCTAACTTACTTACTGAATTTACTGTTCTTGAATTGCAGATAAACTATGCAATATCCATAATGTATGCGAGACATCTACTGGCAGCCCTGCTCGCTGATTGGCCATCAGAAGGTCACATGATCAACACAGCTACACTAGGGTGTACTGAGCCTGCTCAGATGGTCAGCGTGCTGGACCTTCTGCAAAGGGACGAAGAGAAGGAAGTCCTTAAAAAGGTCAGTCCCAAAAATTGTTTGCAGGTTTGGGCTGGAGTCTGTGCGCAAACACCTTGGCCCAATTTCGTTAAGCAGAAAATATTGCTTATTAAAATTGTTCAGTTAACAGAAATAAGCGGGGAACCAGTTAACTAATTCAATTTAATTCAACTTGGTTTATTGTACAATACAAAATACAACTGGACTGTAGTCCGAAGGCTAAACAAGTCAAGTTTACAAAGATTACAGTAAAAATGACAGATTAAGAAGGTGGTGATTTTTAAAACCTTGTGCTTTACTACTTGATAATATACCCCTAAAAAGGTAAACACAGAAATGTTTTTTGAAATATCCAAGTACACATATAATATTGTTAAATGATGAGAATGGCCATCCTGTCACAGTTGTTATACATGATGTGGTATTTTTGGCGGGTTACTTGTTTCTGCTGAGCATGCTTTTTCTGTGCTTAGTCAATTTGTGATTTTAAGAAGCTTTATTAAATTGGAATGCCGATGACTGCCTTAAGCGTGACAAGAACCCAACCATGATAAGGCCACATAAAAAAAAAATGTTGATCGTCCCCGCCCGACCTTACGAAACCCCCCGACCCCATTTATTATATTTTAATTTTTTTATCATAAAAAATGGTCTTTTCAATGATCTATTTTCAGTCAAATTTGGCTCCCAGATTTTTCAGCTGATATTTTTTTTAAATCTATAGTTTGGGAAAGATGTTTGAAGAAAGGTTATTCATGTTGGCAAAAAAAAATTACAATTCTTCAAATATTTACTTAGGCTACACTGCGTTCTAGTTTTTTGAAAATGCTTACAGAAAATGTTATCTAGGAGTTAAATGGGTTTAACGAAACAATTAAAAACATGAAAGTCACACAAACCCTCTGTTTTTATAGTGATTGTGATGATTTCTTTATTCTTTATTTCATATTTTGACATGTAAACGAAAATTTAAAAATGCCCTCCCACCCCCACTTCACCCCAAAAAAGGACAATCAACAATTTTTTTGTATGTGGCCTAACCTTCACTGATAACGCTATTTTGATTGTTACATGTTTGTCGCCCTCTCTAGGTTGTTTGTAATGTTGTTAGCCATTGTCAGCCAGAGCTGCTAGTTCCTCTCACCGTCGCTGCGTGTACGTTCATGGAAGAGGCTAGTATGGCGCCTGTCACCAGGGAATCGTTGCATAAGTACAAGAATGATACAAGGGATGAGGTGGGTACCTGACATGCATATATTAACTGCTCGTCACTATCACTTTGGTGGACACCCCTGGAATTTGTCAAGTGGCAGTTTTTAGTTGAATGCAGTGATGATTTGCATAGCCTCGGACATGAATCTTTCCATCAGAGTTTTGACATTTTAATGCATATTAGTTATCCATGTGTCAGTGAAATTCATGGAATTGAATTGCTCTCCAAACCTGTGATTTTAAAAAGATTGTTTTTCTGATTTCCAGAGCTCTCTTTGCCTTCAAACTTTCTTGAAAGGGCTCCTTCTATGACCACATAACCCCTGTACTCAATGAACTGCACTGGCCCCCCCGTTTAACAACGAATCAAATTCAAAATCCTCCTGATCATCTGGAAATCCATCAACTCCGAGGCTCCGTCTTACCTTTCTAGACTCATATCATTTTATCACTGGACAGTAGACTAAGATCCATTCGTGATCCACTCACCTTGAATCCTCCTACCTGCTCAAAATCTGTTGGCCGAGGTGCCTTTGGTTATATCGGCCCCAGCCTTTTGAACGATCTTCCCTACAATATCCGCTCTTCTACCTCAGCTGCTACATTTAAGAAATTGCTCAAAACAGAACTGTAGCGATTCTAACTCGGGTTCCATCTTCACAGCACCTGATCTAGCACCTAGGATTTGTGCGCTGTATAAGAACCTATTATTATTATTATTATTATTATTATTATTAAAGACTTGAACTTTCCACTGAGGGAAGAAAGACACAGCTATGTCTTATTCATCGTTTAGTTTTCCAACCTACGGATTGTAGTTCCTCCAAAGTGCTACACCCTGGAAGCTCAGAAACTTCATCTCCAGACTATTAGGAAACCACATTTCATTTTGTCTTTCACCATTTTTGGACAGTCGACCCTGCTCAGTTACCTTTGAGTAACTCAGTAATCACCCTGACATCACCTAGTTGCACTATGGATTCCTAGTTAACATCTTTTGATATCTAAAATCAATCAATCATAACTCATAACTCAAAGAGTGAGTGTTTCTTCAGGCATGTTATTCTTCCTACTTAAGTCTGATTTCCGATTTTTTTGCCATTGGAAAAAATCAGAAAAATTGTAATTAAATAGCCTGAAAAGTCTATTAATGCCTATACATGTAGGTAAGCCATTGTACTTGATAAAGAAGTTCCTACTTTTTTCCCAAGGACCAAATATCATGCCTGGTTTCTTTGAAATTCCATTTGAGTTTCCCCCTCAGATGTGGTTATCATTTCCTGGGTGCCAATCAGAAGTCCAGGCCTCGATCTCACAAAGCACTAAGATTCATCTTAAGATGAGTTTTCATATTATATACTATAGTGATTTGTATTGTGACATCACACTTTGCTAAGCAGTTAAGATTGATTTGCACTTAAGATCAATCTTGGCGCTTTGTGAAGTCGGCCCCCAGATGTGTTTCTATGATGTGATACTTGAAGCCAATCAGTCTATTAATTGATTATCAATCAACACATGCAATATCTATCAATACATTGATTATCAATTTGATTCACAGGGTCATGTGACCATAGCGGGGGCAACGTTCCTCAGCATCAAATTTGACGAGCGTTGCAGCACTGAGGAGGAGTGTGACGAGTTGTCCTTCGCGGCGGACAGCGGTTTCAAACAGGACAGGCACGAATTCAGCGGGGGACGGGGAAACTGGAATGACTTTGAAATCCCTGGTAAAGTTTTGTCAAATCTTCTACCCTTTACACGTTTACCTTACTTGCATTCCGGATTGCATAAAGCTGTTGGTCACTAGTCAGAGAAAAATTACTTAAAGGCACTGTTCACGTTTGGTAATTACTCAAAATATATACTAGCAGATAAACTGACTTGGTAACGAGCAACAGAGAGGTCTTGATAGTATAAAACATTGTGAGGAACGACTCCCTCTGAAGTAACGTAGTTTTTGAGAAAGAGGTAATTTCTCACTAAAATAACAAAAGACTTCTTGCAAGAAGCCTTTTATTCCTATCTGAAAGCACACAAATTTGTACAACGAGGGTGTTTTTTCTTTCATCATTTTCTTGCAACTTTGATGACCAATTGAGCCCAAATTTTCACAGGCTTGTTATTTTATGCATATGTTGGGATACACCAAGTGAGAACACTGGTCTTTGACAATTACCAAATGTGTACGATGCCTTTAATACGTATCCGTCTTACTGGTCACAGTTTATAAAATCTATTCCTGCCTAAGTCCATCTTGCGATTATTGCTGCATTACAATAAACATTTATATTCTTGCAAACAAACATTTCCCAACAAACTGTATACCAATGGAAAGAACACCTCATTCTCTTTAATGTGATATATATTTTGCCATGTTCCCCATCTCGTAGTGGTGAGGTTATAAAGAAAAGCGCTCACTTCTTGTTTATTTACGGGTTTTCCTGTAGTTAGGCGCTAACAGCGTTTGTTTGTTCTAAGGGAATTCCCGTAGTAAGGCAGATGTGGGTTAAGAGCAGGTGTGTGACTTCTCAGAATTTGTCCTGGTTTCAGGATTTTCTAAAAGCCTCCTTGAGCCTTTAAATTTTCTTGAAAGAAGTAAAGCAGTCACCAAAGGGAGAAAGAAATAGTCCACATTGTGTCCAAACCTGTAGTTTTGTCCTTCTGGTGATGCACAGAGTCTGTAAAACCTGAATTATAACATCTGGGCCCTATTTCAGAGAGCTGCTTATGCACAAAAAGTAGCTAAGCACAACAAAATTATGCTTACCAGAACAGGGTTACCAGCCAAAATACCATGTAACATGTACAATTTTTGACTGGTATCCTGCTCATTTCTGCTAAGCAGAAAATTGTTATGAAATATTTTCCCTGACAGGTACCGGGTCTAGAATAAGTGGGGAACCCAGGCCTGTAAAGAGATATTTTTCAGGAATTTTCAAATTCGGAAGAATTTCTGTAGCAGAATTTTCTGTTGAACAGAAGTTCGCAGGGTACCAGCAACAGGCAACATATACTACATTGCATTTGGCTGGTAACCTGTTTTCTACAAAGTGAAACTTGTCCTTACATGTACTTGTTAATTTATGCGCATAGTTTTTGTCTAACTGTCATCAGACAGATACAGAGTTGTTGGTTTGTTAAAAATAGTAACTCAAAACAACTTTTTTAAAGAAACATTTCAATACAAGTAGGTGAGATATTGAGCCGTTTGTTTGTGTTTTGTTTTATTTATTCAGGAGACACAGTTTACTACAAGTTTACCTCAGACAGTAGTAATAATGACTGGGGATTCAAGTTCACTGTCATTGGAAACAGGCTGGGAAGGTGAGTTATTTTCAAATCGGTTCAGCCTCATCATCATTTCCATCTTTTTAAATGAATTCCTGAAAATTAGTTTTACAACTTGTGGGAGGATTTTTGATTTTTGAGTATTCTTGCATTTGGTCTACATCAGATGTGAGAAACTTCAGACTTTTTTGAATTCAGACTTGTTTATGCCTTCTGACAAACCCACCCCCCCCTAAAAAAAACCACCCCAAAACAACAAACCCTGCAGTAATATAAATTATGCTCTTGTGTCCTTGAGCAAGAAACTTTATTATATAATTTGTCCTTCAGATGGGACATTAAGCCGTGTAAGTCCAAAGTACTAGGATTGGTTGTGCACGTAAAAGAACCCAGAACACTTATCGTGGAAGAGTAGTGGTTAACCCCGGTGTTTCTGGTTCACAGCAAGCACCCTTGTTTACAGGTTTCCACAGGCTTACAGTGATTAAGTTCACTTATGAGGCATCCTTGGTTTCATTACCAGAAATATATAATGATAATAATAAAAATCATGCACTTTACCTTTTAGAAAAAATCTTCTTGGCTAGGAGGCCAATAACTTCTGTATAATTTACAATGTATGTCTTTGTTGTCTGCAGCAACTACAAATGTTTAACAACTAAATCAAACTAATGAAAACTTAGAGTAAATTCTCTCTTTTTATTATTCTTAATTTTTGTAGGTTTGATACTGGTTATATTATTCTAAACACGGTGCTATCCAAACAAGGTCTCGCAAGGTAAGATGAATTTTATGATAGGTAAGATTATTTGCAAGATTACTTTTTTTTTTCACAGCTCTCTCTTTTCCATTAAAGGAATACATAACTGCATTGTTTCCAAACCTGGGCCCAATTTCATAGAACTGCTTAAACACAAAAGGTAGCTAAGCACAAACAAATATTTGTGCTTACCAGAATAAGGTTACCGGTCAAAACACCATACCACACGTCTCGTCTGTGCCTGGTTTCCCGCTTACTTGTGCTTAGCAGAAGATCATTGAACCAAATTGTCTGCTTCAGCAGCTCTATGAACTTGGGCCATGTAGTGTTACATGTTTTGTTGGTAGACTGTGTGCTGTCCTGTAAATGTTGGATGTATGCAAATTGACAGCTTTTGCAGTGGCTATAGGTCATAGCCACAGCTGAAGTCATTTAAATTGGACAAGACTGGTGACACTCTGTAAATTTGATCTCTAGATTGTTACTCATTCGTCAGGATTTTTAGATTTGTGGCGTGTTGTGGATGACAGGTCTAGTGCATCAGACTCGAGTTCTGATGGCTGAAAACATCGGAGTGTGGGTGCAATTCCCGGTGGTAACACTGATGTTCTTGAGGAAGACACTTAACCATAAATTGCTTCTCTTAACCCAGATGTATAAATGCAAACCTGAGAGGGCTTAGACAGTGTTAAACAGGGAGTTGAGAAAGTTAGAGGAATGGTCTAAAAGTATGCCTGATGAACAGGGATAATAATGTAGTAAAGCACCTTGATCTAGCGACTAGTAAGCTTAGCTACTAGGTTATGTCCACTATTTAAAGGCACTGAACACATTTGGAAATTGTCAAAGACCAGTGTTCTCACTAGGTGTATAAAGACCAGTGTTCTCACTGGGTGTATCCCAACATATGCATAAAATAACAAGCCTGTGAAAATTTGGGCTCAATTTGTCATCGAAGTTGCAAGAAAATGATGAAAGAAAAAACACCCTTGTTGTACAAATTTGTGTGCTTTCAGATAGGAATAAAAACTTCTTGCAAGAAGTTTTTATTATTTTAGTGAGAAATTACCTCTTACTCAAAAACTGTGTTACTTCAGAGGGAGTCGTTTCCTACAATGTTTTATACTATCAACAGCTCTCCGTTGCTTGTTACCAAGTAAGTTTTTATGCTATTATTTGTTTTGAGTCATTACCAAACGTGTACGATACCTTTAATTTAAGAACCAGGTATTTTTATTATTAATCATATTAAAGGATATGTCTTATAAGGAAAGGGGCAAAACCATACGGTTATTTTCCCAACTTCCTTGAAAACAAATTAGCCAATATTTTTTCTCAGTCGCCCTTAACCCTTTCAGAAGCAATTTCATTTCTGACGACCCATCACCACACACCCAGACAAGGCTAATTTTGCTCCCTGATCTTGTAACCGACTTTGATGTGTTTTCTATACAGGCATATAGCTTTGCAGGAGTTATGGGCGTGGTTAGTTCACGTCGCTTGCAGACAGACGGCCCAGTATCGCCTCAAGACCATAGAAATATTATTACAAGTTCTTCATACTCTAGCAAGGTGAGTCTATCCGCTATTCAGCAAGTCTCATTTTCGCTGACAACGCTTTAGAAGAGGCCATTGAAGATTGTGTCAGAGATTTACCACTTTATGTCGGTATTCTGAAAAATGTTCTGTTGCCATCTGAGATATTATTTTTCAGAACTTTTTGGTGCTTTTGGGTAATCATTTTCCTTTGTGAAAATAACGTGGCCACAATGAAACCGTGGCTTGACTAAGGAAAGACAACAAAGTTTCTCATAAGTAGCACCGATATTTGATGTTGTCTTGTGAGAAAAAAATGAGTAAACAGTCATGATAAAAAGTTTATATTTGTAAAATTGCCAATAAATTTCGCCCTCTGAAATATTACTGCAGGCTTGTGAATTCTCAGGATTTTTCCTGAGTTCAGGATTTTTCCTGATTTCAGGATTTGACTCAAAATCTCCTCGAGCCTTCAAATTTTCTTGATAGAAGGAAAGCAGTCACCAAAGAGAGAAAGAAATAGTCCACATTGTGTCCAACCATGTAGTTTCTGTATTTCTGGTGATGCACAGAGTCTGTAAACCTCCTGAATTGTAACATCTCGGAGGTTCCGGGTCTACAAACCCGGCCATATCTCGTTGGGCCCTCGCCCCCCCCCCGGCCCCCTTCAATGTTGGTTCTCATTGCGCGGTCTCCGCTCCTAACAACATTGAGCGGGGGAACGGGGGAGGGTATGTTTATTGTCACATGGCCCAAGCGTTTTGGTCGGGATTGTAGAATAAGGAAGAATCCTTGCCAGCAAGCCATTTTCAAGAATTTTCACTTTTGGCAAATCTCATCCCTGTGTTTCGTCTTTCCATAGCATCACGTTTAAATCCGTAGTTATTTTTTATTTCAAAGTATGTGATAAAATATTGATGTTTTTTATTTTCACCACCAAGTGCGAAGTTAGTGAACGACTCAGCAACCATAGACCTGGCCACCGCGCCTGACCTTGGGCTATTGAAGCCCTTATGGAGGTTACTGGAAACCATGAATGAGAAACTGGTACCCGACGCCGCCATGACTACGCTACCCCCGCTACAAAGAGCTCTCACCGAACTCTTTATACGAGCGGAAAATCTAGCATTCGTAAGTCTTATATGTTCAGGTTTTTTTTGGGGGGGGGATATTATTTGTGTTTTACCCATACACCAAGGAGGCCAGCTTATAGAAAGAAAGGGACAAAAGGCAGTTAGAAACTCAAGAGCAAACGTTGACAGATTGAAACGTGGAAATAGGTCGAATCTTGCAGCCGTTTTGGTACAAACCACTTGTGGCCGCTATGGTTTCTAATTCCCCTTTTAAAGAAATAAAAACATGCAATGAGCTGTTTTGAGGTTTTTTGTAGTAATTAAAATTTAAACTATCCATGAACTTGACAGTCACTGGAAGAGATATGGGGTTTTAAAGGCACATTAGCCTATCCACCTCCCATTAAACCGTAAATGTAAATGTCGAAAAGGTAAAATGACAGACTATAAATATTTCATTGTCCATTGTTAATATTTATTTTTGTCTGAATAAACTTTTTCCCTTTTTTGTACCAAAAGCTGATGCCAGCAGATTGTTATCACAGTTCAGCCATTTTGTTTTTTTCTTTCAACTGACTCAATGAACTGCAAAGATGCTAAAAGAACAAAATAGTCTGACCCCCTTTTGGTATAACAAGACTCATTATTGCTAATGTAGTCAGGGCACATGAAAAAGATGGTGGTAAAACACGCCTGGAATTTCATTTTTGAGAGGGCAAGGCCAGGAGCATCAAAAGCCATGGCCTCTGTGTAATTCCAGGCCTGTTAAAGTCTTCATTACAAATTCTGATAGATTGTCTTACAATTTGTTATATTTTTCGGTGTCAGGATTGGGGTGTACATCAAGAATACGCCATATCTATGGTAGATGAGGACAAGATCTTGTCTGCAGCTGTTCAGGTAAGAGCAAAGTGTGTCTTGCATAACATCACAGATAAGAATATTGGAGTTTTATACAGCGTACGTATCCACTAGTAAGGTGCTCAAGGCACTTGAACATAGAGAATCACTTCTGAAGACAGGTTTTGAAGTTTTTATGAATTATGAGGCCTATTTATGTAGCACCTTACAAGGTGCTGCGGCGCATTCAGCAGCCACTGGCAGACACTCCGGGGCAAACCCCTTGTCTTAGCAATAAGTGTAACTGGGCTTGTTTACATGCATTACCCAACATAATGGACCAACGGCTTTACGTCTCATCCAAAGGACGAAGCAATAACTGTTAAGTGTCTTGCTTAAGGACACAAGTGTCATGACCGGGACTCGAACCCACACTCTGTTGATCAGAAACACCAGAGCTTGAGTCCAGTGTGCTCGACTGCTTGGCCACGAAACCAGGAAGTTGCAGCTTGGTTTTAAACAAGAAAAACACCTTTACTATAAGTGCTGTATGGCAACAGGGACAAAGAACAGGAACTTTTTGTCAGTCGTCAAAAGAGACCTATATGCATTGACATCATCCTGCAGCCATCTTGGATGTAAAGCGAGAATAAAACAGTTGAAAATGCACCGCTTTGTACGCGCAGAGTGTGCAAAGGATGGACCAATAGGCATTTCCTTTTGACCCCTACTTGAGGGCACCCTACTCCAGTGATGTCATTCGACTATCTGTCTGCATATGTTGAGATCAGAGCTACCAACTCTCACTGATTCTGCAGAAAGTTTCCCTGAAAATACACCAGTCTTTCCATGTGCTGATGAACCAATTTGACAATCACCCTGATTATGGAAACTTTATCCCTGTAAATGCAATTCTAAATATCTCCCTGATTGTTGTACAAAATGACCCTGATTGCAAGATTCAAATGTTGGTAGCTCTGTGAGCTTTGTATAGTGGTAGGTTCCTGTGGCAAAACAAGATTTAGACAGGCGTCTTGTCACTGGATGAGCTTATAGTCGTCTAGCAATAAGGGCAGTTTCTCCAGAATGCGGAGGGTCAGGGGGGTTTGAATCCCACCCGAGGAAGTTCCTTTGGGTTTTGGGGTATGCAATTCTTTTTTCGTACATCGGTGTAAGACAATTGAATCATAGTGTAAAAAACAAATTCATGATCTAGGTAAAAATATTTGAATCTGGATTCAAATTTTTCTTTTTTCAAATGCAGGGCATTCGTAACGTTGCCGCTATCGGCTTGGCGATCGGTCTCCCCAACAAGGCATCGAGGGAGTGTCAAACCCAAGAAAATCTTACCAGGATTAACTCCACGGGGACTCTATCCACGACCTTGACAGTTTGAAGATGCGGTTGCCATGGCAACCACACTCCTGCTGATGTAAATGAGAAACTTTTTTTTTATCGGTGCAAATATAAGTTGTGTTTTGCTTTGCTGCAGATGGTGAGCCATCTGTAGCCACAGCTTAACACACATTCTGAATGTATTACAAAGTTTGAAGAAAGGTCATTTGAACTCTTTTGTCTGCTGAATATTCATCATCGTTTAATTGATATTTTTTGTAATCAAGGTAGTTTGCTTGTGGCCAAATATTATTAAGACCCCCTCCTATCTACTGAATATTCATCATCATTGTAATAACTTTTTGTAATAAAAGCAGTTTAACAGCACGCTATTTGATAACGTGAACCCTCCTATCTACTGAATATTCATCATCATTATTATGATGTTTTGTGATAAAAGCAGTTTCTTAGCATGCTAGTGAACCCTCGATCCTATCTACTGAATTTTCATCATCATCGAAATAACTTTTTGTAATGAAAGCAGTTTACCAGCACGCTATTTGATATCGTGAAACACTCCTATTTACTGAATATTCATCATCATTATGATATTTTGTCTCAAAAGCAGTTTCTTAGCATGCTAGTGGACCCTCCTATCTTCCGAATATTTATTATCAATCTCGATAATTTTTGTGATGAGAGCAGTTTGCTAATATGCAAAATGAAAGCGTGTGGAGAATCTATGTTGTTTTAAACCAATGCTGTACACAGTTATTCTAGTAAAAGCTGGTAGTTCGCAGTGTTGATTGTGTCAGAGCTGCCAACACTCCCTGATTCTTTACTTTCTGTTCCCCCCGAAAAATAAACCAATCTTTCTATGTTCTGATGAACACATTTGACAATCTCCCTGATTGTGGAAACCTTTTTCCCTATTATGTTGAATGTAATTCTAAATATCTCCCTGATTGTTGTATGAAATCTCCCTGATTGCGAGATGCAAATGTTGACAGCGCTTTTGTGATCTGAAAGGGAAGCCTTCAAAATTTGAAAAGTTTTGAAGTTTTTTGTGATTAATGCAGAGTTAGATGGACTCCAGAGTCATGATCAGTTACTTTGTTAATTATTTTTGACCTGAATAATGTAAATATGACAGATTTTAAATACAACTGGAGTTGTAATTTCTTTTTTTTTAATTTCTTTTTTAAAATCTGGCTTCTGTGAAGATTTGTGATTATGATTAGATTGAATTTTAGGAAAAAACACACCATACCTGCCTTATCATTGTCCACAGTCTTCTTGATCAAAGTTACAAAGCTCGCTTACTGAAATGTATACCATAAGTATCAACCTTGCAGGGAACCAGTTAGATTCCGTGTGCACCACATGGAAGTTTGGTTGGTGAAGCTAGCTTTCCCTCTGCTAAGCACGTTCACAGTATCAAAGGAAATTCCCTAATTTTACAGTTCAAAAGCAACTTTTACGACGAAAATTTACTTAATATTTGACAAGTTCTTGGCCCTTTGATACCTTTTTGAAATGCGAGTCCAAAGCATCACAGTTTCATTTTAAAAGCAATTTATAAAACAAATCCTGCTGAGAAGTGAATTTCCTGTGGACTTCTGATAGTTATTGAAGCATTTGTGTTGAAGAGCCGAGTGGGGCCAAGTCCAAATTGGCTACGGCTGTGGCTGTTGCTAAGGTTGTTGCTAAGGGCAGCCTATGCTTCACTGCATGTTAACGCGGTGATCCAGCCATAGCCGCTATTTCAGAATCGGCCAAAGTCTGAGCATCTTTTGGAGACCCTATTTTCAAATTGAACATTCTGCTTAATCTTTCAGTCACATGTAAAAGTTTTTGAATCAGTTTGGATTGTTTTTTGAAATTGGAAATTGATTTCAAGTTGCTGTGTAGAAAGGTTGGTGCAACTTGGGTTTTTCTGTGGAGTGGTTTATAGTGGAATGATGTTGGGTTTAGGGGACATGTCGAGGCCAAGCGGTGGGGTCCATCAAACTCAAGTTCCGGTGGCTCAGTCATCGGAGTGAGTGTTTGCTTCTCATCACCCAGAACTAAGAGACCTTGTCAAAATCAGTCCAGGACCCCGCCGTTAATTCACCTTGTTTGAAATTAGGTGTCATGTCTCACTAAAAAAATCCCAAACCTTTCAGATTGCTCCAAAACCACAAGTTTGTTTATACTACAATTAATCAGCCAGTCAAACCGCAGAGCGCTCAGCAGGGTGCATTTGGGACAGGGCATGTCTTGAGTGCATCGGAGTAAAACCATGTCTCTCAAAGAAATACAGTCCAACGGAAATCCTACACAAATTTGACATCGGAGAATTGCTAAACCCCTGATGTGAAGGATTAGCAACCTGTGCGCCCATTTAGTTGCTGGTGCTGCATACTCCTAAGGAGTTGAGATGGTTTCAGGAATGTTTAGAGCCCCAACGAGCGGGGGTAATAATATTGAAAGGTGCTTTGAGGTCGCTACTTGGCTGGAATAAAGTGCATAACAAACACACAATAGTATTATTATTATTACTATTCTATTATTTTGATCAACAAATAATGTAAACACAGTGCATCTTCACAAGAACAATGTACTGGATTGTTGGTTTTTGAGTCGCATTTCGTCTTGATCTTATCTGAGCACAACATTCAATATTTGTGAAAAAATATCTAATTTCCTCACAAATATCATTGCATATTGATTAAGTTTTATATTTATAAATATATATATATTATGCTACAACTTTTTCTTTATCTCCCTTGATATTGTTTTGATAACGAGCGTAAACGATGCAAGTGCTTGTATAATGATGTAATTTATGAGAGAGAAAATTCAGACTGTATAGAAAGTGTACATAGTTACAACATTGTTAAAAAATGTTATTCTGCGACAGAAAATATCTCACCTTCAATAATCATTAAATGTAGCTGCAGGTTATCGGAGCTGAGTATTTCCTTATAGGAAATCCTTACTGATTTGGGGATACATATTGTGAGAAAATGAAGGTATGATAAGGCGTGTGGGATACAACTTACAAGGCCATTTGGCTGCCAGTGTAGGCGAACTTTTGCAACACGGGCATGTGATTAATATGCAAAGTAGGTCTCGGATGTTTACCACCGAGCGCAGTGTGTAAATAGCCTATTAAGGGAAATGGTGACAACCCTATGTTCCGACAACCCTATGTTCCGAAAACCCTATGTTCCGAAAACCCCCTCATGATTTACATGCTAAGGTTAGGGTTAGGGTTAGGGTTAGGGTTAGGGTTAGGGTTAGGGTTAGGGTTAGGGTTAGGGTTAGGGTTAGGGTTAGGGTTAGGGTTAGGGTTAGGAATAGGACAATACACTAGGGGTGTCGGAACATAGAGGTGTCGGAACATAGGGGTGTAGCCAAGGGAAATAATTGAATGGCTTGATTGCAACTGCATGCAAAGAAGGATCATTAAAAAAATTGGTAATTATTGTAGACAGTAATAAAAGGGTTTAGTTTTTGAAACGAGCCTGAGTTTCAATATGCTGTACCCCGAAACATACTTGTTCATGGAAACTTGGAAATAAATTAACCGTCTTAAATATTTAGAGTAAATTAACGTGAAATCCAGCATTTTGTTTGTACTTTTACTGCAATAATTGTTTGTTATTTCAGTATTCAATTAGGAAATACTTCACAGATATTTTGATTTACCATTTGATCACTTGCCAAGTTGTTTGCAGAATTAATGTTGAGATTTAGTTTTAATCACCCCAATACTAATTTGTTGGTTTTTAATTAAAGGGAAATTACATCATGGGTAATTTTTTGTTTATTTTTTGAGAAAATGTGGATTTTGGGGTTGAATTTCATATGAAACATCAATCCACTGAACTGTTTTCATTTGCGCGTCCGTGACTGCCGAGAAAAACGAGGGCAAATGGTGATGATTTTAAGCTGTCAGACTACCTTGTGTATTAAAGCTCACACGTTCAAATGATGGTCTGCCAACCATCGCTTCAAAATGCTACAAAAGAGCATTTTTCATTAATATGAAATAACACCTAGCAAAACCATTTCACTGGATATTTGGGAATAATGTGTACTTTCAGTCCATTTGTTTTCATGTTTGCAAATGATGTAATCTACCTTTAAGTTTAATCCAACAAAGAGAAATTAGAGAAAACAATAATTCAGCAAGTATAAATATTTCGTAGTTTTTTTGCTTTTATATGTTATAAATGTGCAATACCTCAAATTGGTGTTATTGATTTAAGGTTAACTTGATAAACGAAAGATTGTTATTTTTTACAATAAATAAAAAAAAAGAAAATTGAAAAAATTACGAAATTGTTGCGTCTCTTTTTGTTGTGTCTCTTTTTGTTTGCTGATGAAGTTGTGCATTGTAAAGCAGTGATTAAGCAGCCTATAGCAGGACTGGAAACTATTTTGCATGCATGCTGGTTTTACTGTTTGTAATTAAATGTTGAACATAGGTTTTAGAAATATTAAGTTTAACAAATTTGTTTTATCGATATAATTTAGCCGCAAATGAATTTCAAAGAAAAAGAGGTTAAATTGCGAAATCTTCTCTTGTGATTTTATTATCCTTCATTTTTGTTCCCCATTATTTTAAATTGACAAAGAATGCCACTGTCAAAATAATACCCCCGCCCAAAATGCGCCCGCCTCCAACTTCAGTCACGGCTACGTTCGTAAAAACTACATTCAAACCATAGAGTTACGATTCAAACTCGTCATCATCACTCGTCGACCCCGTGTGCTTATTGTTTGCGTTTTGCAATTTAGCTAAAGATGTTAGTATTGATTTGGGGATGAGGTTTACAGGGGCACATTTTGATCTGAAACCCAGTCTTAGTTAAACGATTCTATTACGATGTAGAGAAAAGGCACCTGGCTGCTGTTTCTGCATATTTTTAACTTTAACTTTTCGCCAAAACAACATCGTCCAACAACAGCGAGTGACAGCTCGTCATATGCATTCCTGGATCCTGAGTGGAGTGCTAAGGTGCTACTGCTAAAGTGCTAGATTATGGTTACATTTCTCATGTGGACATTGGAAAGGTAAAGATAAATATTCCCCTTTTCAGTAGATTTTGTGGCCGATTTGGTTGTTATTTATAATTTAGAGAGAGCTAAAACTACACTACCAATACCATGACTAATACACTCTGTTTTCTACAGTATCCTACAGTGACCGGTTTTCGGGGTACTATAGCTTTTTCTTTGAATTAAAAAGTTAAGTTAAAACTCCAATTGGAGTATTTTGGAGGTCTCCCCAACCAAGAACCAAGATGCCATATATCAACTGATGCCCTAATTGGCTTCCTTTGTTTATAAGAAGTATGCAAACATACATTAAAACTTGATAGACATTGAAACTTTCACACCACGCACCGATCTTCGACATGTTCGATGACTAGACCCATTTGTTTTGAGTTTTACCTGTTTTCAAGGCAAACAAGAAAGTATGGTGTCCCGGTGAAGCCATACGTGGAAGAAACATCTGCAGTGACTACAAGGTGTTCTGTGAGACTTTGTGTGTGACTCTATAGCCAGCAGTTGTCTTCATTTTATTCAAAATATTGTTTATTTAATTTTAAAAATTACCATGGTAGGCCTAATTTGCAAAAACTATTAAAAAAAACAAAAACAAAAAAAAGTGTAAATATTTCTTGGCTTTCAAATCAGTTTTTTTAAAGTTTTGTGTCGTTTTATGTTTCTTAACATTTATAAAAAGGCATACAAATAAACAGTGATAATTGAATCAACAATCCGATGTTCAAATTTTGACATTAATAATAATAATGACATGAGGGTTACAAAAAAAAATTCTCCAGACTATTAGAAAATGATACAAGGCACATGGCTTCTTTAAGCCTCTGTATTTTTTCCCCAGAATGCTCAGCAGAATGTTCAGTCACATGATTTGATCATCGTGAATTGTGAATTGAAAAAGTGTTTGATGAAACTTTTTCGGTGGGCAATTTTTCTTTTTATGGCCCCGACAGTATGACATATTTTTGTACCTTAAGTTGTAGAAATGCCTAAAATACCACAACTTTTTGCATTTACAAGTGCAACTAACCAGTGGAGCCTTACATGTTTCTAAGTTTTGGTCGAAGGAGAGGAGACTCTTTGCTTGGCAAGTCAAACCACAAAAATTGTATCTAGGGACTGTTTACATCGCGCGCAGAGAGGTAAAAGATTTGCCCCGATTTCAGGGGCACCCCGACTACAGGACCTCCTACGATACAGTTTGAGTGACAGTACAGAAGCAGCTATCCTTGGCGTTTACATCCTGACTGAAGGACTATGCCGAGTACCGACATGACTGAAGTAGAAGTAGAAGTAGAAGAAACCATTCCGACTTTGTTTTGTTCCAATCCTTTCATTCACATTTTGGGGTCCTACTAGTACTACACTACTATAATTACCGTCAACACACCGTCAACGTCAACACCTCAAATATTTTAAATTGACAAAAGAGGCATAGTACTGTAAAGTATGGTATGGGCTAAAAACTAAGGAGAATTTCCATTGGTTTGGTTACTTTTCATTTCAGGTGATTTATGAAAATTGAGTTTTTTTCAAGTGAACAAAAAATCTGTTGGCCGTTGGCCGCCATCTTGCCTTCTCACGGAGCTTGGACTGTACCGTTCATGTATGGGTGTGCAGGTAATGCAATTATCATGCCATGGTGGTCGATGGACAACAGAGGGCGACCTCTTGTTGTATTGTATAATATTTTTGTCCCTTTAATAAGTGTAATGGTATGGTCCACGCTGCCCCCCTGAGGTAACACGGCTGCTCATTTCGAAGCTGTACACATAGAGATAATTTTTGTGAACTGAAAATGGCAATTTTCAGATGTCTAACCTGTTGTTAAGCCAAATGTCGTTTTGACCAAGTATTGGAGTAATGGTCCAAATATACCGCTTCTGTTGAATTAGATGTGTTTTAGGTGTGTTGACGGTGTTTTGACGGTACTGTTCGTGTTGACGGTGTGTTGACGGTAAATATTAGGACCGATTTTTTGGGATAAAAATGAAACAACAATCCAAAACTATTATAAAGCATGTGCGTTAAATGTGATATTGAGTTTTCTCCTTCAGTTTTTTAAGGTTGTATCTTTCCAAAACAGAGCAGAGACCGGTGGCCAATTTCATGGCACTGCTTACAGCGGAATTTTGAACTTACTTGTGGCTCATCAACATAAAATCCAGTGTTGTAGGTTTGCTCACCGTCCCACTGCTGGTCTTGGTATCGAGACCGATCTTGAGGTCTCTGCTGTTTGAAGGTCTTGTATTTGAAGACTCGGTCTCAGTCTTTGTCTCGGAGCAATTTCAAAATCGTCCAAAACATATAAAAAGAGAAATAGGAACCCAAAAGAGAAACGAATCTTTCTCACCTAAGGCTTTATGTAGGCTTTCATTTGTTCTTCACACTGTGTCTTGTCTTGAACTGGGACTTGTCGTATGATCATGAATAATCATTGAATATTTATTATTATAATGTTTACTTTAAATCTCAGATCATAGTCTACACATTGTCTGCTCTACTGGTACAAAACATGCTATCTGAGAATGTACAGGAACGTCGCATTGCTCGTGTTTTCTGGAGTTCTCCCTTTGGAGGATTGGAAGAGGAAAGAGAACTGCTCACAAAGAAATACTGGCCCCGACTGGCACACATGTGCCAAAAAGTACGTCATAAGCTAGCCCAGGTTGGACTCCTCCGTTGCATACAATGCGACGGAGTCCAGGGTATAAAGGTCCCGTACCATTGCGAAAATTGTTATAACAAAATATTTTCATTATACCTGATGGGGGAAGCTGAATCTTCGTTCACATTATCCTGGTGAACTCCATGTCTGCTGAGGTCAGAATTGTAAATGTTATTCTTGGATGACATTATTTTTGAAAATAAAACTACACTCGTTCGCACACTTGATAAAATTACCCGGAAGTTGATGGAGTTGCTACGCATCTCGCATGTGCACATGCCCACATGTAAATCAGTACATGATGTTTAAAACGCTAGCGTGGAACTGCGATTTTTTTTTCAGAAATAATTTCATCCATGGATATATTTGTTATTTTTGGACCCAGCAGGCATAGAGTTATGAACATGAAGAATATATGAACGGAATTTCAGCTTCTCAAATCGGATAAAAATATGAAAAAATATTAGTTAAAATTTTGTTCGCATTGTAGAGAAGCTTTATACCCAGGACATCAGTGGCACTTATGTCCTACCAGGACTAGTCATAAACTATCAGTTTTAATATTTTTACCACAGTAACCACAGATAGTATAATGCATTTTGAGAAACTTTTCACTTCAAAGTACTGCGGTTATGGAAAAATATATCACTTTTTATCCCCCAAAATTCGAATCTGAGAAGCGTTCCTGCAGTAACGTTTCTCAGATTGTGTATTCCAATTGCAGATTATTCTTCCTGCATGGACATAACTCCTCCAGATTTTCGGCAATATCTCAAAAACGCTACCACCTTTTGAAACGAAATTTCCACAGGCTAGTTGTATGGTATATATCTACAACTATGTAGGATTGAAACAAACAGTGGGTTCCGATTACCAAACGTATACAATCCCTTTAATTGATTGGTCTACTACTGACCATCTTGACGGATCTCTTTATTTACCATACGACAGGCGGGGTACGAGTATGTTCCAGTTGATATGAGATGGGGTATAACATCGGACCACTCCACCCAGGCTCTTACAATAGCTATCTGTCTCCGAGAGCTTGACCGTTCCGATATGATCGTTGGATTCTTCGGCCAGGTAAATGTTGTGGAGGCCCCTTGAGTTGTGAATTACCTTCTTTTTAGTGCACAGGCATACAGCTATTCAGCTGATCACGACCCAGTTTCGTGGCTCTGCTTATCGTTAACAAGAATCGGTGCTTATGGAAGCAGGGAATTCCGCGTTACGTCTACCGTATTTCACAGGTTAGCAGGGAATTTCTGCTTGTGTGCGTGCGTTTTCCATGTTACTAGGCATTCTTCGCTTACACAGCTAGCGCAGAAAATCGGCGCTTGTTCAGTAAGCGGAGAATGATCGCTAGCACAGAATTCTGTGGTAAGCAGAGCCTAGGGTTGGAAAAGATCAGTTTCTATACATTGGTCTTCCTGATACAACTCTAAAGCTCCCTTGATGAGTGGTTTACTAGGATCTTTATGAGTGTGTCGGTATGTTAATAAAAGAGACGAATAAACTTCGGCTACTTTGCCTGTGAAATCGTCGTGTCAGTGCACAAAAATCGTTTCTACTAAAATAGCACTTGCGCTATACGTGCGAGTTTGAAATTATCAAAATGCTGTATCTTGCTTAAAATAGCCCCGATGTACACACAAAACAAGTTTGTGCCGAGATATGATGTTTTTGCACAGAGCATTTTCGCGCGAGAAACAACAATTTTTGCAAAACCAAGATACAACGTTTTTGCACTGACTCAAATAAGGTAGTGACAAGCTTAATTCATGCTTGAATCATTTCTCAGATTTCTGAGGGTCGGTGTCGGTGCTCAAATGCTGTGGCCAGAGATATGGTTGTACCCGCTGACACCTCGCATGAAAATACTGTGACAGTTTTTTGCTGTTTTCTTAGCATGTACATGTAGACAGTATTCAGCTGAAATTATCACATGTGACTTTTATTGTATCTTTTTTATTATTTCCCCTATAAATCAGCATTATGTTGACAAAAACACAATCTTTGACCCTACCGTTAACTTTACTGACAGAGGTATGGCTGGCACGGAGAGACAGATCAGATGTTACAGAAGACGTTCGACTACGCCTGTCCGAGCTACCCCTTCATTGACGAGTATCGAGATCGTTCCGTCACCGAGCTAGAGTTTCTTCATGGACATCTCAATCATCCCGGAGCTCGAGCTGCAAGCTTCTTCTTCAGAGACAAGGTTCGTCATTCTCAGAGAATTTACTCTGGAAAAGGTTTTTGTGTCAACAAAGATACAGTTTTTAATTTATAATAGTTTTTGGTTTTAACTCTGAGGACAGAGGAAGGTACTTGGTTCATCTTGTTTTCAACTTGTTAAAAAACCCAAAAACATGTGTCTGTTTGTCCAAAGACACAAGTACCTTGACCGGTATGACTGGGATTCGAACCCACGCCCTGATGATTGAGCAACCAGAACTTAAGTCCGATGCAGTAGACTACACAGTCACGGAGTCCCACTCTTCAAAACATTCATGACATTGCCGAAGTACGACAACAATTATCCTCAAGACGACAATAAAATGAATAGGTCAGCCAATGAGAGCATAATATTGGCAGATCATTTGTATCTTTTTGGAGGGAATTTGACTTGAATCACAAGCTGTGACAAAGTGATGCTAAGCAAGAACAAATTTTCCCTCCAAAAAGATACAAATGATCTGCCAATATTATGCTCTCATTGGCTGACCTATCTAAATTTAGGACCAATCAGATCGTTCTTGTCACTACATTTGAGTGTCGTGGCAAAGCGGTCTAGTGCACCGGACTCAAGTTATGGTGTTGTCAGAGTGTGGGTTTGGATCTTGTTTGTGGCACTTGTGTCCTTGAGCAAGACGGACACTTCACCGTAATTGCTTCATCCTCCGGATGTGTCGTGAAGCTCTAGGTCCCGTGTATTGTGTAATGCTCGTAAAAGAACCCAGTGCACGTATTGTTAAAGGGAGGGTATACCTTTGGTATTTACTCCAAAAGTTAATTACCATAAAAACTTACTTGGTAAGAAGTACTGCAGCTGTTGATAATGTATAACATTTTGAGAAACAATTCCCTTCTAAGGATTGTTGATTTAGAGAGATGGATTCAAAAACATTTCAATCTGAGAAATGTTTCTGCATGAAACGTTTCTCAGACTGTGTATTCCAATTACGAATATCTCAAAAAACGCTACCACCTTTTGAAATGAATTTTTCACAGGTTAATTTATATAGGATTAAAACAATTGACCAGTTTCAAAAAACCAAAGGTATACTTGCCTTTAAGAGAAGGGGTTTGACCCTGTGTTTCTTGCTTGGTTTGCTGCGGTTTACAAGATGATGGGACTCATTATTCAAAAACTGAGCATACCTGTCGTTTTAAAAAAAATGACTGTTTTGAGATGCTCATAGATAAAGCGCTACATAAGAATTAAGTATTAGTGTACAGTATCATGATTAATACTATTTAATATTTTGGGATTAAGTGCATTCTGCTCTACGGACTGGTAAGGTGCTAGCCCTGTTTCAGCCCCATGAGCAGTTGGCAAAGTGCCCCTGGTGGCAGTTGATAACCCGAATCAGTTAAGTGTAGCCCTCACCTTGAAGTGGACGTCCGGCCTTGTGATGTTAGGTGATATCTCATTAACAAAATAATTGAACAAATATACAAATTTGTTTGCAATGCATTCAAGCACTGGGATCTTGATGAAACGACAGTATAAAAAACCTGCAATATGCTTGTCAAGCACAGTGTGTAATGGAACCCCCTTTTCACCATCTAGGCCTACGATGATCAGAAACTTGTTGAGTATGAAGCAGCAGGAGAGGAGAGGAATGCCAGAAAGTATCGGCCGACTTCTGATGGGCCGCATGCCGCACAGTTCCTTGATGATCTAAAGTCAAGGGTCAAGGAGACTAAAGATAAGGTTTGTCGTAAACATCGTGTATCAAAATTCTTAGGGTATCAGGAAAAACAAAATATAAACCGCAGTGTTGAAACTGCCTTGCTTCGGGTAGAAAACGACATCTTGAATACAATGGCTTGAGGCAAAGTTGTAGCACTTGTCTAAGTAGACCTCAGCGCCGCTTTCGACACCGTCAATCACACCATCATGCTTAAGAGATTCCAAACTCCAATATAGACAAAAATACCGCAGCACGCCTTTTTAAACCAGGCATTCTTCACATAACACCTATTCTGCAACACCTTCACTGGCTTCCGATTAAATTTAGAATCACAAGCTCTTCTTTCTCACTTTTCGCTCATTGCACAACATCTCCCCCTCAGTATTTATATACGCTATTAGCTCCTCACCACACCAGTCGTTCTGGTCTCAGGTCTGCAAATCAACAACTTCTTGCTGCACCGAGATTGTACCGTTTTTGGGGGGATAGATCTTTTAATGTAGCTGCCCCTC
The DNA here is from genome assembly GCA_021014325.1 of Plazaster borealis. Classification (NCBI taxonomy): domain Eukaryota; kingdom Metazoa; phylum Echinodermata; class Asteroidea; order Forcipulatida; family Labidiasteridae; genus Plazaster; species Plazaster borealis. The sequence goes on along the minus strand of CM037475.1, from coordinate 3,983,778 downwards.
GTCTGTGGAACAGTCGCCCCTTAAATATTTGATCTAGCACATCTCTCAGTTCTTTCAAAATGGCTCTCAAAACTCGCTACTATAATTAACCCTACATTGCCAGAGCATAATTTCTCCTGCTTGGCAGACTGCACATAAACATGTAGTATATTGGTTTTTGTATGGTAGCACCATTAGTGCCTTTTATTAGGTGTATGTGTGTGCTTTATAAGTATTCAAATGATTTGGGGTTGAACGAAGAAAAATTGACTAGAGGGGGACTGGCACCCCCGAACAAAGATATTGACAAATAGGGAGACCGCCAACGTTAAACCGGAGGTCGTTGGTTCAAATCCCACTCCAGACAATTTTTCTTTGTTTAACCCCACTTGATCATTTTTAAAATGTATACAGTTAGTTTCGATCCCTTGTTGTTTATAACTTGATATTCATTATTATTATTATTATCTCAAAAAGTCAAATGTGGGAATATTCTGCATTTTGTTGTAGCGGGTAACAAATGGTTTTTCAACGATAATAATTAATAAATGTGTTTTGATTTTCCTGAACAGTGTCTTACAATACACCCTAACTATTCCACACCGAGTGAGGGCGCCAGACTGATGTTTGAAACTGTCCAAGACTTCTTACGAGACTTTCTCAAACCGAAAAGGGCGCTCTCCAGACCCGAGACGGATCGACTTGAGCACCACGCCTTCCTCATCCAGAAACTTGGGATGGGCGGCAAGTACGTCGGCGGGGAGGGGTACCTTGTGGAGGTGGACAGGCACGTCTTGGAGAGTAGACATGAGTACAAGAAAAAACACCTGCTTGTTGTAGGAGAACCAGGTATGAATTGACTCACAGTCGCAAAGAGAATCTTTAGTCATTTTACAATTTGTATGAATTTCTGTGACGTGTCATTTCATTTCATTTCATATATTAATTCTGGTTGTGAATTGCCATGGATTCTCAGAAAAGCGGACTTAATCACTACGCTAACCAAGAACCCCTAATGGAGAGAAGACAAGGAAGGAAGTTTCAGTTTTAGATGTGGGAGGAGAACCCCAGAGAATTATTCCCTGAGGGAAAACCCACGCAATCAGGTGGAAGGAGTGGAAAGAAACCTCTATGCCAACCCGACCAGCCCGTCATGGCCAAGTGGTCTAGTCACCGAACTCAAAATACAGTGGCTAAGTCATCAGGGTGTGGGTTCAAATCACGGTCATGACATTTGCCTCCTTGAGCAAGACACTTAACTTGAATTGCTTCTCTTCACCCAGGGGTTAATGGGTACCTGTGAGGGCAGAGATGGTTCTTGTGATTGATGTAGCTTGGTTTGCTCAAATTTGGCAGCACAGGCTGTAAACTCTCCAGGGAGCTGGGAGATAGTTCATGGAATGAAACAATGGCCCAGTGACCGTGGTAGTAATGCTCATGTGCCATGAGCTGGGAATTGGCAGATACCGCGGCGCTATTTAACTGTTCCTTATTATTATTATTATTATTATTGTTTATCAAATTGGTTTAACATATTTTGATGCACCTGGTATATTGAGTTTCTCGTTGGTTTATCTTTCGTCAGAGTCAACACCTTCTTAAAGCGATTATTAGTATGCTACACGCTGTCCCCTGTAAGAACTGATAACTATCTAATCATAGTGGTGCAAAGGCTCAAGTCTTACAAGAAATCATACTAGAAATGTGTGTGTGACTACGAATCTCTGCCGTGTGAATGGATGCGAGGTCAAAGGTACATGTACCGGGATCCCCCCCTTCGCTCAAGGCTGGTCTCTGGCGTTATTCACGAGACTCGAAGTGTGACGTTAGATGTTCGGGCTAATCAAGGCCATGCAATTGGGCCAAATTTCATAGCTGCTTATTAGCACAAAAAATAGCTAATTACCAAAACAAATGCTTACAAGAATAAGGTTACCAGCCAAAATACCTTGTCCCGTATACTGTCTGTTACTGGCATCCTGCTCATTTTTGCTTAGCAAATTGTGTTAAGCAATATTTTCTGCTTTAAGCAGCTCTATGAAATTGGGTCCAGGGGTCGATTTCACAAAACTCTTCCTAACTTAGGACTAGTCCTAGGCAATGCTAAGAGATAGGACTAGTCTTAAGTTAGGACCAGTACTTAAGACTAGTCCTATCTCTTAGCATTGCCTAGGACTAGTCCTAAGTTAGGAAGAGTTTTGTGAAATCCACCCCTGGTCTTCTAGCTTTAATAAAGTTAAATACAAAAGGACATTTTTCTGTCTTTCTTTTGCAGGGAGCGGTAAAACTTGTCTACTTGGTAATTGGCTGCTTAAACATCAGGAGAGGTATCCCGATGATGTCATTGCGTATCACATTGTTGGATGTTCAAGCAGTAGTACAAGTGAGTGCGTAAAGAAGGTTTGTTTTGGCCGTGTGTGTTTTTTTGACCTGATTTCAAAAATGGCAAAGAACAATCTTCAGATGAGTGTGCGATGCAAAAAAATAGTTAGTGGCCTGACGTTTCGACCCTAGCAGAGTCTTTCTCAAAGGCTGAGTGTGCAATGAAATAATCACAAAGTGTGCAATGAAATGATCATAAAATGATGTCACAATAAATGATAAACACCAGATGTGATAGTGGAAAGAGTTTATTTTAGACAACATTTTCAGTCGGATGTTCTGTATTTTTTCATTTTCATACAACATCATCTGTGGCTATGAGAGAATTATACTGCAAAGGAAAGATCAAAGAACCCATACTGTAAGGCATTGTACTTTCAGTTACACAGACCAAGACATACGGTCATTGCTCTTTCTCACACTCATCGTCTGTACTCTGGAGCTCTCTGCCACATTCACATTAAAACTGCCAAGACTGAAAATCAGTTTGAATCCCTGCTAAAAACCCATCTATTCGAGAAGTCCACAGTTGTTTCTGCTGCGTTCGTGTGTTTTTTTAATTTTTTAAATTTTTGTATTTTGTATTAATTTTCCTTGTTTTAAAGGCACTGTACACGTTTAGTAATTACTCAAAATATCTATTAGCATTAAAAACTTACTTTGTAACAAGCAACGGAGAGCTGTTGATAGTATAAAACATTGTAGGAAACGACTCCCTCTGAAGTAACATAGTTTTTGAGAAAGAGGTAATTTCTCTCTTAAATAATACAAACTTTTTGGAAGAAGTTTTTATTCCTATCTGAAAGCACACAAATTTTTACAACAAGGGTGTTTTTTCTTTCGTCATTTTCTTGCAACTTCGATGCGAATTGAGCCCAAATTTTTACAGGCTTGTTATTTTATGCATATGTTGGGATACACCAAGTGAGAATACTAGTCTTTGACAATTACCAAACGTGTTCAATGCCTTTAAGCGCTTCGAGACTCCTGTGTGAGGTGCTATATAAAAGCTGTGTAGTATTATTATTATTTTTATTTCATCATGATTCCCAGGTGTGAAAAATGTTCTTAAAAGATTAAGCAATGATGTGGAGGATGCCATGTTCAGCGTTGATGGTGTTCCAACTCCAGAGAGAGTCTATGCCACTACTGGGAAGGAAGATGTGCGAGAGCTACGTCAGATACTGACCTCAGTCGTCACCAAGGCATCGAAGGGAGATCGGCGAGTGATCATCGTCATTGATGCTCTTAATATGCTGGAAAAGGCAGGCAAGACTATGAAGGTATAATCGGAAGAAAAACCTCTCAGTGCAGGGTTAAAGTTCAGCAAAAACTGTTGATAATCTGTTTGGAAATCCATTGAAAACTGTTCTTTTTATGCCCCGCTGTTGGCGAAGTCACCGAAGGGATGTACTGAACAGAGCGTGCTGTTTGAAATGTTGGAACTCTCAAATATCTCAACCCCAGTTTTATTCAAAACCAGCACTTTGAACAAAGGAGATTTTAGTCACATGGCTGTAACTTGCAAACCTATTTAGTTCTGACAAGCGTGTTTTGTCAGACGTTATATTGACTGTCAAAAATTCTCCCAAATGCTTTCAACCTTATTTCTTATAATAATCACTACATAAGAACTAATTAATACAATAAGTTCTTATGTTGTGCTTTATCTACGAACGTCTCAAAAGCGCTTAGTAAGATGTTTCTAAGACAGTTTTGGTAAGTTTTTGATTATATAATACACCTTGTAAGGATTCTCAAGGTGATACAGCGCAATCTGCAGCCAACCATGCCAGAAACACCGAGGCAAAACCCTTCTCTTAATGTACCGGGTTCTTTTATGTGCATTGCACTACACACAGGACCAACGGCTTTATGTCCCATCCGAAAGACGAAGCAATGATGGTTAATTGTCTTGCTGAAGGACACAAGTGCCATGACCGGGACTCGAACCCACACTCTGCTGATCAGAAACACCAGAGCTTGAGTCTGGTGTACTTGACCACTCGACCAAGACAAGCCACATCATCTGAGTGTATATTAAAGAAAGGTAGTTCATTTAAACAAAATTAACTTTGGGGGAAAAACAAATTCATGCCAAGGGTTTTTGTTTTATTGACAGACTTTATACTGGCTGCCAAAGTTCCTCCCAGACGTTGCCCACCTCATTCTCTCCACCGTGTCCTCAGACGACGTCAACATTCGAGATCTCGTTGATGAAAGGGAGTTCAGTCAACTGACGATGATCCCACTCACGGAAGACATTCAGTCTTCCATCACCAAGAATATGTTGATCGTTAGAGGAAAGGAGTTATCCCAGAAGCAGCATGATCGGGTTGTGGGTTGCACGCAGACTGAGAACCCACTGTTCCTCATGATTCTACTTCAGGTAATGATAATAATAATTTGGGAGGCTAATCATCCTTTACTTTCAGCTAAGAAGTTGAATTGCGAGGGGCGCGGCTACAACGTGTTCGAGCTGCAGGCATGCAAGGGTGCCTTCGGTCGCCAGCCACATCAACCCATATATGAACACGGAGCACAGCCAGAGATTGAAAGTGTTTGATTTTTGTCCGGAGGGAGGAAAACCGGAGGGCGCGGAGAAAAATCCTTGTGGCATAGGAGAGAGCCAGGGCCACATTGGTGAGAGGCAAGCGCTCTACACACTACGCCACCCGTGCCACAATATTTTCCCGTTTTTCTTTTAGTAAGGCTGGCCCAGGTATCTTGCAGTTTTCTTTGTGCAGGATGGGGTATTTCATACAAATATTGGATGCATTGTCGCAGAATACACTCAAGAGGTGAAATCTTGATTTCATTGAGTGATTATGTTCTGCACAAACGAAATGCATTCAATATTTGTTGTTTATAACTCATACATAGATTCTTGTCATTTGAACAACAAACACAAATCAGAAACAGAAACTCGTCCACCCCACACACTCTGAAAATTCTAAAACCCACAGTTGATGGAAAGTTTCTGTTTCTGCACAAACCTTTTTTACAGGGGGATCAAAAAGAAAAATGGTGTATTTATATTTGTTTTTTTAGGAACTGTGTAGTTTTGGCAGTTTCTTTGAGCTGGATGACTACATTGACTCGTTGATTGCAGTAAACAGGTAGGCTTGCTCTTTAATTTAGCTTGCTTTCAATTTTGAAAACATTATGGTGGTGGTTCCACCTTTTTCCCTTTGCCTAAAACTGCTTAAAAATTGCTTTAAAAAGTGTTGGTCAAGATCATCGCAAGAAAAAAAGTTTACAGAGCACAGGGTCTTTTTTGAAGTTATATGGTTTTGAACGGGCTCTTTCGACCATGTTGAAGCTATTTGACTCGGGTTTAACTTCTTCTTCTTGTGCAGAGCAAAGAGGTCTTTTGAAATGATGGCTTTTGATCAGGCTGCGGCTAGGGCTGTTTCCACCATGTTGAAGCCACGTGGTTCTGGTTTATTGCATTATTGCACTTTTTTCCTTTGCTTAAAACAGCTTAAAAATTGCTTTAAAAAAGCGTTGGTCAAGATCGTCACAAGGAGCAAAAAGTGACTGCTCTAGTATACAGAGCACAGTGTCTTTCTGATATTATGGCTTTTGATCAGGCTTGGGCTGTTTCCACCGTGTTGAAGCCATGTGACTTGGGTTTAAATCATTGCATTACTGCTTCTTGTGCAGAGCAAAGAGGTCTTTTGAAATGATGGCTTTTGATCAGGCTGTGGCTAGGGCTGTTTCCACCATGTTGAAGCCATGTGACTCAGGTTTAAATCAATGCATTACTGCTTCTTGTGCAGAGCAAAGAGGCCTTTTGAAATGATGGCTTTTGATCGAGCTACGGCTAGGGCTGTTTCCACCATGTTGAAGCCACGTGGTTCTGGTTTAAATCAATGCATTACTGCTTCTTGTGCAGAGCAAAGAGGTCTTTTGAAATGATGGCTTTTGATCAGGCTGCGGCTAGGGCTCTTTCCACCATGTTGAAGCCACGTAACTCGGGTATAAATAAGGGTAAATAAGGGCAAATATATTAAAACATTCTTTACTTATTTTCATCAACCGCTACAAAGATTTGTTCTTCAATAACTCATGTTTGATTGGTGTATTTAATTTCAAAAGTACTTGGTTTGAATACATACTTCTTACTGGAAATAAGTTATTTCAAAGTTGCATGGCCCGATTTTTGCGGAAAGACTTTTTTGTTTGTAAATTTTTGTTTCTGAAAGAATTTTGATAGATTATGCTGTTTCAAAACGAAAAGCATACACAAACTTTTGAATTTCCCACGATCAATGCAAAAAATACATGTAACATGCACAATATTGGCTATAAAAATAGCTGTTTAATTGTCTTATCAAAACGGCAAACAATTTGATAAATCATCTTTAAATGCTCTTCATTTCTCTTTATTGACTTTTTTTCTTTTTTCTAAAACTTATTATTCACAAGAAAATTAACTTAATTTTGCCATATATTACTGTTCTTCTATTATAACTTCTTCTTTTTAACAAAATTTAAAAAGATTTCCTACAAATTCTGATTTTTGTTTGTAGATTGACATTTTATAACACTTTTGCTAACAAGAAATAAGTTAACTGCATCATCATCAGCAAAGGCAATTTGTTGGCTTTAACGGTATCGTACACGTTTGGTAATGACTCAAAACAAATATTAGCATAAAAACTTACTTATTAACAAGCAATGGAGAGCTGTTGATAGTATAAAACATTGTAGGAAACGACTCCCTCTGAAGTAACGTAGTTTTTGAGAAAGAGGTAATTTCTCACTAAAATAATAAAAACTTCTTGCAAGAAGTTATTATTATTCTATCTGAAAGCACACAAATTTGTACAACAAGGGTGCTTTTTCTTATCATTTTCTTGGAACTTCGATGACCAATTGAGCCCAAATTTTCACAGGCTTGTTATTTTATGCATATGTTGGGATACACCGAGTGAGAACACTGGTCTTTGACAATTTCCAAACCTGTACGATGCCTTTAATTGAGGTTTCTGTTTAAAAACACTTTTTTTTTTAAAGAAGTGCGCTTGCTGTGACTAACACAAACTTAATTTTGTCATCGCTGGTTATTTTGTCTTTTTGTTGATTCTTGTATTTATTTTAGTGTCACCGAGCTGTTTGTAAAATTTTTGAAAAGACTTGAAAAGGATTACAACCCGGAAGAGAAAACTAATCTAGTTCATGAGGTTTGCTGGTTTTGTATCCGATCAAACTCTGTCCTTCATACTTTTTGTCCATCTGAGCTTTCTGACAATTGTCTTCATACTTTCTCAATTATTTTTCTTATCTGTTATTCAATTTTCAAGAACGTGACTGATTTGGCAATCCATTGATAATAAGGGAATAGGGAGTGGTGTCTTGGTCTGAAATGCCTGTTTAAAACCGTGCGAGGTCGTGGTTGTTCGATAATTAGGACCAAGCCGGGGTCCTTAATCGCACGCCCACATGTTCACGACCCTGCATGGTTTTAAACGTGTGATTAGGACCGAGTCACTACTCTTTTATTCCCTTATTTGTACAGTCTTGATTCCCAATGATATTATTGTTTGTTTTTAACCCTTGTGGCATGTCGTGGCCGAGCAGATAAGAGCACCGGACTCGAGCTCTGGTGTGTCTGATCAGCAGAGTGTGGGTTTGAGTCCAGGTCGTGACACTTGTGTCCTTAAACTAGACACTTACCATTATATTGCTGCGTCCTTCGGATGGGACGTAAAGCACGTAAAAGAACCCAGTGCACTTATTGTATTAAAGAGAAGGGGTTCGCCCCGGTGTTCCTGGTCGGATCGGCAGCCTATTGTGCCACAGCACCTTGTAAACCATTACATGTTGCTCTTAATGAATATGCCTCATACTTCAAAAAATGTAGCTCCACATACCTTGCAGGAAAAAATACTGGGTCCTTTTGATCAAGATTCAAAGACTTGCCAAGTCCCTCCGAGCCAGTTGATGTTGCGTCCTCTTCTGGTGATACAAAAACTAGTGCCACCAATCAAGACTCAAGGGGGAACCCAGATCCAGGAGCCATATTCAGGAGTTTTCACATTCATCAAATCCCATCCCTGCTATAAACTCTACGCCTAAAACAAGCGTTCTTCAATGTAGTCTTTCTCTTCAGACTTTTTCATTTCACGGTGTGTTTAAATTTTCACAAGTGATACAAAAATATGCATAATTGTGTTTCTTGAAAAGTTTGAAACGAAAGGTAAGAAGTAAATTCTGTTTTGTCTTCAATTTGTTTAGGTGATGTGTTGCCTGCTGGTTGCTAGGCGTGGCCTCTCTGAGGGTGAGATTAAGAGAATCCTAGGGGTGTCGGATCAGATGTGGTCGACCCTGTACTTTGCCATGAATGACTTTGTAGTGGAGAGATCTGGCCTTTATGTGTAAGTGAAAACCTGTATTGACTCCTGCATCGTCACACTCGACCGTGCTACACTCACTATTCTGAAAGTCACAACTTGTAAAAGTTATGCCGCCTAAAATTTGCACTGCCTTGTATAACACACGGGGACATTGACGAACAAAATGGGGCAACCAAGACTATTGTGGTTATAACATCAGGTGAATTGGTTCAACCACTTGCATAAAGGCTGCCATTGCTGAGGTCAAGCAATGGAATTATGCATACGTGGTACGCACAACTCTCAGCCAATGATTGTTCTTTCTTTGACCTCAGTGAGGGCGCTGTTTGAGCTTGTGACATCTTTATGTAAGGGGGTCTTTTCCAATTGTCTGGTTCCCAGTATTCACAATAACAACGAAAGCAGCGGTTCTTAAACAACAAAAGTGTCAGACTAATGCTCGGTTTTATAGCAGTGAGGAAAAAGAAAACAAAATAACCATCCAACAAGTTGGCTGCATTTATTATGGTATTTTTGTAACATAATTAACCCTTTCATGCTCAATTTATTTTAGTGATAAATTGATCATAAGGACACATTAATTGTTTACTTTTGCAAATGGCGACTCCCTAAAAAACAATTCACAATAGCACCCTGCTCTTTCCCAATAGTTACAACTATTTTTCTGAGGGGATTTAAACCGGTCGCTAGCGACCAGTCGCTGTGTGAAAGAGTTAAGAACAGAGTAATTTCACCCTAAGCAAAATTAACGTGTTTGGGCTAAGCTCATTTGTTATGTGTTTTATGACTTCGTTTGCGGCTGTGACAGTATTGGCCTCCATAATTAGATCTGGTTTCAAGATGGCGGATCTTGAAATTAACGAAAATTTTCTGCCGACTATATTCAAATTTCTCTAAGGCTAAGCTTATCGACTATACACTAACAGCAGATTCTATACATATTTGTAAGCAATAATAATTTATTTAAATTTCAACAAAATATTTGTGTTTCTTCCTTTCTTATTATTTAATTTGGGGTTGAACAAAGAAAATTTGACTAGAGCGGGATTTGAACCTCCGGATTAATGTTCTTTAACGGATTATTTATTATTATTATTTTTATTGAAAAGCAAATTTTATTTTCAGTTATTTTCTTTTACTCGCAGGTTAGCATACACCGAATTAGCCGAAGCAGTTCGGCAGCATTTCTGCATCGACGCAAACGCAGAGACTAAATTCACCAGACTTATTTGCGACCATTTCCTTCAAATATCTAAGGTAAATATGTCAATGCAATTATAAAAGTATGTAATATATTTAACATTCAAATTAAGAGTTATTATTAGAACTATTCCTCTACAAATAATGAAAATCTGCTCAAAATGCGCACTGCACGGTAACGCGCATGTAAGGTTACTCCCAAAATGGCATCTCCAATATTTATTATGCCGGGTGATTTGTCAGCTAAATTAGGTCAATATTTTTATGCAAATCCTTACCGCAAACCATGCGGCAATACAAAAACTCACTCTCTTTAGGAATTCTGACTTGAGTGTAAGGGACCAAGCAAGTCATCTGTGCCAGACAATTTTTGTTTTTTTCAAATCTAACTCCAAATCTCTCAATTATAATTATTTCTTTTCAAAACCAATTCAGGACCTTTGCCCGAGGTACGACACTAAGATACCCGGCAGGGTATTAAACGAGTTACCGTGGTTACTGTGTAAACTCGGGGCCAACGCACAGCTTCAAGATTGCCTGTTGAATCTGGCCATGTTTAGTGCACTCTACAGGTATGCCATTCTGATTTTGCTTGTCATTTTCACAAGATAACATTTATTGAAACTATGAAGAAGATAGATATAACACGTACTGGGAGTATGCAGGGTAAATTACCTAAAGGTAGGGTCAAAGATTGTTTTTTGTTAACATACTGCTGATTTACAGGCAAATTTATATAGAAAGATACAATAAAAGTCACATGTGAAAGATTCAGTCGAATACAGTGTCTACTTGCTGAGAAAACAGCCAAAAAAAACTATCATGGTATTTTCACAAGAATGTCGAATACATCCATGGAAGCAAGGTGATAGCGGGTACCAACTGTATTTCTGGTCGCAGCAATTGGGTACGGACACCAACCCTCAGAAATCTGAGGAGCGATTAATTGTTTCTCAGATTCAAATAATTTTTTGGGAAAAATTATCCAAACCATATTACTTTGAAAGGGAATCCTTTCTTGAAACAGTTAATGCTATCAACAGCTGCAGTGCGTTCCCTCTAGTAAGTTTTTATTGTCATTCATTTTTGAAGTATTTACCAATCTATGACCCAACCTTTAACCCTTTAGAGACCATAGCAGCCACAAGCGGCTTGTACCAAAATGCCCATAGGTTTGACCTACTTCCATTCACATAAAGAGGTCAAAGTAAAGGTCATATCCGGATACAAAATTTTCCAATGTAGTATATTAACATAGTATCCCAATTTCTAAACACATAACAAAATGTTCTGTTTCATATTATTTCTGTTGAAATTTTGACTGACCAAATTTTGTTAAAGATTTGAACCAGGGGTAGAAATAGACATCCGACATACCGGGGCCAAATTTAGCCCCTGGGTTAGCAAAAAAAGGACCGGCCCAGGAGCTATCCTCCTGGGACTAAGGGCTTTTCCCTAACTAATTTTAGATTTCAATATTGCACTGTTGCCCGGACCCGGCACCCACAAAAATCACGAAAACTACCAGCATGTATGAATCAACCAACGTTTTGGGTCGCCTGCAAGTTTTTTACAAGCACACAATTTTCCAAGTGTTGAAAAAAAAAATAAAATAAAAACCACACGGAAGTGAAGTTTGTAAAATTGCGTTTTGGGACGATCTTTTCCCCTAATTTCTGCCCTTAATAATACTGTTTTCATCAACAGCAATTTGCATGGTTTCGTAATTTGAGGATCGGTTTTATAGAACTTTTTTTGCACTGAAATCTTCGTGATTTAAGATCGATCGACAACGCACATTGGGAAAATTGTGTGGCGAGAGCGATGTGTTTATGAGTACGAGGTTAACATTTTGCAAGAAATATTACAGGAACGAGGTTAAAATTAGACTCCACCGCGCGTCTTTTGCCCCTGGAAATTCAAGTTGTGTGTTTCCCTTCTCGCCTTCCTATTATTGTACGGAACATGGAGATGAGAGCCAGACTAATAATAATGCATGCGTGTTTTTACTGGAAATAAACGATCGCAATCGCGATTGTGGCCACATTAAATCTAGCAATTATCAAGACTTGTCAAACAATTTTTCTTGTCAAACCGTGTGGGTGTAAAGTTATTTTTTATAACTGTTCATGTAAGAATGGGACCAAGGGTTTTTTTAAGCGCCGGAAGCGTTGTAGAAATAGAGGGTCAAGGGGCTTTTTATTGGGGACCAAGCGCTAGTAGCGCCGAGGCGCCGGGTTATTTCGACGCCTGTTCGAACAATATTTATTAGCAGTGTCTGGGCGTTTTGTGATGATTATACAGAAATGAATGGTCTCTAAAGGGCTAATCATTGAAATTAACTTGTGATGCTTCACTACCAAGCTAATGATGTGGTGCTTCTCACCGAGTTAGTTTTTATGGTCATTAAATTTCGAAGTAGTCACCAATGTATGACCCTACCTTTAAACATTTTAGTTTTACTCATGTTGAATTCGTACTTTTTTAGTTATTCCACAAGTGCGAAAGAAATACGGAAAGTTTCGGTGATTATTATGCAACAAGACCAATGAGGCCATATTGCACGAGACACGAACGTTTTATATTTTTTGCCTATTTCACCAGTGCGCAAAGGATAGTAAATTTCATCCTCCCGCAAAAATCGAAAAGAATTAGAAATAAAAAATTGTATTTTCAAAACTGTTGGGCTCTGGACACAAATATGTGGATGTTTGGCCGAAGCACGCTGAATTGAAATAAGGTCTTCGGAATGTTTTCTACTTCGTGTTTATCTTGGTTTTAAAAGACCTACTGTGAATTCTGGAGCATTCTATATGTTTTTTTGTGGGTTTTTTTGCGTATCTGCTGAAATGTGCGCATATCGGCACGCAATTTGTGCGTATCGGCCCGATACGCTAGCTTGTGCATGGGGAGAGCCCTGAAACAGTAGTGTTTTACTTCGATTGTATCAAAGTTTCATGCTGATTTTGCTGTCGCTGAAGATTTACTTCAATAGCGACATTTTAAAACAACCTCAAACTACCTGAAGTTCAGAGCATTTTAACATTAATCACTTTTAAGAAATGAAACTTTGGGGAAAATGTTGATGTCAACGAAAACACTGATCTGCCAAAAACTTTTCACAAAGTCTGTTTGTAAAAAGGGTGATGATGATACTGTTTCTTTCTTCTTTTCCCCCCTTTTTTTTAATATATAGTTGAAATCATTGAAGTTTTGTTGGAATACAAGATACTCAGAATATAAGCCACTGCACTTTCAATTCATTGTGAAAGATTAATTCAAAAGTACAAGAGCCGCAACGCTTAACCCCATACACAGACTTGGTAGGCAGTTTGGCTAGGGTGTGGCCTCAGTCATCCAATTTCCTCTTCTCCTACAGTATGGCACTTCACACAAAATTGATTGGACTTGGATAAGATTGGAATGCCTGACCAAATGATAAGCACTTGTTGTTTGGGTCTTCCGGCACCAGTCCTTCTGAATCCTTCACTTTGGCAATAGAACGTGCAAGTCTCGCGCATATTCAAACTTCTGGCCGGGACCAACCATATTGAGTTTTACGTGTGCATGATTCTGTTTCTTCAAATATTTTAGTTTAACATAGTTTATGGCCATAACTATTTATATCATATTGTTGGGAAAGTAAAATTTAGCCATGAAATATATGCAGGTAAAATACATTTGTGATGCAATCAAGCTAAATGAATCGTTTGTCGGAAATATCAGTATGGAGAAACAAGCCAAAACAGGCCAACAGGGGTGACATTTTCAAAAATAATTGTTTTGTAAATTTAAATGCAAAAATATATCTTTTTTTTTATTTGCAACTTCCTTCCTGATAAATAACATCAAAAAGGGGTTGAAATTAGCATTGAAAGAAAATGTGCCGATGTAGTTTCAATAAACAACTCAACTTTAAACCCCCTTTTCTCAGTTTCATTCTCTCGTATCTCTTGGTGTTTCTACTTTTACATCTTTTGAACCAAAGATGGTATCAACAAGGGGTTTTAACAGTATTAAAGCATAGATTATGCTCTTTTCAAATGTATAACAAAATGAAAAATGACCTGGGTCGACAAACGACTCAATTTGCTTGAACGCATGACATTTTACAAAATCAAAAAAGAAAAGTCAAGAATAAAGACTTGACCTCCATTTCCAGTAACTTGTAAATGATTAAGAATTTTGCCCAACCGACGTTCATGTCATTAATAAAACTATGTAATGTAATGGTCGCACAATTGGGCGTGATTGGCAAATGGGGTTTCTTAAAAAAATACACCCTTGTCCCAAGTTTTAATTTTGTTTTAATGATATTTTTAACAAATTGCTATGGGTATTTTTTATTGTCAAGAATTTTGTAGAAATAGAATTTAAGAAGATTTGGTTTCATAGAAAAGTATAGGCTTCATTTGAGTTGTTTTCTGGTTTTCGATATGCGCGAGACTTGCACATTCTATTGGGTGTAAAAGGAATTTGGACTGCCTAAATAAGCATCCAAAACACACATGCCACTTTTGATGTTAGGTGCCACTATCAACAATAGCTATCATATACCGGACTATTACCGGACTATACCGGACTATGTTTTTGCAAAAAACATAAAAACCATCTTCAACTCCATCTTTTATTTAAAAAATGCTATAAGTAATTTTGTTTGTTTCTATAAATCATGGTTCTCCCTAGGATTTGTCAAAACTGGGAGGCATGTTGGACCCAAATTTTTAAACTTTGGCCTAAGCTCGCTGAATTGAAATAAGGTCCCCAGAATGTTTTCACCTGGTTTGTGTTTTATCTTGGTTTTTAAAAATCCCTACTGCGCAATCTGGGGCATTCTAAACGGTTTTATCTTGTAAAGTTGAATTTTTTGGTGTTAGCATATCGGCCGCAATTTGTGCGTATCGGTCCGATACACTAGGGGGAGATCCCGGTAAATAGTAAAAATGTTAACTGATTATACCACCTGAAAGCATTTTGACTTTCTCAAAGTTTCCAAAATGATGAGGATAACGCTTAGCTCAAGAATCCCTATGTGCCATTACTCTCATCGGATATAATATTACATGCCTCCCTTGTAGTTTACATTGCTGTTCGTACATTCCAGGTTTTAGGCAGGATTTGGTAAAAGGGTGTCCAAATTTGCTGGAAATTTCAAAACTGGGTGTCCAAATGGTTCACTTACAATATATTTACATGTAAATGAAAGATAAAACAGAGTGTCCAAAGTTAAAACAGGGTGTCCAAAAGACACCCAGACACCCCTCTGTCTAACACTATGCGTATACATTCCAACCTTTAATAGCACTGTGGCGGCTTGAAGGTCAATGTGTATACAATTATTATGCTCCCCCATCAAGCACTTGGTGGGGTGTTTCCCTTATTTTCATTGTGCACTCTTTGAGCGCACTGTTTATGAACCAACTAGACCACGTCATATCTTTCAGGCTATCGTAGTCCCCATTGATCACATTGGTCACATACTTACTGTTTAAGCTACATTGAGAACAATAGCTGTACCACCAAGCCCCTTCACATTTGTCAGCGCAATTCTGGTCGTCTAAAAGGTCGTTATCCCTGTCCTTGGTCGTGAATGATGTACCCCATTCCAGAGAATCACCAGCAGTGCTTGTAATGTTGTACTTATCATAATAAAGTTCATACTGGCTTGAAGTTATTATGAAACCGCTATAGCTAGCCCAGGCCGTGTTTCCATTCCAGTCGGTCATATCGATCCGCAGTTCGACTTTGCCAGAGGTCAGTCGCACTAAGTTTTCATTGCCGAGCCAGAACTCGCCAGACAGTTCCCCAAAGCCGGCCTTGTACTCCTTCCAGCTGCGGTGGAAGTCCACGCTGCCGTCTCTCCGATGTTGCATCACGGTCCATCCGCCTCCAACACCGGCCATGTCACAGTACACATCCAGACATTTATCAGCAGTTCCACCCGGATAGATTGTGAAGACACCGCTCTCGTGAACACCAGCCTTCAAAAGTGTCGAACAATTTCTGTGATCGTGAAAATTATCGGTTTTAGAGAAGAGATGTGTTTTGGGGTCTGCATCAAAATACACCCCACCTTGAACCACCCTGAAGTCTTGGGGATCCTCAGTACGCGTATTCTTGCTCAGCTCGCATCGTTTATTGCATCTGTAGAAGTTGAACGACTTGCACTCTTCATCCATGTGGCATTCTCTTCCGCAGATGATATGATTGGGCACAGTTTTTGTGTCGTACACAAAGGTCACCAAGGCTCTGTTTGCTGCGCTGCACATCTTTTGAGGCAGTCCTCCACAACTTCCTGTAGAACAGCTCTCGATTTCTGTTAATAGTGACCAAAAGACCACTGCAAGCCGAAGCAATGTCGTCATTGCCACGATTAGCTTCATCATGTTTAGGATTAGTTTCTTCCAGAAAATCGATGGTTGTAGAATTATATATTTTTTTTATGAAGGCAAATTCCAACTTAACTAAGTACTGTGAAATTTTAATCTGAAATTGTCATTTGTCAGATGTTTTGAAGTTTACTTCCCATGTATTTCATCAAAATTAAAGCTTGGAAAGTTTTATACTAGGTTAAAAGCGATATATGAAGTCAGTCCTTGATCTGTGTTAGAAGTAGAACCCCGAACACTTATCATGGAGGAGAAGAGTTTCACCCTGGTGGTTTTGGTCCTTAGTGAGCAAAACTACCGAGACTTTTTCCTGTTGGATGCAAAACAAAACAGACCAAGGGAGTGTTGTTCTTTGTCGAAAATTCTGCCGACGTTCAAGTAATAGTAGTTTCATCAAACACTGCTCACCCAATCAGGTTTAAAAAGTAATCTACGCAGAAGATCGTGTCGTCCTACCTTATATGCAGAACAGCGTCTTTCAGTCGGTTAATCTTTCTCTTTAATTACCCTGATTTGGAGACCATGTCAAATTTCAAGAATTAGAAAGCTTTTGTTTGTCATTGGTTACCATGGCGATGAATGGCTATTAATATTCTAATTGGGAAATGCCAGAGCTCATTAATTGCCTCAATAGATACTCAATCATGCCTTCCGTTAATGAGCAATGTTACTAATTAAACTTGAAATTTGTCTCGAGACTTTGGATGATTGATGTCCACGCTTTAAATTACTCTCTCTCTAAGACAAATTACAATCAAACTTCCTAAAACTTGTTTAAAAACTCCATAAAAACAAAATGAAAAAATGATTTTTTTTTTCCCGTTAAAGGTAGGGTCATACTTTGGTATTGACCCCAAAAAGAATATCGATCATTTTTATCTGAAAGCCTACTTGTTATTAAGATGGTATGTAGTAGTAAGCATCCTGCGAATTCATTTAAAGCACTAAAAACATATATATTTGGTTTGCGGTAACACCATGTGTATATCTACTTGCTAGGTAGATTTTGTTCTTTGAGAACTTGTCTTGCTTATTATTCTACTGCCGCAGAGTAGAATATTTGGAATTCGGGAGACTTCTCAGTTCTTAAATCTACTTGCTAGGTAGATTTTGTTCTATGAGAACTTGTCTTGCTTATTATTCTACTGCCACAGAGTAGAATATTCGGAATTCAGGAGACTTCTCAAAGATGTTGAAAAACTTGAATCTATACAGAGATTGCCTTTTTAGAATTTTTGTGATGTCCGTTTGAAAGCTGTCCTCAATATGGCCAGATACGCTGTTGGTACCCGCTGTGAATGAGCGCAACAGGGATTTATGCTACAGGATTGGTAGTACATGTAAAAGAACCTGGAACACTTACCTTGGAAGAGTGTGTGTTTATCTCGGTGTGTCTGGCTCATTGCAAGCACCCCTGGGCATGTCTACAGGTTTCCCCAGGCTTGCCAGTTACAGTAATTACGTTTGCTAATCCTTGGTTTCATGACCAGAAATTAGCAGTAGTAATGATATTAATCATGGCTGAATTTCTTGATTGTTTTCAGTGGCCAACACAAGTACGACCTTGTGGACTACTGGAACAGCACCGGGGTACCAGGCAAAGAGATACAACAATCCTACATGAGATCCCTGGATGACCAAGTTGCATTACTGTATGACCAGAGTGTAGTAGAAACTGGTACCCTGCCCAGGCCAACCCCAGGAATACAGGTGATTTTTGAAACTGACATAATCCTGTTCGTAAAGTGTGATGTAATTCTGCTGTAAGCCATGCCCACTTCACACAAACTGGCTCCACTGATTACCAGAAGCCCATAGGAGTTGCATTGAGCTAGTTTTTCTTTCATGATTTATGCAAAAGAATGCATAGAATGACTGTAACGACTAGTTATAAAAGATCTAGATATTGTATACACTCGGCATGAAGAAAATTAGAAAATATACAAAGCAAATTTTGGGTCATTCTATGAAAAGTGTTGTGTGTAGGAAGAAGAAATAAAAGAAAAGGAGAGAAGGAAAAAACTTTAAAAAACGGGGGGCTTGATATGGTGCGTGAAACAGTATTTAGGCAACGAAACCTGACTTACTACACAAAACCTGAGGTTCTGACGGTCATTTTAGGTTTTTTTGTGAAATTTCAGAAAATTCATTATCATCGTTGTCCGAAACAATTGAGTGTTTTGAGATTGAAAATAATTTTAAAGCAAGTTATGAAAGGATTTTTATTTTGCATCAAACTTTTTGGGGGTACTAGATGTTTTTCAATAGAGTGTTGTACACTCTAGCTATGCCGAGATGCCGAACATGATCCATTTCATGACACTGTGTCATTTGTATCCGAAAGCCTGCTTGTTAAAAAGATGGTAATGGTAGTAAGCTTACTACAAAATAATGTTGATTAGAAATCAATAAAAGTATGTTGACAAATTTGAATCTCCAAAGATCGCCTGTTGGTGCCTTTTTGGGAGTTTTTTGGTGTCTGTTGGAATGCTGCCCTCAACACGGCCAGAGATGCAGTTGGTACCCACTATCACCTTGCTTAAACGTGGATGGATTCAACATTCTTGATAAAAATACCAAGAATTTGTTTTTGCTGTTTTTTTATAAGTGGGCACTGCATTCAACTGAAATTTTCACAGGTGTCTTTTATTGTATCTGTCTTGATAATTTTGTCTATAGATCAGCATTTTGTGGACAAAAACCAAATGATGACCCAACCTCTAAGCCTTGTTTGGGGCCGAGCTTGCAAAAATAAACATTTGTAAAGTACCAATTGTCCTGAAAATTATTTCGCTCCAAAACATTGTGCAAATTTTTTTCCGCAATGCTCAGTTTCTAATTTACCAAGTTGTAAGATGTTAATAAAGAGCAAAAAAATAAAAAATGGAGGGGGGAACATTATTTTCACCACAAGTTATATAACGATTATGTTTTTATTTGTCTGCAGTTGATTTCCGTCGTTGGAGATATTAGTAGCTTCCTGGTCGAAGCTGGACACAGGACGGTGTTAGAACCTCTGCTGCTCCGGGCGATCAGGATGCATGTAAGTTTGTTGATTGTTTGGCTTGGGGGGGGGGGGGTGACTAGGGAGTTTTACTTGGAAGCTCCTTATTCAAGACTAAAGCACAACCTCACTTAATCATTAAAATTAAATAATTTGGGGTTGAACAAAGAAAATTTGACTAGAGCAGGACTGGAACCTGTGACCTCTAGATTAACGTGCCGACGCTCTACCAGCTGAACTATCTACCCCTAATGTTCGTGGTCTCCCTATTTTGTCAATATCTTTGTTCGGGGTGCCAGTCAGAAGACATTCAACCTGTAACTGCTGTGTAGCCAGGGATCACACCCAAGTTTATGATACAACCTGGGAAGCGGCAGCCAGGGGATCACCTTAAGGGGATGCGACTTTTTAATTCAGATATCAAGTAATCAATCACAAGGGAAACTGACTAGACAAATTTTAATTATTGGTAGGAATTTCCATCCGTCACTGCCAATTTATTAGATTGATGAAAAGTAACCGTTGTCCTTTTGTCCAGAGAAATATTTAATGGAAAACAGGCAATGTTGGTTTTATAATTTTTTTCATGAGTAGGAAATTAACTTGTCACGCTTCACTGCCAAGCTAAGTATGCTCAGGGTTGCAGTAAGGCCATTTTCTTTGAAATTGTATTTCATGCGGTTGAACCGGTTGAGGTAGAACAGTTTGTAGACTCGCCAATATTATTCTCTACAATATTTTTGAAATATATTAAAGTCTGAAAAACTAGTGCACCCAGCAGGCAACCTCACCTTGTTCAAAGCACGAAGCATTTTTTTCGCAAACTAAAGTGCTTCAAAAGGAAAAACAAAGAGTTTTAGTTTAATATTATATGATGTTTAACCTAGGGGCCATTCAGAATAATCAATGTTAAAAAATTTCGATTTCTTTTTCGAAATTGTTTTGACCCACCCACCCAACCCAAATTTCGACCTTTAAATTTTGAATGGCTTCATCAATACACTGAAGAACAAAGTAATGCCTCAAATGAATCAGATATTTTAGATCAAAGGTATCCAACATCAGTAGTTTTCAATGGCTTTTCCTGGCTTAAACAAACAACTTTGTAGTTTTATCAGGAATGAAATTGACGATCTTGGCCAGCTGGGTATTTTTTCTTCTTCTTTTTCGTTTGTTAATATATATATATATATAAAGGTAATTTGTTTAAAGGCACTGAACATGTTTGGAAATTGTCAAAGACCAGTGTTCTCACTTGGTGTATCCCAACATATGCATAAAATAACAAGCCTGTGAAAATTTGGGCTCAATTGGTCATCGAAGTTGCAAGAAAATTATGAAAGAAAAAACACCCTTGTTGTACAAATTTGTGTGCTTTAAGATAGGAATAAAAACTTCTTGCAAGAAGTTTTTATTATTTTAGTGAGAAAATACCTCTTACTCAAAAACTACGTTACTTCAAAGTGAGTCGTTTCTTACAATGTTTTATACTATCAACAGCTCTCTGTTGCTTGTTACCAAGTAAGTTTTTATGCTAATATTTGTTTTGAGTCATTACCAAACGTGTACGATACCTTTAAACAAAAACTGAATTTTGATGTTCAGTTATTTCTTTTGACCCACCCACCCACAATTTCGAAAACAAATTGAAAAGGTTTTAAAATTGACTATTCTGAATGGCCCCCTATACACCAATGTGTGTGTGGGTAAAACACAAATACTATTCTTTGTCCCGATGCAAATTTACAAGGATGAAAAATGTCAGACTTTTATCTGAATTCAGACTTCTTTTTTTTCTCTGCCTGGTGAAAGAAGTAGCTGTTATTTTCTTCAGATCTGAAGAAATCCTGCTCTTTGATCTACTTCTCTAGTGCTGAGAATACTGTTCTCAGTGGCTTCTGAGATTTTTAATTTCAAAAGTTATCAAAAGGTGGAAATGCCACCATTTGTATCCTTGCAGCGAACCGTACCAGAAAACACCGGGGCAAATCTCTTCTCTTAGCGATAAGTGTAACTGGGTTCTTTTACGTGCATTACACAACACACAAGACCTGCGGCTTTATGTCCCATCCGAAGGACGAAGCAGTAATAGTTAAGTGTCTTGCTTAAGGGCACAAGTGTAAAGACCGGGACTCGAACCTGCACTCTACTGATCAGAAACACCAGGACTTGAGTCCAGTGCGCTTGACCACTCGGCCATGACACGCCATATCAATTTACTTAGTCATCAGTATCTTAAAGATGAAACTATGTAAGAGGAAAGATTTCTTTGGATAAGCAATACCAACAATGATTAAATTAATTAAACTTAGTAATAACAAATCTTTATCTATTCTTTTCTCTCTTTTTTTTCGGGGGGGGGGGGGGGATTGGGTTGGCTCAGTGGTCTCTTTCTCTGCCTTTCATCTCTTTGGACCCTTGTTCCAATCCCACTTCGGACCAGAGCCTTGCATGTGGATTGGGTTTTCAGTCCCTACCTGATTGCGTGGGTTTTCCCTGGTTTGGGTTTTCCTCCCACCTTTAAAACTGAACATTTCTTCTCTTTCCCTAATCATCCTGTTATTGGCGTTAATTGTGCTGACAGATGTGTCATAAATTTTATTCGTATTTATTTATTTATTTTTTACTTTAGCAAGTGCAAGATGAGACTAAGGCACTGACTGCTGATTTAGAAGTAACAAGAGATTATTGCTATCGTCAGAACCAGCTGGCGTGTTTCTATGCCGACACAGATACATTTGATGAGGCTCTCACCATCCATAAGAAACTGCTTGAACTCAAAGAAAAGTAAGTGATCCTTGACGCCCCTCCCGCAATTAATGAAGGGAATAAAAGAAAAGGGGACAAGGTCTTGAACGGCCGTTTTAACTGGCAGGGTTGTGGCCGTGTGATATAGAATCGAGCCGAAGAGTTTACAAGGTGATGCTGTGCAACCTGCTGCCAACCACGCAAAAAAACTCACCAAGGTGAGCCTTTTCTCTTAATGAAAGGTGTTCTGGGTTCTTTTACGTGCATTACACAACACATTAGACCAACGGTTTATGTCCAATCCGAAGGACGAAGCAATAATGGGTAACTGTCTTGCTTTAGGGCACAAGTGTCATGACCGGGACTCGAACCCACACTCTTCTGATCATAAACACCAGAGTTTGAGTCTGATGCACTAAACAGCTCACCCATGACACACCACACAACACGTTTTGTAACTTTCTTCCCCTGAACAAAGATATTGACAAAATAGGGAGACCGCCAACATAGGGCTAGATAGCTCAGTTGGTAGAGCACCGACACGTTAATCTGGAGGTCGTTGGTTCAAATCACGCTCTTGTAAATTTTTCCTTGTTCAAACCCAAAATTCCTTCCATGTTGTGTCTCTTCCTCCCTTAGGCTTGATCCCAAGGTGTGGGCATCAGAGAAAGCAGTAACTCTTAACAATATGGGTTTTCTACAAATGAAACTGGGTAACAATCAACAGGTATGTGTACACATAATTTCCTACCTCTGGATTTGTTAAAGGTATCGTACACGTTTGGTAATGACTCAAAACAAATATTAGCATAAAACTTACTTGGTAACAAGCAACAGAGAGCTGTTGATAGTATAAAACATTGTAGGAAACGACTCCCTCTGAAGTAACGTAGTTTTTTGAGAAAGAGGTAATTTCTCACTAAAATAATAAAAATTTCTTGCAAGAAGTTTTTATTCCTATTTGAAAGCACACAAATTTGTACAACAAGGGTGTTTTTTCTTTCATCATTTTCTTGCAACTTCGATTCCCAATTGAGCCCAAATTTTCACAGGCTTGTTATTTTATGCATATGTTGGGATACACCAAGTGAGAACACTGGTCTTTGACAATTTCCAAACGTATTCAGTGCCTTTAAAGAGGGTCTCTAAGGTTAAATTCAGTTTCGTGATGCACTTATTTTCCAACAGATAGAGTCCATATGAAAGTGGGGAAAAAGTCTCTGCACTCATGGTAAAGTTATCTAGAGTGTCATTTTATTTGATAGTCTTTCAGAGCAAAATTTGTTGACATCCAAAAATGTCCAGTGACGTCACATATCAAACACGGGTCTGTACATTTTGGTACAGGGAAGTTTTATTTCATTCCTGAATTCCACGATATTTTCAATCAAAAGGATGTTGAATTTGACCTTTTGACTAATGGAAAATTCCTGTGTCGAATGTACATGTACCCTTTCATTGTTGACTTTGAATGTCGTCATGTTTCAAAATTCACTCAAAAAGAGTATCAGATAAAGGGACATTTTAAATATGAGGTTAGTGAGACTTGTTAGAGACAAGTCTCTAACCTCTGTCCTCCATTCGCCCTCTCAGTCTCCAAACTATTTGTGTTTTACTGAACAACAATGTGTGTTAAAGAGGGACTCCAAGGTCAAATTCAGTTTTGTGATCCACCTCATTTTCCAATAGATAGAGTCCTTATGAAAATGGATATTTTTGTTTACAAGACTCTAACATCATGTTAAAATGGTGTAAAATGCCACTGTGTTTGAAACCATTACAAGTGCAATTTTTTGGTCAAAATCCGAAAATGTTCAATGGCGTCACATTTCAAATATATAGGGTTGCACATTTTCTACAAAAAATGTTAAGTTCATTTCTTGAATTTTGATGATACTCAATCAAAACGGCATTGAATTTTACCTTTAGACTGGCGCAAAATTCCTCTTTGGAACGTACAGATCTATTCGGATCTATGGATTTTCGATGACGTCATGTTTCAAATTTCACTCTGAAAGAGTATCAAATAAAATGGCACTTTACACCATTTTAAGGTGAGGTTAGAGACGTGTGATTTTTTCCACACTTTCATGAGGACTCTTGCTATTGGAAAACGAATGCATCATAAAGCTGAACTTGAACTTGGAGACCCTAAATAAGCACTATATATGCTCAGTGCTTTCCCGAGTCATGTGGAAACAAATCTACAGGCATACTACCAGGCATGAGAATCTTCCTGTTTAAACAGGAATTCCTGTTTTTTCCCTTTCAAAATTGTGGTCTTTGAGTTCAGTGTGAATTTGATACAAAATTTGGGGGTTGAGTTGTAGGGGGTATACATGTACATTTGGATTGCGCTAATCCTTCTTCTCTAATCAGAAATTGTGAGTTTACCCGTCTTACCTTTGTAATCGTATATCGCAGATCGACACACTGTTCGTGAAAAAACAGCACGTTAACAATTGCCACCCGGCTTTTATTAGTCTTGGTTCCAAGATGCTCCAGTTACTGTGTAGTCACGAAAACCTAATCGCTATCTAAACCGCTATCACCCACGGACATGCATTTTTGGCGTTCGATTTTTCAGATTTTTTTCGTACGAAATAGATTTCCTGTTTTTTTCATCATCGCCCATTCTCATGCCTGTACTACTCGGGTGAGATTCGAACCCATGACCTTTGTCGTTCTAGAGCAGATGTCTTACCACTACACCATTGAGCTTGCCCGGTAGCTAGAGGCCATTTTAAATCCTATATATTACCAGCAGGTACTCAACTATTTAAAGAGAATGAAGTTGTTTCATCCATACAAATCATGTTCCAGACTCTATTCCTTCCTATTTGCTCCTCCTTGAATACTCACAGCAAATTTAGTGTTAGTCTTACCACAAGGAGAAACAAGTCCACCTTTTGATCAGTTGCATCATTTTCTAGACCATTACCATTTTTCCGTTTCTCGTCCCAGTGTCTGGAATACTCACAGCAAACTTTTAGTTTCAGTCTTACCACAAGGAGAAAGAAGTCCACATTTTCATCAGTTGCATCATTTTCTAGATCTTAACCAGTTTTCCGTTTCTCGTCCTAGTCTCTGGAATACTTCCAGCAAGCTTTAGCATTTCACAAGGAGGTTATCACTGACGATGATGATGCCCATGAAGTAATAGCAAGCGCTACAAACAATATCGGCTCAGTCCTGGCCGTCATGGGACGCTACGACGAAGCTGCACCCATACTGGAGAGATCACTAGAGGTACTAGGAGTCTGTGATTCAGTCTTGGACAGTACTATGTCATTCAGTTTAGTGGTTCAGTTTAGGGGTGAAGGGACCAAGGCCCAATGTCATAGAGCTGCTTAAGCAGACAATAATGCTTTAAACATTTCTACTAAGCAAAAGTTAGCAGGAAACCAGTTGCAAAGTGTACACGTTACATGGTATTTTGGCTGGTGACCTTATTCTGGTAAGCCAAATTGTTTTGTGCTTAGCTACTTTTTGTGCTTAAGCAGCTCTATGAAATTGGGCCCATGGGGTGTAGTGAGATGTGACACCCAAAATAATGTTCCTCAATGGGCGTTTTGAGCCTCATTTGTGAAATGAAGCACCAAATCAAGTAGAACACGGACATTCAGACTGAAATTCAGTCTTTTTGCGGATTTATTGATCCTCCAAGCACACTGATTGCATCAAAAGGTTTGTTGCATTGTCATTATTGTATAGAGTGGGGTTCTCAGGGCTCGAATTTAGGGGGGAAAATCCACAAGACCACAGGACTTGTATCGCAAAATGTTTACTGGACCAGAAATATTTGTACGAGACCAGAATCAAAATGAGAAAAAAACTTCCTTACACATTTTAACATGCATTAAACTGTTTGTATTTGAACTAGCACTAAGAGAAGATTCATTTGTCTTTATTTGTCTTTATGGTTACTTTTCATTACTCAATAGAATCGAAAACTATTAGGTGTAAATTAACATTTGAACATAATTTGTTTCTGTTCAAGATGTTACACAGTGTGAGGTATTGTTATTGGATTGAAAATTACGAGACTGCCGGACTTGTCCGGTCATGAGTTTACTGGCCCGAAGCTAAAATCACTGGCATCGGGCCTGCGTTCCAGGACGGTAAAATTTAAGCCCTGGTTCTGTGCTAGTCTTTCTTGAAATAGTGGAGAAATTGGTAGTCGGTATGTGGGATAACTGGCTTCCATTCATCTCCTGAAAGGCAATGCTCATTGGCTTAAAATGTCTTCCATCCACAATCCCACAAAGGACAAGCTGTTGGGTAAAATGGCTATCATACATGCCGTTTGGCAAATCAGCTTCCATTCACCCCCTGAAAGAAAATTCCGGTCGGTAAACTGGCTCTGTACACCCTCCCATAGAAAAATTCCCTTGCATACATCCCACGAAAGGCCCTTGCCGTAAACCCCTGGTTCACTTTGTTGGAAATCGTGTCAAAAGAGTACTAGGTTGTCCGGAAAAAGGACGAACACAACGTTGGTTTTAAACATGGTTATCCAAACTGGTACCTTCTCCTGCACAGATCTATGAGGAGATTTACTTTGATAGTCTCCCTCCAGACGTTGGAGGTACTTTACTCAACTTGGCCAAGTGTCATGTACGGAACCCTGAGAAGACAACGGATGAAGTGGAGGCTACATATCAGAGGTCAGTGAAAATACCTTTTTGTTTTCAAGGCATAATCCCTATTGCGAACAGTGTTTGAAGACATCAGTTGCTAACAGAACACTTCTCAGTGTAACACTTTTATCAGATAGACCCATAATGAAACATCCTCTGGCTAACACCCCGCTGGTCAATAGAGTATCAGAAGACCTCCAGAGACCCTCTGGCTAACGTCTAGCTAACTAACACCACTCATGGCTAACTTTCTGCTGACTAACACCCCTCATGGCTAACTTTCTGCTGACTCTCACCCCTCGAATGCTACCCCCCCCCCCCTCTGGCTAACACCCCTCTGGCTAACACCCCTCCGGCTAACACCCCTCTGGCTAACACCCCTCTGGCTAACACCCTCTAGCTAACACCCTCTGGCTAACACCCCTCTGGCTAACACCCCTCTGGCTAACACCCCTCTGGCTAACACCCCTCTAGCTAACACCCCTCTGGCTAACACCCCTCTGGCTAACACCCCTCTGGCTAACACCCCTCTGGCTAACACCCCTCTGGCTAACACCCCTCTAGCTAACACCACCACTCTAGCTAACAACACTCTGGCTAGAACCACTCTCAGCTGGCTAACACCTCTAGCTAACACCCCTCTGGCTAACATGTCTGGCTAACATCACTCTGGCTAACACCTCCAGCTAACACCCCTCTGGCTAACATGTCTGGCTAACATCACTCTGGCTAACACCTCCAGCTAACACCCCTCTGGCTAACACCTCTAACTAACGGCGCTCTGGCTAACACCACTCTGCCTACACAGTGTTCCTAAAAAACATACACGACACCGTCTCTAGTTTACCAACATGGTAATAAGACTGCTTTGCTTTCTTCCTTAATGCAGGGCTTTGGACATCCGTGTCAATGCCTATGGTCACAATCATCCAGAGGCTGCCCAAGTGCTGATGACATACGGGGCCTACATGATGAGACGTGACAAGACAGACGAAGGCCTCAAGATGTATCTTGAAGCACTTGATATCTTTGAGGTGAGATTGATTTGTTGGCTTTGGTTGATGATATGCTTTAGGTCGTGGTGTCTTGGCTAAGAGGTCTATCGGACTCAACTCTGATGGTTGAATCATTGGAGTGTGGGTTCGATTCCCGGTCGTGACACTTATTTATTTTATTGATTAATTCTGGTTGTGAAGCCAAGGATTCACAGAAAGGTGAACTTAATCACTGCACTAGCCAAGAACCCTATGGAGAGAAGACAAGGAAGGAAGGTTCAGTTTTAGATGTGGGACGAAAACCCCAGAGGATTACTCCAGGAAAAAACCACGGAATTAGGTAGAGACTGAAAACCAAATCCACATAGTGCTCCTGGCGGGATTCAAACCGGGGTCCTAGAGGTGGAAGGTGAGGGAAAAAAACACTACGGCGACCCGACCGCCCTATGTCCATGAAGCAAGGCACTTGATCATAACTGCTTCTCTTAACCCAGGTGTATAAATGGGAACCTGAGAGGGCTGAGACAGTATTGTGTTGGTTTAACCTTTTAGCTGTAATTTAAACAGCATGGGGTTGTATGCTCCTCAGGGAGTTGTGAAAGTTTGAGGAATGGTCTAAGTGTGTCTGATGAACAGGGATAAATATGTTGTTAAGCACCTTGATCTAGCTACTAGGATATGTGCGCCATACAAGAACCAAGTGTTATTATTCTTATTTACTTTCTCCTGCTATGGCTGTGGTCGTCGGCTGCAGCTTCAGTATTGCACAGTAGGCATTTTCAGTAGTCTAGCCATAGCCACTGCTGTAAAGCTTTCAATTTGAATATGGCCCCTTGATCCTAGAATTGGAAGCGGCTGAGCTCAATTGTTGTCTGTGTCTACTGTGTACGCCCTCTTAGATTGACCAATGAGAAAGCTGAATTATGCCTTTAAAAAAAAAAAAAAAAAAATTCAAGTTGGTCCCAAACAAGGCAAAAAGTCACTCTATGTAAGGGGCTAAGAGAAGAAAATATTTAAGATAAAAAGAACTCGAGGAGCTGAAGGTAGGAATTGATATTCCTCTTAAAACTAGGATGGAGGGAAACATGCACCAGGCAAGGAGTTTCAATGAAACTTGACCTCACAGGAAACTTGTATAGCCTGTGAAAGTCTTGCTCTTATTCCATGAACTTTGGTTTCCAAGGTACTTTGCATTAATGTGTGAAGGATACAGATTATGCGCTTTAATGTTGCCACACGCACTAGACTTGCACAGTCTGTTGATGCACTGTCAGTGGTTCCATTTCTTTTATCAGAACAAATCATTATAGTTCAAAACACTACATCGTGTTGGATTCTCAATTTCAGGGGATTGAAAGTTGACAAAGCAAAATTATAACTCTACTACTTCTGTTTCAAAGAGATATTTCCACGGTGTGGGCACAAATGCCAGCAACTTTCACTTTTCCCTGGAGTTTATTTGTTTAACGTTAGGATGTAATCACTTTTTGTGTGAAAATAGATGAAAACTGTGGAAACTTTTGTTTTGTTTTTGAGAAACAGTTTGTAGTCTTACAGAGGAAGGAATTCAAACAGTGTTTGTCATGTAACGGTTACGTATATTTAAAACAATTTACTGCATATAGTTTTGCTTGAATTTAAAAAAAAATACTGTGGAATAGTTTTGCTTGAATAACAAAAATACCGCATATAGTTCTGCTTGAATTGCCTAGTCCTTTACTTGGAGGATTCTTTGGGCTTAGCCTTGGGGAAGAAGCAGATTGATATATAAACTGAAATACTTTTTCTCATCTTGTAGGTTTCTTATGGTTCGGATGGTTTAGATACTACAATGGTGCAGGAGAATGTTGCCATGGCGTACCTCGTCAAGGAGCAGTATGAAGAGGCCATACCTTACTTCAACCAGGCTGGTAAGGAGGTGATTGAAGACAGGAGAGTTGTAGGACAGGTGACTCAGACTTGAATCCAACTCAAGTCACATTTCTGATGACTTAGCCTCGGACTTCAGTCATGATGATTGAATGTTACGGTCTTCCCTCATCCATTTATTGGTATGGTCTTCCCTCATCCATTTAATGGTACGGTCTTCCCTCATCCATTTAATGGTACAGTCTTCCCTCCTCCATTTAATGGTACAGTCTTCCCTCATCCATTTAATGGTTCGGTCTTCCCTCATCCATTTAATGGTACGGTCTTCCCTCCTCCATTTAATGATATGATCTTTCCTGGTCCATTTAATGATACAATCTTCCCTGGTCCATTTTATGCCTTCAGGAGAGAGCCTTCACAAGCTGGGTTTGATGGACCGGTCTTCACCGTTTCTCAACTCCTCCATGCTAAGCTACTACGTACAGAACAAGAAGATGGCCGAAGCTCATCATGTCCTGGAACGAGTAATCACAGCTCAGTTTGCAACGGAGGACATGTTTGTAAGTTTAGAGCAGTTGGATGAGCTCCTTCTTGGAGATCAACGACCCGAAAGACCCTTTGAGCAGACCTTGGACTATGCTTTACAAAAGTAAGTGTAACCCTTGAAGCCTGGTTCATACTTCACGCAAATTTGGAAAGTGAAGTGAATTTCCCTGCGTCACAATTGTGAAAACAGCGCATACCAGAGTGTTTGCCTCATGTAATTCACTTCGCATTCGCTTTCGCGTCAAATATGAACTGGACTTAAGTGAGGGCTGGTAACACTGAAATCATGGCACATGTTATTTATTTCACTGTTTTCTCCAAAACGCAATGCCCAAGGGAGGGGGGGGGGGGGTCAGGCACGTTTGAACAACAGAAAAGTTAGTTAACAAAAAAGATTTTCACCGTACACCTAACTTTGTCATCCTCCTCTTAGATTTCCAAGTGGCATGCGTGTCCTCGGCCGGAAGCTCGTTCTCCTGGCCCGGTCAGGAGAAGCAGACGCTATGCTGGACATCATCAGGAACAACCCTGCCGGCAGAGATGACCCCCAGCTCTACATGTACGCCTACAAGACATTTGTGGAGAATGGCCACAGGGACGAGGGACAAAGAATCCTCTTAGCTGCCTCCGAACACTTCCCTGATGATGTGGTAGGTTTCATATAATCCTGCAATATTTTCCCTCAACTATTAAAGAAGAGCCCTTCAGAGATTATAGCTGCCGCAAACGTCTTGTACCAAAATGCTCACCAAATATTTTGAACTACACATTAATATAATTTTCTACAGATTTTTTTCGTGGTAAATGTTCTCTACAGATATTTTCATGGTTTCATTGTAAGTGTGCCACCAGTCTGTCCGACCTAGTTCCGCCTATCAGGATGTTTGAGCATGAAACCAGGCTTTCTGCTTGTTCTCACCCATACACTCTTGCTTTGCCGAGATGTAGAACAAAGAGCCATTCCAACAGCTTTATTCAACGTACTGCATCTCTTTGGAACTCCTTGCCTGGTGCATGTTTCCCTCCATCCTACAATCTAGACTGTTTTAAGAGGAATATCAATTCCTACCTTCAGCTCCCCTGAGTTATTTTTCATCTTAAATATTTTCTTCTTGTAACCCCTTACCAAGAGTGGCTTTTAGCCTTGTTTGGGGCAAACTTGCATACAAAAATAACAATAATGTGTAGTTATTATGCACTTTCTCAAGCTGAATAGAGTCTCAAAGAGCCTCAGATTATTATTTCTCTAAGCGTTTCTAAAACCATCTCAACTCCTTAGGAGTATGCAGCACCAGCAATCGAATGGGCCCAATGGTTGCTAATCATTCAAATCAACAATCTCTACCCTCACATGTACCCATTTACTCCTGGGTGATGAGAAGCAATTATAGATAAGTGTTTTGCCAAAGAACACAAGTGTCACGTCCAGGATTCAAACCCACACTCTGGAGACTTTGCCAAAATTCAGTGTTTGGAGAAAATCGCAGTTGAAGTTGAAATATTTTTCAAAATGCATTTTCGGAGACTGCTTTTAATACCAAAATAAAGCCGACTTCTTCATTAGTACAGAACTGTCAAAGTGTTTTCAATCTTGCAACTGCTTTGATGAGTTATTAATTCCTAAACACATAAGTCACTTTGTGAAAACAAAAAACCGAGATGTGCAAGCACAGTGCTGTGTACAAACTAATGCATATTGAGATAATACGTCGCTTTGTGAAATGCTAAACTTATGTCCACAGATACATCACTTTGTGAAAAACCAAAAAGCCATACTACGCGTGTTTAGCACTATGCCAGCGCTGTGTATTTCAATGGATCAATGGCGTATCATGATACATCACTTCGTGAAAATGCAAAATGGCAAATCTAGTGATTTGTCAGCGGTCGGCTTGGCGTAGTGGTATCTTTCCTCGCCTTCAGCCTCTAGGACCCCGGTTCGAATCCTGCCGGGGGCACTATGTGGATTGGGTTTTCAGACCCTACCTGATGGCGTGGGTTTTCTCTGGAATATTTCTCTGGGGTTTTCCTTCCACATCTAATACTGAAACTTCCTTCGCTGTCTTCTCACCATGGGGTTCTTGGCTAGTACAGTGATTAAGTTCGCTTTTCTTAGAGTCCTTGGCTTCACAACCAGAATAAATAAAAATGGATGGATTGAAGAGGAGCATGACTAAACTATTATATGTTAGGTCCTGAAACTTGCTGAAATTGTTAACAGTAAGGAGTATATCAATAATTTGTACAAAAACCGCTGACTGACGAACTGTATGATCTGCATAATGGTTTTTTCCCTATGATTTTAACTCAACCAGGTGATCTTGGAGAATCTCGCCAAGTGTCACGGTTTTTACAATCGCTACCCAGAGGCTCTGGAGGTGATGGAGCGAGCTTTGGTCATCAACCCTCAAGACATTGACCTGCTGATGCTTGGGGCTAACCTCCTGGCGATGAGCGGTCAACTCCAGGAGAGCAGGGAGAGGCTCCTGGAGGTAAAGAGGATCGCCATGAAGAAAGATGATCAAGAAAATGTAGACAAGGTAGGGTGTGCATTGGCTTTTTCCCTTGCTAAAGATTTGTGATATGTGACGCCGATAGCCAAAATCAGATAGCTCTCAAAAAAAGTGAAATGACATTAACACTACGTCGGTTGGCATGTGTACACGCAAACAATTTCTGGGTAGAAATACCGTTGAAGTGTACAATCGCCTGGAACAACTTCTGAGTGTCTTGTTTTGGTTGCAGTCAGTTGACCGGCTGATGTATATACATGCCCTCAGACAATCCACTGTGTAGTGTGCACAGGGATGCACCTACCATGCTACGCTTTGTGTCCCCTGAACAAGAGGGGCAAAGGGTACTGGAATTCATGGTCGAAATCTTCCTTTTTCCTGGGGGTTATTGTGTAATCCCTGATTTCAGACCTTCGTCCTTTTGTACAAACAAGGATTATGAGAGATCGATATGAAGCCACCATTGTTTTTCACTGTATTCGGCATATGGGAGGCAAGTCCAAGATTCCAGCATATTATGGGCCGATAATTGGCCGTTGCTTTACATGCTCCGGCCTGGAAGTCGCGAACAGGGGGTCACAAAGGTGAAAGGCAGGGAACAAACCACTGAGCAAACCTCATCATCACAACACCAAGAGCCGTTGTCTGGCCCGTAGGTGCCCACTTCTGCGAATTGGCTGTGTTGAGAGTTTTTTTAATTTCAATTCTGCGCAGCTAAGCGTCCATTAGATCGGAAACTGAAAGACCACTCCACTGTGTCAAATTGTTCACCCAACTGGCTCGAGGTTATCCTGGTCCTCTCCTTGTATGCAGCTGATAAACCAGCAAACCTGAATGCTAAAATATTTTGTAAAAATGTGATATAATAAAGTTTTAAAATGATTTTTTTCTTATTTCTTTACATCTATCGTAGGTGGCTGCAATTTTGAAGAATCTTGAAGAGATCATCAGCTCCAATGAGAATACCTGATGGTGCGTCTCATGGTCAAGGTCTCAAGGTAGTCTGGTGTTTCTCAATATTTGTGAAGCTCCGTGCCCAAACCAGGTACTCTTCCTGACCTAATTCGAGGCTGGACTGATTTGCACAACTAGATGAGAAAATAGTTTTCATATAATTAGGGTCCATGATGTATAGAGTATTTTCATGGAGGTAAAAAGAGACGGGAGACCGAATGAGAGGCTGATCAAAGAATTTTAAGTCCCATGCCGCTGCCTTTATGTAACTGGCAATTTTAAAATACAGCAATGGTCAGTAGGGAGATGTGTAATTTAAAATACCCAGCAAAACCAGTTATAAATCTGTAATGCTCTGTGGAGTTGTTGCATCTGTGCAGATAATGATTTTACATATTAAAAACGTTGGAAAACTTCAGATGTAAACAGTTTTTCAAACACACATAACTGTTTTGGTCCAAAGTGCTCCACATCTGTATTACACACATTATCAAAACAAAATACACTACATTTTGATTTGATTTTTAAACACAGGAGATGTCAGGGACCTTTTAAACATTCACACATTATTTCGCTAGATTCATACATGTTTAGCAGAAGTCTTCACTCCAGTAAGGAATAGTCTCAGTGTGGAAAGTCATCTCACAGCATGACTCTTTGTACCAAGGTCCTTCAATCAGCAGTGATCTCCAAGAACTTCACTGGCTCCCCATTGAACAACGCATCATTTACAAAATCCTTCATATAACCGACCAATCTGTCAAAGGCTCATCTCCCCAGTATCTGCAGCAACTTGTATCACCATACAATCCGGTGCGCCAATTACGCTCAAGTAATGCCCACTTGCTTGTGATTCCATCTGTTAGGATGAAAGCTTACAGAGATAGAAGTTTCTCAGTTGCAGCCCCCACCTATGGAACAATTTGCCAATGACTCTTAGAACACAACCTGACATTTCTTCTTTTCGGTCACGTCTCAAAACTTACCTTTCCAATCAGGCATATTGTTAACTCTCCCGAGGTCTCAGCGCAGTGAATAGTTTTCTAGATACCAGCGCTATACAAATCTTATTGTTTTTATTATTATTAATATTTATAGTGATCAGCTGATGGTTCAATTGGATTTGTACAGTATTCCCCCAAATGCAAATGAGCTTAATGGGTTGTGGTCTTTCCATTTGTCTCCTTATGTTTCGACCTCCATGGTTATGTCTCAACTTTTACTGTTTTAAAATGTTTAAGACATCACATTGATATATTTTTAAATTGTAAATTTTAAGGCAGAGATTAATATAATAGAAAGTATACCTTCTCATAGATTTGATGTCATGTGACCAGTCAGCTGTACTTACTCTTTAAAAAATCACGCCTCTAACCTCAATCCGGTCAAGGGAACGTATATGATGCATGTTACTGTTTTAAAAATATACAATATTTATATATGGTGTGTCGTGGCTGAGTGGTTAAAAGCACCGTACTCAAGCTCTGGTCTTTCTGATCAGCAGAGTGTGGGTTCAAGTCCCGGTCATGACACTTGTATCCTTGAGCAAGATACTTTACCATAATTGCTTTTTTCTTCGGAAGGAACATCAAGCCGTAGGTCCTGTGTACTAGGATTGATAGTGCACGTAAAACACTTATTGTGGAAGAGTAGGGGTTAACCCCTGTGTTTCTGGTTCACATAGCAAGCACCCTTGTTTACAGGTTCCCTCAGGAATGCAAGCTACAGTGATTTAAGTTCACTTATGAGGCATCCTTAATTACCAGAAATATATAATAATGTATATATATGACGAAATTGCACGTTTAGTCCATTATTATATGCAATTTATGTGATGACGAAGCATGTCGCTGTATTTTTTATACATTTTAAGTATTTCTTTAAGTAAAAAAAGAGGGTCTCCAAGGTCAAATAAGTTTTTGTGAGGCACTTATTTTCCAACACAGAGTCCTTATGAAAATGGGGGGCAAAATTACAATTCTCTAACCTTACTTAAAATGGCTTAAAGTGTTATTTTATTTGATACACTTTCAGAGCAAAATTTGAAACATGACGTCATGAGAACAAATGGGTCTGTACATTCCAAACAGGAATTTTTGCGGCATTCAAAAGGTCAAATTCAATACAAAAGGTCAAATTCAATACCGTTTCGATTGATCATCATCGAAACTCGGTAATGAACTTAAAATAAATTATGTACAAAGATGTACAGACCCATATATATATTCGAAATGTGTTGCCATTGGATATATTTGGATGTTGATATAATTCGCACTGGAAGGTTATCAAATACAGTGGCATTTCAAACCGTTTTAACGTGACGTTAGACACTTGCAAAAAAATAGTTAATGGCCTGACATTTTGACCCTAGCAGAGTCTCTCTCGAAGGCTACAACGAGAGGTTAGAAAATTATACATTTTTCCCCACTTTCATAAGGACTCTATCTACTCAGGCATGATATCTTTCCTACTTTAGTCCGATTTCCGATTTTTTTGCCCTTGGAAAAATCGTGATTAAATAGCCTGAAAAGTCTGATAAAGCCTACACCATGTGTTCATGTAGGTCAGCCCTTGTACTCAATAAATTGTTCCTACTTTTTCCCAAGGACCAAATTATGCCTGCTACTGGAAAATAGGTGGATCACAAAACTGAATTCGACCTCGGGGCCCTCTTTGAAGGGTCTGTATACGTTTGGTAATTGGAACCAACTGTTTGTTTCAATCCTATATAGTTGTAGATATATACCATAAAACTAACCTGTGAAAATTTCATTTCAAAAGGTGGTAGCGTTTTTGAGATATTGCCGAAAATCTGGAGCGGTTATGTCCACGCAGGAAGAATAATCTGCAATTGGAATACACAATCTGAGAAACGTTACTGCAGTAACGCTTCTCAGATTCATATTTTTGGGGATACAAAGTGATATCTTTTTCCATAACTGCGGTACTTCGAAGTGAAAAGTTTCCTAAAATGCATTATACTATCCAAAGCTGCTGTACTTCTTACCAAGTAAGTTTGTATTTCCATTAATTTTCAGAGTAATTACCAAACGTATACAGACCCTTTAATAGTAATTTGTACTCCACTGTCTTTCACTTCTTTTGGAATGATTAGCTCAGGGAACTTAATTTCAAATCGTCTTATTTGTGTTAAATATATTATGACGGGGCTTTTATATGAAAGGTCTTTAACTGTAGCTGGTTTAGTGTCTGTTCATGACAACTTAAAAGACAAATAGTTTCTGTTTTGGGCGAAGAACAGGCCATGCAACTCAAACAATTATTTGATTATATTTTTGCATAATATTTTATACCAATGAAAAACTGAAATCGCTGTTCAATAAATCTGAAATGTATCTGAAATAATAAGATCCAAGTTGTCTCTAGAATCTTTATTTTATTTAAAAAGAAAAAAAGACCTGATAAATACTGTTCTAAATATATATAACCATTTTTCTTGTTTAAAAAGACAAGACTTATTGCCTCGTTTCTTCAAAAAAGACAAGATTTACCCCTTATTACCTCCTTTCTTCTAAAAAGGACAAGCCCTTATTGCTTTTTTTTTTTGCAAAAAAGACAAGACTTACCCCTTATTGCCTCTTTTCTTCAAAAAAGGCAAGACTTACCCCTTTTTGCCTCGTTTCTACAAAAATACAAGACTTACCCCTTTTTTCCTCCTTTCTACAAAAAAGGCAAGACTTGCCCCTTATTGCCTCCTTTCTTAAAAAAAAGACAAGACTTACCCCTTATTGTCTCTTTTCTTCAAAAAAGGCAAGACTTACCCCTTATTGCCTCCTTTCTACAAAAAAGACAAGACTTACCCATTATTTCCTCATTTCTACAAAAAAGACAAGACTTACCCCTTATTGTCTCTTTTCTTCAAAAAGGCAAGAATTACCCCTTATGCCTCTTTGCTTATTAAAAGACAAGATTTACCCCTTATTGCCTATTTTATACAAAAATACAAGACTTACCCCTTATTGCCTCTTTTCTACAAAAAAGACAAGACTTACCCATTATTGCCTCTTTGCTCATTAAAAGACAAGACTTACCCATTATTGCCTCTTTGCTCATTAAAAGACAAGACTTACCCATTATTGCCTCTTTGCTCATTAAAAGACAAGACTTACCCATTATTGCCTCTTTGCTCATTAAAAGACAAGACTTACCCATTATTGCCTCTTTGCTCATTAAAAGACAAGACTTACCCCTTATTGCCTCTTTTTTGCAAAAAACCAACACTTACCCCCTATTGCCTTTTTTCTACAAAAAAGACAAGACTTACCCATTATTGCTTCTTTTTTGGCAAAAAAGACAAGACTTACCCACTATTGCTTCTTTTTTGCAAAAAAAACAACACTTATCCCTTATTGCCTATTTTCTACAAAAAAGACAAGACTTACCCATTAATGCCTCTTTTTTGGCAAAAAAGACAAGACTTACCCACTATTGCTTCTTTTTTGCAAAAAAAACAACACTTATCCCTTATTGCCTATTTTCTACAAAAAAGACAAGACTTACCCATTAATGCCTCTTTTTTTGGCAAAAAAGACAAGACTTACCCCTTATTGCTTCTTTTTTGCAAAAAAACAAAACTTACCCCTTATTGCCTATTTTCTACAAAAAAGACAAGACTTACCCATTATTGCCTCTTTTTTGGCAAAAAAGACAAGATTTACCCCTTATTGCTTCTTTTCTTCATAAAAGACAAGACTTACCCCTTATTGCCTCTTTTTTGCACAAAAAAAGACTTACCCCTTATTGCCTCTTTTTTGAACCCCCCAACAAGATTGACCCCTTATTGCCTCTTTTCTACAAAAAAGACAAGACTTACCCCTTTTTTTTGAAAAAACCCCCAACAAGATTTACTTACCCCTTATTGCCTCTTTTCTTCTAAAAAGACAAGACTTACCCCTTATTGTCTCCTTTCTTCTAAAAAGACAAGACTTACCCCTTATTGTCTCTTTTCCTTCTAAAAAGACAAGACTTACCCCTTATTGCCTCTTTTCTTCTAAAAAGACAAGACTTATCCATTATTGCCTATTTTCTTCTAAAAAGACAAGACTTACCCCTTATTGTCTCTTTTCCTTCTAAAAAGACAAGACTTACCCATTATTGCCTCTTTTCTTCTAAAAAGACAAGACTTACCCCTTATTGTCTCTTTCTTCAAAAAGACAAGACTTACCCCTTATTCTCTCTTTTCTTCATAAAATACAAGACTTACCCAGTACTGGTTCCTCTTACGATGATGTTCAGTTGATTGAAAACTAGAAGATAAGGCTATGTGTACTTTTCCCCCAAACCAAGGATGCACTTGAACTTTAAAGGGTTGTGGGTCACTTCTTACCATCACTACGATAACAAACACACTTCAAGAGTATTCGCCACTTTAAAAGAATGAACGATCACCTAACCACAATCCAGAAAATTAATGTTGCCCAGATTATTACTTTTTTCCCCAGACAGACTTGCAATTAAGACTGCATCCGTCGGGGCACCACTTTAGATTGTCTCACGTGCGAGTACCAGCAGTGTCTCACGCGACCTCACGATTTTCAGCCGCTGGTGAACCCGCGTCAACTTAAGTGCGTGTCCGGGCCAATCACGCCTCGTGCTGGGAGGCATAACTTCCTAAACTGGGTCACGTTGGGTGACGTGAAATACCCCAGGAAGACAAGCCGCCTCGTATATGCGCGGCTGATGAACCTTTCAGATCAGCTGGCCTCACGATGGGGGTAAAAGAAGAAAGAAAAAAAGACAAAATGAAAAAACTATTGTGATATTGTTTTGTTGTTTATCATGACATATTCCCGTTTCCTTTAACGAGGTGATGCCAAGCGGTCGCGACGTGAGCGCCAGGCCAGACTAGACGGCACGTATTATGCTCCAGTGCCCGGCGCTCTCTCTCTCTTTTTTTATTTTAAACTCACTGCGCACCGGAGTCGATTGTAAAATGATATACGATTCATTGTGTGTTGACACAGGTATCAACTCGATCGAGCAAAACTAATAAACACAACTTTCACCTGGGCTACCAATCCATACCTCAAATCATTTGGTGTTGGAGGCGACGTACATATCATGCAAGGAACATTGTTTCCCAATTGGCTGTCAAATGTGTTAGCTCGCATGTGTGGACAACCTACACTTTGAATTCAGCAGTTTGGTACTGTTTTACTGGGGTATTTTATTCACCGAAAATGATGTCATTTTGGATTATTTGTTTTGTGGCTACGTTTGGTATAGCCAGTACCTCCAGACGAAGCCCCTCAATGATTTTACCGAGACCGCTTCTGAAGGTGAACCCCGACACGCACCCGACGTTACCGCTCATCAGAGAGTTGGTGGACGATCTCACCAACTTGCCTCGTCCGAAAGACCTGAACCGCAACAAGCTGCTGCACCGTCTTGAGACCGAGTTCGACACCCGGTGGATGTCGGTCGACGATCCGTTCACGTCTGGTGTCCCCGAGGCGGACTCGAACCCGGTGACCACCCCGAAGACACCCGCGTGGCTTCTCAACGAGCTTCGCCATCTGAACCTCTCCCACACGCCCAACTACGTGGCGTCCTTCCCGGAGTCTCGCACTGCCCTTGAGGTGTGGCTGCTCGAGAGGGCAAGCTGCCCCGTGCGGTACGACTGGGTGGACATAGGCCCGCTGTTCTGGCCGCCGTGGGTCAAACACGGCACGTGCGTCGCCCGTCAGTGCTCATGGCCCCCTGGGATGAAATGCGTGCCGGGGGAAACCAGAAATATCTTCCTGCTGAGGTGGCACTGCATGCCGGCCTCACGCGAGGATGACGAACGATCGACCCGCAAGAGGAAAAACTGCCGGTGGATCAAGGTACCCTACCCCGTCATGTCCGAATGCATTTGCAGTTGCAAATAAAGTTGTGGATGTCTGGTGGATCAACACTTAATCCACTTGGAGTATTTTGCAACTGGACTTCACGTTCAACTTTAGACAGATTAAGAAAGTTACCAACGGATTTTTCGAAAACTGGATTGCGTGAGGAGACAAGCTGAAGCTGATGTTTTTTGTGAATAGTTATTGTTTTGTTTTAAATTATGCTTTGTTGATATCGAAGGTCGTCTGCTTGAAAAAGTGTTTGCATGAATTTTAAAATAATTTAACCATTGCCATCAAAGATGGATTTAAAAGTGATTTTGTTGCATCTGTTTCCCGCGTATTTATGTAAAAGCAAAAAGTACAAAAGCTAATTATATTAATTGACTATATCGTTAAAGTTGTGCATACAATTTACAGGCACCTAACAATAACAAGCCCTTATTAAATGTATTATACAGGATTGAACCCTATACCATTAAAGGCATAATACTGGATTGGTAGAGCTGGCAAAATAGTTGCAGACAGTGTTCGTGTTTTGTGTGATCAACTATATAAATGAAATAACAAACCTGTAAAAATTTGGTCTTAATCCGTTGTGTGAGTCGGGAGAAAATAGTGAAAAACCATGAACAATTTTCAGCATGTAAATACATTGTTCTTAATTTTGGTTGTAACAACCGAAATCAGCTGTTCCGTTTTTTTGTTTAGGTTTTCAGATACAGTTTTCTCGAATATGACTTCATGCAGAGGGAAATAATTCGCAGAAAAAAATTGGTCCTAGTATAAACTTCATAATCAGTAATCTTTCAGACTACAATTAAACAACGTTTTTCATCCTTCCCAATCCCGTGTAATACCTTTAATATGCTGTTGGGCCATGGAAAAAATAGCTTTAAGAGGCAAGGTCCGATTTTTAAATAGCTGTTTTTCTAGATTCAAGAAACTTAAAAGCTTTCATTTAAGGTATTGCATGAAAAGGTCCGCCACTGATAGGTGGTAGTTAATTGAAAACTAAAAATGCATTGTCGGTATCCCGAAATTATCTCACATTCATTCCAATGTAAAAACTTGCATGTTACATGTAATCTGTGCATTGTCCGTGGCAATAGGCCTATGCCAAATTTGTTGTATGTTTTTCCTTTTGAAACAGCATCATCTGTCAAAATTCGTTCAGATAAAAAAATAAAAATAAAAAATCTTTCGGCAACAATCGGGCCTTGCAACTTTAAGTAGCTGTTGTGTGGGAAAATAAATAGCTCTATAAATAATATCTTTGTTAAGCCGTATCCAAATTGAAGGCTACGGCTACGAATGTTGCTAAGGGTGTTGCTAAAGAATTTCCTATTCGATGATGCAGTGTTTTCAAAATAACTGACAGAGCCGAAGCCGGAGCCCATATAAGCCAAAGCCTTGGTTTCGAAAAGGGCCAAAGATTATGAGCAACAACATTGCGGCTGGTAACTTGTTCACTATTCAGCAAGATTTGTATGTGGTTAGCACTTTCTTTTTACTTAAAGGCATCGTACACGTTTGGTAATTGGAGCCTACTGTTTGTTTCAACCCTATAGTTGTAGATTTTATATACCATAAAACTAACCTGTGAAAATTTCATTTCAAAAGGTGGTAGCATTTTTGAGATAATGCCAAAAATCTGGAGCGGTTTCTCCACGCAGGAAGAATAATCTGCATTGGAATACACACTCTGAGAAGCGTTACGCGTAACGCTTCTCATATTCAAATGTTTTGGGGGATAACAATTGATAAATGTTTTCCATAACCGCAGTACTTCGAAGTGAAAAGTTTCTCAAGATGCATTATACCATCCAAGCTGCTGTACTTCTTACCAAGTAAGTTTTTGTTGATATTAATTATCAGAGTCATTACCAAACGTGTACGATGCTTTTAAGCATTTTTTTTTAAAACTTGGACCTTGACGTTCAAGTTATACAAGTCTTTCTTGTTTAGCCATTCTTGCCTTTGATTTCATCTTGTTCAAATCAAAGATAACGAAACCGAGGCTGGAAGAATTACCACAGTCTGGTGCGTGTTACTATAACGAGAATCCGTATTCTTTGTTGATGTTGTACGCAGGTTGCAAGACAAAGATGGTGGAAGCGAGACTAGACAGGCTTACGGTCTGGGCCCAATTTCAAAAAGCTGTTAAGCAGAAAATACTGCTTAGCAAATTTGTTTGCTAAGCAAACAATGAGTGGGCACCAGTTGCAACAATGTAAACTTTATGGAATTTTGGCTGGTAACCAGTTTCTGTTAAGCAAGATTTGTCTGTGCTGAGCAAGTTTTTATGCTTACAGGTTTTATGAAATTGGGCCCTGGTGATTTATATATTTCAAACTAACTTAATTCGACACAAAATTGTTTCACTTTAGATCGCTCTTTAAGAATTCTATAGAATTCTAACAGCCCTTTTAGTTTTCAAAAAACCCCTATACAAAACAAAACAGTCTGCGTAAAACACTTTCACATTCGAAACATTTTATTTAAAGGTATTATGCAGGGTTGGTAGTGCTGACAAAATAGTTGCAGACAGTGTTCATGTTTTGTGTGATCAACCGTATACATGAAATCCCAAACCTGTGAAAATTTGGGCTTAATTCATAGTGTGATTGAATACAACTTACTGATTTTTTATTAATCTGTCACTAACATGAATTCCCATTGTCATCATTTTGCATATTGTAAATGTATTTTCATAATTATTTAAAATAATATCTGTGTTTACCTTTTTATAGTTCAACGCCTACTTAATCTGCCATTTTTACTGTTATCTTTTATCTTTGTAAACTTGACTTGTTTAGTCTTCGGACTATAGTCCAGTTGTTGTTTTTTCTTAATTGTACAATAAACCAAGTTGAATTGAATTGAATTGAGTCAAGAGAAAATAGGGAAAAACTATGCACAATCTTCAGCATGTAAACACATTGACCCTAATTTGGGTCGAACAACCGAAATTGGCTGTTGCGGTTTTTTTAAAAAAAGGTTTTCAGATACAGTTTTCTCAAATAAGTCTTCATTTCAGAGGGAAATATTTCACAGAAAAAATGGTTATAGTATAAATGAACTTCATAATCAGTAAGCTAAAAACAAATTAAACAATGTTTTTATCCTTACCAATCCTGTAGAACACCTTTAAATCGATGGACGACAGAAAGAAAAAAAACCTTCCATGGGAAGTTTTGACAAATTAAAACCAGCGTCTGGGAAAGTCGGGCTCCTCATACTTCAATTGACATCGGCAAAGCAACCAATATGTTAAAAATAATAGAGTGGAATCGATTGCACATAATGACCTTGCATAACCTTGGCTATTATTACTAAAGACGGCAGGAATGGGTATATATAAAGTTAATTAATATAGGATGAATAAATAAAATGAAAGTAAATTTATTCTTCACATTTCTTCTTCAAGGTATCGTACACGTTTGGTAATGACTCAAAAAAAATATTTGCATAAAAACTTACTTGGTAACAAGCAACGGAGAGCTGTTGATAGTATAAAACATTGTAGGAAACGACTCCCTCTGAAGTAACGTAGTTTTTGAGAAAGAGGTAATTTCTCACTAAAATAATAAAAACTTCTTGCAAGAAGTTTTTATTCCAATCTGAAAGCACACAAATTTGTACAACAAGGGTGTTTTTTCTTTCATCATTTTCTTGTAACTTTGATGACCAATTGAGCCCAACTTTTCACAGGCTTGTTATTTTATGCATATGTTGGGAAACACCAAGTGAGAACACTGGTCTTTGACAATTTCCAAACGTGTTCAGTGCCTTTAAACAAGCCTTGCTTAATTCTGTCACTTTGTTACAACAGCGTGTAC
This sequence comes from Plazaster borealis, assembly GCA_021014325.1. Classification (NCBI taxonomy): domain Eukaryota; kingdom Metazoa; phylum Echinodermata; class Asteroidea; order Forcipulatida; family Labidiasteridae; genus Plazaster; species Plazaster borealis. The sequence goes on along the minus strand of CM037475.1, from coordinate 3,939,507 downwards.
AATCGGAGAATTGTTGGAGATCCCATGAAGATACTGATTGAAACGTCGAATTGTTACACCCCCTGCAGGATTCCAAATTTTATTGTCAAATTATCAATGTTTATCCATGTTTACATTAATAAACATTTGGTGAAAACTGTATATACAAATGCCAACAACAAAGCGCTTGTGTTAAAATTTTGCATAATGTAGAGAAATACAACTATAGAGCTACAGTATTTAGAGTTAAAGGTACAGGATTGGTAGAGCTGACAAAATAGTTGCAGACAGTGTTAATGCTTAATGTGATCAACCATACATGTAATAACAAACCTGGTAAAAGTTGGGAACTATAATCCGTTGTGAGACAGGAGAAAAGTGAAAAACCATGCACAATTTTCAGCCTGTAAACACATTGTCCTTAATTTTGGTTGTAACAACCGAAATCAGCTGTTGCGGTTTTTGTTTGTTTAGGTTTTCAGATATTCTCGAATGTGACTTAATTTCAGAGGGAAATATTTCACAGAAAAAAATGGTTCTGGTATATGAACTTCATAATCAGAAAGCTTTCAGACTAAAACTAAACAATTATGTTTTTAATCCTTACCAATATGTATAACACATTTAAGAGTTAACGTTTAAAAGAAAAAAACAAACATAACATTTTTAAAGCTGAATAAATACGTAGGATTTGTTTCATAAATTTGATAGGTGTATAAGTTTCTGTTGGGTTGGTGTGATCATCTTAGGGAGCATTTTGATAAATCTGGACATTTTGCGATTTCTTACAATTTCAGATGAAAAATTACAGGTGCGTTTATAAATGGCACATTTGTTATGTTAACTTTGACAGTTAGAATGTAGACATGAGTTATTTATGTATGGTTATTTATAACAGGGTAGGGGAGCAGTTTTACCAACAATGTCCATAATGAAGGAAAAAAAACTTGTGGATTTCGGAACAACATGATAAGCATCAACACACAAACCCTCTCAGAACCTTTTGTTGGGGAGGAATAAGCCTTTAAAGAAGTTTTGTGACACGGGTATAAAAAAAAGCGAAGAATTGTGTGTCCACACGCGGCTTAAGAATAAATACCCTGTACATGTTTTCAACAATAATAGTGTTTTGTAAATATGGGCTGGAGTCTGAAAAAGAGGCAGCCCTCGGGGAAATCATTTTTTTCATTTTCATGAAAAGAAGTAAAAGAGTCATAGACAAACAGAATCTAGTGGTTTTGCGGTTTCATTGTTGATCTCACCAACAGAACACGGGGCTATGGGTTAACAATGCATGCATGTTCTGGGGTTGATAAAGCCAGTTTTATCATCAGGCTAGATCGGTGGGTTTTTTGAGTACGAAATACGGTTGCGATACGATCGAAAGATTCTATCAAATTATTGTGAGCATAAAATGTGTTTTGCGGGTAGATTCGGGAAACAAATACATTATAAAATACCGCCTGTATAACTTAATCTGAACTGGGTCGCACATAATGCCAAATTGTGGGTGAATATGTTCGCCCGCTGCAGTACAGCACAATGGAAAACGCCAAAGGCAGCCGACAAAAAGCAATTTTAATTCTACTACGGTTTAATTTAAATAGTTTGCGGTTTAGTAACCAATAACTTCAAAGACCAGACTGTATATTTAAGAGACCCGTTGTCAGTCAGTGTGATGACTTTGTTGAAAACTTTTCGTGATAAATTGAAAGTGAAGGCTGGAACCCGATGTAGGCTATGTCAATTATATAGATTTCGCAAACGGAGTTTTATAGAAAATGCATAATTAAAACAATTTTAAAAAGAAGGAACATGATGTAGGCCTATTTAAATAAAGCCCGCTATTTTTCACCAAGTGAGTTATTAATAACACAGGTTGAAATGATTGTTCTGGTAGTATTAAAGGGATGGTAAAGCATTCGTAACAAATTATCTAAGGATTCTTATGATGAGAGAAACTCATACAAAAATGTTTCCGCTTGAGTAATTCTTGGTCTAGTTTTTTAATGACAGCTTTATAAAATATCAAACTACAAAAACGAAAATCCAGACTGGTTTTGTCTTTTTTCTTTACAATGTATTTTTTATTTGAGAGTTTCTATGTCAATTAGTTTTGCGGTGTACTTTTTATGTTTGTTGTCGCAAAAAATGTGGGGAAATTGACTTTAAAAAAAATGCATTTTTAACTTTTATATGCTGCATTGAACCCTACCTTTAAAGACAGTGGACACTATTGGTAATTGTCAAAGACCAGTCTTCTCACTTGGTGTATCTCAATATATGCATAAAATAACAAGCCTGTGAAAATTTGAGCTCAATTGGTCATCGAGGTTGCGAGATAACAATGAAAGAAAAAAACAACCTTGTCACACGGAGTTCTGTGCTTTCAGATGCAAGTTGATTTCGAGACCTCATCTAATTTTGAGGTCTCGAAATCAAATTCGTGGAAAATTACTTCTTTCTCGAAAACTACTCCACTTCAGAGGGAGCCGTTTCTCACAATGTTTTATACTATCAACCTCTCCCCAATACTTGTTACCAAGTTAGGTTTTATGCTAATAAATATTTTGAGTAATTACCAATAGTGTCCACTGCCTTTAAAGGTATAATACTGGATTGGTATAGCTGAAAAATTAGTCACATGACAGTGTTCATGTTTTGCGTAATCAACCATATACATGAACTAACAAACCTGTGAAAAATCGGGATTAATCTGTTGTGTGAATCAGGAGAAAATAATAGTGAAAAATCACGCACAATTTTCAGCACGTAAACACATTGTCCTTACTTTTGGTTGTAACAACAGAAATCAGCTGTTGCGTTTATTTGTTTTTTAGGTTTTCAGGTACAGTTTTCTCAAATATGACTTTCAGAGGGAATTATTTCACAGAAATGGGGTTCTGTAGGTGAACTTCATAATCAATAAGCTTTCAGAGTAAAATTAAACAATGATGCTTTTAATCCTTTCCAATCCCGTATAACACCTTTACAGATTTATATTATTTCATTCAGAATTGACTTTGCATTTTTATTCCCGTTCTTAACCCTTTACAGCAGTAATAATAAAACAACATTTTTTCTCATTCGCGAAAAAAGGTACCTATTTGCGAACAAACTAAAGAAAGTTGATCTCAAAGAATTCCCAAAGTATGAATTTGTCTGTTGTTGTAGTTTTCAAGAATGTTAATGATGCTTTAAAAATATGGTTTAAATTATGCGCAGTAGAAGTTTCGACGCCGCGGAGCGTGGAGTCAATGATGTCAAAATGGGACACCGCATACGTGGGTAAATGTTGCGTTTTACTCCACACCGGTACCTCTCTATAGTATTAGTGCGCCGTTACAAAACAGCTGCAAACCTCCAGAGACAATGCCAGACAGGGGGAGGAGATTAACTAATGACTTGGTCGTATATCTCTGTTTGTGTTTAGGTTTCCCTTTACACTGGGTGAGATGACAGGGGCAGGTAGCGTATTGAGGCGGCCTATGGTAGAAGGGGCTCCCCACAACGTAAACCGACTGGCTCAGGCACGGGAGGCCGACCCGGCTTCGGTGCGGTCGTCTATAAAGTGCATTGGCATGTTGATGCGGAAAGTCATTGCCCCGTCCAATTGGAGCATGCTTTAGCTCTAAGGGTTTACGAGCCAGACTATGGTTTGTATTTGACTGTATATCGTCTCTTGTACGACCACATTTCATGTTTTTGCTGCTCCCGGTCGCAAGATTTTTTTCCTACGAACTTGTTGTCCCCATATACGGGAAATTAACACGGGCTGGAGGAGGATGATACAAAAGAGGGCGCTATCAAAAGAAGTTTGTACACAGTTCTCCGTATGGGGGGACAACAAGTTCGTAGGAAAAAAAAATCTCGCCTCACGGTCTAGCCTGCACTCCTCATTATGTATGCTATGTTTATGCAAATTAGACGATACTTTCGACCAATAGAAAATCAGTAAATTAGAGTTGAGCCGAGAGGCTTTTTGAATCTTAGGATTGGAAGGGCTGTTTTGGATTAATTTATTGAAACATACTTTGTTTACGGGTTGGGAACCATCGAACAAAAAGCCCTGTTTGATCTTGATGTCTTTGTTAATGGGTCGCACATAAGGTTCTTTGCTAACGTTAGTATGTCAGCTCAGCATTGAAACTTTCTAACGGGTCATTAGGCATACAGATTAAAAACGTCAAAAGACCGAAGTGTCTCGCAAAATCTCCTTGATCTATATGATTATATTTTATGAAATTTGAGACAGACTTTTGTCTAAGTTTGGTTTAAGACGTTGGGGAAAGTGGTGTTATTCGGATAATTGTTTTTTAGACATACCTGGGAATATTGTCACAAAGTCATCCTAGGAGTCGGTAGGAGAGCCTACCACACAAGACGTCAATATATCTATTACAATTTAAACTTGACTTAACTCAACAAGTTATCATAATCAGCATGACAAATAAAGGTAATTTTAACCTTTTTAAAAACTAAGTTAGCGAGCCTGGTTTGGATTCTTAACAGAATTTAGAAACAATATTTTCTACATTACTATACGGAGGTAGGTGAGTGTAGGACAGAGACGAGAGACCCGACTCCGACCCGCTGTCATGACGGGGACCGCCGGGCTCGATCCCAGCGGTGGGTGGATGCAGTCAGATTTCCCGGCGGTTGGAATCTGGGCCACGCGGTAAGTTACCCGGAGATCCGAGTGCTGGCGAGGGGACTTCGCTAGACGGTCGTTGACGTGCATTGATATTTTGATAATTACCATGAGCACGGAATGCATTGCACTGTGGGAACTTTTGATGTTGCCCTGTTGTCGTCGTTGGTACCGGTGAAATAATTAACCTACATGTACAAAAATCATGCTTTTGTTTCAAGATGGCGGCTTCACTGACGAGTAATTCCGCACACTGACTACTGCAATCCACTGCCAATATAATCATCCCATTGGTGCCTACCGAAGTGATGAGGCTACCATGGCGGACATTTTACTACTCCCATTCGAGAGGAACCTTAAACTACGGTAATTAATAAACGAACAAAAAGAGGACACTCAATTGAATGTAAATGATTCATAATAAACAAACACTGCGAAATTAGTAGGCCTAGCCCCGCCCGATCGGATTTCTGCCTAGGTAGTAGTTAATAAGCAGGACAGTTCTTTTCAGAACTGAGAAGTCTCCCGAATTCCGAATATTCTACTCTGCGGCAGTAGAATAAAAAGCAAGACAAGTTCTCAAAGAAAAAATCTACCTAGCAAGTAGATATACACATGGTGTTACCGCAAACCAAACAATATATATTGATACCTCACCATGCAATGCCTCAAATCCTATAAAAGTACACTGGCAAGGTTTTTTTTTCTTCCCTGTCAGCCTTTCAATACATAACTCGTTGGTGTAGCAACAAGTCACCCATGGTCCAATTTCATAAAGCTGCTAAAAGGGATTGTATACGTTTGGTAATTGAAGCCTATAGGCAAACAAATATATATTTGTTTGTTTCAAACCTATATAGCTGTAGATATATACCATACAACTAACCTGTGAAAATTTCATTTCAAAAGGTGGAAGCGTTTTTGAGATATTGCCGAAAATCTGAAGCGGTTATATCCACGCAGGAAGAATAATCTGCATTGGAACACACACGTCATATTCAAATATTTTGGGGAATAACAAGTGATATATTTTTCCATAACTGCAGTACTTCGAAGTGAAAAGTTTCTCAAAATGCATTATACTATCCAAATCTGCTGTACTTCTTACCAAGTAAGTTTGTATTGCCAATAATTATCAGAGTCATTACCAAACATGTACGATGCCTTTAATGGAACTGCTTGCACCTGCGCAGACACTGACGCATTGAAAACGTTGGGCATAAACTTCAGATGTAAACAATTTGTTTAAAGGCACTGAACACGTTTGGAAATTGTCAAAGACCTGTGTTCTCACTTGGTGTATCCCAACATATGCATAAAATAACAAGCCTGTGAAAATTTGGGCTCAATTGGTCATCGAAGTTGCAAGAAAATGATGAAAGAAAAAACACCCTTGTTGTACAAATTTGTGTGCTTTCAGATAGGAATAAAAACTTCTTGCAAGAAGTTTTTATTATTTTAGTGAGAAATTACCTCTTTCTCAAAAACTACGTTACTTCAGAGGGAGTCGTTTCTCACAAAGTTGTATACTATCAACAGCTCTCCGTTGCTTGTTGTTACCAAGTAAGTTTTTATGTTAATATTTGTTTTGAGTCGTTACCAAACGTGTACGATACCTTTAACCCCAAGTAACCATGTATGCAGTTGGTACAGATGACCGGGGCAATCTCCTAGCTACATGATCCTATACAGCGGTGTCGTCATATTTTACCGATAATTGCAGTTTTAGAGATGGGTTGATTGGAACCGCCTTGGTACCCTGTAGAGGTCACTGACACCATGCTGAGTGATGATCCACCTGCTAGAACAATGGCTCTTTTGTCTACAACCCTAATGGCAAGAAAATCAATCAGCTCGACGACAACCAGTCTTTTGTTTTTCCCGAGGTCAAGGATATCAATGACAAAATTGCATTTTGGTGTTGGAGAAAAAATGGTACACGAAAATTACAACTCATGATACATATCTCCAACAATGTATAAATATATAGCAACAACTAACAATAATGACAATAATAAATAAATACATAAATAAATAATAATGTTAATAAATTATAACAATAAAAAGGAATGCAATAAATACAAATGTAAATTTCATATTTCAAAAGTAATGCATGAAAAAAAGGAAAAGAAAGAAAAACAAGAAGCTTAACTAAGCAAATTATGACCGATGATTGAGAAGATGTGACTAAGAAAAATGCAGTTCCAGTTAATGGTGTACAGAAAGACAATACAAAAACCAACCCACGTTTTCAGCATATTATAATTTATTCATGTAAATATTAAAATACATATTGCATTATTGATCAAAACGGCAGTTCAAAGAAAAACCAACATTTTTAGTTAATTTCATTACAAAAAACCCCAAAATGAATTCTCAGCAAATTCCTTTAAGCAGCCAAGCAGAAAACATTGACTAAAAACTGTACTTGCTAAGTAAACATTTACAGGTTACCAGTCACAAACAGTCACACTTCACGCAGCTTTATGGTTGGTTACCTGTGTTTTACTTAGCGACAGTGGCACAACCAGCATGGGCGTTTGGGGAACCTTTGGTTATGAGGGCGGGGGGGAGGGTAGAGGGGTTGATTTTCCCCAAATTGTACACATACAATAACGTAAGTAAAAACAAATTACCGGGTAAAAAGGTGTTTTTTTGCTTTCTTTGCCAATTTTTTTCTCTGTCTTGCCGTGCCTGAATTTTCCCCAAAACTCTGTCCAAATTTGGGAGGGCAGTTGCCCCCCCCCTGCCTGGGTCTGATGCCATTGGTACTAATTCTACCTCCATGATGAAACCAAACATTTCATTGGGGGGGGGGGCAAGGGGGGAAAATACCTTATTTTGTGGGGTTATTTAATGTTTTAAACCATTAAACCATTAAGGTGGGGTGTTTTTTTTTTTTGGGGGGGGGAGGGTTGCTAAGCAAATTTCTGTGCTTATCAGCCCTATGAAGTAAGCCATTTATGAGTTCGATGGGAATGATGTCTGATACAATGTCTGGTTCTGTCAGAAATGAATGTTCACTTTGAATTTCTCAGACTACATCCAGTGTTGCTATGTCACATTGTTAGGGGCTTTTTGCATTGTAACCTACTGGACTTTGCAAAGCCCTTACAATTGTCGCTAATGCAAGTGAAGTTGTTAATCAATTGTTTTTATTTGATTTTATTTTTTTTATGAGAAATCGCCTTACATCAAAAGGCCGGACGGCCACTTCAAGGTGAGGACTACACTTAACTGATTTGGGATATTGACCCAAATCACCGTCACAAGGGGCAAATTGCCACCTACTCCTGGGGCTGAAACAGGGTTACCCCCTTCACAGTCCGTAAGGATGTAGGCATGGGTATCATCCACTAGGTGCCTGGCTGGTAGAGCAGAATGCACTACCTTCTCAACTTTTTATGTAGCAATTATGGTTAAGTGCCTTGCACATGACCAGGATTCGAACCCACACTCTGCTGCTGACAACACCAGAGCTTGGGTCTGGTGAACTAAACCGCTGGGCCGCAACACCCCAATGTTTTCTGCTTGCCTGCTTGTATGAATAAGGCACCTGAACTTGAACTCAGTGACTGCTCAGATATTTGGTTGAAGGGGACTGGAATATTGGAGACATATCAGTGTTAAAGTAAATTGTTCACAAATTCCTATATTGACCGTCTTTACCAACTAAAATTCAGTATTGAATATTATAAAGAGACCAGTAAATGAACAAAACTATAAATTATTTTTGAATACCAAATAATACCCGCTGTATTTTTTTAACATGGAAATAAAACTCTTAGAATGCCTGTGCTATCTGTGCATACCTGCTTGGAGGCAATTCATTCATGCTGCCATTTTAGCTGTATGGCAAATCTCAGCCTTCCCATTGGTTGATCTGGTTAATTTGGTCATACAGGCATATCACATGGTACTGACAATATTTGTCAAAAGCGGGCATAGAGAAGTCCAGCAGACATAGATGGAAAAAATTGCATTCTTTGTGTTCCAGTTAATATGTTTTGAAATAAAATTATTTGGTAATACTAAAATCTAAAAAGAATAATAATATGAAAATATGCAACGTTTAGACTTACAAATACTTGTAATATTATTATTGTGAGGTAAGACTTAAAATTGTGTTTAAATATATTTCAAACATGCTTTATGTTTTTATATAGACCTTCCTTCTGTTCACAAACACCGACCACCATTTTGTATGGGTGGCCTCGAGTATTGTTACAAGTCTGCCCTTTTTAATCAAACGTACAATACCCATTTTTTATGGAGATCTTTTTTTTTGGGGGGGGGGGGCACAACTGATTTAACAGTAATAATGGTAAGTTGATAGCAATATTGTATTAAACGATAAATTGTATGTTTGTGTAGTTCAGGCCGTCCATAATTTTGCCAACCACTGGTTGGAATTACTCCCAGCTGTGACGACGCCACAAGACAGTTCTATTGATCCCCTTGCAGGCACACCACCCGCACTGACCGTGCCATTTTGGGAGTCGAATGCTGCTTCGCCTAAAATTCGCACCACACTGTATAACACACACAGGGACATTTAACTCACAAAATGCAGCAAACAAGATTATTGTGGCGCTGACGTAAGATGCATTAGGTCAATAGGATTGTCTCATCGCTAACAGCAATGGAATGAAAGACAATATCGGGGTACCGGGGGGGGGGGGGGGGGGCTTATACAACCAGCCATGCCCCCATAGATAAAAAGTATTACTAAATGAGAAGATAAAACAAAACACCTAATGTCTAGTTATTATTATTATGATGATGAAACTGTTCTTGTTTAGGTGATAATGATTGAGCGTACAACTGGGTTCTTTCTAGAGCCTATGTACAAGCCTCCACTACCACTAGACGGTGTGGAACAGGTTGGATTCGGACCCGACAATAACACTTTTCCTCTGAACTCTGATGTTGTATTTATTCCGAGGGTGACAACTGGTAAGTGTTTATCAGTATGAACATTTCAAAAGGAGACTTGTAAATGTTTTCTTAAAGGTATTGTACACTTTTGGTAACAGCTCAAAATCAGTGTCCACATTTTGTGTGATTCAACATATGCATGAACAAACAAACCTGTGAAAGTTTGAGCTCAATTGGTCACCGAGATCACGAGAAAATAGTGAAAGAGACCTTATGTGTTTTCTGGTTTTCCAAAATATCGCGCATGATAAAAACTATTGCTTTACTCATTTCCCAGAAACAATAGCATTTTAGGCAGAAATATTTTAAGGAACCCTTTCTACCATTACTTACTTTAAATCATGTAAGTTATGTGTGAATCTGTGGACATTTGTGTTTTTTCGATCTTAACAATAGGGTACAGGGCCTTTAAAGGTTGTGCACTATATTAGCAAGGTAACCTAGGCCGTGTCCAAATTGACATGCTTTACAAAGACTTTTCTTCCAGGCAATAATTAAAATCTATTAATATCTATCAAATGAACTGAATCCCAATCCTAATAAAATTTTCCACTTTTTCTTGTCACACCTTCATTTGTCGTCAAATTCTGGATTTATTTGGAGGTAACAGGAGTAGGAAGTGGGATCTTTCTTTTCATTCGCTGGCTAGTGAAAATAAGTGGCAGGTTTGAATCCTGGTCTGGCTAGTCATGATGCTTGTGCCCTTGAGCAAGACACTTTCAAAAATTGCTTTGTCCTTCTGATGAGACATTTAGTGGCAGGTTCGAATCCTGGTCTGGCTTAGTCGCCATGTTTTGTGATCTTGAGCGAGACACTTTCAATAATTGCTTTGTCCTTCTGATGGGACATTTAGTGGCAGGTTCGAATCCCGGTCTGGCTAGTTATGATGCTTATGTCCTTGAGCAGGACACTTTCAAAAATTGCTTTGTCCTTCTGATGGGACATTTAGTGGCAGGTTCGAATCCCGGTCTGGCTAGTTATGATGTTTGTGTCCTTAAGCAGGACACTTTCAAAAATTGCTTTGTCCTTCTGATGGGACATTTAGTGACAGGTTCAAATCCTGGTCTTGCTAGTTATGATGTTTGTGTCCTTAAGCAGGACACTTTCAAAAATTGCTTTGTCCTTCTGATGGGACATAAAGTGGCAGGTTCAACTCCTGGCCTGGCCAGTAACGATGCTTGTGATCTTGAGCAAGACACTTTCATTAATTGATTTGTCCTTCTCTTTACACTAATCGAGAAAGAGTAACTACAAGCTGCATTGTCTACTTTCCTTTTGAGGCAGTTTTGGTTTATTACCCAAAACAATAACAATACTTTAATAGATGTAATAATTGCATCAGGGAATTTAAAAAAAAAAAGTTTTCTGTTTTACCCTTACACTGATGTGTGATAAGAACTAAGTTTCTTTCAAAAAAAGTTAATGGCCTGACGTTTCGACCCTAGCAGAGTCTTTCTCGAAGGCTAAATGACAAGACAACACACATGAACAGGTCTAAAGTGTAACAAAAGCATTCCATGTGGAAATACATGAATAGAGGCAGAGAGCAAACAGACAAGGCGAGGGGTTTCTTTCCTCAGGATTTGGAAATCACAGAGTACAAGTATGAGTTAAACCAAAACTTATAATGCATGCCTGGAATTACACAAAGGCCACGGAGGCCATGGCCTCTGTTGCCCCCGGTCTTGGCCTTGGTGCCCCTTCAAAAGCTTCCCATAGACTTTAAGATTTTCCAGTTGAAGTGCCCTTCGCAAAATGAAAATGGCCGTGCCAAGATGAAACTCCAGGCCTAACAATGATAGTAATCCTTTTTTTTGATGATGACACCACTTTTCTCGACCCCATCGCTTGGGTTATCGGACTGACCTTAGGCTTCAATGTAAGTTTCTCTCGAAAGGCAGGAAAATGGAACGTTTTACATCCCTGGAAATTTATCCCACTGTTGCAGTGACAACAAAGAGCCTCCTTGCAACAGACTCAGAAGAAGTTTCTGGTTACGAATGTGAAGATTCTTGCCCACACTGGAACGATGCGATCCTTTTCCTTAAAAGTGGACGAGGAGACTGGGTTGGACTTCTTAAATAAACGCTGTTGCTCCTGCAAGTAAACAAGTAAAAAATAATTGGACCTTTTGAAAGGACGTTTTTCAATTTTTTTTAAAGAAAAGGTTAACAGAATACTTTACAGTGTTCCTTTTTTAGAGCCTTTGTACCTGTGCTGGCTCCTTTTCATGGGCCATGTAATGGTTGGGGGTTCATCAAAAAGTGCTCAGCCCCAGCAGTGTGCCAGGGCCAATTAATTCAACCCAATTTTCAGACTGTGTAGGTATTGGTAACAGCACACCTCCAATAATTCCTGCAACCTCCATAAATTCACTTTTTAAAGAGGGGCTGCAAGGTCAAATTCAGTTTTGTGATTCACTCATTTTCCAATAGATAGAGTCCTCATGAAAATGGGGAAAAAAACAGAGAAGTCTTTAATCTCACGTTAAAATGGTGTAATTCCAATATGTTTGATACCCTTCAAGTGCAATTTTTGTCAAAATCCAAAAACGTGTGATGACATCACATTTCAAATATATGGTCTTTACGCTTTGGTACAGAGAATGTTTAATTCATTCATGAATTTTGGTGATATTCAATCGAAACAGCACTGGATTTGACCTTTTGACTGGCACAAAAAATTCCTCTTTGCATTGTACAGACCCATTTGTTGTTGATGTTCGATGACGTCACATTTCAAATTTCGCTATGAAAGAGTATCAGATAAAATGGCATTTTTACACAATTCTTTACGCGAGGTTAGAGACTTGTAAAATTTCCCCATCTTCTATGAGGACTCTATCTATTGAAAAACGAGTGCATAACAAAAAAGAATTTCACATTGAAGTGCCTTTTTAAAGTCATTGTACACGTTTGGTAATTGTCAAAGACCAGTGTTCTCATTTGGTGTATCCCAACATATCAATAAAATAACAAGCCTGTGAAAATTTGGGCTCAATTGGTCATCGAAGTTGTAAGAAAATGATGAAAGAAAAAACACCCTTGTTGTACAAATTTGTGTGCTTTCAGATAGGAATAAAAACTTCTTGCAAGAAGTCTTTTATTATTTTAGTGAGAAATTACCTCTTTCTCAAAAACTACGTTACTTCAGAGGGAGTCGTTTCCTACAATGTTTTATACTGTCAACAGCTCTCTGTTGCTTGTTACCAAGTCAGTTTTTATGCTAATATATATTTTGAGTAATGACCAAACGTGTACGATGCCTTTAAGAGACGGGAACACGCTTGAGTTTGAGAATGGATAACCTTACGAGCTGACGCTGGTAAATTGTAAAGCAGACTTTGTTAACACAAAGAATTTTCTAAAACAAAATTTACCTGATGAAGTTGTTTCTGTAACTTTACATTGGTCGTCACAATGGCTATCTGGGCCTCAAGGTCCCGGTGTACTGACCTATGACCTGCAAGTAAAGAAATTAACTCATTAGAAATGCAAGGTCACAAAATTCAGAGAAATATTTTATTGTTATATTCTGCGAGTTCAAACCACAAACGAAAACCTACTCGGTCTCCTTCAAATCTTAATAACTTAAATGAAAAAGAAGTTGTGTTACACAAAAAATCCTTCAATAGTCAGTCAAATTATTGCAAGTCAATTGAATCATAATTTGGGCGAGGCTAATCAACCTTACTTGCAGCTGAGAGGCTGTATTGCAAAGGACACAGCTACAATTTTAATAATAATATTGACTCTTAATAAATAGCGCAATTCCAAAGAATGATCATTGAGCTTCAAACAGTATTACCCCTGGTCCACCGGCTACTCAAGTTGGATTCGAACCCACAACCCCCGCATTCTTAAGCAGATATCTCAACCACTTGACCACCGAGCTTGCCAGGTGACAAGAGGCCAGTTCGAACCCTGTAACTGGTAGCGGTTACCACAAACAATTTGATAGATTATTTCAGTTGGGTTATGTAGAATTTGAGGTTGTGCATGCTGCCGGTGAATATTATTGTAAATTTGTTTGTTGTAATGATTGTATGAACAATTTCTAGACATTTTGGCTCTGAAAAAAAAACCCCGTTGGTTTGTTCTCGTTGTTTTAATGAGTGTGCTCAAGTTGTCAACCAGAGTTGTGTTATCTTCAAGTAAATAACAAGAGCAGAATGCAAACTCCTCTCACCAAAGTTTGGAGATCCGATCATTGTGAGTGACGGCAGTGACGTTCCACTGAGATAGTACCACAAACCTGTAGGACAAAAATAAAAGCATTCATACTCAGCTGTCCAAAGCTTTCAACATTTCCACGGTCATACAAACAGAGTATGGCAGAGGGGAAGAGGTCACAGGTCACAGGTCACAGGCTGGTTATGACTTTAAAAGGTGTCAAGTCACAAACCACAAGAGAAACTGACTAGAAAATGTTTAATTAATTTGGGGTTGAACGAAGACAAATTGACTGGAGCGGGATTTGAACCTGCGACCTCCGGATTAACGTGCCGACTCTACCAACTGAGCCCCAATGTTGACGGTTTCCCTATTTTGTCAATATCTTTGTTCGGGGGTGCCAGGTTAAATGGCTTCCGACTGGCACCACCCAACAAATATATTGACAAAATAGGGAGACTGCCAACATTAATCCGGAGGTCTCAGGCTCAACTCCCACTGTAGACAACTTTCCTTTGTCCAACCCATAATTATAAAAAAAGATGTTTAAAAATGTTGATATTTCCACGGTAGAATCAACAGAATAATCAAACAAATTTGAGAAGAAAAAAATCTGAAAAATAACACTGATTATGCTGTTGGGCTGGAAGGGGGGTACAATGAATGTTACGTTTATTGCACATCAATACTGACAAGCAAAAAGAAGGAAGGATCGTGGTAAATCAATCAAGGGCGTTAGGGTTTTAATCAATTGTACTTCATGAAACTCCCATGCAAAAAGAAAAATGTCACAAAATTCCTGCATCGCAAAATAAAGATATATGCAAAATTTTTCGAACAATCCAAAGATGGCGACAATATGAACAGATAATCTGACCTTTGACATGGAAGGTCCAGTCCTGCCTGTGGTACTCGAACATCGTGATTCTGTCCTCTTGCTTCCGTCGGCAAACCTTCCTCCAGAAGTTCTTGGCGATGAAGGTGTAAGCATCGGGGACAAAGCCTGAGATTCCCCTGGCACCGTAGAAACCATTGGCCTGGGAGACAAACAAAGGAAAGGATTCAGGGGTCTGAACAAGTTGTAGGGGGACTGTCGTGATGATCATGGCAGGCCTGTGGCTGTACATGGAATTATGAACTCTAAACTAGTTACTGCACACGACGGCCGCATTGAAAGTACAAGAAATTATTAATTCTAACCCAGTTACTGCACACACGCAGACCCTGAGCAGCACATAACAATCGGCGACGTCATTATTATATTTCCTGTTCGGAAGTGTGACGCAAGTCCACTGTAAGCCACAACCACTTGACACAAACTGGCTATTGTTGAAAATTAATGCGGCAAACTATGCCAGAAATACCAGAGAGAACACCTTCTCTTAGCGATAATTGTACTGGGTTCTTTTAGGTGCATTACACAACAAACAGAACCTATGGCTTTACGTCCCATCTAAAGGACGAAGCAAAAATGGCTACGTGTCTTGCTGAAGGACCCAGTTGTCACGACCGGAACTCGAACCCACACTCTGCTGATCAGAAACACCAGAGCTAGAGTATGGTGTGCTTCATCCGCTCTGCCATGACATACCACATATTAAGCAAAAAAAACAGGGATACCTGTTACATGCAGTGTAAATTACTCAGTACTTTGGCTGGTGACCCATTTCCTCTAAGCAATCATTTTCTGTGCTTAACAAAATTTCTGTGCATATCAGCTTTATGAAATCAGACTCGGAACCTTGAGTCGTGTTATGACTGTACAACAGGTAACCAGTAAGCAATTTCGATGAAAAGCTAGACTTATCTTGTTTGTAAATTACAAACAAACGGTGTTCGGTTTGTTTTTATAATTTGGTTTTAACCCTTTCCCGATCTGTTTGAAGCACTGTATACTCAGTACTTTTGCGAGTTTTGTAAAAAAAACTAAAAAACAAAAAATAAAATAAAAACAATTAAACGGAAGTAAAGGTCACAGGGGGTCAAACTTTGTGTAAGATTTAAAAAATACTACAGGGTCTTTCACATGGTCCAAAGATCTTGTGTGTAGCAATTATGGTTCTTCAGATTTGTTTTCAATTATTAAACATTGATTTAATGTTATGACGTCATCGATGACGTCATCATCCCCAAAACCTTTGCGGTTTCATTGACACACTACGGTCTAAGTACATGGTTAGTTCAAACAGGTACTTGAGCAAGAATTTTTGAACGGGGATGCTATTTAAACTTGTTTATAATGTGTTTGTTTGTCATTTAATTGTAATTTGGATGTGTTTTATACACTTCTGGATTTTTCGTAATTATCAATCAAAAAATTAGGCCCCAACTTCAAGGTTTTGAAAAAATAAAAACACTTCTGCCGTTTGCTGTGCGCTTCCATGTGACGTCATTTGTGGGTGTTAGCTTAAGACTAGGAGTTAGCTTCTAACATAAACAACTAGGACACCGTTGTTTGTGGATGGGAATTCGATAGTTTGCAAACAAATTTAGTTAATTAACAAAGTTTCTTGTGTGCTTGGGTAATATGCCATCATTCTGTGTGCCGTTGGTGGGTGTAGGGCTACGGGGAATATATCCGAATCATTGACAAATGGAGCCAATGCTAGTTTTTGACAGTTGTATACAATTTTTATTCTCAATATACTTTAAAATCTTGACAAGTTATTTGTTGTTCCGTACAGGCATCTGTGTTCAATCTTAAAGAAAATGTACACCATCTGAACGGTTGGCAAACAACTGATGCTGTATAGTATTGTTAACAAGTCATCAACATACATTTTTAAGTTTATTAGTTCAAGTTTGTGATTTTTCCACTGGAAAATGATATCATCAGCTAACATTATTTTTTCGTGGTACTTTTAAAACATTTTTATAGGATGTGAACTGTATGTCTGGATTCATTGACAACTTGTAAATTAATTTCAGCAAATATTACTTCTTCTTTGCTCTCGTTCAAGTACTTCGTTAAAGTCAAAACCCTTTTGATTCACGCGATAAGATTTTTGCCACACAGTACATGTAGGCTACAAATACCTCAACGGTTAGCATCAATTCAAATCCGACAGTTAGAATTCATACCATGATCAAATTAATAAACTCTTTTGTAAGTTAAAAAAAAATACCACTTGGCAAGTTTACGGATGAAACATATCAACATGATTGTAGACGAAAAAAGGAATGCCCCCTCTTTTTTAACGATGATTTTGAAATAAAGCTTACCGCAGTGTAATCACCGTGTCTGAAGGGTAAACTCAGCGGGCCTAAAGAGCTTTTGGCAGGCATTGTCACGTCGATCAACGTAATGTGGGTCTCGGTGTTCTTTTTTGGTTTAGCTATTTGTCAGTTATTTAAAGTCATACAAATCTCTTAAGCAGGTGGACATCTCAGTGAAACCTCCTCTTCTATTCCTTATTTTCAATTAAGGCATCAGACGGGCAAAACATAAATAAATTCACACTGAACTTTGAATGAGTTTGAGATTGTATGTTCGCGACAACGTGTTGTTAATACGTACAAGAATAAACAACGCAATGATGTTCAATGGACTTTCAAAATTTGCACACAACGTATGGAAGATGCCTTTTGCACAATGTATGGCTATGTGTGCACGTCATCCTGGATTAGTTGTTAAGTGGATGCCACACTGTGCGCTAGGTATTGCCTGAGATTATGAATTTTTGAAATGTTCAACTTCCGATTTGAACCAGAAGTCGGGGTCAAACGGGGTCACACTCAATGTATTTATTGTTCAGTATTCAATGCCCTTTCCGATGATGTATAGATTGTACAAATCCAAAATGGGGTTCTTGAGTTATGATTTTTTCAAATATTAAGCTTTGATTTAATGTATTTCAATACCTGATGACGTCATCATGACGTAACTAAAGCGGTTTCATCTCCTAATAGATATCTAACTATATGTGAAGTTTCAAGTTTATATGTGCTTGGGAAGTGTGCTTTTGTTAGCGGAAACACGACGGGGAGAAGCAGAAGAAGTATTAAGAAAAAAAAAAAACGGAACAAAAACAAGAGGTGTTCCAGGCGGATTGCCCGAACACCTAAAAAGAAAACACTACAAAGAGATAAATTATGAATGTTTCTAGAAAAATATCCTCACCTTGGGTGAAGCCATCAGAATGTCATACTTGGCCTTTGACCCCACCACCAACTCCATATACTCCTCGGTAAGGTTGAAATATCCCGAGGCTAGTACACAATGAGAACCCGGCTCAGCTGTCCGCAGGAGCTGACCAGTGACCTCTTGGTCAAGTCTGACCCCAAATGACCCCATCTGGACGAGAGGAAAGATAACTGTATCGCCGCAACAACTCGACGTCGCCTCCTCCTGATCCGATTTTACAGAAGAGTCCTTTCTCCGATTTTGAATATCGGGATAATCCAACGTCAATCTTTCGTCTGACTCACCCTCAACTTTCTCTCTTATTTCAGACTCGGAATCCAGAGAAGTCTCGAGCTCTGATAACCTGGTCTCATCAGAAGTCTCGCTATAGTCAACAGTGACATCTTTGTGCATTCCTCGCAGCGGTTCTCGGCCAATGATGTCATCGCCGAGATTTCTATGTTTCCTCCGTATCGTTTTCCTATGCGAGTATTTCAGGTCGTGGGTGTGGCTCAATGAGGCAGGTTTTCTGGTCGGGTGGGTCCACCTTAAAGGTTCCAACACCTGTTGTACTTTTTCCCTAGCGATATCTTTAAACTTCTTTTTGTCACCTGGGATAGGAAGTGAAGGAAATGGTTGTAAAATAAATCTCAAATCTCAAAACAAAATCTATTAATCTAAATCTGTATAAATCTAATAAGCAAGCGATGCAGTCAAATGCAGTGTGCGTGGAAAAGCATGACTGCTTTCGAGTGCTTCTTCCGTAAGGTGGACAGCAGTCATGGTTTTCCATGCAAACTGCACGTCCCTTGCTTGGTTTGTTTACATTGCATACCAACTTTAAGTCACGTGACTCCGGTCGCCATTTGTGTCTATCGCTACTTGGGCCTAACAATCATCAATCATACGCAATCAGACAACTTTATGAAGAGGAATTGGGAGGGTTTCCATCGATTAACCTACCTTCAAATGGGTGTATGTTGAACTCCGGGTCAAGGGTCAAAGTGTCGTCTGGGTTAAGCTGGAAGGAGAAGGAACTGACTGTGGCAACCAGCTCGTTAAAGAAGTCTGCCAAGCGAGGGCAGTCTTCCAGCATCACGTAACGGTCCTGACGATTGGTGAAGTATGACTCGCTGAGATTCGCGCTGGGGGAGGGAGATGTCAAATTCACAGAACAAATCTTTACCATGCAAATACTTGGTCATGTCACCTTTTTGCAGCAGCAATTACATATAACATTTATCACCATACCAAAAAGGGGTTCTGACTATTCCCAGCCCATATCTCTGTACAATGCAAGGGAAGCCGTTGTATGGATTTGGGGTTAACTGAACGCAAGTACCAGTGTCAAGTAAACTAGTTATGAAGTAAATTTCAGATAATCAGTTATCTAGTTAAACTAGTAAAATATCAATTAAATAGTTCACTAGTTTATACATTACATTAGTAAATATCAGTTAACTAGTTAACAAATTAAACCAGTAAGTATCAGTTAAATGAATAACTAGTAACACTATTAAATATCAGTTAAATAGTTATACTAGTTAATATCAGTCAAATAGATGACTAGTTTACACACCAGTAAATATCGATTACTTAGTTACTTTGTTAACTAGCTACACAAGTAAACAGTTGACTAGCTTATACAATGGTCAATATCAACCACTGTACGCTAGTATTAGTTAACTTTTAACAAATGTTATGGGACGTTGCCAATCACAAGGCTCTAAAACAGCCCACTCAAGGTGATGGCTAAAAATGGGAGAAGTGGATAAAAGAAGAGGAATTCAAAATGTTAGAAAGATGACCAGTGATATTGCGTTTGCATTGGGACAGGTTATAAGCAGAAATTCTATCAAGATCAGGGCCCAATTTCATAGAGCTGCTTAAGCACAAAAAGTAGCTAAGCACAACAAAATTATGCTTACCAGAATAAGGTTACCAGCCAAACTACCATGTCACATGTACAATTTGTGACTGGTATCCTGCTCATTTCTGCTAACAGCAAACAATTCTTAAGCAATATTTTCTGCTTAAACAGCTCTATGAAATTGGGCCCAGGTTATAGAAGAGCTTGAAAGAAACCTTGAGGATGGGATTCAGGGCTGATGGGATTTAACAATCAACGCAGGAAAGATTAAACAGATAGTGTTTATTAGACCTCATTCATATTTATGATCGAGAGCCAAATTCTTGCCGGTCCATTTACCGTCACTTGCCAGATGCTTTTTATGCTGTTTACCAAGCGCGCATGTGAACATTTGTGCACAGGATAATTACGCTTACAGTTCCACGATTGTGCTTTGTAAAGCACAAGCATAGTAGAGCGTCGCACGGGATGCACATGCAATCAGTCTTAATACGAATGCGCTTTTACGAAGCAATCGTGGAACTGTCGCATGTAGTAGACATGCAAAATTTGACCTAGTCACAAACACGTACACATGCGTGGCTGCACATGTATTTACGTCAAAGCAACGTTTTCCCCCAGCTCAATTATTCCAAACTGGAGAATTTTGTGGACAATAAAGATGCAACTGATTATGTATGAGGTAAGTAAAACAAATACAACATGGTTTATTTCGGGTGGACAGACGATATATTAGCTCCATGAGGTATTGGAAGTTGACAAACTAGTTCCCGAGGCGAATCAAACCAAGTGGCGTGTCGTGGCCGAGATGTCTAGTTCACCGGACCCAAGCACTGGTGTTGTCAGCAGCAGAGTGTCGGTTCGAATCCCGGTCATGACACTTGTGCCCTTAAGCAAGGCACTTAACCATAATTGCTTCGTAAAAAGTTGGGAAGGGTAGTGCATTCTGCTCTACCAGCCAGGCTCCTAGTGGATGATACCCATGCCTACATCCTTACGGACTGTGAAGGGGGTAACTCTGTTTCAGCCCCAGGAGTAGGTGGCAATGTGCTTCGTAAAAAGTTGGGAAGGTATTGCATTCTGCTCTACCAGCCAGGCTCCTAGTGGATGATACCCATGCCTACATCCTTACGGACTGTGAAGGGGGTAACTCTGTTTCAGCCCCAGGAGTAGGTGGCAATGTGCTTCGTAAAAAGTTGGGAAGGTATTGCATTCTGCTCTACCAGCCAGGCTCCCAGTGGATGATACCCATGCCTACATCCTTACGGACAGTGAATGGGGTAATTCTGTTTCAGCCCCAGGAGTAGGTGGCAATGTGCTTCGTAAAAAGTTGGGAAGGTATTGCATTCTTGACCAGCCAGGCTACCAGCCAGGCTCCTTATATTTGTAAATTATTTTTTAACCACCGATGCACATAACTAAATATTTATATTTTTTTTGTTATCGAACTCACCCACTTATGATCACTGCATCGTCAAAGATAAATATCTTAAGATGGGAGAGTCCGATGACCTCATTGTACCTCTCAGGGATCAGCCTCTTGAGGTTGCCCCTGAGGTCCGGGGTGTGGTAGAGGGAGACTCGGACCTCGGCTGGGAAGGTCTGAAGGAGAGGTCTCAGCATCGTACAGGAGTTGTGCTTCCCTCGTGTGCCTCTGGTGCAGTCAAGGAGGATGCGCAGCTTGAGAGGTGCTGAGGCGCCATTGAGGTGTGACCGCTTGCAGGCGTCATTGAGTGAGGCTACCTGTGAAGATCAAGTCAAATTTGCTATAACTGAACTACTTTACTCTATTTTCCAGTGATATTATTTGGTTTTACTCATACACCGATGTGTGTAAAAGCACTGTGTACACAGTACTTTCATGATTCCTGTGAAAGAAATCCACAGGCATATTACTCGGGTGGGATTCGAACCAACAACCTTTGCCTTTCTAGAGCAGATGTCTTATCACTAGACCACCGAGATTGCCCAGTTGCTTGAGGCAGTTTGAATCCTATTTAGCAGCGGGTACCTAAACAAATTTAATAGATGTTAAATTGTTATCGGGATAAAGAATATCATTTGGTTTTTCTTGTGAGTCGACCAACCATTTGAAAGCATTCAACTGTGGGGTTGTGTCTGGTGACACAACTGTGCACAGAACTATCCGTGTACATGATAATAGCTAATGAAAGTGTGTTATTTATAATGTGCCATGACTGTCATAAATGAAACTCCTGACTCCGCAGTATCAAATCTGATGGACATTGTTAAGAATGATTTTATGAGACGAAGCAACCATAATACAACACCTTGAAAGGGATACAAGGTGAGGGATATTGCTGCCTGACCTTGCCAGAAACACTAGGGCAAACCCCTTCTCTTAATGATAAGTGTACTGGGTTCTTTTACATGCATTACACAACACACCGGACCTACGGCTGAACAGCACATCTGAAGGACGACCAATAACTGTGTATTCTGTAGATGCATTTACCACATGATATCAGATTGCAGGCTGGCGTAGTTTATATACCATTCAAAACCACAGTGGATGATAGTGATTGGTCAGACAGTAGGAGGGTTGACTGTGTACTGTGTAGATGCATCCACCACAAGATATCATATTGCAGGCTGGCAAAGTTTATCTACCATTCAAAACCACAGTGGATGATAGTGATTGGCATGTCATTGTCGAGCAGATAAGAACACCGGACTCAATCAAGCTCTGGTGTTTCTGTTCAGCAGAGTGTGGATTTGAGTCCTGGCCGTGACACCTGTGTCCTCAAGCAAGACACTTAACCATTATTGCTGCGTCCTTCGGATGGGACGTAAAGCCGTAGGTCCCGTGTGTTAAATAATGCAAGTAAAAGAACCCAGTGCACTTATCGTAAAGCGAAGGGGTTCGCCCCGGTGTTCCTGGTTTGATTGGCTGCATATTGCGCCACAGCACCTCGTAAACATTAAGATGGTGCTAATGTAAAGGAATAGGTCTCATTCTTCAAAAACGTAGCTGCACATACCTTGCAGGAAAAAAAATACTGAGCCCTTTGATACGCCCATCGGGTGTGATAAAGCGCTATATAAGAACTCCGTATTATTATTACAGTAGGAGGGTTAAGAATACAACAAATGCTGCATTTATTATAGCACAAGAAATAATACAAGATTCAACATGAATTTTTTTTCAAAAATTGCAATGTTTCAAATGACAATATTTCTCCAAATGATTGATATCACTTTATGAACCAAACATAATTTTGAGAATAAAATTTGTTATCAATTTTTTACCCCGACATTTACCGACACCGTGCCATGTTTTATCATTAACCCTTTAGGAGACCATTCATTTCTGTATAATCATCACCATACGCCCAGACATTGCTAATATTGTTGATTTTTTGCACCGCTATTTTCATGAAAAATGTCAGGAAAATTGATAAGAAACAGAAATACATGGTTTTGTTTTGGAGTTATAGATTCTATATTAACATGGGAAACATTGGAAAATGTCAGTTCGGTCCAATACCATTTTTTTGACCCTCTTGTTTGAGCAAAGGTTGGTCAAATATTGTGGCCGTTTGCGGCCGCTTTGGGCATTTGGTACAAGCTACAGTCTCTAAAGGGTTAACTTTGCGACAATCAGTAACTCACCAGTTCTTCTTCCTTGGGTCCTGTTCCAAGGTACAGCGAGGTGAGGACAATCCGATGTTTGCTCTTCTCAATACGCTCCTAGAACAAAATGATGATGAAAATACAAAAAGGGTATGAGAACACTCCCTCAAAGCTCATTAAGATTGATTTCATTTAATTCTATTCGCCAGCAAACATCAACAAAATTGCACAATCAAAGCATTTACAAGAACAAACAATACATTTCTTTAAAGGGGTTGTAGATGTTTGGTAATTGGAACCCACTCTTTCTTTCAATGTTATATACTTGTAGATATATACCATAAAGCTAACCTGTGAAAATTTCATTTCAAAAGGTGGTAGCGTTTTTGAGATATTGCCGAAAATCTGGAACGGTTATGTCCACGCAGGAAGAATAATCTGCAATCGGAATACACAATCTGAGAAACGTTACTGCAGTAATACTTCTCAGATTCAAATTTTTGGAAATAAAAAGTGATATTTTTCCCATAACCGCAGTACTTCGAAGTGAACAGTTTCTCAAAACGCATTATACTATCCAAAGCTGCTGTACTTAGAAATGGCCACTGTTGGTATGATTGTAATCAAATTCAATTTTTACACTACCACAGTCATGTTTGAGTTCAAAACAGCAATTTTCTTGGCAGATTTGTTTGTTTGTTTGTTTGTTTAGATGATCTTCTCAACAAGGGAACTGGGCAAAGCTCCTGCAAGGAGATATAAACACCAAGCTGGCAACAGCCAATCTCTCTCATACACACATTGGTTTAACGTTTATGATTGTAAATTGCACAAATCAAAAAATTATGATTCAGTAACTAAACAACAATACTTGTTCTATTCATTGTAAAATCAGCGTTTAGCTTGGCCGAATTCGAGCCGACAACATTGTGATTGCAAGCCCTGTAGTCTAACCACTCGACCATGGTGATAAGTGAAACCAAACACAAACATTCACCTTAAGGGTGTTGTAAAATTCTGTAGGTCCTTCCAGAATTGTTATCTTATCACCGCAGACAGGAAACGCTGGGGATTTCTCCGACAGCCATTTAAAATGCTGAAAGACGTTGGGCTGTTTTCCAAGATTATGTGTTGCATTATTAACTGGAGTAGCGCACTTTGAGCTAGGGCTTTGGTGAAAACGTCTTGCTGAAACCAACTTGACATTTTCCTGTTGTCTGGCAGTGACTGAAAAATATGTTCCTCTTCCATAGAACCTGCAGAAAAGAAGATAAATACAAATTACAAGAAGATAGTGTCGGTGTCATATGGGATTTTGTTGATTGAAATGCATTTATGAAACCATGGTGATCGATGCACACACACAGATGGATGTCAGTCACTTCGTACCTTCGTAACCTGGTCACTTCAAACCTTGGTCACTTGACTTCGTACCTTGGTCATTTCGTACCCTCAGCCGAGTCACTTTATACCGACCGTAGCTGCGGCCTTCTATGTTTTACTGTAAAAACATTTTATGGGATTGTATACGTTTGGTTATTGGAACCCACTGTTTGTTTCATTCCTATATAGTTGTAGATATATACCATAAAACTAACCTGTGAATTTTTTTCCATAACCGCAGTATTTCGAAGTGAAACGTTTCTCGAAATGCATTATACTATCCAAAGCTGCTGTACTTCTTACCAAGTAAGTTTTTATTGCCCTTTAATTATACGTGTCAAAACAACAAAATTTGTTTTTTTTTCTAAGGAAAAACAAAAATTGTATTTGTCTTTTAAAACTAGTACATATTTATGTTCATTTTTTGTATTTATATTAAAAAAAGAAATCGAGAATCGGTACGAGGTACGAAGTGTCTTGTTGTAAGAAGGTACGAAGTGTCTTATAAAAGGTACAAAGTATTTAGGGTACGAAGTGTCCGCGGGGAACGGTTCGTGGGCTAAAATCAGGTGTTCGTGGCGCGCGCTATTGATTGGCGAGTTGAATGAGCGGGTCGTCGGCCGCGCTGTGCGTGAAAGGTAAACGAGAAACGTCTTGCACCAAGACCATAGCGCATTAGCAAAATCGCGGATGCCGGGCAGTCAAACCGTGTCAGTAACGCCGCCGATTTTCTTCATAAGTTACACCAAAACGAGCAAGCTCTTTTTCGAATTAATGTGCTGTCCACAAATGAGCTACAATAAGTGACAACTGGGGGAAAAATCTCGGCATAAAAACGTGCGTTTCTTTTCGAAAACAAATGTCACCTCCTGGAGGTACGTGGGCGTAGGGCCAAGGATCGGAGGAAGTCCAGAGAATTGGCACTATTAATGGGGCTAAGTAACGAAGTGACCTGACAGTGACAGTGAAACCACCCAGCCCGCAACAAGAAACTTAATCCACAGTTCGATTAATATATTGGGATACCATATATTGTCATAATGTGAAATTTACGGTCAATTTCTTTCATTTTCTATATATTCGATATATCGTTTTACCTTGAAAGTTGAAATATTCTTCTGGAATACGCAACACAACAAACCCGCATGGGCGCAGCCATCTTGCAGTGACGTCTAACTTCTTTTGAACAAAGAGGGCGGTGTAGCTCTTATGCAAAAGAAGAAAGTTTTTTTCCGAAACCCAGTGTCCCTAGCCTCGTCCCCATGGTTTACTTTATTTTCAACCATGTTTACAATAGTAAGAGAGCGGTCAACCTCGTACTGCTCGACACACCCTGGGGACGAGGTTGGTCCCCCCCTCCCCCGGGAGGCGAATTTTTTTTCCCAAACTTTTTTTTTATTTACCTTTTTTATATATTTTATTTCTTTCCAACATCCGCATTCCGATCAAAAAAAAATCAAAATCAAAATCATAATAAAAAAGGTCATCATAGCAATGTCTTTTGGGAAAAAAAAATTCGCCCCCGGGAGATTCTGTCCCCATACGGGAAATTAACTTGGGCTGCAGGAGGATGATTCAAAAGAGGGCGCTATCAAAAGTAATTTGTACACAGTTCGCCGTATGGGGGGACAGAATCTCCGGGGGGACAGAATCTCCTGCCACCTCGGCTTGGGCTCGACATATTTTGGAACAGTAGGCCTAGGCGTAAGCATTTTGCACGGTGTTTCCATCAGCATTAACCGAAGCCCCGAGCCGAGGTTTCGAAAAAGACCACGATCTCGTGATACTGGTGGTAGCGACAGACTTCGGCTAACTGTTGAAATATGGAGGTTTAGAAAGGTTGCCGTTGTAAACCTCAGACCATGGAAAATAGGCCTAGGCCTATTAGGGAGGTTTAGCTGCACGTTACGCGAGCAAAACGTGAACGTGAACGTCAGAAAATGGTGTCGTTTCTAGGTGACGTCACTACTTTGGGCTTATTTCATGCTCACGTATGACGTCTGCACGTACGTACCTGACGAGAGAAATGGTAACTTCACGTATGCTTAAAACGTGAGATTTTTACAACAAAATTTTCTGACGTTCACGTTCACGTTTTTGCTCGCGTAACGTGCAGCTAAACCTCCTTATTATATGGGCAATCCGTTCGAACGAATATTAGTAAAATCACTCGCACGGTTTAATAATCCGTTCGAAAGAGTTATAGTAATCCGTTCGCACTGGTTTATAGTAATCCGCGCTGACGAATTAGTATTAAAGGGTGCGTTCGATTAGCTTCCCCTGGTCGACCCAGATCTCCCCCCGTTGCGTTCAAATAGCTTTGACGTCATTCTCGGGTCAGCCCCAAGTGCCCAGCTTATGGAGAAGTTTTCATCACTTAGGGTGCGTTCGATTAGCCTCCCCGGGTCGACCCCAGTGTGTTCATCCGGGTGAGTCCCTGCCATGAGCTAATCGAACGCCAAATTCCCCCAGCATTCACACCAATGCATCTTGGGACAGCTCGACCCGGAACTACTTTTTCATTTTGTGCATTACGTCCGGATTCACGAAAAGATCGTAAAATAATTATTCTCAAGGTAAAACTGCAACGTTAATTATTGTACAAGCCCAGGTTGATACACAAGTTCTCGTCCTCGAATATAAAAATTGATGGCATTCCTCAGCAGTCTGTTTATCAAGGTCATGTCACTGGTTTTGCTTTTCCCGTTGGCATCGCAACCGTCTGGCTGCTGTTTATTAATAAATTTGAGTCACTTGAACACTTTTTAACAATACCAATAAATTCAGACGCTGATACAGAAGCTTCTGCTGATACAGAAGCAGCGGAACTCGGTAAACGTGACGACGGAAAATAAAACTACCTTCATTTAAAGACTCGATGTGTCAGTTTATGCTACATTTTTCTGCAAAGCATGAATACCATTCTGTTTCATCTCTTGATATTGATGACAATGCAAAGCATTATTATCGTCCTCTCCTCTTGTCCAACTGGTTTGGTAAAATGGCGTCAGTCTTGCTACATCTTACTCCCTGAGAAGATGAACTGGATGCAAGCCGAGGCGACATGCAAGCGACCAGGAAGCAACCTCATAGTGCCTGATTCAAAGGAAGAAAACGACTTCATCTTTAATTGGGCAGTGAAAGGGAACGACGGTCTGTGGATCGGCTGCACAGATGCTGCCCAAGAAGGAGTTTGGCTGTGTGGAGGTCAGCCTGCAAAATTTACCAACTGGTATCCAAACTGTCCACACAACGACGCAGGGTTGAACTGTGCCCGAATGACGACGGCGAATGGACGTTGGTCTGATGGTTACAAATGCCAGAGTAGCGTCCGTAGATTAGTTGCATGTGAGATGCCGGTCCCTATCGTGCCAATCTACCACACCCTGTTAGGTCCCGATGGGCGTGTCTCTCAATACTGCTCCCTCAATCACGTCATTGACAACCTGGCAGTAGAGGGTGTGATTGCTTGTGGCTGGGCGTGTACATCAGATCCTCGATGCCGCTCCTTTAATGTTTGGCAGAGCAGCGAGAAAGAGAAGAAATGTCAACTCAATGACGTCACCTTTCTTGAGGACGATCACACCGACCTCATGGATATTGAGGGTTGTGTCTACTTTGAACAGTGAGCATTTTGTCATGCACCATCGCACCCTTAATCACACTGATTAACAAACCATGCAGTAAACAACTGGGAAAATCTAGTACTGTAGTAGAGCATTCATCGTGATGTCTGAATTTACATTTTGGAAGGATTATGCCCCATTGATATATATTAACATGTAGGTTGTACATTGTAGGTATTTTTTGTAGATTTCTTAAACTCTCTTAGACTTTATTGAACAAGTCATGTAATACACCATGCAAGTCTCGCGCGTAATGGATGATTTTTTGGACCACTTTGGTCCCACGTACGTACATTGCTTTAACGCGTGAAGACAAACTCGCGCACTTTATCGGGTCCAAATGTTCGAATTCGCGCGAGACTTGCACAGTTTACTGCAATTCTGGTAATTATGGCGTGCTTTCGTAAATATATTTAAATATTGATGCATTTGAACAATTCTGCACTTTAATAGGAAGGTTATCATGGAATTTCATGAACAGATAAGCTTATTCCTGACATTTTAACGAATTAAACTTGAATTAAACTCGAATCTAAATCACTGCAGCTGCAGTTTTTTGTAGCCTACTGTTTGGTGTAATATTATGTAAAATCAGCCCTGGAGGATGGATTAAAGATGCGAGGTCCATGTTTTGGCTGATTGGACCCGAACATAAAGATTTAAACATTAAATTAGCTATTTTTATTGATTCCGAAAAATTGCAAGCTTTCGTGTAAGGTATTGCACAAAATCTGCCAATGATTAGTGGTAGTTAATTAAAAACTACAAAATAATTATTGATACACTGTTGTTGTTTGTAAGAAAGACACAAATACATTAATGAACTGTGTAGTGAAAAAAACAAAATTACTGTGTATCAATGATCAGATTTCGGACTTGTGAGATCAACATTTATTGTTTTACTAATTTCTCAGCACCTAGCATTTTAGAAAATGTAAATAATTATAGCAACAAAAAAATATTTGTTCAATCTTACTAATGTTCTTTGATGCATTTTGCTTTACTTTTATTTGTCTCCATTGCCCACTAGTATACCCCTAGTCTAGATTGAGGGTTGTTCATTACAAAATATAACAAAAGTAAAACAATACTATTACTTTACCTGGGTTACAATTTCATTAAGCTGTTTAACAGTAAGCAAATTTTTGCGCTTGACTATAACAGAAAAACATGTGAAAAGAAGATAGTGACAGCGTGTGTGCGTTCACAGTGGATTGTTGCGTCACTTATTTGCTTACAAGAACCGCTGGCAAGCTAGCGTACTTTTTGCTTTGTTTACGGTAAACAGTGTTTATGAAACAGAAACTTTGCTGAGGGTTGCTCCTTAAGCAGAAATTGTCTGCTTACAGGCTTTATGAAATTGACTGTATTTTTTGACCGCATGAGGGAGATTTCAACGGCTGATTTCATTGCATCACAATTTACAGTTTTATCTTATTTTGACTGCCTGTATGTTGCTTTCTTGTATCAATGGCTGAATAAATAATCATAATAATAACAAACATGGAAAAGCCAGTTCGTCTTCCTTTTTTTGCATCACGTAAATGTGGTTCACACGCCCTCACGCAGTCAAAAGTACTGCGAATTGGGCCCTGTTCCCTTTCTTAGCAACATACTCCGTGTTTGGCTGTATTGTTGCTGTCCTCAGTCGGTTTAGCTTTCTATTCTGTCTAACCGAAGGTCCAGAATCTTGTCGTGACCTTCAAACTTGAAATAACCTTTGAACTTTATCCCCTTGAGGAACCATGGGACCCATATTGCATCATCTGGCCACATGTCACTGAACGGAATGGCGTCGAGGGGAAACCATTGCGGCCTCATTTCTGTCATTCAAGGAGAGATGGAGTCATTAGTATAAATATGATAGATGTTAAATTTGCATTGGGGATAAAGAATATAATTTGTGTTTTTACCCATACACTGATGTGTGTTATTAAGCACTGTATATTCAGTACTTTCTCGAGTCCTATGAAGAAATCCACAGGCATATTACTCGTGTGGGACTCAAACCCACAACCTTTGTCATTCTAGAGCAGATGTTTTACCACTAGACCACTGAGCTAGCAGGGGTTGCTAGAGGCAGTTTCAGTCTTATATTTTGGCAGCGGGTACCGCAATGATTTAATAGATGTTGTCTTTCATCTGTGTATGTGTAAACATACAAATAATGAGGGTATAGACAGTTCCAAATTTCCTCACAAAGTGTAAAGTCGGCCATCTTTACGAGCAATAATTATCATTTTGTTGAATGCACAACTATGCCTTATGCGTATACACCGCTTGCGGCACTTGGCAGGTTTAGCAAAAAGTGTTGAGTTCACAATATAAAGAGTGCGGTCAGTGATAGCCTTGATCAATGCGTTGGAGGAGTTTTGTTTTCATTTTTATTTTATTTTATTTGCGCCGCGCTACCCGCGCCCGAGCTCCTCACCCGCCCGAGCTGTGTACATGTGTCTGTAGCGTAGCTGTGTGCAGTAACAGTGCGCGTGAGCGTGTCTATCCATTGAACGAGGACTTTAACAAAAGGGATCCGGGTGTTTGACAGAGCGAGGACGTCCTCGCTTCGTTTTCGTGTACAAACCCAACGGGGACGTAGCCTTGTCCAAGGCTCTTTACTCAAGCACCCCGCTCTAGCGTTGGACGACGAACTGCATATACATACATGTATACGTGTACTGTCACGGTACTGTGTACTTGATATACAGTACTTGATACCGTGGGGTCGAAGCATGGTTTTTCGAGGTTTTTCAACCTCGTACCAAAACGCTGCTTCGTTTGTACAGGTTGAAAAACCTCGAAAAACCATGCTTCGACCACCGGTACCGTATATCAAGTACGCAGTACCGTGACAGTACATATACATGTATGTATGTATATGCAGTTCGTCGTCCAACGCTATTCAGAGCGGGGTGCTTGAGTAAAGAGCCTTGGACAAGGCTATTAGAACCGTGGACTTTTGGTCGCACAAAATGCAGTAGATATTTATTGATAAATTATTTAATACCATTTTACCCACAAAAACGTGCAACAAATATATTCTGAAGACAAAAAAACATTAAAACAATTTTATCGAGAGAGCTGGGAAATTGTGGCGAACACCCAAGACCAAGGAAATAAGGACCAATCACCCGGCTCCAGAACCAGTGTCCGGTAGGCACGCCGCCGGGACACCAGTCGAGGAAAATAGCGACCCAAGATGGCGACCAAAAAAAGATGGCAGCCCAGTGGCATCCTCGTCCTCAAGGGGGGCGAGGTCACCGAGCGCAAGCGGACGGTCGGATCTCGCAGCGCCGCGGGAGGAAGTTGGCACCGATTTGAATAATATAGATAATTCACGAGCAAAGTATGGTGAAAACACACAGGTAGAAAAGAACAAGCGTCGCACTGTTTTGGTTTGGTTGTCATGGCACGATGACCTGTGTACGTGTCACCTCACGATCACGTGACGCGGCGGGCGGGTCGGGGGACCGGATGTGGCTTTTTACCGGGACGGCTTTTACCCAGGTCGCGTTCGCACTGGACACCGGGCAGTCGTGGGTCGGTTAAACTACCCATTCGGGTCGGGTAAGTTACCTGGGAGGGAACTTCCTGGGCTGTTCGAATTGGACTTAAAATGGTTAAGTTACCCATTTGCTCGGTTAGTTTACCCAAATTAAGTCCAATGCGAACAGGGATTTGTTCAGTCTGTTCATTATCGTTAAATTGTGACATTTATAACATCAAATAATATACAAAGATGTAAATAGAGGACGCAATGGGTGGCATACGCCGTCTGAGCACTAAATAATATGCAGAAAAAATATTGATACAAAGCTGTAATTGAGTTGTTTTTCAGATAACAATTATAATAACCAATATCACAGCGCAAAAATGGTGCACCAAATGGCTTGAAACGGGCATTCTTTTTTACAAAATTTCGAACTTCTGAGGGGGGGGGGGCACATCCTCCTCCCACCCACTCCCTCCTGCGTCGCTAACGTGACGGGCGGCGCTAACGCGCTGATGTACATTTTCTTAAACAAAAAAAAAGTTAAACAAATTCCTGGTTACGGGCCTGGACAAGCCCCATTCCATTGCCTTTTTTTATGTAACTTACTATTTTGTTATAAGATAATCTGGCCTGAGTTTAATTTTAAAAATATTTTCTGCATGTAAATGGAAAAATAATTTTAAAAACATTGACATTTTTCTCATCAAAGCGTATAAAATGTAACATTTTACTCTGGAAATTTCCAATCACAAAAGTCCAGATTTCAAATGGGGGGGGGGGGTCACGGACATCAATTGGGGGGCATGTGCCCCCCGTGCCCCCCCCCCAGTTAAGCCACTGAGCACAAAACACCCAATCCGAAGGCAACGTGTCCCTTTATTATTCCTCCCATTGTGTAGAATCTCGGCCAAAATAAACAATTCGATGTTTTCTCTGGAAAACTACGACGCAATTTAATTCGTGGAGCTCACATATCCATGCAACGTTCGGGCATTTCGCATCATGGTTATAAAATTATACTGAAAACTATATTGATATTCGCTTAACCAAGTGAACAAAGCTTACGTAGAAGGTTAATAATTAATTATTATTAGTTTTATTATTTGGATGCAATCCTCATTAGTCCGTTTATATCAGGTTTTGTGTTCCCTTTGGCATAGCAACCGTTGGCTATTGTTGGTTAACAGTACCAATAAATTCAGACGCTGATACAGAAGCGATTAAACTCGGTATTAACGTGACGACGGAAAATAAAACTACCTGCTGTAGCCTCGTGTTGCTTGCCTGTGTACCAGGATTATTGAAAATACTTGATTTGTCAGTTTATGTTACATGAAACAAGAGTTTGGCGAGTGATAACAACGTGTCTGCAAAGCATGAATACCATTCTGTTTCATCTCTTGATATTGATGACAATGCAAAGCATTATTATCGTCCTCTCCTCTTGTCCAACTGGTTTGGTAAAATGGCGTCAGTCTTGCTACATCTTACTCCCTGAGAAGATGAACTGGATGCAAGCCGAGGCGACATGCAAGCGACCAGGAAGCAACCTCATAGTGCCTGATTCAAAGGAAGAAAACGACTTCATCTTTAATTGGGCAGTGAAAGGGAATGACGGTCTGTGGATCGGCTGCACAGATGCTGCTCAAGAAGGAGTTTGGCTGTGTGGAGGTCAGCCTGCAAAATTTACCAACTGGAAACAAAACCAACCAAGAAACAAAAACACTGACTTGAACTGTGCCCGAATGACGCAGATAGATGGACTTTGGTCTGATGGTAACAAATGCCAGGATGACGTCCATAGATTAGTTGCATGTGAGATGCCGGTCCCTATCGTGCCAATCTACCACACCCTGCTGGGTCCCGATGGGCGTGTCTCTCAATACTGCCCCTTCAATCACGTCATCGACAACCTGGCAGTAAAGGGTGTGGTTGCTTGTGGCTGGGCGTGTACATCAGATCCTCGATGCCGCTCCTTTAATGTCTGGCAGAGCAGTGAGAAAGAGAAGAAATGTCAACTCAACAACGTCACCCGTCTTGAGGACGATCACACCGACTCAAAGGATAATGAGGGTTGTGTCTACTTTGAACTGTGAGTATTTTGTCATGCACCATGGTCCCTTTCCCATCATTAATCACAGTTCAGACTGACAGACAAACCATGCAGTAAACAACTGGGAAATCCAGTAGAGCATTCATCGTGATGTCTGGAATTGTATTTTGTATATGCCTCATAGATAGATATTGACAGACTTTGTACCATGTACGTCTTTGATGTAGATTTCTTAGACTCTCTTTGTTTCTTGAAAAAGTCAAGTAATAGACAGTGCAAGTCTCGCGCGTAATGGAAGATTATTCTGGACCACGTTGGTCTTACGGATGCCCCCCCCCCACTTACAATTCTCTTAACGCGTGAAGGAAACCAAACTCTCGTACTTAACCGGGTCCAAATGTTCGAATACGCGCGAGAATTGCACAGTTTACTGCATGGCGTGCTTTTGTAAATATATTTAAATATTGATGCTTTTGAATAATTCTGCACTCTTATAGGAAGGTTACCATGGAATTTTACGAACGGCTAACCTTATTCCTAACATTTTAACGAATTTCAAACTTGAGTCTAAATCAATGCAGCTGCAGTTGGGACCTTGATTCGCAGGGTTTGTAGCCTACTGTTTGTGTAATATTATGTCCTGGAGGATGGATTAAAGATGCTAGGTCATTTTTTGGCCGATTGGACCCGAAAATTGCGATTTAAACCTTAAACTAGCCGTTTTTATTGATTCAAGAAAGTTGCAAGCTTTTGTTTAAGGTATTGCACGAAAAAATAATCTGCCAGTGATTAGTGGTAGTTAGTTAAAAACTAAAAATGAATTATTGTCAGGATCCTAACATTATCTCACGTCCATCATCCATGTACAAACAAGTGTGCATGTATTTTGCGCAATGTCAGCGGCATATGCGAAAGTTTGTGTATGTTTTTGTTTTGTTTTAAAACAGCACCATCTGTCCATATTATTTTGGAAACAGAATTCTTTATTTTTTAACGATTATTTGGTAGAAAATCTGGCTATACAATTTTAAACTCTGCTGAAATGAGCAAAAGGATGAAGACACAAATTTATGTTGTATTGGAGAAATCTTTAAGATGTTTATCCACTCAATGCCTGTCATAAAATGACCTAGGCCCAATTTCATAGAGCTGCTTAAGCACAACAAATATGCTAAGCACAACAAAATTATGCTTACCAGAATAAGGTTACCAGCCAAAATACAATGTCTGATGTACCATCTGTCACCGGTATCCTGCTAATTTCTGCTAAGCAGGAATTTTTCTGCTTAAGCAGCTCTATGAAATTGGACCCTGAAGGGCAGCAAGGTCAATGTAGAAAGGGTGGAGTTGCATTTCCTGCTGATTGCTTTAACCAATCAGGAGGTAGTGACCATGGCGACTGGGCCACCTTACAGCCAATCAGCTGTGCAGGCTACACTGAATGGGCTAGGAATGCCACATGTGCACCTTTGAAAATAGTTATATATATATATATATATATATAACATAGGGCTAGATAGCCAACATAGGGCTAGATAGCTCAGTTGGTAGAGCGCCGGCACGTTAAACCGGAGGTCGTTGGTTCAAATCCCACTCTAGTCAATTTTTCTTTGTTCAACCCAAAATCATTTAATATTTACCCAGTCAGTTTCCCTTGTGGTCCATTACTTGAATTATATGATATACAAAAAAGTCGCATCCCCTTAAGGTGATCCCCGGCTGCCGCTTCCCAGGTTGTATCGTATGGGTGTGATCCCTGGCTACACGGCAGTTTGCGGTTGAATGGCTTTCTGACTGGCACCCCCCGAACAAAGATATTGACAAAATAGGGAGACCGCCAACATAGGGCTAGATAGCTCAGTTGGTAGAGCGCCGGCACGTTAAACCGGAGGTCGTTGGTTCAAATCCCACTCTAGTCAATTTTTCTTTGTTCAACCCAAAATCATTTAATATTTACCCAGTCAGTTTCCCTTGTGGTCCATTACTTGAATTATATGATATATAAAAAAAAGTCGCATCCCCTTAAGGTGATCCCCGGCTGCCGCTTCCCAGGTTGTATCGTATGGGTGTGATCCCTGGCTACACGGCAGTTTGCGGTTGAATGGCTTTCTGACTGGCACCCCCCGAACAAAGATATTGACAAAATAGGGAGACCGCCAACATAGGGCTAGATAGCTCAGTTGGTAGAGCGCCGGCACGTTAAACCGGAGGTCGTTGGTTCAAATCCCACTCTAGTCAATTTTTCTTTGTTCAACCCAAAATCATCATATATATATATATATATATATAGCGCCGGCACGTTAAACCGGAGGTCGTTGGTTCAAATCCCACTCTAGTCAATTTTTCTTTGTTCAACCCAAAATCATTATATATATATATATATATATATATATATATTAATTATTATTATTATTATTAATTATTATTATTATTATTATTATTATTATTATTATTATTATTATTATTATTATTATTATTATTATTATTATTATTATTATTATTATTATTATTATTATTATTATTATTATTATTATTATTATTATTATTATTATTATTATTATTATTATTATTATTTTTATTATTATTATTATTATTATTATTATTATTATTATTATTATTATTATTATTATTATTATTTTTTTTATTTTTTTTTTAATATTTTTTTTATATTTTTTCCCCTTCTTTTTTTCCTGTACTCATACAAGGCTCTCTGGGTGGGGCATGCACAACCAATACGAAAAGATGCACAAACAAAAGTCTTTGAAAAGACAAGTTGTCAAGTTGTGTTTTGTACGAAAGGCTCAATGAAATTAACACACTGTATGGGAACTGTAATTTATTATTATGCTGTGATTTACTTGAATTAAAATCTGTACCAAACAGGTTCTGCACTAAATACCAACAACATTTAAATTAATTCTCCTCTCTGTAAAAAAAAAACCTGTTACTGTTTGTAAGCAAAATACAATTCAATACATTAACAGCATTGAAAAAATGAATACATACCTTGTATCGTCAAATAAACCCCAAATTACTGTTATCAAACATCAGATTTCGGACTTGTGAGATCAAAATTAATTGTTTTAGTCACTTCTCAGAAACTATAGCGTTTTAGGTAAAAATATTTCAAGTTTGCCAACTTGACGATCTTAATACCATGTATTAGGCCCTAGTTGTACATCTAGGAAAATTTATTTGTTCAATCTTACTAATGTTCTTTGATGCATTCTTCTTTACTTTTATTTGTCTCCATTTGTCCACTACTATACCCCTGATCTAGATTGAGGATTGCTCATTACAAAATTTAAACAATATTATTACTTTAACCTGGGTTACAATTTTATAAAGCTGTTTACCAGTAAAGCAAATTGTTGCGCTTTCTGTAACAGAAACACATTTGTAAAGAAGGTAGTGACAGCGTGTGTGCGGTCACAGTGAATTTACATTGTTGGGTCACTCATCTGCTTAGAAGAACCGCTGGCAAGCTAGCGTGCTTTTTGCTTTGCTTGCGGTAAACATTGTTTATGAAACGGAAACTCTGCTGACCGTTGCTCCGTAGGCAAAAATTGTCTGCTTCCAGGCTTTATGAAATTGACCCTTTTTGACCGCATGAGGGCGCTATCAACGGCTAATTTCATTGCATCACAATTACAGTTTTATCTTATTTTGACTACTTGTATGTTGTTTTCTTGTATCAATGGCTGAATAAATAGTCATAATAATGACAAAGATGGAAAAGCCAGTTCGTCTTACTTGTTTTGCATCAAGCAAATTTGGTTCACACACGCCCTCACGCAGTCAAAAATTACTGCGAATTGGGCCCTGTTCCCTTTCTTAGCAACATGCTCCGTGTTTGGCTGTATTGTTGCTGTCCTCAGTCGGTTTAGCTTTCTATTCTGTCTAATCGAAGGTCCAGAATCTTGTCGTGACCGTCAAACTTGAAATAACCTTCTGAACTTTATCCCCTTGAGGAATTATGGGACCCATAATGCATCATCTGGCCACAAGTCACTGAATGGAATGGCGTCGAGGGGAAACCATTGCGGCCTCATTTCTGTTATTCAAGCAGAGACGGAGTCGGTGTAGGGGTAAAACCAAATCATTATAATATTCTTTATCCCTGATGCAAATTTAACATCTATTAGATTTAGATTGTCGCGGTACCCGCTGCTTAAATATAGGATTCGAACTGCCTCTAACTATCGGGCAATCTCGGTTGTCTAGTTGGTAAGACATCTGCTCTAGAATGGCAAAGGTCGTGTGTTCGAATCCCACAGGACTCGGGAAAGTACTGAGCATACAGTGCTTTACACACAACCGTTTGACTATTGTTGGCTAAATTTGACTCCTGAATACTTTTTAATAATACTACCATCCAAGCATTGAAAAAGTGACAATCTTTGCGTCTCATCAGTCTGATTATTTCAGGTCACATGTTTTGTTTGTCCGCCGATGGCATCGCAACCGTTTGACTATTGTTGGCTAAATTTGAGTCACCTGATTCAAGAGAAGAAAACCATTCATCTTCGAGTGGACAGTGAAAGAAAACGGCGGTTTGTGGATCGGCTACGCAGATGCTGCTGAAGAAGGAGTTTGGCTGTGTGGAGGTCAGCCTGCAAAATTTACCAACTGGTATGCAAACAATCCACACAAAGACTCAGGGTTGAACTGTGCCCGAATGACTGTAAATAATGGTGGGGTTTGGTCTGATAACGTAAATTGCAAGAGTGGCAACCATAAATTAGTTGCATGTGAGATGCCGGTCCCTATCGTGCCAATCTACCACACCCTGCTAGGTCCCGATGGGCGTGTCTCTCAATACTGCCCCCTCAATCACGTCATCGACAACCTGGCAGTAGAGGGTGTGGTTGCTTGTGGCTGGGCGTGTACATCAGATCCTCGATGCCGCTCCTGTAATGTTTGGCAGAGCAGCGAGAAAGAGAAGAAATGTCAACCCAATGACGTCACCTTTCTTGAGGACGATCTCACCGACTCTAAGGATATTGAGGGCTGTGTCTTTTTTGAACTTTGAACATTTAAAATCACGCTAACTTTTGTTCTCGTCTCAATGACGTCCGTCATCATCCACAAAGACAGACATGAACCGACAGAAAGACTATCTGCAGTTTGGTTTCTTTGCCTGCGGTATTAAACAAATATAAACAATTTTATAAATTGACACACTCTCAGTAAATCTAGGCTTAAGGTGAAGCACCATCTTGAAAGGACATCATCATCGAGGAAGAAACCATCGGCCGCCATATTGTTTGCACCTCGATCTATCTGCATAGGGGGATCCTACCACGAAGAACTATACCGGTAAGCGATCACCCCTGTGTTATGTTTTGGGTCCTTATAGTTAAACTAGTAATATCAAACATGGAACGAACTCACCGATGTAAACTGGTCAATGGGGGCGGCCATCTTCGAACCCTTTATTCTTAGTAACTCGTAGTTCATGACAACTCAACAACGTGTAGTTCATGATACACTTAACACAATACAACATCTCCCCCTTTTCTAAAAGAGAACAAACTTGTTAGCATAATAAAACAAAGTTAAACAAACTCAACTGATCTTGAGAATATTGATAAGCTTCCGCAGAATCATATCAATCTGTTTTACAGTGTATCACCGAAAAATCACAACATGAATTTTGTTTTGTTTAGTCCACAAAATATCTTGAAGGATTGAGTTTTTCCAAGTGAACTATGACTGAAGGTTTTGGAATAGGTGAATCACATTTTCTGCACAAATCACCTGGTATAATCATGAAACAGTATGACATGAGATTAATTGGTTTGGATGATTATCGAGAGTTCAGAGTTCAAAGTGTAAAGTTCAAAGTAGGCATCACAGTTCTTATTGCATGACATAGTCCTTGTGCCATGCAGGAGTGTTCACAGTGCGATGAGGTCTGGTCCGGGTTTGTTGACGATCCTTAGGATTGGAATCGCGAGGCATCAACTCGTCAAGGACAGGTTCCAGTGGTTTGGGAACAAGCAGTATGTGACGTCTGTTCCGACGATACTCTGCACCATCAACATGGATGATGTAAGAACGCGGTGGTCCAGCCTTTCGCATTACTTCTCCCACATTGCTCCATCCTGATTTGGTGCGGATTCGAACATTGTCTCCTGGTTTCAATTCCTCCAGTTGTTTTGCACCATGGGTTTGATTGAAGTAGGATGCACTCTTGGATTTGTACAGTTTGTCGGTTTTCTGCAGTTGTTTGTAGCTAGCGATCTTAGGCTGAAGATTGCGTGGTAGAATTGGCAATGTTGTGCGCAATTCGCGTCCCATCATGAGTCGTGAAGGAGACACACCGAGAGCTGGGATGGGTGTGGAACGGTAGGTCATCAATGCTAGGACAGGATCAGTCTGGCGTAGAATCATATTTGCGATGTGGACTGCCTTTTCCGCTTGACCATTAGATTGCGGGTAGTGAGGGCTGGATGTGATATGCGTGAAGTCATACTCTTTCGCGAACTCCTTGAATTCACTCAAGAATTGCGGGCCATTATCTGTCATAACCACATCTGGTATTCCATAGCGTGCAAATGTTCCTTTCAAGTAGTTGATGATAGCAAGTGAAGTTGTCCTATGAAGCTGATGGACTTCGATCCATTTAGAATAACAATCCACAAGAACAATGAACTGCTTCCCTTTCACATCAGCTAAGTCACAGGCTACTCGTTGCCATGGTCTCTCTGGCATTGGTGATGAGATCAGTGGTTCAGCTTTTTGGGCTGATTGTTTCTGTTGGCAGTGATCACACATTTTGACATATTGGGCTATGTCTGTTCCAATGCTTGGCCACCAAACTGCTTGGCCAGCACGGAGTCTGCATTTGGAGATTCCTTGGTGCCCCGCATGTATTTTTGTCAGCATGTCTTGTCGCATCTTTACTGGGATTATCATGCGGTCACCATATGTCAGGATTCCATCGATTTCACTGATTTTGTCTTGTTCCTCCCAGTAGCGAAGAACACTTGTAGATTCAAGATCTTTCGTATACTTAGGCCATCCATTCGTGACGTAAGATTTGACATGTTTCAAGCTGTCGTCAAGCGCAGTCTCGTACTTTATCTCTGCAAGTTTTCCTTCGGAGACTGGCCAGTGCTTTGTGGTCATGTCAATGTGGGCCTCTATTTCCTCTTCAAGATTATCGGTCCCATCTTCTGTTGATTTCAGGGGTTCTCTTGAGAGGGCGTCCGCTACAACAAGAAATTTCCCTGGTGTATACACAGCTGTGCATTTGTACTTCATCAATCGCATGAGAAGACGCTGGCACCGTAGGGGAACGTCACAGAGATCCTTGTTGTTTATGAGAGGAATGAGCGGCTTGTGGTCTGTTTCCACTGTGAAGTGAAGGCCTCTGAGGTATACATAAAACCTTTCACATGACCACACTGATGCGAGTAGTTCCTTCTCTATTTGGGCGTACCGCTTTTCGGCTGAAGTGAGACTTCTAGAGCAGTATGCAACAGGTTTCCACTGTTCATTGTGGCGTTGAAGGATACAGCCTCCAATCCCATAACTGCTTGCATCTGAGCTCACCATCGTTTCACGTGATGTATCATAGAGCGCCAGTGTAGGTGCTGATGTCAACAGTCTCTTGAGACTACGAAACGATGACTGTTGCGATGAACCCCAAATCCAGTCAACATTACTTTTGAGTAGGTCGTTGATTGGTGCTGCAACTGTAGATGCATTGGGAACGAAACGTGTTAGCCAGTTCACCATTCCCATCAGGCGTTTCACCTCCTCTCTATTAATCGGTGGGCTCATCTGGATAATTGCTGCTACTTTAGCAGGGTCAGGGTGTACGCCATCTTTGTCAAGCTTCATTCCAAGAAAATCAACTCGTGTCTGAGCAATCTTGCATTTATCTTTGTTCAGTTTCAGACCGGCTTTCTGGACAATTTGTAGAACTTGCTGGAGTCTTTCATCATGTTCCTCTTTGGTCTTGCCGGTTATCAGTACATCGTCCATGTAGACGACGACACCTTGTAGTCCTGAGAGAAGATCACACATAATCCGCTGGTATATCTCCGGAGCGGAAGTTATGCCAAATGGCAAACGCTTGAAGCAGAAACGACCATATGGCGTGATGAATGTCGTCAAACGTTGACTCTCTTCTGCCAGGGGAACTTGCCAGAACCCGTGTTTGGCGTCCAGTAGTGAGAAGATTTGTGCTCCAGAAATTCTACCCAGAACTTCTTCTACAGTAGGTATGATGAATCGCTCTCGTACAACAGATTTGTTTAGCTGTCGTAGGTCTACACACAGTCTTATGCTACCGTTTTTCTTTGGTGCGATTACAATGGGTGAGCACCAGTCTGTCGGTTCTGTGACACGCTGTACAATTCCCTCTGTCTCAAGTTTTCCGAGCTCTTCCTTGAGTTTGGGAAGGAGAGGAATGGGGATAAGTCGAGGAGCGTTGACACAGTAAGGCGTCGCATCCTTGGAGATAATTATCTTTGCCGGGTGCCCCTGCATACATCCAGGGCCCTCAAAGACACTGTCGCCGCTTATGAGTGAGTAGACACGGTGTAGCAGACCAAGTGCCTCACAAGCTTTCTTTCCAAAGACAGGGGAGCCTTGTTCGAGGATCAAAAACATCAATGTCTGCGTTTTGTCCTTCACCTGGCATATCAGTCTGGTTTGTCCTAGTGGTGTAGCTTTACC
Organism: Plazaster borealis; assembly: GCA_021014325.1. Lineage (NCBI taxonomy): Eukaryota > Metazoa > Echinodermata > Asteroidea > Forcipulatida > Labidiasteridae > Plazaster > Plazaster borealis. The sequence goes on along the minus strand of CM037475.1, from coordinate 3,896,937 downwards.
ACCAAAAAACCCAGACAGGCGTGTGTTTGATCGGGCCAATTTCTTGTCTACGATGTTGAGGGATTGGTAGATCTTATTCGGCAAAATGTTCACCTCCGATCCAGTGTCCAACAGGAAGGACACCCTCTTACCATGAAGATAGAGGTTTTGTTTCCACACATCATCAATTTGCAGTGTTTCGTTGTTTATGGCACCCACGAAGAAATCACTGTCATCTTTGTTGTAACTTTCATCATCATCGTCTGATTGGAGAACTGCCCTCATTTGTTTACGTGGGGATCTGCACACCTTTGAAAAGTGTCCCACCTTCTTGCAGTTGTAGCAGGTTCGCCCCTTGGCTGGGCATGACTTATGCGACATGTCATAGCCGCAATATGTACAAAGTTTCTCATCAGCAGCTGGCTTTGTTGATTTGTACCGGTTTCCTCCAGTAGGCTTTCACCGACCTTTTGACTTATTTGTTTTGTGGAAAAAATGTCTGCACTGCAGCTCCATCTCCACTTGATTTGATTTCTCTCAAATCTTTTGTTGCCGTTTCCAGGGTTTTGGCAACTTCAACAACTTTCTGGAAGGTCAATCCGTCTTTTGTGAGCAGATGCTTTTGGATGTATTGACTGGAAATGCCACAAACCAGCCGATCTCGAAGTGCTTCATCAAGGAATGCACCAAATTTACACAGGCCTGCCAAAGTCTGTAGTTCCAGTGCATACTGGGCAACTGTCTCTCCATCCTTCTGGTTACGTTTGTAGAAGCGGAACCGTTCTGCTATGACCAACCGCTTAGGGCCATAATGTGAGATGAGCATATCACACAGTTCTTTGTTTGATTGTTCTGATACCGGGCTTGGTTCCGACAAGCTTTTCACAGTCTTGTAAACTGTAGGTCCAACCACACTCAGGAGTACTGCAGTTTTCTTAACAGCAGGTATATCATTGGCTATGAAGTACAGTTCAAGTCTCTCAAGATAATTGTTTATATCCTCCACTTGGTCGTATTAATCCAACCGTCCGATCAATATGGAGGGCGCCCCCACGGAAGAATGCGCCATCCTGCAGTGTACTCACGTAGCGATTCACACAGTGAAAAACAAATTATCGACGAACTATTTACGTGACTTTCAAACTGTCTTTTATGGTGTGATTATTACTCAAATCATGACAAATTCTCAATGATAATGTCATCTGATATTTACTAGACCCACCGCTGCCACCATGTTATGTTTTGGGTCCTTATAGTTAAACTAGTAGTATCAAACATGGAACGAACTCACCGATGTAAACTGGTCAATGGGGGCGGCCATCTTCGAACCCTTTATTCTTAGTAACTCGTAGTTCATGACAATTCAACAACGTCTAGTTCATGATACACTTAACACAATACAACACCTTGACGGTCACTTTGATTGTAACTTGAGTTTCAGAACAAAAGACACCGAGCTGCAAATAGCAGATAAAGTACCGTTTGTATCAGACTGAGCAAGGCCAATGTAAAACACGAACATTTTAGAGCAGACTTCTCTTCGTTATTTAATATCTTACCGATGAAAAGGACACGATTTTAATACCCCCCAAACGGCTCTTCGTTTATCGATTTTCTACATCGACGACTTCGTCAAGACTATTTTTAGTTGATTCCTTACACGAACACTCTAAACATTAACCGTATATCACTGTACGCAGCCAAAACTGACTGGGTTCTGATGAGACAAGTTAGTGTTGCGAATTGCGATGTAAGCTACGTGATCACAATCACATCGCCAATAACTGTAAACCACAGTCGATTTTAGGTTAGTCCTTCAAAAAGCATGAATACCATTCTGTTTCATCTCTTGGTATTGATGACAATTCAACGCATTGTTATCGTCCTCTCCTCTTGTCCAACTGGCTGGGTAAAATGGCGTCAGTCTTGCTACATCTTACTCCCTGAGAAGATGAACTGGATGCAAGCCGAGGCGGCATGCAAGCGATTAGGGAGCAACCTCATAGTGCCTGATTCAAGAGAAGAAAACCAATTCATCCTCGAGTGGGCAGTGAAAGGAAATGACGGTCTGTGGATCGGCTGCACAGATGCTGCGCAAGAAGGAGTTTGGCTGTGTGGAGGTCAGCCTGCAAAATTTACCAACTGGTATGCAAACAATCCACACAACGACGCAGGGTTAAACTGTGCCCGAATTACTGCAGAGAATGATGGGGTTTGGTCTGATAACGTAAATTGCAAGAGTGGCAACCATAAATTAGTTGCGTGTGAGGTGCCGGTCCCTGATGTCGTGTACCACACCCTGCTAGGTCCTGATGGGCGTGTCTCTCAATACTGCCCCCTCAATCACGTTATCGACAACCTGGCAGTAGAGGGCGTGATTGCTTGTGGCTGGGCGTGTACATCAGATCTTCGATGCCGCTCCTTTAATGTTTGGCAGAGCAGTGAGAAAGAGAAGAAATGTCAACTCAATAACGTCACCTTCTTTCTTGAGGACGATCACACCGACTCCAAGGATATTGAGGGCTGTGTCTATTTTGAACTTTGAACATTTAAAATCACGCAAACTTTTTTCTCTTCTCAATGACGTCTAATCATCCACAAAGACAGACATGAACCGACAGAAAGACTATCAGCAGTTTGGTTTCTTTGACGGCGGTAGTAAACAAATATAAACAATTTATAAATCGACAGACTCTCAGTAAATCTAGGCTTAATGAAGCACCATCTTGAAAGGACATCATCATCGAGGAAGAAACCATCGGCCGCCATATTGTTTGCACCTCGATCTATCTGCATAGGGGGGATCCTACCACGAAGAACTATACCGGTAAGCGATCACCCTTGAAGATCACTTTGATTGTAACTTGAGTTTCAAGACACCGAGCTGCATACAGCAGATAAAGTACCGTTTGTATCAGACTGAGCAAGGCCAATGTAAAACACGAACATTTTAGAGCAGGCTTTTCTTCTTTATTCAATAATTTACCGATGAAAAGGACACAATTATAAAAACCCAAACGGCTCTACGTTTATCGATTTTCTACATCGACGTTTTCGTCAAGACTATTTTTAGTTGATTCCTTACATGAACACTCGTATTTACCGTATATCCCTGTACACAAGCAAAACTGACTGGCTTCTGATCCGATCCGACAAGTTAGTGTTGCGACTTGCGTTGTAAGCTACGTGATCACATCGCCAATAACTCTCTCAATACTGCCCCCTCAATCACGTCATCGACAACCTGGCAGTAGAGGGTGTGGTTGCTTGTGGGTGGGCGTGTACATCAGATCCTCGATGCCTCTCCTTTAATGTTTGGCAGAGCAGCGAGAAAGAGAAGAAATGTCAACTCAATGACGTCACCTTTCTTGAGGATGATCTCACCGACTCTAAGGATATTGAGGGCTGTGTCTATTTTGAACTTTGAACATTTAAAATCACGTCAACTTTTGTTCTCGTCTCAATGACGTCTAATCATCCACAAAGACAGACATGAACCGACAGAAAGACTATCAGCAGGACGATCACGCCAATTCGAAAATGATTGAGCGTTGTTTCTACTTTGAACTGTGAGTATTTTGTCATGCACCATGGTCCCTTTCCCATCCTTAATCACCGATTACACTGACAGACAAACCATGCAGTAAACAACTGGGAAAATCTATAGTAGAGCATTCATCGTTTTGTCTTAATTTGCATTTTGGAAGGATATATGCCTCATAGATAGATATGGACAGACTTTGTACATGTAGGTCATGTCTTCGATGTAGATTTCTTAGACTCTATTTGTTTAATGAAAAGTCATGTTAGAGACCGTGCAAGTCTCGCGCGTAATGGAAGATTGTATTGACCACTTTGGTCCCACGTACATTGCTTTATCGCGTGCAGGAAACAAACTCGCGCACTTTATCGGGTCTCAATGTTCAAATACGCGCGAGACTTGCACAGTTTATTTGAGATTTTGGTAACTATATGGCGTGCATTCGTAAATAGATTTAAATTTTGATGCATTTGAATAATTCTGCACTTTTATAGGAAAGTTACCATGGGATTTCATGAACAGATAATAATAAGCTTATTCTTAACATTTTAACGAACTTCAAACTTGAGTCTAAATCACTGCAGATGCAGTGGGACCTTGATTCGCAGGGTTTGTAGCGTAATACTGTTTAGTGCAATATTATGTCAAATCAGCCCTAGGGGATGGATTAAAAATGCTAGGTCCAATTCTTGGCGGATTGGACCCGAAAATTAAACATTTAAACTTTAATATAGCTATTTTTATTGATTCAAGATTGTTGCAGGCTTTACTTTTAGGTATTTCACGAAAACAAAATCTGCTAATGATAAGTGGTAGTTGATAAAAACTGAAAATGAATTATTGTCAGGATCCTTACATTATCTCACGTCCATCATTCATGTACAAACAATTTTGCATGCATTTTTAGCACTGTCAGCGTTATTATGCGAAAAGTTTGTGTATCTTTTTCATTATTCTGATCAAGATTGAGGGTTGCTCACGACAAAATATAAAAAATATTATTACTTTAACCTGGGTTACAATTTCATAAAGCTGTTTACCGATAGGCAATTGTTTGCGCTTACTGTAGCAGAAAAACATGTGTATATAACGAAGATAGTGATAGCGTATGTGCGTTCACAGTGGATTTACACTGTTGCGTCTCTCATCTGCTTAGAAGAACCGCTGGCAAGCTAGCATGCTTGTTTTGGTTTGTTTACGGTAAACATTGTTTATGAAACAGAAACTCTGCTGTGGGTTGCTCCGTAAGCAGCAATATTGTCTGCTTACAGGCTTTATGAAATATTTTTTGACCGCATGAGGGCGCTGTCAACGGCTAATTTCCTTGCATCACAATTACAGTTTTATCTTATTTTGACTGACTGTATGTTGTTTTCTTGTATCAATGGCTGAATAAATAATCATAATAACGACAAACATGGAAAAGCCACTCGTCTTACTTGGTTTGCATCTTTTTTTGGGCTGTATTTTCGCTGTCCTCAGTCGGTTAAGCTTTCTATTTTGTCTAACCAAAGGTCAAGAATCTTGTTGTGACCTTCAAACTTGAAATAACCTTTGAACTTTATCCCCTTGAGGAACCATGGGACCCATATTGCATCATCTGGCCACATGTCACTGAACGGAATGGCGTCGAGGGGAAACCATTGCGGCCTCATTTCTGTCATTCAAGGAGAGATGGAGTCATTAGTATAAATATGATAGATGTTAAATTTGCATTGGGGATAATAAATATTATTTGTGTTTTTACCCAAACAGGGATGTGTGTTAACCCTGCGTGACACCACCGTCAAAACAAAATCACGGTCGGACAGCATCGGTCACTGCTTGAGTGACCGTTTTGTAATAATTTTTCTATGAAGAAAACAATCCTTTTCAAATGGCCCAAACCATTAGATATTGACCCTTCTGACTAAACAAAACAAGTCTTGCTTACTGCCATTGTACAAGTATACAGAAGAAGCCATCTGGAAACCATATGGTTCATTTCACCCAGTAGTGGCTATTGACCCCAAGGTTTTTTTTTGGGGGGGAGGGTGAAAAAAAACCCAGATGGTAACAAGACAATTGGCATGCTATTTGGCTAGGTGTAGTTGGGGAACTTGGATATTTTTAGATTTTGAAGACAAAAAATGGTGGAGTACCGACTGTTAAAAACGAGAGATTCCGGTCTCTATCGTGCCAATCTACCACACCCTGCTAGTTCCCGATGGGCGTGTCTCTGAATACTGCCCCCTTAATCACGTCATCGACAACCTGGCAGTAGAGGGTGTGATTGCTTGTGGGTGGGCGTGTACATCAGATCCTCGATGCCGCTCTTATAGCAGAGCAGAGAGAAAGATAAGAAATGTCAACTCAATGACGTCACCTTTCTTGAGGACGATCACACCGACTCCAAGGATATTGAGGGTTGTGTCTAATTTGAACTTTGAACATTTAAAATCACGCACTGTTTTTTCCCTCTTCTTAATGACGTCTAATCATCGACAAAGACAGACATAAACCGACAGAAAGACTATCAGCGGTTTGGTAGCTTTGCCTGCGGCCGTAAAATATAAAAAATAGTAAACATTGACAGACTCTCAGTAAATCTGTTTCCAAGAGACAAGACAGAGGACGTCTTGAACGAAGAAACCATCGGCCGCCATCCAGCTGCGTAACTAGGGTAAAATTTCAGGGGGGCACAAGGCGGTGCACTATTTTGTATAGGGGGGCACTTCTGGCCAAGTTTCCGTTTGCCCTTTTCTTTAAAACAAGCCCATGCCCGTAATCGGGGAGGGGGGGGGGGTAGGGGCCGCAAAAATAAATGTAAAATAAACTATAACAAATAAAGAATAAACAAGTCTGCATCGTGACTGCGCAACTAATAAATAACACACTGAGCAAACAGTTTGATCAGTCCGTTTATTCGTTAAATTATGACATTTTATAATCTAAAATAAGATACAAAGATGTAAATACAGGACGCAATGGGTGGCATACACCGTCTGAGCATTAAATATGCAGAAATAATATTGATACAAAGCTGTAATTGAGCTGTTTTCAGATAAAATAGCCAATATCATAGCGCAAAAATGGTGCACCAAATGGCTTGAATTGGGCATTTTGTTTTTTTAAACAAAATTTCGACTTCTGAGGGGGGGGGGGGCGGGCACATCCTCCTCCCACTCCCCCCTGCGTCGCTACGTGACGGGCGGCGCGAACGCGCCGATGTACATTTTCTTTCATATTCGTCCCAAAAACAAATATAAAATCAAAACAATTCCTGGTTACGGGCCTGAACAAGCCCCTTTTCATCGCCTGTTTTATGTAACTTACTATTTTTTTTATAAGGTAATCTTCCGTGAGTGTAATGTTTTTATTTTTTCTACATGAGAATGGAAAAATAGTTTTAAAAACAAACATCGAAATTATCTCATCAAAGCGTATAAAGGTAAAATTTTACTCTGGAAATTTCCAATCACAAAAGTCCAGATTTGGGGAGGGGGGCACTGGGGGGGGGCACGGACATCAATTAGGGAGGCACGCGCCCCCTGTGCCCACACTTCAACGGTTGTGCCTACTTTGAACTATGGGTATTTATCATACCACTACTTTCCGTTCTTGTCTCTCACCATCTTGACTAAAAGTAGGAAAGTCCTCTGCTGTAGAGAATGTTGTTGTGCTATTACAATGCGTTAGTCGTGTTTCCTGATACAAGAGTGAACATGACTGGTCCACACACAAGAGGGGCCATACTACTTCGCCATCTAGCCTCGTTTTGGATGCATTGTTTTTAACAGAGAAAAACAAAATGTTTGCACACGGAGATACCACTGTAGATCCAGGCAGAGCATTTTGTGGAGAGCGCTGAAACTGTACCTCAGAACATGCAGGTTCAACTCCCGCCTTGTAAATTATTTTCACCCAGACAAATATTATTTAATAAGTGTTTCTCCTGTAGTTAACTCAAATTCATCGGACATCTATAATTATAGTTTATTTTAAGTGTCATTTACATACACAATTTGAGGAAACGGAATCCTGCCTACACGTTTAAAGGTAGGGTCATAGATTGGTAAATACTCCACAAAAATAAAAAATTACTTGGTGAAGTGCAGCTGTTGAAAGTATAAACTATTTTGAGAAAGGATTCCCTTCGAATTAATATGATTTGGATGATTTTTCAGGTAAAAACAATTGAATCTGAGAAACGATTCATGCATGAATCGTTTCTCAGATTTATGAGGGTTGGTGTCCGTTCGCGAATGCTGCGGCCAGCGATGCAGTTGGCGATGCAGTTGGCACACGCTGTCAGCTCGCTAAACGTGGATAGATTTGACGTTCTTGTGAAAATACTGTAAAAACATTTATTGGGCTGTTTTCTCAACAAGTACACTTTGTATTCAGCTGAAACTTTCACAGGTGTCTTTTAATTGTATCTCTTTTTATAATTTTGCTTAATAGATAAATCAGCATTACGTTGACAAAAATCAATCTATAAACAGCTACTTGATCGAAAAAATTTAACAGGAATGTTATTTAAATTTGTTAAAAATGGGTTTGAATAGCATTTAAATGTAATTTTGATATTTTCACATTTCTGAAAGATCAGAAGATTAGGCCCAAATCTCAAGGTTTTGAAAAACTTGTTACACTTCTGCCATTGACGGCGTGTGTCAAATGGACAATACTTTGACGTTTTATTAACACGGAGATTTATTAACACACAATTTAGATCCAGTCAGCGCATTTTGTGGAGAGCACTGGAACTGTACCTCAGAACATGCAGGTTCAACTCCCGCCTTGTAAATTATCTTCACACAGACAAATATTATTCAATAGGTGTTTCTTTTGTAGTTAACTCAAATTTATCGGAAATCTAGTTATAATTTATTTTGAGCGTCATTTATACGCACGTTTTGAGGAAATGTAGTCCTGCAAACAGGTTTAACGGTAGGGTCATAGATTGGTATACAATTTCTTCTCAGGTGAGTCCGGGACCTTGTTCTAATTACTTGGTATTTAATTATTCGTTAATATGTTTTTATTCGAGCAGTCCCATATATAAAAACTAGACTTGTTTACTTTGATTAAACGCTCCAGACCTTTAAAGTTAGTCAGATTTTCTGGCGTTGATATTTTCCGTAGGTTGCTTTTCGCATTTTTGTTTTCTTCGGCGGAGATGCAAAAACAGCAGGCATGATATTTGTAGGCTTTGAAAGACTTTTCAGGCTATTTAATCACAACTTTTTCTAATTTTTCCAAGGACAAAAAAAAGACAAGAAACAAAAAGAGAGAGAGGGGGAATAAAAGAAGGAAATTAGACTGAGGCAGGAAAAATGTCATGCCTGAAATAGTTTGGTATTAAGATAGCAAACTCGTATTTTTGTAAAGGTTTTCCCGGGCATTTTTGGCAAAAGAGCAACCTAATTAAAACATTTATTTGCTTCTTTTTTCTGGTGTAAAGCAATCAGTGAAAACATTTATATTAGAAATTGTGATAATAGATAAAAAATAAAGTACTTTAACATACTCTTGCTCTGATAAAAAACCCTCAACATAACCTTCAAGACAAACAAATTAATTATTTCATCGGGGATAAAGAACGTAAACAACAAATGTCAAACAATACTAACGATTAGTTTCGCAAGTTAGCCTATGGGTAGATTTAAGAATTATAAAAAACAGTTTGGATGTTGATTTGGTGGCGGGATAATAACATTCTTAATTCAAAAACATCCTAGACTCAGCCTAGAGTACAACAAAAACATCATCAGTTTCATAACTGGTGTCTAAAGACTTAAAGGGTTACCCCACCCCCCTCCTCACAATAGCCCTGCGCTTGTTTATAAACACAATTGTTTCAAATTTGACGATGTAATAAAAGGATGTAGGGTTCTAAATAAATAGCGTTTGACTGATACGAGTCTATACATCCATGCAACCATTCACTCTTTAGGCTACAGTAGTCAGTACTATCTAAACCTTAGGCCTCTAAGTTCTGTTCTATTGAAGTTATAACGGATAAACAAAAATGCAATACACCAATTGTTCCGCTACTCACGTGTTCTTATCTTATGGTTTGATGTACAAACAGTAAAACCCGTCAACAAAAAGGGACACAAATAGTGTTGTTAATCACGAAATAGATGCAACACGGTGTTTCATTTTTCGCAGAGTCGACGGTCGTGAATCAAATTATTTAGGTCGAAAATGAGGAGTTTACTTCGAAACTTACCCTATTATTCCGGTCCTTAACTAAGTTCTGTTTCTACAGATTCCTTTTACTTGTAGTTTTTATCAAAGCGTGGCTGAAAAACAGCAAAAACGCCCCGTTTCTGGTTTCCAGCACCGAAGCCAAAGAATTTCAAGGCGGCCGCTAAATAAGTTTTCTTGCATCACGAGGTCTATGACGTCACGGAGTCTTTGCGAAGCGCGTGATTTTATTCAGGCTTTTGGGCCAATCAATGTTGGGGTTCAACTATTGGCAATTTATGCCCTGGTGTATATCGTACGGTGGCTCATTCGCCAATCCCTAGAGAACTCGTTTTTTTTTAACAGCAATATATATATATCGGCGTACTATTGCGTTAGATGGCCGTATTATTGCGTTATATCGCCGTCCTATTGCGTTCATCGCCGTAATTTATTGCGTTATATCGCTGTCGACCGCCTGTATCGCCATTCCATAGTACAGTGCAAAATGACAAGCAAGGCACGGGGGCCTCAAAAATTTCTTCTCAGGTGAGTCCGGAACCTTGTTCTAATTACTTAGTATTTAATTATTTGTTAATATGTTTTTATTCGAGCAGTCCCATATATAAAAACTAGACTTCTTTACTTTGATTAAACGCTCCAGACCTTTAAAGTTAGTCTGACCTTGAAAAAGAAGACCCTTCAACTTTGACAGGCCCTTATTTTGACTTCAAGTGTGCCTAAAAACCTAAACCTGCTCTTCATTCTGATACTGACTCTAAAACTGATTTTAAACTTGACCCTGAACCTGACCCTAACTTTTACCTTCATTCTAACTGAACCATGTATTATAGTACCCTTAATCGTACCCTCACCCACCTGGCTCAGAAATCGTAACTTTGTAGTTTGAACTTCCTGTTTGGACCGGAAGAAAGGTCAAATTGGAGTCGCGTTTTTGAATTAAATTATTGTGCCCCCCACTAAATATACTCCCATATAGCATACATGGCAAAATGCTAAATATTCAACAATACTTAAAGGTATCGTACACGTTTGGTAATGACTCATAACAAATATTAGCATAAAAACTTACTTGGTAACAAGCAACGGAGAGCTGTTGATAGTATAAAACATTGTAGGAAACGACTTCCTCTGAAGTAACGTAGTTTTTGAGAAAGAGGTAATTTCCTATCCTATCTGAAAGCGCACAAATTTGTACAACAAGGGTGTTTTTTCTTTCATCATTTTCTTGCAACTTCGATGACCAATTGAGCCCACAAATTTTCACAGGCTTGTTATTTTATACATATGTTGGGATACACCAAGTGAGAACACTGGTCTTTGACAATTTCCAAACGTGTTCAGTGCATTTAAACAAATACTTCGAAGTCTCACAGCTTTGTTCAGTAAAGGGAAAATTATCAATTGACTCTTGAAGTTTTATCCTCTGCTCAATTTATTTGATATGGGGAGTCCAAAGGCCCGTCGAGTTATTCTCCCTCCAAATAAAAACACCCCTACACCGGTGTAATTTTCCAAACGTCCGAGCATCAATCTTTAAAAATGTCTCTACACCTCTCGGCAAATAGGACCATTTTTTTTCAGGGCCTATGTCATCTAAAAAAACCTCAATTTGGTAGTCAACAACCCCCAGGTCACAACTGAGCAATTTGTCTATACTGTACCTCTTTTATTTGTCTCTAAAAACTGTCTATATATAATATTTTGTGGGCCTACAAAATATTAATGAGGCCGACGCTCTGTTTCCTCCCTATTTAGTGGGGTGCACCTAATTACACACATGGATGGATGGTGGATCTCTCTACCTACATAGTCAGGTTCATACAGTCATTCCAGACAAGAGTGCAGGGCGTTAAGCACCGGTAAAAGGTAAGAATTTCGTAATTCTTTATGTGCACATGCACTGTTGTTTGTGGGTCATTCCAAATCAGGGTCACTGATGTTCTTTAGATTTGATTGTTTGGTCATAGACCCCAAACCCAAGTTTGAATGTTCTGGGTTATGTGGTTGGGAATGGGAATTACGCAAGCGAATCGTAAGAAATCACATCACGCAAACTTGCATAATTTGAGAATGCAATTGTCCGATTGTCCGTCATAATTCAAGGATGACTTCACCACTATTAATGTAACTTGGCACAAGTATTGTCTAGTTATATGACATCACTATGACATCATTAGTTGTCATGGAAATTACCACTGGAGAATGCTATACTCGTACGTGTATTATGTGCATTTTAGTATGGATTTTTGAAAACTGTTTAAAAAGGCCTACGTCACCATTTCCCACAATGCTAAAACCCCATAATTTCTCCACTTGTATATGCTACTTCTGTTAAAACCCTAAACAGACGTTACAACTTTGACTATTTCTGATAATTAACGATCTTAAGTTGTTTTCAGTATTATGGTATCGAACCTGACGGGTATTAACTATACATTGCTCAAACATGGCTTGAAACCCATTTGAGCTTGAACCACATTTATGTCCGCATGTATATCATCATTGTGGTATACTTGTTTGCAGAGGAAACCGGGTCATCGGAGAGCTATGTACAGTTTTTCAGTATTGTTTAGTACCAAGAACTTTCCACAATGCTCAGTTCAAAAGTCTCAATGTTAACCCAGAGGAAGTTAATCAAATTTAACACTTCTCTTTTGGCTAATGAAGGGGGTAGTCGGAGCCTTTTTGATGATGATTTATGTATTTGTATCATTGAGGGTAACTGGTAAAACAAAATAACTCATATTATTCAGAACTACAAAAATTACTCATTAGAGTAAACATGGAATACGCTTGAGTATAACGCCCTCTCGCGATAATGTCATAAGTATGATAATGTCATATAACTGGAAAATACTTGTGACAAGTTACATTCATATTGTTGAGGGCATCTTTGAGTAATGAACAAATGCTTGGTTTCCTTCCAGCCCTACTGCTAAGAACAGTCTTGTTTGTGTGTTTTGGGCACAATGCATTGGGATAATTGCATTGATACATAAACGCAACATAATTTGCATGATGGGATTTCTTTATAGGACTTTTAGTATGTTGTTCTGCTAGTTAAATAAATTATGTTGCTTTTAGTCCCAAATTAGATGTTAAAATAGGCTAGACTTTGGACTAAGTTGGTTGCCTCTAAGATGCCTGTAAAATTTGCCCTGGGTGACAAGGCCTTAAAGGCACCTGGCAGTGGTATTTTGTCAAAATAAAGCTTTTGTCGTTAATATATACATTGTTGTGAGCGGAATGTGAATAAACAATTAACTAAGGTTTAAAAATTGTGGGTTTTTTTTAATTACAAATTTAAAAATAGGCCCCCGTTTACATGGCGCTGTTCGTGACGTCAATCGAGGCGCGGGATATTGGAAGAGAAAATGTGTAGTCTGGCCCTGTACATTACGTCTGGGTACCTGATCAGTATCTGCGTTTTCGTATTCGGACGTCAACCAATGCAATCTTAGGACAGCTGTGTACAGTCGACGTTTATACGAGGTTTTTCACCGGTCCCGAACTGTCCCATGCGCGTTTCTATGTCTTAAAAAAACGGAAGATACGAGCACGGTCATAACGAGAACACGGATAATACGAGGTATTTTAGCGGCCCCGTGATGACAACGGATCGGCGCGCCGCGGCGCGGCATACAGCTTAAGTCGATCCGAACACCAGAAATATGTTCGCTGCAGCGCTGAAAACGATGTCGGAGCGGACCACTTTGCCCTCGTTAGCCTGACTTTCGATGCCCGTAACTGCCTATATTTGGGATCTGGAGGAAACAAATGCTAACTGACCCCATCTTTAGTCGTTTTGCTGCATACAGCAGCAATACACCTGGTCGGCATCGCCGGAAAAATGCACACAAAATCCCTTTTTTGGGATAACCAAACGAAACGTACAAGCTCACTACTTGCACGTAAATGCAGGCAAGTTCGAGGGGGTCGATGTTCGATCGCGGCGAAGTCTGCCTCGATTGACGTCACAAAAAGGGATGGGCGGAGTCACCCTCAAACAACTTTATCATTTTTTTAACATATAAATCGTGACACACAATTACTCAAAAAATTGTTTTATTGTTAATGATATACATATACTCTTCTATAAAAAAAATTAAAAAAACTATTTCCAGGTGCCTTTAACATTAACATGAGGGCTGATGAAAAGGGGCTTGTGCAAGAAAAACGCAAACGAAAACTAGTTTTAAGTGGCCAAAAGAGCCCCCTATAATAATTACTGTTCCCCTAAATCTTAACCTTACTTCGTCGCTGGTTACAGGTTGCTAAAATTGTGTCCTTGCATATTTCATTATAACTTTAACCTTTAACTTTACTTCTCATACAATCTAAATGCAAAACAAAATAGTTATAGTTGACGTTTCGACCGTAGCAGAGTCTTTATCGAAGGCTAAATAAACGAATAAACAGGAAACAAAAGCAGTCAAGTGGAAAGAGATGAAAAGGGAGAGGGGCAGAAAGCACACAGAATAGGCACGGGATGAACAATAAAGAGGGTGACAAAGGTGAAGGTGATGGTTTGACCACGATAGGTTGGAAACACACAGGACAAAATCAAAGGGGGAGAGAGAGAAAAAGTAATTAATTAAGGAATGGGGCAGGCTGAAAAGGCTCACATCTAGGGGAAAAGGAGAAGGCAAAAACAAACAATTAGTCATTGCCTTATTGGGATGTTCAGACCATGGGGTAGTGGTTGAATATAATTAATAAGAAAAAATAAAAGGAAAAAATTGACACTTGAGTGAACAGGAGCTCATTCAATTTGGACAAATTGGCGGGAGTTACTCCCAACAGTATATATTTCTATGATTTGGCACTTATACCCTAACCTGTATACCATGTTTTTGTTTGTTTTCATTTTGTACAGTAACCAAAATCAAGGATTATTTCAAGATGGTTTTAGGAATTAGAAGTCGAGCACGCCGGTTCCACTGGGTTGTTATCATAATATTTGTTGTCTTCGTGCTCTTCCATCAGCGACAATCAACACAACAAGGTGTGTTTGCATGTAATTCCATGTTTCCTCTTAGGAGGGGTGCGTCATATTTGTTTGGTGTTGGTTTCTGTCCAATCCTCAAACCTGAGGGCACGCGTGTCCGCCCCCACCCCCACTGATTGATGTCTCATTTGAAATCTGGACTTTCGAGACTAAAAATTACCCCCAGAAATGCTAAATGTTTTTAAAACTGTTTTTCTGTACAGACACTGTATTTTACTTTTTTGTAACACCCACGTCAGATTACCGATATAACAAAATAAAAAATGGCATTAAAAAACAAACCAACAATTTCAAATCCCCCAGCTTTGTCGTTGCATCGGCCATTTTTTCTTCTTCAAATTTGACAGCAACAAAGTAATTGGGTAAAGTTGGGATCACATCGAACGATCATGACACTTGGTCTCCAAAATCAGTGCAGTGACATTGTCGTTATACAAGGTGATACTTAATCGCTGGGCTTTTATTGCAAGATATCACATTACAACCTACATATAGCCTACAACCTACATTGGCAAGACAAAGAAAAACTGACGAAATTTTATTTTTCCTATTGATTAACTGCAGTAGTTTTGAACGAGAAAAATGAAGCACAGCCCACACCCATACGTGCACAACAGCCACAATTGGTAAGAGCACTTTGTCATAACAAGTATGGCCCCTGTGTAGAGTAGAATACAGTGCAAGTTTCGGGTGAATGAATTTTGAGATCGACTAAAATGTACGACTTTGTTTCCTTCACAAGTTACCGTATAGTCCATGGGAACCCTGGGGTATTTGGTTGTCCTCGTCCCCAGTGCCTTAGAAGGCGTGGGAATGGACTGACGTATCAGCACGCCCATTGGTCCATTTCCCGTGACCTAAAAACATCCGGTCACCTCTTGCCGTTTACGCAGGAATCGACCTCTATCAATATATAAATACAATGTAGCTCTATGGTGTAAATCCAATGTCCCTAGTTCAAGCTGAAGGGTAGGGCTCGATGGCGATAGCAATAATTTACCGGGTTAGTTTTTTTGATGCACGTACTACATATATGCCGGTGCCAATATGTGGCTCTCTTTTGAACTTTATTTTCAATATTTAAAAAAAAAATGTTGCATTTGTAAACACAAGAATACTTGGTGATTAGGTGCTGAAGAGAGGCAAATACAGATTAAAGTAGAGCATAACAAGTTAAACACACACGAATGGGGCCTAGCAACGTTGAACAAAAAGCAACACGTTGTAAATCGTGTTGCCTTTGTTGGACACGTGAGGGCGTTTTTCTGTTTGCCAAAGGAGCACAGGGGTGCAAACAGTAGCAACCAATGCTAAATGCTAAATATTCAAAAATACTCTAAATATTTAAAAGTCTCTCAGCCTCTTGAAAACGAACTCAATATATTTTCTGACAATATATTAAACTTCATTTTTCTTTTGAGCTAGGCTTATCCAAAATTCAAACACCTCTGAACGAGTAAACTGGCCAGACTCCATCTTGGAAAAACGAAATATACTACAGTTTTCAGCAAAATGTTGCCATATTTAGAGGGAAAAATGTAAGTCTTTATCAAATGGAGCAAAAGGATGAAGAAATAGAAAAGGGTAAACAATGATTGAACATTCAAAGTTACCTGTTCATTCACTGTTCCTGTATATCCTCTGTGAGCCACCTGAAACCGAAGAACCTTTATTTAATATTATACATTTTTGACAAATTGAAGCTTAATTAATCCTGAAAACTAACAAGTTTTGAAATATCAACAAAACACCGCCATTTTGTCCTATACCCATGGCAGCCGCCTTCTTGTGTAGAGGGTGCATCACAATAAATAAGCTTTATTCCCACATCAACGTGGCACTAACGGGCTTCCGTTTACCAAAGAAGACCATTAATATTTAACTCTCTCTCTTCTTTCAGGTGGAGTCCACAGAGAAAGTGACATTGGAGGCCTTTATGAAGCAGCAATCTGAAGTACAGCTCCAACGCCACAAAACTATACTAGAGACGTGTGCAAAACATCCTCACCTAAACATGGGCGGTATTAGCTCCACTCTAACAGTTAATAGCCATTTAATTGTGGTCGACAAGTATAAAATTCTGTACTGCTACATTCCAAAGGTGTGATTAAAGGGACACGTTGCCTGAGCTTGGGCGCTTTGGGCTGTAACAAGCGTGTGTTACTGTACACGATCCGTAATTGTGTTTAGTCAAAAAGTTGGTTGTTGTACAAAATGGCGAGGGATATTTGTGTCAATCTTTATATTCTACTTTTAAAACATCTTTCCAGCCATATTAGTTTCTTAACAGACGGTTTTATAGCCAAGCATTAATTCCTTCCTCGAAGTGCATGTTAATTATGCGTCATTATTGTGCTTGCTAACAGGTCGGGTGCACCAACTGGAAGAAAACGCTAATGGTGATGGATGGTTATGGGAATAAAACAGAAGATATCAAAATTGGCATGGCCACCAAATGGGCCTCAGGAAGAAGCTCCTAAGAAGCTACAACCAAACAGAGCAGACACGCCGTCTCGAAAGCTACACCAAGTTCCTCTTCACACGGCACCCATTTCAACGCGTCCTGTCAGCGTACTTAAATAAGTTCGCAACCATGGGCGTCTACAGGGGGTATCGGCCTTACCAAAAGATTTCCAAGTATATTATGAAG
The DNA here is from genome assembly GCA_021014325.1 of Plazaster borealis. NCBI lineage: Eukaryota > Metazoa > Echinodermata > Asteroidea > Forcipulatida > Labidiasteridae > Plazaster > Plazaster borealis. The sequence continues at coordinate 3,879,561 of CM037475.1, read as the reverse complement.
AAGTTCCGGAAGGATGCAACGCCCGTGCAGCTCAAGACTGGCGAGAATATCACGTGGGTTGAGTGGACTTCTTACCTGACCGCATCTCGCAACAATTTGTTGAACGAACACTGGAAAGAGTTCTTTCAACTTTGTTCTCCTGCAAAATAAACTACGACTACATTGGCAAGTTAGACACCGTCTCTGATGATTCAAAGTACATTCTGGCAAAGTTGGGTGTTCCGGAAAATGTTTCGTACCCGTCCAAAATAGTTGGTCACGCGACGAATAGTTCTCAAATCTTTGAACACTATATGAGTCAGTTAAGTCAAGAAAAACTTAAAAAACTATGGGAGGTGTACCAGTTGGACTTTGAGCTGTTTGGATATCCCAAACCCCAATTCTAATGAATGTAAACAGCCTGGATTCCATTGTCAGCACGCCGTATCGACCATCTTGTTGCTAGCCCTTAGAATAGAGATCCAATAAACAACAAATGGCTCATCAATTTGTTGACTTTAATACAAGCACGCTTGTTAAAAACTTCCGATTGAAAGTTTTCAATATAGAATAAAAAATACATCTCGAAGTTTAGCAATTAATTCTATTAGTACTAACAGATAACGCTATTGTATTACACATCCAGGTGTGTAAATACCTGCAAGCGGGTACCTCCTATTGTCCTTCTATTGTTTGTACCCTAACTTTTTTGCAACGGCTCTCATTGGTTTTGTGCACACTTTCCAACTGGGGACGTTTATCCAACCTGGAACCCTATTGTCCTGTTTTGTTATGTCTCCGGTTTGAACGTGTATACCCCCACCACGCCACACACATACCTACCCACACACACACACTATGTGTAAAGTGTGAACCGAGGACTTCTCTTTGTTCTCCCATTGTTTGGACATAGTTTTTTTTAGCGACGTCCCCATTGGGTTTGTACACAAAAACGAAGCGAGGACGTCCTCGCTCTGTCAAACACCCGGATCCCTTTTGTTAAAGTCCTCGGTTTGAATGGAGAGACACGCACACAACCTTACGGACCGGGTTTGTGTAGTCCTGCTTTTGTTGTTCTATTATTCCCTTTTCTATATAATTCTCTTGCCATTGTTCCATTGTGTAAAAGACCCCACAGTAAGCTCAAGTGTGTAAACACCTGCAATCGGGGACCTCCTATTGTCCCTCTTTTGGTTGTACTTAAACTTTTTGGCAACAGTTCCCTTTGGTTTTGTACACACTTTCCCACTAGGGACCTTTACCGAACCGGGGACCCTTTTGTCCTATTTTATTCTAGGTCTCCGGTTTGAATGTGTATACAAACACAATATCAGGTTTGCGGAGTCCTGCTATTGTTGCTCTATAATTCCCTTTTCTAAAGAATTCCCCTGTAGGTGTCCATGTTGAACAAAGAAAAATTGGTGGGGTCCATTGCTCCCATATTGCGTAAAAGACTCCACAAGGGCCCTGCCGTGAGCCCACAGTATGTGGTGCAAACACTCTGTGGATATTCCTTTGTTCTGTGCACTTGAGAAAAAAACATATTCTTCAACACTATAAAAAACACCGTGTGGACGTGTGTAAGTCCACATAGCGTTTCAAGTCCTTACAGTGTGTGGACCTCTTTTGCTTTCATCGGTGCGTATGTAGAGCCACATACAAACCATTAGTCTACCTCGTGAATCAATGACTTATCTTTATATTCTTTCATTGTTTGTGCTCCCATTTTAAAAATTTGTAACCAGTGATAAACACAAAATTGTCCGTCTGTTGTTAGATGTGCAATGGGATGAAATTGCAGGCGCCCAATTTTTGTATATACTCCTAGATACCTATGTCCAGCTCGGACTAGGGCGACTCTAGGAGTGGGTGGTTGACTGGTGGTGTGTGATGAGTGGGTGATTGGTAGCAGGCTATGCAACCAATCACGGCACATTGAGGAAGGGTTGTCCAAAGGTCAGTGACCATACCCAATAATTAAGTGTTTGGGCACTTGGCCACTGGACTCCCACTGAGGAAAGTTGTAAGAATTAACCCTTTGATTTTAGTTTTATGCATTTATCTTTCTTTAATTTACTGCAACTAAACTTTTTAGTCAGTAATCATGTTGATCGTGGTGTTGCTCTATGGTTTGATATATCTTTGATTTTACTTTCTTGTTTGCTTTTTAATCTTTTGCATTTACCCTTATTTCAGACTTCTTGAAAGTCTACCTAATAATGTTTGTATATAGTTATTGCTTAGGTGAAAGAAATTCTTCTTCTTTTTAAATAGTTTATTCTAAAATCTTTTTTCATAGTAGCAATGAGTCATTGAAATGTCTTGTACCTAGCCTTACCACATCCAAGGAGTGTTCCTTATTGGCTTCCAAGTAATCCCTGACTGCACTGGTCTGGGCAGAAGGCACGCACCAATTATTAGCCGATGAAAACTCAACAATTCGCTTGAACAAAACAGTACGTTATAATGCTGGTATAATCAGTATATGGGTAAATTTGTTATATAATACGGAAAAAATCATATGGAAAAATCTGCCAAGTGTTGTCAAAATTCATCTTTGTTAAAAGAAAACCCACAGCAATCTCAGCTTGTCGATCGGATGCTCCAGCCGTCCAGATAGAATGTAATGATCACATATGTTTGAATGCCTCGTGTACGAATCACTATAATGCTACGTGCACCATCAGCCGATGTGGTCATTGTCACGTTATCTTCACCGACGATGAAGGGGAGGAAGTAGATTGCGGGAACGACCAAAATGGTGCAGAGCCGTATATTGAGAGAGTTGCGACAACTTGCGATTAGAAGCCATTTTGTCTCCAAAAAATGCATTGGCGAATACAGGGTGCCAGACTAGTCTGACCATTGGGTTGTACTGCATTTTGGAACAAAATGGCGTCCAGCAACCACGTGACCGGAGAAAGCTGGTCCCTCCATGTCGCAACTCTCTCAATACACAGCTCTGAAATGGTGAGAACAACATCGCCCTCTGTTGACGGTTATTAGCAATGTTGCCCTCATTCCTCAAACTGCAGCGATCAAATGCTGCTGTCAAGGCAGTATTTCAAAACAAATTACAATCTAGCAGTTTTCCGTTTTTTATAAACCTAAAGTAACGTTCATATCCATGTTACTTTACCGACAAAGGTCGCGACAAATTTCACAAATTTTTTCAGTAAAAGATTACAAAATACTTCCACAATTTGGTTATTTTTACTCGTTTAGATATGACTCAAACCATTTTGTTGTTCATTTATTTGCTTATTTCAGAGTGATCCGCATGGCAGAACAGCATCCGGGGTATATTAATTATACTTGGCATGGCAGCGATAAAATATGTTTACGTCCAATCAATCTTTTCAAAAATAAACACCTTGACCCAGTGTTGTTTTTTAAAGGCAGATTTTCTGGCGTTGATATTTTTCGTAGGTTGCTTTTCGCATTTTTGTTTTCTTCGGCGGAGATGCAAAAACAGCAGGCATGATATTTGTCGGCTTTGAAAGACTTTTCAGGCTATTTAATTACAAAATCTTTCCAAGGACAAAACAAGACAAGAAACAAAAAGAGAGAGAGGGGGGAAAAAGGAAGTAAATTAGACTGAGGCAGGAAGAATATCACGCCTGAAATAGTTTGATTGGTATTAAGATATAGCAAACTCGTATTTTTTTAAGGTTTTCCCGGGCATTTTTGGCAAAAGAGCAACCTAATTAAAACATTTATTTTCTTCTTTTTTCTAGTGTAAAGCAATCAGTGAAAATATTTATTCTGAAATTGTGATAATATATATTAAATAAAGTAGTTTAATATACTCTTCTTCTCTTGCTCTGATAAAAAAAACCCCAACATAACCTTCAAGAGTAACAAATTAATTATTTCATCGAGGATAAAGAACGTAAACAAAAAATGTCAAACAATACTAACATAACAATTTGTTTCGCAAGTTAACCTATGGGTAGATTTTAGAATTATAAAAAAAACAGTTTGGATGTTGATTTAGTGGCGGGATAATAATATTCATAATTCAAAAACATCCTAGAGTACAACAAAACCATCATCAGTTTCATGACTGGTGTCTAAAGACTTAAAGGGTTACCCCCCACAATAGCCCTGCGCTTGTTTATAAACACAATTGTTTCACTGACGATGTAATAAAAGGATGTAGGGTTCTAAATAAATAGCGTTTGACTGATACGAGTCTATACATCCATGCAACAATTCACTCTTTAGGCTACAGTAGTCAGTACTATCTAAACCTTAGGCCTCAGTTCTGTTCTATTGAAGTTATAACGGATATACAAAAATGCAATAAACCATAAATTGTTCCGCTACTCACGTGTTCTTATCTTATGGTTTGATGTACAAACAGTAAGCCCGTCAACAAGGGACACAAATAGAACCACACAGTAAATTTTTACAGTCTACACATCATTGGAAAGTTCGTTAAAAGTTCAACAAACGCTACACAAAAAGTGACCTCATTTGACCTCGACTTCCGGTTCAAACCGGAAGATGAAATTGTATATTTAAAAAAATCAGAACTCCTGAACCACACATTGGATTTTTATAATCTATTACATCATCAGAAAGGGCTTCAAAGATTTAAGAAACGCTACACACTGTGACCTCATTTGACCTTGACTTCCGGTTCAAACCGGAAAGTGAAAGTTAATGTTTCAACAAATCGTTGGAGGTTTACAATCCATACATCATCTAAATGCCTTCATAAACTAAACACGCGCTACACAAAATGTAACCCCTATTTGGCCTTGACTTCCGGTCCAAACCGGAAGTTGATGTTCAATTTTTGAAAAATTCATAACTCCTGGACCAGGCATTGGATTGATTTGGTAAAATGTTGTGACCTTTTCATTCAATCACTCCCACGAACACCTTGTTTTTGTCACATGACAAAAACTGAATGCCTAGTTTTTTCTCTTAATACTTCTTCTTCTTCTCCCCATTTGACCCCATTTGACCTTGACTTCCGATTTAAACTGGAAGTTGAAAATTTCAAAAAATTAATATCTCAAGATCCACTCATAGTTTAGTCAAAGTTTTTATATCAGGTTGTAGGTCCTTGAGCCTGCTCGATCTTTTGCACAGACATAATACCAGTTTGACCTTAACTTCTGATCGAAATCGGACGTTAAAGCCCACGTTTGATACTGCAAATCGCTGCGGCTGATTGTTCCGCTACATTGATCATACAAGGTTCAAAGTCCAGAAAGCCTGTGTATAGTCCCACATTTAAACCGGAAACGTATGACGTGAACACGTAGCCACTGTACAACAGGCAGCCATACATTGTGTGCAAATTTGGAAAGCCCATTGAACATTATTGCATTGTTTATTCTTGTACGTATTAACACGTTGTCGCGAACATACAATCTCAAACTCATTTAAAGTTCAGTGTGAATTTATTTCCGTTTTGCCCGTCTGATGGCTCAATGGAAAACAAGGAGTAGAAGAGGAGGTTTCACTGAGATGTCCACCTGCTTTAGTGATTTGTATGACTTTTAATAACTAACAAAAACTTAAACCAAAAAAGAACGACATTGGTTCGCTTCTCATCAAACACCGACACCCATATCACGTTGATCGACGTGACCATGCCTGCCAAAGGCGTTCTAGGCCCGCTGAGTTTGCCCTTCAGACACGGTGATTACACTGCGGTAAGCTTTATTTCAAAATCATCGTTAAAAAAGAGGGGGCATTCCTTATTTCTTCTACAATCATGTTGATATGTTTCATCCGTAAACTTGCCAAGTGGTGGGTTTTTTTAGCTTACAAAAAAGTTTATTAATTTGATCACGGTATGATTTCTAACTGTCGGATTTGAATTGATGCTAAACTACCGTTCAGGTATATGTACATGTACTGTGTGTGCAAAAATCATATCTCGTGAATCAAAAGGGTTTTGACTTTTCGTTGAATTTTGCGAAAAGCCCCGTGACGTCATCATTCTCGAGTAAGTCCGTGTGACGTCACTTGTTGGAGTGCGGTGTTTTACCACTTTGCAGTATATTTCGTGACCCATTATATTACTATTACAGATGCCTGTACGGAACAACCAATATTTTGTCAAGTTTTTAAGTTGAGAATAAAAATGTATACAATTTTCCAAAACTAGCATTGCGGCCTCCATTTGTCTATGATTCGGATATATTGCCCGTAGGCCTACACCTACCAACGGCACACAGAATGCTGGCATATAATCCCAGCACACAAGAAACTTTGTTAATTAACTAAATTTATTTGCAAACTATCGCATTCCCATCCACAAACAACGGTGTCCTAGTTGTTTACGTTAGAAGCTAACTCCTAGTCCTAAGCTAACTTCCACAAATGACGTCACATGGAAGCGCACCCCAAACGGCAGAAGTGTTTTTAGTTTTTCAAAAACTTGAGGTTGGGGCCTAATTTTTTGATTGATAATTACGAAAAATTCAGAAGTGTAAACACATCAAAATTACAATTAAATGACAAACAAATACATGATAAACAAGTTTAAATAGCATCCCCGTTCAAAAATTCTCGCTCAAGTAACTGTTTGAACTAACCATGTACTTAGACTGTAGTGTGTCAATGAAACCGCAAAGGTTTTGGGGATGATGACGTCACCGATGACGTCATAACATTAAGTCAATGTTTAATATTGACAACAAATCATATCTGAAGAACCATAATTGCTACACACAAGATATTTGGATCATGTGAAAGACCTTGTATTTTTTTTAAAATCTTACAAAAGCACCCTTTCCAAGCTCATATGAACTTGAAACTTCACATATAGTTAGATATACATTAGGAGATAAAACCGCTTTAGTTACGTCATAATGACGTCATCAGGTGTCAAATTACAAGCCATTTAAGGTAAACAAGTGACCATATGCGAATGCCTGTATGTCCCCGAATATTACTGCTACAGTATTTTTATTTGGGCATATGATAAATCAAAACACGGGCAACATTTGAAAAGTTAAGGCCAAATTTACATGACCTTTACTTCCGGTCGTAACGAAAGGTCAAAGTTTGCATTGGTGTAATTCTTCAAAAAACACTTTCCCGGCAAAAACATTAATTTCTGTTTATCAGATCAACTTTAAATTTACACCATATAAGGAACTTGATAAAACCTCAATCAAGTAGTTGTGACGTCATGATGACGTCATCAAGTGTTGAAATACAGTAAATCGAAGTTTAATCATTTAAAAATTCATAACTCAAGAAGTACATAAGCTATTATAACAATCTATACATCATCGGAGAGGTCTTGACAAATGTAGCAAATACTACACAGAGTCTTATACCGTTTGACCTTGTCTTCCTGTTCAAACCGGAAGTTGAAAACTTCACAATTCATACTTTAAGAAATACTCGTACTTTTTACATGCACATTACTCACAATTTTTACATCATGTTGTAGATTTTTAAGCCTTTTTAAAATTTTCCACAGAGATGTTACCTTTTTGACCTTCACTTATGGTTGAAATTGGGTATACCTTGACCCGCTGTCAAACCGCGGGAATAAACTGCATTGTAAACACACACAATACGCGATCTAAACCAGTTAGACGGTGAGCGGCTGCTTGCTCCATTGACTCAACCGCAAGGTTCAAAGTCCTTCAAAATGCTTGTAGCCTAGTCTCTTTTCAAGATTCGCGCAACCTGATTTTGACATTACGCTTTGTTAGTCTCTAAAACAGCCGTCCGTGCAAACCTCGCTAACAATCAAATGTCAGATTTTTTTTAAATTCATAATTCAAGAACTACACAACCGATTTTTCAAAAAATGTTCAGTTATAAAATCCTTGGGCGTTAGAGATTAGCCTCGGGTTACCGTGACCCCATGTTGACCTTTACTTCCGGGTCAACCGGAAGTGAGACCATATCTCAAGAACAACACAACCGATTTCAAACTTTTTTTCAGTTATAGACTCCTTGGGCATTGGAGATTAGCCTTGGGTAACCGTGACCCCATGTTGACCTTTACTTTTGGGTCGGAAGTGGGACCATATCTTAAGAACTACACAACCGTTTTTCAAACTGTTTTCAGTTATAGACTCCTTGGGCATTGGAAATTAGCTTTGGGTAACCGTGACTCCATGTTGACCTTTACTTCCGGGTCAACCGGAAGTGACACCATATCTCAAGAACTACTCAACCGATTTTCAAACCTTTTTTCAGTTATAGACTCCTTGGGCATGGGAGATTAGCCTTGGGTAACTGTGACCCCATGTTGACCTTTACTTCCGGGTCAACCGGAAGTGACACTATATCTCAAGACCTACACAACCGATTTTCAAACTTTTTTCAGTCATAGACTCCTTGGGCATTGGAGATTAGCCTTCGGTAACCGTGACCCCATGTTGACCATTACGTCTGGGTCAACCGGAAGTGGGATCATATCTCAAGAACTTCACAACCGATTTTCAAACTTTTTCAGTTATAAAATCCTTGGGCATTGAGTTTTTACAACTTCACAAGCGCTACACAGAGTGTGGCCCCATTTGAACTGGACTTCCGGTTCACATGATCAGAAAGGTCTACTTCTCACGGAAAAACTGCATTGATTACACACACAATACGCGATCTAAAACCAGTTGGACGGTGAGCGGCTGCTCGCGCCAATGAATCAACCGCAAGGTTCAAAGTTCTTTTAAACATGCTTGTAGTATAGTATCTGTTCAGGGTTCGCTCAACCTGATTTTGACATTACGCTTTGTTAGTCTCTAACACAGCCGTCCGTCCAAACCTCGCTAACAATAAAATGTCAGACTTTTGACAAACTCATAACTCAAGGACTACACAATGGATTTGTACAACATATACGTCTCATCATGTCCCTCCCGGAACCGAACACCTTGAGTTTGTGGTAAGACAAACTCTGAATCTCTAGTTTCAATTTATTCTCTGGACGGCTGCAGCGACCCTACCAACGTTCAAACATTCGTTTCCTTTCATGTTCTTCTGTATACACCTTAATAGGAGAAATAAAATAGAAATGGACTTTTTTACGTAAGAATGGAGTAAGAAATCAATATATATATTTGGTTTGCGGTAACACCATGTGTATATCTACTTGCTAGATAGATTTTGTTCTTTGAGAACTTGTCTTGCTTTTTATTCTACTGTCGCGGAGTAGAATATTCGGAATTCGTGAGACTTTTCAGTTCTGAAAACAACTGTCCTGCTTATTCACTACTACCTGGGCGGGAGGTAGGAAATCGGGCGGGACTACTACTCTAGCTATGTGGATCGGGGGGACTTCTCGTTAGCTTGCTCTAGTCATCGTCAGGAGACTGAAGAGTGTAACATGTTTGTCCATTTGTAGGGGTTCAGAGGTTTCAGTGTAGAGTCAGTCACTGCTCTGGTTGGCTGGCCCAGGGCTTTTGTGAGTGTTGCCCGTTGTGTGGGAAAGCCCTGTGTAATGGGGCGTGTCAGTAGACTGTGGGATGCATTGTTTTTAAAGGGTCTGTACACGTTTGGTAATTGGAACCCACTGTTTGTTTCGATCCTATAATTCTCAGATTCAAATTTTTGGGGATAAAAGGTGATATCTTTTTCCGCAGTACTTCGTGATGAAAAGTTTCTAAGATTTCAATATCCGAAGCTGCGGTACTTCTAATCAAGTAAGTTTTTGTTGCCATTAATTATCAGAGTCATTACCAAACGTGTACGATACCTTTAACCCTTTCAGTACCAACAGATACTTGCAACTAATGCAATGCTGACCAGAGAAATTTCATCGACATGACTACTTGGTTACCAAGAGTATTTTGTACAGTTTTAGGTTACAGCGCCCTCACAAGGCAGATTGGGGTTAGCCTAGGTCCTTGTCACAGAATATTGACAATTAAGTATATTATTAAATGACTGTTTCCTTTGGCATATTGCCTTTGACTAATTAATTGCCTTAAAAATATATTTGAGGTTTGGTATTATGACCAATAAATACCAAATTGAGTAGTTTCAATGTGAAAGGTTAACATTTCTAAAGTTGCTGTTCATACCAATCTGCACAGGGCTCAAATTTGGGGAGAAAATCCTCAAGACTACAGGGCTTGAAGCTCAAAATCTTTACTGGACCAGACATTTTTTTACAAGACCTGATTCAAAATGTGAAAGAAAAAAAAAACTTGCTGCCACAGTTTAAGTTGCATTTGACTGTTTTTATATGAACCCGAACTGAGACAAGTAAAAGAAGAGTATACTTGATTACTCATAGAATTGAAAGATAATTTATTAGACCCAAAGTAAACACTTGAACATTATGTGTTTCTGTTATTCAATTGAAAAAGACCATCGGACTTGTTAGGTCATAAGTTTACTGGCCCAACACTAAAATTACTGGCCTCGGGCCTGTGGTCCAGTGTAAAATTCGAGCCCTGCTGCATGAAAATTATTTACCTCGGAAAATTGGTTTCTGAAATCTAAAATAAACAGAAGGTTTTAATAATGTCCTTTCAAAGCACCATCCCCCGCCTCAATTGACACCTATCATGAACCAATATGTAAAAGTGCAATTGTTTTTCTTTTGAAGCACCATCCTCCCCACCCCCCACCCGCCTCAATGTCGCCCCATCCAATGTCGCCCCTAGCAAAGTCGCCCCCAGAAAATAATTAAGGATTCTTATGGTAATATAATGGCTTAATTATTGTATTGGAAAGAATATTAAGTAAAGCCTACTTATAGTCTTCTTGAGTAAAAATGTCATCAAATAATAATAAACTCCATGCACAAAATTTACATAAGTTTCTCAATTATTTTATTAACGTCGCTCAATTCAAATTATAACACCAAACAAATACTTAATAAACGTTATGGTACCGCACGGGTACTTCAATGGGCGTGTTCTCTAGAATTTCATGCCGACGGTGGGCCACATTATAACATGTCTGTCAAAGTAGACAAAACTCAGCGGTGGCTACGAGTTCGTAACTATTTAGGTCATCATGACGGACTGTCCGTAAACTTTTCTGCAACCCACCATAACTACTACAGTGCATGGAAATATGTAACTTAGACTGACAAGGCATCAATTGACACCTATCATGAACCAATATGTAAAAGTGCAATTGTTTTTCTTTAGAAGCACCATCCTCCCCCCACCCGCCTCAATGTTGGAAACTTGGGTTGGCGTTCATAGGATTCAACATTCAATATAAACATAAAATAAACAAGATAAGTTTGATTACGCACAATATGAACTGGAACCAAATTCTGCTAAAATCAAAACAACTATTCGTCACCACCTATCATGAACCATTGTACTTTCGAAGTACCATCCCCCCCGCCTCAATGTTGACTGGCATGCGCTTGTGGGATTCAACATTGTAGCGGGGGGGGGGGGTTCCGAAAGTATTTAAAATTAATCGCTTGGTGTGGAAATTCTCCAATCATGGTATAACAGCTTTACAAATTTTTACATAATTGGCTTTATACATTGTTTAATTGTTTACCAAATTTATCGCTTGGTGTGGAAATTCTCAAAGCATGGTATAACACACATTGGCTTCAAACATTGCTTACAAATCATGCGCGTTTGTTTTCTGTTAGAGGTCGAACTGCATACAACACAGTTGCGTTTCTTCCCGCCAACATTCGGACCAGGAAAGTGCTGAGTTGAAAGGGCGTTTGAACCACTGGACAGTTGACTGGCATGCTGAACTGGGTTGTACTCCAAGCTTGAAATAAGTGCCTCTATCACCTTGACCCGGAAATCCAAAGTAGACAAGCTCTTGTTTGTATGGATGCTGTTGTATAGGACACTAGCATTAAGCAAACAGATATCTAGGATTGAGATAAATACTCGTTTCCACCATTTTAGTGTTCTGTGGCTGTGAGTATAGTAAGTGCACAATTGTGCTGCCAGATCCGTGCCTCCCATGTTTTTATTGTAATCGTTGACTATGCTCGGTTTTTGGATATGACGAAATCCTGTTGAAGTTTTCCGGCTGCGAATCTTTTTACTAGTGACACTGCAATCGCCATAGTTTGCCAGGAGAGTGACACGTTTTGTGTCCTGCCACATAACGCATAGTTGGCCTGCTTTCCGATAAAATTGGGGATCTGCTCCGCTTTTCATGGGGAACTTTTTGGGGTTTGCAACATCAGGTATCCCTAGGGTGGTATAGCGCACAGTTCCACAAGCTCGAATCCTAGCTCAGACAATTTGGAGAAAAGAGCCGGGCTACTAAACCAATTGTCCATGTAGATGCAATGTCCTTTATTTTCAAGTCCCTGCAAAAGGTTCAAGACTACCTTGCCTGGTGCCCCAAGATCGGATGGATGGTGTGTCTCAGGATAACTTACAGAGGACTGTCCTTGTGGGGACCTGGGCTGAGATCCTGTGAACAACTCCCAGGCACATGTGTACCCTGTGTCTGATTCGTTCAATGAAAAACATTTCAATCCCCATTTGGCGGCCTTTCGTGGCATGTACTGCTTGAAGCTGAGTCGTCCTTTGAACTTTACCATGCTCTTGTCCGGTGAAAGGCTTCGTCCAGGCTGGTACACCCGGAGGAATGATGGAAGTACAATGTTTAACAGTGGGCGTAATTTTGAAAGTTTGTCACGGGGAGAGTCGTCCTCCACATCTCTGTTATTGGCGAGGTGGAAAAATCGAAGGATTGCAGTAAATCGGTTACGAGCCATGGTTGCTGAGTACAGGGGACTTCGTAGAATTTCAGACCTGGACCAATGCATGGAGTAACGAGGCCTTTTGTTGATTCCCATGCAAAGAAGTAGGGCCACGAATGCCATCATTTCATGTACATTAGTTGGTCTCCAAGCACGCTGATTTTCTCCACCCGCACCCAAAGTTTGATCAGCATAACGATTTGTCTCATCTACCATCATCTGCCACACTGCTTCACAAAAGTACAGTTTGAAGATTTGTATGGGGGAGAACGAACTGAAGTCTTCTGTAGCCCCGGTGTTTGCTGTAAATTGCACAGGCGGTCGCCGGGTGTAAGACTTGGCTTCACGCCATCCACACCGGAAATTCGGCTTCTTGGTCTTGGATGAACCGGATGGTGTCGATGTCGAGGCGATGGGCTCATCATCACTGTCTTCTTCCGACAAATCATCAAGTGGTGAATCTTCGTCAGCGGACATGTCCGAACCGCTATCAGCAAAGATTTCATCCAAAATTTTTGCATTTTCATCGGCCATGTCAGAATCTAGGACTGAAGAATGCGTGGATGCTTACTGCAATTGTCAAGGATTGGACGCGGGTAGGTGTTTTAAAGTTGCCGGGGTGATGCACGCACGCGCGGGGCCTGCATGCATGGGATTGAGGGCGCAATTTACATTTTGATAAATTACTGTCGGTGCGTGTGCCAGTGAGCCTCCATGGTAAACAAGAGAGGAAATAGTCAGGTGCCATAGGGACTCGGTGGTCATTAAGTGAAATGCTTTTTTGAGCAAATTTTGCTCGGCGGTACTGAAAGGGTTAACATAGATATACAAAATGTTTGCACACGGAGATACCACAATTTAGATCCAGGCAGCGCATTTTGTGGAGAATACTGGAACTGTACCTCAGAACATGCAGGTTCAACTCCCGCCTTGTAAATTAGCTTCACACAGACTTAATATTAAGTGTTTCTCTTGTAGTTAACTCAAATCATCGGACATCTTGTTATAGTTTTTTTCTTTAGTTTCATTTACACACGTTTTCAGAAATCGGAATCCTGCCAAAATGTTTAAAGTTATAGGGTCACAGATTGGTGAGAATCACTGCAGCTCTTGATATAGTATAAACTATTTTAAGAAAAGGATTCCCTTTGAAGTAATATGGTTTGGATAATTTCAAACCCCAAAACATTTGAATCTGAGAAACGAATCATATAATTTTTCTCAGATTTCTGAGGGCTAGTGTCTGCTCGCGAATGCTGCAGCCGGAGATGCGGTTGGTACACGCCATCAGCTCACTAAAATGTGTGTATTTGACGTTTGTGTGAAAATACGTTTGTTGCTGTTTTCTCAGCAAATATACACTTCAGCAGAAACTTTCACATGTGACTTTTATTGTGGCTTTTTAAAAATTTGCATAAAAGATAAATCAGCAAGACGTTGAAAAAACAATCTATGACCCTATCAGCATGCAAAGCAAGTGTTGTAAATTTTACCTTAGTACTGACCGTCAAATAACGTAATTTGTAAAATAGTAAATTAGCTGTGTATATATTGTTTCTCACAAACCCTGTTGATATAAGACAAAAACAGTTCAAAGTGAGAATGTGGTGCTTGAACACTAAAATTAAAACCAGTTATTTAGATTTACCATTACCTGGCAGCATCGTTACCAAACAGTTGCATGTAAATTAATAGCATTTCCCCAAAAATACATCTTATTACAGGAATCAACATGTCTTACCTTGCAACACATGGGTTTTACGAGAGAGCGCATAACTCACATAATAATTTCAATTTTATTGAGCTGGTTCAGCAGACAATAAGCAAGGTTGGTGTCTGCATTGTTGTTTATAAGTTTGTTGTTTTATAGAACTTTCAGAGTGTGGGTGGAAGAGTTTATGTGTCTATTTTGTAATTATTGTGAAACAAAATTTCAAATGACAAGGATCCATGTATGAGTTATATTATGAAAAAAATATTGAATGCATTTTTCGCCTCGTGAAATGGAGTAGCCCAGATTTCACCTCGTGATTATAATTCTGCGACAATGCGCTTACATGCAACCAGTCTTTGTATAATATTCTTTGTAGAAAGTGAGAAATTTATATCTCAGTGTTCTTATTTTTTCAATTCAATTCAAAGTAACATTTATTTCCACATTAACATTTGTAATTAGAGGATACAAATGACTTATAGATAATATGGAGGCATGTTCCGAGGAACAGCCTTAAGACAGAAAACCGAGACTAACAATAAACAACAACTAGAAAAGGGTGACCAAACAATGTGTATATACGTACTAGGTTATATAAAGCAATAATACTGGGAATTGAATAGTTAATGAGGAAACAACAATGGAAAACGTTTAAGCTTCTGTTTAAAAAGAGCAACAAATTACAAGCAGAAAGCGACGATGTTTGAAGGCAATTCTCATTAGTCTGATTATATCCGGTCACTGATTTTGCGCTGGCTTTGCAACCGTTTGGCTATTTTTTTATTAAATTTTAGTCCCTTGAACACTTTTGATCAATACTAATAAATTTAGACGCTGAAACAGAAGCGGTTGAGCTCGGTAAACGTGACGACGGAAAATAAAACTACCTGCTGTAGCCTCGTGTTTTACGCGTAGTTGTTCGCATGTTTAATCCACGAACCTTATTAGGTGAAAGACTAGTTGTGTCAGTTTATGTTACATAAAACCAGAGTTACTGTGGCGTGTGATAACCATGTTTCTTCAAAACATGAATACCATTCTGTTTCTTCTCTTGATATTTATGACAATGCAAAGCATTGTTATCGCCCTCTCCTCTTGTCCAACTGGCTGGGTAAAATGGCGTCATTCTTGCTACATCTTACTCCCTGAGAAGATGAACTGGATGCAAGCCGAGGCGACATGCAAGCGACCAGGGAGCAACCTCATAGTGCCTGATTCAAGAGAAGAAAACCACTTCATCTTCGAGTGGGCAGTGAAAGGGAATGACGGTGTGTGGATCGGCTGCACAGATGCTGCTCAAGAAGGAGTTTGGCTGTGTGGGGGTCAGCCTGCAAAATTTACCAACTGGTATCCAAAAAATCCACACAAAGACTCAGGGTTGAACTGTGCCCGAATGACAATATACAATGGTGGGGTTTGGTCTGATAACGTAAATTGCAAGAGTGACAACCATAAATTAGTTGCATGTGAGATGCCGGTCCCTGATGCCGTGTACCAATCCCTGCTAGGTCCCGATGGGCGTGTCTCTCAATACTGCCCCCTCAATCACATCATCGACAACCTGGCAGTAGAGGGTGTGGTTGCTTGTGGCTGGGCGTGTACATCAGATCCTCGATGCCGCTCTTTTAATGTTCGGCAGAGCAGCGAGAAAGAGAAGAAATGTCAACTCAATGACGTCACCTTTCTTGAGGACGATCACACCAACCTTAAGGATAAGGAGGGTTGTGTCTACTTTGAACTGTGAGTATTTTGTCATGCACCATGGTCCCTTTACCATCCTTAATCACTGATCACACTGACAAACAAACCATGCAGTAAGTACCTGGGAAAATCTAGTAGAGTATTCATCGTGATGTCTGGATTTGCATTTTTGGAAGGATAATATGCCTCATAGAAGATACTGACAGACTTTGTACACTGTAAAAATGAAGGGCAAAGAAGTTGATGGGTAATCTGAAAATGGGCAAACTAGGTAATAATTCGTGAGTTTGTTGGTTAATACTTTTTCCAACATGTGTGGCATTTTCCCTGTTGGTTAACTGAAACGAAAACACTAAACAAATGGTAAATATACTACATCAGTTGGGTATTATTTATCAGGTTTACCCATTATATAGCAAGACATTATTCTTCTGCCTCATCGTTGGGCATCTTTCCACATACAGTTGGGTAAAGTTAAACCACATGGGGTGCAAAAGCTTAAAAACGATCATTTCCAACATGGCGAGTGGAGGAGTGGCTGTGGCCGTGTCCTCTCTCTTAAACGAGCGGCGTTGCCCAGTGGTTATACGACCTTTTGAAGGTTAGTTTTTAACTAAATATAAAGTGTTGTTTCCTATTTAGTTGTACACAGTCGTGAAAGTGGCAGAGCAAGCAACACAGTGCTACTGCCATTGAATTATTTTCAGTTTTATCATGCCATTCGTGTACATGTATTGTAATGTTAAAACATTATGTGTATGTAAAACAACAATACACGAATGGCACTATCACTGCATTGCTTGCACTGCAACTGTCACGACTCAGCTAAACAGAAAACAAACGTTATTTAGTTAAAAACTAACCTTCAAAAGCATCTACAAACCACTGGGCAACCCCACGTTTTTGAGAGAGACGCCAAGGGCACAGCTCGCCACCACTCGCCATTGTGGAAAAAAATCGTTTCGATGCATGGACGTACGACACATCGCAGGAACTGTGAATCAAATGGTTAATTATATTCACCATTTGTTGGATAACACAATAAGTATTGACCCATGAAGTAATGATTGCCCAACTGCTACACAAAACCTTTCTACCAAATATTGGTAAAAAAAATCATCGCCCAATAAATGGGTAATTGATAATTTATCATATACCCAGAAAAAGGGTAAACATTTGATGAGGAAATATTACCCAATTATTTGGCAATCAGAGTGCCCAACTGAGATGGGTAAAAAAGTACCTAAAAGATGGGCATGTTGATAGTTTAAGCAACGTTGGGTAAAAAATTGGGTAAATTTTTGCCCATTATTTTTGCAGTGTACATGTAGGTATTTAATGTATATTTCTTAGACTCTCTTTTGTTTATTGAAAAAGTCACGTAAAGGACCGTGCGAGTCTCGAGCGTACTGGGAGATTTGTTGAACCACTTTGGTCCCTCGTATATTGCTTTAACGCGTGAAGGAGACAACTATAGCGCACTTTAACGGGTCTGTATACGTTTGGTACAATATTATTGGTAATAAAACTTAGGCATACTTGGTAAGAAGCACAGCAGCTTCTAATAGTATAAACATATTGAGAAACTTTTCACTTCAAAGAACTACGGTTATGGAAAAAGATATCCCTTTTTATCCCCCAAAATTTGAATCTGAGAAGCGTTTAATGGCAGTAACGTTTCTCAGATCGTGTATTCAAATTGCAGATTATTCATCCTGCTTGGACCATGCTTGGACATAACTGCTCCAGATTTTCGGCAATATCTCAAAAACGCTACCACCTTTTAAAATGAAATGTTCACAGGTTAGTTTTAAGGTATAAATCTACAACTATATAGGATTCAAACAAACAGTTGGTTCCAATTACCAAACGTATACAATCCCTTTAGGGCTGCATATAGCTAGGGTAAAATAACTTTAACGAGTCCTAATGTTCAAATACGCGCGAGATTCGCGCAGTCTGTTGCGAATATTGTAGTTATGGTGTGTTTTCGTAAACATATTTAAATATTTATGCGTTTGAATTATTGTGCACTCTTAAAGGAACGATATCATGGAATTTCATGAGCAGATAAGCTTATTTCTAACATTTTAACGAATTTCAACCTTGAGTCTAAATCACTGCAGCTGCAGTTGGGACCTTGATTCGTAGGGTTTGTAGCCTATACTGTTAGTGTAATATTATGTAAAACCAGCCCTGGAGGATGGATTAAAGATACCATGTCCAATTTTAGCCTGATCTGACCCGAAATCTTAGACTTTTAAATCTTAAATTGGCTATTAGATTCAAGAAAGTTTAAAGCAAGCTTTCGTTTAAGGTATTGCACGAAAAAGAATCCGCCTTTGATAAGTGGTAAGAATTTAAAAACTTAAAATGAATCCAAAATATGTCACTGGACTGATATCATGCACATTTCTGAAAAACAGGAAATTGTTACGCAGTATTTTCTGCTTAAAGGCACAACGTTTGGTAATTAATCAACATATACAATAGCATAAAAACTTACTTGGTAACGAGTCACCAAGTGAGAATACTGGTCTTTGACAATTACCAAACGTGTCAGTGCCTTTAAGCAGCTCTATGAAATTGGACCCTGAAGGGCAGCACAGGTCAATGTAGAAAGGGGTGGAGTTGCATTTCCTGCTGATTGCTTTAACCAATCAGGAGGTAGTGACCATGGCAACTGGGCCACCTTACAGCCAACAGCCAATCAGCTGTGCATGCTACACTGACTATCTTTGAATGCCACATGTGCATCTTTGAAAATAGGGGGGGGGGTTGGGGATTTTTCAACCCTCTTACAAGGCTCTCTGGGTGGAGCACAACCAATAAAACAAGAAATGCGCAAACACAAGTCTTTTATAACAACAAGTTGTCAAGTTATGTTTTGTACCAAAGGAAATTAACGCACTGTAGGCCTATGGGAACTGTAATTTATTATTACACTGTGATTTACTTGAATTAAAATATGTACCGAACAGGCTCTGCACTAAATACCCACAACATTTAAAATAATTCTCATCTCTGTAAAATAAAGACACTGTTGCTGTTTGTAAGAAAAATACAGTTCAATACATTAAAAGTATCGACAAAATACATGCATAATTTGAATCGTGAATTAAACCCCAAATCACTTTTATCAAACATCAGATATCGGACTTGTGAGATCAAAATTAATTGTTTTACTCACTTTTCAGAAACTATAGCGTTTTAGGTAAAAATGTTTCAAGTTTTGCCAATTTGACAATCTTAATACCATGTATAGTTATGTGTCAATCTAGGAACATTTATTTTTGCAGCCTATGTTCTTTGATGCATTCTCCTTCACTTGTATTTGTCTCTGTCTCCATTTGTCCACTACTATACCCTGATCTATATTGAGGGTTGCTCATTACAAAATTTAAAAAATATTATTACTTTAATCTGGGTTCCAATTTCATGAAGCTGTTTACCAGTAAGCACATTTTTGCGCTTACTAATAACAAATAAAACATGTGCAAAGAAGATAGTGACAGGGTGTGTGCGTTCACAGTGGATTTACATTGTTGCGTCACTCATCTGCTTACAAAAACCGCTGGCAAGCTAATTATGAAACAGAAACTCTGCTTAGAGTTGCTCCTTAAGCAGAAATATTGTCTGCTTACAGCCTTTTATGAAATTGACCGTTTTGTTAGCGCACTAAGTCGCTTCCAATGACTAATTTCATTGCATCACAATTACAGTTTTATCTTATTTTGACTGCCTGTTTGTTGTTTTGCTTCACAATGGTTGAATAAATAATCATAATAATGACAAATATGGAAAAGCCAGTTCGTCTTACTTGGTTTGAATCTTTTTTTTTGCTGTATTTTTGCTGTCCTCAGTCGTTTTAGCTTTCTATTTTGTCTAACCAAAGGTCAAGAATCTTGTTGTGACCTTCAAACTTGAAATAACCTTTGAACTTTATCCCCTTGAGGAACCATGGGACCCATATTGCATCATCTGGCCACATGTCACTGAACGGAATGGCGTCGAGGGGAAACCATTGCGGCCTCATTTCTGTCATTCAAGGAGAGATGGAGTCATTAGAATAAATATGATAGATGTTAAATTTGCATCGGGGATAAAGAATATAATTTGTGTTTTTACCCATACACTGATGTGTGTTATTAAGCACTGTATATTCAGTACTTTCTCGAGTCCTATGAAGAAATCCACAGGCATATTACTCGTGTGGGACTCAAACCCACAACCTTTGTCATTCTAGAGCAGATGTTTTACCACTAGACCACTGAGCTAGCAGGGGTTGCTAGAGGCAGTTTCAGTCTTATATTTTGGCAGCGGGTACCGCAATGATTTAATAGATGTTGTCTTTCATCTGTGTATGTGTAAACATACAAATAATGAGGGTATAGACAGTTCCAAATTTCCTCACAAAGTGTAAAGTCGGCCATCTTTACGAGCAATAATTATCATTTTGTTGAATGCACAACTATGCCTTATGCGTATACACCGCTTGCGGCACTTGGCAGGTTTAGCAAAAAGTGTTGAGTTCACAATATAAAGAGTGCGGTCAGTGATAGCCTTGATCAATGCGTTGGAGGAGTTTTGTTTTCATTTTAATTTTATTTTATTTGCACCGCGCTACCCGCGCCCGAGCTCCTCACCCGCCCGAGCTATGTACATGTGTCTGTAGCGTAGCTGTGTGCAGTAACAGTGCGCGTGAGCGTGTCTATCCATTGAACGAGGACTTTAACAAAAGGGATCCGGGTGTTTGACAGAGCGAGGACGTCCTCGCTTCGTTTTCGTGTACAAACCCAACGGGGACGTAGCCTTGTCCAAGGCTCTTTACTCAAGCACCCCGCTCTAGCGTTGGACGACGAACTGCATATACATACATGTATACGTGTACTGTCACGGTACTGTGTACTTGATATACAGTACTTGATACCGTGGGGTCGAAGCATGGTTTTTCGAGGTTTTTCAACCTCGTACCAAAAACGCTGCTTCGTTTGTACGAGGTTGAAAAACCTCGAAAAACCATGCTTCGACCACCGGTACCGTATATCAAGTACGCAGTACCGTGACAGTACATATACATGTATGTATGTATATGCAGTTCGTCGTCCAACGCTATTCAGAGCGGGGTGCTTGAGTAAAGAGCCTTGGACAAGGCTATTAGAACCGTGGACTTTTGGTCGCACAAAATGCAGTAGATATTTATTGATAAATTATTTAATACCATTTTACCCACAAAAACGTGCAACAAATATATTCTGAAGACAAAAAAACATTAAAACAATCTTATCGAGAGAGCTGGGAAAGTGTGGCGAACACCCAAGACCAAGGAAATAAGGACCAATCACCCGGCTCCAGAACCAGTGTCCGGTAGGCACGCCGCCGGGACACCAGTCGAGGAAAATAGCGACCCAAGATGGCGACCAAAAAAAGATGGCAGCCCAGTGGCATCCTCGTCCTCAAGGGGGGCGAGGTCACCGAGCGCAAGCGGACGGTCGGATCTCGCAGCGCCGCGGGAGGAAGTTGGCACCGATTTGAATAATATAGATAATTCACGAGCAAAGTATGGTGAAAACACACAGGTAGAAAAGAACAAGCGTCGCACTGTTTTGGTTTGGTTGTCATGGCACGATGACCTGTGTACGTGTCACCTCACGATCACGTGACGCGGCGGGCGGGTCGGGGGACCGGATGTGGCTTTTTACCGGGACGGCTTTTACCCAGGTCGCGTTCGCACTGGACACCGGGCAGTCGTGGGTCGGTTAAACTACCCATTCGGGTCGGGTAAGTTACCTGGGAGGGAACTTCCTGGGCTGTTCGAATTGGACTTAAAATAGTTAAGTTACCCATTTGCTCGGTTAGTTTACCCAAATTAAGTCCAATGCGAACAGGGATTTGTTCAGTCTGTTCATTATCGTTAAATTGTGACATTTATAACATCAAATAATATACAAAGATGTAAATAGAGGACGCAATGGGTGGCATACGCCGTCTGAGCACTAAATAATATGCAGAAAAAATATTGATACAAAGCTGTAATTGAGTTGTTTTTCAGATAACAATTATAATAACCAATATCACAGCGCAAAAATGGTGCACCAAATGGCTTGAAACGGGCATTCTTTTTTACAAAATTTCGAACTTCTGAGGGGGGGGGGGCACATCCTCCTCCCACCCACTCCCTCCTGCGTCGCTAACGTGACGGGCGGCGCTAACGCGCTGATGTACATTTTCTTAAACAAAAAAAAAGTTAAACAAATTCCTGGTTACGGGCCTGGACAAGCCCCATTCCATTGCCTTTTTTTATGTAACTTACTATTTTGTTATAAGATAATCTGGCCTGAGTTTAATTTTAAAAATATTTTCTGCATGTAAATGGAAAAATAATTTTAAAAACATTGACATTTTTCTCATCAAAGCGTATAAAATGTAACATTTTACTCTGAAATTTCCAATCACAAAAGTCCAGATTTCAAATGGGGGGGGGGGGTCACGGACAACAATTGGGGGCATGTGCCCCCGTGCCCCAGTTAAGCCACTGAGCACAAAACACCCAATCCGAAGGCAACGTGTCCCTTTATTATTCCTCCCATTGTGTAGAATCTCGGCCAAAATAAACAATTCGATGTTTTCTCTGGAAAACTACGACGCAATTTAATTAGTGGAGCTCACATATCCATGCAACGTTCGGGCATTTCGCATCATGGTTATAAAATTATACTGAAAACTATATTGATATTCGCTTAACCAAGTGAACAAAGCTTACGTAGAAGGTTAATAATTAATTATTATTAGTTTTATTATTTGGATGCAATCCTCATTAGTCCGTTTATATCAGGTTTTGTGTTCCCTTTGGCATAGCAACCGTTGGCTATTGTTGGTTAACAGTACCAATAAATTCAGACGCTGATACAGAAGCGATTAAACTCGGTATTAACGTGACGACGGAAAATAAAACTACCTGCTGTAGCCTCGTGTTGCTTGCCTGTGTACCAGGATTATTGAAAATACTTGATTTGTCAGTTTATGTTACATGAAACAAGAGTTTGGCGAGTGATAACAACGTGTCTGCAAAGCATGAATACCATTCTGTTTCATCTCTTGATATTGATGACAATGCAAAGCATTATTATCGTCCTCTCCTCTTGTCCAACTGGTTTGGTAAAATGGCGTCAGTCTTGCTACATCTTACTCCCTGAGAAGATGAACTGGATGCAAGCCGAGGCGACATGCAAGCGACCAGGAAGCAACCTCATAGTGCCTGATTCAAAGGAAGAAAACGACTTCATCTTTAATTGGGCAGTGAAAGGGAATGACGGTCTGTGGATCGGCTGCACAGATGCTGCTCAAGAAGGAGTTTGGCTGTGCGGAGGTCAGCCTGCAAAATTTACCAACTGGAAACAAAACCAACCAAGAAACAAAAACACTGACTTGAACTGTGCCCGAATGACGCAGATAGATGGACTTTGGTCTGATGGTAACAAATGCCAGGATGATGTCCATAGATTAGTTGCATGTGAGATGCCGGTCCCTATCGTGCCAATCTACCACACCCTGCTGGGTCCCGATGGGCGTGTCTCTCAATACTGCCCCTTCAATCACGTCATCGACAACCTGGCAGTAAAGGGTGTGGTTGCTTGTGGCTGGGCGTGTACATCAGATCCTCGATGCCGCTCCTTTAATGTCTGGCAGAGCAGTGAGAAAGAGAAGAAATGTCAACTCAACAACGTCACCCGTCTTGAGGACGATCACACCGACTCAAAGGATAATGAGGGTTGTGTCTACTTTGAACTGTGAGTATTTTGTCATGCACCATGGTCCCTTTCCCATCATTAATCACAGTTCAGACTGACAGACAAACCATGCAGTAAACAACTGGGAAATCCAGTAGAGCATTCATCGTGATGTCTGGAATTGTATTTTGTATATGCCTCATAGATAGATATTGACAGACTTTGTACCATGTACGTCTTTGATGTAGATTTCTTAGACTCTCTTTGTTTCTTGAAAAAGTCAAGTAATAGACAGTGCAAGTCTCGCGCGTAATGGAAGATTATTCTGGACCACGTTGGTCTTACGGATGCCCCCCCCCACTTACATTTCTCTTAACGCGTGAAGGAAACCAAACTCTCGTACTTAACCGGGTCCAAATGTTCGAATACGCGCGAGAATTGCACAGTTTACTGCATGGCGTGCTTTTGTAAATATATTTAAATACTGATGCTTTTGAATAATTCTGCACTCTTATAGGAAGGTTACCATGGAATTTTACGAACGGCTAACCTTATTCCTAACATTTTAACGAATTTCAAACTTGAGTCTAAATCAATGCAGCTGCAGTTGGGACCTTGATTCGCAGGGTTTGTAGCCTACTGTTTGTGTAATATTATGTCCTGGAGGATGGATTAAAGATGCTAGGTCATTTTTTGGCCGATTGGACCCGAAAATTGCGATTTAAACCTTAAACTAGCCGTTTTTATTGATTCAAGAAAGTTGCAAGCTTTTGTTTAAGGTATTGCACGAAAAAATAATCTGCCAGTGATTAGTGGTAGTTAGTTAAAAACTAAAAATGAATTATTGTCAGGATCCTAACATTATCTCACGTCCATCATCCATGTACAAACAAGTGTGCATGTATTTTGCGCAATGTCAGCGGCATATGCGAAAGTTTGTGTATGTTTTTGTTTTGTTTTAAAACAGCACCATCTGTCCATATTATTTTGGAAACAGAATTCTTTATTTTTTAACGATTATTTGGTAGAAAATCTGGCTATACAATTTTAAACTCTGCTGAAATGAGCAAAAGGATGAAGACACAAATTTATGTTGTATTGGAGAAATCTTTAAGATGTTTATCCACTCAATGCCTGTCATAAAATGACCTAGGCCCAATTTCATAGAGCTGCTTAAGCACAACAAATATGCTAAGCACAACAAAATTATGCTTACCAGAATAAGGTTACCAGCCAAAATACAATGTCTGATGTACCATCTGTCACCGGTATCCTGCTAATTTCTGCTAAGCAGGAATTTTTCTGCTTAAGCAGCTCTATGAAATTGGACCCTGAAGGGCAGCAAGGTCAATGTAGAAAGGGTGGAGTTGCATTTCCTGCTGATTGCTTTAACCAATCAGGAGGTAGTGACCATGGCGACTGGGCCACCTTACAGCCAATCAGCTGTGCAGGCTACACTGAATGGGCTAGGAATGCCACATGTGCACCTTTGAAAATAGTTATATATATATATATATAACATAGGGCTAGATAGCCAACATAGGGCTAGATAGCTCAGTTGGTAGAGCGCCGGCACGTTAAACCGGAGGTCGTTGGTTCAAATCCCACTCTAGTCAATTTTTCTTTGTTCAACCCAAAATCATCATATATATATATATAATATATATATATATATATATATAATGATTTTGGGTTGAACAAAGAAAAATTGACTAGAGGATTTGAACCAACGACCTCCGGTTTAACGTGCCGGCGCTCTACCAACTGAGCTATCTAGCCCTATGTTGGCGGTCTCACTATTTTGTCAATATCTATGTTCGGGGGGTGCCAGTCAGAAAGCCATTCAACCGCAAACTGCCGTGTAGCCAGGGATCACACCCATACGATACAACCTGGGAAGCGGCAGCCGGGGATCACCTTAAGGGGATGCGACTTTTTTTTATATCATATATCAAGTAATGGACCACAAGGGAAACTGACTGGGTAAATATTAAATGATTTTGGGTTGAACAAAGAAAAATTGACTAGAGTGGGATTTGAACCAACGACCTCCGGTTTAACGTGCCGGCGCTCTACCAACTGAGCTATCTAGCCCTATGTTGGCGGTCTCCCTATTTTGGCACGTTAAACCGGAGGTCGTTGGTTCAAATCCCACTCTAGTCAATTTTTCTTTGTTCAACCCAAAATCATTATATATATATATATATATATAAATTATTATTATTATTATTAATTATTATTATTATTATTATTATTTTTTTTTTTTTTTTTTTATTTTTTAAATATTTTTAAAATATTTTTTCCCCTTCTTTTTTTCCTGTACTCATACAAGGCTCTCTGGGTGGGGCATGCACAACCAATACGAAAAGATGCACAAACAAAAGTCTTTGAAAAGACAAGTTGTCAAGTTGTGTTTTGTACGAAAGGCTCAATGAAATTAACACACTGTATGGGGAACTGTAATTTATTATTATGCTGTGATTTACTTGAATTAAAATCTGTACCAAACAGGTTCTGCACTAAATACCAACAACATTTAAATTAATTCTCCTCTCTGTAAAAAAAAAACCTGTTACTGTTTGTAAGCAAAATACAATTCAATACATTAACAGCATTGAAAAAATGAATACATACCTTGTATCGTCAAATAAACCCCAAATTACTGTTATCAAACATCAGATTTCGGACTTGTGAGATCAAAATTAATTGTTTTAGTCACTTCTCAGAAACTATAGCGTTTTAGGTAAAAATATTTCAAGTTTGCCAACTTGACGATCTTAATACCATGTATTAGGCCCTATATGTATATCTAGGAAAATTTATTTGTTCAATCTTACTAATGTTCTTTGATGCATTCTTCTTTACTTTTATTTGTCTCCATTTGTCCACTACTATACCCCTGATCTAGATTGAGGATTGCTCATTACAAAATTTAAACAATATTATTACTTTAACCTGGGTTACAATTTTATAAAGCTGTTTACCAGTAAAGCAAATTGTTGCGCTTTCTGTAACAGAAACACATTTGTAAAGAAGGTAGTGACAGCGTGTGTGCGGTCACAGTGAATTTACATTGTTGGGTCACTCATCTGCTTAGAAGAACCGCTGGCAAGCTAGCATGCTTGTTTTGGTTTGTTTACGGTAAACATTGTTTATGAAACGGAAACTCTGCTGACCGTTGCTCCGTAGGCAAAAATTGTCTGCTTCCAGGCTTTATGAAATTGACCCTTTTTGACCGCATGAGGGCGCTATCAACGGCTAATTTCATTGCATCACAATTACAGTTTTATCTTATTTTGACTACTTGTATGTTGTTTTCTTGTATCAATGGCTGAATAAATAGTCATAATAATGACAAAGATGGAAAAGCCAGTTCGTCTTACTTGTTTTGCATCAAGCAAATTTGGTTCACACACGCCCTCACGCAGTCAAAAATTACTGCGAATTGGGCCCTGTTCCCTTTCTTAGCAACATGCTCCGTGTTTGGCTGTATTGTTGCTGTCCTCAGTCGGTTTAGCTTTCTATTCTGTCTAATCGAAGGTCCAGAATCTTGTCGTGACCGTCAAACTTGAAATAACCTTCTGAACTTTATCCCCTTGAGGAATTATGGGACCCATAATGCATCATCTGGCCACAAGTCACTGAATGGAATGGCGTCGAGGGGAAACCATTGCGGCCTCATTTCTGTTATTCAAGCAGAGACGGAGTCGGTGTAGGGGTAAAACCAAATCATTATAATATTCTTTATCCCTGATGCAAATTTAACATCTATTAGATTTAGATTGTCGCGGTACCCGCTGCTTAAATATAGGATTCGAACTGCCTCTAACTATCGGGCAATCTCGGTTGTCTAGTTGGTAAGACATCTGCTCTAGAATGGCAAAGGTCGTGTGTTCGAATCCCACAGGACTCGGGAAAGTACTGAGCATACAGTGCTTTACACACATCGGTGTACGGGTAAAACCGAATATAAAGGTGAATTTTTGTTGGAATATCCAAATGGTAAGATGTTGCCTACCTTTAGGAAACCGTGCTTTTTATTCAGCTGCACATATTTTATGAAATATTTGCTGACAACCTGACATTCGTAATTTGCACTCACTATAAAGTCTGTTCAAAACCCAACTCAAAACGTTCCTTTTAGAGAAGCTTTTGGTGATGTGTAATGTGTTTTTAATCTTTTCTGTTTTAGTTATCGTTCATCTGTGTGCGTTTATTACACTGCATATAACTTGGACGTACACTGTATTCTTCTTGTGTGATTTCTAACACTGGAATTTTAATGTAATACGCCCTCGAAAAGGCTGGTACTGGAGAGAGCGCAGTATAATGCAATAAATTATTATTTTTATTACTAAATCATGAATACCAATATACTTCTTCTCTAGATGAACACTCGTCCTCTCATCTTGTCCACCTTGCTTGGTAAAATAATTAATTAACTGTAAGCTCAGTAGAAAGTGAGCAAATTACTGATAGACCTGTTATTATTAGTGACAATCTTTGCGTCTCATCAGTCTGATTAATTTCAGGTCACGTTTTGTTTGTCCGCCGATGGCATCGCAACCGTTTGACTATTGTTGGCTAAATTTGACTCCTGAATACTTTTTAATAATACTACCATCCAAGCATTGAAAAAGTGACAATCTTTGCGTCTCATCAGTCTGATTATTTCAGGTCACATGTTTTGTTTGTCCGCCGATGGCATCGCAACCGTTTGACTATTGTTGGCTAAATTTGAGTCACCTGATTCAAGAGAAGAAAACCATTCATCTTCGAGTGGACAGTGAAAGAAAACGGCGGTTTGTGGATCGGCTACGCAGATGCTGCTGAAGAAGGAGTTTGGCTGTGTGGAGGTCAGCCTGCAAAATTTACCAACTGGTATGCAAACAATCCACACAAAGACTCAGGGTTGAACTGTGCCCGAATGACTGTAAATAATGGTGGGGTTTGGTCTGATAACGTAAATTGCAAGAGTGGCAACCATAAATTAGTTGCATGTGAGATGCCGGTCCCTATCGTGCCAATCTACCACACCCTGCTAGGTCCCGATGGGCGTGTCTCTCAATACTGCCCCCTCAATCACGTCATCGACAACCTGGCAGTAGAGGGTGTGGTTGCTTGTGGCTGGGCGTGTACATCAGATCCTCGATGCCGCTCCTGTAATGTTTGGCAGAGCAGCGAGAAAGAGAAGAAATGTCAACCCAATGACGTCACCTTTCTTGAGGACGATCTCACCGACTCTAAGGATATTGAGGGCTGTGTCTTTTTTGAACTTTGAACATTTAAAATCACGCTAACTTTTGTTCTCGTCTCAATGACGTCCGTCATCATCCACAAAGACAGACATGAACCGACAGAAAGACTATCTGCAGTTTGGTTTCTTTGCCTGCGGTATTAAACAAATATAAACAATTTTATAAATTGACACACTGATTTGTGCTCCAGAAATTCTACCCAGAACTTCTTCTACAGTAGGTATGATGAATCGCTCTCGTACAACAGATTTGTTTAGCTGTCGTAGGTCTACACACAGTCTTATGCTACCGTTTTTCTTTGGTGCGATTACAATGGGTGAGCACCAGTCTGTCGGTTCTGTGACACGCTGTACAATTCCCTCTGTCTCAAGTTTTCCGAGCTCTTCCTTGAGTTTGGGAAGGAGAGGAATGGGGATAAGTCGAGGAGCGTTGACACAGTAAGGCGTCGCATCCTTGGAGATAATTATCTTTGCCGGGTGCCCCTGCATACATCCAGGGCCCTCAAAGACACTGTCGCCGCTTATGAGTGAGTAGACACGGTGTAGCAGACCAAGTGCCTCACAAGCTTTCTTTCCAAAGACAGGGGAGCCTTGTTCGAGGATCAAAAACATCAATGTCTGCGTTTTGTCCTTCACCTGGCATATCAGTCTGGTTTTTCCTAGTGGTGTAGCTTTACCACCAAAAAACCCAGACAGGCGTGTGTTTGATCGGGCCAATTTCTTGTCTACGATGGTGAGGGATTGGTAGATCTTATTCGGCAAAATGTTCACCTCCGATCCAGTGTCCAACAGGAAGGACACCCTCTTACCATGAAGATAGAGGTTTTGTTTCCACACATCATCAATTTGCAGTGTTTCGTTGTTTATGGCACCCACGAAGAAATCACTGTCATCTTTGTTGTAACTTTCATCATCATCGTCTGATTGGAGAACTGCCCTCATTTGTTTACGTGGGGATCTGCACACCTTTGAAAAGTGTCCCACCTTCTTGCAGTTGTTGCAGGTTCGCCCCTTGGCTGGGCATGACTTATGCGACATGTCATAGCCGCAATATGTACAAAGTTTCTCATCAGCAGCTGGCTTTGTTGATTTGTACCGGTTTCCTCCAGTAGGCTTTCACCGACCTTTTGACTTATTTGTTTTGTGGAAAAATGTCTGCACTGCAGCTCCATCTCCACTTGATTTGATTTCTCTCAAATCTTTTGTTGCCGTTTCCAGGGTTTTGGCAACTTCAACAACTTTCTGGAAGGTCAATCCGTCTTTTGTGAGCAGATGCTTTTGGATGTATTGACTGGAAATGCCACAAACCAGCCGATCTCGAAGTGCTTCATCAAGGAATGCACCAAATTTACACAGGCCTGCCAAAGTCTGTAGTTCCAGTGCATACTGGGCAACTGTCTCTCCATCCTTCTGGTTACGTTTGTAGAAGCGGAACCGTTCTGCTATGACCAACCGCTTAGGGCCATAATGTGAGATGAGCATATCACACAGTTCTTTGTTTGATTGTTCTGATACCGGGCTTGGTTCCGACAAGCTTTTCACAGTCTTGTAAACTGTAGGTCCAACCACACTCAGGAGTACTGCAGTTTTCTTAACAGCAGGTATATCATTGGCTATGAAGTACAGTTCAAGTCTCTCAAGATAATTGTTTATATCCTCCACTTGGTCGTATTAATCCAACCGTCCGATCAATATGGAGGGCGCCCCCACGGAAGAATGCGCCATCCTGCAGTGTACTCACGTAGCGATTCACACAGTGAAAAACAAATTATCGACGAACTATTTACGTGACTTTCAAACTGTCTTTTATGGTGTGATTATTACTCAAATCATGACAAATTCTCAATGATAATGTCATCTGATATTTACTAGACCCACCGCTGCCACCATGTTATGTTTTGGGTCCTTATAGTTAAACTAGTAGTATCAAACATGGAACGAACTCACCGATGTAAACTGGTCAATGGGGGCGGCCATCTTCGAACCCTTTATTCTTAGTAACTCGTAGTTCATGACAATTCAACAACGTCTAGTTCATGATACACTTAACACAATACAACACCTTGACGGTCACTTTGATTGTAACTTGAGTTTCAGAACAAAAGACACCGAGCTGCAAATAGCAGATAAAGTACCGTTTGTATCAGACTGAGCAAGGCCAATGTAAAACACGAACATTTTAGAGCAGACTTCTCTTCGTTATTTAATATCTTACCGATGAAAAGGACACGATTTTAATACCCCCCAAACGGCTCTTCGTTTATCGATTTTCTACATCGACGACTTCGTCAAGACTATTTTTAGTTGATTCCTTACACGAACACTCTAAACATTAACCGTATATCACTGTACGCAGCCAAAACTGACTGGGTTCTGATGAGACAAGTTAGTGTTGCGAATTGCGATGTAAGCTACGTGATCACAATCACATCGCCAATAACTGTAAACCACAGTCGATTTTAGGTTAGTCCTTCAAAAAGCATGAATACCATTCTGTTTCATCTCTTGGTATTGATGACAATTCAACGCATTGTTATCGTCCTCTCCTCTTGTCCAACTGGCTGGGTAAAATGGCGTCAGTCTTGCTACATCTTACTCCCTGAGAAGATGAACTGGATGCAAGCCGAGGCGGCATGCAAGCGATTAGGGAGCAACCTCATAGTGCCTGATTCAAGAGAAGAAAACCAATTCATCCTCGAGTGGGCAGTGAAAGGAAATGACGGTCTGTGGATCGGCTGCACAGATGCTGCGCAAGAAGGAGTTTGGCTGTGTGGAGGTCAGCCTGCAAAATTTACCAACTGGTATGCAAACAATCCACACAACGACGCAGGGTTAAACTGTGCCCGAATTACTGCAGAGAATGATGGGGTTTGGTCTGATAACGTAAATTGCAAGAGTGGCAACCATAAATTAGTTGCGTGTGAGGTGCCGGTCCCTGATGTCGTGTACCACACCCTGCTAGGTCCTGATGGGCGTGTCTCTCAATACTGCCCCCTCAATCACGTTATCGACAACCTGGCAGTAGAGGGCGTGATTGCTTGTGGCTGGGCGTGTACATCAGATCTTCGATGCCGCTCCTTTAATGTTTGGCAGAGCAGTGAGAAAGAGAAGAAATGTCAACTCAATAACGTCACCTTCTTTCTTGAGGACGATCACACCGACTCCAAGGATATTGAGGGCTGTGTCTATTTTGAACTTTGAACATTTAAAATCACGCAAACTTTTTTCTCTTCTCAATGACGTCTAATCATCCACAAAGACAGACATGAACCGACAGAAAGACTATCAGCAGTTTGGTTTCTTTGACGGCGGTAGTAAACAAATATAAACAATTTATAAATCGACAGACTCTCAGTAAATCTAGGCTTAAGGTGAAGCACCATCTTGAAAGGACATCATCATCGAGGAAGAAACCATCGGCCGCCATATTGTTTGCACCTCGATCTATCTGCATAGGGGGGATCCTACCACGAAGAACTATACCGGTAAGAGATCACCCTTGAAGATCACTTTGATTGTAACTTGAGTTTCAAGACACCGAGCTGCATACAGCAGATAAAGTACCGTTTGTATCAGACTGAGCAAGGCCAATGTAAAACACGAACATTTTAGAGCAGGCTTTTCTTCTTTATTCAATAATTTACCGATGAAAAGGACACAATTATAAAAACCCAAACGGCTCTACGTTTATCGATTTTCTACATCGACGTTTTCGTCAAGACTATTTTTAGTTGATTCCTTACATGAACACTCGTATTTACCGTATATCCCTGTATACAAGCAAAACTGACTGGCTTCTGATCCGATCCGACAAGTTAGTGTTGCGACTTGCGTTGTAAGCTACGTGATCACATCGCCAATAACTCTCTCAATACTGCCCCCTCAATCACGTCATCGACAACCTGGCAGTAGAGGGTGTGGTTGCTTGTGGGTGGGCGTGTACATCAGATCCTCGATGCCTCTCCTTTAATGTTTGGCAGAGCAGCGAGAAAGAGAAGAAATGTCAACTCAATGACGTCACCTTTCTTGAGGATGATCTCACCGACTCTAAGGATATTGAGGGCTGTGTCTATTTTGAACTTTGAACATTTAAAATCACGTCAACTTTTGTTCTCGTCTCAATGACGTCTAATCATCCACAAAGACAGACATGAACCGACAGAAAGACTATCAGCAGGACGATCACGCCAATTCGAAAATGATTGAGCGTTGTTTCTACTTTGAACTGTGAGTATTTTGTCATGCACCATGGTCCCTTTCCCATCCTTAATCACCGATTACACTGACAGACAAACCATGCAGTAAACAACTGGGAAAATCTATAGTAGAGCATTCATCGTTTTGTCTTAATTTGCATTTTGGAAGGATATATGCCTCATAGATAGATATGGACAGACTTTGTACATGTAGGTCATGTCTTCGATGTAGATTTCTTAGACTCTATTTGTTTAATGAAAAGTCATGTTAGAGACCGTGCAAGTCTCGCGCGTAATGGAAGATTGTATTGACCACTTTGGTCCCACGTACATTGCTTTATCGCGTGCAGGAAACAAACTCGCGCACTTTATCGGGTCTCAATGTTCAAATACGCGCGAGACTTGCACAGTTTATTTGAGATTTTGGTAACTATATGGCGTGCATTCGTAAATAGATTTAAATTTTGATGCATTTGAATAATTCTGCACTTTTATAGGAAAGTTACCATGGGATTTCATGAACAGATAATAATAAGCTTATTCTTAACATTTTAACGAACTTCAAACTTGAGTCTAAATCACTGCAGATGCAGTGGGACCTTGATTCGCAGGGTTTGTAGCGTAATACTGTTTAGTGCAATATTATGTCAAATCAGCCCTAGGGGATGGATTAAAAATGCTAGGTCCAATTCTTGGCGGATTGGACCCGAAAATTAAACATTTAAACTTTAATATAGCTATTTTTATTGATTCAAGATTGTTGCAGGCTTTACTTTTAGGTATTTCACGAAAACAAAATCTGCTAATGATAAGTGGTAGTTGATAAAAACTGAAAATGAATTATTGTCAGGATCCTTACATTATCTCACGTCCATCATTCATGTACAAACAATTTTGCATGCATTTTTAGCACTGTCAGCGTTATTATGCGAAAAGTTTGTGTATCTTTTTCATTATTCTGATCAAGATTGAGGGTTGCTCACGACAAAATATAAAAAATATTATTACTTTAACCTGGGTTACAATTTCATAAAGCTGTTTACCGATAGGCAATTGTTTGCGCTTACTGTAGCAGAAAAACATGTGTATATAACGAAGATAGTGATAGCGTATGTGCGTTCACAGTGGATTTACACTGTTGCGTCTCTCATCTGCTTAGAAGAACCGCTGGCAAGCTAGCATGCTTGTTTTGGTTTGTTTACGGTAAACATTGTTTATGAAACAGAAACTCTGCTGTGGGTTGCTCCGTAAGCAGCAATATTGTCTGCTTACAGGCTTTATGAAATATTTTTTGACCGCATGAGGGCGCTGTCAACGGCTAATTTCCTTGCATCACAATTACAGTTTTATCTTATTTTGACTGACTGTATGTTGTTTTCTTGTATCAATGGCTGAATAAATAATCATAATAACGACAAACATGGAAAAGCCACTCGTCTTACTTGGTTTGCATCTTTTTTTGGGCTGTATTTTCGCTGTCCTCAGTCGGTTAAGCTTTCTATTTTGTCTAACCAAAGGTCAAGAATCTTGTTGTGACCTTTAAACTTGAAATAACCTTTGAACTTTTCCCCCTTGAGGAACCATGGGACCCATATTGCATCATCTGGCCACATGTCACTGAACGGAATGGCGTCGAGGGGAAACCATTGCGGCCTCATTTCTGTCATTCAAGGAGAGATGGAGTCATTAGAATAAATATGATAGATGCTAAATTTGCATCGGGGATAAAGAATATTATTTGTGTTTTTACCCAAACAGGGATGTGTGTTAACCCTGCGTGACACCACCGTCAAAACAAAATCACGGTCGGACAGCATCGGTCACTGCTTGAGTGACCGTTTTGTAATAATTTTTCTATGAAGAAAACAATCCTTTTCAAATGGCCCAAACCATTAGATATTGACCCTTCTGACTAAACAAAACAAGTCTTGCTTACTGCCATTGTACAAGTATACAGAAGAAGCCATCTGGAAACCATATGGTTCATTTCACCCAGTAGTGGCTATTGACCCCAAGGTTTTTTTTTGGGGGGAGGGTGAAAAAAAACCCAGATGGTAACAAGACAATTGGCATGCTATTTGGCTAGGTGTAGTTGGGGAACTTGGATATTTTTAGATTTTTGAAGACAAAAAATGGTGGAGTACCGACTGTTAAAAACGAGAGATTCCGGTCTCTATCGTGCCAATCTACCACACCCTGCTAGTTCCCGATGGGCGTGTCTCTGAATACTGCCCCCTTAATCACGTCATCGACAACCTGGCAGTAGAGGGTGTGATTGCTTGTGGGTGGGCGTGTACATCAGATCCTCGATGCCGCTCTTATAGCAGAGCAGAGAGAAAGATAAGAAATGTCAACTCAATGACGTCACCTTTCTTGAGGACGATCACACCGACTCCAAGGATATTGAGGGTTGTGTCTAATTTGAACTTTGAACATTTAAAATCACGCACTGTTTTTTCCCTCTTCTTAATGACGTCTAATCATCGACAAAGACAGACATAAACCGACAGAAAGACTATCAGCGGTTTGGTAGCTTTGCCTGCGGCCGTAAAATATAAAAAATAGTAAACATTGACAGACTCTCAGTAAATCTGTTTCCAAGAGACAAGACAGAGGACGTCTTGAACGAAGAAACCATCGGCCGCCATCCAGCTGCGTAACTAGGGTAAAATTTCAGGGGGGCACAAGGCGGTGCACTATTTTGTATAGGGGGGCACTTCTGGCCAAGTTTCCGTTTGCCCTTTTCTTTAAAACAAGCCCATGCCCGTAATCGGGGAGGGGGTAGGGGCCGCAAAAATAAATGTAAAATAAACTATAACAAATAAAGAATAAACAAGTCTGCATCGTGACTGCGCAACTAATAAATAACACACTGAGCAAACAGTTTGATCAGTCCGTTTATTCGTTAAATTATGACATTTTATAATCTAAAATAAGATACAAAGATGTAAATACAGGACGCAATGGGTGGCATACACCGTCTGAGCATTAAATATGCAGAAATAATATTGATACAAAGCTGTAATTGAGCTGTTTTCAGATAAAATAGCCAATATCATAGCGCAAAAATGGTGCACCAAATGGCTTGAATTTGGCATTTTGTTTTTTTAAACAAAATTTCGACTTCTGAGGGGGGGGCGGGCACATCCTCCTCTCACTCCCCCCTGCGTCGCTACGTGACGGGCGGCGCGAACGCGCCGATGTACATTTTCTTTCATATTCGTCCCAAAAACAAATATAAAATCAAAACAATTCCTGGTTGGGCCTGAACAAGCCCCTTTTCATCGCCTGTTTTATGTAACTTACTATTTTTTTTATAAGGTAATCTTCCGTGAGTGTAATGTTTTTATTTTTTCTACATGAGAATGGAAAAATAGTTTTAAAAACAAACATCGAAATTATCTCATCAAAGCGTATAAAGGTAAAATTTTACTCTGGAAATTTCCAATCACAAAAGTCCAGATTTGGGGAGGGGGGCACTGGGGGGGGGCACGGACATCAATTAGGGAGGCACGCGCCCCCTGTGCCCACACTTCAACGGTTGTGCCTACTTTGAACTATGGGTATTTATCATACCACTACTTTCCGCTCTTGTCTCTCACCATCTTGACTAAAAGTAGGAAAGTCCTCTGCTGTAGAGAATGTTGTTGTGCTATTACAATGCGTTAGTCGTGTTTCCTGATACAAGAGTGAACATGACTGGTCCACACACAAGAGGGGCCATACTACTTCGCCATCTAGCCTCGTTTTGGATGCATTGTTTTTAACAGAGAAAAACAAAATGTTTGCACACGGAGATACCACTGTAGATCCAGGCAGAGCATTTTGTGGAGAGCGCTGAAACTGTACCTCAGAACATGCAGGTTCAACTCCCGCCTTGTAAATCATTTTCACCCAGACAAATATTATTTAATAAGTGTTTCTCCTGTAGTTAACTCAAATTCATCGGACATCTATAATTATAGTTTATTTTAAGTGTCATTTACATACACAATTTGAGGAAACGGAATCCTGCCTACACGTTTAAAGGTAGGGTCATAGATTGGTAAATACTCCACAAAAATAAAAAATTACTTGGTGAAGTGCAGCTGTTGAAAGTATAAACTATTTTGAGAAAGGATTCCCTTCGAATTAATATGATTTGGATGATTTTTCAGGTAAAAACAATTGAATCTGAGAAACGATTCATGCATGAATCGTTTCTCAGATTTATGAGGGTTGGTGTCCGTTCGCGAATGCTACGGCCAGCGATGCAGTTGGCACACGCTGTCAGCTCGCTAAACGTGGATAGATTTGACGTGCTTGTGAAAATACTGTAAAAACATTTATTGGGCTGTTTTCTCAACAAGTACACTTTGTATTCAGCTGAAACTTTCACAGGTGTCTTTTAATTGTATCTCTTTTTATAATTTTGCTTAATAGATAAATCAGCATTACGTTGACAAAAATCAATCTATAAACAGCTACTTGATCGAAAAAATTTAACAGGAATGTTATTTAAATTTGTTAAAAATGGGTTTGAATAGCATTTAAATGTAATTTTGATATTTTCACATTTCTGAAAGATCAGAAGATTAGGCCCAAATCTCAAGGTTTTGAAAAACTTGTTACACTTCTGCCATTGACGGCGTGTGTCAAATGGACAATACTTTGACGTTTTATTAACACGGAGATTTATTAACACACAATTTAGATCCAGTCAGCGCATTTTGTGGAGAGCACTGGAACTGTACCTCAGAACATGCAGGTTCAACTCCCGCCTTGTAAATTATCTTCACACAGACAAATATTATTCAATAGGTGTTTCTTTTGTAGTTAACTCAAATTTATCGGAAATCTAGTTATAATTTATTTTGAGCGTCATTTATACGCACGTTTTGAGGAAATGTAGTCCTGCAAACAGGTTTAACGGTAGGGTCATAGATTGGTATACAATTTCTTCTCAGGTGAGTCCGGGACCTTGTTCTAATTACTTGGTATTTAATTATTCGTTAATATGTTTTTATTCGAGCAGTCCCATATATAAAAACTAGACTTGTTTACTTTGATTAAACGCTCCAGACCTTTAAAGTTAGTCAGATTTTCTGGCGTTGATATTTTCCGTAGGTTGCTTTTCGCATTTTTGTTTTCTTCGGCGGAGATGCAAAAACAGCAGGCATGATATTTGTAGGCTTTGAAAGACTTTTCAGGCTATTTAATCACAACTTTTTCTAATTTTTCCAAGGACAAAAAAAAGACAAGAAACAAAAAGAGAGAGAGGGGGAATAAAAGAAGGAAATTAGACTGAGGCAGGAAAAATGTCATGCCTGAAATAGTTTGGTATTTAGATAGCAAACTCGTATTTTTGTAAAGGTTTTCCCGGGCATTTTTGGCAAAAGAGCAACCTAATTAAAACATTTATTTGCTTCTTTTTTCTGGTGTAAAGCAATCAGTGAAAACATTTATATTAGAAATTGTGATAATAGATAAAAAATAAAGTACTTTAACATACTCTTGCTCTGATAAAAAACCCTCAACATAACCTTCAAGACAAACAAATTAATTATTTCATCGGGGATAAAGAACGTAAACAACAAATGTCAAACAATACTAACGATTAGTTTCGCAAGTTAGCCTATGGGTAGATTTAAGAATTATAAAAAACAGTTTGGATGTTGATTTGGTGGCGGGATAATAACATTCTTAATTCAAAAACATCCTAGACTCAGCCTAGAGTACAACAAAAACATCATCAGTTTCATAACTGGTGTCTAAAGACTTAAAGGGTTACCCCACCCCCCTCCTCACAATAGCCCTGCGCTTGTTTATAAACACAATTGTTTCAAATTTGACGATGTAATAAAAGGATGTAGGGTTCTAAATAAATAGCGTTTGACTGATACGAGTCTATACATCCATGCAACCATTCACTCTTTAGGCTACAGTAGTCAGTACTATCTAAACCTTAGGCCTCTAAGTTCTGTTCTATTGAAGTTATAACGGATAAACAAAAATGCAATACACCAATTGTTCCGCTACTCACGTGTTCTTATCTTATGGTTTGATGTACAAACAGTAAAACCCGTCAACAAAAAGGGACACAAATAGTGTTGTTAATCACGAAATAGATGCAACACGGTGTTTCATTTTTCGCAGAGTCGACGGTCGTGAATCAAATTATTTAGGTCGAAAATGAGGAGTTTACTTCGAAACTTACCCTATTATTCCGGTCCTTAACTAAGTTCTGTTTCTACAGATTCCTTTTACTTGTAGTTTTTATCAAAGCGTGGCTGAAAAACAGCAAAAACGCCCCGTTTCTGGTTTCCAGCACCGAAGCCAAAGAATTTCAAGGCGGCCGCTAAATAAGTTTTCTTGCATCACGAGGTCTATGACGTCACGGAGTCTTTGCGAAGCGCGTGATTTTATTCAGGCTTTTGGGCCAATCAATGTTGGGGTTCAACTATTGGCAATTTATGCCTTGGGGTATATCGTACGGTGGCTCATTCGCCAATCCCTAGAGAACTCGTTTTTTTTTAACAGCAATATATATATATCGGCGTACTATTGCGTTAGATGGCCGTATTATTGCGTTATATCGCCGTCCTATTGCGTTCATCGCCGTAATTTATTGCGTTATATCGCTGTCGACCGCCTGTATCGCCATTCCATAGTACGGCGCAAAATGACAAGCAAGGCACGGGGGCCTCAAAAATTTCTTCTCAGGTGAGTCCGGAACCTTGTTCTAATTACTTAGTATTTAATTATTTGTTAATATGTTTTTATTCGAGCAGTCCCATATATAAAAACTAGACTTCTTTACTTTGATTAAACGCTCCAGACCTTTAAAGTTAGTCTGACCTTGAAAAAGAAGACCC
The DNA here is from genome assembly GCA_021014325.1 of Plazaster borealis. Lineage (NCBI taxonomy): Eukaryota > Metazoa > Echinodermata > Asteroidea > Forcipulatida > Labidiasteridae > Plazaster > Plazaster borealis. The sequence continues at coordinate 3,839,487 of CM037475.1, read as the reverse complement.
TTCAACTTTGACAGGCCCTTATTTTGACTTCAAGTGTGCCTAAAAACCTAAACCTGCTCTTCATTCTGATACTGACTCTAAAACTGATTTTAAACTTGACCCTGAACCTGACCCTAACTTTTACCTTCATTCTAACTGAACCATGTATTATAGTACCCTTAATCGTACTCTCACCCCACCTGGATCAGAAATCGTAACTTTGTAGTTTGAACTTCCTGTTTGGACCGGAAGAAAGGTCAAATTGGAGTCGCGTTTTTGAATTAAATTATTGTGCCCCCCACTAAATATACTCCCATATAGCATACATGGCAAAATGCTAAATATTCAACAATACTTAAAGGTATCGTACACGTTTGGTAATGACTCATAACAAATATTAGCATAAAAACTTACTTGGTAACAAGCAACGGAGAGCTGTTGATAGTATAAAACATTGTAGGAAACGACTTCCTCTGAAGTAACGTAGTTTTTGAGAAAGAGGTAATTTCCTATCCTATCTGAAAGCGCACAAATTTGTACAACAAGGGTGTTTTTTCTTTCATCATTTTCTTGCAACTTCGATGACCAATTGAGCCCACAAATTTTCACAGGCTTGTTATTTTATACATATGTTGGGATACACCAAGTGAGAACACTGGTCTTTGACAATTTCCAAACGTGTTCAGTGCATTTAAACAAATACTTCGAAGTCTCACAGCTTTGTTCAGTAAAGGGAAAATTATCAATTGACTCTTGAAGTTTTATCCTCTGCTCAATTTATTTGATATGGGGAGTCCAAAGGCCCGTCGAGTTATTCTCCCTCCAAATAAAAACACCCCTACACCGGTGTAATTTTCCAAACGTCCGAGCATCAATCTTTAAAAATGTCTCTACACCTCTCGGCAAATAGGACCATTTTTTTTCAGGGCCTATGTCATCTAAAAAACCTCAATTTGGTAGTCAACAACCCCCAGGTCACAACTGAGCAATTTGTCTATACTGTACCTCTTTTATTTGTCTCTAAAAACTGTCTATATATAATATTTTGTGGGCCTACAAAATATTAATGAGGCCGACGCTCTGTTTCCTCCCTATTTAGTGGGGTGCACCTAATTACACACATGGATGGATGGTGGATCTCTCTACCTACATAGTCAGGTTCATACAGTCATTCCAGACAAGAGTGCAGGGCGTTAAGCACCGGTAAAAGGTAAGAATTTCGTAATTCTTTATGTGCACATGCACTGTTGTTTGTGGGTCATTCCAAATCAGGGTCACTGATGTTCTTTAGATTTGATTGTTTGGTCATAGACCCCAAACCCAAGTTTGAATGTTCTGGGTTATGTGGTTGGGAATGGGAATTACGCAAGCGAATCGTAAGAAATCACATCACGCAAACTTGCATAATTTGAGAATGCAATTGTCCGATTGTCCGTCATAATTCAAGGATGACTTCACCACTATTAATGTAACTTGGCACAAGTATTGTCTAGTTATATGACATCACTATGACATCATTAGTTGTCATGGAAATTACCACTGGAGAATGCTATACTCGTACGTGTATTATGTGCATTTTAGTATGGATTTTTGAAAACTGTTTAAAAAGGCCTACGTCACCATTTCCCACAATGCTAAAACCCCCATAATTTCTCCACTTGTATATGCTACTTCTGTTAAAACCCTAAACAGACGTTACAACTTTGACTATTTCTGATAATTAACGATCTTAAGTTGTTTTCAGTATTATGGTATCGAACCTGACGGGTATTAACTATACATTGCTCAAACATGGCTTGAAACCCATTTGAGCTTGAACCACATTTATGTCCGCATGTATATCATCATTGTGGTATACTTGTTTGCAGAGGAAACCGGGTCATCGGAGAGCTATGTACAGTTTTTCAGTATTGTTTAGTACCAAGAACTTTCCACAATGCTCAGTTCAAAAGTCTCAATGTTAACCCAGAGGAAGTTAATCAAATTTAACACTTCTCTTTTGGCTAATGAAGGGGGTAGTCGGAGCCTTTTTGATGATGATTTATGTATTTGTATCATTGAGGGTAACTGGTAAAACAAAATAACTCATATTATTCAGAACTACAAAAATTACTCATTAGAGTAAACATGGAATACGCTTGAGTATAACGCCCTCTCGCGATAATGTCATAAGTATGATAATGTCATATAACTGGAAAATACTTGTGACAAGTTACATTCATATTGTTGAGGGCATCTTTGAGTAATGAACAAATGCTTGGTTTCCTTCCAGCCCTACTGCTAAGAACAGTCTTGTTTGTGTGTTTTGGGCACAATGCATTGGGATAATTGCATTGATACATAAACGCAACATAATTTGCATGATGGGATTTCTTTATAGGACTTTTAGTATGTTGTTCTGCTAGTTAAATAAATTATGTTGCTTTTAGTCCCAAGTTAGATGTTAAAATAGGCTAGACTTTGGACTAAGTTGGTTGCCTCTAAGATGCCTGTAAAATTTGCCCTGGGTGACAAGGCCTTAAAGGCACCTGGCAGTGGTATTTTGTCAAAATAAAGCTTTTGTCGTTAATATATACATTGTTGTGAGCGGAATGTGAATAAACAATTAACTAAGGTTTAAAAATTGTGGGTTTTTTTTAATTACAAATTTAAAAATAGGCCCCCGTTTACATGGCGCTGTTCGTGACGTCAATCGAGGCGCGGGATATTGGAAGAGAAAATGTGTAGTCTGGCCCTGTACATTACGTCTGGGTACCTGATCAGTATCTGCGTTTTCGTATTCGGACGTCAACCAATGCAATCTTAGGACAGCTGTGTACAGTCGACGTTTATACGAGGTTTTTCACCGGTCCCGAACTGTCCCATGCGCGTTTCTATGTCTTAAAAACGGAAGATACGAGCACGGTCATAACGAGAACACGGATAATACGAGGTATTTTAGCGGCCCCGTGATGACAACGGATCGGCGCGCCGCGGCGCGGCATACAGCTTAAGTCGATCCGAACACCAGAAATATGTTCGCTGCAGCGCTGAAAACGATGTCGGAGCGGACCACTTTGCCCTCGTTAGCCTGACTTTCGATGCCCGTAACTGCCTATATTTGGGATCTGGAGGAAACAAATGCTAACTGACCCCATCTTTAGTCGTTTTGCTGCATACAGCAGCAATACACCTGGTCGGCATCGCCGGAAAAATGCACACAAAATCCCTTTTTTGGGATAACCAAACGAAACGTACAAGCTCACTACTTGCACGTAAATGCAGGCAAGTTCGAGGGGGTCGATGTTCGATCGCGGCGAAGTCTGCCTCGATTGACGTCACAAAAAGGGATGGGCGGAGTCACCCTCAAACAACTTTATCATTTTTTTAACATATAAATCGTGACAAACAATTACAAAAAAAATTGTTTTATTGTTAATGATATACATATACTCTTCTATAAAAAAAATTTAAAAAACTATTTCCAGGTGCCTTTAACATTAACATGAGGGCTGATGAAAAGGGGCTTGTGCAAGAAAAACGCAAACGAAAACTAGTTTTAAGTGGCCAAAAGAGCCCCCTATAATAATTACTGTTCCCCTAAATCTTAACCTTACTTCGTCGCTGGTTACAGGTTGCTAAAATTGTGTCCTTGCATATTTCATTATAACTTTAACCTTTAACTTTACTTCTCATACAATCTAAATGCAAAACAAAATAGTTATAGTTGACGTTTCGACCGTAGCAGAGTCTTTATCGAAGGCTAAATAAACGAATAAACAGGAAACAAAAGCAGTCAAGTGGAAAGAGATGAAAAGGGAGAGGGGCAGAAAGCATACAGAATAGGCACGGGATGAACAATAAAGAGGGTGACAAAGGTGAAGGTGATGGTTTGACCACGATAGGTTGGAAACACACAGGACAAAATCAAAGGGGGAGAGAGAGAAAAAGTAATTAATTAAGGAATGGGGCAGGCTGAAAAGGCTCACATCTAGGGGAAAAGGAGAAGGCAAAAACAAACAATTAGTCATTGTCTTATTGGGATGTTCAGACCATGGGGTAGTGGTTGAATATACTTAATAAGAAAAAATAAAAGGAAAAAATTGACACTTGAGTGAACAGGAGCTCATTCAATTTGGACAAATTGGCGGGAGTTACTCCCAACAGTATATATTTCTATGATTTGGCACTTATACCCTAACCTGTATACCATGTTTTTGTTTGTTTTCATTTTGTACAGTAACCAAAATCAAGGATTATTTCAAGATGGTTTTAGGAATTAGAAGTCGAGCACACCGGTTCCACTGGGTTGTTATCATAATATTTGTTGTCTTCGTGCTCTTCCATCAGCGACAATCAACACAACAAGGTGTGTTTGCATGTAATTCCATGTTTCCTCTTAGGAGGGGTGCGTCATATTTGTTTGGTGTTGGTTCTGTCCAATCCTCAAACCTGAGGGCACGCGTGTCCGCCCCCACCCCCACTGATTGATGTCTCATTTGAAATCTGGACTTTCGAGACTAAAAATTACCCCCAGAAATGCTAAATGTTTTTAAAACTGTTTTTCTGTACAGACACTGTATTTTACTTTTTTGTAACACCCACGTCAGATTACCGATATAACAAAATAAAAAATGGCATTAAAAAACAAACCAACAATTTCAAATCCCCCAGCTTTGTCGCTGCATCGGCCATTTTTTCTTCTTCAAATTTGACAGCAACAAAGTAATTGGGTAAAGTTGGGATCACATCGAACGATCATGACACTTGGTCTCCAAAATCAGTGCAGTGACATTGTCGTTATACAAGGTGATACTTAATCGCTGGGCTTTTATTGCAAGATATCACATTACAACCTACATATAGCCTACAACCTACATTGGCAAGACAAAGAAAAACTGACGAAATTTTATTTTTCCTATTGATTAACTGCAGTAGTTTTGAACGAGAAAAATGAAGCACAGCCCACACCCATACGTGCACAACAGCCACAATTGGTAAGAGCACTTTGTCATAACAAGTATGGCCCCCTGTGTAGAGTAGAATACAGTGCAAGTTTCGGGTGAATGAATTTTGAGATCGACTAAAATGTACGACTTTGTTTCCTTCACAAGTTACCGTATAGTCCATGGGAACCCTGGGGTATTTGGTTGTCCTCGTCCCCAGTGCCTTAGAAGGCGTGGGAATGGACTGACGTATCAGCACGCCCATTGGTCCATTTCCCGTGACCTAAAAACATCCGGTCACCTCTTGCCGTTTACGCAGGAATCGACCTCTATCAATATATAAATACAATGTAGCTCTATGGTGTAAATCCAATGTCCCTAGTTCAAGCTGAAGGGTAGGGCTCGATGGCGATAGCAATAATTTACCGGGTTAGTTTTTTTGATGCACGTACTACATATATGCCGGTGCCAATATGTGGCTCTCTTTTGAACTTTATTTTCAATATTTAAAAAAAAAATGTTGCATTTGTAAACACAAGAATACTTGGTGATTAGGTGCTGAAGCGAGGCAAATACAGATTAAAGTAGAGCATAACAAGTTAAACACACACGAATGGGGCCTAGCAACGTTGAACAAAAAGCAACACGTTGTAAATCGTGTTGCCTTTGTTGGACACGTGAGGGCGTTTTTCTGTTTGCCAAAGGAGCACAGGGGTGCAAACAGTAGCAACCAATGCTAAATGCTAAATATTCAAAAATACTCTAAATATTTAAAAGTCTCTCAGCCTCTTGAAAACGAACTCAATATATTTTCTGACAATATATTAAACTTCATTTTTCTTTTGAGCTAGGCTTATCCAAAATTCAAACACCTCTGAACGAGTAAACTGGCCAGACTCCATCTTGGAAAAACGAAATATACTACAGTTTTCAGCAAAATGTTGCCATATTTAGAGGGAAAAATGTAAGTCTTTATCAAATGGAGCAAAAGGATGAAGAAATAGAAAAGGGTAAACAATGATTGAACATTCAAAGTTACCTGTTCATTCACTGTTCCTGTATATCCTCTGTGAGCCACCTGAAACCGAAGAACCTTTATTTAATATTATACATTTTTGACAAATTGAAGCTTAATTAATCCTGAAAACTAACAAGTTTTGAAATATCAACAAAACACCGCCATTTTGTCCTATACCCATGGCAGCCGCCTTCTTGTGTAGAGGGTGCATCACAATAAATAAGCTTTATTCCCACATCAACGTGGCACTAACGGGCTTCCGTTTACCAAAGAAGACCATTAATATTTAACTCTCTCTCTTCTTTCAGGTGGAGTCCACAGAGAAAGTGACATTGGAGGCCTTTATGAAGCAGCAATCTGAAGTACAGCTCCAACGCCACAAAACTATACTAGAGACGTGTGCAAAACATCCTCACCTAAACATGGGCGGTATTAGCTCCACTCTAACAGTTAATAGCCATTTAATTGTGGTCGACAAGTATAAAATTCTGTACTGCTACATTCCAAAGGTGTGATTAAAGGGACACGTTGCCTGAGCTTGGGCGCTTTGGGCTGTAACAAGCGTGTGTTACTGTACACGATCCGTAATTGTGTTTAGTCAAAAAGTTGGTTGTTGTACAAAATGGCGAGGGATATTTGTGTCAATCTTTATATTCTACTTTTAAAACATCTTTCCAGCCATATTAGTTTCTTAACAGACGGTTTTATAGCCAAGCATTAATTCCTTCCTCGAAGTGCATGTTAATTATGCGTCATTATTGTGCTTGCTAACAGGTCGGGTGCACCAACTGGAAGAAAACGCTAATGGTGATGGATGGTTATGGGAATAAAACAGAAGATATCAAAATTGGCATGGCCACCAAATGGGCCTCAGGGAAGAAGCTCCTAAGAAGCTACAACCAAACAGAGCAGACACGCCGTCTCGAAAGCTACACCAAGTTCCTCTTCACACGGCACCCATTTCAACGCGTCCTGTCAGCGTACTTAAATAAGTTCGCAACCATGGGCGTCTACAGGGGGTATCGGCCTTACCAAAAGATTTCCAAGTATATTATGAAGAAGTTCCGGAAGGATGCAACGCCCGTGCAGCTCAAGACTGGCGAGAATATCACGTGGGTTGAGTGGACTTCTTACCTGACCGCATCTCGCAACAATTTGTTGAACGAACACTGGAAAGAGTTCTTTCAACTTTGTTCTCCCTGCAAAATAAACTACGACTACATTGGCAAGTTAGACACCGTCTCTGATGATTCAAAGTACATTCTGGCAAAGTTGGGTGTTCCGGAAAATGTTTCGTACCCGTCCAAAATAGTTGGTCACGCGACGAATAGTTCTCAAATCTTTGAACACTATATGAGTCAGTTAAGTCAAGAAAAACTTAAAAAACTATGGGAGGTGTACCAGTTGGACTTTGAGCTGTTTGGATATCCCAAACCCCAATTCTAATGAATGTAAACAGCCTGGATTCCATTGTCAGCACGCCGTATCGACCATCTTGTTGCTAGCCCTTAGAATAGAGATCCAATAAACAACAAATGGCTCATCAATTTGTTGACTTTAATACAAGCACGCTTGTTAAAAACTTCCGATTGAAAGTTTTCAATATAGAATAAAAAATACATCTCGAAGTTTAGCAATTAATTCTATTAGTACTAACAGATAACGCTATTGTATTACACATCCAGGTGTGTAAATACCTGCAAGCGGGTACCTCCTATTGTCCTTCTATTGTTTGTACCCTAACTTATTTGCAACGGCTCTCATTGGTTTTGTGCACACTTTCCAACTGGGGACGTTTATCCAACCTGGAACCCTATTGTCCTGTTTTGTTATGTCTCCGGTTTGAACGTGTATACCCCCACCACGCCACACACATACCTACCCACACACACACACTATGTGTAAAGTGTGAACCGAGGACTTCTCTTTGTTCTCCCATTGTTTGGACATAGTTTTTTTTAGCGACGTCCCCATTGGGTTTGTACACAAAAACGAAGCGAGGACGTCCTCGCTCTGTCAAACACCCGGATCCCTTTTGTTAAAGTCCTCGGTTTGAATGGAGAGACACGCACACAACCTTACGGACCGGGTTTGTGTAGTCCTGCTTTTGTTGTTCTATTATTCCCTTTTCTATATAATTCTCTTGCCATTGTTCCATTGTGTAAAAGACCCCACAGTAAGCTCAAGTGTGTAAACACCTGCAATCGGGGACCTCCTATTGTCCCTCTTTTGGTTGTACTTAAACTTTTTGGCAACAGTTCCCTTTGGTTTTGTACACACTTTCCCACTAGGGACCTTTACCGAACCGGGGACCCTTTTGTCCTATTTTATTCTAGGTCTCCGGTTTGAATGTGTATACAAATACAATATCAGGTTTGCGGAGTCCTGCTATTGTTGCTCTATAATTCCCTTTTCTAAAGAATTCCCCTGTAGGTGTCCATGTTGAACAAAGAAAAATTGGTGGGGTCCATTGCTCCCATATTGCGTAAAAGACTCCACAAGGGCCCTGCCGTGAGCCCACAGTATGTGGTGCAAACACTCTGTGGATATTCCTTTGTTCTGTGCACTTGAGAAAAAAACATATTCTTCAACACTATAAAAAACACCGTGTGGACGTGTGTAAGTCCACATAGCGTTTCAAGTCCTTACAGTGTGTGGACCTCTTTTGCTTTCATCGGTGCGTATGTAGAGCCACATACAAACCATTAGTCTACCTCGTGAATCAATGACTTATCTTTATATTCTTTCATTGTTTGTGCTCCCATTTTAAAAATTTGTAACCAGTGATAAACACAAAATTGTCCGTCTGTTGTTAGATGTGCAATGGGATGAAATTGCAGGCGCCCAATTTTTGTATATACTCCTAGATACCTATGTCCAGCTCGGACTAGGGCGACTCTAGGAGTGGGTGGTTGACTGGTGGTGTGTGATGAGTGGGTGATTGGTAGCAGGCTATGCAACCAATCACGGCACATTGAGGAAGGGTTGTCCAAAGGTCAGTGACCATACCCAATAATTAAGTGTTTGGGCACTTGGCCACTGGACTCCCACTGAGGAAAGTTGTAAGAATTAACCCTTTGATTTTAGTTTTATGCATTTATCTTTCTTTAATTTACTGCAACTAAACTTTTTAGTCAGTAATCATGTTGATCGTGGTGTTGCTCTATGGTTTGATATATCTTTGATTTTACTTTCTTGTTTGCTTTTTAATCTTTTGCATTTACCCTTATTTCAGACTTCTTGAAAGTCTACCTAATAATGTTTGTATATAGTTATTGCTTAGGTGAAAGAAATTCTTCTTCTTTTTAAATAGTTTATTCTAAAATCTTTTTTCATAGTAGCAATGAGTCATTGAAATGTCTTGTACCTAGCCTTACCACATCCAAGGAGTGTTCCTTATTGGCTTCCAAGTAATCCCTGACTGCACTGGTCTGGGCAGAAGGCACGCACCAATTATTAGCCGATGAAAACTCAACAATTCGCTTGAACAAAACAGTACGTTATAATGCTGGTATAATCAGTATATGGGTAAATTTGTTATATAATACGGAAAAAATCATATGGAAAAATCTGCCAAGTGTTGTCAAAATTCATCTTTGTTAAAAGAAAACCCACAGCAATCTCAGCTTGTCGATCGGATGCTCCAGCCGTCCAGATAGAATGTAATGATCACATATGTTTGAATGCCTCGTGTACGAATCACTATAATGCTACGTGCACCATCAGCCGATGTGGTCATTGTCACGTTATCTTCACCGACGATGAAGGGGAGGAAGTAGATTGCGGGAACGACCAAAATGGTGCAGAGCCGTATATTGAGAGAGTTGCGACAACTTGCGATTAGAAGCCATTTTGTCTCCAAAAAATGCATTGGCGAATACAGGGTGCCAGACTAGTCTGACCATTGGGTTGTACTGCATTTTGGAACAAAATGGCGTCCAGCAACCACGTGACCGGAGAAAGCTGGTCCCTCCATGTCGCAACTCTCTCAATACACAGCTCTGAAATGGTGAGAACAACATCGCCCTCTGTTGACGGTTATTAGCAATGTTGCCCTCATTCCTCAAACTGCAGCGATCAAATGCTGCTGTCAAGGCAGTATTTCAAAACAAATTACAATCTAGCAGTTTTCCGTTTTTTATAAACCTAAAGTAACGTTCATATCCATGTTACTTTACCGACAAAGGTCGCGACAAATTTCACAAATTTTTTCAGTAAAAAGATTACAAAATACTTCCACAATTTGGTTATTTTTACTCGTTTAGATATGACTCAAACCATTTTGTTGTTCATTTATTTGCTTATTTCAGAGTGATCCGCATGGCAGAACAGCATCCGGGGTATATTAATTATACTTGGCATGGCAGCGATAAAATATGTTTACGTCCAATCAATCTTTTCAAAAATAAACACCTTGACCCAGTGTTGTTTTTTAAAGGCAGATTTTCTGGCGTTGATATTTTTCGTAGGTTGCTTTTCGCATTTTTGTTTTCTTCGGCGGAGATGCAAAAACAGCAGGCATGATATTTGTCGGCTTTGAAAGACTTTTCAGGCTATTTAATTACAAAATCTTTCCAAGGACAAAACAAGACAAGAAACAAAAAGAGAGAGAGGGGGGAAAAAGGAAGTAAATTAGACTGAGGCAGGAAGAATATCACGCCTGAAATAGTTTGATTGGTATTAAGATATAGCAAACTCGTATTTTTGTAAAGGTTTTCCCGGGCATTTTTGGCAAAAGAGCAACCTAATTAAAACATTTATTTTCTTCTTTTTTCTAGTGTAAAGCAATCAGTGAAAATATTTATTCTGAAATTGTGATAATATATATTAAATAAAGTAGTTTAATATACTCTTCTTCTCTTGCTCTGATAAAAAAACCCCCAACATAACCTTCAAGAGTAACAAATTAATTATTTCATCGAGGATAAAGAACGTAAACAAAAAATGTCAAACAATACTAACATAACAATTTGTTTCGCAAGTTAACCTATGGGTAGATTTTAGAATTATAAAAAAAACAGTTTGGATGTTGATTTAGTGGCGGGATAATAATATTCATAATTCAAAAACATCCTAGAGTACAACAAAACCATCATCAGTTTCATGACTGGTGTCTAAAGACTTAAAGGGTTACCCCCCACAATAGCCCTGCGCTTGTTTATAAACACAATTGTTTCACTGACGATGTAATAAAAGGATGTAGGGTTCTAAATAAATAGCGTTTGACTGATACGAGTCTATACATCCATGCAACAATTCACTCTTTAGGCTACAGTAGTCAGTACTATCTAAACCTTAGGCCTCAGTTCTGTTCTATTGAAGTTATAACGGATATACAAAAATGCAATAAACCATAAATTGTTCCGCTACTCACGTGTTCTTATCTTATGGTTTGATGTACAAACAGTAAGCCCGTCAACAAGGGACACAAATAGAACCACACAGTAAATTTTTACAGTCTACACATCATTGGAAAGTTCGTTAAAAGTTCAACAAACGCTACACAAAAAGTGACCTCATTTGACCTCGACTTCCGGTTCAAACCGGAAGATGAAATTGTATATTTAAAAATCAGAACTCCTGAACCACACATTGGATTTTTATAATCTATTACATCATCAGAAAGGGCTTCAAAGATTTAAGAAACGCTACACACTGTGACCTCATTTGACCTTGACTTCCGGTTCAAACCGGAAAGTGAAAGTTAATGTTTCAACAAATCGTTGGAGGTTTACAATCCATACATCATCTAAATGCCTTCATAAACTAAACACGCGCTACACAAAATGTAACCCCTATTTGGCCTTGACTTCCGGTCCAAACCGGAAGTTGATGTTCAATTTTTGAAAAATTCATAACTCCTGGACCAGGCATTGGATTGATTTGGTAAAATGTTGTGACCTTTTCATTCAATCACTCCCACGAACACCTTGTTTTTGTCACATGACAAAAACTGAATGCCTAGTTTTTTCTCTTTATACTTCTTCTTCTTCTCCCCATTTGACCCCATTTGACCTTGACTTCCGATTTAAACTGGAAGTTGAAAATTTCAAAAAATTAATATCTCAAGATCCACTCATAGTTTAGTCAAAGTTTTTATATCAGGTTGTAGGTCCTTGAGCCTGCTCGATCTTTTGCACAGACATAATACCAGTTTGACCTTAACTTCTGATCGAAATCGGACGTTAAAGCCCACGTTTGATACTGCAAATCGCTGCGGCTGATTGTTCCGCTACATTGATCATACAAGGTTCAAAGTCCAGAAAGCCTGTGTATAGTCCCACATTTAAACCGGAAACGTATGACGTGAACACGTAGCCACTGTACAACAGGCAGCCATACATTGTGTGCAAATTTGGAAAGCCCATTGAACATTATTGCATTGTTTATTCTTGTACGTATTAACACGTTGTCGCGAACATACAATCTCAAACTCATTTAAAGTTCAGTGTGAATTTATTTCCGTTTTGCCCGTCTGATGGCTCAATGGAAAACAAGGAGTAGAAGAGGAGGTTTCACTGAGATGTCCACCTGCTTTAGTGATTTGTATGACTTTTAATAACTAACAAAAACTTAAACCAAAAAAGAACGACATTGGTTCGCTTCTCATCAAACACCGACACCCATATCACGTTGATCGACGTGACCATGCCTGCCAAAGGCGTTCTAGGCCCGCTGAGTTTGCCCTTCAGACACGGTGATTACACTGCGGTAAGCTTTATTTCAAAATCATCGTTAAAAAAGAGGGGGCATTCCTTATTTCTTCTACAATCATGTTGATATGTTTCATCCGTAAACTTGCCAAGTGGTGGGTTTTTTTAGCTTACAAAAAAGTTTATTAATTTGATCACGGTATGATTTCTAACTGTCGGATTTGAATTGATGCTAAACTACCGTTCAGGTATATGTACATGTACTGTGTGTGCAAAAATCATATCTCGTGAATCAAAAGGGTTTTGACTTTTCGTTGAATTTTGCGAAAAGCCCCGTGACGTCATCATTCTCGAGTAAGTCCGTGTGACGTCACTTGTTGGAGTGCGGTGTTTTACCACTTTGCAGTATATTTCGTGACCCATTATATTACTATTACAGATGCCTGTACGGAACAACCAATATTTTGTCAAGTTTTTAAGTTGAGAATAAAAATGTATACAATTTTCCAAAACTAGCATTGCGGCCTCCATTTGTCTATGATTCGGATATATTGCCCGTAGGCCTACACCTACCAACGGCACACAGAATGCTGGCATATAATCCCAGCACACAAGAAACTTTGTTAATTAACTAAATTTATTTGCAAACTATCGCATTCCCATCCACAAACAACGGTGTCCTAGTTGTTTACGTTAGAAGCTAACTCCTAGTCCTAAGCTAACTTCCACAAATGACGTCACATGGAAGCGCACCCCAAACGGCAGAAGTGTTTTTAGTTTTTCAAAAACTTGAGGTTGGGGCCTAATTTTTTGATTGATAATTACGAAAAATTCAGAAGTGTAAACACATCAAAATTACAATTAAATGACAAACAAATACATGATAAACAAGTTTAAATAGCATCCCCGTTCAAAAATTCTCGCTCAAGTAACTGTTTGAACTAACCATGTACTTAGACTGTAGTGTGTCAATGAAACCGCAAAGGTTTTAGATGATGACGTCACCGATGACGTCATAACATTAAGTCAATGTTTAATATTGACAACAAATCATATCTGAAGAACCATAATTGCTACACACAAGATATTTGGATCATGTGAAAGACCTTGTATTTTTTTTAAAATCTTACAAAAGCACCCTTTCCAAGCTCATATGAACTTGAAACTTCACATATAGTTAGATATACATTAGGAGATAAAACCGCTTTAGTTACGTCATAATGACGTCATCAGGTGTCAAAGTACAAGCCATTTAAGGTAAACAAGTGACCATATGCGAATGCCTGTATGTCCCCGAATATTACTGCTACAGTATTTTTATTTGGGCATATGATAAATCAAAACACGGGCAACATTTGAAAAGTTAAGGTCAAATTTACATGACCTTTACTTCCGGTCGTAACGAAAGGTCAAAGTTTGCATTGGTGTAATTCTTCAAAAAACACTTTCCCGGCAAAAACATTAATTTCTGTTTATCAGATCAACTTTAAATTTACACCATATAAGGAACTTGATAAAACCTCAATCAAGTAGTTGTGACGTCATGATGACGTCATCAAGTGTTGAAATACAGTAAATCGAAGTTTAATCATTTAAAAATTCATAACTCAAGAAGTACATAAGCTATTATAACAATCTATACATCATCGGAGAGGTCTTGACAAATGTAGCAAATACTACACAGAGTCTTATACCGTTTGACCTTGTCTTCCTGTTCAAACCGGAAGTTGAAAACTTCACAATTCATACTTTAAGAAATACTCGTACTTTTTACATGCACATTACTCACAATTTTTACATCATGTTGTAGATTTTTAAGCCTTTTTAAAATTTTCCACAGAGATGTTACCTTTTTGACCTTCACTTATGGTTGAAATTGGGTATACCTTGACCCGCTGTCAAACCGCGGGAATAAACTGCATTGTAAACACACACAATACGCGATCTAAACCAGTTAGACGGTGAGCGGCTGCTTGCTCCATTGACTCAACCGCAAGGTTCAAAGTCCTTCAAAATGCTTGTAGCCTAGTCTCTTTTCAAGATTCGCGCAACCTGATTTTGACATTACGCTTTGTTAGTCTCTAAAACAGCCGTCCGTGCAAACCTCGCTAACAATCAAATGTCAGATTTTTTTTAAATTCATAATTCAAGAACTACACAACCGATTTTTCAAAAAATGTTCAGTTATAAAATCCTTGGGCGTTAGAGATTAGCCTCGGGTTACCGTGACCCCATGTTGACCTTTACTTCCGGGTCAACCGGAAGTGAGACCATATCTCAAGAACAACACAACCGATTTCAAACTTTTTTTCAGTTATAGACTCCTTGGGCATTGGAGATTAGCCTTGGGTAACCGTGACCCCATGTTGACCTTTACTTTTGGGTCGGAAGTGGGACCATATCTTAAGAACTACACAACCGTTTTTCAAACTGTTTTCAGTTATAGACTCCTTGGGCATTGGAAATTAGCTTTGGGTAACCGTGACCCCATGTTGACCTTTACTTCCGGGTCAACCGGAAGTGACACCATATCTCAAGAACTACTCAACCGATTTTCAAACCTTTTTTCAGTTATAGACTCCTTGGGCATGGGAGATTAGCCTTGGGTAACTGTGACCCCATGTTGACCTTTACTTCCGGGTCAACCGGAAGTGACACTATATCTCAAGACCTACACAACCGATTTTCAAACTTTTTTCAGTCATAGACTCCTTGGGCATTGGAGATTAGCCTTCGGTAACCGTGACCCCATGTTGACCATTACGTCTGGGTCAACCGGAAGTGGGATCATATCTCAAGAACTTCACAACCGATTTTCAAACTTTTTCAGTTATAAAATCCTTGGGCATTGAGTTTTACAACTTCACAAGCGCTACACAGAGTGTGGCCCCATTTGAACTGGACTTCCGGTTCACATGATCAGAAAGGTCTACTTCTCACGGAAAAACTGCATTGATTACACACACAATACGCGATCTAAAACCAGTTGGACGGTGAGCGGCTGCTCGCGCCAATGAATCAACCGCAAGGTTCAAAGTTCTTTTAAACATGCTTGTAGTATAGTATCTGTTCAGGGTTCGCTCAACCTGATTTTGACATTACGCTTTGTTAGTCTCTAACACAGCCGTCCGTCCAAACCTCGCTAACAATAAAATGTCAGACTTTTGACAAACTCATAACTCAAGGACTACACAATGGATTTGTACAACATATACGTCTCATCATGTCCCTCCCGGAACTGAACACCTTGAGTTTGTGGTAAGACAAACTCTGAATCTCTAGTTTCAATTTATTCTCTGGACGGCTGCAGCGACCCTACCAACGTTCAAACATTCGTTTCCTTTCATGTTCTTCTGTATACACCTTAATAGGAGAAATAAAATAGAAATGGACTTTTTTACGTAAGAATGGAGTAAGAAATCAATATATATATTTGGTTTGCGGTAACACCATGTGTATATCTACTTGCTAGATAGATTTTGTTCTTTGAGAACTTGTCTTGCTTTTTATTCTACTGTCGCGGAGTAGAATATTCGGAATTCGTGAGACTTTTCAGTTCTGAAAACAACTGTCCTGCTTATTCACTACTACCTGGGCGGGAGGTAGGAAATCGGGCGGGACTACTACTCTAGCTATGTGGATCGGGGGGACTTCTCGTTAGCTTGCTCTAGTCATCGTCAGGAGACTGAAGAGTGTAACATGTTTGTCCATTTGTAGGGGTTCAGAGGTTTCAGTGTAGAGTCAGTCACTGCTCTGGTTGGCTGGCCCAGGGCTTTTGTGAGTGTTGCCCGTTGTGTGGGAAAACCCTGTGTAATGGGGCGTGTCAGTAGACTGTGGGATGCATTGTTTTTAAAGGGTCTGTACACGTTTGGTAATTGGAACCCACTGTTTGTTTCGATCCTATAATTCTCAGATTCAAATTTTTGGGGATAAAAGGTGATATCTTTTTCCGCAGTACTTCGTGATGAAAAGTTTCTAAGATTTCAATATCCGAAGCTGCGGTACTTCTAATCAAGTAAGTTTTTGTTGCCATTAATTATCAGAGTCATTACCAAACGTGTACGATACCTTTAACCCTTTCAGTACCAACAGATACTTGCAACTAATGCAATGCTGACCAGAGAAATTTCATCGACATGACTACTTGGTTACCAAGAGTATTTTGTACAGTTTTAGGTTACAGCGCCCTCACAAGGCAGATTGGGGTTAGCCTAGGTCCTTGTCACAGAATATTGACAATTAAGTATATTATTAAATGACTGTTTCCTTTGGCATATTGCCTTTGACTAATTAATTGCCTTAAAATATATTTGAGGTTTGGTATTATGACCAATAAATACCAAATTGAGTAGTTTCAATGTGAAAGGTTAACATTTCTAAAGTTGCTGTTCATACCAATCTGCACAGGGCTCAAATTTGGGGAGAAAATCCTCAAGACTACAGGGCTTTTAAAGCTCAAAATCTTTACTGGACCAGACATTTTTTTACAAGACCTGATTCAAAATGTGAAAGAAAAAAACCTTGCTGCCACAGTTTAAGTTGCATTTGACTGCTTTTATATGAACCCGAACTGAGACAAGTAAAAGAAGAGTATACTTGATTACTCATAGAATTGAAAGATAATTTATTAGACCCAAAGTAAACACTTGAACATTATGTGTTTCTGTTATTCAATTGAAAAAGACCATCGGACTTGTTAGGTCATAAGTTTACTGGCCCAACACTAAAATTACTGGCCTCGGGCCTGTGGTCCAGTGTAAAATTCGAGCCCTGCTGCATGAAAATTATTTACCTCGGAAAATTGGTTTCTGAAATCTAAAATAAACAGAAGGTTTTAATAATGTCCTTTCAAAGCACCATCCCCCGCCTCAATTGACACCTATCATGAACCAATATGTAAAAGTGCAATTGTTTTTCTTTTGAAGCACCATCCTCCCCCACCCCCCCCACCCGCCTCAATGTCGCCCCATCCAATGTCGCCCCTAGCAAAGTCGCCCCCAGAAAATAATTAAGGATTCTTATGGTAATATAATGGCTTAATTATTGTATTGGAAAGAATATTAAGTAAAGCCTACTTATAGTCTGCTTGAGTAAAAATGTCATCAAATAATAATAAACTCCATGCACAAAATTTACATAAGTTTCTCAATTATTTTATTAACGTCGCTCAATTCAAATTATAACACCAAACAAATACTTAATAAACGTTATGGTACCGCACGGGTACTTCAATGGGCGTGTTCTCTAGAATTTCATGCCGACGGTGGGCCACATTATAACATGTCTGTCAAAACTCAGCGGTGGCTACGAGTTCGTAACTATTTAGGTCATCATGACGGACTGTCCGTAAACTTTTCTGCAACCCACCATAACTACTACAGTGCATGGAAATATGTAACTTAGACTGACAAGGCATCAATTGACACCTATCATGAACCAATATGTAAAAGTGCAATTGTTTTTCTTTAGAAGCACCATCCTCCCCCCACCCGCCTCAATGTTGGAAACTTGGGTTGGCGTTCATAGGATTCAACATTCAATATAAACATAAAATAAACAAGATAAGTTTGATTACGCACAATATGAACTGGAACCAAATTCTGCTAAAATCAAAACAACTATTCGTCACCACCTATCATGAACCATTGTACTTTCGAAGTACCATCCCCCCCGCCTCAATGTTGACTGGCATGCGCTTGTGGGATTCAACATTGTAGCGGGGGGGGGGGGTTCCGAAAGTATTTAAAATTAATCGCTTGGTGTGGAAATTCTCCAATCATGGTATAACAGCTTTACAAATTTTTTACATAATTGGCTTTATACATTGTTTAATTGTTTACCAAATTTATCGCTTGGTGTGGAAATTCTCAAAGCATGGTATAACACACATTGGCTTCAAACATTGCTTACAAATCATGCGCGTTTGTTTTCTGTTAGAGGTCGAACTGCATACAACACAGTTGCGTTTCTTCCCGCCAACATTCGGACCAGGAAAGTGCTGAGTTGAAAGGGCGTTTGAACCACTGGACAGTTGACTGGCATGCTGAACTGGGTTGTACTCCAAGCTTGAAATAAGTGCCTCTATCACCTTGACCCGGAAATCCAAAGTAGACAAGCTCTTGTTTGTATGGATGCTGTTGTATAGGACACTAGCATTAAGCAAACAGATATCTAGGATTGAGATAAATACTCGTTTCCACCATTTTAGTGTTCTGTGGCTGTGAGTATAGTAAGTGCACAATTGTGCTGCCAGATCCGTGCCTCCCATGTTTTTATTGTAATCGTTGACTATGCTCGGTTTTTGGATATGACGAAATCCTGTTGAAGTTTTCCGGCTGCGAATCTTTTTACTAGTGACACTGCAATCGCCATAGTTTGCCAGGAGAGTGACACGTTTTGTGTCCTGCCACATAACGCATAGTTGGCCTGCTTTCCGATAAAATTGGGGATCTGCTCCGCTTTTCATGGGGAACTTTTTGGGGTTTGCAACATCAGGTATC
Source organism: Plazaster borealis (assembly GCA_021014325.1). NCBI lineage: Eukaryota > Metazoa > Echinodermata > Asteroidea > Forcipulatida > Labidiasteridae > Plazaster > Plazaster borealis. The sequence goes on along the minus strand of CM037475.1, from coordinate 3,820,412 downwards.
CCTAGGGTGGTATAGCGCACAGTTCCACAAGCTCCGAATCCTAGCTCAGACAATTTGGAGAAAAGAGCCGGGCTACTAAACCAATTGTCCATGTAGATGCAATGTCCTTTATTTTCAAGTCCCTGCAAAAGGTTCAAGACTACCTTGCCTGGTGCCCCAAGATCGGATGGATGGTGTGTCTCAGGATAACTTACAGAGGACTGTCCTTGTGGGGACCTGGGCTGAGATCCTGTGAACAACTCCCAGGCACATGTGTACCCTGTGTCTGATTCGTTCAATGAAAAACATTTCAATCCCCATTTGGCGGCCTTTCGTGGCATGTACTGCTTGAAGCTGAGTCGTCCTTTGAACTTTACCATGCTCTCGTCCGGTGAAAGGCTTCGTCCAGGCTGGTACACCCGGAGGAATGATGGAAGTACAATGTTTAACAGTGGGCGTAATTTTGAAAGTTTGTCACGGGGAGAGTCGTCCTCCACGTCTCTGTTATTGGCGAGGTGGAAAAATCGAAGGATTGCAGTAAATCGGTTACGAGCCATGGTTGCTGAGTACAGGGGACTTCGTAGAATTTCAGACCTGGACCAATGCATGGAGTAACGAGGCCTTTTGTTGATTCCCATGCAAAGAAGTAGGGCCACGAATGCCATCATTTCATGTACATTAGTTGGTCTCCAAGCACGCTGATTTTCTCCACCCGCACCCAAAGTTTGATCAGCATAACGATTTGTCTCATCTACCATCATCTGCCACACTGCTTCACAAAAGTACAGTTTGAAGATATGTATGGGGGAGAACGAACTGAAGTCTTCTGTAGCCCCGGTGTTTGCTGTAAATTGCACAGGCGGTCGCCGGGTGTAAAACTTGGCTTCACGCCATCCACACCGGAAATTCGGCTTCTTGGTCTTGGATGAACCGGATGGTGTCGATGTCGAGGCGATGGGCTCATCATCACTGTCTTCTTCCGACAAATCATCAAGTGGTGAATCTTCGTCAGAGGACATGTCCGAACCGCTATCAGCAAAGATTTCATCCAAAATTTTTGCATTTTCATCGGCCATGTCAGAATCTAGGACTGAAGAATGCGTGGATGCTTACTGCAATTGTCAAGGATTGGACGCGGGTAGGTGTTTTAAAGTTGCCGGGGTGATGCACGCACGCGCGGGGCCTGCATGCATGGGATTGAGGGCGCAATTTACATTTTGATAAATTACTGTCGGTGCGTGTGCCAGTGAGCCTCCATGGTAAACAAGAGAGGAAATAGTCAGGTGCCATAGGGACTCGGTGGTCATTAAGTGAAATGCTTAATAGAGCAAATTTTGCTCGGCGGTACTGAAAGGGTTAACATAGATATACAAAATGTTTGCACACGGAGATACCACAATTTAGATCCAGGCAGCGCATTTTGTGGAGAATACTGGAACTGTACCTCAGAACATGCAGGTTCAACTCCCGCCTTGTAAATTAGCTTCACACAGACTTAATATTAAGTGTTTCTCTTGTAGTTAACTCAAATCATCGGACATCTTGTTATAGTTTTTTTCTTTAGTTTCATTTACACACGTTTTCAGAAATCGGAATCCTGCCAAAATGTTTAAAGTTATAGGGTCACAGATTGGTGAGAATCACTGCAGCTCTTGATAAAGTATAAACTATTTTAAGAAAAGGATTCCCTTTGAAGTAATATGGTTTGGATAATTTCAAACCCCAAAACATTTGAATCTGAGAAACGAATCATATAATTTTTCTCAGATTTCTGAGGGCTAGTGTCCGCTCGCGAATGCTGCAGCCGGAGATGCGGTTGGTACACGCCATCAGCTCACTAAAATGTGTGTATTTGACGTTTGTGTGAAAATACGTTTGTTGCTGTTTTCTCAGCAAATATACACTTCAGCAGAAACTTTCACATGTGACTTTTATTGTGGCTTTTTAAAAATTTGCATAAAAGATAAATCAGCAAGACGTTGAAAAAACAATCTATGACCCTATCAGCATGCAAAGCAAGTGTTGTAAATTTTACCTTAGTACTGACCGTCAAATAACGTAATTTGTAAAATAGTAAATTAGCTGTGTATATATTGTTTCTCACAAACCCTGTTGATATAAGACAAAAACAGTTCAAAGTGAGAATGTGGTGCTTGAACACTAAAATTAAAACCAGTTATTTAGATTTACCATTACCTGGCAGCATCGTTACCAAACAGTTGCATGTAAATTAATAGCATTTCCCCAAAAATACATCTTATTACAGGAATCAACATGTCTTACCTTGCAACACATGGGTTTTACGAGAGAGCGCATAACTCACATAATAATTTCAATTTTATTGAGCTGGTTCAGCAGACAATAAGCAAGGTTGGTGTCTGCATTGTTGTTTATAAGTTTGTTGTTTTATAGAACTTTCAGAGTGTGGGTGGAAGAGTTTATGTGTCTATTTTGTAATTATTGTGAAACAAAATTTCAAATGACAAGGATCCATGTATGAGTTATATTATGAAAAAAATATTGAATGCATTTTTCGCCTCGTGAAATGGAGTAGCCCAGATTTCACCTCGTGATTATAATTCTGCGACAATGCGCTTACATGCAACCAGTCTTTGTATAATATTCTTTGTAGAAAGTGAGAAAAAAATATCTCAGTGTTCTTATTTTTTCAATTCAATTCAAAGTAACATTTATTTCCACATTAACATTTGTAATTAGAGGATACAAATGACCTATAGATAATATGGAGGCATGTTCCGAGGAACAGCCTTAAGACAGAAAACCGAGACTAACAATAAACAACAACTAGAAAAGGGTGACCAAACAATGTGTATATACGTACTAGGTTATATAAAGCAATAATACTGGGAATTGAATAGTTAATGAGGAAACAACAATGGAAAACGTTTAAGCTTCTGTTTAAAAAGAGCAACAAATTACAAGCAGAAAGCGACGATGTTTGAAGGCAATTCTCATTAGTCTGATTATATCCGGTCACTGATTTTGCGCTGGCTTTGCAACCGTTTGGCTATTTTTTTATTAAATTTTAGTCCCTTGAACACTTTTGATCAATACTAATAAATTTAGACGCTGAAACAGAAGCGGTTGAGCTCGGTAAACGTGACGACGGAAAATAAAACTACCTGCTGTAGCCTCGTGTTTTACGCGTAGTTGTTCGCATGTTTAATCCACGAACCTTATTAGGTGAAAGACTAGTTGTGTCAGTTTATGTTACATAAAACCAGAGTTACTGTGGCGTGTGATAACCATGTTTCTTCAAAACATGAATACCATTTTGTTTCTTCTCTTGATATTTATGACAATGCAAAGCATTGTTATCGCCCTCTCCTCTTGTCCAACTGGCTGGGTAAAATGGCGTCATTCTTGCTACATCTTACTCCCTGAGAAGATGAACTGGATGCAAGCCGAGGCGACATGCAAGCGACCAGGGAGCAACCTCATAGTGCCTGATTCAAGAGAAGAAAACCACTTCATCTTCGAGTGGGCAGTGAAAGGGAATGACGGTGTGTGGATCGGCTGCACAGATGCTGCTCAAGAAGGAGTTTGGCTGTGTGGGGGTCAGCCTGCAAAATTTACCAACTGGTATCCAAAAAATCCACACAAAGACTCAGGGTTGAACTGTGCCCGAATGACAATATACAATGGTGGGGTTTGGTCTGATAACGTAAATTGCAAGAGTGACAACCATAAATTAGTTGCATGTGAGATGCCGGTCCCTGATGCCGTGTACCAATCCCTGCTAGGTCCCGATGGGCGTGTCTCTCAATACTGCCCCCTCAATCACATCATCGACAACCTGGCAGTAGAGGGTGTGGTTGCTTGTGGCTGGGCGTGTACATCAGATCCTCGATGCCGCTCTTTTAATGTTCGGCAGAGCAGCGAGAAAGAGAAGAAATGTCAACTCAATGACGTCACCTTTCTTGAGGACGATCACACCAACCTTAAGGATAAGGAGGGTTGTGTCTACTTTGAACTGTGAGTATTTTGTCATGCACCATGGTCCCTTTACCATCCTTAATCACTGATCACACTGACAAACAAACCATGCAGTAAGTACCTGGGAAAATCTAGTAGAGTATTCATCGTGATGTCTGGATTTGCATTTTTGGAAGGATAATATGCCTCATAGAAGATACTGACAGACTTTGTACACTGTAAAAATGAAGGGCAAAGAAGTTGATGGGTAATCTGAAAATGGGCAAACTAGGTAATAATTCGTGAGTTTGTTGGTTAATACTTTTTCCAACATGTGTGGCATTTTCCTGTTGGTTAACTGAAACGAAAACACTAAACAAATGGTAAATATACTACATCAGTTGGGTATTATTTATCAGGTTTACCCATTATATAGCAAGACATTATTCTTCTGCCTCATCGTTGGGCATCTTTCCACATACAGTTGGGTAAAGTTAAACCACATGGGGTGCAAAAGCTTAAAAACGATCATTTCCAACATGGCGAGTGGAGGAGTGGCTGTGGCCGTGTCCTCTCTCTTAAACGAGCGGCGTTGCCCAGTGGTTATACGACCTTTTGAAGGTTAGTTTTTAACTAAATATAAAGTGTTGTTTCCTATTTAGTTGTACACAGTCGTGAAAGTGGCAGAGCAAGCAACACAGTGCTACTGCCATTGAATTATTTTCAGTTTTATCATGCCATTCGTGTACATGTATTGTAATGTTAAAACATTATGTGTATGTAAAACAACAATACACGAATGGCACTATCACTGCATTGCTTGCACTGCAACTGTCACGACTCAGCTAAACAGAAAACAAACGTTATTTAGTTAAAAACTAACCTTCAAAAGCATCTACAAACCACTGGGCAACCCCACGTTTTTGAGAGAGACGCCAAGGGCACAGCTCGCCACCACTCGCCATTGTGGAAAAAATCGTTTCGATGCATGGACGTACGACACATCGCAGGAACTGTGAATCAAATGGTTAATTATATTCACCATTTGTTGGATAACACAATAAGTATTGACCCATGAAGTAATGATTGCCCAACTGCTACACAAAACCTTTCTACCAAATATTGGTAAAAAAAATCATCGCCCAATAAATGGGTAATTGATAATTTATCATATACCCAGAAAAAGGGTAAACATTTGATGAGGAAATATTACCCAATTATTTGGCAATCAGAGTGCCCAACTGAGATGGGTAAAAAAGTACCTAAAAGATGGGCATGTTGATAGTTTAAGCAACGTTGGGTAAAAAATTGGGTAAATTTTTGCCCATTATTTTTGCAGTGTACATGTAGGTATTTAATGTATATTTCTTAGACTCTCTTTTGTTTATTGAAAAAGTCACGTAAAGGACCGTGCGAGTCTCGAGCGTACTGGGAGATTTGTTGAACCACTTTGGTCCCTCGTATATTGCTTTAACGCGTGAAGGAGACAACTATAGCGCACTTTAACGGGTCTGTATACGTTTGGTACAATATTATTGGTAATAAAACTTAGGCATACTTGGTAAGAAGCACAGCAGCTTCTAATAGTATAAACATATTGAGAAACTTTTCACTTCAAAGAACTACGGTTATGGAAAAAGATATCCCTTTTTATCCCCCAAAATTTGAATCTGAGAAGCGTTTAATGGCAGTAACGTTTCTCAGATCGTGTATTCAAATTGCAGATTATTCATCCTGCTTGGACCATGCTTGGACATAACTGCTCCAGATTTTCGGCAATATCTCAAAAACGCTACCACCTTTTAAAATGAAATGTTCACAGGTTAGTTTTAAGGTATAAATCTACAACTATATAGGATTCAAACAAACAGTTGGTTCCAATTACCAAACGTATACAATCCCTTTAGGGCTGCATATAGCTAGGGTAAAATAACTTTAACGAGTCCTAATGTTCAAATACGCGCGAGATTCGCGCAGTCTGTTGCGAATATTGTAGTTATGGTGTGTTTTCGTAAACATATTTAAATATTTATGCGTTTGAATTATTGTGCACTCTTAAAGGAACGATATCATGGAATTTCATGAGCAGATAAGCTTATTTCTAACATTTTAACGAATTTCAACCTTGAGTCTAAATCACTGCAGCTGCAGTTGGGACCTTGATTCGTAGGGTTTGTAGCCTATACTGTTAGTGTAATATTATGTAAAACCAGCCCTGGAGGATGGATTAAAGATACCATGTCCAATTTTAGCCTGATCTGACCCGAAATCTTAGACTTTTAAATCTTAAATTGGCTATTAGATTCAAGAAAGTTTAAAGCAAGCTTTCGTTTAAGGTATTGCACGAAAAAGAATCCGCCTTTGATAAGTGGTAAGAATTTAAAAACTTAAAATGAATCCAAAATATGTCACTGGACTGATATCATGCACATTTCTGAAAAACAGGAAATTGTTACGCAGTATTTTCTGCTTAAAGGCACAACGTTTGGTAATTAATCAACATATACAATAGCATAAAAACTTACTTGGTAACGAGTCACCAAGTGAGAATACTGGTCTTTGACAATTACCAAACGTGTCAGTGCCTTTAAGCAGCTCTATGAAATTGGACCCTGAAGGGCAGCACGGTCAATGTAGAAAGGGGTGGAGTTGCATTTCCTGCTGATTGCTTTAACCAATCAGGAGGTAGTGACCATGGCAACTGGGCCACCTTACAGCCAACAGCCAATCAGCTGTGCATGCTACACTGACTATCTTTGAATGCCACATGTGCATCTTTGAAAATAGGGGGGGGGGGGTTGGGGATTTTTCAACCCTCTTACAAGGCTCTCTGGGTGGAGCACAACCAATAAAACAAGAAATGCGCAAACACAAGTCTTTTATAACAACAAGTTGTCAAGTTATGTTTTGTACCAAAGGAAATTAACGCACTGTAGGCCTATGGGAACTGTAATTTATTATTACACTGTGATTTACTTGAATTAAAATATGTACCGAACAGGCTCTGCACTAAATACCCACAACATTTAAAATAATTCTCCTCTCTGTAAAATAAAGACACTGTTGCTGTTTGTAAGAAAAATACAGTTCAATACATTAAAAGTATCGACAAAATACATGCATAATTTGAATCGTGAATTAAACCCCAAATCACTTTTATCAAACATCAGATATCGGACTTGTGAGATCAAAATTAATTGTTTTACTCACTTTTCAGAAACTATAGCGTTTTAGGTAAAAATGTTTCAAGTTTTGCCAATTTGACAATCTTAATACCATGTATAGTTATGTGTCAATCTAGGAACATTTATTTTTGCAGCCTATGTTCTTTGATGCATTCTCCTTCACTTGTATTTGTCTCTGTCTCCATTTGTCCACTACTATACCCTGATCTATATTGAGGGTTGCTCATTACAAAATTTAAAAATATTATTACTTTAATCTGGGTTCCAATTTCATGAAGCTGTTTACCAGTAAGCACATTTTTGCGCTTACTAATAACAAATAAAACATGTGCAAAGAAGATAGTGACAGGGTGTGTGCGTTCACAGTGGATTTACATTGTTGCGTCACTCATCTGCTTACAAAAACCGCTGGCAAGCTAATTATGAAACAGAAACTCTGCTTAGAGTTGCTCCTTAAGCAGAAATATTGTCTGCTTACAGCCTTTTATGAAATTGACCGTTTTGTTAGCGCACTAAGTCGCTTCCAATGACTAATTTCATTGCATCACAATTACAGTTTTATCTTATTTTGACTGCCTGTTTGTTGTTTTCTTCACAATGGTTGAATAAATAATCATAATAATGACAAATATGGAAAAGCCAGTTCGTCTTACTTGGTTTGAATCTTTTTTTTTGCTGTATTTTTGCTGTCCTCAGTCGTTTTAGCTTTCTATTCTGTCTAACCGAAGGTCCAGAATCTTGTCGTGACCTTCAAACTTGAAATAACCTTTGAACTTTATCCCCTTGAGGAACCATGGGACCCATATTGCATCATCTGGCCACATGTCACTGAACGGAATGGCGTCGAGGGGAAACCATTGCGGCCTCATTTCTGTCATTCAAGGAGAGATGGAGTCATTAGTATAAATATGATAGATGTTAAATTTGCCTCGTGGATAAAGAATATTATTTGTGTTTTTACACAAACGCCGATGTGTGTTAAGCACTGTATCCTCAGTACTTTTCTGAGTACTGTGATAAATCCACAGGCATATTACTCGGTAGATTTCTAACCCACGACTTTTGCCATTCTAGAGCAGATGTCTTACCACTAGACCACTGAGCTAGCCGGGTGGCTAGAGGCAGTTTTAATCCTATATTTTAGCAGCAGGTACCGTAATGATTTAATAGATGAATAACTTGCATCTGTGTATGGGTAAAAACACAAATAATAGGGTATAATATACAGTTCCCACTTTTCTCACAAAATATAAAGTCGGCCATCTTTACGAGCAATACTTATCATTTTGTTGAAAGCACAACTATGCCTATGCGTATACTGCTTGCGGCACTTCTTGAGTTTTATCAAATTACTTGCATGTTTGGCAATAAACCACTTGGCTGCTAAAAAAATTACAACGCTTGATATGCAGCTCAAAGCCAAAACCCAAGTTGTACTATACTTACACATACTAAAAACCTGTGTTGATATTGGAAGACATTAAACCATGAATATTTATTCCCATTGTGAAGTTATTAAAAGGTATCCGAACCAGTCCAGAGCTTTCATCACAACTTAGCGAAATTGTGGAGTAATAACCTAAAATACACCGTGCCCTCAAGTGAATTAATTACTGTCTGAAGTCAACATGGTCACAACCTCAGGTCAACAGGTGAAGTTTTGTTGGAATATTCAAATGGAAAGATGTTGCCTACCTTTGGGAGACCGTGCTTTTTGTTCAGCTGCATCTGTTTTATATTGGAATATTTGACATCTGACATTTGTAATTTGCACTCACTAAGTCTGTTCAAAATCCAACTCAAAACGTTCACTTTTAGAGAAGCTTTTGGTAATGTGTTATGTGTTGTTAATCTTTTCTGTTTTAGTTTGTTATCGTTTATCTGTGTGCATTTATTACACTGCATGTAACTTGTACGTACACTGTATTCTTCTTGTGTGATTGTTTTACAGGCTGGTACAAGAGAGAGCGCAGTATAAATGCAATCAATTATTATTATAATTAACAATAAATCCTGAATACCATCTTCTCTAGATGAACAATCGTCCTCTCCTCTTGTCCACCTTGCTGGTTAAAATAAATAAATAATTGTAATCTTGGTAGAAAGTGAACAAACTATTCATATTATTATTAGAAACAGTCTTTGTGCCTCATTAGTCCGATTATATAAGGTCACTGGTTTTGTTTATCCCGTTGACATCGCAACCGTTTGGCTATTGTTTGTTAAATTTGAGTCACTTCTCTTTTTAACAATACCAACAAATTAGAACGCTGGTCCAGTAGCAATTGAACTCAGTAAACGTGACGACGAGAATAAAAGTACCTGCTGTAGCCTCGTGTTGTACTCGTTGTTGCTCGCATGTTTAATCCACGTACCTTATTAGTGAAAGACTTGATGGCACTATTTGCACCGCTGTGGGCGTTGAGGGCGACTGACTCATTGTCAGTCGCGATTCTGATGTCCACCGGACGGACGTTTTGGGCGGCAGGTCCCAAAGTTTAAAAAAGATACACTCCTCGTGACCGAATTACCATCGAGATATCTGGAGTGGACGGAAATGGTGAAACCACTGGTGTCGATCAAACCAAGGTAGTATCCTTGCTTCCAGGAAGAAAAATTCAATTTTCTTATTTTTCGACCGTTCAGACCCATGTAAGGTTAATTTGGTTCACTTGCCGGGCAGGGCACAATGGCGGACCGGCCCTTTTTGTGCTTGGGCGCATTTGTATAAGGGACATAAATGGTACCATTTGTTAACAATGGCGCGTTTCTTTGTGTCGCCAAGGGTCCATGGTGGTCAGTGAATTGCTTGCGGGCCCCTGGGTGTGGCATGAGTGGGTAGTTAGGTGTAAGTGCAAATGCCGGCGGGCATACGGACAGGAGTGTTCATACATGTGCGTTGCAACCTATCTTGTGTGTTTTACCAGATTGTGCGGTCTTCGGTACGAATATATTTTTTAAAGATGGACGAGTACACTGCTATAGACCTTTATCATGCTGCCACCATGATGGTCATGTTCCCTGTATCCAATAACGGTAATGAATGCTAGTATTCGTTGTACAAAAAGGAACCAGACTATTTCTCCTTCCAGCCTCGGTTTGGTTACATTGATTTGAATGGGAAAAAGTCAAGATGGCCGCACTGTGATAAAGGTCTATTGAGGAGAAAGCGGACGCCTACGGGAACGTGGCGGCCGACAAGACCGGACCCCTTTTCCGAGGTCTGTGCTCAACCTTTCGGGTTTCAGCAGAATGCTTTAACTCTCTTCTTGATGATGGCTGGGACGATCCGGATCAACTAAAGAGTCTGTCGGCTGACTGGCGCAGCCATGTTTTGGCCTTAGCACCAAATGGGGGTCAGAAGCGGAACTTGGAGCGTCTGCTCGACCGTGTGGAGGCAGGGCCGCTTGACGGGCCAGCACCAAAGAGGCTCCGTGTTCCACAGCAAGCAGCCAAAGAGCTCGACGTTCCAGCTGGCGGGAAGGATGCAGCGGTCGTCGTGCCTTTTGAGGAACGTCCCGGCAGTTCCACCGGTGCGCATGCATCAGGGGCAGCGGTTGCACAGGAGTCCGCATCCCCCAGGTATTTCCTTAATTTGTGTATCCTTAAATTGTCAGGCCTCCGTGACTGTTTTGCATTCTATCTCTCGCTCATTATTTGCTGCTCTCAGAAGCTTTGTTTGCAATATAATAATCTGTATCTGTTGCAATTTGGATTTGGGCATTAAATGGTCGCATTCGGCCGCTATAGGGGTATGTTACCGAAGGAAAAAGAGGGTGCGGCGGTGCCTCGTAAGTATGGCGTTAAGAACGCTTTCGTAGCGATTGGCTAAAACCGATTTCAACGGGGTAGGTGACCAACGAGGTATGGTGGTGTGTCGAGATAACTTAATGCACCATCTTGGCGTGATATCCCAACATGGGACTTTGCCGAGTATACAAGTAGAAGTAGAAGTAGAAGGGTTGTGCCGGGGTTAGTTAAAAAAATTCCGTGCTACGGTCTCCCCTGCAAAGGACGAGACCCGCGCGGGTCTCGTCCTTTGCAGGGGAGACCGTAGAACATATTTCTTAAGTTGAGGTCAAGCCGCAGGGCTTTTGAGTTTTGCAATTTTCGGTGCTGTTGTACCCTAGGTATCCCGCAGTTAAGTTTTCAATGGGGAGAGCCCCCCTTTTGATTTGGTTAGCCTTGCAGAGGGGTGCGCCAAAGTTTTAGATAAACCCGGAAAGAAATTTGGGTTGGAATTGGGAGTGCCTACCCTTGGTGAGCCTTGCATTAAGGGAAGTGCCCCAAGTAATGAACATGGAAAGTGGGTGTTTTAAATTGGTAGTGCCCCTCTTTGGTTAGCTTTACACCGCGGAGTGCCCCAAGTAATGAATCTGGAAAAAATATTTGTGTTTTAAACGGGGAGTGCCCTTTTTTGGTTAGCTTTACAGCGGGGAGTGCCCCAAGTAACGAACCCGGAAAATGGGTGTTTTAAATGGGGAGTGCCCATCTTTGGTTAGCCGCACATCGGGGAGTGCCCCAAGTAATGAACCTGGGAAAAATGTATTTTAAATGGGGAGTGCCCATTTTTGGTTGGCTTTACATCGGGGAGTGCCCCAAGTAACGAACCCGGAAAAATGGGTGTTTTAAATGGGGAGTGCCCATCTTTGGTTAGCTTTACTTCGGGGAGTGCCCCAAGTAATGAACCCGGAAAATGGTGTTTCTAAATGGGGAGTGCCAACCTTGGGTTGGCTGTCCTTCGGTTGGCTGTCCTTCGGGGAGTGCCCAAGGTAACAAGCCCGCCCATCTTTGGTTAGCTTTACTACGGGGAGTGCCCCAAGTAATGAACCCGGAAAAATGGGCGTTTTTAATGGGGAGTGTCCATCTTGGGTTAGCCTTATGTCGGGAAGTGCCCCAAGTAATGATCCCGGAAAAAATGGGTGTTTCAAATGGGGAGTGCCCATCTTTGGTCAGCTTCATATCGGGAAGTGCCCCAAGTAATGAACCCGAAAAAATGGGTGTTTTAAATGGGGAGTGCCCATCTTTGGTTAGCCGCACATCGGGGGGTGTCCCAAGTAAAGGAACCTTGGAAAATGGGTGTTTTAAATGGGGAGTGCCAACCTTTGGTCAGCTCTCCTTTCGGGGGGGGGGGGCTAGGTAACAAGCCCGTAAAAAATGGGTGTTTCAAATGGGGAGTGCCCATCTTTGGTCGGCTTCACATCGGGGAGTGCCCCAAGTAACGAACCCAGGAAAAATGGGTGTTTTAAAAGGGGGAGTGCCCACCTTTGGTTACACATCAGGGAGTGGCCCCATAAGTGAACCCGGAAAAAAGGGTTGTTTGGAATTGCGAGTGCCCCGCTTGGGTTAGTTGGGTTAGTTTCACATCACTGGAGAGCCCTATATAAGTGTCCATGACCTTGGGTTTAGGGCGAGTGCCCCCCTTTTTTTGTAGGCCTTGTGTTAGGGGAGTGAGCTAAGTAGTGAACCCCCAATTGGGTGTTTCTAAATGCGGAGTGCCCCTCTCTTTTGGTCGTGACCAGCACTGGGGTGTTCCCCTAGCTTGGGCTTTGGAATTTAGGAAAATGGGGGGAGTGCATTTCTATAGGTTTTGGGGTATTTTGGCCAGTAGGCGCTGGGAAAATCTCTACAAGCAAACGAGGTCTAGTCTATGGAGAGTGCCTCCATACAGGGATCTGGAGTGGTAGCTTTTCCAGAGGGCAAAGAGCTATGGGAAGGCATCCGGAAAAAAAAAATGCGGAAAATTATACCCATTCACAGTTGTTATCTTACAAACAAGGGGCTGGCTACGACCCGTTAAGAGTAACGTAGTGAGGACAGAAGGATGGTCAATGGAAGGGTGGATTACCGACCATAAAGCCTGTAGGGGAGCCAGACTTTCGTATACGCACCTCATAGAATTAGAAATAAAAGGGAAGACAACGGGGAATGCCGCACTTCCCGTTTGGGTGGGCAGCAGGGAAAGGCCCTGGAAATGTACTTGAAAGTGTGCACTTGGGGTGCCTCTGTTGGTTTGGCTTTAAAGGAAGTGCCCCTATAGTCCAGGAAAAATACAACATTTTTTGTGAAAACCTCAAACAAATTGCAACAGTTTTTATTTTACCACAGTGCATTTTGTTAAGGTCCTCAGAATGAAATACTAAAAATCCGCAAAAATCCAATTAGTGGAAATATGCCTAATCTACATAAATCCAAAATGGCCGCCAATTTAACGATTTTGTTGTTGATTCAGTCATAAATATCATACCATGTTACATTTTTTGTGCTTTAAATGGCTAAAGATCAATTTCCATGTGGTTGGCTTATTATGCAGAGGTGTGTATGTACAGGGATAAAATGTAATACAAAATTGTAATACAATGTGTTAAACAATATGTATTACAATAATGTAATACATTGTTAATAAAAGCACAGTGCTGATGAAAATACCTTGCTTGTATGGTGACAGTTCCGAATGAAGCGTTTGATCATACATGTATGCAACAGGTCTTAAATATAAATACTGATAAGGGATACATTATTGAGCCATGGAGAACTGCTGTATCTGCAATGAATTATTTGATGATGGCAAGCCATCTGTTGAGCTGCGAGCTAAGGGAAGCGAGGGAGTTAATCGTGCAAGTAGACAACGAGAGAGCAATGTAATGACACATCCTGGGCAACGTGTTCACCCGCATTGTCGTCGAGATTTCTGTGATCCAAAAAGGATTGCAAAGGAGAAAGCTGCACAGATTATTAGTGTTGAGAAGTGCTCAAGTCTTCGTTCTCACCAAGAACCTTTTGACTTTAGTAAACACTGCATGTTCTGTGGTCATCCTGCCAAGTATGATGGAAAACGGAAAGGGTTTGATGTTATCCCTGTCAGATCGACGGACTTTCAGGACTCAATCGCACAAATTTGCAAACACAGAAATGATCCATGGTCTCAGGTTGTATCTGGTAGACTTGCAATTGTTAATGATCTTCATGCAGCTTGATGCTGTATATCATCAACAGTGTAGTGTGAATTTCAGAACTGAAAGACAGCTACCTCAGGCATATTCTGAAGACGGTGCAAGCACCTCCAAAAAGATTAAAATAGGCAGACCAAAAGAAGAGGTGAGAATGACAGCATTCTTACAAGTCGCAGAATTCCTAGAGGAAAATGATGATGAACAAACAACAGTAGGTGAACTAATAGCAATAATGCAAGGGTATCTGAAAGATACAGAGCATGAGGCTTATAGTGCTGCGTACATGAAAAAGAAATTACTGGAACACTTTGGAGAGAGAATCATTGTAACCGAAATTAATGGAAAACATGGTGTTGTGACATTTCGCAACACAGCCAGTTCTATTCTGTATGAATTCCACAAGCAACCAAAGAATGAGACGCCGGAAAATGAGAAAAGGAGAATCATAGAGACTGCTGCCAAACTTATTCAGAGTGATGTCAAGTTTCAGGATATCAACGGTGATGTATACCCAAGTCCGGCAGAAATGTCTTCTACCGCTGCATCACTTGATTTTATCCCTGATTCTCTTCAGAGGCTGTTAAGGGGTATGTTTGCTGGCAAAAATGTAGACATCAAGCTGGCATCCTTTGGGCAGGCCATCATGCAGGCAATAAGGCCAAGGGTCCTCATTGCTCCTCTCCAAGTTGGTCTTGGAATACTGATGCATCATCATTTTTCATCTCGGTTCGTAGTTGACACTTTGCACTCTCTCGGTTTCTCCTGTTCCTATTCTGAAGTGAAAAAGTATGAAAGAAGTGCGGCAGTATCTCAGGGAACAGAAATTCCTGGTTACATACAGAACCAGTTCATTCAGTATGTTGCCGACAATGTTGACCATAATGTTTGTACAATTGATGGATTCGGTACCTTCCATGGAATGGGTATAGTAGCTACGAATACACCAGGTACAAAGACCTCTAAGCCCATACCAAAAGTTACTGTAACTGCCGCAGACATTGCTGCTGTTGGGCGAATCAACATTGAATACTTCAAGGCCTCTCATACAGCACAATCGCTGATGTACCAACCCATGGTGAATTTGGGAACAGAAGACCCAACACTTAACCTCGATGTGCTTTGGAAGACATCATTACTACTTCGTTCCCCAAGGCCCTCATGGTCTGGCATGATGCAGATGGTCAATAAAGGTGAATTTCCAGGACAGTCTTCGGTATCTTTTCTTCCCATGATTGACATGAATCCAAGTGACCCATCCTGTGTATTCTCAACACTGCGATTTGTTTGTAATCATGCTGTACAGTACAATGTTACTCCTATATTGACTTTCGACCAGCCACTATGGTGGAAGGCACTTACAATCATTCGAAACCAGCTTAGTGGCAGTGACATAAAGCAAATTGTCCTGAGAGTTGGAGGACTACACACCGAAATGAGCTTCCTTGGGAGTATTGGGCATTTGATGAGAGGCTCAGGGCTCCAGGAACTTCTAGAATTGATTTATGCAAGCAACTCGGTTGGCCACATGCTTAGTGGAAAGGCAATATCAAGAGCTGTGCGTGGCCATCTCCTTGTTGATGCTGCCCTCAATACCATGCTGGTGGCAGATTTGTACACTGTGCCTCTGCCAACTAATGATGAGGAACAGTCTCTTGAAGTTGATACTACCTGTGGCGAAGCAGAAGTACAAGATAGAGAAAAGAGGCAAGCAACAGATTTGGCAGAAGCTCAAGACCTTTATGATAGTTTGATGTCTAACACTGTATCAGTAGATGAAGTATGCTCATCTAATGTCATCAAAACGATTCTTAGTCGGATGAAGGAAGCGAAAGAGGCCATGACAACACGTACAGCACGTCTCTGGCTACAGTACATGGACATGACAGATATTCTGCGCATGTTTCTTAAAGCTGAGACAACTGGAAACTGGGAACTGCATCTGCAGGCTGTCCATGATATGCTGCCATACTTTGCTGCTTCTGGACACACGCTATATGCCAAGTCTGCCTACATATATTTGCAAATGATGCATGATTTGCCAAATACACACCCAGATGTTTACAGAAGGTTCCAAGAAGGGTACCATGTAGTTAGGAGAAGCGATCGCTACTGGGCAGGGTTGTCCACAGATCTCATTATTGAGCAGGTCCTAATGAGGAGTATCAAGACAAGTGGCGGGCTAACCAGGGGAACTGGAATGTCTGAAACTCAGCGTAATGTGTGGCTCCTCTCCTTGCCATCAAGGGCACTAGTAAATGATGCAATGCAAGACCTCACAGGTGTCAAGTACGAGACTAGTGACCAACACAAGGATATTACATATGCTAGACAGATTAGGGATGTGAGAGACACACTTCAGTTGCTACACTACATCAGAGAACGTAGCCCATTCAACTCGGAATCAAATCTACATAGTATTGCAAATGGGATGACAGCAGAGAGCACAGTTAATGTAGACCAATCCAGAGACATAGGACAAAAGATTTTAGACTCCATGGCTGGAAAGAACGTTGAGGACTACACATTTAAAAAAGCAGACCAAGCTGTGACACTTGGCTCAAGATCCTCCATAAAAATAAAAAATGAGTCTGTACAGGTTGACCCACAACTACTTTTTCAGAGACTAGTGGCTGTAGGCAAGGAACGCATCGATGATCTACCGTCTCTCTTTAGCTATATGAGTTGTGCAGTTATCCATCTGCAATGTTTGAGTCATCTTGCCTTCCCCTCCAAGCCAACAAACCAGCCCTTGCTGATGCCATATGGAAGGTGTTTAAGCATGAAGAGTCAGAGCCCATGGGCCAAGTGCACTATGTTTTGGACGGTGGGGTACTTCTGCATCGTCTTCCATGGCCTCGAGCAACTACTTACAACAACGTATGCAAGCTTTATATTGATTATGTTACTCAAAGATATGGAAAGCCAACCATAGTTTTTGACGGATATCATGATGGTCCTACTACGAAGGACTCCACACATCTTAGAAGAACAGGAACTTGCTCAGGCCTGACGGTAAACTTTGCTGGTGACATGGTTATCAAATCAAGGAAAGAGGAATTCCTTGCAAACAACGTCAACAAACAACGTTTTATCCACCTCCTCGGTGACAAACTGCAAATGGCTGGATGTGTCACAGTTCATGCAAGACATGATGCAGATGTCCTGATTGTCAGTAAGGCAGTGGAGTCTGCAAGATCAATAGGTACTGTTCTAGTTGGAGATGACACTGACCTCCTCGTCCTCCTTATCTTCCATGCTGAACTGAATGCAAACAAAATTTACTTTGCACCAGAGCCAAAGACAAATTCAAAGAAGAGTAGAAGTTGGAACATCAAACTGTTGAAGGTCACTTTGGGAAGTACCGTGTGTGATAACATTCTCTTCATACATGCCATTCTTGGTTGTGACACTACATCACGTATATTTGGACTTGGGAAAGGTTGGGCACTTAAGAAAATTATGGGGAATGCAGACTTTTGTGAGCAAGCTAAGGTATTCGGTCAAACAGGATCAGTTTTGGAAGAGGACATAATCAAAGCTGGGAGATTGCACTGGTTTGTCTCTACAATGGTCAGCCAACAGAGGGTCTAGATCTTTTAAGATACAACAAGTTTTGTTTTAAGGTAACAACGAGCACTTCCCATGTCGAAGCACACACCTTGCCACCAACCTCAGCAGCAGCAAAGTATCATAGTCTTCGTGTTTATTATCAAATATTAGAGTAGAAGGGGTTGGCAAATACCAATATATCTCCAGAAGATTGGGGTTGGCAGGTCGTAGATGGCAAATATTTACCCAAGCAGACAGACCAACCACCGGCACCATCAGCACTACTTGAGGTCATCAGGTGTAGGTGTACGAAAGAATGTATGAACAGAAAATGCACATGCCGAAAGTATGGCCTGCCTTGTTCAATTGCCTGCACTGAATGCCGTGGTTCTAGTTGTGCCAACTCACCGCCACCAGACCTAGATTTAGATGCTTCTGAAGATGAGGCTGACTCATAAGTTGACATTTAATTCAGGTAAGGAAATAACTTGTTCATAATTTACAGAGATTGACAATTTTTATAAAATACCGATTTGCGAACCTTCAGGAAGGATGTCCATCGAGAAATTACTAAAATCAATAGTATTCAAAAATGTCAAATACAAAATGGCGGCCGTTTTATTTATGCAAAAAAACAACAAGTTTATCAAAGACTTTCAGAATCTTTTGAACCATAGATTTACTACCTATCCTGAAATGTGCATTTTAGCCATTTCAATTTTGGAATATGTTATCTAAAACAAGGGTTATGACCAAATCAATGAAAAACTTGTTAAAATGGCGGCCATTTTGAATATGCAAATTATGCATATTTCCACTAATTGGATTTTTGATATTTCATTCTGAGGGCCTTAACAAAATGCACTGTGGTAAAATAAAAACTGTTGCAATTTGTTTGAGGTCAAACCGTAGTTTTCCTGGACTACTAGTAACCGGCAAGGAGATGCCGTGCGGCCAAGGCGGGGAGTGCCCCCCCTTTTTGCCTTGATTTACATGGACGGAGTACTTGGAAATCAGGTTACTGTGTAAAAACGGCGGGGAGTGCCCCCACCAACGAATGTTGGTTCTTGCATCGGGGAAGTGCCCTAGTAAAAGGCTTGGAAAATTCGGTGCATAAAAATAAAAAAAAATTAAAATAAAAATAAAATAAAAAGTGTTAACTTTTAATCCTGGCTTATGGATGAGAGTAGTAAAAAACCAAAAAAACAAAAAAGAAGAAAACCCCCCAAAAGGGCCCCACCAGGAGTTAGTCTTCGGTAGGACGGCGGTATTTATAACTACGGGTCAGGGGAAGCACCCTTAGTCTGGATGCCGTTGCGTTTATGTATTGAGTATGGTTTGATAGAGTTTTAAATGGGGAGTGCCCTTCGTAGCGGTTGTGGCAGCAAAATATGGGAAAACCGGCCCGTTTAAAGGGGTGCCCATATAAGACTAAAGCTGAATAAAGGTAGCTTGTTAAAGAAGGTTTGACAGATTGTTTGCACTCCTATCACGTTATATTTGTTCAATGCAGGCAAAATCGGCTCTGGAAGTCCATAAACCCATCAGGCTTCAGTTGCTCAAGGCTTGCACCGAGACCGGTTACGATCGTAACGTGGCTTATGTCATGGCTCTCCTTCGTAAGTACGTCTCCGAGTTCACTCCTCTATCACCCGAGGACGTCAAAGAAAAGCAGTTGTATATCAACCTCCTGTCTGACTGCAACAAGCACGTTGAGGCCAAGACGTCTGGCATAGCAATGTACATATATAAGTCGATTACGGGGGAAGATTCGGACAAGCGACTGCGCTTTGCAAGGAAGCATCTCGGTCACATCATCCCCCCTGTTGATGTCAAACCTCGCTCGGCGACCCAGAGTGGCACGGCCTTCAAAGCCAGGCAACCTCAGCGACAGGGCGGCACACAGGGATGTCTGCTACCGTTGCCGAAAAAGGGGTCATTTTGCCCGAGACTGCAAGGAAATACTTTAAGTGTTCCCCAGCAAACTGTGCATGGTAGACTTTTGGGTAACGTACGTCGGGGGAAGGGAGCTTCGGTGTGATAGTTGGGTTTTCTAGGTGCATGCTCTAAAAGTGGTGGATCATAAGATATTCAGGTTCGCTCGAGGAATGCCTAGCCCCCCCCCCCCCTAAAAAAAAAAGGCGGTTGCACGTAGAACACCGAGTTGTTTCGTAGTGATGTGGTTATGGGTCAAATAAATAAAAAAATAAAAAAATAAGTACAAAAATAAAAAAATATGAGCGGTTGAGAGTTGACGCTAAAAATGACATTTCTGAGTGAGATGTATTCATGTTTTATTATCCGAGTTTTGCCCCCCCCTTTTCTTTATGGAACGGACATTTGATGGCCGGTGCAATGTTTTGCAAGCTGTGCTTTAAACGGTTTCTCTCTTGATTTAACCTAGGAGTATAGGCGCTACTTGAGAATGTTGGAAGCCCATGTGTGGGAGCTCTCGTCTTGCTCTCCCTTTGATCCTGTTGCAGCTCAGGCTACAAGGCGACGCAGGGGTTCATGTTCCTGGGTAGATATATCAGGAGGTGCTGCAGGGCCCCCCAATGGATCAAAGCCAAGTCCGGCTGAAGTTCTTTCAGGTGTTCGCCTGCCTGATTTTCAAGCCCTGCGTTTTCGAGACCCAGATTTATTTGTAGCTGGAGGTCTGCACAATCATCCCCAGGCGTGGGATGACATCTTGACTGAGTGCCCTCATGCCGGCCAACAGATAAGGCGATGGTTGCGTCAAGGCGTAGACTTGTTTGAGTTTTTCCAACCCTTTAGAGGAGAATACCGGGGTAGAACCTTTGACTCAGCAAACCCGCCTCCCATGTACTTTTCTAACGCCCCCATTTGCAAGGAATTCATCCCTTTCATTAACGAGACAATTTCGAGGCGCCTTGTAGAGGGATCAGTGGAGCTTATTGGGGCGGTAAAAAGCACAAGACCGCCGAGGTGTGTTAATGCGCTCTCCATCGAACCCAAAAAACCCAGATTAGTTTTGTCGATGAAGGGGCCAAACCTCTGGTGTAAGGACACACCTTTCAAATTAGTTCCTTTGGGGGATATTGTGAAGTCGATTAGTCGGGGTGGAAAGTTCTCGGGAACCGACGACGCTCAGGGTTACAAACAAATCCTTCTAAATGAGAGGTCTAGGACCTTCTGTGGTTTCGAATGGGCAGGATTCTATTTTGTTCACACCACCCTCCCTTTCGGTTTCAAAAACAGTGCCTACAATACTCCTCAATTGGGTTTTGTCTCTCGACCTGGTTAAAAAACAGGGGCATTCACACAGAAGTTTGGATTGATGACCGTTTCGTTGGAGAATGTAGTGGAGAGGGAAGGCCTTGTTCCTAAATGTCAGATGTTTGTTTTTGATTGTTTGCAGGGCCCGATCAGCGACTCGGGTCAAAAGGCTTGTACAAGGGCTGCTAGGGCGTTGTATGTAGTGTGTTACATGCAGTCACACCTTGGATACTTCATCAATCTGAAGAAGAGCCAATTGCAACCGACGTCACGGATGGTTCATTTGGGTCTAGGTGTTTGTTCAGACTCCCTATCTTTCTGGATCCCGGATAAGAAGAAGTGCTCATTCACCCGTGTCAGGGAAGAGGTTCTGAAATCAGGTTCGGTGCTCCTGAAAGAGATGCAGCATTTTGTCGGAAAATGTCAAAGCTTCATTTTAGTGTTCCCCGCTGCGTCCCTTTTTGTCCGGGAGTGTTGCTCCTTTATGGTCGAGTTGGATGATGTCACGCCTGTTCAATTAACTCAACCGGTGCGCGATGAAGTGCTCTTTTGGCGTTTTGTCGACTCATTTTCGGAGCCTATCCCATGGAGAAAAGAGCGGCACTTGACAGTAAGGTTGGCGTCCGATGCCTCTGGTCATAAATGGGGTGGGATTTTGTCGCTTCCCGGTCAAGACGCCATCGCCTTCGGCGATTATTGGTCACCTAATGTGCAAGTTAATACAGACATCTGTTACAAGGAGGTCCTGGCTTTGTATTTTGTTTTATTGTCAGTAATAGATACACTCTGGGACAGAAGGGTCGATGAACAGGTAGATTCACAGAGCCTCTTCCACGCGTGGTCAAGGTTGAGAGCAAGGTCCCGAGCGCTCGTAGAGGTATTGAAGATGATTTTTGCTCTCACCCTAGAAGCTAATTTCGACCTAAAGTTGGAGTGGGTCCCAAGTGGGGAGAACCAGGCAGATCTGCCATCCAGGGAGCTTTTCAGAGCGGACGCTCGTCTCACAGCATCGATGTAGCACTTTCTGCAAAGGGAGCTTGGTGGAAGTTCAGGGTTTTCATGGGATCTTATGGCGCTGCCCTCCAATGTTCCAAAAGGCCGTGATGGGAGAACCTTAAAGTTCTTCTCAAGATTCCCAGTCCCAGGCTCGTCAGGGGTAAACGTGTTTGCACAGTCATGCCCTCGGGGTGAGAAGCTGTATGTTTTCCCTCCCTTTGTGCTCATTCCGGCTCTGATCAAGCTTTTCATCGAATGGGGGAATGTGTCGGTGACAATGGTATGGCCGAAGCACCACCATCCAAGGTCATGGTGGCCGCGTTTAGTGTCCTTTGCAACACGGTCTTTGCGCCTAGCGGAACTCGGTCAGACGGGCGTCCTGGAATTTCCGTCGAGGCGAGGATATGGGAAAAGCTTACAGGACCTTCGATTCGAGCTTTGGGCATACGAGTGTCGTTTTCCTGCGGACGGTCGGATTTCGAGGGAGGTTTGTTTGCCCGCTCAACACCCAGTGTTTTTAGTATCTGATTCGATGTTCAAGGGTATGAGGGGTTTTGGTTGGCCAGCTTCGCTGGGAGTCAGGTTGAGCGTAAATGGCGGAGCAAGGTTAGGAGCCTTGTGCAGCGTTTTGGCAGAGTCCTGTCGGACAAAGAAGCCGGAGGTGGCAGTTCTACACGGAGGTGTGAACGACATCAGCAAGGCGGGTGGTGCAGGAGTAGAGGAGTTGCTGAGAGTTTTTGCTTCGGCGGGTAAACAACTGCAATCCCAGTGTCCGGGGGTAAGATTCGTATTTTCGGGGATCTGTCAGACCAAGAGCGGCGTGATGAACCGGTCAGTGGCGCTTGCTAACACAGCTTTGCGCGAAATGTGCAAAGAGTTTCGCTGGTTTTTCCTCTCCAACGATTGTATGACTCAGTCAGACCTAGAAGATCAGGTTCATTTAACGGTTTGGGGGAGTATGAAACTACAGAGACGGCTGCAAAGGTTACTCAGGTCAGTTTTGGTATTGCGTACCGGAGTGCACGTGGATTTAAATATTTAGCTCAGGTTCCTTTTACCCCGGCGAGTTTTGGTAGCCTTACTGTTTTCTTCCTCTGTCCCTCAGCTCAGCCGGGTCAAGGCGAGGCTAAAAGAGTTGGACGATCGTTTTGACAAGTTGGCATACAATAAGCAGAAAAGCAGTTTGGTAAGCAGTTTGTCGACCTTCCTTTGGGGCAATCACAACTCAGGCTACTACACTGACGGCGTAGGGCTCGATTCAGCGACCCCGGAGGATGTGGCTAAGTTTTTAGTGGATCGAGACTCGAAGGGTCGAACACAGGTTCATGCCTTGGGTTGCAGAAATTTTGGGAAAAGTGGACACTTCGACTGCGGGTGTGAGCGACATCTTTCGGTCGGAACAGTCGACTCGTACATTAGTCAGCTCAGGGCCTACTTCAACACATGTGGAAAGACACTTCCTTGGCGGCAGAGCTCGCAATGCGGCAACCCCTGTATTTCCTTTCGAGTGCAGAAATATTTAAAGGCAACGAGGCTTGAGCAAGCCGAAGCCCGAGTGACGCCCAGACAAGCAGTTCCCATTTTCTCGGACAAGATCAGGTGGCTCGCAAACGAGATCAGGAAGCGGATAGCCAAGCTTCAGCAGGCTGACCATGCACACTTCGTGGGGCAGTTCATTTTGCACAGGGACTTAGCCTTCTTTTTGTGCCTATGGTGGGCAGGGGATAGGTCGGCACTAAGTGAAGTCACTAAGATCGATGGCAGGGATCTTCTTCTCAACCACACTATTGGCAAAACTGTGCGGCAAGGTGGCTCGTCTCTCGTGGTAATCCCCAAATTAGATAGCAGTGAAATGGACCCGGCAGGGGCTTTGGAAGACATGGTCAAGTTTGCACGGGAAAACGGACACGATTTAGAGGATGGTTATCTCTTTCGTCCCTCTACGCCGGATCACAGGTCGTTGGCTAACAAGCCGTTCACAGGGAATGGCCCAACGAATCGCCTCAAACTGTATGTCTCAGTTTCGTCAGATCAGGGTGACCGCGTCTTAAGACCCCACGGTGGAAGGGCGGGAGTAGCAGCCACTCTGCGCTTGTTGGGGGCCACAGACCAGGAAGTGATGGATCACTGCGGATGGGCGACACAGCGAACGTTCAGACACTACACTCAGATGGAAAGAGTGACCAGGCGCCACACCACGGTTCTTTTAATAAGGGAGGCTGTGGAGGCTGAGGGAGAGGGGCGACCGTCACCAGCAGACCAGGCCGGGGAGTTCTATCGTGCCTTAAACCCCGGCTTCAAGGCTGAGAAGGCTTTCACATCTAAAACAGGGCAGGCAGTGACGGCGTAAGAGTTGGATGAGAGATGGGGGGGGGGACCAGTGGGGGGACAGTGCGAGCGGATCCTGGTTGCGGGTGAGGAGCCTTTTCTACCCAGTCCTCAATCCATATAGAGACCAGAGCCCGGGACGGACACAGCGGTGCAAATAATTTACTATTTGCACCGCTGTGGGCGTTGAGGGCGACTGACTCATTGTCAGTCGCGATTCTGGCTGGGCTAAGGTGAGGGCGTCGAGAGCGGTGGGCCCTTCCGGCCCTTTTTGTATTTTGGGGTTTTGGGTTTTAGGGGGTCTCCTTTTTGCCCCACCCACCCACCCTACCCCTAAGTTGGTCTCCCGGTTCTGGTTTCTACGTTTAGAACCTTTTCTACCCAGTCCTCAATCCATATAGAGACCAGAGCCCGGGACGGACACAGCGGTGCAAATAATTTACTATTGTTGGTTAAATTTGAGTCACTTCACCACTGTTTAACAGTGTGACCATTGATATGTTGTTTAAGTCACTGTATTAAATAGGCACGGGGAAACTTGCTTTGGAGTTCTTCCTTGAATCCGGTTCTTTATTGAATCTGTAAAATTGGTGAACAAGATGTTGATGAAGGTTCGGCCAATTTCAGAATGACGGTAAACTTAAGTTAAACAATAATAACAAATGTGTAAATGGAAAATGAATCAAGCTTAAGTAACAATAAAACGCCAGGTCGCCACCTTGGCGAGCCGCATATCTCATGTAAACCGTAAGGAAATTGATTAGAAGTACACTAAATAATACAAATATATGTTGACTTAAAGAAACACTAGAATTCCCATACATTCCTTTGATACTCAGGTAAGAGTTAAAAGATTTAAGAAATAATGCAAAGAGATATATAAAATATAGGCAAGATTCATACCTGTAAAATTGGTGAACAAGATGTTGATGAAGGTTCGGCCAATTTCAGAATGACGCCCAGATTATTGAACGGCGGGAAATACAAATTAGAACGTAGGGGGCGCTTCGTAAATTTAAATGATAAAGAGATATTTACAACAACAAAAGGTTTGAAATGAATATGCAAAGTAGGAATATACCAAAACTAAACGGGGGTGTTATTCGTGTACACCTGGGCCGTGACAACAATACCAACAAATTAAGACTGGAAAGAATAATTTGTCACCGGTTTTGCGTTTTCCGTTGGCATCGCAACCGATTGGCTATTGTTGCTTAAATTTGAGTCAATTCACTTTTTAACAATACCAACAAATTTGAACGCTGGTCCAGTATCAATTGAACTCAGTAAACGTGACGACGGAGAATAAAAGTACCTGCTGTAGCCTCGTGTTGTACTCGTTGTTGCTCGCATGGTTAACCCACGTACCTTATTAGTGAAAGACTTGATGTGTCAGTTTATGTTACATAAAACCAGTGTTACTGTTACGTGTGATAACAACGTTTCCTCGAAGCATGAATACCATTCTGTTTCATCTCTTGATATTGATGACAATGCAAAGCATTGTTATCGTCTTCTCCTCTTGTCCAACTGGCTGGGTAAAATGGCGTCAGTCTTGCTACATCTTACTGCCTGAGAAGATGAACTGGATGCCAGCCGAGGCGGCATGCAAGCGGCTAGGGAGCAACCTCATAGTGCCTGATTCAAGAGAAGAAAACTACTTCATCTTCGAGTGGGCAGTGAAAGAGAATGGCGGTCTGTGGATCGGCTGCACAGATGCTGTTCAAGAAGGAGTTTGGCTGTGTGGAGGTCAACCTGCAAGATTTACCAACTGGCAAAAAGATAGACCAAAAAACAACAGCGACACGAACTGTGCCCGAATGGTGAAGACAGATGGACTTTGGGCTGATGGTAACAAATGCCAGGATGACAAGCCTAAATTAGTTGCATGTGAGATGCCGGTCCCTATCGTGCCAATCTACCACACCCTGCTAGGTCCCGATGGGCGTGTCTGTCAATACTGCCCCTCAATCACGTCATCGACAACCTGGCAGTAGAGGGTGTGATTGCGTGTGGATGGGCGTGTATATCAGATCGTCGATGCCACTCCTTTAATGTTTGGCAGAGCAGCGAGAAAGAGAAGAAATGTCAACTCAATGACGTCACCTTTCTTGAGGACGATCACGCCGACTCCAAGGATATTGAGGGTTGTGTCTACTTTGAACTTTGAACATTTAAAGTTACGCCAAATTGCTCCCCTCTTCTCAATGAAATGACGTCTAATCACCGACAAAGACATTAATGAACCGAGGTAAATACTATCAGCGATTTGGTTTCTTTGCCTGCGGCAGTAGGAGAACACACATATAAACAATAGTAAACATTGACATACTCTCAGAAAATCTAGGCTTAATGAAGCACCAGCTTGATGTGGGTGTTTCCAAGAGACACGACAAAGGACGTCTACAAGGAAGAAACCATCGGCCGCCATCTTGTTCACACCGACTCCAATGATATTGAGGGTTAATTGTGTCTACTTTGAACAATGAGTATTTGTCATACACTACTTTTCTTTCTTGTCTCTCACCATCTTGATTAAAAGTATACTACACCTGCAGGAAAGACCTTGCCGTAAAGAATGTTACTGTGATATATTACAATGCTTTAGTCGTGTTTCCTGATGCAAGAGTGAACATGAACAGTGACTGCTATCACACGTATGAGGGGCCAGACTACTTTGCCCTTTAGCCTCGTTTTGGTTACTACGTTTTTTTTAACATGGAAAAACAAAATGTTTGCACACGGAGATACCACAATGTAGATCTATTGAGGGCTATGTCTATTTTGAACTTTGACCATTTAAAATCACGCAAATTTTTTTTCTCGTCTCAATGACATCTATCATCCACAAAGACAGACATGAACCGACAGAAAGACTATCAGCAGTTTGGTTCCTTTGACGGCGGTAGGAAACAAATGTAAACAATTTATAAATCGAAAGACTCTCAGTAAATCTAGGCTTAATGTAGCACCATCTTGAAAGAACATCATCATCGAGGAAGAAACCATCGGCCGCCATATTGTTTGCACCTCGATCTATCTGCATAGGGGGGATCCTACCACGAAGAACTATACCGGTAAGCGATCACCCTTGAAGATCACTTTGATTGTAACTTGAGTTTCAGAACAAAAGACACCGAGCTGCATATAGCAGATAAAGTACCGTTTGTATCAGACTAAGCAAGGCCAATGTAAAACACGAATTTTTTTGAGCAGACTTCTCTTCTGTATTCAATATCTTACCGATAACGGAACACAATGTTAATACCCCCAAACGGCTCTTCGTTTATCGATTTTCTACATCGACGACTTCGGCAAGACTATTTTTAGTTGATTCCCCACACGAACACTCTTAACATTTACCGTATATCACTGTACGCATCCAAAACTGACTGGGTTCTGATGAGACAAGTTAGTGTGACTAGGGAGCAACCTAATAGTACCTGATTCAAGAGAAGAAAACCACTTCATCTTCGAGTGGGCAGAGAAAGAGAATGACGGTGTGTGGATCGGCTGCACAGATGCTGCTCAAGAAGGAGTTTGGCTGTGTGGAGGTCAGCCCGCAAAATTTACCAACTGGAAAAAAAAACACCCCAAGAAACAACACCGACTTGAACTGTGCCCGACTGACGAGGAATGAACGTTGGTCTGATGGTAACAAATGCCAGAGTGACGTCCATAAATTAGTTGCATGTGAGATGCCAGTCCCCATAGTGCTTATTTACCACACCCATGCTAGGTCCCGATGGGCGTGTCTCTCAATACGGCCCCCTCGATCACGTCATCGACAAACTGGCAGTAGAAGGTGTGATTGCTTGTGGCTGGGCTTGTAAATCAGATCATCGATGCCGCTCTTTTAATGTTTGGCAGAGCAGCGAGAAAGAGAAGAAATGTCAACTCAATAACGTCACCTTTCTTGAGGATCACACCGACCACAAGGATATTGATGGTTGTGTCTACTTTCAACTGTGAGTATTTGCTCATGCACCATGGTCCCTTTCCCATCCTTAACCACACTGACAAAAAAAAACATGCAGTAAACAACTGGGAAAATCTAGTGATGTCTGAATTTGCATTGTGGAAGGATATATGCCTCATATAGATATACATTGTATATTGACAGACTTTGTACATGTACACTGTTAAAAATGTCCGTAAATTTACGGATTCCGTAAAAGAAATATTTATTATTTTTTTTCCGTTTTTTACGGGTAAACGTAAATGTAAATATTAATTATGCTAATAAGCGTAATTACAATCAACACACATTGCCCAACACTTACACATAATATAGTACTTGTTGTACCATATTGTTGTTTCACAACCCACATGCCACATGTGTACACAAACTCAAGGGTTTTTATTTTCGGAATGAAACAAGTTTGTTCATTCCGTAAAATATAAAAACCCTTACATGAGTTTGTACATGTGTACACGGTTGTGGGTGAAAATAACAATATGTACTTACTGTACTATTATATGGTGTTTGGGGCAAATGTGGTTGATTGTAATTACGCTTATTAGCATAATTAATAATTACATTTACGGAAAGTCCGTAAAATTACGGCGAAAATACGGAATATTTCACTTTACGGAGTCCGTAAATTTACGGACATTTTTAACAGTGTAGGTATTTTATGTAGATTTCTTAGACTCTCTTTGTTTATTGAAAAAGTCTTGAAATAGACCGTGCAAGTCTCACGCGTACTGGGAGATTTGTTGAACCACTTTGGTCCCACGTACATTGCTTTAATGCGTGTAGGAGACAAACTTGCGCACTTTATTAACGGGTCTGTATACGTTTGGTAACAATATTGGTAATAAAACTTACTTGATAAGAAGCACAACGGCTTTGGATAGTTATTGCATTTTGAGAAAATTTTCACTTCAAAGTACTGCGGATGAAAAAAGATATCACTTTTTATCCCAAAAATTTAATTCTGAGAAGCGTTAATGAGAGTAACGTTTCTCAGATTGTGTATTCCAATTGCAGATTATTCTTCCTGCTTGGACCATGCTTGGACATAACCGCTCCAGATTTTCGGCAATATCTCAAAAACGCTACCACCTTTTGAAGTGAAACTTTCAAAGGCTAGTTTTATATAAACAACTATAATAGGAAGGTTATCATAGAATTTCATGAGCAGATAAGCTTATTCCTAACATTTTAACGATTTTCAAACTTGAGTCTAAATCACTGCAGCTGCAGTTGGGACCTGATTCGCAGGGTTTGTAGCCTACGTGTAATATTATGTAAAACCAGCCCTGGAGGATGGCTTATGCTATAGGTCCGATTTTTGGCTGATTGAACCCATAATCTTAGATTTTTAAACCTTAAAATAGCTATTTTTATTGGCTCAAGAAAGTTTAAAGCAATCTTTCGTTTTGGTATTGCACGAAAAATAATCCGCCTATGATAAGTGGTAGTTACTTAAAAAGTAAGATGTTTATTCACTCGCTGCTCGTCATAAAAGTACCTTAGCCCAATTTCAAAGAGGCACAACAAATATGCTACGTATATAGGATTTGAGGGATTGCATGGTGAGGTATAAATATATATTTGGTTTGCGGTAACACCATGTGTATATCTACTTGCTAGGTAGATTTTGAGAACTTGTCTTGCTTTCAAATATGCTAAGCACAACACAATTATGCCCACCAGAATAAGGTTACCAGCCAAAATACAATGTCACGGTACCATTTGTGACTGGTATCTTGCTCATTTGTGCAAAGCAGGAAATTGTTAAGCAATATTTTCTGCTTAGGTAGCTCTATGAAATTGGACCCTGAATGGCAGCAAGGTCAATGTAGAAAGGGGTGGAGTTGCATTTTCTGCTGATTGCTTTAACCAATCAGGAGGTAGTGACCATGGCAACTGGGCCACCTTACATCACGCTACACTGAATGGGCTATGAATGCCACATGTGCATATTATTTTGAAAATAGGGGGGGGGTTAGGGGGGTTTCTATACTCTACAACCACTACGACAAGAAATGCACAAACAAAAGTCTTTGAAACGTTGTCAAGTTGTGTTTTGTACCAAAGGCTGAATGAAATTAACGCACTGTATGGGAACTGTAATTTGTTATTACACTGTGGTTTACTTGAATTAAAAGCTCTGCACAAAATACCAACAACATTTAAAATAATTCTCCTCTCTGTAAAAATAAAGACACTGTTGTTATTTGTAAGAAAAATACAGTTCAATACATTAAAAGCATTGACAAAATACATGAATAAATTGTATCGTGAAATAACCCCCAAATCACTGTTATCAAACATCAGATATTTCAGACTTGTGAGATCAAAATTAATTGTTTTACTCACTTCTTAGAAACTGTAGCATTTCAGGTAAAACTATTTCAAGTTTTGCCAACTTGAAAATCTTAATACCATGTAAGTTATGTGTAAATCTAGGAATATTATTTTTCCAATCTTCCTAATGTTCTTTGATGCAATCTGCTTCACTTTTATTTGTCCACTTCTATACCCCTGATCTAGATTGAGTGTTGCTCATCACAAATTAAAAAAAATATTATTACTAAACCAGGGTTACAATTTCATAAAGTTGTTTACCAGTAAGCAAATTTTTGTGCTTACTAAACAGAAAAACATGTGTAAAGAAGATAGTGACAGTGTGTGTGCGCGTTCACAGTGGATTTACATTGTTGCGTCACTCATCTGCTTACAAGAACCGCCGGAGAGCTAGCCCGCTCTTTGCTTTGCTTACGGTAAACAATGTTTATAAAACAGAAACTCTGCTGAGAGTTGCTCCAGAAACAGGAATTATGAAATTGACCTTTTTTGACCGCATGAGGGCGCTTTCAACGGCTAATTTCATTGCATCACAATTACAGTTTTATCTTATTTTGACTGCCTGTATGTCGATTTTTTGGAGGAATGGCTGTATAAATAATAATAATTATAACAAAGATGGAAAAGCCAGTTCGTCTTACTTGTTTTGCATCAAGCAAATTTGGTTCATCCGCGCCCTCACGCAGTCAAAAATTACTGCGAATTGGGCCCTGTTCCCTTTCTTAGCAACATACTCCGTGTTTGGCTGTATTGTTGCTGTCCTCAGTTGGTTTAGCTTTCTATTTTGTCTAACCGAAGGTCCAGAATCTTGTCATGACCTTCAAACTTGAAATAACCTTTGAACTTTATCCCCTTGAGGAACCATGGGACCCATATTGCATCATCTGGCCACATGTCACTGAACGGAATGGCGTCGAGGGGAAACCATTGCGGCCTCATTTCTGTCATTCAAGGAGAGATGGAGTCATTAGTATAAATATGATAGATGCTAAATTTACATCGGGGATAAAGAATATTATTTGTGTTTTTTACCCATACACGGTTGTGTGTTTCGCACTGTACACTCGGTACTTTCCCCGAGTCCTATAAATAAATCCACAGGCATGTTACTCAGGTGGGATTCAAACCCACAACCTTTGCCATTCTAGAGCAGATGTCTTATCACTAGATCACCGAGCTTGCCCGGTATCTAGAGGCAGTTTGAATTCTATATTTTAGCAGCGGGTACCACAACGTGTGGGTAAAAACACAAGTAAAAGGATATAGACAGTTCCAAATTATCCATCATCATCACAAGGTGAAGAGGGAAGACAAAAAGGATGGGGAAGTTGGAGGGGAGAGGGGGAATGACGAAAAGGAGCAAATAGAAGACAGAAAAATACATCGAAATCTGTGTCTAAGACAAAATGAATACCTTCGGTTTCTTGGAGTTCCCCCTCGTACTTGTCACCTCGGAAGACGTGGACCTCCATGAGCTGTGGCTCTCCCACAAACTCAAAGTCTAGTCTCCCGACTTCCTCGAATTCTGTCAGTATTAATCCACATTCCTCCTCAACTTCCCTGGTAATAAAATAAAATGATGAAAAACAGGGTATTTGAGCACTTTCTTATTACTCTTCAGAGTTTCCCCCTGGATGTTTCAAAACTTTGGGGCATTCTGGACCCAAATTTTGAAAGTTTGGCTGAAGCACGCTGAATTGAAACAATGTCCTCGCAATGTTTTCTACTTGGTGGTTATCTTTGGTAAGCCCTACCAATCAATCTGGGGCATTCTAAATGGTTATATCTGTATGATTTTTGTGAAATTTATCTGACATCCAAAAAATTTAATTAACAAAACTAATAAAATAAATATATGTTTTTCCTGTTTTGGTGGGCGTATCGGCTTGGTACAATACACCCGGTTGTACATGGTGTTGGGGAAATCCTGCTCCTTAAAGGGACACATTGCCTTGGATCGGACGAGTTGGTCTAAAAAAAGCGTTTGTAACCATTTGTTATAAAATGCATATGGTTAGAAAGACGTTATAAAAGTAGAATACATTGATCCACACAAATATGCCTCGAAATTGCGTGGTTTTCTTTTTACTTTGCGAACTAAAACAGTTGGCCATTTTGTGGAGTAAAAAAATTTAACTCCACAAAATGGCCGACCGTGTTTGTTCACGATGTAAAAGAAAAACAAGGCAATTTCGAGAAATATTTGTGTGGATCATTGTATTCTACTTTTAAAACATCTTTCTAACCATATGCATTATATAACAAATGGTTACAAATGCTTTTTATAGACCAACTCCCCGATCCAGGGCAACGTGTCCCTTTAAAGACTGTGACTTTATTTTTAAGAAAGGTATTTTTATAAATTTTACATGTGGTAGATCTGGTTATAGCATATGAATGAAACCCCGCATCCCGACCATTATAAATTTTAGGGGAGAAGATTTTGTTTCACACTTTGGTCAGGATTTGAACTCCACAAAGAGATGTAGAATGCAAGAGGTGCTCCTTACACCAGGGTGGCAGTCATGGCTGACAAAAAGGCTCCAAACTACATGTAATCAATCAATCAATCAAGTGGAGACCATACAGCATCTTGAGCCTGCCAAGTGATCTTGGTCCAGATGACTCAGTCCAGCATGCAAGTACGCGGCTCTTCAGCGCTAGCCAAGCCGGTGCCCCGATTAAGCATGGTTTAAGCAAGTCCATGAAGGAGAAACATCTTCTCCCACGTGAGGCAGTGCCCCATATGGGTTCCCAGAGAATGGTTGGGCTAGCTACATGTACAAGCTCCAGGCGGAGGACGTAGTGCCCTGCAAGTTTGAGACAGCATTGATGGATCTTTTCTGTCAACTTCGGCATGCCAGCGTAGAGGTCTACATTCCTCAGGTGATCCTGCTATGATGTGATCAGGGCCATACACAGCATCCTGGTGTAACACCATCTAGAGACTTATCCATCATAGTAGTGAGGGTCCAGGTCTCAGCTCTGTACAGAAGTACTGCCTCTACCGTAGACACAAACTTTAACTTTTTTAGTTGATCACTGAGCGTCGATGACCACACCTTTTTCATGTTGTGGAGCACTGACCACACCTGTCCTCTTCGGGTCTTGAGGTCTTTTTCACTATGGTTGATGCAAGCTCCAAGGTACTTGAAGTCCGATTCGACCTTGAGAGTTGTACCATCCCTCGTGCTGACAGCGGTGTCATTGATGTTGTAGGCAAGCAATTTGATCTTCTTTAGAAGGCATGTTGAAATGCTGGTATTTCCACCTTTCGATAACCCCCTGGAGTTATAGATTTCAAAGAGCTTTTGGGAACAGTATCCTCAGTGCTAGAGAAGTAGATACAA
Source organism: Plazaster borealis (assembly GCA_021014325.1). Classification (NCBI taxonomy): domain Eukaryota; kingdom Metazoa; phylum Echinodermata; class Asteroidea; order Forcipulatida; family Labidiasteridae; genus Plazaster; species Plazaster borealis. Next base: position 3,786,583 of record CM037475.1, on the reverse strand, counting down.
AAGCATGTTTTCTTTGTAAATGTTAAATATAGAAACTCATTTTCACCAGACAGACATACAAAATCTGAAACCAGATTAAAGTCTAAAATTTCTCATCCATGCTCACAACTGGGAATTTATTGTTTTCAAATTCCATTTGATTTGCATTCGCATTATTGGCTTTACTTCTAGTATTTTTTTAACATTGCTGAAGAAGTCCCAATAAATTAAATGCTGCCACAATTGTTGATGACTTAAAGATAAAAATCAGAAATTGCTGTTGTAGCTTAAAGGTATAATACGGGATTGGTAGAGCTTACACAATAGTCGCAGACAGTGTTAATGTTTTCTGTGATCAACCATGAAATAACAAAACTGGGAAAATCTGGGATTAATTTGTTGTGCGAGTCAGGAGAAAATAGTGAAAAAACATGAACACTTTTCAGCATGTAAACACATCATCCTTAATTTTGGATGTAACAACCAAAATCAGCTGATTGCATTTCTGTTTAGGTTTGCAGATACAATTTTCTCAAACTTAACTTCATTTCAGAGGAAAATAACTCACAGAAAAAATTGGTTTTAGTATGAACTTCATAATAGTCAGTAAGCTTTCAGACCAAAACTAAACAATAGTGTTTTTAATCCTTACCAATCCTTTAGAAAAAGTCAAAATACCTTTTCCATGATTTCAGAACCTCAGTTCAAGCAAAACTGTTCCATATATTAAGAGTTTTCTTTAAATCATTCAAACCTTAAGAGGACGGTGGGGGTGTAAAGATGGGGATGAGAGGGGGGGTGGGGGTGGGGGGAGGGAGCTGGAGATTTTGGCATTCATCCTTTTGGACATTTTCATTTCATTTCATTTATTAATTCTGGTTGTGAAGCCAAGGACTCTCAGAAAAGCAAACTTAATCACTATACTAGCCAAGAACCCCATTGAGAGAAGACAAAGAGGGAAAATTCAGTTTTAGATGTGGGGTGGACACCGGGGTCCTAGAGGTGGAAGGCAAGGAAAGATACCACTACACCAACCCAACCGCCCGAGATACAAACCTTTTGGCCCCTTCTGCAATACTCTCCCCAGGCTCCACTTTCCCGCCGAAACCATTCCACCGATTGACACCGAAGCCTCGTTTCTTCATTCCTAACAGGACCCGGGTGGACTCCCTGATCAGCACTAACGTCAACACTTTATTGGGCACTGCCATCATGCTTCAATGGGTTGAGTATTACAGCATCTGAGAAATTAGCATTAAATTATAGGTTACACTTGAGGTTTGTCTGGCACTGGTTACTGTGTTTACTATGTGGATTGGATTAGTCAGTCTTACGGCTCCTATGGAATGTAAATCTTTCAGCTAGAGGACTTAAGCCCGGTTCATACTTCCTGCGAATGCGAAGCGAATTTTGGTGAAGCAATAATCGGTACGCGCTGCATAAAGCAATTGTGACGCAAGAAAATTCGCTTCGCACGAAGCATTCGCAGGAAGTATGAACCAGGCTTTACTGTCAGAAGAATGCATTTACACCTTTTGTGCAATTTTGTGTAATGGAACAAATGTTTCGTCCTAAAGTGACTTCATAGCTAGGATAATTGTAACTCCTCGTTACGGCAATCTTTGGGATGGTTCGTTATGAGCTCGGACGAAACATGATTTTAACATGATAGCTAGAGCCACAAATTAAGAATTAATAATGTAGCTTAGTAGCAGATCCGAATGTAGTGGAAACGATTGTAACCCTCCTCCCCTCTGGCCGTTGACCATCGGGTGGGGGGGGGGGGTCAATCATCGCAACTAAATCACAATGAAGAAACATTAAACCCTTGTGGGCCTTCAACTGTGACTCCCTGATTTTTATAGAAACATATTTTTTTATGAGAGATCACCTAACAACACAAGGCTGGACAGCCACTTCAAGGTGAGGGCTACACTTAAAGACACTGGACACTATTGGTTATTGTCAAAGACTAGTCTTCTCACTTGGGGTGTATCTCAACATATGCATAAAATAACAAACCTGTGAAAATTTGAGCTCAATTGGTCGTCGAAGTTGCGAGATAATAATGCAAGAAAAAACACCCTTGTCACACGAAGTTGTGTACTTTCAGATGCTTGATTTCGAGACCTCAAAATCTAATTCCGAGGTCTCGAAATCAAATTCGTGGAAAATTACTTCTTTCTCGAAAACTACGTTACTTCAGAGGGAGCCGTTTCTCACAATGTTTTATAATATCAACAGCTCCTCATTACTCGTTACCAAGTAAAGTTTTATGCCAATAATAATTTTGAGTAATTACCAATAGTGTCCACTGCCTTTAACTGATTTGGGCTGTTGACCCAAATCAACTGCCACCAGGGGCACGTTGCCACCTACTCCTGTGGCTGAAACAGGGTTACCCCCTTCACAGTCCGTGAGGATGTAGACATGGGTATCATACACTAGGAGCCTGGCTGGTAGAGCAGAATGCAATACCTTCCCAACTTTTTACCAAGCAACAATGGTTAAGTGCCTTACTTAAGGGCACAAGTGTCATCATGACTCGGATTCGAACCCACACTGTGCTGCTGACAACAACAGGGCTTGGGTCCGGTGAACTAGACTGACTGCTCGGCCATAACACCCCACAAGGCTCACACCTCCCTCGAACCATTTTACAGGAATTATTAAGGATTTAGTGTTTAATATTTGTGGATATAATATAAAGACTAAATTCATGGTTCTATATATTAGTTATTTCAAACAGGTTGGAAATAACTAATATAGTTATAGAACCATAGCCTAGTTGCAATGTAACCCTTGATCCTCCCAAGGATCTTAGACTGTTGTGAGGATCAACAATATCGCAATTATGCATAAACCAGGCAAGAACAGGTTGAACTGTAATTTTAAGTTAACAACTAGTCCCCCCCTAGACCCAGTAACTGGGGCTAAGTATTCCTTTTTTGAAAGAGTATAGGGCCCCAGCTTAAGTCCCCTTTTCGGGGATACTTCTTTTTGGACATTACCTGGTGAAAAAAACCTACGGTTTAACCTTGGCCAAGTTCGCGCAAGAACTATCGTTGACTATGGTTCGACAATGTTAGCCCGAACTCTGTCTAGTCAACGATAGTTGGACTACTTGGAACCAGCCTACTGGTCATGGTCGCATAGCTGGTTATCATTAGCCATTTTCATAACACAGTGCGGAGTGGACAAAATATAAGAAACTGATAACGTACGTTGAGTCGCCGGTCGTGTTGACATGACATGACTAGAGTCGTTTGCACTATTAGTTCTGTGCGCATGTCCTAAGTATGTCACTAAACAACCACTAGTTAACCATCATTGGTCCCTGCCCGAACTTTGCCCTTTTTGAACCCTGCTTGGCCACAGTTAGCCCCATAAATTGGGCCAATCCACTTCGTATCTGAAGTGGATTGGCCCAACGACCGCAGATGTCAAAATTTTGAAAAAACAAGTACAGCGCCCCAATTACTGGTTCTAGGCCACACCCATAGTGTACTCCTAGATGAGGTTCGTTCCGCTATCGTCAGATCGTCTTGTTCGTGGAGACGATAGCGGAACGATCCTCTCAGTCTTATATAGTCTAGACCCAGTAAACTGGGGTGCTGTTTAGAACCACTTCTGTGGCTAAGCTGAATCCTGCTTGGCCACAGAAGTGGGGCTAGGGTGCTGTACTCCTTTATAACAAATTTTAAAAAGTCAACATTTTTTTAAAAGGAGTACAGCGCCCCAGTTACTTTCCATGCTTACTGGGTCTAATATTAGTCATAGTTCTAGGAGTAGCCACAGTAGTGGGGCTGTATAACTTATAACTTATATAACTAAGCCTGAAATAACTTCCTGTCGTCTGCTACTGCTGGCTAGTGTCACTGAGTGATAGTAATATTTTATGCTCATTGCATGCTAAAAAGTAAAACTTAATCCTACAATTTTGCGCACACTTTGTAAAGTCATGGTTAAAGGCATCGTACCTGTTTGGTAATTAATCAAAATATCATTAATAGCATAAAAACTGACTTGGTAACGAGCAACACAGAGCTGTTGATAGTATAAAACATTGTGAGAAACGACTCCCTCTGAAGTAACGCAGTTTTTGAGAAAGAGGTAATTTCTCACTAAAATAATAAAAACTTCGTGCAAGAAGTTTTTTTCCTATCTGAAGGCACACAAATTTGTACAACAAGGGTGTTTTTTCTTTCATCATTTTCTTGCAACTTCGATGACCAATTAGGCCCAAATTTTTACAGGCTTGTTATTTTATGCATATGTTGGGATAGGCCTACACCAAGTGAGAACACTGGGCTTTGACAAATTCCAAACGTGTTCAGTGCCTTTAATCCTACAATTTTGCGCACACTTTGTAAAGTCAAAACCCTTGTTTGATCATACGGTATCCGATCATACTTACTTAAGTGTACTATCTTCTTCTGAAATTCCTACCTATACAGAATCAAGAACGAAATTCACTGGATAAACCATAGTCTATGGGTAGATCTTGCCTTTCATTGTGTTGTGTATTTAGTCAACAACACACTCCGTCCTTTTGCAGCATGCTCGCCAGACTGAAGAGATTTAGTGCCAGCACCAAGTTTAGTGCCAGCACCAAGTTTAGTGCCAGCACCAAGTTTAGTGCCAGCACCAAGTTTAGTGCCAGCACCAAATTTCAAAGACCTTTGTCAACGACCGTCAAAGAAAGTGTGAACAAAATCCAAACTCGTGTTATACCTCGTTTTCAATTGCAATGTTTTCACAGTATATATCCCAAACCATTAAGAATAGGCGCCACCAATTAGTCCATTAATTAACTCAGCCCAGCACATTAAAAATTTGCACAATTATAGCCCGGATGCGAATTTACTATACAACTACCCAATTTCATTTGAAAAGTTGTCATCGAAAAATCTGAAAAATCTTCAGTTTTTTTTTCATAGGGAGATGTATTTCTTATATATCAAACCATAGTCCTAAAATAATTGGTTCATTAATTAGCTCAGCATTTGCTACGGGGAGGCAGTGCTGCCCGAGAGGCAGTGCTGTGCCCCGAGAGGCAGTGCTGCCCCGAGTTGCCCCGAGAGGCAGTGCTGCCGGTGTCGCATGCAATTATGTCCTCTATGCAATACTATCCGGCGGACATTATTGCATATGCAATAATGTCCGCCGGACGGTTTTGCATATGCAATCGTGTCCGCCCGGATGCTGCTGTATAAAGTGCACTTGTGTCCGCCCGGACACATTTGCATATGCAATCGTGTCCGCCCCCGTGCAAACCCGTCCTTGCAGTAAAATTAAACGCCCTGATAAATGTCAACCTCGTGCCCCTGATGGACAATGTATAGTATTGCATAGAGGACATAATTGCATGCGACACCGGAGTTTAACATTGGGAAAGGATGTAGTCACGCGGCAAACAGCTAGGGGAAGGGGGATGGCTAAGGAAAAAATGGAGACACGATGGAGTAAAACATACAGGAAACAAAAGTATTGTAAGTATGTGTTGTCAAATTTCAGAAAAGTTGGAGGGCTTACATTGGGGCCACTGTATTCTAGTTTTGTGCTGGTTTTGTGGAAGAAACTGTAAACTACATACATTTCGAGGCATTGTATATTGTGATAGTTTGGGGAATGTAAAAGTGTTTGCAAAGTGCTTGTTTGTTACTGGTACTGAATACAAAAAGTACATTTAAAAGGAAAGTATACGTTTGGTTTTTGGAACCGTTCGATTGTTTGTAGAATGAAACTAACCTGTGAACATTCATTTCAAAAGGTGGTAGCGTTTTTGAGATATCGCCGAAAATCTGGAGCGGTAGGAAGAATAATCCGCAATTGGAATACACAATCTGAGAAGTGTTTCTGACAGAAACGCTTCTCAGATTCAAATTTTGGGGGATAAAAACTGATATCTTTTTCCATAAACCACATTAATAAGTAAGTAGATTGATTCTCAAAATGTTTTATACTACGAAAGCTGCTGTACTTCTTCTCCATGTTCTAACCACGGAGGAAGGTTCCTTCCTCCATGTACCTCCATGTTCTAACCAAGTTTGTATTGCCATTAATTTTAAGAGTGATTACCAAACGTATACCTTCCCTTTAATACACTGCCATGATTAATAATTGTAAACAGTTTAAAAATAGGAACTTTAAAGACTTGCAGATTAGCAAACTTTCCACAATGCTTTTAAAATGGTACTCCGCCTGGCCTATACGCTATTTTTTTATAGACCGTTGCACATAAATCGCGGGGAGACGTTGGAACACCAGTGCCGACCAAAGTAAGCGGTTTCCGGCAGGCGAAAATTCCCAGAATGCACAAAAATGCAAAAGAGCGAACGCAAATTAAAACAATGGCAAAACCCCCAATTTATGGTTTGCTTAAGGAGCAATAAGCAGAGTTTCTGTTTCATAAACAATGTTTAATACCTAAGCAAAGCAAAAAGCACGCTAGCTTGCCAGCAGTTCTTGGTATAAGCAGATTAGCGACGCAACAATGTAAATCCACTGTGAACGCACACACGCTATCACTACCTTCTTTACAAATGTTTTTCTGTTACAGTAAGCGTAAAAAGTTGCTTACTGGTAAACAGCTTTATGAAATCGGAACCCAGGTTAAAGTAATAATATTTTTACATTTTGTAATGAGCAACCCTCAATCTAGATTAGGGGTATAGAGTGGACAAATGGTGACAGAGACAAATACAAGTCAAGCAGAATGCATTAAAGAACATTAGTAAGATTGGACAAATAAATGTTCCTATAGATTTACACATAACTTACATGGTATTATAAAGATTATCAAGTTGGAAAAACTTGAAATATTTTTACTTAAATGTCGAAGTGCCATCAGGTACTTTTTAAGTGTCTGTTTTTAATTAAAAAGTCATTACTCAGCCATTTTTTTTTTATCTAAATATTTTCAGGTTCCTCAACTACACCTATAGCCAAATAGCATGCCAATTGTCTGTTTACCATCGGGGTTGTTTTCACAACAAACAAATTCCACCAATGACCAGTTCTCCCGGTATTCCCTTGGGAAATGTAAGAAATGTACGTAAATATTATGTTTTTGCTGACTCAGCAAAAACGAGGGTTTCATTCAAACAAATGGTTTAGAGACTCATGTGGGCTGATCTCAAAGGAAATTTTGCTTGAATTTGTTTTATTTAGTCACAAGGGTCTATATCTAATAGTTTGGGCGATTTAAACGTGATTGTGTTCTCCAAAAACATGCATTACACGCAATATAAAAACGTACACTTAAAAAGTACCTGTTGGTGTTAGTGTGTGAGTTTTTTGTTGATGCTGTCACGCAGGGTTTTAATAAATAAACGCTTTAATTTCTGAGAAGTGAATAAAACAATAAATTTTGATCTCACAAGTCCGAAATCTGATAGTTGATAACAGTTATTTTTGTATTTTTTCACTACACAGTTAATTCATGTATTTTTGTTGATGCTTTTGAATTTGGTTATTCCAACAAAACTTCACCTGTTGACATGAGGTTGTGACCATGTTGTCTTCTGACAGTAATTAATTCACTTATTTAAAGTCAGGGTGTACTTTTGGTTACTCCACAATTTCGCTAAGTTGTGATGAAAACTCTGCACTGGTTCGGATAGGCCTACCTTTTAAAACCTTGGCAATGGGAATAAAAATGCATTGTTTAATGCCTTCTTATCAACACAGGTTTTTAGATAGTTCCCGATGGATGCAGCCAAGTGGTTTGTTGCAAATCATGCAAGAAATTTGATAACAATCCTGAGTGCCGCAAGCAGTATTTACGCATAAGGCATAGTTGTGCATTCAACAAAATGATAATTATTGCTCGTAAAGATGGCCGATTTCATACTTTGTAAGGAAATTTTGAACCGTCTATACCCTATTATTTGTGTTTTACCCATGCACAGATGCAAGATAACATCTATTAAATCATTGCGGTGCCCGCTGCTTAAAATAATATAGGATTCAAACTGCCTCTAGCCACCGGGCAATCTCGGTGGTCTAGTTGGTAAGGTGCTCTAGAATGAATCCCATCTGACCTGTGGATTTGTTTATAGAATTCGGGGAAAATACCGATTACAGTGCTTATTTAAACACATCGGTGTATGTGTAAAAACACAAATAATATTCTTTATCCCCGATGCAAATTTAACATCTATCATATTTATACTAATGACTCCATCTAAACCTTGAATAAAAATGAGGCCGCAATGGTTTCCCCTCGACGCCATTCCGTACAGTGACATGTGGCCGGATGATGCATTATGGGTCCCATGGTTCCTCAAGGGGATAGAGTTCAAAGGTTATGTTAAGTTTGAACGTCACGACAAGATTCTGGACCTTCGGTTAGACAAATAGAAAGCTAAACCGACAGCGGGCAGCAAAAATACAGCCAAACACGGAGCATGTTACTAAGAAAGGGAACAGGGCCCAATTCGCAGTAATTTTTGACTGCGTGAGGGCGCGAGTGAACCAAATTTACGTGATGCAAAACAAGGAAGACGAACTGGTTTTTCCATGTTTGTTATTATTATGATTATTTATTCAGCCATTGATACAAGAAAACAGCATACAGGCAGTCAAAATAAGATAAAACTGTAATTGTGATGCAATGAAATTAGCCGTTGAAAGCGCCCTCATGCGTTCAAACAACACAGTCAATTTCATAAAGCCTGTAAGCAGACCATTTCTGCTTAAGGAGCAACCCTCAGCAGAGTTTCTGTTACACAAACAATGTTTACCGTAAGCAAAGCAAACAAAGCACGCTAGCTTTTCGGCGGTTATTATTTTTATACTTTGTAATGAACCCTCAATCTAGACTAGAGAGGGGTATACTAGTGGGCAAATGGAGACGGAGACAAATAAAAGTAAAGGAGAATGCATCAAAGAACATTAGTAAGATTGGGGGAAAAAATGTTCCTAGATTTACACATAATACATGGTATTAAGTTGGCAAAACTTGAAATATTTTTACCCTAAACGCTATAGTTTCTAAGAAGTAAGTAAAACAATTAATGTTGATCTCACAAGTCCGAAATATCTGATGTTTGATAAAAGTGATTTGGGGTTTATTTCACGATACAATTTTGTCATGTATTTTGTAAATGCTTTTAATGTATTGAACTGTATTTTTCTTACAAACAACAACAGTGTCTTTATTTTTACAGAGAGGAGAACTATTTTAAATGCTGTTGGTATTTTTGTGCAGAGCCTGTTTGGTACAGTTTTTAATTCAAGTAAATCACAGTGTAATAATAAGTTACAGTTCCCATACAGTGCGTTAATTTCATTTAGGCTTTGGTACAAAACTCAACTTGACAACTTGTCTTTTCAAAGTCTTTTGTTTGTGCATTCCGTGTCGTATTGGTTGTGCCCCACCATAGAGCCTTGTAAGAGTATATAGAAAAATCCCCAACTCCAAAAAGTAACTATTTTCAAAGATGCACATGTGGCATTCCTAGCCCATTCAGTGTAGCCTGCACAGCTGATTGGCGCTGTAAGGTGGCCCAGTTGCCATGGTCACTACCTCCTGATTGGTAAAAGCAATCAGCAGGAAATGCAACTCCACCCCTTTCTACATTGACCTTGCTGCCCTTCAGGGTCCAATTTCATAGAGCTGCTTAAGCAGAACAATTTCCTGCTTAGCAGAAATGAGCAGGATACCGGTGACAGATGGTACATGTGACATTGTGTTTTGGCTGGTAACCTTATTATGGTAAGCATAATTTTGTTGTGCTTAGCATATTTGTTGTGCTTAAGCAGCTCTATGAAATTGGGCCCAGGTCATTTTTATGACTAGAGCAGCGAGTGAATAAACGTCTTAAAGATTTCTCCAATGCAACATAAACTTATGTCTTCATCCTTTTGCTCATTTCAACAAAGTTGAAAAATGTATGGCCCGATTTTCTCCAAAATAATTAAGTTTTTAAAGATTTCTTTCTCAGAACGAATTTTGACATATGATGCTGTTTCAAAATTAAAATAAAAAATACACAAACTTTCGCATATGCCGCTGTCAACGCGCAAACACAATTGTTTGTACATGGATGGTGGACGTCAGATAATGTTAGGATCCTGACAATTATTAATTTTAATTCGTTTAATTAATTAACTATACCACTAATTGGCAGATCTGTTTTCAAGCAATACCTTAAAGGCATCGTACACGTTTGGTAATTGTCAAAGACGTTCTCATTTGGTGTATCCCAACATATGCATAAAACAACAAGCCTGTGAAAATTTGGGCTCAATCGGTCATCGAAGTTGCAAGAAAATGATGAAAGAAAAAACACCCTTGTTGTACAAATTTGTGTGCTTTCAGATAGGAATAAAAGGCTTCTAGCTAGAAGTCTTTTATTATTTTAGTGAGAAATTACCTCTTTCTCAAAAACTACGTTACTTCAGAGGCGGTCGTTTCTCACAATGTTTTATAATATCAACAGCTCTCTGTTGCTCGTTACCAAGTCAGTTTTTATGCTAATATATATTTTGAGTAAATACCAAACGTGTACGATACCTTTAAACGAAAGCTTGCAATTTTTTTGAATCAATAAAAATAGCTATTTTAATGTTTATATCTAAATGTTTGGGTCCAATCAGCCAAAAATCGGACCTAGCATCTTTAATCCATCCTCCAGGGCTGGCTTTACATAATATTACACTAGCAGTAGGCTACAAACCCTGCGAATCAAGGTCCCAACTGCAGCTGCAGTGATTTAGACTCAAGTTAGAAATGTGTTAAAATGTCGGAAAGCTTATCGTAAAATTCCATGGTAACCTTGCTATAAGAGTGCAGAATTTTTCAAATGCATCAATATTTAAATATATTTACGAAAGCACGCCATAATTACCATAATCGCAATAGACTGTGCAAGTCTCGCGCGTATTCGAACATTGGGACCCGATAAAGTGCGCGAGTTTGTCTTCACGCGTTAAAGCAATGTACGTGGAACCAAAGTGGTCCAAACAATCTTCCATTACGCGCGAGACTTTACATGACTTTTTCAATAAAGTCTAAAGTAAGAGAGTGTAAGAAATCTACATAAAATACCTACATGTACAAATTCTGTTAATATCTATCTATGAGGCATATATCCTTCCAAAATGTAAATTCAGACATCGCGATGAATGCTCTATCTAGATTTTCCCAGTTGTTTACTGCATGGTTTGTCTGTCAGTATGACCAGTGATTAAGGATGGGAAAGGGACCATGGTACATGACAAAATCAAAATGCTCACAGTTCAAAGTAGACACAACCCTCCTTATCCTTGGAGTCGGTGTGATCGTCCTCAAGAAAGGTGACATCATTGAGTTGACATTTCTTCTCTTTCTCGCTGCTCTGCCAAACATTAAAGGAGCGGCATCGAGGATCTGAAGTACATGCCCAGCCACAAGCAATCACACCCTCTACGGCCAGGTTGTCGATGACGTGATTGAGGGGGCAGTATTGAGAGACACGCCCATCGGGACCTAGCAGGGTTTGGTACACGGCATTAGGGACCGGCATCTCACATGCAACTAATTTATGGTCGTCACTCTTGCAATTTACGCTATCAGACCAAATCCCACCATTGTATACAGTCATTCGGGCACAGTTCAACCCTGCGTCGTTGTGTGGATTGTTTGAATACCAGTTGGTAAATTTTGCAGGCTGACCTCCACACAGCCAAACTCCTTCTTGAGCAGCATCTGTGCAGCCGATCCACATACCGTCATTCCCTTTCACTGCCCACTCGAAGATGAAGTGGTTTTCTTCTCTTGAATCAGGCACTATGAGGTTGCTCCCTGGTCGCTTGCATGTCGCCGCGGCTTGCATCCAGTTCATCTTCTCAGGGAGTAAGATGTAGCAAGACTGACGCCATTTTACCCAGCCAGTTGGACAAGAGGAAAGGACGATAACAATGCTTTGCATTGTCATCAATATCAAGAGATGAAACCGAATTGTACTCATGTTTTGAAGACACGTTGTTATCACCACAGTAACTCCTGATTTATGTAACATAAATAAACAACTCTTCTTCATTTACTGATAAACTGATCAACATGTGAAATGCGACAAATCGGCCCAGTTGTCTTTCGTCGTCACGTCCACACAGTTCAATCGGTTCTGTATTTAATGTCTAGTCCAATGCTTGGATGCTAGTATTATTAAAAAGTCTTCATGTGACTCAATTTTAACCAACAATAGTCAAACGGTTGCGATGCCAACAGACAAACAACACATGTGACCTAATATAATCAGACTGATGAGGCGCAAGATTGTCACTATTAATAACAAGCCTATTAATAACATGCTCACTTTCTACTAAGCTTACAGTTAATTGATTATTTTACCAAGCAAGGTGGACAAGATGAGAGGACGAGTGTTCAGCTAGAGAAGAAGTATAATGGTATTCATGATTTAGTAATAAAAATCATAATTTATTGCATTTATACTGCACTCTCTCCAGTACCAGCCTTTTCGAGGGCGCATTACATTAAAATTCGAGTGTTAGAAATCACACAAGAAGAATGTGTATATACGTACAAGTTACATGCAGTGTAATAAACGCACACAGATAAACGATAACTAAAACAGAAAAGATTAAAAACACATTACTCACAACCAAAAGCTTCTCTAAAAGGAACGTTTTGAGTTGGGTTTTGAACAGACTTTATAGTGAGTGCAAATTACGAATGTCAGGTTGTCAGCAAATATTTCATAAAATATGTGCAGCTGAATAAAAAGCACGGTTTCCTAAAGGTAGGCAACATCTTACCATTTGGATATTCCAACAAAAATTCACCTTTATATTCGGTTTTACCCGTACACCGATGTGTATAAAGCACTGTATGCTCAGTACTTTCCCGAGTCCTGTGGGATTCGAACACACGACCTTTGCCATTCTAGAGCAGATGTCTTACCAACTAGACAACCGAGATTGCCCGATAGTTTGAGGCAGTTCGAATCCTATATTTAAGCAGCGGGTACCGCGACAATCTAAATCTAATAGATGGTAAATTTGCATCAGGGATAAAGAATATTATAATGATTTGGTTTTACCCCTACACAGACTCCGTCTCTGCTTGAATAACAGAAATGAGACCGCAATGGTTTCCCCTCGACGCCATTCCATTCAGTGACTTGTGGCCAGATGATGCATTATGGGTCCCATATTTCCTCAAGGGGATAAAGTTCAGAAGGTTATTTCAAGTTTGAAGGTCACGACAAGATTCTGGACCTTCGGTTAGACAGAATAGAAAGCTAAACCGACTGAGGACAACAAAAATACAGCCAAACACGGAGCATGTTACTAAGAAAGGGAACAGGGCCCGTTTTGCAGTACTTTTGACTGCGTGAGGGCGTGTGAACCAAATTTACGTGATGCAAAAAAAGGAAGACGAACTGGCTTTTCCATCTTTGTTATTATTATGATTATTTATTCAGCCATTTATATAAGATAAAACTGTAATTGTGATGCATTGAAATTAGCCGTTGACAGCTCCCTCATGCGGTAAAAAAATACAGTCAATTTCATAAATAATATAATATAATAATTAACCTGTAAGCAGACTATTTCTGCCTGAGGAAAAACCCTCAGCAGAGTTTCTGTTACATAAACAATGTTTACCGTAAAGAAAGCAAACAAAGCACGCTAGCTTTTCTTCGGTTATTATTTTTATATTTTGTAATGAACTACCCTCAATCTAGACTAGACAGGGGTATACTATAGTGGGCAAATGGAGACGGAGACAAATAAAAGTAAAGGAGAATGCATCAAAGAACATTAGTAAGATTGGAAAAAATAAAGGTTCCTACTATAGGTTTACACATAACTTACATGGTATTAAGATTGTCAAGTTGGCAAAACTTGAAATATTTTTATCCAAAACGCTTTAGTTTCTGAAAAGTAAGTAAAACAGTTAATTTTAATCTCACAAGTCCGAACTATCTGATGTTTGATAACAGTGATTTGGGGATTTATTTCACGATACAATTTGTTCATGTATTTTGTCAATGCTTTTAATATTTTGAACTGTATTTTTCTTACAAATAACAACAGTGTCTCTATTTTTACAGAGAGGAGAATTATTTTAAATGTTGTTGGTATTTTGTGCAAAGCTTGTTTGGTACAGTTTTTAATTCAAGTAAACCACAGTGTAATAATAAATTACAGTTCCCCTACAGTGCGTTAATTTCATTTAGCCTTTGGTACAAAACACAACTTGACAACTTGTCGTTTCAAAGACTTGTGTTTGTGCATTCCTTGTCATATTGGTTGTGCTCCACCCAGCGAGCCTTGTAAGAGTATAGAAAAAAACCTCCTGACCCCCTATTTTCAAATATGCACATGTGGCATTCATAGCCCATAGCCTGATGTAAGGTGGCCCAGTTGCCATGGTCACTACCTCCTGATTGGTTAAAGCAATCAGCAGGAAATGCAACTCCACCCCTTTCTACATTGACCTTGCTGCCCTTCAGGGTCCAATTTCAAAGAGCTACTTTAGCAGAAAATATTGCTAATAAATTTCCTGCTTTGCACAATGAGCAAGATACCAGTCACAAATGGTACCCGTGACATTGTATTTTGGCTGGTAACCTTATTCTGGTAGGCATAATTTTGTTGTGCTTAGCATATTTAAAAGCAAGACAAGTTCTCAAAGAACAAAATTTACCTAGCAAGTAGATATACACGTGGGGTGTTACCGCAAACCAAATATATATTGATACTTTACCATGCAATGCCTCAAACCCTACATACGTAGCATATTAAGTTGTGCTTAAGTAGCTCTTTGAAATTGGGCCCATGGTACTTTCATGACGAGCAGCGAGTGAATAAACATCTTAAAGAATTCTCCAATATAACATAAACTTATGTCTTCATCCTTTTGCCCATTTCAACAGAACTTAAAATTGTATGCCTGATTTTCTTCAAAATAGTTTTAAGAACGAATTTTGACATATGATTCTGTTTCAATAAAAAAGTAAAAAAATAAAAACGTTTTGCATATGCCGCTGACAATGCTCAAACTACATGCACAATTGTTTGTACATGGATGATGGACGTGAGATAATGTTAGGATCCTGACAATAATTCATTTTCAGATTTTAAGTAACTACCACTTATCATAGGCGGATTATTTTTCGTGCAATACCTAAACGAAAGATTGCTTTAAACTTTCTTGAGCCAAGAAAAATAGCTATTTTAAGGTTTAAAAATCTAAGAGTATGGGTCCAATCAGCCAAAAATCGGACCTAGCATAAGCCATCCTCCAGGGCTGGTTTTACATAATATTACACGTAGGCTACAAACCCTGCGAATCAAGGTCCAAATTGCATGTGCAGTGATTTAGACTCAAGTTTGAAAATTGTTAAAATGTTATAAGAATAAGCTTATCTGCTCATGAAATTCTATGATAACCTTCCTATTTAAAGAGTGCAGAATTGTTCGAGTGCAGAATTGTTCAAATGCATCAATATTGAAATATATTTACGAAAGCACACCATAATTACCAGAATTGCGATAGACTGTGCAAGTCTTGCGCGTATTCAAACAGTCATTGGGACTCGTTAAAAGGATTGTATACGTTTGGTAATAGAAATCCACTGTTTGTTTGAATCCTATATAATAGTTGTATATATAAACCATGAAACTATAGCCTTTGAATCTGGAGCGGTTATGTCCAAGCATGGTCCAAGCAGGAAGAATAATCTGCAATTGGAATACACAATCTGAGAAACGTTACTGTCATTAACGCTTCTCAGAATCAAATTTTTGGGGATAAAAAGGGATATCTTTTTCCATAACCGCAGCACTTTGAAGTGAAAGGTTTCTCAATATGCTTATATTATCAGAAGCTGATGTGCTTCTTACCAAGTAGGCCTAAGTTTTATGACAAATAAATTTTACCAAACGTACAGACCCGTTAAAGTGCGCGAGTTGTCTCCTTCACGCGTTAAAGTGTGGTGGCCCTGAAGGGACATCAAACATATATATTTACGTGGATATTACGTAAATATTCGCGGTTTTTGCCCCAATTCGCAAATACTCACATAAATATTTACGTGAATATTCACGATTTGTGCCCCAATCGCAAATATTGACGTGAATATTTACGTGAATATTCACGATTTGTGCCCCAATCGCAAACATTGACGTGAATGTTTACGTAAATATTTGCGATTTGTGCATCCAATCGCAAATATTGACGTAAATATTTACGTAAATATTTGCGATTTGTGCACCCAATCGCAAATATTGACGTGAATATTTACGTAAATATTCACGGTTTGTGCCCAAGTCGCAAACCCAGTGAACCGTGAATATTCAATTGGGCTTTATAGCAACCTACGGCCAGACTGAAGCTAGCCGCGTAAGGGGCCAGAATTTCCGTCCGCGGATTCCTGCGGTAACATTTCTGTCTCCCCATTAATTCTTTTTAATTTGAGCGAATTAATCTTATTCTACCTTCAAGTATGCTCAATGATGTTTTTTCAGAATTCTGAAAACAATTATACTAATAAAGACAGATTATAAAACAAATTCGCTCAAATCAATTTTCTATCCACGGATTCCGGGGCCGACCAGCCGTTTATTCAGGAAAATCAGAATCCATGCAGTTCAAGGTGGTTAACATTTCTGTCCCCATTAATTCTTTTTAATATGTTTTTTTTTTCTTCAGAATTCTGAAAAGAATTGTACTAATAAAGAAAGATTTTACTATAATTCGCTCAAATTAAAAAGAATTAAGATAAGGGGAAGACAGAAATGTTACCGCCTTAAACTGCATGGATTGTAATTTTCCTGAATAAGCGGCTGGATTTGATTTGAGCGAATTTTTTAAATAATCTTTCTTTATTAGTATAATTGTTTTTCAGGAATCTAAAAAAATATATATAGCACTGAGCATACTTTAAGGTAGAATTAGAGTAATTCGCTCAAATTAAAAAGAATTAATTAATTTTCGGTGCAAAACTTCGATCGCAGCAGTCAATATATAGAATCTTGATTTTCATTGGTAACCACCAGTGTATGCTAGATGGTTCATTGCTAACGCTGGATACCAGGGAAATCTTGCTGTTGCATTGTATATTGATCGCGCAAATGTTTTAGCAACGGTGGGGGTTTTTCTACTGAAAATGCACATCAAGCACTTGTAAAACTCAATGGGTCAGTATCTTTTCTGAAGATTTCACATGAATTGATGAATGCCTACTTAGTATGGAATCTGCACCGTTTTTAAAACCATGCAAGCCTCCTGATCCCACCATTGTCCGGAGTTTGGAATTAACAACCTGCTCGCTGAATCGTGAGTCCAGTTTCGGATTATAGTATTGCTATAGCGATAGCGTCCAGTTAGCACCTCTACTGATTGTCTTACAAGCCATAAATAACGATTTTCAGGTTGTTAAAGGTATTTCCTTTTTTATTTTTTAAAGGGTTGAAAACAATGTTTTGCTCGTAACCGTGTTCTCGCTACTACCGTGCTCGTAAAATCCATATTTAAATGCATTGAAACACGCACGGGGCAGTTCGGGACCGACAAAAAACCTCGTATTAACAGAACCCTCGTAATGAGCTCGTAATAACTAGAGTGGACTGTAATCTCTGTGTTATAGTTTGACGACATATTTTAGCTCCTCACAAGTGCCACATTCATGACATTTCATCCTCCCACATGACCCGAACTTCTACCGGTCCATCTGTTCCAAACTGGAAATTCAAACATAATATAAATTTCATCATAAAAAGCGCCCTAAAGCGACAGGTTCCATTTTCGTTAACTTGACCCACAATCGATCGCCACCATTGGGACTGTGACAACTTATTAATTAACAAACTACATTACGTCACCAAGACATTATTCAATTCTTAATAGTTCGCCTTCTTAAAGCCGAAACCCCAGTATTTGTTCGTAACAAATTCAGTTCTAGTTGTTTTTTGTTTTGGCCGAGATTCTACACAATAGAAAAAAAGAATTTAAAGGGACACGTTGCTTTCGGATTAGGTGCTTTGTGGTATATAAAGCGTTGGTTATGAAATGAATATAGTTGGAAAGATGTTTTAAAAATATAATGATCCACACATAATATGCCTCGAAATTGTGTGGTTTTCGATTTACTTCGTGAACTAACACGGTCCGCGATTTTGTAGAACCAAATGTTTGACTCCGTGAACTCTTTCAGTGCCAAGGTCGTACATGTACGATCTACTTTATATATTCCGAAAGCGCCATTATCGTATATGTACGATCTTTTTTATGTACTCAAAAAGTGTCATAAGTCGTACATGTACGACCCATAATATACATGTTATCACGAGAGGGCATTAAAGTTGAATGACATCTATACATACCACGTTTCTCTTTTCATGTTCAAACATACCAAAAACTCCCCCCCCCCTCCGTCCATTTCTGCACTTTAAATACCGTAGTCAAATCCATTCTTATAATACTCGTTCAGCCAATAAGATTCATATCCCCAGGCTCCGCACTTCCTTTGCTCAACGTACTGTTTTGTTCATGGGTCCACAAATTTGGAATAACCTCCCTCCAAACATCACTAGCATTGCCTCTCTTCCTATCTTTAAGCATTCTGTCGAAAAATTCCTCATTGGCAAATATAAATGATTGTCGTGTCTCTAGGTATTTAATCTCAGTAATCTTTAAAAATGGAACCCGCCTTTAGTATGTCTCCAGGCACCCTCGATCCCAATTATTAAATGAAGGTTTATTCGGATCGCTCTCTCCCCATGCCAGCCCAGACAAAGCTACATTGTATTGTTCTGTGAATTCGTCCTTGTTGTAAGTCCTACTGTGGTTTATTGTGTGTTTTTGTAATTTGTTTCTAACATTACCCTGTATATGCCAATGGTTGAGTGGGGGTCGTCGGCCCAGTGTTCTTCATGTTCATCCAATGTACCTTTTTTATTGTTTTTCTTTTCGCTTTCTTCGAAGAGCATTCAACAAAATAAATACATTATTAAAAATTCCATTCATTTCTATTCGTGCATGAATACACCCATTTTCCCATTGGCACCTACATAGGGTCATCGATACAAGCCCTGTGGGTTTCTAGATGGCCCTCTGCTCAATATGTATTATTTTCTTCAAAGCCGTTGATTTATGACTTGTTGTTTACTTGAGTGGAAATTAATAAAAACAAACAAACAAACATTATCACTCTGGGTTGTACCAAGGCAACACAAATCAGCAAAATACATTTTGTTTGGTGAGAAATATTTAGTTTTTATATTTTTCTACAGAATTTTGAAAACCCCCCAAAAGCTGGGCATTTTAGGTTTCTAAACGCAAAAAAAGCGGGCATTGAAAGAGTTAAATGGCGGATCGTGTTATTTCACGGAGTGAAATGAAAATCACACACTTTCGATGGATATTTTGTGAATAAATATACTTTTAAATCATCTTTCCAACCTATATTAATTTCATAACAAACACTTTTATAGCTCAAAGCGCCCAATCCGAAGGTAACGTGTCCCTTTAACCATAGAACAAGAAACCGCTAGCACGGCATATGCTTGTATTGCAGAATCAATAGCTCTTTGGTCTTGGCGACTTCTACAAAACATGGTTGCAATAGTGGGGACATTTTCTCGCGATATTGTTTCCCTAATTTGTGCACTTGGTTTGGCCATGATTAGTCAGCTTGATTTAGTCAGCTTGATTTAATAACCTGTTTACATGATTCAGTAATCTGATGGAACAAATACAAGCAATTTGCATGGTTTAGTAATATGTGGCCTTCAATTTCTCCGTTCGCACGGTTTACTAATATAATCCCTTTGCTTGGTATAATAATCTTTTTGAACGAAAAATAATCCATTTGAACTGTTTAACAAACCATTTGCAATAGGTTTGATCGATATTCATAACAAAATAATTAATACCAATCCATTCAAATGATACCCAATTCGCACAGTTTAGCAATCCATCGTATTCAAATAAAATAATAACATGTTCGCATGGTTTAGTAATCCGTTTGCATGCTTTAGTAATCTGTTCAAACGAATAAATAACGTGTTTTCGTGGTTTATTATTTCGTTCCAAAGAATTATTACTTCACTTCACGCATAATTTCGATTGCCGCTTGAATCTGTCCACACGGTATAGCAATTTGTTTGACTGTTTTAGTAATAAACGTTCGAACAAATAAACTAAGTCAATGGGGGCATTGTATTAAGGCAATCAAAACTGAGGTGAATTAAATGCTTCAATATGGCGAAAGGTTGACGCTTTTTGTAATCGTTACCCAAATCGTAAAGGAAGGAGTTTTCGAACAGCTAATTAAACCTTGTAAACGGGTAATGAATTCGTTCAATGGATTACTAAACCATGTGAATGACTTATCAAACCGTTTGAATACAATACGTAAAACCGTTCAAATACCGTAATTTTCGAAGTGATAAACCGTGCGAATGAATGATTGATTAATTCAATCGACTAAACTAAACCATGCAAAGAGATCAAACCTCGTAGTAACATTAAATGGTTCACAATATAATTGTTTTTGAATGCTCGAAATAATTTTGAGCACACAAAATGACTTTTTTTTCCGAGTGCATAAAGTGATTTCGAGCGCACGAAATGAAGCACTCCAACTCCACTATTTCTGTGTTCATTGATTTGAATACTACCCAATTTGGGAATACATATCGAAAAGTGGAATGTTGCACATTTAAATTATTAAATTGAGCCGTGTGAAAAACAAAACAGTAGCATTGTTATTGCTAAGCTGATCTGTGGTTATCGGATGAATAATGATTTGCAGCTACATACAAAAGTGGCACTTTGGACAGCCGCCAACGACAAAGCTCTGTACCAGGTCTCCACAGAATCTTAATGACAGAATTGAGGCTGCAATGGTTTCCTCTCGACGCCATTCCGTTCAAGGGAATAAAGTTCAGAGGTTATGCTAAGTTTGAAGGTCACGAAAAGATTCTGGACCTTCGGTTAGACAGAATAGAAAGCTAAACCGACTGAGGGCAGCAACAAAAACAGCCAACACGGAGCATGTTACTAAGAAAGGGAACAATGCCCAATTCGCAGTATTTTTGACTACGTGAGGGCGTGTGTGAAGCAAGTGTATACGCGATGCAAAACAAGTAAAACGAACTGGCTTTTCCATGTCTGTTATTATTATGGTTATTTATTCAGCCATTGATACAAGAAAGCAACATACAGGCAGTCAAAATAAGATAAAACTATAATTGCCGTGCAATAAAATTAGCCGTTGAAAGCGGCCTCATGCGGTCAAAAGGGACAATTTCATAAAGCCTGTAAGCAGAAAATTTCTGCTTACGGAGCAACGCTCAGCAAAGTTTCTGTTTAATCAACATTGTTTACCGCAAAACAAAGCAAACCAAAGCACGCCACCTTGTCAGCGGTTCTTGTAAGCAGATTGAGTGACGCAACAATGTAAATCCAAGTGTGAACGCACACACGCTATCATGGCGGGATGTATATAAATGTGTGAGGGATGTATTATCTAATAATTATTTTGAATAAAGAAATTGTTTACCAGCATTGTTCATTATCATTGTAGTCACACCTAAATCAATTAATGTCTGAGGACAATACAATTTTATTTCAACAAAAGAGGTTACTTACCATACCTTATAAACAGATGTATTTTGGACAAGCTTTACCTACGCGTGAATGGTGTACGCCATTCGGAAAGTCATACGGAGCCATCCTACATATAACGATAGGGTCTAGTGCCCAACCAAAAGTGTCCCCCACTCAGGGTGACAGACTAAGCACACTCCGGCAATAACAACACAACATTCGTGTCGAGACAGGTATATATAGTAGTGACGATTAATTCCACCAACTTAGTCTAACACACATACGGTCCGATGGTATCCACGCTGGAAATGATATTTGAAATCTGGTTTGTTTTGTTCTACACATTTATTCCATAGTCGTGTTTAATAAACCTATGGTCAGGCACACTCTGCATGGAAATAAACTCATTGAATTCACCGGCGTGCGTGCATGAAACTCACCAGAGTGCATGGAAATCCGACATGTTTCCGATCATCCATGTTTGAAGGCATCGTCGAAGTAGACTCCTCAACCCTTCGGAAATCTATAGTCTCTGTCGACATTTAATCCAATGGTTGCAATATCTGTACATTTGTTTTAAAGCTAATTCTTTTCGGAAACGAAAACGCATTATATTGTACCATGATGAGTGAACACAAGTATAAACGATTCGGTGTACATTTTACTGTTCACCTTTGATCCGTAGGGTTGAATGAACCAACATATCGATCGGTGGTCATCAACACCGTTTTGTGTGAAAGATATAGCCTGAGTTTAGAATTACACGTTAGCAAGTGGCAGTTTCGGGCATTTATTTGTTTCTTTACATTAACGCGTCCATGTGAATATCATAGCGCAAAAATGGTGCACCAAATGGCTTGAATTGAGCATTCTTTTCCACAAAATTCCGAACTTCTGAGGGGGCACGACCTCCTGCAACTCCCCCCTGCGTCGCTACGTAACGGACGGCGCTAACGCGCCGATGTACATTTTCTTTCATATTCGCCTCCCAAAATAAAAAATCCTGGTTACGGGCCTGAACAAGCCCCTTTTTCATCGCCTTTTTTTTTCTTTTGTTACTTACTATTTTTTCATAAGATAATCTGGCGTGAGTGTAACAAAATATATATTTCCTGCATGTAAGGGGAAAAATAGTTTTAAAAACATCGAAATTATCTCATCAAAGCGTATTGTAACGGAAATCAATGTAGGGAATAACCTATCCTCTGTAGGACAACAGAGGGCGCATTACAATTAGCAGTAGCTGCCGCATACAGCGGTGGTACGGGACGCACGCTGATTGGATGGTTGTATCTGCGTGGATACAGGCACAGTGCGCGGTGATTGGGCAAGGGCCAGGATGAGTCACCGTTGGTGCGCGCAGCGTGCAACTTCACACGAGAGGGCAGTGCTAGATTTGCCACCAGAGTAGCAGGACGCCTATGGGCGGCCAAAAGGGCCAAAATTAATAAATTTATAAACTAAAGGACAAAACAAAAATTTAAGAAAAGAGTTGTTAAACTAAAGACAAAGTCAAAAATAACTTTTAAAAACTCAAAAACAATTAAAGAAAATTGTTTTTAAACAACAAACAATTCCCGATCAAAGTTTAAAACGCAACAACAATCAAACATTTTTGTTTTTAAAGAGGAACTCTGAATCAAACTATAATAAAAAACCCGTAATCAATTAAAACATACTAATCAAGAAAACACATCAACAATCAAAGAATAATTCCTGTAAAAGAACATACACAAAACCAAACACAAATAGGGACGGATAACTAACAGAATCGAACTAAAGACGAAATCCAACAACTATCGTTAAAAACGAAATCAAACTAACTAATACAAAAAGATTGAGGGCGTAAATCTGAAGCTAAAGACAATCTGCAACAACTATCTCTATTTTCGGGAAACGAAATCAAACTAACTGTTGCAAAAACATTGAGGGCGGATATCTGAAGCTAAAGACAATCTGCAACAACTATCTCTATTTTCGGGAAACTAAGGACTGAGTGAAACTCAACGTTGGTGGCGCATGTTCAATTTGCTCGAGAACCTATGGGTGCACCACAATATATAACCTCCCATAGCAAACAATGCTAAAAATTATAAATATTCAAAAATACTCAAACAAATACTCAAACAATACTTTAAAGTTTCTCAGCCTCTTGAAAACCAATCAGACATACTTTTGGAGAACTAAACTTTAGATTTCTTTTCAATTTTTGGCAGGTCAGCCGTTTGGAATTTTTGCTTATTACCCCAGAAAAAACCCCCACCCCCGAGAGGCACTCTTCTTTAATTAAAGCCTAAATTTATGAAATCTCTTCAAAAGTTGAATCACAGAACCCCCAGGTTCTGGTAAATTGTTATAATCAATTACACAATCTATCAAGTGCATGACCCAAAAAACGTTACTATTCAAAAAGATTTAGGGCCTACAGATTATGGTAATTAGTTTGGCGCATGAATTTTGGCCTATTTAGTGTGATGCACCCTTGTGCGCCTGTGCCATCAATAAGTTCCACACACGTCCACAGCATGCAGACAATGCGCTCTTAGTCTTATTCCTACCTCCATTGTCTTAGCTCTCCCCATGCTTTTTTAAGTTAATTGCTATCAGCTGTGCATCGACCGTTTTGGGGAATTAGATTGTTACTATCATAATATCAATCGTTACACACATCATGTCGACAAGTCCTGTCACCGAGGAAACTACAAGGAACCTAATAGGTGCCTTGTAGAGAGTTATAGAAGCTCTGCCAGCTGCTGGCGCTGCTGCTGCTGCACGCCCTGCTGGTGCTAGCACTAGCACCAGTAGCAGTAGACCTACTACTAGTACTACTCCTACCGCTGGGATTAGCCGTAACGTTCTGCCTTCCACAGCACCAGGAACAGCACCGCTTGCTCCGGTCTCCATGAGGTTTAATGCAAGGCCCGGCCCAAGCTCAAACCCAGGCCCAAGCTCAAACCCAGTTAGCAGGTAATTAAGTAAAATGGTTTTGTATACTTGATAATATATTCCAAAAAGTAAAGAGGTATGCCTAAGTAATATTGTTCTCCTCCACTTTGATCATACAAAATGTATACAAAATTAATATTGAATAATGATTCATGTTTAGAACTGCATTTAGTGTATTGATAAACCGAGAAGTAGGCCATTGAAACATCAAAAACATAAGGGATATGCTATCATTATTAATGATAATTGAGTGGTCATACAATGAAATGTGTGGTCGCTAGTGTAGTGGTTGTTTGTTTATGACAATTCAGTAGTAAGACGAGAAGAAATGATTTTAATAGTCGTTGTACACCTGCTGGGAGAATAGTGGTTGCCACTGAATGGGACACCGAGTTCAATTAAAAACATTGACAAATAAGGAGTGCAATTTTTTCACAGAAAAACCGCAACGCATGCAAACCAAATGTTAGCCGCAATGAACGCAAACCAAATGTTAGCCGCAATGGATGTAAACTACTTTGCTTAGCAGAAAGCCATGCTGTCTTTTCAGCTGGTGTATTATGTGCACTAGATTTGGTTTGCAATGTAGGCTCCTATAAATATTTTTTAATTGTGGATTTTATTCAAGAAATTGTTTATCCTTTAGGATAAAACTTTGTTAAGACCAACAAATTTCATTAACACAAGAATGACAATTTCCAAATTTTAAAGGATATATTTCATTGGCCAAGGCATCTTTAAAATGTCAAATTTACTTTTTTGTTTACCTTTTGGCAAATTTAAGATTACATTAAAAATGTTTGGCTGCCATTTTTATTGAACACTATTATAACACACACAATATGTGTTATATGTGTATATAAAAGGCTGGCCGGTAAAGCATATAATAAAACTCTGATATAAACTTTTCTTTGGGCTGAATTAAGATACAAAAGAAGATTTATTCGTAACTGTATGGATATACAAAGATGTTGAGTATTAGGCGACGAAATAAGCAACCACTCAATCATGTCAATTTTGTGGGTCATCCAAGTGATAGCGAAGTGGGGTGGTATGGTTCATACTAGTACTAGAGTTTATTTCGCCTTTCGGTGTTACGAATTCAACACACAATATTTACAAAACACGGGCTGCGCTGGCTAGCTTAACACAACACAGTTTAAACACTTAACATAATTATGTACACACAAAAAATCACTCACCAGCTCTGGGCATGTGATGCAAGACAAATTCTATTCGCTCATCTAGTTCATCATCTAGGATTCCACTGTACAGTCTCTGAATTGATATGTTGTATCCTTGAAGACGTCTCTTAATGGTTCTTTCACTGACACTGAAACATTTTGCTGTGTCTTTAATTGTGCAATTCATGTCCCCTGTGATTCAGATGGTAATAATCAAACAAAGATGTGACATTCTGTAATGGACACATACATGTACGTGTCATGGACACATACGTGTCATCTTTAATAATATTGTTGATGAATTAGTAGCACTACACATGTGTCATAATTAGTACCTTCCTTCATGAAAAAAGTATGCAAACGGCACCATGCAAACACTATAAAAACATTCTTACGTCTCACTTTCACACTATTGCCTGATAGCTTAAGTATTAAGTAGGCCTTATATTTGATACAATCGTTGATTAATAATACCACACATGGAACAAATGTATTCAAATGTCTAGCCTTCAGTGACTCCGAGCGTCCGACGGTAGGCCTATAAAAATATGGCTGTAATATTTAAAGCTGTGTCTTTATATTTTTCAAAACAAATATATTGTTATACAAAATTTACAAACTAACATTTCATATAAAAGTGTGCATGCAATAATCATAGGGCAATAGCCAAATACTATACACTATCGATTATCGATAGGTTGGGTCTACTTGCTTCTGGAACTATGAATGTAGGTTTGATCAGTCCTTTCTCAATGATCTTTCCAATCAAATTAAATTTATGATTTGGGGTTGAACAAAGAAAAACACATATTGAATAACCTTTAAAATACTAGTATATTTACCTATGAAAAAACGCAGTTGCTCCGCTGTGATGTTAAACTTCGGTCGACCAACCCCAGCTGACGTTGCGTCTGGTTGGAAAGATGAAGACGAGTTGTAATCACTGTCACCACCAGTCACAGCAGCGTCAATAGTTCGCTTCGCCAATAGCAGATTGTTGGAGACATCTTCATAATTACAAAGATATTCCCGATACTGGAGAATATCCCTGCAGAGACTATCAAGCCTGTACTGAATATTATCAGAACTATTATCGCCGTTTTCAATAGCTGTGTATAGTGTCACTACCCTGCTTCGAATATTTCTTACGACTACGTGTGCGTCCATTGCATGTAATGACCTGGGCCCAATTTCATAGAGCTGCCGGTAAGCAAATTTTCGTGCTAACTGTAGCAGAACAATTTGCTTATGCGTAAGCGTATTTCACAGGTTAGCAAGGAAATAAAGGCGGCCATCTTGCGCGTTCACCATGGATTTGCATTGTTAAGTCATTCATCATTCGTGCAGTAAGCACCGGAAGGTTAGCATGCCTTTTCGTGTGCTTACGGTTAGCAGCGCTATGAAATAGAAATCGGACAGTAAACACAGAATCGGCCGTTAAGCAGCTCTATGAAAATGGGCCCAGGGCCCAGTTTTATAAAGCTGTTATAAGCAGATAATTCTGCTTAGCAAATATCTTTGCTAAGCAAGAATTGAGTGGGGTACCAGTCGCAGCAATGTTAACTGTGTATTTTGGCTGGTAACCTATTTCTGCTAAGCAATATATTTCTGTGTTTAGCAAGTTTTTATGCTTACATGCTTTGAGTTCAATGCACGGGCCGGGTATAACAATAACAACTGTACATGCGCCACCAACGTTGAGTTTCACTCAGTCCTTAGTTTCCCGAAAATAGAGATAGTTGTTGCAGATTGTCTTTAGCTTCAGATATCCGCCCTCAATGTTTTTGTAACAGTTAGTTTGATTTCGTTTCCCGAAAATAGAGATAGTTGTTGCAGGTTGTCTTTAGCTTCAGATTTACGCCCTCAATCTTTTTGTATTAGTTAGTTTGATTTCGTTTTTAACGATAGTTGTTGGATTTCGTCTTTAGTTCGATTCTGTTAGTTATTCGTCCCTATTTGTGTTTGGTTTTGTGTATGTTCTTTTACAGGAATTATTCTTTGATTGTTGATGTGTTTTCTTGATTAGTATGTTTTTAATTGATTACGTTTTTTTTTATAATAGTTTGTATCAGAGTTCCTCTTTAAAAAAAAAGTTTGATTGTTGTTGCGTTTTAAACTTTGATTGGGAATTGTTTGTTGTTTAAAAACAATTTTCTTTAATTGTTTTCGAGGTTTTTAAAGTTATTTTTGACTTTGTCTTTAGTTTAACAACTCTTTTCTTAAATTTTTGTTTTGTCCTTTAGTTTATAAATTTATTAATTTTGGCCCTTTTTGGCCGCCCATAGACGCCTTGCCAACGAGGCAGGAAAGGATACAAGGCAGGTTAGTACCTGTAGGTAGGAAAAGGACACAAGGCATAAAGACAGTGCATTGCCCCAACCGACCAGGGAAGGTCAAGTGGGAGGTTACTAAGTCTTTGGGTGCACAGTGTAACCGGGGAACCAGGAGTAGTAGCTTGAGGCTTACTGGAGGCTAACTTGAGGCTTACTAGAGGCTAACTTGAGGCTAACGTCTGGGCAATCTGGGGGGAGCACTCGTGGGAGGTTACCATAGGAGGTTAACCGAGGATTCGGAGGGTAATCAGAGGCTAACAGGAGCGGGGGGTTTGAGCTCCGGAACATAAAAGGAGGTAGAGGCTAACGCTAGTCTCATAGGTCATTATTACACCTTTTAATCAGTTCTATAGAGAGGCTCTGGTTTATTTCACACAGTTAATTATAAGCCTGAGGTCAACTATTGTTTTAGTGAAGAGAGAATAAAGTAACAAACTATCAGTCAGTGTCAACCAACTTGTATTATTTATGCCTTTACTCCCCTCCCCATGTCCCTCTGAGGTAGATTAAGGAGATCACTGTGTATTGCGATCCGTACATGGGGCGGTACATTTCCACCCCAACGGACTGATTCTTCCGGCCCTGACTAGGGAACACCCGCACACCGTGGGTGATTGCCGGTGGACACATCGTCCCAATTGGTAATAGGTAATTCCGCCACAGTATAAAATGTAACATTTTACTCTGGAAATTTCCAATCACAAAAGTCCAGATTTCAAATGGGGGGGGGGGCACCCGGGGGGCACAGACATCAATTGGGGGGCACTATCAATTAAAGTAATCTTATAATAAGCAAAATCATCGCTGGCCTCGCAATTAAGACGGTGAGCATAAAAAGACCTAGCCTTGGAAGTGCTGTTAAAAATCTGACAAACAAGATTAAGTTGGAATGTGGACAAAATATCATTGATCTTACATACATTCAAACCATGTAAAAGAGGCGTAGTTTTACAGGTTTTATGAAGACCCATGGCGGATTTAACAAGCTTACCCTGTGTTTTTTCAAGATTTTGGAAAGATGTGGCATTGAAATTAACACACAGACATCCATGTATAAGAACAGGAGTCAGAGCTGTGTTCCAAACATGAGTTTTAACACAGGTTGAACTGCCGTTCCTACAACACATGCCAATACATTGCAATGAATAAAAAGCCTTTTGACATTTACGAATTCTTTCCTCATAGTGCAAATTATGTTTCAGATCATTTGACATAACAACACCTAAATAGGAAATGGAGTCAGTGATATTGAGTTTACTTTCATTCAGAACCCAAAAGGGGTCCGATAATAAAGTGTTCTTACCAAAGATAGTACAACTCGTTTTACTTGGGTTGAAACGCAGACCATGTGATTGTGATGTAATATAGTCATTAGCATAATCAATAAGCTTTTGGAGACCAGTGACAGTCAGACTAGAAAGCAACAGATCATCAGCATAGTAGCCTCGATTCAAGGCTGTTGGCGTAGTGTACCCCGGCGGCCCGGTGCGGCACGATTCGGCAACAACTGCAGTGCATAGACAGTGTACATTGTACATGTACAGTACATGTATTGTACAGCGAGAACTGTATAGCCAAGTCGTGAGTACGGTCGTTCTTTCAACCTCGAACGCGTGACTCAAACAACAGCCTTGACCGGTTTGTAAATGAAAGCTTATGTGTTTCTTTATATTTTATTGGAAATCCAATAAAAGCACTAATGCAGGATGTGGGCGTTTCATTCTAAACATTGGCCAATCACAGGCGCGATTGAGAATGACCTATTTGACCTGAACGACAAGGCTGCATAATTACTGCTGCTATGCAATCCATGACGACCACTGTGTTAGTTATGTATACGCTGTACACGCGGATCGGCCGCGGCCGGCTGGAGCGCCTTGATCAAGGATATGGACAACCCTGATCATTCGCCATTCTTTTGGTTATTAATTCTGGAGTTGATGTAGTTTCTGCATTTGTGTTTTCCTTACATGTCCTCTCGAAGTCCGACTTAACTCTGTGCAGCCACACCGTCTTCATACTTTTGAATTGTTATCGGGCAGGGTCTTAAGAATTTACTGCTAAGCAAAAATTGAAAGGATACAGTCACACATGATACATGTGAATTAGAGTTTTAGCTACCTTATTCTAGTAAGTGTACTTGGGAAATGTGCTTTAAATAAATAGGCAGCTCTGAAATTGGGCACCTCTTGGGGCGGCCCACAAGATATAAAAAGTGCAATAAGCTATTAATTGCCTCCATGATGAAACAATCAACAATATTGTAGTTATTTGAGGTCTTTGTTTTGTATATTCTACCTCCAATGAATGCACCAACAATGATTAAATCACTGTTTTAATGGTGCAAGATGGAGACAGGAGATGGTCAATCGGGCTTATAGGCCATTTTAAAATAAAATAAAACGTCAGAAAAGTGTCTTCCTGATGGGAAATGGTGTATACATGTTATGTACTAAATCGATCCACTCAACCTCATATTCCTGCCCTCATTGTGTCGCTCAGCTGACAATTTGTGGAGAATACGCAACATTTTCAGATAGATATTATTATAACAAAATATTCCCAAATTCAAACCGGCGCGCCAGTGCATGCAAGTAGCCACATCTGGATACAGCATGCATATTCATAAGAATGAGTAAACAAGACTTCCGCCACTGACCAATGGGGTCTCGCCTTTCGCGCGCATTATAGTATAGATGAGTCATTGGCTTCAATACAAACCCATCAAGGCGTTGGTTCGGTGAGTATAGTAAACGGGATAATATGAGCATGCGCACACTGATACTGCACACAGACACGTCCATGCACGTAGCTGGTAGCTCGGGCGGGTAGCTCGGGCGGGTAGCGCGGCGCAAATAAAATAAAAATTAAAACATTACAATAAAAATTATTTTAAAAACCTCCAACGCCTTGATCAAGGCTATCAGCATAGCAGAAATCATTAAAGGTGGATTGGGCAATAACAATACCACATTCCAGGGCACTGAGACCAGAAACGAGATCTCTATAAAACAGATTAAAAATGAAAGGAGATGATAACCCTCCTTGTCTGGTGCCTTCACAAATTTTAATCCAATGTTAAATGCCAATGTTGCTGTTCCATTTAACTTTCACTGTCAAGTTAGTGTACTATGTTAAAAAGCATCTCCACCAATCGTCACCAATATTGTCACATAACTTATCGAAAATGACATCATGGGGGATTGCATCAAATGCCCCCTCTGCATCGAGAGAGCAACAGAATACAGTAGAGCCTTTATTAACACAGTAATTCATGACGTCGTTGACTGTGGCTGCGGCCATGGCTGTCCCCCTCCCATTAACAAAACCAAATTGCAGAGGGTCAAACTTCACATTTGCACATTTCACCAAAAAACCCATCTTAAAAATCTTGGAAAAAGTTTTAGAAACAATAATTGGACGATAATTCTTCGGTTGAGAAGGATCAACGTTCGGTTTCTTGAGAATAGGTACAAGAGTACCTTCACGGAAGTTGGTGGGAACAACGCCAAATCTAGTACAAAAAATTAAAATGTTGGCCAAAAGAGCGGGTATTTTGGTATTTAAAGTGTGTTTTAGATGATCGGCCATGATTCCGTCTGGCCCAGGGGCAGACTTTTTGTTTAGAGTTAGAATAAATCTTCGAACAGAATCTGCTGTTTAATGGCTGGAGTCAGAGGCAGTATTCTGCAACTCGTAAGATCGGTTCTTGACAGAGATTTTAGCCAGCTGGATTTTAGGTGAATTTGGATTTGAATCAGTGATCCCAAATTTGGATTTAAAAAAAGTAGATAAACTATCAATGGAAACGGAGTCATGAGGATCACTTTGGGTTTTTTTACAGTCACCAACGGCTTTCCAGAATTTCTTTGGATTCTTTTGATGAAACAGTTTGTTGAGATGGTTGTATTTTCTACGAGAAACATTAGTGACCCTCTGTCTGCAAATACGCCTATAATCCTTTTGGCCAGCTTATAACAATGAAAAATGTGTACAGACCGCGGCCTGTCACACTGCGTCCAAATCCTATACCAGAATCGTTGTTTATAAAGACACATCGATCCAATGAAAAATTGGTTTACATTGTTACGTTTACACCTCATGACCATCCATTATAATGACCGATCGAGCGACCATTGTTTACATGTCATAATGTGACTTACAGTGGGTACTATATACGTCATCTCACCTAATGGCAGCATGAACATAATGTTCCTTGTAGAATTTCCAAGCTTTGCTGGAACTGTCCTTACTGGCTTTATGCAGCCACTCCAGCAAGGTCTCTGGTACAAAATATTGAATATTCTACTCAGACTTCAAGAAAGAAAAGCCTCGATGGAATAAACAAATGCAACAATCATCATGTACGTTACAACAGCGGCAATTTCCTATGGAGGACGCCTTGTTTACTGATCATGTTTGATACCAGCTATAGATCACGTGACGTGGAGAGCGCAATCGGTCTGCACTAAATGGGTTATGCTATTTAACAGATGAGTTGGAAGGGTTGAAATTGTATGGACCCAATTACCACGTATTTGGATTTAAAAATTAATGAAACACAAAACAATACGTCTAAAAAAAAAGTCAAAATTTAAAGGAAGTCATGTTTATATTTATCTCTGCCATCGGAACTAATTACAATGTAAAACGTTTACGAAAAATCTTACAACTATTATTATCTTCTTCTTTTTTTACACATAAAACTAGTAGGGAGATGGCCTTAGCTTAAAGGTATCAAGATTCAACCAAATTTATCCATGTGCGACGAGCCCACTTCATTCCTCATGATATTCATGTAAACCTAAAGCTACGTTAATTTCAACCAAGAGTTAATTATTATTTCAATGTAGGGTCATAGATTGGTTTATGTCAACGTAATGCCGATTTACAGTCAAAAATATCAATACAGGTACAATAAAAAGTTTCATTTGAAAGTTTCATCTGAATACATTGTTCACTTGTTGAGGAAACAGCAAAAACTTTCACGGTATTTTCATCAAAAAGGTCAAATCCATCCACGTTTAGCGAGGTGACAGCGGGTACCAACCGTATTTCTGGCCACAGCATCCTAACCCACACCACGGATAGGCCTACTTGAATTTCCAAAAGTCACCTGAATGCAAATCTTGGAGATTCAAATTTGTCGACATAATTTTATTGATTTTTTATACAACGGGGGCGTTTTTGGACGAAATAATTTTGCAATATGCTTACTACCACCACCATCTTTATAACAAGTAGGCCCAGGCTTTCGGATAAAATTTACAGGTGTTTTTTTTCCTTGGGTCATCACCAAAGTATGACCTACCTAAATAACAAAAAATAATAATAAATAAGAAAATAAAAGGACCAACCGTGACAACCTGAAGTAAAAGTCGAGTCTTAAGGCCCAAGAACAGAACGACTCAACCGACCAGAACAACTTCGCTACTTCAATAAAGTAACGATGTAATCAACAAAAAATGGACCCATCATGAAAACTGCAACCGTTGAACAAACGTTGAAGATGCTCTATCCTATTTTTGGCCCAATTTGACACGAACATTTAGAAGAAAATTTTAGATTTAACAAAAATTACAAGCTTTTATGTTTCGGCACCAAAAACAAAAACAAAAACGCCAGTTGTTAGTTAAAGGCACTGAACACGTTTGGAAATTGTCAAAGACCAGTGTTCTCACTTGGTGTATCCCAACATAATGCATAAATAACAAGCCTGTGAAAAAAAATAGCATAAAAACTTAATTGGTAGCAAGCAACGGAGAGCTGTTGATAATATCAAACATTGTAGGAAACGACTACCTCTGATGTAACGTAGTTTTTGAGAAAGAGGTAATTTCTCACTAAAATAATAAATACTTCTTGCAAGAAGTTTTTATTCCTATATCTGAAAGCACACAAATTTGTACAACAAGGGTGATTTTTCTTTCATCATTTTCTTGCAACTTCGATGACCAATTGAGCCCAAATTTTCACAGGCTTGTTATTTTATGCATATGTTGGGCTACACCAAGTGAGAACACTGGTCTTTGACAATTTCCAAACGTGTTCAGTGCCTTTAAACACACCTCTTTCATATTCTTTGGTGATTTTAGGGTGGGTAAACTCAGAGGTTGACAAATAGTGTGGGATGGCAGGTTAGTCTATCTGGGTCCCATTATAATGTGCACAAAAACTTAATCCTTTCGAAATGTACTATTTTTTGAAAATAAGTAGTGAACCAATGTGTACATTTTTAGAATGCTTCAATATTTAGTGTGTGGGTCCAGGTAACATCTATTCATCTGTTCAGACAAAGAATTGTGCCCCCAAACACAGTTATTTACCCGTAATACAATCTGCCTTCCGAGCGCGCCCCGTGGGTCCAGCATGTAATTTTTTCCGTGGCTGCTCGGAGGGTAGGTTATTTTATCAATCCAAAATGAACCAACCATGAAAACCTAAATCAAGCGTTGATTAAAAAATGGACCAACGATGAAAACCTAAAACAGACGTTGATGAAGGGTTATCTGGTAACCAAAAACGGTTGTGATCACTGATTACAGCAAGGCATTTGATTCCAACATAATCATAAAATTACTGTTAATGGGAGAAAGATCTTGCACACACATTGCAGCTTTTTATCAAACCGGGATCAATGTGTCAAATATATAGAGGTACGCTCTCATCGACTTCAAACTTCTAAAAGTAGGGTTCCCACAGGGAACCAAAACGATGCAGCCATCTCTAACAACATAGTCACATAGAAATATGTGGATTACATGACCCTTATTGAAAGGTCAAGAACAAAGCTAATAATAATATGCAACAGGAACTGATTGAAATAGAAAGGATGGAAAAACAATAATCACATGCAGTTAAATCCTACTAATGAGCTCATGGTTATGAATGTTTCGTTGGAGAGAATCCAAAACACATGCATTTATTTTAGGTAAAGCTATATGAAGATGCTCTAGAAAATTACAATATTTTTTTTTTACCAACCCTCCAGTCTCGTAGGGACAAATTATGCCACACATTTGCCAATTCACTCTTGAAATCAGAACAATTCCGTCAATGACTACCATCAACCAGAGGGGATCATGTGTGTGTGTGGGTGTGTGTGTTGTCGACATATTACGCTTTCACTTCTCGGTACCTTTTTATGGAGACCAAGGACAAAACAAACTAGAGATTTAGTGTTTGTTGGAACAAACACTAGGTGTTCGGGTTTCATTGAGGTCATGTTGTGTCAATGTGTTAACTATTTTATTGAGTCGATGAAAAGTTTGTTGATAGCTTTTGAAATTTCAAAGTGTAAATCAATTACGCGTATACATTTAGTTTACATGGGAAATTATGGCTAACGTTCCTACTTAAGAGCTCTAGAACGTGTATTTATTGAACATCTGTGACAATTTTCATGTAAATATTCATAAAC
This sequence comes from Plazaster borealis, assembly GCA_021014325.1. Classification (NCBI taxonomy): domain Eukaryota; kingdom Metazoa; phylum Echinodermata; class Asteroidea; order Forcipulatida; family Labidiasteridae; genus Plazaster; species Plazaster borealis. The sequence continues at coordinate 3,751,150 of CM037475.1, read as the reverse complement.
TGCACTGATAGTTAGTATACAAGACTTTTATTGACAGTTCAAAAAGAGCCTCTTAATATATATTTCTTTTACTTCCGGTTGGACAGGAAGCCAGGTCAAATCATGTCATCAATTATACAGAACTTTCATACATAAAACATTCACAAAAATGCAAAGCTTAAAATCATAATAGATTGTTTATTTTTTATTTTTATTTCGAAATAATAAACTTGAGATAGATCAAGTTAAACTGCACCTTTAAGGTGAATTCATAATTATATGACAATTGATGACGTCATTTGAACAGGATCTCAAATTTTGGATGTTACAAATCCCAGCTTGAAGACATGCAAGGTTTTAGCTTTAATCACGCATTTTTGCCGTAAATATAAATCTGCCGTAAATATACAACTATTAACATCTTGTATTCAATTCAATAAAGTTTATTTATTTTTCGATGGTTATCGATTCTTTGTTGATTAAAAAAAAACACACTAAATGTCATTCATGTTGATGTTATTAGGTTACAATTCAGAAAGGTTTTTAACAGGGTTTCAAATCCAGTGAGGTGGATACTCGGTTCAGGAAACATTGATTGTTTAATACAAAAAACACTGATGATGATGTCGCTAAAATAAGTCAAGCAAGGTGCGATTTGGAAGTTGTATTTTATAAAAAGCTTGCTTGATTTTTAGATACTGATTTTCCTACGGAACAGTTTGTTAATTTTTAGACTATTGAAAAAGTCATTTGTTTTAAGTCATAATGCAAAACGAAGGCAAATCATGAGGACGGCAAATCTAAGTCTATCGTGAATTTTGACTTAGGCCTATAACATAATGACTAATTTCGACTAACAACATAATGATTTAAGTTCTATTTCTACCTGTATGGTGCATCATACAGGAAATAAGGAATGCAGCAGAAGTGGAAAATATGTCACTGGATCCAAGACCGTTCTGGTGGATGTGCTGTATGCTGAAGAAGAAAAAAAAATATTAAAAATGAGCAAAGTTATGACTCAAGGAAAGTTAAGTCAAGCTGAAACTATTGAAATAAACAAAAATCAAGACTTAAAACGTTTCATAATTATACAATAATATTACTAATTTATTGAATTTAAATTGCGCTCTTTCCAGGACCAGCCTGTTCAAAGGGGTGGGGGTCAAAACTATATAACAAAATTCAAATTGAGGAAATTACACAAGAACAAGTTAGTGGAAGGTGCCCATATTGTTTTTGAAGTGAATAACTTATAAACAAAACCTACTTAACACAAGCTTAAACAAGTTTTTTTTTATAATTATGCACGTCATAATACAAAGTTGCCGAAAAACATTCATCAATCGGACCATTTTCTGACTTTAGTGACACAGCCAGCAATCATACCAATCCCCCATTGCCAATTCTACCTCTTCGACGGTCATACTAAACGTTCCTTAGTTTTAAAAACATCACCAACGCCACCACTTGATGATTAAGGATAAACCTTATAACATAATTGTGCATTAATACTCATTTTGAAAAGCAATGATTTTCACACAAAGCTTACCGTTTTATCGCCGTGTAGCACCGATATAGCATCTACAACCTCTGCCGTAGACGCCTTCCGAAACACCCTTCATGAGCTGATGTCTTTCAGGTGTCTGGTCTCGGTGTTTGATCAAAACATAACCAATGTTCGTCTTTTTCTGCTTGCATTTTCTCACATAATTAAAAGCCATAGGAATCACTGAAGCAGGTGGTCATCTCAGTGAAACTCCGTCTTTAATTCCATATTGATCATAAAGCCATGAGAAGGGCGAATAGGGGAACAATTAGACGCTGAATATGAGGAGAATTCAGATCTATAATGTTAGTACGCCATTGAAGATTGCACTACGTTGTAACACGATGACCTTTGGCATGTCAAAACATGAATGGAAAATCACGCCAGGTGCACATGGCACCGATTGTAAACAACTACGGTTGCAACGCGTTGGTCTGTAACAAGCGCCTTGACTGGCTAGCTACCCACCGTTGCCAGTCGCGCCGGGGTAAGCCATGCTGCGTTAGGCAATGGATCTAAGATTTGAACATTTTTAAAGGCCAATTTCTTTTAGAAATCTTTGAAAAACTTAATTTGTTCCAATGTATAAAACGATAAGTATTCAATACCCTTTGTTTTCAGGAAATAACAACGAATTTATCTTTCTAAGTTTGCGAGTTCTGGACCAAAAACTCAAAATTTGATTAAATTAATTACATTTAATTACCCAATAAATCAATGGGTGACGGCATTATATTGTCGAAATTTCTGTTTCATCTATTCATCAGGTGTAATATTGTTGCCAAGTTTCATGACCGTGCGAGTTTGGGAAAGATGTCAAAGTCTGCGGACAACGATGCGTGTATTTTTGAGGTGGGCGAACAAACTCAAAAATCCACAAGACTTTTACTGACAATTCAAAAAAGAGACTCTTAATATGTATTTCTTTTACTTCCGGTTGGACAGGAAGCCAGGTCAAATCATGTCATTATCAATTAAATAGAACTTTCACACATAAAACATTCGCAAAAAATGCAAAGCTTAAAACATCATTTCTAAAGATACGATTACAAAGTGTTTTCAGCAAAAGAGTACATTATTTAATTTATTATATAAATTATTAGGGTAAATTGTCCTTTTCATACAGAGCATCAATTTTTGAATTCCCTTTCATCTTGGTTGCATATTTTCAAACGAGCCGCTGAACTACTCACAAGTACAGCCATGTAAGCCATTTACTGAAGTTAATTTATTTTTCAATTAATATTGATTCTTTATGGATTAATAAATCCAACTATGCTAATCATGTTCACATTATTAATTTACAATTATTAGAAGTTTTCAACAGGGTTTCAAATACAGTGAGTTGAATACTCATGAAGTATCTGTGTATGAAACATCGATTGTTCAAAACTATGCACTGATGATGATGTCATTAAAATAAGTCAAGCATAGTATGAGCTATCGGTTGCATTTTTTTTTTTTAAGACAGATTTTCATTCATACAGAACGGTGGGTTAAATTTAGAATATTGAAAGAAAACACACTTGTTTTGGATAATTATGAAAGACAAAGGCAAGTCATGAAGACGGCAAGTCTAAGCCTCTCGTGAATTTTGATTAATAACATAATGAGTTGAGCTACCTCTATGGTGCACCATACACTCAGCAAGGAAATAAGGATGGAACACAACAACGAGTGTGAAAACTTTATAGCTTTATTTCTCACATAATTAAAAGCCATACGAATCACTGAAGCAGGTGGCCATCTCAGTAAAACTTCGTCTTCGATTCCATGTTCACCATGAACCATCAAAAGGGCGAATAGGGGAACAACTTGACGCTGAACATGGCACAGGTGGAGCGGAATTTAATTCTGCAGTGTTATTGCGCCATTGATAAGCCAACGTTATAAATGCGTTGAACTGCGACACGTCAAAACTTGCACGGAAATCATGCAACTACATCCAGCCTTCAGTGAAGGCCCACGTAGGCTTTGGACCTCGTGATCAATGGAGCGGAACGTGCTTCCGAGGGCTATTACTAACGAAATGTTCAACTTACATTTTGAGCCGGAGGTCAAGGTCAAACGGGGTCACTCTTTGTGTAGCGTTTGTTGAGTTTTAATAGACCTGTCCGATGATGCATAGATTGTTGAAATCCATTAAATTGTTATCGAGTTATGATTTTTTGAAATATTAAACTTTGATTTACTGTAATTCGACACCTGGTGACGTAATCATTACGTCACAACTCACTTGGCATCTCCTAGTTATAGTCTAACTACATGCAAAGTTTCAAGTTCATCCAAGGTTCGCATCTATGCTTTTTTTTGCGGACAAACGCCAAACAGAAGAAAAAGAAGAACTAAAAAAAACTAGAGCTTTAGTGTTTGTTGGAACAAACACTAGGTGTTCGGATTTCATTGGGGTCAGTGTTGTGTCAATGTGTGAACTATTTTATTGAGTCGATGAAAAGATTGTTGATAGCTTTTGAAATTTCAAAGTGTAAATCAAATACGTGTATACATTCAGTTTACACGGGAAATAAATGATAACGTTCCTACTTAAGACTGCATTGAGCTCTAGAACGTGTGTTAATTGAACATCTGTTTCAATTTTCATGAAAATATTCATAAACTGTACTGATAGTTAGTATACAAGACTTTTACTGACAATTCAAAAAGAGACTCTTAATTTGTATTTCTTTTACTTTCGGTTGGACAGGAAGCCAGGTCAAATCATGTCATTATCAATTAAATAGAACTTTCACACATAAAACATTCACAAAAATGCAAAGCTTAAAACATCATTTCTAAAGATACGATTACAAAGTGTTTTCAGCAAATTATTAGAGTAAATTGTCCTTTTCATACAGAGCATCAATTTTTGAATTCCCTTTCATCTTGGTTGCATATCTTCAAACGAGCCGCTGAATTACTCACAAGAACAGCCATGTCAGCCATTTACTGAAGTTAATTTATTTTTCAATGAATATTGATTCTTTATGGATTAATAAATCCAACTATGCTAATCATGTTGACATTATTAATTTACAGTTATTAGAAGTTTTCATCAGGGTTTCAAATACAGTGAGTTGAATACTCATGAATTATCTGTGCATGAAACATCGATTGTTCAAAACTATGCACTGATGATGATGTCATTAAAATAAGTCAAGCATAGTATGAGCTATCGGTTGCATTTTTTTTTTTTTAAGACAGATTTTCATTCATACAGAACGGTGGGTTAAATTTAGAATATTGAAAGAAAACACACTTGTTTTGGATAATTATGTAAAGACAAAGGCAAGTCATAAAGACGGCAAGTCTAAGCCTCTCGTGAATTTTGACTAATAACATAATGAGTTGAGTACTGTTTCTACCTCTATGGTGCACCATACACTCAGCAAGGAAATAAGGATGGAACACAACAACGGGTGTGAAAACTTTATAGCTTTATTTCTCACATAATTAAAAGCCATACGAATCACTGAAGCAGGTGGCCATCTCAGTAAAACTTCGTCTTCGATTCCATGTTCACCATGCACCATCAAAAGGGCGAATAGGGGAACAACTTGACGCTGAACATGGCACAGGTGGAGCGGAATTTAATTCTGCAGTGTTATTGCGCCATTGATAAGCCAACGTTATAAATGCGTTGAACTGCGACACGTCAAAACTTGCACGGAAATCATGCAACTACATCCAGCCTTCAGTGAAGGCCCACGTAGGCTTTGGACCTCGTGATCAATGGAGCGGAACGTGCTTCCGAGGGCTATTACTAACGAAATGTTCAACTTACATTTTGAGCCGGAGGTCAAGGTCAAACGGGGTCACTCTTTGTGTAGCGTTTGTTGAGTTTTAAAATACCTGTCCGATGATGCATAGATTGTTGAAATCCATTAAATTGTTATCGAGTTATGATTTTTTGAAATATTAAACTTTGATTTACTGTAATTCGACACCTGATGACGTAATCATTACGTCACAACTCACTTGGCATCTCCTAGTTATAGTCTAACTACATGCAAAGTTTCAAGTTCATCCAAGGTTCGCATCTATGCTTTTTTTTGCGGACAAACGCCAAACAGAAGAAAAAGAAGAACTAACTAGAGCTTTAGTGTTTGTTGGAACAAACACTAGGTGTTCGGATTTCATCGGGGTCAGTGTTGTGTCAATGTGTGAACTATTTTATTGAGTCGATGAAAAGATTGTTGATAGCTTTTAGAATTTCAAAGTGTAAATCAATTACGTGTCTACATTTAGTTTACACGGGAAAGAAATGATAATGTTCCTACTTAAGACTGCATTGAGCTATAAGACGTGTATTAATTGATTATCTGTTTCAATTTTCATGTAAATATTCATAAACTGTACTGATAGTTAGTATACAAGACTTTTCCTGACAATTCAAAAAAGAGCCTCTTAATTTGTATTTCTTTTACTTCCGGTTGGACAGGAAGCCAGGTCAAATCATGTCATTATCAATTACACAGAACTTTCACACATAAAACATTCACAAAAATGCAAAGCTTATAAAAATCATAATAGATGTATTTCTCAAGATACGATTACAAAGTGTTTTCAGCAAATTATTCGAGTAAATTGTCCTTTTCATACAGAGCATCATTTTTTTGAATTCCCTTTCATCTTGGTTGCATATCTTCAAACGAGCCGCTGAATTACTCACAAGAACAGCCATGTCAGCCATTTACTGAAGTTTATTTATTTTTCAATGAATATTGATTCTTTATGGATTAATAAATCCAACTATGCTTATCATGTTGACATTATTAATTTACAGTTATTAGAAGTTTTCATCGGGGTTTCAAATACAGTGAGTTGGATACTCATGAATTATCGGTGCATGAAACATTGATTGTTCAAAACATATGCACTGATGATGATGTCATTAAAATAAGTCAAGCATAGTATGAGCTATCGGTTGCATTTTTTAGACATTGATTTTAATTCATACAGAACGGTGGGTTAAATTTAGAATATTGAAAGAAAACACACTTGTTTTGGATAATTATGTAAAGACAAAGGCAAGTCATAAAGACGGCAAGTCTAAGCCTCTCGTGAATTTTGACTAATAACATAATGAGTTGAGTACTATTTCTACCTCTATGGTGCACCATACACTCAGCAAGGAAATAAGGATGGAACACAACAACGGGTGTGAAAACTTTATAGCTTTATTTCTCACATAATTAAAAGCCATACGAATCACTGAAGCAGGTGGCCATCTCAGTTAAACTTCGTCTTCGATTCCATGGTCACCAAGAGCCACCAAAAGGGCGAATAGGGGAACAACTTGACGCTGAACATGGCACAGGTTGAGCGGAATTTAGTTCTGCAGTGTTATTGCATAATTCCAATTCTGATAGGCACAAACGTGATCAGAACTTCGAAAAGAGACCAACAGATAAAGAGAGGTGTAAACTACATGAAGTTACTCCAGACAGAAAATCCAGCATGGCATGCAGCTTTCAGCAACACTACCAACTCAGAACCTGGAGATCAGCGTGGCTCTATCGGTTACGCGAAGTACATTGGTCGCTCTGTTCGTGTGATTCCACCGGGAAAAGAAGAAGACATCATTTGTCAAGCACCTAGTAACCAAGGTTTTCCCTACACTGTTGTTGTTGAGAATCTTCTTCAAACCTCATCTTGTCTGAAGATTAGCAACTTAGTAGCAGACATTGGTCCCAACTGCCGAGTACCTGTTAGACTGCGTAATATCTCAGCAAAGCCCATTGTCATCAAGCGCAACAGTAAACTAGCACAACTGTCATCCATTTTACGAGTTGATGATGTACCTGTCCAAAAGCAACCTCAAAACTCTCCTTCAACCGCAGGTGTTAGAAGTGCCACAGTCACAGACACAGTGCCTACCATCATTCCAAATCTTGATTTATCCAAATCAACACTCGAGAACGAGGCACAGAAGAAACAGCTTGACAGTCTCCTTCATGAGTTCTCAGATGTATTTTCATCCAACTCACTTGACTTTGGCTGTACCTCAACCATCAAACACAGCATCCCGCTCATAGACGACCAACCATTTCGTCTTCCTCATCGCAGAATACCAGCCGCTCAATATCAAGCAGTTAAGGATCATCTGAAAGGAATGGAGGAATCAGGCGCTATCCGCCGGAGTAAGAGTCCATATGCCTCTCCAATCGTGATAGCGCACAAGAAAGATGGCTCCTGCGTATATGCATCGACTATCGTCAGCTGAATAACAAGACAGTTCGCGATGCATATCCTCTTCCTCGCATCGAAGAAGCTTTAGATGCCCTTGGTAAAGCCCGTCTGTTTACTACGTTAGATTTGACGTCAGGCTATTGGCAGGTGCAGATGGAAGAAAAGATATCCCAAAGACAGCCTTCACAACTCCCATGGGATTGTTCGAATGTGAGAGGATGCCATTCGGATTATCGAACGCCCCAGCAACGTTCCAACGTCTCATGATGTCCTGCCTTGGAGAACAGAATTATGTCACATGCCTCCTCTACCTTGACGACATCATCGTTTTCTCGGCCAACTTTGACGAACACATAGAACGCCTAGGCAAAGTTTTCTCCTGCCTCAGAGAACATGGTCTAAAACTCAAACCGTCGAAGTGCAACCTGTTGCAAGAGGAAGTTAAATACCTTGGACATGTTGTTTCGGGTAAAGGTATTGCCACCGATCCAGAGAAAACAGCACAAGTAACAGACTGGCCATCTCCTTCAAATCGCAAAGAAGTACGAAGATTCTTAGGTTTCACAGGCTACTACAGAAGATTCATCAAAGCATACTCAAACATAGCTGCACCACTCTACAACCTCATATCCGGTGATCCAAAACGCAAGAAGAGAGGAACAAGAAAGCAGTCTCCTTCAGTACCATTCATATGGACGGAAGATTGTCAGCGAGCAATGAATCTACTGAAACAACACATGACGTCACCACCAATTCTTGCCTACGCCGACTATGAACTTCCATTTCTCCTTCAAACTGATGCATCAGGTGTAGGACTTGGAGCAGTACTTAGCCAAGTACAGAATGGAAAAGACAGAGTAATCGCCTACATCAGCAGAGGTCTTAAACCAGCAGAATCTCGCTACCCTGCACACAAATTAGAGTTTCTAGCGATGAAATGGGCAATAACAGATAAACTACGAGACTACCTGATTGGCAACGAGTTTACTGTACTGACGGATAACAATCCACTCCTGTACGTCACAACATCCGCTAAACTTGACGCCACTGGCCAGAGATGGGTTGCCTCGCTATCGCAGTTCAACTTCACTGTAAAGTACAAGCCTGGCAAAAACAACGCAGCAGCAGACGCACTCTCTCGCAAACCACACCATGACAGCTCAAGAAGTTCTCTCTCCTTCCAGACCGATGCAGTTACAATCATATCGTCCAAGCAATCTGTAACAGCCAACCACTTGTAACTCTCTCCTTCATGGAACCTCCAACAGCTAGATGTGAACACATTGTGCAGAGCCAACCACATCTCTCTGCCAATGAACTACCTCGAGTGTCTCACAATGAACTGGTTTCAGCTCAAAGGGCAGATCTTGATATCTCCAGAACTCTGTACTTTCTAAAGAAGGGCAGGAAACCAACCCTAGCAGAAAGAACTCGGGAACGCAGTGGTTGTCTTCTTCACTTGAAACAATGGAAGAAACTTCACATGAGAGATGGTTTATTGCACAGAATTACACAGAAACAAGATGGGTCATCAACTCAACAACTGGTTCTACCGCAACAGTACAAAACCACAGTAATGAAACACCTTCACGATGACTTTGGCCATTTTGGGTATGAAAGAACTATTGACATGGTGAGGAACCGCTTCTTCTGGCCCAAGATGGCACAAGACGTGAAGGAATGGTGTGAACGCTGTGAAAGATGTTGCCTCAGAAAAACACCATCCACAAAAGCTAGAGTACCCCTGGTCAACATCAACACCTCAGAACCGATGGAGCTGCTATGTATAGACTATCTCAAGCTAGAGCGAAGTAAGGGAGGTTATGAGAACATACTTGTTGTAACAGACCATTTTACAAAGTATGCACAGGCCTTTCCAACAAGAGATCAGAAAGCAGACACAGTTGCAAAAGTTCTTTGGGATAACATCATCCAACACTACGGCTTTCCCGTCCGACTGCATGCCGACCAAGGTAGAAACTTTGAAAGTCAGCTGATCCGAGAGCTCTGCAAAATCTCAGGCATCAAAAAGAGTAGGACTACCCCTTATCATCCTCAAGGAAATGGTCTCACGGAACGTTTCAACCACACACTTCTTAATTTGCTAGGAACACTTGAAACTGAACAAAAGAAGAACTGGAAACAATTCGTGGGTGTAATGACCCATGCTTACAACTCAACTCGTCACGACTCTACTGGATACGCTCCATTCTACCTCATGTTTGGTCGAAACCCGAATTTACCAGTAGATCTGATGTTTGGACTGAAAGCAAACGAAGAAGATACAACGTCCTACGAAGAGTACATAGAGCAACTCAGAGGTAGACTTCAGTTCGCCTACAAAAAAGCAAGTGATCTCGTCAAACAAGCACAGGCAAAACAAAAGCGCTTGTACGACCGAGGCACACATATAGCTCCTCTTCAAATTGGTGATAGAGTTCTCATTCAAAACAAACATCTCGTTGGCACCAGTAAGCTAGCTGACCGATGGGAACCTCAACCTTACGTTGTCATCTCTAAACACTCGGACGTCCCCGTCTACACTGTCCGTTCCCTCGACGATGGTAAAGAGAGAACCGTCCATAGAAACTTGCTGACCCCTTGTATGTTTCTCCCCATCGAAGATGAAAACATAAAGGAGGAAACAGCAAATGTAAACGAAGCAGACACTCAAACAACACAAGAAATTGAGCAAGTGTCATCCAAACCCACAGCGGAGGACGATATAAGTTCTAGTGAGGATGAGATCGACATCAATTTTCTACCTGTAGAAACAACACCTGACATGCATTCTCCTTCATTATCACCCCCGGAACTCACATCAGTTACGATAGATGCAAGACCAGAGAACATCAGTCCTACGTCTTCTTCATTATCACCCCAGTGCTTACCCCAGAGAATATAAGCACATCTCCTTCAAGTTCATCACTCTCTCCAGTTTTAGTCAGTCCTACGTCTCCATCATTATCACCCCCAGTGCTTGCAGAGAACATAGGCACATCTCCTTCACATCCATCACTATCACCAGTTTACACAACTGAAAGTGTGGATGAAACAAACACGGAGAGTTCATCGTACACCTCACCTCCAAGCCAAAGACCAACTAGACTCAGACTGCCCGTCAACAGACTGAATTATGACTATCTTGGACAAACCAAGCAACACAGAGTCCAACCTAAGTCAAGGCAGACTAAAGTTAGCCGCGGACGCAGACTGTTCGAAAAGTGGAAGGACCCAAAGATGGCTGAAACGCGAAAGAAAGTGTGTTTCAGACTCCTTCTACAAGAACACAGTCAAACCTAATTTTCCCTTGTTGATATGTATTGTAAATATTGATTTATGAGATGGTTTATTTACCAGTATACTGCAGTAACGCAAAAATTGCTTCTTTTTTTTTAGCTTACTAAAAGTAAGTAGGCTAAGCGAAGAAAGATTGCAGTGGAATTTTGCGACTTTTTTATGTTGAAGTTTTTATACACTTCACGTGTTCCAAAATTTTCTGAGTAGTAGAAAATACACTATTCAGTAGCAATTTCAAGTATTTCTAATTGTGTTCTACGATGAATTACGAGAACACCGTTTTTCTACATTATTTGTGTTACTAGGCAGTGCAAGTTATACGTTTTCTGTTGTAAAAACTTTGCACATAATTATTCTGTAAATACTGTGCATGTAACGAAATGTTGAGGACAACATTTCCTCAAAGGGGGGAATGATGTGACGGTCATAGAAACGTTACCCCTACTATTATTTTTATTGCATTTATTTATTATGTAACATTTAATTATTCAAGAGAAGCGCCCTTTTGACAACAAGCATTTCAATTTCGCGCGTTTCCGCCACCCTCATACTGATTTCCAGCGAAGACCTGACAACACGTATTTTGTCTTCGTCTCTGTTACAGGTAATAATCTTTTGGTTTATTTTCATATGTTTCACCTCTAAAATCACCACTCAAAGTACATTATTATAAACTGATGTTTATCTTCAACCACTATTGATTCTATTTTTATTCATTTCGAGATTATTAGAGATTTAATGGAAATGATTGATTGCCGGACTAAAGATTTGTCCCGATTTAGTTTTCTGAAGACAAGTTCATTAATTTATAAGTTGAACTATACCCTTGTAGATTTATTTGACAAGAGTTACTATTTATAAGTATTTGTTCTTTAAAACATTTCCGATCAGGAGCATCGGCCAAGTTTTATTTGCATTTTGTTATATTCCAACGATAATCTAAGATGGCGCATGATGTGAAAATCACATGTCATGATCTAGAGCAAAAGCTATTATTTAAAGCCATTAACGATTTCATTTAATACTGTTTGTACATAAATATTGTTCTGTGATTATTTGTTTTATAAGTAAATTGATACTGATTTCCAGCGAAGACCTGACAACACGTATTTTGTCTTCGTCTCTGTTACAGGAATAAAATGGTCACTGTGCACCGATTGTAAAGAAAACAAACTGCCGTAGCCTCTATCCCTATCCGACTCTTTAAAGTATTTGAGAGGGTCACATGCCCAAATATGAATACCATAGCTATAATATTCAGAGACCTACAGGCATTGGCATGAGGGCACTTTTTGACCTAAAATGGCTTGTAATTTGACACCCGATGACGTCATCATGACGTCATTGCTCACACACCTTCTGTTCGTTATGTTCTAACGTCACATTAAGTTTCAAGTTGATCAAAGGTTTGCAAGTATGGTTTTTTTGCAGACAAACGACTATCAGAAGAATAAGAAAAAAAAATAAAAAAAAAAAAAAAAAAACCGAACAAAAACAAGGAGTTGTTCGGGCTCAATGCCCGAACACCTAAAAAAAAAAAACCGAACAATAACAAAGAGTTGTTCGGGCTGAATGCCCGAACACCTAAAAAACCGAACAATAACAAAGAGTTGTTCGGGCTGAATGCCCGAACACCTAAAAAGGGAAAATAAAAGGACTCCATAGGGAAATTCTAAAGACCAGACCGGGGTGCTCCACAAGGAAAATTTGTGTACAAAGTCCCTGCCCATACCTCATCTAGATGCTGAACAGGCTTTGATGAGAACCCCCGTAGAAGTAGAAGTATGGGGAAATGTTTAAGTGCAGGGACAAAGGAAAGCTCACAAGAAATGTCCTTTCTCTATGTGATAACCCAGTAGGCCTACTGCGTACAGCCTACAGAGTTATATAAGGCCAAGTAAAATAAATAACATGTTGCTCGTCCGGACTTTTTGAAAAAGTTGGTGAGGGAGGTCCTTGTTATTTGTTATTTTCAATTTTTTTGTTATTTTTTTCAAGATGGCCACCATGTCTAAGATGGCCGCCATATCGTATTTGAAGATGGTTTTATGGTTTTATGAGTATGTTCTGTATGTCCTCAAATTCTGTGTGTGTTTCTGTGTCCATTTTGATACATTGTAATTATTTCTAAAGAGTCATTCTTGATTTTGCTCCAAAGTTATTCTGTGTGCATGGCATCGCGTCCTTGTGCAAAGAACTGTGGCATGCAAACCTGAAGGGCAAAACGTTTCAAAGTAAAGAGTTTCTCATTATGCGTTGCAATAGCTATTCTTGTAGGCCTACATGTAAGACAGATGATGAAACTGCTCAATAAAAATAAAGGGTACATTGGAAATAGCTATAAATAATATAAAAGAAATTGATTTTAATTTTGTTTTTTTTGTTTTTTTTTTAAATAACAAATAACAAACTAGAGATTTAGTGTTTGTTGGAACAAACACTAGGTGTTCGGCTATCTTTGGGGTTAGTGCTTTGTTTATGTGTGAGCTATATCATTGAATCGATGAACAAATTGTTGATAGCTTTGGGAATATCAAGAAAAGCAAAGTGTTAATCTTCTATGATTATGCGTTAGTTTAAACAGGGAATAAATGCAACTCACAATATGAGTGTTCAAAAATAGTAATAGTCGTTTGTTAAGCCAAATTAGAAAACCGATGACGTCATTATGACGTTAGATAAGTTCTTATCGAGACATTGGTATGTTAAATATGTGCTTAAAATGTTAAGTGAAAAAACAAAGTTGAACTTACAAAGTGTTTTCAGCAAAAGAGTACATTATTTAATTTATTAGATAAATTATTAGGGTAAATTGTCCTTTTCAAACGGAGCATCATTTGTTGAATTCACTTTCCTCTTGGTTGCATAATCTTTAAACGAGCCGTTGAATTAGTTACAGGTACAGCCATGTAAGCCATTTACTGAAGTTTATTTATTTTTCAATGAATATTGATTCTTTATGGATGAATAAATCCAACTATGCTAATCATGTTGACATTATTAATTTACAATTATTAGAAGTTTTCAACAGTGTTTCAAATACAGCGAGTTGGATACTCATGAAGTATCGGTGCATGAAACATTGATTGTTCAAAACATATGCACTGATGATGATGTCATTAAAATAAGTCAAGTATAGTAATAGCTATCGGTTGCTTATTTTTAAATAGCTTGCTTGATTTTTAAACATTGATTTTCATTCATACAGAACGGTGGGTTAAATTTAGAATATCGAAAGAAAACACACTTGTTTTGGATAATTATGAAAGACAAAGGCAAGTCATGAAGACGGCAAGTCTAAGCCTCTCGTGAATTTTGACTAATAACATAAGGAGTTGAGTACTGTTTTTACCTATATGGTGCATCATACACTCAGCAAGGAAATAAGGATGGAACACAACAACGGGTGTGAAAACTTTCACTGTAGACCATTCAGGTACTGGATGTGCTGTACTCTGAAGAAGAACAAACAATTATAAAGAAAGTGTGACTCAAGGTAAATTAAGTCAAGCCGAAACTGTTTAAATAAATAAAATTCAATAACTAAAACATTTCATCATTATATTATAAAACTAATAACTTATTGAATTTATGCTCTCTCAAGGACCAGCCTGATCGTTGGCGCATAAAAATACAAAATATCAGAGTAAGGAAATTACGCAAGAAAAAGCTTGTGGAAGGTGCACAAACGGTTTTTGAAGTGAACAATAATGAAACCTTCTGAGGAAAACCTTCATCGAAGAGTTTCTAAATATGCAAGTCATGATAAAAACATTCATCAATCTGACAAGTGACACACAGCAATCAAACCCGTTTCCAATTCCCCAATTTCAACCCCTTCGTTCGACGATCATACTAAACCTTCCTTAGTTTTAAAAACGTCACCAACGTCACCACTTGATGATTAACAGTAAACTTTATAACATAACTGTGCATTAAATGAAGAATCATTTGAAAGGCAATTATGCTTACCGTTTTATTCACCGTGTCGCACTGGTAGACACCGCCGTCAAATGACGGTCTGAAACGTCCTGCACGAGCCGATGTCATGCCCCGTTTTACGGTGTGTGATTAAAACATAACCAATGTCTGTCTTTTTCTGCTTGCATTTTCTCACATAAATAAAAGTCATACGAATCACTGAAGCAGGTGACCATCTCAGTGAAACTTCGTCTTCGATTCCGTGTTCACCATTGAGCCACCAAAAGGGCGAATAGGGGAACAATTTGACGCTGAACATGGCACAGGTTGAGCGGAATTCAATTCTGCAGTGCTATTGCGCCATTGATAAGCTTGCGTTATAAGTGCGTTGAACTGCGACACGTCAAAACTTGCACGGAAATCATGCCACTACAGTGCACGTAGGCTTTGGACCTCGTGATCAATGGAGCGGAACGTGCTTCCGAGGGCTATTACTAACGAAATGTTCAACTTACATTTTGAGCCGGAGGTCAAGGTCAAACAGGGTCACTCTTTGTGTAGCGTTTGTTGAGTTTTAAAAGACCTGTCCGATGATGCATAGATTGTTGAAATCCATTAATTTGTTATCGAGTTATGATTTTTTGAAATATTAAACTTTGATTTACTGTAATTCGACACCTGATGACGTAATCATTACGTCACAACTCACTTGGCATCTCCCAGTTGTAATCTAACTACATGCAAAGTTTCAAGTTCATCCAAGGTTCGCATCTATGGTTTTTTTGCGGACAAACGACTATCAGAAGAAAAAGAAGAACTAACTAGAGCTTTAGTGTTTGTTGGAACAAACACTAGGTGTTCGGATTTCATCGGGGTCAGTGTTGTGTCAATGTGTGAACTATTTTATTGAGTCGATGAAAAGATTGTTGATAGCTTTTGAAATTTCAAAGTGTAAATCAATTACGTGTATACATTTAGTTTACACGGGAAAGAAATAATGTTCCTACTTAAGACTGCATTGAGCTCTAAGACGTGTATTAATTGATTATCTGTTTCAATTTTCATGTAAATATTCATAAACTGTACTGATAGTTAGTATACAAGACTTTTCCTGACCATTCAAAAAAGAGCCTCTTAATATGTATTTCTTTTACTTCAGGTTGGACAGGAAGCCAGGTCAAATCATGTCATTATCAATTACACAGAACTTTCACACATAAAACATTCACACAAAATGCAAAGCTTAAAAATCATAATAGATGTATTTCTCAAGATACGATTACAAAGTGTTTTCAGCAAATTATTAGAGTAAATTGTCCTTTTCATACAAAGCATCATTTTTGAATTCCCTTTCATCTTGGTTGCATATCTTCAAACGAGCCGCTGAATTACTCACAAGAACAGCCATGTCAGCCATTTACTGAAGTTTATTTATTTTTCAATGAATATTGATTCTTTATGGATTAATAAATCCAACTATGCTAATCATGTTCACATTATTAATTTACAATTATTAGAAGTTTTCAACAGGGTTTCAAATACAGTGAGTTGGATACCCATGAATTATCGGTGCATGAAACATTGATTGTTCAAAACATATGCACTGATGATGATGTCATTAAAATAAGTCAAGCATAGTATGAGCTATCGGTTGCATTTTTTAGACATTGATTTTCATTCATACAGAACGGTGGGTTAAATTTAGAATATTGAAAGAAAGCACACTTGTTTTGGATAATTATGAAAGACAAAGGCAAGTCATAAAGACGGCAAGTCTGAGCCTCTCGTGAATTTTGACTAATAACATAATGAGTTGAGTACTATTTCTACCTCTATGGTGCACCATACACTCAGCAAGGAAATAAGGATGGAACACAACAACGGGTGTGAAAACTTTATGTTATAGCTTTATTTCTCACATAATTAAAAGTCATACGAATCACTGAAGCAGGTGGCCATCTCAGTAAAACTTCGTCTTCGATTCCATGGTCACCATGAGCCATCAAAAGGGCGAATAGGGGAACAACTTGACGCTGAACATGGCACAGGTTGAGCGGAATTTAATTCTGCAGTGTTATTGCGCCATTGATAAGCCAACGTTATAAGTGCGTTGAACTGCGACACGTCAAAACTTGCACGGAAATCATGCAACTACATCCAGCCTTCAGTGAAGGCGCACGTAGGCTTTGTACCTTGTGATCAATGGAGCGGAACTGCCAGTCGCGTGCTTACGAGAGCTACTAACGAAATATATTACTTACATTTTGAGCCGGAGGTCAAGGTCAAACGGGTTCACTCTTTGTGTAGCGTTTGTTGAGTTTTAAAATACCTGTCCGATGATGCATAGATTGTTGAAATCCATTAAATTGTTATCGAGTTATGATTTTTTGAAATATTAAACTTTGATTTACTGTAATTCGACACCTGATGACGTAATCATTACGTCACAACAATTTTATGGAGGTTACATCAAGTTTCTAACATGGTATAAATTTGAAGTTGATCAGATAAACAGAAGTTAAGAATTTTGCCAGGAAATGATTTTTTGTTAAGAATTGCAGAAAGGCAAACTTTGACCTTCCGGTACGACCGGAAGTAAAGGTCAAGTGAATTTACCGTTAACTTTTTAAGTGTTGCCCATTTCTTGATCTATCATGTGCCCAAATATGAATACCATAGCTGTAATATTCAGAGACCTACAGGCATTGGCATGAGGGCACTTTTTGAACTAAAATGGCTTGTAATTTGACACCCGATGACGTCATCATGACGTCATTGCTCACACACCTTCTGCTCGTTATGTTCTAACGTCACATTAAGTTTCAAGTTGATCAAAGGTTTGCAAGTATGGTTTTTTTTGCGGACAAACGACTATCAGAAGAATAAGCAAAACAAAGAAAAACTAGAGATTTAGTGTTTGTTGGAACAAACACTAGGTGTTCGGGTTTCATTGGGGTCAGTGTTGTGTCAATGTGTTAACTATTTTATTGAGTCGATGAAAAGATTGTTGATAGCTTTTGAAATGTTAAAGTGTAAATCAATTACGTGTATACATTTAGTTTACACGGGAAATTAAGGCTAACGTTCCTACTTAAGAGCTCTAAAACGTGTATTAATTGAACATCTGTGACAATTTTCATGTAAATATTCATAAACTGCACTGATAGTTAGTATACAATACTTTTACTGACAATTCAAAAAGAGCCTCTTAATGTAAATTTCTTTTACTTCCGGTTGGACAGGAAGCCAGGTCAAATCATGTCATTATCAATTATACAGAACTTTCATACATAAAACATTCACAAAAAATGCAAAGCTTAAAATCATAATAGATTTTTTATTATTTTATTTCGAAATAATACACTTTAGATAGATCAAGTTAAACTGCACCTTTAAGGTGAATTCATAATTATATGACAATTGATGACGTCATTTGAACAGGATCTTAAATTTTGGATGTTACAAATCCCGGCTTGAACACATGCAAGGTTAAAACGTATTGTCAGCAAAAGAGTACATTATTTAATGTATTTAAAAGGGCAGAGGGTCAATATTGTCCTTTCAGAGAGAGCAACATTATTTTTTTGAATTCCCTTTAATTTTGGTTGCATATCTTAAAAGGAGCCTTTGAATTACTCACAAGTACAACTATCTTGTATGCCACTCACTGAAGTTTATTTCTTTTTTAATGGATATTGATTCTTTATTGACTAATAAATCCGACTATGCAAATCATGTTGACATTATTAAGTTACAATTCTTAGAAGTTTTAACAGGTTTTCATATACTGTGATTTGGCTTCTCATTATGTATCGGTGCATGATACTTTGATTGTTCAATACCTATGCACTGATGATGATGTCGTTAAATAAAGTCGAGAATGGTATGAACTATATTGGTTGCTTTTTTAAAAATAGCTTGCTTGGTTGTTACACATTAGTCTTCATACAGAACGGTTTGTTAAATTTATAACATTGAAAGAAAAGACACTTGTTTTTAATAATTATGCAAGAAAAGGCAAGTCATGAAGACGGCAAGTTTAAGCCTCTCGTGAATTTTAACTAATAATGAGTTAATAACCATTTCTACCTGTATGGTGCATCATACACTCAGCAAGGAATTAGGGAATGGAACACAACAACGAGTATGAAATCTTTCACTGGAGACCATTCGGGTACTGGATGTGTTGTATATTCTGAAATTATAAAATCAATTATAAACAAAGTATGACTCAAAGCAGATTAAGTCAAGCTGAAACTGCTCAAATAAATAAAATTCAAGACCTAATACAAGATTTCATGATTATATAATAATTATAATTGATTGAATTTTTATTGCGCTATCTCCAGGACCAACCTGTTCGAGGGCGCATAACAATACAACATATCAGAGTAAGGAAATTACGCAAGAATTGTTTTTGTTGGAAGGTGCACATCCTGTTTTTGATGTGAACACTCTATGAATGAAACCTTATAAGGGGAAACTTCATCGAAGGGTTTTTAAATAATTATTTCATAATACAAAATTGACGGAAAACATTCATCAGTCTGACCATTTTCTGACTATAGTGACACAGCCAACAATCATACCAATCCCCCATTGCCCAATTCTATCTCTTCGACGTTCATCATTATTTCATGTGTGCATTGAGACCAGGAGACCATGTTTCAATACTTTATCGCTTTCGCAGTGATGGTAGTACTAGTAGGCCTATTTTATTAGCCTATCGTGGCAGTCTACAAAGATGAAAGATTGTTTTGTGTTATGTATTCCGCCCTCTAGCGGCATTTGGTGATTATTGCTAGTTACGTGGTGGAGAGCGCAAGCCGAATGTTAGCAAAACATTCAATCGCGGGTACAAATATTGTGACCAAATTCAAAATGTCTGCAAACTTTAAATAAACAAAATATACATGTTATATGGTTGGTTGCTATGTTTCCAACAAATTCAACAGTATTTTTGAAAATGTGTGTAACATTGTTACAAACCGTGGCTATCCGTGTGTGCTTTGCATTATGGCTTCCCATAGTTTTCCAACCTCGTTTGGCAAAAACTCGGGCTGTGACGTTGCAAAAGAAGAACGATGGAGTCTGATACATGCACTTGGACTGGAGATAGAGGGCAGTATATCGCTTGGAAATGTTGGGATCATGTTGGTCGTGTACCCAGTCTTTCAAGGTTAGTATTGTTCGTTATTGGATGGAGGGAACTATCTATTCCCCCTTGTGATCAAGCGTGTGTAGTCAGAATTGATTTGTCAAACGAAGGTAACGTATTAAGTTCAGAGAAGGTGTTGAGAGTAGTAACAAAAATTCATGTGTTTTCGCTTGTTTTTTGTTTAATGTTATGCATTTAAGTACTTAAAGAGTCGTATATTTTATTTGAAGTGAATTTGTTTAAAAAACGTTTGACAAAAGACGATAATTATGATATTTTTGAAATGAATAGTTTTTTGTTATCATGTTATGTTGGCCTGGCCCTCGTTTGCCATTTTTCTTGTACTGAAGGTTGAAGTAACGTTAACATTGTTCATCATCATGCACTTCACTGAAGTCTGTTATTGGGATCTAATAATGCTTTTCTGACTAAGCTTTAGTCTGAGTTTGACACAAATTTTCAACTAATAGTATTAGCCTAGATAGTCGGCGTTACTGAGTGTTAACATGGTTAATAAGAGCATGGAGGTAGGAATTAAACTCCATGATAAGAGTAAGTACATGAATGATGTACATTTGTACGCTACTAGTTTACACTAGTACTACTGCACTACAGTTCAGCGCGCTAAATATTTTGGTGTCATATATAATAATAATAATGGCAATGCTGGTTTTATGGTATGGATGAGGTAAATCAATTGAAATGCATGATGTAATGTAAATGTTGTGATTTAAACGTTTGGTTTGTTGTGGTTTTTGCTCCGTCTAGTACGTAGTAGCATGGAGGTATTCCTACCTCCATGGTAGTAGTAGTACTAGTACTAGTAGTATGACCATTTCATTAGGCCAATGAAATTAGATCTCTTGTTTCTCGTTACTGCCAGCATGTTATTTTGGCCCTGCACCAACATTTCCATTATTTACCGAAATGTCAATACTTTGCAAAATAAAGTGAAAATCTGACACAAGCTACTTCCAAAGGTCTTGTTTCAGTTGTGCGGTCTGTATTTTACAGCATCTTGACATGCTATCTATGTACATGTACCTTGTTTCCAGAAAAGATACATGCACAGCCTTTGTGCATGGAACTGTGGTTGTATTGTCGCAGTGGTTGAAGTTGGTATAGATCCCTAGCAATGCATGAGCTGTGCGGGCAATCAGTGGTTAGTCATGCCCATGTGCAACTGTAAGCCATTAAACAATTAATAATTTGCTGTCTTTTGACCAGCAGTGAGGGCACTTTTATGCGAGAGTCCTTGATTATATATTGATTGTTCAATTCACAAGCAAAGCTTTCTGAAGTGTCTTTTTTGTGGAATAGTCTTGCTATAAATATGATGTTTTCCCTGGCGGTTATTCACGGGTTTGTTGTAAAAATGGAAGATTCAGAAAATAGGAGATGTGAACGATTTGTATTCATTTATCCAACTTTTCTACAAACTTGGCAGTTTGTGTATTGCATTTTTCCTGTTCCCAACCAATAAATATGAGAAATAATGAGTAATAAATAGTAATAAAAAAACTCGCCAAAATATGATAAATGGTTGACGAGAAAACCAGTGATCTAATTGAATTGGCTTCAGGCATTAGATGTAGTGAGTGGCATTACATTTTGCACTGTGACAGCTATGCTTTATAGGGCCAGAACTTTTTCAGTCAAATCCAGTCAACCTCTTTAAAATCCTCTATTAGAAGACCCCTTTTGAGATGGTGTAATCATCCATGGGGTGAGTTCATCAACAGGTCACCATGACAGATTTAGTTGCCCTATAATTTAAAGTGCTTTAAAGAGCCACACTGTGCACTGCTCTACACCCCTACACACACACTCCCCCTCCTCCCACTTCGTGCCTTCCATACTCCCCTGCCCATTACCAACTCCCCGCCCACTCCAACAACCATCCCCCACACACCCCAAACAGACTTAATTGCCCTATAATTAAAACTCGTCTTCCAATGAGGCTTCAGTTTCCAACTAGATTGTAATTGGGAGCCTTGGCTTGCAGAGTTTTAAGTGGCCATGGCTCATGGTAATGCAATAAAGTTCAATTGGCAGTAAATTTGCTGTGGCCAATTCTTGTTTTGTGTACATGCAGTCAAAGCGTTAAGATTTTTGTGTTTGTTTTTTAATTTGTTTTTTCAGAAGAAGATGCCGAAATACTCAGCTGCTTGGAGGAAGGAGGAGGAGGCCATGCGATGTTTGAGGCGGGCTGGAAGGATGTGCTGTAAGAGATGTGTGTTTCTTTCTGACTTTACAACTTGTTTTTCCACTTGTGTCTGTTCTTCTGTGATCTGTTCTTTCTTTTCACAAATGACTCAAGTGCCTATGCTTGAGGACGTTACTGAGAAACTTGCAGATGTGCAGGCTATCAGTGACAGCCATGATATAAAACGTTGTATGAAAGAACCTGAGAAACTTGCAGATGTGGTGCTTGCTATCAGTGAAAGCCAGAAGAAACAATGTCAATGTATAAATCCAAGTTGTGCGAGTAAGATTCACCGCGGTTTGAATCCATGTTGTATAAATCGAAGATGTGCGAACTGTAAGATTCACTGCGGTTTGAATCAATGTTGTGTAAATCGAAGATGTGCCAATTGTAAGATTCACTGCGGTTTGAATCCATGTTGTGTAAATCGAAGATGTGCGAATATGATTCACCGCTGTTTGAATCAATGTTGTGTAAATCGAAGATGTGCCAATTGTAAGATTCACTGCGGTTTGAATCAATGTTGTAAAAAGTGTAAAAATCAATGTTGTAAAAAGTGTAAAAATCAATGTGAGAAATGTAAGAATCAGAGCTATGAGAATTGTAAGAATCAGAGTTATGAGAATTGTGAAAATCACTGTTGTAAGAATCACAGTTATGAGAAGCATGAGAGATGTGAGAAGCATTGCAGTGCACTGCAGAGTCGAAGCTATGAGAAATGTCAAAGCAAAGAGAAATGTGAAACTTTGTACAAACATATATGCCATAAGAAATGTGGAAAACGTATGAGCTGTAACGAAAGCAGTAAGAATACACAGGAAGTTCATCATAAAAGGCAAGAGAAAAGTTGCAAAAGCAGGAAAGCCGTAACAAAAGTGATGAAAAGCAGAGACAGAAGTTTACTTGTAAGATTCATGGCACTGTCCTTCAGATGCATAAGAATCCATGTAGTGAAAATTGCTCTAAAAAGGACAGACACAGAGATCATCACTGTTCTGAGAAGCAGACTGGTAATAAGCATGTGTATAACAGACATATGAAAAAGATGGAAGTTCGAATTGTAGTATCAGTTAAACAGAAGTGTTCTCGTTCATTGAAGAGGAAAGTGATTGAAACGTGTACTTGTAAGAACATGAAGAATGGCAGAAAACAATGCAGAATGAACAGAAAGAATCAAGCAAGTGGATACACTGTACCAAAGCAAACAAGATTGACCAATAAAGCCAAGAAACATATGATGTATAATTATGGCAAGAATGGTAAATCAGTAGAGCAGCGTATGACAAAGAAAGATAGACAAGTACATGAACTGCTGAAGAAAACCATATTTGGCCATACCAGAAGAACTATTAGCAAAATTAACAGTTCCAAATCTAATCACAGTGCAAGTGAAATGAGCAGAAGTCATCAGAGTTGCGAGAAACTACGAAAAGGTGATGATAGGAAAAATACATGTAAAATAACAGAAGAGAAAGTCAAGGACTTGCAAGAAGATGACAGTGGCAATGTATGTTGGCTTTGTGAGAAAGTTGATGGATTTGGCACAAGGCAAATACAGTGTGATAAATGTTGTGTCTGGTTTCACGTTAGTTGCACACGTTTGTTGAAAATGCAGGAACATTTGAATAGCAAGGCATTCAGTTGGGTTTGTTGTAAATGTGGACATGCTAATTATTGTGATACCTTGTTACACAAGTTTGGTATCTCTAAAGATAGGAATATTTTTGACTCACTGTATACAGGAATGGACCAATGTATTGATGACAATCATGCTGAAGAATTGTCTCGCAAGAAGAAAGATTCAACAGTCAGTGAAATGTCCATGGCAAAAGATAGGTATGTGAAAGTGAGCTGTGTAAAGCAGTCATTGAGAAAACAGACTGGTGGTTATTTCTTAAGAAAAAGAAAATCAAATTCATCTGCTGATAATAATTCAAGTGAAAGTGGTAAATCAAACGGTGAGGGAAAAGCAGCCAAAAAACAATCACAGAGTAAAGTGTCGTCAAAGAATTACAGTAAATGTGCAAGTGCCCAATCTTTGCCCCGCATTGATAAGAAAGGAAATGAGACATCTCCAACAACATCAGCTAATAGTTTGATAGAAGAAAAGAAACGAGACAATGGTGTTGAAGAAGAACATTTATTTGAAACTTGCAAAGAGAAGAAGAGATCGTTGCAGTTGAATAATGAGAAAGTAAATAAATGTGCAAAGTTGACACACGTCAAATGTTATCATGTACAGGGACATTTTCATCAAGGTCATTTAAAATTTGGTTTAAATACTGGAAAACAGTGCGTTCCAAATAGCTTATGTGCAATGATGTACAGCCATGTTAAAGATTTGAGACATTGGACAAGTTATGATATGGATTTAATTTTGAATACTGGTGATGAATTGTACGGTCACTTATCCAATAGTTCAACAATGGACAATAATTATCTGTTAATTAATGAACTACCAAATGAACTGGTTGTGTTCAATAAATGCTATACAATGATTTATCATGAGTCTGTCACTGGTATGTTTGAAGATGATGGCAATTTATCTGAATTCAATATGATGCAGTTAAACAGAGCACTTCAGCAAACATTGCAGAGATATAATGCTTGTTTCATATGTTTTAATGGGAATAGATTTTGTGTTATTGCTGAAGATGGTTTATATTATACCTTTGATTCACATTCCAGAAATGAGATTGGATGGCAAGTACAAGATGGACAGAGTTTGTTGAAATTTACACCAACATGTCAAGATGTTTACAGGTATTGTACAGAATTGCAACAATCTATGAATTTGCGTAACAATGAACAATTTGAAATTACAGGAGTGACTTTGTGCCTAAATGATGATGCAGCTGAGTGTATTTGTGAAGAGACATGTAATGATGTTGATGAGGGAGTGCAGCCAGTTCAGTCAAGTGATTTGAGTACATGTGATATGACTGCAGATGTACATGTAGCAAGTAAACTGCCAGACAAACATTGTGATGATATTGAAGATTGTAAACCACTATTTACTAGTGATTTTAAGGATACATGTAGTACGACACATGTTGACGGTGATTCAAGTAATGATAAATGTGATGACAGTAGTGATGTTGAAATGATTGTGGTATCTGAAGCAGCTGGTTTTAAATTTGTTCCTCTAAGTTGTGAAGCCATGAAGGCCTTGTGCAAGTCGGTTGGAATTACCAGAGTCTATTCACAGTCTGTTGTGTTTCAAGAATGTGAAAGAATGGGACATCCTGATCGTTTAAGAAATATTCAAGGTGATGGAAACTGTTTCTTCAGAGCTGTTTCATTTGCAATTTCAGGAAATGAACGTAGTCATATGAGATTGAGATTAGCAACTGTTGACTATTTGTTGACGCATGCAAATTTTTACAAGACTTATTTACGAGAAGGATTTATTGATATTGAAAGTTATGTTAGAAGGCAATGCATGTTCTGTTCAGGTGTTTGGGCTACAGAAGTAGAGATTATGGCTGCTGCACATATGCTTGAAACTGACATATATATATTTGGTCATACAAGTAGGTGGTATATATTTTCTGGACACATTGAGAGTATAGGTACTGTAACCTCAAACGAAGGAATTTATCTGAATCACACTCATGAAATACATTATGATGTTGTTTTGTCGGTGCACTCATTACCAATGGAAGAAGCTCTTGTTGAAGGAGAATCAATTAATTTAGGTGGATGTAATGTTTGTCATACAAGTAATGAAGACAATGATTTGATTGAAAATGTAACCAATTGTAAGACTACAAAAGGCTGTGTTAATATGAATGAAAACCAACAGGATGATAGAAATTTGAGTAAACAAAGTCAAGTATCGAAAGGAAAGAAGCGTAAGCACAGAACTAGTGTAGAATTGAGAAGAAATATGGATAAAGAAAGGAAACGGAAGAAACGAAGTGAAGATCAGTGCAAACAAAATAATGTTTTTCAAAATGTTGAACAGGATTCAAATAAAAAAGTTTCTATAGATGAACATGAAAGTAATAGCAAGTATAACAAGATGAAATATCATGGAAATGAATTGCACAGGCAACACAAAATTATTGCAGTGAAAACTAAATATTATGGAGAGTCAGATTGTAGAGAAAAGAAGAAAAATGCAATTAAAAGGGAATATAAGATAAACAAAGATAAAATAAGAGATAACATTAAAAGAGCTACATTTGCAATGCAGAATATAGAATGAAGAAAATAAAGGAAATGAAATTAAAGTATCATTCAGATGTTGACTATAAAAGAAAATTAATTGAAGGGAATAAAATGAGATATCATACAAACACAAAATATGCAAGGAACTTTAAAAATGCTATGAAGCAAAAACATCGTACAAATTCTGAATATAAAAAAGAGTTGTTAAATTGTGTTAAACAAAAGTACCATTGCAACAAATTATACAGACAGAAAGTGATTGATGGTGTCAAAAGAAAATATCATGGAAATCAACTATACAGAGAGAAAGTGATTAATGGAGTCAAAAGAAAATATCATAGAAATCAACTATACAGAGAGAAAGTGATTAATGGAGTCAAAAGAAAATATCATGGAAATCAGCTATACAGAGAGAAAGTGATTAATGGAGTCAAAAGAAAATATCATGGAAATCAGCTATACAGAGAGAAAGTTATTAGCACCATCAAACATAGGTACCATGGTAGTCCATTATACAAAAATAAAGTTATAAAAAAGAGTGTGGAAAGAAAAGCTGATAAGAAAAAAAGACAAAAATCTGTAGTTAATGTAATCACAAATTTCAGGAGCAAATTAAATTCAGGACCAGATTGTGTTTGTGCTGTTTGTCTGAAACTGTTGTATAAAAACCAAGTTTTAAAATGTAAGAAAGATCGATATAAATATTCAGAATACATATCAGAGAAATATATCCATAAATGCAATGATGAATGTAGTACAGGAGAGTGTACTTTGTCTGGATCACGATCATGTCTATGGATTTGTTACACCTGTAATGGGAAGTTGATTAAAAACAGAATACCAGCAGAAGCAAGTCTGAACAATTTGGCTTTAATAGAAATACCACCAGAATTGAAGAAACTTAATACATTAGAACAGCATTTAATAGCACGTAATATTGCATTCATGAAAATAGTGAATCTTCCAAGGGGTGGTCAGAATGGAGTAATTGGACCTTGTATTTGTGTGCCAGCTAATGTGAATGAATCAGTACAATCATTGCCAAGAACCAATGAGCATGAATTAATACGTATCAAATTGAAACGCAAATTGTCATATAAAGGATATTATGAGTATAAATTTGTGAATAAAGAATATGTTGTGGAAGCGTTGCATTATTTAAAGGAGAACAATAAATGGTACAATGATATTGAAATAAAAGAACAATGGATTAATCCTGTACCTGGAAACTCAAATGAAGATAACAGCGATAGTGACAAAGATTGTGAAGGTGAATGTAGTACTAATGAGGTTGGTGAAGAGGTTACTGATGAGGAAAGGTTATGTGGTGTCAAGCTTGATACTTGC
The DNA here is from genome assembly GCA_021014325.1 of Plazaster borealis. Classification (NCBI taxonomy): domain Eukaryota; kingdom Metazoa; phylum Echinodermata; class Asteroidea; order Forcipulatida; family Labidiasteridae; genus Plazaster; species Plazaster borealis. The sequence continues at coordinate 3,723,328 of CM037475.1, read as the reverse complement.
ATGCAACCCGCAGATATTGGTCAAGAGATTTTAGATCAGTATTTTGATGATGTATTTTGTGTAGCTCCTTGTGAAGGCAATAATCCAGTAAGAGTTTTAATGGAAGAAGGAAATGAAGCCAAATGTTTTCCTACATTATTTCCTGAAGGCAGTCCAATATTTAGTGATAAACGTGATATTAAATTGACTCTTTGTAGATATTTGCATAACAGACTAATGAATGTAGACAACAGATTTTCACAAAGTACTGATTATATATTTTATGCTCAATATATATCAGAAATCCAACAAGTGTTGTCATGTGTGTCTATTGCACTAAGAAAAGGTTCTGTCAGAACGCGGGATGGACATAATTTGACTGCATCAATGCTGAATGACAAGGAGAAATTAGGAAATATGTTGAAATCTGATAAAGGTTACAAATTTTTGAAACCAATTCGTGGCACTCCTCCTTACTGGGCTTCAACTAAAAATGATGTTTTAGCTATGATAAGACAACTTGGTGTACCAACTTGGTTTTGTTCATTTTCTGCTGCTGATATGAGATGGCCTGAAGTCATAAATACCATACTGAAACAACAAGGAGATCCAAGAACAATAGACGAGTTAGATTGGAATGATAAATGTATGATATTGAAGAGTAATCCTGTCACTGTTGCCAAAATGTTTGATAGAAGATTTCATGTGTTTTTGAAGGAGGTGATAATGTCAGATGCTAATCCTATTGGAAAGGTCAAAGACTACTTTTACAGAGTTGAGTTTCAGATGAGAGGTTCCCCTCATACACATTGTTTGTTCTGGATTGAAGATGCTCCTAAACTAAATGAGGATGCAGATGAAAAAGTTGTTCAATTTATTGATAAGTATGTATCTTGTGATTTGCCAGCAAAAGAAGTAGATGAGGAATTAAATGAGATAATTTCAAATGTTCAAATGCACAGCAGAAGACATTCAAAGAGTTGCAAAAAGAAAGGAACAGAATGTAGATTCAACTTTCCAAGACCTCCATCTGAGAGAACGTTTGTGACTAGAAATAAAACTGTTGATAATGATTCACAAGGAAATGAAGATGATTGTGGTATTGAAAAGTCAGCATGTGAAGGAGATGCAGATACTGATGACACTGCAGCTGATTTGTTAAAATCAGTACGTGATGCTTTACTTGATGACAACCTGAAATTTAAGTCTGTGCATGAAATGTTCAAAGCCATTGGAATAACTCAAGCAGATTTTGAGAAAGCAAATAGAGAATTGAGTAAGAAAATTGGTATAGTCTTGAAGCGCAATCCTAATGATGCATGGGTGAACCAATATAATCCAGACTTATCACGAGTATGGAATGCCAACCTAGATATTCAGTATATTACCGATGTTTATGGAGCTGTTACATACGTTGTGTCATATATGTCAAAAGCTGAACGTGAGATGGGATTATTACTTGGTCAAGCACAAAGTGAAGCATTGAAAGGAAATGTTGATGCAAAGCAAAGTATGAAACAAATTGGACAAGTGTATTTACAAAATAGAGAGGTTTCAGCACAAGAGGCATGTTTCCGAGTGTGTAATTTGAGGTTGAAAGAAGGATCAAGAAAAGTAGAATTTGTTCCATTAGGAGAGAATCCTGTCAGAATGAGTTTGCCACTCAGATTGATTCAGAATAAATCACATGGTGATGATGATAATGTATGGATGACCAGTAAATTAGACAGATATAAAGCAAGACCAAAGTCAAGTCAGTTTGATGTAATGTGTTTAGGTACATTTTGTTCAGAATATAGAGTCCTGTCAAGTACAGAGGCATTAAAGGTTTATAGTGGTAAAACATACAAACATGTCCATCAACTACAGAATGGGTTGGGATATATACAGAAACGTACGAGAACAAATGGTGCAGTGATTAAGTATCCAAGATTTAGTGTAATGAAATGTCCAGAGCAATTCTATCATAGTATTTTACAACTATTCTTACCACATCGTGTGGATGCACATTTAAAACCTCCAGGATTTGAAACATTTGAACAATTTTATAACAATGGAAGTGTGAAATTAGGTGAGTGTAGTAATAACATAGTAAGTGTCATGTATGTAGTGAGCACTAATCGCCAGATGTTTGAAGTAAATGTTGAAGCAATGGATGAAGCTGAAGAGTATTTGGCAAAGTGTGGTTTTCAGGAAGATGCGTGGGCAATGATCTGTCCAGAGACTGAAGCAGAAAGACATGAATGTAGAGATGAAATGAATCAAGTTGTAAAAGAGAATGAAGATGAGTGTGCTATTCCAGACTTGCAATCAGATAAAAAAGAAGACAGAAGTTATTGCATTGAATATCATAAAGCTAAAATCCCAAGACATGAAGCTCAAACCTTAATGAGGTCATTGAATGTCGAGCAGAGTCAAGTTTTCTATAAAATTAGACAATGGTGTCTTGATAAAGTCAATGGCAAGAATCCTGAACCATTTCACATGTTCATTACTGGAGGAGCTGGTACAGGCAAATCACATCTCATAAAATGTATATATAATGAGGCTGTACGTTTACTTGGTAGAATGAGTCATAACCCTGATGATGTATCTGTCATGTTGACTGCCCCAACCGGAGTCGCAGCATTTAATATCAATGCCCTAACAGTACATTCTGGTCTCTGCATTAGTACTAATATGTCACTACCATATCAGCCTCTTGGTGAAGAAAAATTAAGTACATTACGTAATAAATTAGGTCAATTGCAAATACTTATTATTGATGAGATCTCAATGGTTGATCAGAAAATGTTGTGCTATATTCATGGCAGATTAAGGCAAATAAAACAGACAAGAAGTCAATGTGCTTTTGGTAATGTAAGTGTTGTTGCAGTCGGTGACTTTTATCAATTACCTCCAGTTAAAGGAAAATCCTTACATCATAATACAATGGAATCCAGTTTATGGCATGACAACTTTAAGAAAGTTGAGTTAAATGAAATTATGAGACAAAAACATGATATGAAGTTTACAGAAATCTTAAATAAATTGCGAATCAAAACAAAGAGAGACACTCTGACAGATGAAGATGCAAATTTACTCAAAAGTTGTGAGACAGGAGAGGATTACGATGATGCTTTACATATTTATCCTACAAACAACCAAGTCGATAAATATAATCTGCAAAGAATGCATGAAAAGTGTCCAGATTCTGTATACATTGAAGCTAAGGACTATGAAAGAGATGGAAACGGTAATTTGAAACAAAGACTCCAACCTTTGAAATCAACTCGTAAGAGTTCTTTATGTAGATCATTATGGCTTGGTGTTGGTGCACGAGTTATGTTGTGTAAAAATATAGATGTATCAGATGGACTTGTAAACGGAGCATTTGGAACAGTTTATGGTATAGAGATGTTACCTGATCAATCTGGTCCTAAGTATATTATTGTAACATTTGATAATAACAATGTTGGTTCGAAACTAAGAAGACTGTCATCATCACTACATGATGTAAATACTGTTGCTATTGAGATACAGGAAGAGCATATTGGAAAATCATGTACCCGCAAACAATTTCCGTTAAAACTAGCATGGGCATGTACAGCACATAAGGTACAAGGTATGACTACTGACAGAGCAGTTGTGTGTCTTGAACGTACATTTTCAGCAGGTCAAGCATATGTGAGTTTGAGTCGTGTAACCTCCCTAAAGGGTCTTGTTATTGAAGGGTTTGATGAGAAACTCATATACTGTGATAAATCAGTTGCAGAAGCTTTGGAAGCAATGGATGTAGTAACTGGAATTGTTGATTCTATTGATGATAACAATCATACTGATAATAGTACATGTATTATGTTACATAATGTTCAAGGTTTGGCACCTCATTTTATGGATTTAAAATGTCAAAGACAAATGGTTAATTCGGATTTCATCTGCTTAACAGAAACATGGATTGAGGCTGATCAGATTGTTGATTTTGGTTTGGAAGATTTCAAATGTTACCATCAAATAAGAGCCTTGTCATATGATGATTCTATGAAGACGCTACAGCAACAAAGTCATGGTGGAGTTGCAGTGTATGGCAAGAGAGATAAACAGTTCAGTCGTTTGAATATTCCAGTACACAATATAGAGTATGTTGCTTTTCATATCATTTCACATGTATCAGTTGTAGTTGTTGTTATTTACAGACCACCGTCTTATAAGATGCTAGATTTTATTGATAATCTAAAAAAGTTAGTTAATGAAATTCATAAGATTAGTAACAGATGTATAGTTATGGGAGATTTCAATGAGAACTTATTTGGTAGAGACTCATGTATTGAAAAAGCAATGATAGATCAAGGCTATAAACAATATGTAATTGATCCTACAACTGAGAATGCTACTTTGATTGATCATGTATATGCCAGAGGCATTGATCATGTTAACACTAGTATCAGACCAACATACTATAGTTACCATGAAGCTATTAGAATTGAATTTTGAATTAAATAATTAGTAGTTGAAATTATTATTATAAACTGAAATGACCAGTAAGTAACCAGTTTGGGGATTCGTCTGTAATTAATCTTGCAGACTATAATGACTTCCTTTACAGAAATAAGCTCATAATGAGGTGATTTGTCATAGAAAAATTGAAGGGTAATTAACCAATTGTGTAGTCCAAAATACCATTGAGTTCCCATAATACTTGAATGGCATTTTAATATAATTGCAGTCAATGTAGGCTGTCTTTTAAATTTGCAACTGAAAGCACCCTCACATAATTATTTTTGACCAATAATATTGTGTGTGAACACCCCAAAATACTTAATAATATATGAGTAATGTACAGTTTGAACATGTACATGTAGTGCATGTTCATGTAAAACTGATAACATAATTATGCATCATTTGGAGAGATATTGTCAGAGTTGAAAACAAACCAAGTACTATCAAAAGCTGTAAATATAGAAATTGCTGCCTTCAGACACAAATAATGAAATCAGTCACATTAGCCTTTTGAGATTTCAATTGACAAGATTTTCAACTCAAATTTTGATTTCTGTTAACTGTTAGACATTTTAGATCAGAGTAGATCTACAGTGACAAGAAGTCAAACAAAAGAGTAACTTGCTGTAATAACTTAAATTAATGGAGGAAAAAAATGGACAATATGCCAATGTTAAATTACAAAATTGTGTGTTACAGTGCATTCATGTAAAATAAAGGCAAACAAAACAGACAAGAAGTCAATGTGAATTTAAGTGTTGATGCAGTTGGTGACTTTTTTTCAATTATAGTACATGTACATTGCATGTACCTCCAGTTAAAGAAAAATCCTTACACTATAAATCACATTTGAATCCATTGAATGGCATGACAACTTTAAGAAAGTTGAGTGAAATGAAATTTGTGGCAAACCATGATGTGAAATTTACATAATTTAGAAAAATGTTTTAAGTTCAGAAAAAGTCATGGTGGAGTTTCAGTGTATGGCAAGAGAGATAATATAGTTTGTTGCTGTTCATATAATTTCTCATGTATCAGTTGTAGTTGTTATTTATAGAACCCTGTCTTATAAGATGCAAGATTTCATTCATAGTCCAAACAAAGTGATTACATGTGATAAGATTAGTTCCAGATGTACACCTGTGTAGTTTTGGGAGATTTGAAAGAGAACAAATTTAATAACCACTCATCTGCTTGAAAAGTAATGATGGCATACCACTCTCTGAAACTGTAAACTAAAGTTATTTTGAGACAATATATCAATCGTAAATTTGAAAACAAATAAAAACGGATACAATTCGTGTGCGGTCATCATACATGTATGTGTTCAATTGACTTGCATTTTGATCAACAATTTTGATGACTATTTACTGAAATATATGGGGCGTGATTTAGGATGACCAGAAGCTGTGTTGTGCAAACCACATTCTTTGCCAACAGCAACCATAATACATGTTACATAGTACATAGGTTCCCTGAAGAGCAGCAATGGCAAAGTATCCTTATTGTTGCCGATCAACAACAGCTGTGTGTCTTGCTGGTATATATTCTGAGAGCAGTATCAGTATGTACATGATAAACATGCTTGTTGCAAAATTTACATTTTTTTTTATGTTTCCTCATACACATTATTGTAGTTCTTCCACACTATTGGAGGCTGTCTGACCAGGGGATGCCAATCAGGAAACAATTTTGACTACGTTTTCTTTACCCGGCCTTTTATTGGGGTGTTGTTTGATTAAGGCAGGAAAGAGCTGTCTGGTCACTTAACATGGCGTATCGTGGCCGAGCGGTCTAGTTCACCGGACCCAAGCTCTGGTGTTGTCAGCAGCAGAGTGTGGGTTTGAATCCCGGTTGTGACACTTGAGCAAGGCACTTAACCATAGTTGCTTCGTAAAAGTTGGGAAGGTAGTGCATTCTGCTCTACCAGCCAGGCTCCTTAGTAGATGATACCCATGCCTACATCCTTACGGACTGTAAAGGGGGCAACCCTGTTTCAGCCCCAGGAGTAGGTGGCAACGTGGCCCTGGTGACAGTAAAAGTGTAGCCCTCACCTTGAAGTGGCCGTCCGGCCTTGTGAGTTTGGCGATATTTCATAAAAAAATAAAAAATAAAAATTTAAAAAAAAGGATGTGAAAAGTGCATACAACTATAATTCCTCAGCCTCTGATGTGCTGAGGTTTGTGTTAATACTAGCTTTGAGCCCCTTGCAGCCTGCTGACACCACTGTAAACTACATTGTTGAAAGACTTTTCACTCACTACAAGCAGTACAGAATGCCTAGTTAGCTTCTACACTGCATAATATGTACTGTATAGGTGATTTAGCAACACTCATTGGGTTGCAGTGGACTGCACCCAATGAAGGACTGTAGCTCTAGAGAGCTATGGTTCTACAACTGGAGAACACTGGAACTTTCGTACATTGCTCTGGATAGAAGAGCAAGCTCCCTTTCTGCTGAGGTGATTCTAATCTTGCCAAACAATTCCATTGACCAACTAGTAGCTGTTCTGCCAGGGGATGTTACCAAAGCCTATAGTTTTGGAGATAATTATGTGATAAGAGTTCGCTTCTCTGATTAGTATTGATGGAGGTAATCCACATTAGACAGTAGGCCCTGAGAGAACAATTTTGGTGGGCGCATTGTTTGTTTGCATGGTTTGACAAATTTACATGACAACAAGAAATGTAAACCAGGAGTCAAGTACAAGTTTAGTTGCAGTCTATCCAAATTTTGTGTCTGTAGGCAAGTGTTTTTATAAGAGTGATGCGGACCCACTCAAACAACGGATGTAGCAGAGCAGTGTGGATACGTTGGATTTGCACCAGTCCACTCTGGCATTGAGGAAAGTTAAAGTGTCCGTTCTATCAGCTGGAACCTTTTCTCTTACAAGATACATGCATATCATACACTGTTCATTGGTACCAGGGTGCAGGGTGGTGCAGTTCTGAATGAACAAGACTGCCTCATCATTACAAACTTCTTGAACTTCTGGTGACGTACCCTTCACAAAACAGTAAGACACAACTGGACTCTACAACTGAAACTCCAGATTCACTGTTAGGAACTTTTTCATCTGCCTTGGCAGGCCTCTGACTATTTTTAATGTAACAATTTGAGTACTGCACTTGAATTAATGGGAACGCCTATGGATGGTAAATAAGAATCTTTGGATTTACTGGATCATGTTTACTGCTGCCAGCTCTGCTCAGATGGGGTCAACATCACTCGTTTATCAAAAGGTTCAGATTCTCCAACACAAGTGCAGAAATGTGAGAAGCTCAACAGTTTTTGAAGTGGTGGTTTTGTATTTGATTGTTGGTGTTCTGTAAGGCTTCTTTATCTATTGGGATAATGAATATTAACGAGCTCTGCAAAACTAATCAGCCAGCACTGACATCTGGAGAAATCTACAGAATATTCTTTCTTGGGGTATATTGATGCAAGGGCCAACAAGAACAAATTTTAGGCCAGTTTTTTTATCATACATGTATATTAATACAAAAGTGTTCCCACATTGTTAATATTGAAACTGATTTTGAGTGAAGATCTTGGCGAGAAGTGGAAGTGACAGCTTTATAAATTCTTGGACATGTTGAAGATGCAAAATTTATGTGAATGAAGAGTTGATTTCTCTTGGACATCGCGAGCTGGTAAAGTAAACTCCATTGAGCAACTATAAAATGTCAGCCAGTAGTTAGATGAACATTGACATTCAACATAAATTGAATGAAACCATCAGAATTTGTGATACACATTGAAATGTGTACAACATCAAGGTGGAACAATGAATGATGGCAGTACATCCTTGAGTTATTTGCATTATAAGTGAAAAGCACTTGTATGACAACCATGTTCTTCTTTGAGTTAAGCACGTCAATGTTAAGCAATCTCTTGTTGGAACAATGATGTATACTGGGGGACATCTTCAGCCACATGTATATGAGTGAGACAGGATGGGGTGTTCTAGAAATTTGTGGTTAGTTCCAGTTAAGAGACATCATTAATAGTAAATCTGTTTTACAGTAATTGCAGGAAATATGTTTGTTTGGTCATATGATTTAAAACTATTATAAATAATTGTAATGGTTTTGTTAGAATTGATTGGTTGCTCTGACTTGTACATTAAATGTACAAGTCAGTGAACGATTTCCCTTGTATAGTAGAGCAAATCGCCCACACTCAAAAATCAGGATTTGCTACTCAATAGATAGCATTTAGGTGCACAAAACAAGTTCAGTCTAAATATTTTGCTATGCAAAATTGCTGGATGAAGTCGTTCCCTATGAAGTATGTGTATACTATTAAATATAACCATCAATTTTAGTATGTGGGCGCTATCTCCACTTGACATCAGTTTACAGGTGGTTCATGATACTTGTGTGTAATAATTATATGTACTTTTACACACAGATTTTTTTTATATTTACAGTTCAAAGTTATGGAATAGCATGAACTGATTGACTGATTGAGCAGATGAAGTCTACAGAAGTCTCAAGAACAAGCAGCCATTCCCATCTGTTGTCACAACACACATCATCAAATGCAAGTAAGTAAGTTGGAAATTTCATGTTTGGCACTGTAGTTGTAAACAAGTTCAAACTAATTGTATGTGTACCACATTGTACATCCATAAATTCTCCCTCAATTAATTCTGTATTGAAATGACATTGTGATTCAAATGATCCATTTTGATAGTTCATTTTCTTTATGTGGTTTTTGGATGTATTATTATAATTCTGGTTTATTGAAAGCATTCAAAACTTGCGGCACAAGGGCCAAATTAAATCTGAAATTACAAACAGATAAGAACATGAAAAGAATCATAAAAACAAAGGATAAAAGATACACACCTAATTAAGAATTATTATTAATCATTTTAGTTAAAAAAGGGATGGGGCTGTTTCTATACCTTTCAGTCCGGCAAAGAGGGATGGCAAGTTGGGTGGAGTTATGAAATCTACACGGAGGAAGCCATTCTCTGTACACAAGAAGTTTTTTCCCGTCTTGCTTTGAGAGTTTCAATTTTTAACTTATTACAAATAAACTGGTAAGAAGTACATGTATATGACTGCTAAAGAAAGATATTTATGAATGGGAATAAAAGGATGGTGAATCAGTCTTAACCAGCTGTGGTCTTGCAGGGTCGTGACAGCTCAGTCCTTTATTGCATTGCCATGACCCTGTCAATTGTAAACCTTAGTTATAAACCTCGTCACCTACTATTTTATGCTATTATGGCACAACGACATTAAAATATTGTCAACAAATAATTTGTTGTATAGTCAATGACCATAAATTGGAATTGCCAAAGAACACCTTTTTAATACTTTATTTTATTGTAGATCATGAATCCTGCATGTGTTAAAAACTGATATAGATAGGTAAGATAGAGTGATCAATTTTATTTTGTTTACTTTCAGAACTTATTCTGTGCTTCCTGTCAAGTCTGCATGTTTAACTGCTGATACTGTACAGCGAGTAGTCTTTTCAACAAAACATTGCATAAAATGTTATCAAGAAGTTGTTGTACTCCAATGCAAGTACCATTCAAGACCCAACACAATACTGCAGCTAGATAAATTGGTTGCTGTAATGAAAATAAGCCTATTTTGATTGTGCACAAATTGTTCACATTAAACTGGTTTTTATTGTTCTTACCAAAAGTAGAAAACATGACTTGATGACAGGTTGGCTATATGGTGTATTTTTGAAATAGTAGACGCAGCCAGTCTGAAACAACTTTTATAAAAAATGTTGATTGCAATCGAGTGCATTGATGCAGAATTCTGATGTGGAGTATTCCTTTTCGTGATGCGAAACCAAGTGAAACATGCAAAACATAGAAATATAATGCATGTTCCACCAATCACATGACGAGAATCTATGTGAAATTGTATAATAGATGTGATAAGCCTATTTGTTGTCATATTGTAACGTAACATAACTTTTTAATATGTGAACATTGCATAATACCAAAAATGACAATTATTATTTTCAAGAAATAAGTACAATTCCGAATCTTTGTTTAATGCTCCAAGTTTGTTCCAAAGGTAGTTTTGATAATTGAAGATGAAATACATTTCTAGGCATTATCTATTTACCAAAAGACAGTGCAAATCTTGCGCATTTTGAACATTTTTTTGTAGTACTTTGGTTTCACGTACATTGTTATAACGAGTGAAGGAAATAAACTTCTGCACTATAACAGGTCCCAATGTTCAAATACACGCAAGACTTGCAGAGTCTATTACTGATAAGTTCAGGACACTGGGATGAAAAAACAGAAACTACCAAACAACAACTATTCGACAAATGGTTTCGCTGTGATTTATTCATAATAGTGTAATTATCATTATAAAGCAATGACACATTATGTTTTACAAGTACAATAATAATCACAAATTTAAAACACATTTGACTTCTGGTTTGCATAAGTTTAGAATACGATGTAACCATGGACCAAAGTTGTTTCGCTGTTTTAATATAGATTTAGTATTTTGATTAAGTTTACGTTTATTGCATAAAAAGGTGTTCAAAATAATTTACATGTTAATAAATTAATTCAACAATAGAACTCAAGCAAATGACTCAACAATAACAATTTTTTTCAAACCTTTGCTCAATTTGGACTGTTAATTGAGTTTCACTTGGTTTTCAAAAACAAGCCATTAAAAGTACTTTGTTTCCCCAAGGTGTATGAATACTTTTTTTAAATAACATACAACATTTCTTATATAACAGACCTTTCTGTTTATTAAAGGCACTGTACACGTTTGGTAATTACTCAAAATATATGTTAGCATAAAAACTGACTTAGTAACGAGCAACGGAGAGCTGTTGATAGTATAACACTTTGTTAAAAAACGACTCCCTCTGAAGTAACGTAGTTTTTGAGAAAGAGGTATTTTCTCACTAAAATATTAAAAGAAGCCTTTTATTTCTATCTGAAAGCACACAAATTTGTACAATAAGGAGGTTTTTCCTTTCGTCATTTTCTTGCAACTTCGACGACCAATTGAGCCCAAATATTCACAGGCTATGAGATTACTGGTCTTTGACAATTACCAAACGTGTCCAGTGCTTTTAAAGAAGATAGACAGGTCCGTTAAATTTAATAATTTAGTTGTGTGCTATTGCATATGCTTTTACAGACAAATACTAAATAAACAAACGTACATGTATATAACAAGTGTCGAGTGATTTCATCTGCCTTCTGTTGTGTAAATCTAAGAATGAAGAGTGAAGCATCGAACTGGTTTTTAATAAAAGCCTCGGTTCTTTAATTAAAGGCCAATTTCTCTAATAGATCTATGAAAATTTGATTTGTTCCAATGTATAAAACAATAAGTATTCAATACCCTTTGTTTTCAAGAAATAACAACGAATTTATCGTTCCTTTGCGAGTTCTGCATGGTTGTTAAACCAAAAACTAAAAATTTGATTAAATTAATTACATTACCCAATAATTCATTGGGTGACGTCATTATGTTGTCGAAATTTCTGTTTTATCTAATCATCAGGTGTAATATTGTTGCCAAGTTTCAGTTATCAAAAATCACCAAAACAGGTCAGCAAAATCGGTCGTTTAGTTGATATTTACCACCAAACCAACAAAAGCCTAGGCTATCAAGAACTTTCTGCACTCAGCTTTTCATTGGACTACCGTCGAACGTCGCATATTTCCGAGTCTGTTTCACTGATCACAGAGCCAATAATTGTCACAGAACGCAGTAAACAAACGACCATTAACTTGGTATAGCGCCACCATGGATATGACATCAACTGTACATTTCACACAACATGTGGGCCAGCTAGCTACAGTCTTCTTGGACTTTGAACCGTTAAGGTCAATGGCCCTTTTGCACCACACGCTGGCTACGTTGTCAACAGTTAAGGGAACCGGGAAAGCGCCCATACCTTATGCGTGTATGAGATAGCCAGTGTGTGGTACGAACAAAAAGTGTATGTAACGTGTAGGCCTAGTATTGTACGTTATCATAAAATGTGGCAACAGACACGTGCACTTTGACGTCCAGATTTGACCCTATGCAAAGGTTAAAAAGTTATCATCTCTGTGCAAATGTTTGAGCAGGATCACTCATCTATAACGTGATGCAAAATTTATGTTGAAATATTGCGTAGTTTTTGAGATCAGAATTTGTGAAGTTGTTCAACTTCCTGTTTGAACCGGAAGTCAAGGTCAAATGGGGTCACTTTGTGTTTAGCGCTTGTTGATTTTTTATCGAACTGTCCGATGATATGTAGATTGTCAAAATCCACCATGTGGTTCAGAAGTTATGATTTCTTAAAAATATTTAACTTTGATTTGTTGTAATTCGTTACCTGATGACGTCATCATGACATCATAAAGTTTGTTTGGTCTTGATAATAAGGTCCAATTGTCTGATGAGTTTCAATGTTAAATTCAATTTCAATCTTGAGTTATGACCAAAAATTGAATTTATTTACAAAAAACACAAAGGCAGAGTTTGACCTTCCGGTACGACCGGAAGTAAAGGTCATGTGAATTTTGCGTTAACTTTTTAAATGTTGCCCGTGTCTTAATCTATCATATGCCCAAATATGAATACCGTAGCTTAAATATTCAGAGACATACAGGCATTGGCATATGGTCACTTTTTGAACTTAAATGGCTTGTAACTTGACACCCGATGACGTAATCGTGACGTCACAACTTACTCAGCTTCTGATACTTATGTTCTAACTTCACATGAAGTTTCAAGTTGATCAAAGGTTCGCAAGTATGCGTTTGCTTGCGGACAAAGCCCACTGAGAAGAATAAGCAAAACTAAAAAAAAAACTAGAACGTGTATTAATTGAACATCTGTGACAATTTTTATGTAAATATTCATAAACTGCACTGATAAATAGTACACAAGACTTTTACTGACAATTCAAAAAGAGCTTCTTAATATATATTTCTGTTACTTCCGGTTGGACAGGAAGCCAGGTCAAATCATGTCACTATCAATTATACAGAACTTTCATACATAAAACATTCACAAAAAATGCAAAGCTTAAAATCATAATAGATGTATTTCTCAATATATGGTTTTTCGAAATAATAAACTTTAGATAGATCAAGTTAAACTGCACCTTTAAGGTGATTTCATAATTGTATGACAATGGATGACGTCATTTGAACAGGATCTCAAATTTTGGATGTTACAAATCAGGGCTTGAATACATGCAAGGTTTTAGCTTTGATCACGCATTTTTGGCCGTAAATATAAATCTGCCGTAAATATACAACTATTAAGTATCATGTATTCCATTCAATAAAGTTTATTTATTTTTCGATGGTTATAGATTCTTTGTTGATTAAAAAAACACACTAAATGCCATTCATTTTGATGTTATTAGGTTACAATTCAGAAAGGTTTTTAACAGGGTTTCAAATCCAGTGAGGTGGATACTCGGTTTAGGAAACATTGATTGTTCAATACAAAAACACTGATGATGATGTCGCTAAAATAAGTCAAGCAAGGTGCGATTTGGTAGTTGTATTTTATAAAAAGCTTGCTTGATTTTTAGATATTGATTTTCCTACAGAACAGTTTGTTAATTTTTAGACTATTGAAAAAGTCACTTGTTTTAGTCATAATGCAAAACGAAGGCAAATCATGAAGACGGCAAATCTAAGCCTCTCGTGAATTTTGACTTAACATAATGACTAATTTCGACTAATACCATAAGTTCTATTTCTACCTGTATAGTGCATCATACAGGAAATAAGGAATGCAACAGCGTGGAAATATGTCACGATGGATCCAAGACCATTCTGGTGGATGTGCTGTGTTCTGTAGAAGAAAAAACAATATTAAAAATGAACAAAGTTATGACTCAAGGAAAGTTAAGTCAAGCTGAAACTGTTAAAATAAACAAAAATCAAGATTTAAAACGTTTCATAATTATACAATAATATTACTAATTTATTGAATTTATGTTGCGCTCTCTCCAGGACCAGCCTAAACTATACAACAAAATCAAACTAAGGAAATTGCACAAGAAACAGTTAGTGGAAGCTTGGTGCCTATATTGTTTTTGAAGTGAATAACTTATAAACAAAACCTACTTAACACAAACTTCAAAAAGTTGTTTTAAAAATAATTATTCATGTCATAATACAAAGTTGCCGAAAAACATTCATCAGTCGGACCATTTTCTGACTTAGGTGACACGCAGCCAACAATCATACCAATCCCCCATTGCCCAATTCTACCTCTTCGACGGTCATACCATGAAGGAAGGAAATACATGGTCATACTAAACGTTCCCTAGTTTAAAAAACATCACCAACGCCACCACTTGATGATTAAAACTTTATAACATAATTGTGCATTAATACTCATTTTGAAAAGCAATGATTTTCACACAAAGCTTACCGTGTTATCACCGTGTAGCATCTATAACCTCTGCCGTAGACGCCGTCCGAAACACCCTTTATGAGCTGATGATGTCAGGTCTGGTCTCGGTGTTTGATCAAAACATAACCAATGTTCGTCTTTTTCTGCTTGCATTTTCTCACATAATTAAAAGCCATAGGAATCACTGAAGCAGGTGGTCATCTCAGTGAAACTTCGTCTTCAATTCCATATTGATCATAAAGCCATGAGAAGGGCGAATAGAGGAACAATTAGACGCTAAATATGAGGAGAATTCAGATCTAAAATGTTAGTACGCCATTGAAGATTGCACTACGTTGTAAGTACGATGACCTTTGGCATGTCAAAACATGAATGGAAAATCACGCCAGGCGCACATGGCACCGATTGTAAACAACTACGGTTGCACCACGTTGGTCTGTAACAAGCGCCTTGACTGGCTAGCTACCCACCGTTGCCAGTCGCGCCGGAGTAGGCCATGCTGCGTTAGGCAATGGATTTAAGATTTGAACATTTTTAAAGGCCAATTTCTTTTAGAAATCTATAAAAACCTTAATTTGTTCCAATGTATAAAACGATAAGTATTCAATACCCTTTGTTTTCAGGAAATAACAACGAATTTATCGTTCTAAGTTTGCGAGTTCTGGTTGTTAAACCAAAAACTCAAAATTTGATGAAATTAATTACATTTAATTACCCAATAAATCATTGGGTGACGTCATTGTATTGTCGAAATTTCTGTTTCATCTTTTCATCGGGTGTAATATTGTTGCCAAGTTTCATGACCGTGCGAGTTTGGGAAAGATATCAAAGTCTGCGGACAACGATGCGTGTATTTTTGAGGTGGGCGAACAAACTCAAAAATCCACTAGAGATTTAGTGTTTGTTGGAACAAACACTAGGTGTTCGGATTTCATCGGGGTCAGTGTTGTGTCAATGTGTGAACTATTTTATTGAGTCGATGAAAAGATTGTTGATAGCTTTTAGAATTTCAAAGTGTAAATCAATAACGTGTCTACATTTAGTTTACACGGGAAAGAAATGATAATGTTCCTACTTAAGACTGCATTGAGCTATAAGACGTGTATTAATTGATTATCTGTTTCAATTTTCATGTAAATATTCATAAACTGTACTGATAGTTAGTATACAAGACTTTTCCTGACAATTCAAAAAGAGCCTCTTAATTTGTATTTCTTTTACTTCCGGTTGGACAGGAAGCCAGGTCAAATCATGTCATTATCAATTACACAGAACTTTCACACATAAAACATTCACAAAAAATGCAAAGCTTATAAAAATCATAATAGATGTATTTCTCAAGATACGATTACAAAGTGTTTTCAGCAAATTATTCGAGTAAATTGTCCTTTTCATACAGAGCATCATTTTTTAAAATTCCCTTTCATCTTGGTTGCATATCTTCAAACGAGCCGCTGAATTACTCACAAGAACAGCCATGTCAGCCATTTACTGAAGTTTATTTATTTTTCAATGAATATTGATTATTTATGAATTAATAAATCCAACTATGCTTATCATGTTGACATTATTAATTTACAATTATTAGAAGTTTTCATCGGGGTTTCAAATACAGTGAGTTGGATACTCATGAATTATCGGTGCATGAAACATTGATTGTTCAAAACATATGCACTGATGATGACGTCATTAAAATAAGTCAAGCATAGTATGAGCTATCGGTTGCATTTTTTAGACATTAATTTTCATTCATACAGAACGGTGGGTTAAATTTAGAATATTGAAAGAAAACACACTTGTTTTGGATAATTATGAAAGACAAAGGCAAGTCATAAAGACGGCAAGTCTAAGCCTCTCGTGAATTTTGACTAATAACATAATGAGTTGAGTACTATTTCTACCTCTATGGTGCACCATACACTCAGCAAGGAAATAAGGATGGAACACAACAACGGGTGTGAAAACTTTATAGCTTTATTTCTCACATAATTAAAAGTCATACGAATCACTGAAGCAGGTGGCCATCTCAGTTAAACTTCGTCTTCGATTCCATGGTCACCATGAGCCATCAAAAGGGCGAATAGGGGAACAACTTGACGCTGAACATGGCACAGGTTGAGCGGAATTTAGTTCTGCAGTGTTATTGCGCCATTGATAAGCTTGCGTTATAAGTGCGTTGAACTGCGACATGTCAAAACTTGCACGGAAATCATGCCACTACAGTGCACGTAGGCTTTGGACCTCGTGATCAATAGAGCGGAACGTGCTTCCGAGGGCTATTACTAACGAAATGTTCAACTTACATTTTGAGCCGGAGGTCAAGGTCAAACGGGGTCACTCTTTGTGTAGCGTTTGTTGAGTTTTAAAATACCTGTCCGATGATGCATAGATTGTTGAAATCCATTAAATTATTATCGAGTTATGATTTTTTGAAATATTAAACTTTGATTTACTGTAATTCGACACCTGATGACGTAATCATTACGTCACAACAACTTGATGGAGGTTTCATCAAGTTGCTAACATGGTGTAAATTTGAAGTTGATCAAATGAACAGAAGTTAAAAATTTTGCCAGGAAATGATTTTTTGTTAAGAATTGCAGAAAGGCAAACTTTGACCTTCCGGTACGACCAGAAGTAAAGGTCAAGTGAATTTGGCGTTAACTTTTTAAATGTTGCCCGTATCTTGATCTATCATATGCCCAAATATGAATACCATAGCTATAATATTCAGAGACCTACAGGCATTGGCATGAGGGCACTTTTTGACCTAAAATGGCTTGTAATTTGACACCCGATGACGTCATCATGACGTCATTGCTCACACACCTTCTGTTTGTTATGTTCTAACGTCACAGTAAGTTTCAAGTTGATCAAAGGTTTGCAAGTATGGTTTTTTTTGCGGACAAACGACTATCAGAAGAATAAGCAAAACAAAGAAAAAAAAAAAAAAACCGAACAAAAACAAGGAGTTGTTCGGGCTTAATGCCCGAACACCTAAAAAAAAAAAAACCGAACAAAAACAAGGAGTTGTTCGGGCTTAATGCCCGAACACCTAAAAAAAAAAACCGAACAATAACAAAGAGTTGTTCGGGCTTAATGCCCGAACACCTAAAAAATCGGTGCGGCCGCCAAAACCGAGGCGGGCGGGGACGAGCAACATGTTATTTATTTTACTTGGCCTAATCAGATAATAGAACAACACCACGCATTATAAACCGTCTGAAGAGAAGGTGTGCTAGCTCAAAACGTGAAAGAACCCCATGGCTGACAACATCGTTGAATAATTTCTACATACACGGTAAGTAAGTGTTGGTTGCTATCATTCATCACTGAATATTTAACATGGTCAATTGACTAAAAGAATAGTCCTTTGCATGTATGGTTTAGTTTCACTAATCCTAGTAAGTCATCCAATCGAAAGATTAGTCAATACTTCTACTTCTACGGCTGTACTCGGCAAAGTCCGTAAGTCAGGATATAACGCCAAGGAAAAACTTGATGTGCATGCGCAGCAAGGGTTGCCATTCCATACAGTGCCAATTACATGTATTTACAATGTGCAAGTAAAAAGGGGATCCATGAAATTATGGACTTGCTGCTACTACTTCCTTAAACACCTCATATATGATGGTGCTTCCAGGAAGGGTATTTCACCAAGCGACATCCCAGATAGCATGCGAACGTTGAATCAACGTTGATATTTGGTTAGCATGGTTGATTTTTGGTTAGCATGGGTTATTGTTCATTTGCTAATTTGTGATTTTGGGGTTGTTATAAAACAAGAGACCCCTGGGCAGGGCAATCATACTGCACCTCAATGACGTGGGGTTTCGCTCCCCCCCCCCCCACATACCTAATACATGTCAAAACCTTGGATAAAAATACAACCAGGAGTTATCGCACAAACGAAGACAAGACTTACAATAAACACCGGCCAAACGAGGGTGAGACCGTGACATAACTCCCAGCCAACGCCGTAATCTCTGTACAAGTCCTAGCCTTGATTCAAGGCTGTTGGCGTAGTGTACCCCGGCCCGGTGCGGCACGATTCGGCACGATTCGGCAACAACTGTAGCCTTGATTCAAGGCTGTTGGCGTAGTGTACCCCGGCGGCCCGGTGCGGCACGATTCGGCAACAACTGCAGTGCATAGACAGTGTACATTGTACATGTACAGTACATGTATTGTACAGCGAGAACTGTATAGCCAAGTCGTGAGTACGGTCGTTCTTTCAACCTCGAACGCGTGACTCAAACAACAGCCTTGACCGGTTTGTAAATGAAAGCTTATGTGTTTCTTTATATTTTATTGGAAATCCAATAAAAGCACTTATGCAGGATGTGGGCGTTTCATTCTAAACATTGGCCAATCACAGGCGCGATTGAGAATGACCTATTTGACCTGAACGACAAGGCTGCATAATTACTGCTGCTATGCAATCCATGACGACCACTGTGTTAGTTATGTATACGCTGTACACGCGGATCGGCCGGTCGCGGCCGGCTGGAGCGCCTTGATCAAGGATATGGACAACCCTGATCAACCCCGCGCATTATAGTATAGATGAGTCATTGGCTTCAATACAAACCCATCAAGGCGTTGGTTCGGTGAGTATAGTAAACGGGATAATATGAGCATGCGCACACTGATACTGCACACAGACACGTCCATGCACGTAGCTGGTAGCTCGGGCGGGTAGCTCGGGCGGGTAGCGCGGCGCAAATAAAATAAAAATTAAAACATTACAATAAAAATTATTTTAAAAACCTCCAACGCCTTGATCAAGGCTACAACAACTGCAGTGCATAGACAGTGTACATTGTACAGGTACAGTACATGTACATTGTACAGCGAGAACAGTATAGCCAAGCCGTGAGTACGGTCGTTCTTTCAACCTCGAACGTGTGACTCAAACAACAGCCCTGACCGGTTTGTAAATGAAAGCTTATGTGTTTCTTTATATTTCATTGGAAATCCAAGGAAAATTGAAAGGATACACAGTCACACATGATACATGTGAATTAGAGTTTTAGCTACCTTATTCTAGTAAGTGTACTTGGGAAATGTGCTTTAAATAAATAGGCAGCTCTGAAATTGGGCACCTCTTGGGGCGGCCCACAAGATATAAAAAGTGCAATAAGCTATTAATTGCCTCCATGATGAAACAATCAACAATATTGTAGTTATGTGAGGTCTAGCTTTGTTTTGTGTATATTCTACCTCGAATGAATGCACCAACAACGATTAAATCACTGTTTTAATGGTGCGTGTCGTGGCCGAGCGGATAAGAACACCGAACTCAAGCTCTGGTGTTTCTGATCAGCAGAGTGTGGGTTCGAATCCCAGTCGTGACACTTGTGTCCTTAAGCAAGACACTTAACCACATGCTTCGTCCTTCGGATGGGACGTTAAGCCGTAGGTCCCGTGTGTTGTGTAATGCACGTAAAAGAACCCAGTGCACTTATCGAAAAGAGAAGGGGTTCGCCCCGGTGTTCCTGGTTTGATCGGCAGCATATTGCGCCACAGCACCTTGTAAACCATTACATGGTGCTATGTAAAGGACTTGGTCTCATACTTCAAAACGTAGCTCCACAATACCTTGCAGAAAAATAATGAACGCTAAAAGCGCCTTGAGCGTCACTGAGTGACGGATATGTGCGCTATATAAGAAGCCATTATTATTATTATTAAGATGGAGACAGGAGATGGTCAATCGGGCCTATAGGCCATTATAAAATAAAATAAAACGTCAGAAAAGCGTCTTCCTGATGGGAAATGGTGTATACATGTTATGTACTAAATCGATCCACTCAACCTCATATTCCTGCCCTCATTGTCTCGCTCAGCTGACAATTTGTGGAGAATACGCAACATTTTCAGCTAGATATTATTATAACAAAATATTCCCAAATTCAAACCGGCGCGCCACTGCATGCAAGTAGCCACATCTGGATACTGCATGCATATTCATAAGAATGAGTAAACAAGACTTCCGCCACTGACCAATGGGGTCTCGCCTTTCGCGCGCATTATAGTAATGAGTCATTGGCTTCAATACAAAGGCGTTGATCGGGACGTATAGCTCACAATAATATGAGCATGCGCACACTGATACTGCACACAGACACGTCCATGAACGTAGCTGGTAGCTCGGGCGGGTAGCGCGGCGCAAATAAAATAAAAATTAAAACATTACAATAATAAAATAAAATAAAAACCTCCAACGCCTTGATCAAGGCTACACAAGTCCCAGTTAAAAATACGAAAGTACAAGAAAGACAGGTGAGACCTGGCACAATTCCCCAAAACGCCGGAATTGTGGATGAAAAACAAGCAGACAAGACATTACTATAAAAGGGTGATCTGCGGTTGGCAGGGCGACAATAATGAACGAGCCCTCTCATTGCACAGTGCCACCCCACCGCACACCGATCAATATACTGCTGAGACTTAAAGGCACTGAACACGTTTGGAAATTGTCAAAGACCAGTGTTCTCACTTGGTAGCCCAACATATGCATAAAATAACAAGCCTGTGAAAATTTGGGCTCAATTGGTCATCTAAGTTGCAAGAAATGTTGAAAGAAAAACACCCTTGTTATACAAATTTGTGTGCTTTCAGATAGGAATAAAAGGCTTCTTGCAAGAAGTCTTTTATTATTTTAGTGAGAAATTACCTCTTTCTCAAAAACTACGTTACTTCAGAGGTAGTCGTTTCTCACAATGTTTTATACTATCAACAGCTCTCCGTTGCTCGTTACCAAGTCAGTTTTTATGTTAATATATATTTTTAGTAATTACCAAACGTGTACAGTGCCTTTAATGCTTCCATTCAAAAAGTGAAGAAAAATTCCATATCAAGAAGTGGACAATCTTTGTCAAAAGAAAACTGACTCACAAATCTTAAAAAACAAAGATGATGATGACAAAAAGTCATCACCTTCGTCCACATTTTCCATTCCGACTCTGCCGTTCGTTTAATCAACGTTTGTTTTAGGTGTTGATTGTTTGTCCAATTTTGGTTGATAAAATAGCCTAACGTTTAATCAACGTTTGTTTTAGGAAAAAATAAAGAAACAAGACTCCGGTCACTAGGCAAGTGCCTAAACCCACAGTATGGGAACATGTCTATCCCGCCAACAGGGAACGATTATTTACTCATATTACATACATGTAAGCATGACCCTGCTGGCATCGGTAATGTTTTGATCTTTCCAAGAGACAGACGCCTATACCCTACCTATGGAAAAAATTGAAAATAACTGGCAAGGTGACCATAGAAGAAAACAAACAAACAAACAAATAAACAAACAAACAAAAGACACAAAAGAACAATCCCATTACATACACTTAAGTGCGGCATTAAACAGATTTTTTATCTCACATTGAAAGAGGCGAGTTTCCGTTCGCTACGTATATACAATGGTAGGAATATTCCATAGCAATAGGGACTGCCACAAAAAGCCCAAATGTAGGGAACATTCAACTGATGGGATAATCTAAGAAGGGACCGTTATTCCCTGACCTGAGTTGGTAAGCAGATTCTTTCTGGATGATAACAAGATCCTTTTTTTAAGTACTTTGGAGAAAGGCCATGAAGAGCTTTGAAGGTCAACAGAAGGTTTTTAAAATAAAATTAAGCAAAACTTAATGGAATTTATGGACGCAGGTCGTTGATCATTTATAATGGGTCAGGAGCAAAAGAATGCATTGACGAGCAAAAGAAAAGATAACCAAATAGCTATGCTAATACTTATCGTGGCTAACTGGAGGTTTACATAAGATGAAAGAATAGGCAAGGCAAAATACAATGGTGCGAATTAGGAACGGAACGCCCACGCTAAATCAAGAACCGTGTACGATACCATTTTGAAAAACACTTGCACTGCGAGAGCCATCTGCTACACGGAGCAAAAAATTAATTCGTCCAGGCAACCTTGTATCAGTGTAAGTAAAACTTAATACACTTGTTTGATTACCTCTTTTTACTTCCCGTTTGGTCAAGCAACCGGGGTATTTGTTTCCTGCATGTCTTATACCAAACATAAAGTCTCTTTATGGGGACACTCCTTTATAAGAAGGCTTCGATTTGATATTATATATGGTAATCATAATTTCGAGTTTAATTTTGGAATTAGAAATATAAATGTAAGCTCCTTATGCAAGGGTGGTTGGCAAGTAAAAGACCTTCAGCTTAATTTGCCCAGGCTGGTGGCGCAAGACCCATCATCGTTTTACAATGTGGTGGTAACAATTTGAGCGCTGGTAAAAGTTGCGATGAGACAGCCTGCCAGTTACTAGAGACTGCGGTAAAAGCCCTTCAAATGACAGGGACAAAATGGATTATGGTGTGCAAGATTATGTTTAGGAAAAAGGGTGAGTACTTGAAGACCGATGATGAGGTCAGCAGATTTAATAAATGTGTAGACGAAGTTAATGCCCTTATTAAGGGCTGCGCAAAACAGCAAAGAGTTCAACACTGGCGTCACCGTGGTTTGAAACAGCTAGGTTTAGGGCAGTCGGAGTCTATTCTAAGTTACGATGGGGTCCATTTGTCAGCAAGGGGACAATTTAAATATTACAAGTTGGGTTAAGTCATGCATCCGAATAAGTCAGGTCCCCTCCAGTCATAGGCAGGTAGCCATTTTGGAACAGTGGGCACTTCAGCGACCTAATACTGCTACAGCAAGGTTATTATAATTCCTTTAAACAAAAAAAATTTAAAAAAAAAGTCAACAAAATGTTTTTAAATTGATTATGTACAAAACAGGCAGCCAATGTAATTGACGAAGTATCGGTGTGATGTGCTCAAACCGGTGTGTGTTAGTAACAAAAGTTATATCCCTTTTCAGTTATATACCTTTTCATAATAAATCTATCTTTACGCGGTACAAAAACACTCTAACACGCCTGATAAGAACAGCAAAACAAAAGTATTTGTGTAAAAAGTTTAATCAAGAGAAGGGCAATGTTAAAGGAACGTGGAAACTTATTAATTCATTACTTTGTAAATCTAAGACTAAACAGAATACATCATATTTTGTTAATAATGATGTGAGAATTAGTCATGATAAAGACATTGCAAATGTTTTTAACAATTATTTTGTGAATATTGCAATATTCACAAAATTACCAATATATTGGTAATAGTATAGCGGAGGAACTTCCACCGTCTGGACAGTCCTTTGAGTCCTTTCTCGGAGACAAATGCCCTCATTCATTATACCTGACTCCAATCACTGAAGCAGAAATTACTATTGTTATATCTAAACTCCCCTCTGGTAAAGCCCCAGGTAGTGATGGTGTAGGTTCATTTGTCATAAAGGAAGCAAAGAATGCATTAGCCAAGCCATTGATGCTGCTCTTTAACAAGTCATTCAGCACTGGAGTCTTTCCTGACAGTTTAAAAATAGCTAAAGTAGTTCCAGTATATATTGTATTGTATTTTATTTTATTCCGAAACTGGAACAAACCCCATAACCCTGGGGAGGGTGACATCAGTATAATAATAAATAACAATTGGTGAAGAAGTCGGACGGAAAGCTAGGAGTGTTAACTTAGAACAAAAACATACATAATTGGATAAGCCTTATCACACAGTTTGATTACCTTTTAAAACGGTAAATAAAAAGACATATTTGGCAACGCAATTAACTAGAGTCAAATTTTTGACTCCACAAAATGGCCGACCGTGTTAGTTCGCAAAGTAAAAGGAAAACCACGCAATTTCGAGGCATTGTGTAGATCATTGTATTCTACTTTTAAAACGTCTTTTTAACCATTATGCATTTGATAACAAACGGTTAAAAATGTTTTTTTTTAGACCAACTCGTCCGATCCAAGGCAAGGTGTCCCTTGAAAGTGCTCAAATTGAATGACCTGTATCCTCTGAACTTGGATAAATTCATGTCCAAGTATATTACGGCCTATTACCCAACAGCTTTAATGAAATGTTTACTTTAGCTTCATCGATACATTCTTATGGCACTCGTAAAGCATTAAAGGGGGATTTGTATGTCAACTAGAACTTCCATTCACAAAAATTATGTTGTGCAACGAGGAACAGAATATTGGAATAGTCTTCCCATAAATTTTAAGCAACCCGCTACAATTAATACATTTTCAAGAAAACCTGTAATGCCATCATAATTTAATGTGGGTTTTTTGGTGTATTTTTTTTATCGGTTATGTTTGTTTGGTCTTAGCTGTCAGCTTGTGTATAACTGCGTGTCTGTTTTGTCTGTCAAATAGGGAAAAAACCCAAAAGTAACCTTGTTTGCTTCACCAGTCTTCCTACATATTGACTCATGTACATAAATTTTCAGTTAAATCATATAGTGTGATACACATGTACATCGTGTATTGATTAATTATTTGCTTTTCTACAATGTATCTTATTGTTGAGTCAGTATGAATAAATGTTTCCTGTCTGTGACGGGGAGATTCTCTCTCTCTCTCTCAAAAAAATCTTTTTAGCTATCAGTCTTCGTTTATAGACCTATACCATGTTGCCCGATATGGGGAAAGAGGGTACCCCCCCCTTGAACACACTGTACAGCAAAGTACCCCTCCTGAAATCCTACACTTGATCCGGCAAGGGCGATCAAAGGAGGATCAGATCTTGCAAGGGCGATCAAAGGGCGATCAACAGCTAGTGTAAACGCAAGAGCGATCAGGATCTGATCCTCCTCTTTGATCCCCCTTCATTGCGGGATCAAAGGAGGATCGATCAGGATCTGATCCTCCTTTTTGATCCCCCTTCATTGCGGGATCAAAGGAGGATCAGATCAGGTGGATCAAAAACCAAGTGTAAACGCAACGCAGGATCAGACCCCGCAATTTGACCTACCGACTTCCGGTCTCGAATAGAGTGGGGCCGGGGCGCGGGCGAGTTGTCTTGTCGGCATATATTATTAATTACCATCATTCTGCAACGATGTCTGCGGTAAAGTTGTGCAAGAATCAATGGCAACAACACCGCAAATAAACAAATCTGATCCTCCATTTAAAATAAATTATATAGGGAAAAATATCAGACATGAACTTAGTCTTGGTTCCAAGACGGTCCAGTTGTGTAGTCACGAAAACCTAATCGCTATCTAAACCGCTATCACACCCCACGAGCGGTTTGTGGTGTTATAGCGGTTACAGAAATGATAGCGCCCTCTAGTGACGATTGGTTCGTGAGTGATAGCGGTTTAGAGATAGCGATTAGGTTTTCACAGGACAGTCATGTAAGGGTGAAAGGTCAACACGAGGCTATGGCTACCTACACAAGTTTAAAATACCCGATTCAACTAGCCCTAAATAATACAATACTTCTCTTACAAACAGATGTTTTAAAGACAAAACAATACTCAAAGAGAGTTCTGGGACATTATCCCAATCCAAATAAAAGTATTTGTAACATGGCCAGAGTATGATGGCCCTGAAGGGACATCAAGCATTAGATTTAGGTGCACATTTACATAAAAAATATTCACGATTTTTTGCCCCAATTCGCAAATATTCACGTAAATATTTACCTAAATATTCACGATTTGCCCCCAAATCGTGAATACTTAAGGTAAATATTTACGTGAATTTTCACGATTTTTGCCCCAATCGCAAATGTTTACGTAAATATTCACGATTTGTGCCCAAGTCACAAACCCAGTCGTCCGTGAATATTTTAGCAACCTAGGACCAGACTGAAGCTAGCCGCGTATTGGGCCAGAATTTTCATCCGCAGATTCTGGGGCCGGCAAGCCGCGAAATTAGAAAAATTAGTAGAATCCATGCAGTTTAAGGCGGTAACATTTCTGTCTCCCTTTTTTATAATTTGAACGATTTTTTAAATAATTTTTCTTTATCTGTATAAATTTTTCACTGAGCATACTTGAAGGTAGAATTAGATTGTTAGTGAGTAATTAAACACCACAATTAAGACCTCATCATCCAGACCATAAAACCCGACTCAACTGTTGAAAAACTTGCACTCATCCCAAATTAAATTTATCCTTCGTGTTGTATAAAAGATGAAATTTAATAGACTATACCACTAATGGGCACACTTAATTTTGGATATAACACTCGCCGTAAAGTAAATGTAGTGACCCTTCATGTTGCATAAAAGATGAAATTGTATTCCATAATCTGAAAGACCATACCACTATGATGGGCACGATTAAATTTGGATGTAAATTCGGATCACTAATTAATACTCAATTAGCCGCTTGGCTTTACAAGGTTCAATGAAACTGCTATTCTAGACACTCCATTTTTTGTTTGGACCGGAAGAAAAGATCAAAGTGGGGTCATGTTTTTAATAATAACTAATGTGTCATTAGCTCCGAGACGTTACAAAGATTTTGACTTTATGACATGTGGTTCACGAGATATGGATTTTAAATTTGAGAGCTTCCTGTTTGTATCGGAAGTAAAGGTCAAAGAGGGTCGTAAGTTACAAGATAGGTTACAAAATAGCTCAAGTATTTTAACTCTTTGACTATGGTTCAGACGATATACAATTTTAAATAATAAACTACCACGCCAAGGCTAAATTTGTTATTATACTATACCGCACAGACCTTGAAATGAATTGTAGTGGGAGAATTCATTGAATTTACGTGGGGATAAACCGCTACTAATATACCCAAAACGCTTCCGTATTAAATTATTTGTAATTGTCTAAATAACCCTATAACGCATCCGTATTTAATTGTCTCTACTTTCATATCCCAAAACGCGAGAGGGCGCTAATACAAGTCCACCATTGATTTTATTGTGCCATCGTTAGATAAACCATAGCGAAACAGTGAACCAAATGCATTAACACTCTACCAAGGGGAGGAGACAGTCGCCTACTGCCACATTTTACATTTTTTTTAATAACTCCGCTGATTACTTTTGTAAAAAAGTAATTTTTCCTGACTCCCTTCATTATACGATCGAGAAACAAATAGAACAGTTTGAGTGGCCTTGATGTATTGGTTCACCCAGGCCGAGCAAAAACAACCGAGCAGGTCAGTGATCCCCAGGGGAATTCCCATTGCCTTGTGCGCTATAGCCTTAGCACAGGGGCAATTGGGGTCATTGAAGCTGTCATTCAAGCTGTTATCAGTGAATGTATTACCATGGAGGTCTAACCTCCATGGTATTACAATGCAATACATTACCTTACAGACTTGAATGGTTGCCAGTTGGTGTTTATCAAAGCCTACAAAGAGTTATTTCCAGGTCTGGTTTACCATGGGGGGCGAAGCTTATAATAGAGACACTTTGTTTATTTCGAGTCACAGTTTATTTATAGTTTCATGACATGGTGGAGACCAGCCATCGTTTATTTGGACTGTCTCACTCTTAGGAATATATTCAGGGAATTGTTATACAATCTCTGGACTGTCTGAAAGAAGTTGGGAATGCTTTGAGTCAATTTGTGGAGCAGTATATGCCCGCGTGCAGGCAGTTACATAGTGGCCATTGTTGACTGCCAACAATAGTGATAGGATGTAAAAATCGGTAACGCCCACTGCAGGGTTAATGGAAAGTCCAAAGGTCGGAACGATGCCACGCGTGGGATCGGATGGGATAATGGCTGTGTGTGATGTACGGCCCGTATGCTACATACAGCGCGAATTACTTGTAATGTACACAGACACGGCGATCGTGCTTTTTTGACGGGCGTTTTTAAATCGGTAATATCGTCAAGAAATAAATAACAAACATTTCAAACAACTGCTGCTGGATCTAAGTTGGAGCACAGGCTTTCATTTGATGTATTGTTTGTGTCTTTTATAGACTGTAATTCCTGAGTTACGAACAAACACTGGAGTTTCGGCTTATTTTGAATTATAATCTTTGAACTGATGTAAAAATTTGACACCTGATAACATCACAATGACGAAAACATGTTTTTCGTACGAACTTTGTTATATACTACACGGCACAAATATTGTTACTTTATGACATGTGGTTAAGGAAATGTATTTTTGTATTTGAATTTCTGTTTGGACCGGAAGAAAAGATCAAAGTAAGGTCATGTTTTTAATAAAAACAAATGTGTCCTTAGCTCCCCGACGTCACAAAGATTATGACTTTATGACATGTGGTTCACGAGATATGGATTTTGAAATTTGAGAGCTTCCCGTTTGTACCGGAATTAAAGGTCAAAGAGGGACGTAAGTTACACAACGGCACAAACACTAAAACTTTTTTACTCTGGTTCAGACGATATCACATTTTAAATAATTAAACTACACGCCAAGGCTAAAATTATTACTAAAGTATACCGCACAGACCTTGACATGGATTGTGTTGGGTGAATTCATTTAATTTACTTGGGGATAAACCGCTACTAATATCCCATTAACGCTTCCGTATTTAATCAGTTGTATTTGTCTAAATGTCCCTAACGCATCCGTATTTATATGTCTTTACTTATCTTCATATCGTAAAACGCTTCCGCGTTTAATAGTTCGAGGACTCCCCACGAGCAAGAGGGCGCTATAACAAGTCCACCATCGTTAATTATGCCGTCGTTAGATAAACCATCGCGAAGCAGTGAACTAAATGCATGAATAAAAGGACCAAAGGTCGGAACGATGCCAGCGTGCAGCGCATAGGCTCTGCGTGGTGTATGGACCGTATCATTATGTACAGTGGGTTTTACCTGTTATGTACACTGTAACGGCGATCACAGGCTTTCATTTGATGTATTGTTTGTGTCTTTTAAACACTGTAATTCCTGAGATCGAACGATAACAAAATTTCACGTGTAAATGCTATGAGACTTTTCGGAAAGAAGTATAAGAAAAGAAAAAAATATCAGTACGAAAACAAAGGTGGTTTCGGCGGTAAGGCCGAAACCCCCAATAATGTCTCTCACAAGAAACCTACGGATTCTATTAGTAAATATAAAACACTAGCACATTGGTGCAATATCTCGGCCGTTCTATAACTGTTTTGCTACATCATTTTTTGGTTTAAAATATTTTTTTCCATACTACATTGTTTCAGGATCATTCGGCTTAATCGTGCTTTCTTACACGTTTGTACATGTAGGTTTGATCGAACCACCATGTTGGGAAGAAAGTTTAAAAAGAAGTTGAGCCGTAGATCTGAAAAACAGATTGTCACACGTGTAGGTTGGATCATCTTTTTTGCGGTATTTTTGGTAAGTTTTGCCCGTATTCTGAAATGGCAGGAAATAGACAATGCTCCCAAGAAAGTAACAACATCAATTTCATTGGTCCAACCGAAAAGTGGGATAAATCAATCAAACTGGACCCCAAACCAACCTGACCTAGCAGTTACAAACGGTCATAGCTTGACACTGACCATCCACATTGCAGCGACTCCTACCTTGATAAATCAGCTTTACTGCATTGCATTACGATCAGCAGCACTATTCTGGTCTCCGAAATTAGGACACATAGGACTTATATTCGACGCAGAGTCGCAGAGAGACCACGAATTTGCTGCACGGCTCAAAGCACAAGAGGAACTACTTGGGTTTACCTTCGAGATGATGTATCAGCCGTTACCGCCATCGGGGTTCAGCTACTTTACCTCCATGGATCACCTCTCTGTGAAATCAGCTAGTTACAACAGGCAACTTTGGAATAGCTTCTTCATGGACGAGTACGTAACTACATCGATTGTGGCGTGGACGGACGTCGATGCAATGTTCACCTCACCAGTCATTCCGGAAAGCATCTTCAACGGTGACAAAATACGAACGTTTGCCGGACCTGCCCGTTATTATAAAACATCTGCTGAAGACTCTGCGTTTGTTGCTCTTGGGAAGAGGTCGGTTGCTCAGTTCACGTGTTATCCTCTGTACCTATGGCGGGATACCATAACGAATTGCCGGAATCACATTCTAAAACACATGAAGGTAGGCCCTATATAAGTAAAAAAATTGATCAAGTTTATAACCAATGTTTAAAACGTCCCCTGGCCCTAACATCGGGTCTGGGGCCATTTAGGATGGACATTAATTGGACATGGTTCCTGTGTACGAAATTGGAGAATGTCCCTTTAAAATAATTAGATGACTTCATCAAATTTGACAGTGCCATCTGGCGACATCTTAATATAATGAATCAAACTGTAAACTAAATTTCATCAAAATGTCAGTAATAAAAGAACAATATTAGATATCCAACACTTACATTCAATTATTGTCTGCAACATTTAAAAGTTCACACAACCTTGATACTCCCCATATACCGGGACCCCATTATCAAGATAAACATACAATTGTGCCGTCGTAGTGACGTCATTGGGTGTCGAATTACATTAATTCAAATGATTAATGATTATTTCAAAAATCCTTACACCTGAAAGTGAGTTTTTACAGTCCGTGAATCATCGGAAAGATCTTGACAAATGGAAATGAATGTTACATTGACAAGACCCCCATTTTTAACCTTATTTTTCTCAGGCTCTCCAGGCTCTCTTTTTGTCTGTATTTCAGGTAACGGAGTTCGAGGAAGCATTTGTCAAATTCAGTGGCTACAAGTCCTATCCAGTAAATTTCTTCTTTACGTACGCATTTTACTTCGAGCATGATCGTTACGATTGGCACTTTTCGCTCCCACCGAAAACATCTCTACAACAGTACAAAAAGGTGTATATGTCGCCAGATTCCGACTTTAAAGTTACCGACTTAACACTAGAAGTGTGCAACATTATGCACAAACCGTATAGGTATCCCGAATTTATAGTTAGTCCTTTACAGGGCTACTGCACGTCCTTGCACTACATGGGTAAACGACCTAAAAACTGCGAACAATTTCGAGGTAAAACGGACTTCCAGGTTTTCGAATCGTTACGGCGCGGAAAACCTAAGCTTCCCGGGCGGTGTGGTGGAGCAAAAAAAAACAGGGCAGCATGTGTCGCGTTCAGTAATGCTTATTATAAGAATGTTGCCAAACACGGCAATTTGGGACTCTTTAACTTTGATCCAAAGAGGGTATTAAATGTTGAAAAGGCAGCCATGGAAATGAATATAACTTGCCGCAAGATTGAAAAGTTGAATTAGGGAGGTTTAGATGCATGGTGCGTGAGCAATTACGTGAATAAAAATCAGAAAGTGACGAAGTATTTTATACGCTCGTTGCTTATCGTAAATTATGCTTTTTGCAATCCTCTCTTTAAAATCATGTTTGCCGCCTGTATTCACGAATTTTTCCCCGTCCACCATCCACATAATAGTTGCAAATAATATAGCCTACATGTACAGGTACATGATTGTATGTGGATGCACCGTAACAGCCTGTAACAATGCTGTTGACTGCATCTACATCACTGTTTACAAACTTGTTCCACCATAAGTTGAAATGTTTCGAATGGATGCATGGTTCAACTAGGGGCCTCCATGCAAATACTGGTAGTTCCATGCAAGGTTTTGAATGAAAACATATCTATCTTCAACTTAAAAAAAAAAATGCTGTATTTTTTATGTAGGTCTACTGATAATATTTGTTGTTATGAATGCTAGAGTTTTTAAACCTGTTTTAAAGTTGTATTTTGAGATAATTTGTACGTTTTAACCTGCACTGCAAAAACTTGGTGTTAAAATTGGCACCCTGTGTGTTTTAACATAATATGGATACCGAAGAGGGAATCAAACTTGACATCATTAACACCACTGGGTTTTGTTGCAGAAATAAGTGTTATTTTAACACCATGTCGTGTAAATTTTGATATATTTTTGTTGGTATCGATATGTGACAACACCCACGGTGTCAATTTTAAAACCCCAGTTTTTGCAGTGTGCTGTTTGTTTAGTTTGCTTCTGTGGTTAATTACTATGCTACTCTCCGTAAACTTTTAAGTAATTTCACCCAGCCGGTGACCCTGCTTTCCTCTTTTGAATATTGGTCCCCGGTTTGATAGTGTATACCTAACCACACACACGCCACTCTGTGTTCCATACACTCTGTGGACATTCCTTTACTCCCAATATCGAAGAGCCTTACTTTGTGAAACCAGGAAGTAAATTGTATAGGTTTTGTGTCTTGTGTCTTCCTGATAAAGAAATGTTTGTGGTTCTTTTTGCGGACAGACACCGTACGTTCTATTTTCGTTTACTGACGAAGGATACACCCCATTGCCTTTAAAGGCACTGAACACGTTTGGTAATTGTCAAAGACCAGTATTCTCACTCGGTGTATCCCAACATATGCATAAAATAACAAGCCTGTGAAAATTTGGGCTCAATTGGTCATCGAAGATGCAAGAAAATGATGAAAGAAAAAACACCCTTGTTGTACAAATTTGTGTGCTTTCAGAGAGGAATAAAAGGCTTCTTGCAAGAAGTCTTTTATTATTTTAGTGAGAAATTACCTCTTTCTCAAAAACTACGTTACTTCAGAGGGAGTCGTTTCTCACAATGTTTTATACTATCAACAGCTCTCTGTTGCTCGTTACCAAGTCAGTTGTTATGCTATATGTTTTGAGTAATTACCAAATTGTACAGTGCCTTTAAGGATGCTTTCGACTGTATTGGTTTGTGCAGAATTTGAATTTGAACAATACGCAGGCAGTTGTTTACATGTACAAATTTAGAAAGGAATTAATAATAGATTGACCATTTAGAATTCTACAAGTTTTGGGTGTGTTTAAAGGTAGGGTCATAGATTGTTTTTGTCAACGTAATAATAATAATAATAATTATAATAATAATAATTATAATAATAATAATAATAACTATAGTTCTTATAATAAAGCGCATTTTACAATAACGTATCAATGTGCTTTACATTACGTAATGCTGATTTATTGTCAGAAATATCAAGAAAGATACAACTAGACTTATTTTGTTTGTAAATTACAAACAAAAGGTGTTCGGTGTGTTTTTATAATTTGGTTTTAACCCTTCCCCGGTCTGTTTGAAGCACTGTATACTCAGTACTTTTGCGAGTTTTGTAAACATCTAAAACAAATTAAAATAAAAACAATTAACCGGAGTAAAGGTCACAGGGGGTCAAACTTTGTGTAAGATTTTAAAAATACTACAGGGTCTTTCACATGGTCCAAAAATATTGTGTGTAGCATTTATGGTTCTTCAGATATGAATTTTCTTTTCCAATATTAAACATCATCCCCAAAACCTTTGCGGTTTCATTGACACACACGGTCTAAGTACATGGTTAGTTCAAACAGTTACTTGAGCGAGAATTTTTGAACGGGGGTACTATTTAAACTTGTTCATAATGTGTTTGTTTGTCATTTAATTGTACTTTTGATGTGTTTACACTTCTGGATTTTTCGTAATTATCAATCAAAAAATTAGGTCCCAACCTCAAGGTTTTGAAAAACTAAAAACACTTCTGCCGTTTACGGTGCGCTTCCATGTGACGTCATTTGTGGGAGTTAGCTTAAGACTAGGAGTTAGCTTCTAACGTAAACAACTAGGACACCGTTGTTTGTGGATGAGAATTCGATAGTTTGCAAACAAATTTAGTTAATTAACAAAGTTTCTTGTGTGCCGGGATAATTATGCCAGTATTCTGTGTGCCGTTGGTGGGTGTAGGGCTACGGGGAATATATCCGAATCATAGACAAATGGAGGCAATGATAGTTTGGGAAAATTGAATACAATTTTTATTCTCAACTTATACTTTAAAATCTTGACAAATTATTGGTTGTTCTGTAAAGGCATCTGTGTTCAATCTTAAAGAAAATGTACACCATCTGAACCGTTGGCAAACAACTGATGCTGTATAGTATTGTTAACAAGTCATGAAAATACATTTTTAAGTTTATTAGTTCAAGTTTGTGATTTTTTAACTGGAGAATGATATCATCAGCTAAACACTTGGAAATTTGGTTAAAAAGAGTAAACTTATTTTGTTCCCCCATATAATATTTGGTTCCCTCGCCGTGACGCATAAGACTTTACAATATAAGGCAAGTTCACCAGAGTTTGTCATGTACAGTGTAAAGTGAAACTTTTATGGTACACGAAATATACATGCACACGTTCTAGATGGAAAATACAGAGTACATGTACATGTTCATTTACATTACAAGCACGTTGCACACAAGTTATTATGGATTCAAAATCTGTTATTACGTATCCGCAATTCGTTATTACGTATTCAAAATCCGTTTACGGATCCGCAATCGGTTATTACGGATTCGCAATCCGTATAATAACCGATTCATAATCCATAATAACGGTTATGAGTTAGGGTTAGCAATCCGTTGTTGTGGATTCACAATCCGTTGTTACAGATTACGGTTAGTACAGATTCGCAATCCGTATAATAACGGATCCGCAATCCTTCATTAAGGATTATGGTTGTTACGGATTCACAATCTGTTAGTACGGATTCGCATGTAATCACCGTGTCTGAAGGGCAAACTCAGCGGGCCTAAAGAGCTTTTGGCAGGCATTGTCACGTCGATCAACGTGATGTGGGTCTCGGTGTTTGATGAGAAGCGAATCAATGTCGTTCTTTTTTGGTTTAGCTTTTTGTCAGTTATTTAAAGTCATACAAATCTCTAAAGCAGCTGGACATCTCAGTGAAACCTCCTCTTCTATTCCTTATTTTCCATTAAGCCACCAGACGGGCAAAACATAAATAAGTTCACACTGAACTTTGAATGAGTTTGAGATTGTATGTTCGCGACAACGTGTTGTTAATACGTACAAGAATATACAACGCATTGATGTTCAATGGACTTTCAAAATGTGCACACAACGTATGGCTGATGCCTTTTGCACAATGTGTGGCTATGTGTGCACGTCATCCTGGATTAGTAGTTAAGTGGATGCCACACTGTGCGCTAGGTATTGGCTGAGTATATGACTTTTTGAAAATGTTCAACTTCCGATTTTAACCGGAAGTCGGAGTCAAACGGGTTCACACTCGATGTATTTATTGTTTAGTATTCAATGCCCTTTCCGATAGATTGTACAAATCCAAAATGGGGTTCTCGAGTTATGATTTTTTGAAATAATAAATTTGAATTAATGTATTTCAATACCTGATGACGTCATCATGACGTAACTGAAGCGGTTTCATATTCTAATAGATATCTATTTATATGTGAATTTCAAGTTTATATGTGCTTGGGAAGTGTGCTTTTGTTAGCGGAAAAGCGACGGGGAGAAGAAGAAGAAGAAGTATTAAGAAAAAAAACCGGAACAAAAACAAGAGGTGTTCCGGGCGGATTGCCCGAACACCTAATAATAGTAATACTATAGTCAACAATTACGAAATCCACAAACTCGGGACATGACTGTTTAACCATTCTGCCTCCGAGCTCCATGGGCTAGTACTAGTAGTAGTCATCTGGTAGTAGTAGAGAAGCCCTCCCCGCTGGCCAGCTCCACAATTTGCACTCGGGATCTCATCACTATCTCATTCAGCCTACTACTGTTTATCAAACATTTCACTGTTAACTCATTTGTTCTGTTCTTAATTGAAACTTGAAAAGCTGACTTATGTTGGTTACTAGGTTACTTACCATAGCTGCCTTCGATGCTGGGGCTATTTTTGCTTTGTTTACCATATGCATTGATCAGTATGCTGAAAAGACAACCAACGCGCATTACGCGTAATTCATTAAATTTTTGGGCTATAGAAGTCTTAGGCCTGCGCTAAACGTCGCACTTTTGCCGTGTCGAACTCAAATGATTTTCGCACGGCAAAAGTGCGGTAATTAAAACGAATTGGTGACAAACGTCGAATTTAATAAAATAGTTTGCCGCACTTATAGGTAATTCAAAATGGCGACGCGGCAAAAAGGTGCTAAATAGTCATGTTTCATGATGTCAATTCGAGCTGTGACACTCAATATTAATGACAAAATCATAACATTGCTTCCCAACTTAAATGTTGTCATTATTATTACCATCGTTGGTGAGTGGCGTTCATCGTCTTTTTAAAGAGTGTCAAACAAAATCATTTAGTTTAATTTTGAAATCTACAGATTATGTTTGTTCCAGTCAGAAGTTGTTTCCTTTCCCATCCCGGAATACTCTCAGCTACGGTACTAACAAGGAGAATGTTCACATTATTCGAAAATAAAGATAAAACATTTTTCAAAAGTTTTGCGCATGCGTATTCCCAAAGGGCATAGCCCGACTGAGAATTCAATTTGACTCGACACGGCAAGAGCGCGACGTTTGTCACCACGTCGTGCAACTACCGTGTAGCACGGCAGAGCTTGCTACACGGCAGTGTCGAACTTAAATCAAAAACTTGCGCTAAACGTCGCTCTTTTGCTTTCTATATATTTGAGTTCGACACGGCAAAAATGCGACGTTTAGCGCAGGAACACACTCTTTTGGCGGTTGTTTGGTGCAACCCGCTAGCATGTCCCAAGTTCGGGCGGTCCAGTGAGTAAATGGTCGATCGATTTCGGGCTCTACGTAGACAGCGCGTCACTGGATGTAAACATACAGTACCATCAAAGTCTTCACGCTCTTTCGGCGGCTGTTTGGTACGACCCGCAGCGTGTGTAAAACCAAGGATACGAAGTGTTTCCAATCGCGGGCGGTTTCGGTGGTCCAGTGAGTAAATTGCCGAGCAGTTTCGGGCGGTACATCGACTAAAGCGTTAGGTTTACTACAGACAGCGCGTTACCGTAAGTCATACAGTAGATGACACATACAATTGCCCCTATATGAGTTACCGGTACATGAGTTAAAACAAAACTGGGGGGGGGGGGCACATTTGATATGGTGTCCCCCAGACCCCAACCTTCAAAAAGTGGGGAGGGGGGGACACAACGTGTCCCCCCGGTCCCCCCCCCCCCAGGATTGACGCCCCTGCTTTTATTGCAGAATCAATATCTCTTCGATCTTGGCGACTTCTACAAAGCATGGATGCGATAGTGGAGACAATTTCGCGTGATGTAGTTTTCTTATCGTGCACTCTGTATGGCAATGTTTAATGGAGTTTATTGCGTAACGCAGTAAACTGATTTAACACCGGGAAATATGCATATTCATGTCACAGTTGGGGCTAAGCAATTGTGATTGTCGAGGCACAATCAGACGTGTTTTCTTTGTTCCTTTCAACCAACCAATGCAGTGCATTTCGGGGTAAAGGGCGAGCGTCTTCCCGGGAAACGTCATTGAATATTCTGCCACCAAGGGTGCACCCCACTAAATCAACTCCCATAGCATTCAGTGCAAAAGGCTAAATATTCAAAAATACACGAAAAATACTTAAAAGTCTCACAGCTTTTTACAGTAAAGGGAAAATTATTAATTGACTCTTGAACTTTTATTTTCTGCTCAATTTAATATGGGGAGTCCCTGGTCCCGTCGAGTTATTCTCCCTCCAAATAAAAACACCCCTACACCGGTGTAATTTTCCAAACGTCCGAGCATCAATCTTGAAAAATGTCCCTACACCTCTCGGCAAATAGGACCATTTTTTCAGGGCCTATGTCATCCAAAATACCTCAAGTTGGAAGTCAACAACCCCCAGGTTACAATTGGGCAACATTTTTACACTCTACCCCTTTTATTGGGCTCTCAAATCTGTCTAATATAGGATATTTTGAGGGCCTACAAAATATTCATGAGCTCGACGCTCTGTTTTCTCCATATTTAGTGGGGTGCACCCCCAAGGAGTTCAGACAGATTGTGGTTTCGAAAAAATTCCCTCCCTCCCTCCCACCCAAGGGTTTAATGGAAGGGTCAGGTATAAACTGTATCATATACGGCGTACGTGTACAGTTTTTGAGTGACTAATAAGCCTACAACTTTAATTTACAGATTATTAATTAAAGCGGTAAGGTTTATGTGGTTTTTCCTGTAAGCTAATAATGCATGGAAGCCTGTGAGGAAAGTGGTAAATTAATTTATGTGAATTGCTATGTATAAATATTGTGGTAAAAATTATGTGATTGTTAATAAAGAAATAAATTAAATTGGAAACTTCAATAAGAAGTTAGGCCTGTACGGTACCTTCTTCGCAACTCGCTGGAAGTGGGAACCTCATCGACCCGGAATACCTCCAGTCAATGAGTGCAGGAACTTTCATAATAAATGTAAATGGTCTGGTACCTTCTTTAGCAAATCGCTGAGAAGTGGGAACCTTTGCGGATTGAATAACTATTCGCAAAGTGTATATAATTGGTATTGGAACAGTTATTTATATGTGAGTGGATAGCACTGGCTGGTAAATTTTTGAATAAATATAATTGCAATTTAACGAATGGAAATAAATAAATAAATAAAGGGAAATCCCTTATTATTAATTGTCGTTTTACCACTGGATTTGGAATTCGAAATAAAAGAACTTCGGGCAGAATTAACTGCAACAATAAATCCTTTTGTCTGTGTATTTTTCAGGTGGTAATCATAGTTAGCATGATTTAATAACCTGTTTACATGATTTAATTCAGTAATCCGTTTGCATGCTTTAGTAATCTGTTCGATCGCCTTTATAAATCGTTTGCAAAGTTAGTAATCCATTCAACGAATAACATTTTACTTAAATAAATGTTGTTTGTGAGGAAGTTCTTCATTCAACAAAATAATAATCTACCGCACGCTTAATTTCGATTGCCACTTGAATCTGTCCACACGGTATAGCATTTTGTTTGACTTTAACTATAATACTAATAGACGTTCGGACAAATAAACTAAGTCCACGGGGGCATTGTATGCAGGCAATCAAAACTGAGGTGATTTAAATGCTTCAATATCGCGAAAGGTTGACACTTTTGGTAATTCGTTACCCAAATGGAAAATCATGATGAAGGAGTTTTCGAACGGCTAATTATTAAACCTCGTGAACGGGTGGTGATTTCGTTCAATGGATTACTAAACCATGTGAATGACTTATCAATCCGCTTGAATACTTTACGTAAAACCGTGCAAATAAGTTATTAATATGTTCGAAGTGATAAACTGTGAAAATGGAATTGTAATTAATTCAATCGACTAAACTAAACCATGCAAATAGATTCAATACCTCTTAGTCTTAGCAGCATTAAATCGGTTTTTTTTGGTAGTTCACTCAATTAAAAGGAATTACGGAGCCCCTGAAGGGACAAAATGATTAAAAAGAAAATATGCACAAAGAAATAATTTGTGTTCTTCATTTCATGCGCTTGAAATGTTTTCGAGTTCACGAAATCATTTCATGCACTCGAAAGGATATTTTGTGCACTCAAAAACTAATCATTTTGTGCGCTCTAAACCAAATTTTGTGTGCTCGAAAAGATTTCATGGGCCTAAAAAGATTTCTACAGGACGAAATGATCTTGATTGCACAAAATGAATTCCAGCGCACGAACAGTTGTTTCGAGTAAACGAAATAGATTATTTTGAGTCTACAACATGATTCCGAGCTCAAAAATTCCCTATTCTGTATTGAGTGCACGAAACAAATTATTTTAAATGCTCGAAATGATTTAACGCACACTAAAATGACCTTTTTCGAGTGCATAAAAACGATTTCGAGTGCACGAAATGAAGCACTTCAATTATTCATGTGTTTATTGATTTGTTATCATGTCCCTTTAGGGGCTCCGTAAGGAACAGTATATCAATAAGTGGATACGATGCTAGTAAGCGAACGGTGTTGTTATAGTTTTAAAGGAAAGAAACACAAATACCTTCTGTCAAAAGGCGGAGTTTTTGTATAATGTATAGAAAAACGTTTTAAAAGTTTTCAAACTAGCATAGACATACCAAAACAGCTTGTGAATCAAACGTTTTAGTTGTAATTGTCATAAATATTTCTGGTCTATGATGTAAATGTTGGTCTATATGCAATTGTTTTAAAATCATAATTGTCACTTTTAAGTCTGTGTGTTTCACAAATTATGTCTCTTTCATAGTTTAACGAGGCTATACAAAGAAAAGTATAACACTACCCAACTTTGGGAATACATACCGAAAAGTGGAATGTTGGACATTTAATTAAATTATTAAATTGAGCCGTGTGAAGAAGAAAAAACCAGTAGCATTGTTATTGCTAAGCTGATCTGTGGCTATCGGGTGAATAATGATTTGCAGTTACATACAAGAGTGGCACTTTGGACAGCCGTCAACGGCTCTGTACCAGGTCTCCACAGAATCTTAATGACATAAATGAGGCTGCAATGGTTTCCCTCGACACCATTCCGTTCAAGGGAATATGTTAAGTTTGAAGGTCACGACAAGATTCTGGACGTTCGGTTAGACAGAATAGAAAGCTAGGGCAGCACAAAAACAGCCAAACACGGGAGGGAACAGGCCCGTTTTGCAGTATTTTTGACTGCGTGAGGGCGTGTGTGAAGCAAATGTACGCAATGCAAAACAAGTAAAACGAACTGGCTTTTTCCATGTTTGTTATTACTATGATTATTTATTCAGCCATTGATACAAGGAAGCAACATACAGGCAGTCAAAATAAGATAAAACTATAATTGCGGTGCAATAAAATTAGCGGTTAAAAGCGCCCTCATGCGGTCAAAAGGGACAATTTCATAAAGCCTGGAAGCAGACAATTTCTGCTTACCGAGCAACGCTCAGCAAAGTTACTGTTTAACACTCAATGATGCTATCGGACTGCAGTTCACTGTCCGGTTTTATTTTAAAAATCAGTACTCCGCCATTTTTAATTTTTTTTATCTAAAAAATTCAGCATTCCCCATCTACACCTAGCCAAATAGCATGGTAGTCTTGTTACAACCCGGGGTCTTTTTCACACACAAAAAATCCATAAATGACCAGCTCTCCCGGAATTCCCAGGAAATTGCACAGCAGTTGCTTGACCTTGGTGTCAATAGCCACTACTGGGTGAAATGAACCATATGGTTTCCAGATGTTTTTTGTATACTTGTACAATGGCTGTAAGCAGTGACCTGGTTGTTTATTTGGATGAATTGAGTAGGGTCCATATCTAATGGTTTGGGCCATTTGAAATTGATTGGGTTCTCCACAAAAAAATAATTACACGCAAAATACAAACGGACTGCAGCCTACTGACCAATGGCCTCACCATGTGATTTGTTTTCGATGATGTCACGCAGGGTTGATAAACATTGTTTACCGTCAAACAAAGCAAAACAAAGCACGCCACCTTGCCAGCGGTTCTTGTAAGCAGATGAGTGACGCAACAATGTAAATCCACTGTGGACGCACACACGCTATTACTAACTTCTTTACAATTGTTTTTCTGTTACAGTTAGCTCAACAATTTGCTTACTAGTAAACAGCTTTATAAAATTGTAACCCAGGTTAAAGTAATAATATTGTTTAAGTTTTGTAATGAGCAATCCTCAATCTAGATCAGGGGTACAGTAGTGGACAAATGGAGCCAGGACTAATAAAAGTAAAGGAGAATGCATCAAAGAACATTAGTAAGAATGATTGAAAAAACAAATGTTCCTGGATTTACACATAACTTACATGGTATAAAGATTATCAAGTTGAATGCTATAGGTTCTGAGAAGTGAGAAAGATTATCAAGTTGAATGCTATAGGTTCTGAGAAGTGAGTAAAACAATTAATTTTGATCTCACAAGACCGAAATCTGATGTTTGATAAAAGTTATTTTGGGGTTTATTTCACGATACAATTTATTCATGTATTTTGTCAATGCTTTTAATGTATTTAACTGTATTTTTCTTACAGACAACAACGAAGTTTTTATTTTTACAGAGAAGAGAATTATTTTAATAAATGTTGTTCGTATTTAGTGCAAATCCCCACCCCCAAAAAGTAACTATTTTCAAAGATGCACATGTGGCATTCCACGCCCATTCAGTGTCGCCTAGATAGTTGATTGGCTTGAAGGTGGCCGAATTGCCATGGTCACTACCTCTTGGTTGGTTAAAGCAATCAGCACGAAATGCAGCTCCACCCCTTTCTACATTTACATTGCTACCCTTCAAGATCCAATTTCATAGAGCTGCTTAAGCAGAAAATATTGCTCAACAATTACCTGCTTACCAGATAAGCAGGATACCGGTCACAAATGGTACACGTGACATTGGCTGTTTAGATTATTCTGGTAAGCATAGGTTTGTCGTGCTAAGTATATTTGTTTTGCTTACTCTATGAAATTGGGCCCAGCTTATTCTTTGACGAGCAGCGAGTGAATAAACATCTTAAAGATTTTTCCAATGCAACCATAAACTTATGTCTTCATCATTTTGCTCATTTCAACAAAGTTGAACATTGTATGGCCTGATTTTCTCCAAAAAAATTAGTTTTTTAATATTTTTTTCTTAGAACGAATTTTGACAGATGATGCTGTTTCAAAATAACAAAAAAACATACTATACACAAACTTTCGCATATAACGCTGACAATGCTAAAAATACAAACACAATTGTTTGTACATGGATGATGGAAGTGAGACAGGATCTTGACAATAATTCATTTTCAATTTTTAATTAACTTAACCACTAACCATTGGCAGATCTGTTTTCGTGCAATACCTTAAATGAAAGCGTGCAACTTTTTTGAATCAATGCAAATAGCTATTTTAATGTTTAAATCTCAATTTTAAACTCAAGTTTGAAATTCGTAAAAATGTTGGGAATAAGTTCATGAAATTCTATGGTAACCTTCATGCAGAATTATTCAAATGGATCAATATTTAAATATATTGACGAAAGCACGCCATAATCACCATAATCACAATAAACTGTGCAAGTCTCGGGCGTATTTGAACATTGGACCCGATAGTGCGCGAGTTTGTCTTCACGCGTCAAAGCGATGTACGTGGGACCAAAGCGGTCCAAAAATGTTCCATTACGCGAGAGACTTGCATGGTCTATTACATGACTGTTTCATTAAATAAAGAGAGTCTAAAAAATCTACATAAAATACTTACATGTACAAAGTCTGTCAATATCTATATCTATGAGGCATATATCCTTCCAAAATGCAAATCCAGACATCACGTTGAATGCTTCACTAGATTTTCCTAGTTGTTTGTCAGTGTGGTCAGTGATTAAGGATGGGAATGGGACCTTGGAGCATGACTAAAACTGCTCACAGTTCAAAGTAGAAACAACGCTCAATCACTTTCAAATCGGCGTAACCGTCCTCGAGACGGGTGACGCTGTTGAGTTGACATTTCTTCTCTTTCTCACTGCTCTGCCAAACATTAAGATGATCTGATGTACACGCCCAGCCACAAGCAACCACACCCTCTACTGCCAGGTTGTCGATGACGTGATTGAGGGGGCAGTATTGAGAGACACGCCCATCGGGACCTAGCAGGGTGTGGTACATGGCATCAGGGACCGGCATCTCACATGCAACGAATTTATGGTTGCCACTCTTACAATTTACGCTATCAGACCAAACCCCACCGTTCTTTACATCAGTAATACGGGCACAGTTCAACCCTGTGTTGTTGTGTGGATTGTTTTTATACCAGTTGGTAAATTTTGCAGGCTGACCTCCACACAGCCAAACTCCTTCTTGAGCAGCATCTGTGCAGCCGATCCACAGAGCGTCATTTCCTTTCACTGCCCACTCGAAGATGAATTGGTTTTCTTCTCTTGAATCAGGCACTATGAGGTTCCTCCCTGGTCGCTTGCATGTCGCCTCGGCTTGCATCCAGTTCATCTTCTGAGGGAGTAAGATGTAGCAAGACTGACGCCATTTTACCCAGCCAGTTGGACAAGAGGAGAGGACGATAACAATGCGTTGAATTGTCATCAATATCAAGAGATGAAACAGAATGGTATTCATGCTTTGAAGAAACGTTGTTATCATACGTCACAGTAACTCTGGTTTAATGTAAACATAAACTGACACATCAAGTCTTTCACTTATAAGGTATGTGGATTAAACATGCGAGAAACAACGAGTACAACACGAGGCTACAGCAGGTAGTTTGTATTCTCCGTCGTCACGTTTACCGAGTTCAATTGCTACAGCTGAGTTTTAATTTGTTGGTATTGTTTAAAAGTGAAGGGACTCAAAATTAACCAACAATAGCCATTCGGTTGCGATGCCAACGGGAAAAGCAAAACCGGTGACAAATTATTCTTTCCAGTCTTAATTTGTTGGTATTGTTAAAAAGTGAAGTGACTCAAATTTAACAAACAATAGCCAAAAGGTTGCGATGCCAACGGGATAAACAAAACCAGTGATCTTATATAATCAGACTTATGAGGCGCAAAGATTGTTTCCAAAAATAATAATATGAATAATTTATTCACTTTCTA
Organism: Plazaster borealis; assembly: GCA_021014325.1. Lineage (NCBI taxonomy): Eukaryota > Metazoa > Echinodermata > Asteroidea > Forcipulatida > Labidiasteridae > Plazaster > Plazaster borealis. Next base: position 3,678,338 of record CM037475.1, on the reverse strand, counting down.
CCGAGAGTACAATTATTTATTTATTTTAACCAGCAAGGTGGACAAGAGGAGAGGACGATTGTTCATCTAGAGAAGATGGTATTCAGGATTTATTATTTATTAAAATAATAATTTATTGCATTTATACTGCGCTCTCTCTTGTACCACCCTGTAAAAAAATCACACAAGAAGAATACAGTGTACGCACAAGTTACATGCAGTGTAATAAAATGCACACAGATAAACGATAACAAACTAGAAAAGATTAAAAACACATTACATATTAACAAAAGCTTCTCTAAAAAGGAAAGTTTTGAGTTGGATTTTGAACAGACTTCGTGAGTGCAAAATACTAAGTGTCAGATGGCAAATTATTCCATAAAACAGATGCAGCTGAACAAAAAAGCACGGTCTCCTAAAGGTAGGCAACATCTTGCTATTTGAATATTTCAACAAACTTCACCTGTTGACCTGAGGTTGTGACCATGTTCTGACAGTAATTAATTCACTTAAAGCCAGGGTGTACTTTTGGTTATTACTCCACAATTTCGCTAAGTTGTGATGAAAACTCTGACTAGTTCGGATACCTTTTAAAAACTTTGCAATGGGAATACAAATTCATTGTTTAATGCCTTCTAATATCAACACATGTTTTTAGTATGTGTAAATAGATAGTTCCCGATCGACGCCATCTTTACAGACAACTTGGGTTCTGGCTTTGTGCTGCATCAAGCGTTGTAATTTTTCTACGCAGCCAAGTGGTTTGTTGCCAATCATGCAAGGAATTTGATAAAACTCCGAAGTGCCGCAAATGGTGTTTACGCGTAAGTCCGTAGTTGTGCATTCAACAACTGATATATTATTTCTCGTTAAGATGGCCGACTTTATACTTGGTGAAGACAATTTGGAACTTTGTATACCCTATTATTTGTGTTTGTATACCCATACACAGATGTATGCTCATTTCAACAGAGTTGAAAATTGTTTGGCCCGAATTTCTCCCGAATTTGACAGATGATACTGTTTCAAAATAACGAAAAACATACTATACACAAAGTTTCGCATAAAACGCTGACAATGCTGAGATAAAAACCACAATTGTTTGTACATGGATGATGGATGTGAGATAATTCATTTTTAGTTTTGAATTAACTATACCACTTATCATCGGTAGATCTGTTTTCGTGCACTACCTTAAACGAAAGCTTGCAACTTTTTTGAATCAATGCAAATAGCTATTTTAATGTGTAAATCTCAATTTTGGGGTCCAATCAGCCAAAAAATTGACCTAGCATCTTTAATCCATTCCCCAGGGCTGATTTTACATACACTAACAGTATAGGCTACAAACCCTGCAAAGATTACAATTATTTTTTATTTTATCCACATCAAAATAGACAAGAGGAGAGGACGATTGTTAATGTAGAGAAGATGGTATTCAGGATTTATTAATAATAATAAAAACGATTTGTTGTGCTCTCTCCAAGACCAGCCTGGTAAAAAGAAATCACACGTGTACGTACAAGTTACATGCAGTGGAATAAAAGCACACAGATAAACGTTAACAACATGAAAAAAGAACATATTAAAAACACATACACATCACCAAAAGCTTCTTTAAAAAGGAAAGTTTTGAGGTGGGTTTTGAACAGACTTAGTGAGTGTTATTTACAAATGTCATCATGGCAAATTATTCCATAAAACAAATACAGCTGAATAAAAAGCACGGTCGAGACTACAAAACATATTCACAAACATATTCACAAACCTCTATTAATCCGACGGTCGAAACTAGAAAACATTTTTGCAAACCTCCGTTATCCGACGGTCGAGACCGACGTAGAGTTAAATTAAATATGAAACAACTGATCTACCTTTACGAAGCTCGCATTGAATTCCTGTCCAAATTTTACTACATCTGCTTATAACTAATTCGCTGCACTGTTTATATGATTAGTATTAATGCAGGCATGTTAGATCAAGTGATTATAACAGTACAATGATAACTTCACCTTATAATGGGCGTAATTCTGGGGGGGGGGGGGTGATAGGAAAATAATTTGTCTTATCTACTGATACTCAAGTAATAATCACATCATACACATTCTCATGGCGATAGCGAAGCACGCATGGAGACACACGTGGCCGCAGTTTATTGTGTACAAAAATACCATTAAACGTCATCGTTTCTTGATCATAGAAAGTACACAAATACTGTTCCATGAAAAACCTGTATAAATTTACATGAATGTCATCCATCGGTTAATCATCTCATTATTCTTGAATGTTTCTCCGCAAAGAATGTTTCTCTTCTTATCATAATTACAAGATCAATTCTCAATAATATACTATTGCTGTAGGAGGCTTTATAATTCAATTATGCTTTAATGCATCTTTTCCACCTTACAATGGCTTAAAATTGAAGCCCTATAGATAGGGCTTCAAGGTGTATCGTCAACGCTGAGGCTGAATCATGAATATTCACCCTGCTAATGACTCACGATAAAGGCACCGTATTCAACGACCGTCTAGACTTGGTTCCAAGTCTGTGTTCGTGGTTTTTAGTCGTCCTGATAGCCGATACATTATTGGCTGAAACAGCGCCCTCTTGTGGATAAACCTCCGTCTTGAACCTACAATCGCAGACTTGGGAGCATTGTTCGTCGGTTTGTACACACCCTATGGCGAATTAGTCCAAAAGTGGACGGAACACTCTAATTGGTCAGAATCTCCGAGGCCCTTAATAAAATGCACATTCAAACTTAACCGTTTATACCACGGGATAATAGCAGGAAATACAACATTGATGCACGTGTAACTAATCTGTCTCTGCTCGGTGATTCACAGTTTGGAAACACAAAAAAACAAAGTGCTCAAATGTTGCACATTAATGTGTAATTCAAGGACAAAATGTCACATTTTCCAACATAAAGAAAAACATAAGAAAAACAGCGCCCTCAAGTGGCCAACAAAAAATAGGCTTTCTCCAGCTAGGTACAGTTTGACCCCCAAAAAATTAATATTATAATGTGGAACCCTTTATAATTTTAAAGATAATGTATGTTAACAACATTTCTAAAAGTTTGTATGCATCACTATTGGAATACTATTTTTTAACTGTACTTGGTGTTTATATTTGTGGTAGGGAATAGGCTTTAGGCCAGTTGGTCCATTGTTGAATTGTTGAATCTCTACACTATTTCCAGGCAATTAACAATTCAGGTATAACAAATGATACATGTGTAAATAACCTGACTGGGTGGGGGGGGGGGGGGGTCAGTGCTGGCAAATAAATAAGCACACCATTTCATGTCGATTGTAAACTAACTGGAGTTTCTTATACACTTTTAACCCAAAAAGTATGTCAAAACAACCCTGAGAAAAAGTGACAAACTCAGATATTTCCTTCTTTGAATTTATTGACTGTCAAATTCAACTTGCATAATCAAAAATATAAATGCAGAATTAATTAAATTGTTTTGTACTTGAATTTTCCTCTCCCTCGAAATCATTTATTTAGAGGAAGTATGTCCTACAAATGTTGTTATCATCTGTACAAAAAAAACCATTCCTTTGTGCATTCAATTTTGTTCACACCACAGCTCTGTAAGAGTTTAAAAACAGTCCCCTGTATGGATAACACATTCATAACTTACAAAAAGAAACATAATATCATGTCGAAATTGCCATGATTTATGTGCATTAAGACAAAGGAATGCTCATTTAACAAATGTTAACCTTTCATTTGAACAATACAAATTGTTTGTATTGATTATTTACGAAGTGTGATAAGATTAAGAATTGAAATGTAAATGCAACATTATTGTTCCTTTTCAATATTTGCAATTTTGAAAAAATACATATAGATGCTCTATAGTGGTTGTGAAAAAAAAATGAAAAAAGTTCAAATAAGTACTTAAAATAGTGATGTGCTGGGAACGTATAGATCGGTGATGGAGAATGATCTCAGATTAGATTACCAATTTCTAGTCAGTCAACTAAGCCCAATTTTATAAAACCTGTATGTAGCAGAATTGTTGCTTTCTGGACTGTTGTCATTTCATTAAAAAAAGCTAACCATAGTAATACTGAAAGGTTTGCACATTATTCATAGTAATGGGCGATTTGGGCAATAAAAAGCGTTTGAGAGCGTTCGTTAATGATGGTCAGAAAGATGTTTTACAGGTAGAATATACATGTAATAGTTGTGTTACGATCCAAAAATCTCCAAACTATCCGTGAATATAAATCACTCAAAAAGCCTGAATTTTCTCAGATGCAACAAAGAAATCAAACAAGGTGACACTGATGTAAAGAACACAGAATCAAAGTGATTCAACGATGAAGCGATCAGCCACTTCAAATATCGATTGGGCTTAACAAACGTACAATGATTGAGTAAAACAAGTGTACATTAAAAATAGATCTTATACAAAATAAGTAATGTTACGGGCTAATACGTCAACAGGGATGAAATACAGGCGAGGATCACGGCAACAGAAGATACAGCGAGGATCACATACACTGGCTCTTAAACGATCAACTCCAGGGGCGGTAAAACAGTTCTTTGCCGATGTGACTATGAGCTATCACGGGGTGAACTCACCGACAAATGTCCAGAAGAAGACGAAGCAACATCGGGTACACAATCTGACACCCGCCACAAAGTATGGGGAAGAAGACCCCAAAATACCGAACTGTATAGATTAAGTTCGAAAATGTCCTTTCCGGATTTAAATTAAGCTCTTTAACTGCACTCGGTCAAAAGCGAACTCTACCAAAAGCTACTCCAACGAGTTGAAAAACAATCATAGAACTCGACGCTTCCACCAGTCTTGAGTATTTGTGTCCCGTCGGAAATTTATCCGCAGCCCGTGTATAAAGGATTTGTGATGTTTTCTGGAAATCACTAGAAACTAACGTCAAACTTCCATAGCCCAGAACCTTCTAGATCATTCATAACCAGAGCCGTATATTGAGAGAGTTGCGACATGGAGGGACCAGCTTTCTCCGGTCACGTAGTTGCTGGACGCCATTTTGTTCCAAATGCAGCACAACCCAATGGGCAGACTAGTCTGGCACCCTGTATTCGCCAATGCATTTTTTTGTAGACAAAATGGCTTCTAATCGCAAGTTGTCGCAACTCTCTCTATACACAGCTCTGTTCATAACGGATTAGCACCGCCCACTAGGGTCAACGGACTTACACACGGAGAATGAGTGACAGCGTGCGTTGTACACACGTAATTACATGTACATGTATTAGGGTCTCATAACAACTTCGTTATTATACTTTGCTAGTTTCATTTAATTTGTTACTTTCTTTGTACTTTATAAAATTGCTATATCATAATTATCATTTTATGAGTATGGAAATAAATGTGACCTGAATTTAAAAGAATGTTTCGCTCAAGTAGCTGTTTTAAAAAGGTATTTGAGAAAACGGTGAATGTCATGCCCCATTGCACTCCATAAAGAACCTTGTTGTGTAGTTAAGTCGGGACTGCACATACATCAAATCAACACAAATGCCATTCAGCTTTACTTCTGCGGCTTTGTTATTAGTGACCTTTACCAACACTATACAATAACAATCCATTTGCGCTGAAGGTTTGGATTATGTCCGGTGCGCTGACTTGTTTTACTTCGCACTCACATTCAATACTGGAACTCTCCAGACTGAATACTATTGCTGTATTATATGATTTCGGGCAAGCTTGTGCTCTAAGTGACATGAGAGAAGTCCAGCAACCATACATCATTAACAGCGGCAAGAATGGCATAAAGGTAGCAAGCTGCGGTTGCTATGAGCAGGCTAGTCCTGAATCATGTGACACTGAAACAGTATTCAGTCTGGAGATTTTAAATGTTGAATGAGAACACTTGATGAAATAAGTTGATGCACTAGATGTTATTCAAACTAGTGCAAATACATGGCCAGATGAAGGGCCAATTTCATGGAGCTGCTAAGTCTTCCTGGATATGATAAAAACAGGATTACCGACAAAATTTCCATGTGATGTGTAATGCTTATGACTGCGTTTAGACGATGTTTGCTTAGAATAAAAATCACATGGCAAGACTCTTTGGTGCTAAGTAAAAACTAAGCATATTTTTGTACTTAGCAGCTCCATGAAATTGGTTCAAGACTGAGAGAGTTGTGTTACAAATGTGACAGATTTTTAACTTTTTCAAATGTTGTTGATTCACAGAATGTGTGGGTACCTTATCTGAGGTGATCGCATTTCGAGAAACGATTTCAAAGATACGGTGATAAATTTCAAACTTTGTAATTACAACCTTGGTTTCTTTCCCTTAGATGTCAGATAAATGCCCTGTCTTCCATAGGCCTTCCCACTGTCTCTTTTTTATAGCACTACTTATACATATTATGATAAAACGTTTTCGTGCCAAAGTGTCACCTCTAGAGAAACACCAGTCCTGCAAGATTTCATGAAATTTTCCAAAACAGGGCAATACTGAAATACCACTTTGCTACAGTTAATACAGCGTGTCCCTAAAAATGGTGCAAGTAAATACCGTCCATTTTAAGCATCAAGTGTCGACTGTTGGTGTTTAAAAATTACATGTTTTTAAAGATGACACTCGTGGCTTTAAGATGTTTTTCATGTCATCTGATTTGCTTTTGGTGGTCCAGAAATATGCCCCAGTAAACAAAAGCACTCAAAAATGAGTTTGTTACTTATCAGCGTGTTACACATGAATTGTGGGATATCACATGGGTTTATTGATGTCAAATGTAAAAGGCTCACCATATTATTATTGAAAGATGAGAGAATACATGTCTCAACCCTTGAGGTCGCTATTTATACAATGAAAATGGCAATGTGCATAAGATAATTGGAGGCATATCTTACATTTCCTCCCCACTAAATTAGAGAGTTCAGAGTTCAAGTTATTTATGCACATAATTTGTCATAATGAAAATCCTGTATGAATGAAGGCATGTTTAATTTTCCCCTTTAGATATTGAAACAAACAAGTAAAGAGTAAATTGCCTGCTTTTGTTTAACAACAAATCTTTTTTTTTGAATTTAGCGACTTTCCAAAAACACTAATTCTACGGAACAAAAGATTTGTTGTTAAACAAAAGCAGGCAATTTACTCTTTGCTTGTTTGTTAACCTGCAGTTTGTTTCAATACCTAAAGGAGAAAGTTAAACATGCCTTCATTCGTACAGGATTTTCATTATGACAAATTATGTGCATAAATAACTTGGAGGCATATCTTACAGGAATGATAAAAAAAATGTTCTCAAGAGTTGCAACTGTTTTCCATTCAAAGTTTATAGACTAGTCCTCTCCTCTCAACGTGTTGTCCTCCAGCAGAAATAAACGTGGCTGCTCGTGTTCTTATAGCCGCAACAACACTTCCTGGTACTCTGCTCAGTCTCAGTTCCAGGACTTCATTTCTGATTCTTTTCTCGAGTTCTTAGAAAACCTTTGCAACGCTTGTGGAAAAAAAGAACATTGACCTACAATTAATCTCCCAGTGCTGTATTCAAAGAGTGAAAACCAATCCATTTTAAAGAATATTGTATTGCAATTGTACTCCCTTAAAAAGGGAATACAAATTATGTTATCTTTGACTTATTTTAATTGTATTTTTTATTTTTTATTAAACGTGCAATACTTTTTTCAAGATTTTATGGACATTGTTTTTTAATCTTAAAAAAGGAAAACAAAATGTTATGAATCATATTAGGATTTGGAGATAACATCACCGATGATTAAAATGTTTTAACTAGAATAATAATTGCATTGCAAAGTGTTGTCTCCCTTACGACGGGTAGTGTTTCATGTGGAAAATGCTGAGTGCCTTTCAAACCCACCTCCATGTGACGTTGTAAAGAACAGAGATGCGTCTGCACCATGTGAAAACAAGTTGTTTGTATTTCTACTCGTGTGTTTTCAACGGGCCTACTTTTAACAATGTGATGGTATTACCATGAAACGCTTCGTTACATCCGCACACTTTGTAGTTTCACTTTCAATAACAAGGATACTGCCAAGAAAGGGAACAGTTTGGGGAGAACCCCGGTATATGAACGAGATCAATTTTCCAGGAAATCCGGGTTGGGGTAGTCAACCATTTTATTGGCACGTTCTCATTTTATAAGCTAGTGTCACTAAAACCTGACCGTTTGTTAGTGCTCCGCAATCTTCGCTGCAATCAGACCCATACGGTTTGAATCATAGCAGATACCGCACAGTCGATGCTCTTGGGTTGTGGTTGCGCTAACAGGCCTTCAAGAATAAACAACCTAAAAGGTTGGAGTATTATATGATCCAAAACATGCCGGTATTGAAGAGAAGCCTCCGAAATGTCCGCAGTGGGCGCAGCTCCGCGGCCATGCTCGAACACCTGCCGTCAAAGGTGGCCGACTTACTGCAGTCGGGCAAGGGCTCGGCAAAGTTGACCAAAGTCGACACCCCGGACGGGGTAAAGGAGGTGGACTTAGCCGGCTGGCTGTGGGAGAACTGTCAGGCGCAGGCCCAGGAGGCACTCCACACCGCCTTCATCCAGGGCATCAAGAGTGGTCTCCTGGATCCCACCGACTACGGTAAGTTATTTTATTGGGTGATATATTGGTACAATTCGGCATGTTTTAAAGCTTCTATGTCCTTGCTTTTTTCAAATTAAAATCTTAAATTGTTAATATTAGATAAGTTATGAGCTTTCATAAAGACATCAACAATGGCAAACCGAGCACCGACGATAAGTTACTAGTTTAATAAATTTTAAATTTTAAATTAGGAGCAGGACGCTCTGATGTCTGTCAATCCTTTCGCGTAATACATCATTATTATCTTTTAGAAGGCCATTTCACCAAATAAAGTGCAGTGTCTTTTTTTCGTCCAAAAAAAGTTTTCTTCCGTTATTCGCCGTTTGTACATGCAGGAACCCATCAACTGAAAATTATATTCAGGGTTGACGCTTTGCATAACCTGCAACCATGAAACTGTTGAAACTTCGAAGAAATAAACCTTGTATGGAGCGATTTAATATGGCAATTTACCCTGCAGTAAGAGTAGCTCACTATTTTGTTGTGCAGGTTTTTGCTAAAATATTAATAATTCGCGCAATGAATGTTAAAAAAATTCCGTCTTTTGGGTCACCCCCCATCACACCTTCACCAAAAAACACCGCAGAAGCTCATTTTGATAGGGCCAATAGTTTGCCATGAGCACCTCAGTACAGAGTCTGCACTGAGCTCTTTTCCTATTGTGGCGGGCACAGACCGTTATCCAGTCTATGATTATTAACTCGGACCCTTTCCTTTGCTAGCTAAGTTAAAGTCACTAAGCGGACTTAAAAGGCTGAGTGACGAGATTCGTTTGGGAGGAAGTATACCGCCCGATTATAAAAGATTGTACACCTCTCTGTCAGAGTACACACAGTTCCCTAAAATAATCATACATATAGGACACAGTTTAACAATGACCTTGACCTCAAACGTAATTTATTGACATTCACCTTCAACTCCAGAAGTTGGGCAAAATAACCTAGCCTGTAAGCACTTAGAATGTGAGACCCCAAATTATCTACAAGTTATGTAAACAACTACCTAGCAACACTCAATACCAGTGAAAGGCAACACATACACAGAGCACCACGCCGCGGTTGCACGCCTATGCCTTGGGCCTTGAGCACACAGCTCGGTCCCGGCAACAACACACGACCCGCTCCGCTACACAGTCCTACCAGAATCCAGTGGTTGTCTGCCTCGCACACAGCGACGGCAACCATTGGGTCGTTGCACTTAACCCAGTTCAACTACACCGCAGTACAGCTAGCTCCGGCTGATCGTCATGTGTATTTATCACGACGATCGCCAGCCTTCGCTGCCTAAAATGCACAAATACTGCCGGAATTCACACAGAAAACAACACACTCACGTCTCTGTTCTAAATCTTTTTCTCCATGTTATGTTTGTTACTCGGGTTCATGAGATTAGAGAATAGTAATTGGAACGGACTCACCAGTGTCAACTGTCATGCGGGTCGCCATGTTTGCACATGCTTTATTACCAACGTGCATCAACTACACGTTCACATATGATGAACAGGTTATGACATGTACTTCGTGCATATTACAACATCTCCCCTTTTTCTAGAAAGGAATCAAAACTGGTTATACAATATAAATGAAGCACAGTCCGGAGTAAATATTGAGTTTGATAAAATAATCAATATTGTAGCGAATAATTCTTTCTGATGTATTAGAGTTCAGTTCAATGTTCAATGTAATCTGGAACTGGAGTTGTCCGCAACACACAAGAATCAATCGGAATGTCAAAGTTCAGCAAATTTGTAAAATCACGCAGATCAAAAACTTGAACAATAAAACTTGGATCTGATTACTGGTGTTCATTTGTTTTGATTATAGTTTCATTTGAATACTAGTTTGGTGATCTACTATCAAAAAAGTGCATGTATGCTAGAGTCTAGTTTCTTGAAATGATGTAGTCTTGGTGCCATACAGGTGCCTTCGATACACGAGTAGGTCGGGTCTCTAATGGAATGGGATCCTTGGGTTCGTCTGATGGAATCTGGACCTCAAGGACTGGATCGGGTTTACATGTAGGAAGTAGAATGATATGTCGTCTGTTCCTGCGATATTCTGTTCCGTTGACAGTAACGATGTAAGAACGGGGAGTATCAGATTTGCGGATAACAGCACCTTCTGGACTCAACTTCCCTTTGGTTCTGATCTTCACCTTATCACCCGGATGCAGGTCATCAAGCTTTCTCACACCATGTTTGTTGTTAAAGGTGTTCGCGCTCTTTGACTTATTCGCACTGTCCGTGACTTTCAGCTTCTGGTGGGCAACCTTCTTTGGACGGAGATTACCAGGTAGAGTTGGAAGGGATGTGCGAATCTCTCTTCCCATCATTAGGCTAGCGGGGCTTTCTCCAAGGCTTGGTAGAGGGGTTGAGCGATATGTCATGAGTGCTCGAACAGGATCTTCCTGACGTAAGATCATCTTGGAAATATGTACAGCCTTTTCCGCCTGTCCATTCGACTGTGGGTAATGCGGACTTGAAGTGATGTGTTTGAAGTTGTATTCACTCGCGAACTGGTTGAATTCCCCAAGGAACTGTGGGCCATTATCCGTCACTACAACTTCCGGGATTCCAAATCGAGCAAACGTTGCTTTCATGAAGTTAATCACAGATGTGGCTGTTGTTTTGTGAAGATAGTGCATCTCTATCCATCTCGAATAGTAGTCTACTATCACTAAGTACATCTTTCCCTTCACTTCTGCAAGGTCGCAGGCAATCCGCTGCCAAGGTCGCTGAGGGAGTGGTGTAGAAATCAATGGTTCAGCTCGCTGTGTAGGTTGCATGTCTCTGCAGTGTTGGCACAACTGAACAAACTGGGCAATGTCCACACTCATACCAGGCCACCACACAGCTTGATTAGCACGCAAGCGGCTTTTTGAGATGCCTTGATGTCCCTCGTGGATTTTCTGCAGCATCTCTTGTCGCATACTTTGGGGTATCAAGATGCGATTCCCATAGGTGATGATACCATCAACTAGACTGAGCTTGTCCTGGTCTTCCCAGTATCGTTTCAGCTCAGGTTCGATGTCTTTCACATACTTTGGCCAACCAGCTTTCACGTATGCAGTCACTGCAGTCAGAGTAGCATCTTGACTGGTTGCTGAGGCTATTTCTGCTAGCTTAGCATCAGACGCTTGCCAGTGGGTAGTAATCATACAAACATGAGCTTCAATCTCGCTTTCAAGATCATCCGGGATTTCCAAGGATTTTCCTCTCTGAAGCGGAGCTCGGGACAGCGCGTCAGCTATTACCAGGGACTTGCCAGGTACATACTCTGCAAAACAATGGTATTTCATGAGCCTCATTAGCAAACGCTGACATCGTAGGGGTGCATCACACAAATCTTTGTTATTGATAAGCGGCACAAGTGGCTTGTGATCTGTCTGGATCAGTACTTTCAGCCCTCTCAGGTAAACATAAAACCTGTCACATGACCAGACAGTGGCGAGTAACTCCTTTTCGATTTGTGCATATCGTCGTTCTGCAGGAGTCAAACTTCGAGAGCAATATGCGATTGGCCTCCAGGAGTTATCTTCCTGCTGCTGAAGGATGTAGCCTCCAATGCCGTAACTGCTTGCGTCAGCACTGACCATCGTAGGCTTGGATGGATCATAAAATGCAAGAGTGGGTGCCGTAGTGAGAAGTGTCTTCAGCTGTCTGAATGCATTGCGTTGAGATGGGCCCCATGTCCATTCAGTGTTGTCTTTCATCAAGTCGTTGATTGGAGCTGCAACAGTAGCGGCATGAGGTATGAAGCGAGAGAGCCAATTGACCATCCCCATCAGTCGTTTGACCTCTTCCTTTGTTGTCGGTGGAGCCATCTGTATGATTGCTTCGATCTTGGCAGGATCCGGGCTAATGCCATCTTTACCAAGTCGGTGTCCGAGAAAGTGAACTTGTTCCTGTGAGATTTTACATTTCTCTTTGTTCAACCTCAATCCAGCACCATGTAGGACATGCAGGACATGATGTAGACGCTTGTCATGTTCTTCCTGCGTTTTGCCTGTGACGAGGACATCATCCATATAGACGACTACTCCCGGCAAATCTACCAGTAGATCGCTCATAATTCTCTGGTACAGCTCGGGCGCTGAAGTGATACCAAATGGAAGGCGCTTGAAACAAAACCTGCCAAAAGGTGTGATGAAAGTGGTCAGGTGTTGACTGTCAACATGAAGGGGGACCTGCCAAAAACCGTGTTTTGCATCAAGGACGGAGAATATCTGTGCTCCAGCAATCTTGCCTAACACTTCTTCCATGGTTGGAATCGAAAACTGTTCTCGTGCCACAGCCTTATTCAGTTGTCGTAGGTCGACACACACACGGATGTTTCCATTCTTCTTAGGGGCTATGACAATCGGGGCACACCAATCAGTAGGGGTGGTGATGCGTGTGATTATGTCGTGTTTCACCATCTTCTCCAACTCTGACTTAAGCTTGGGAAGCATTGGTAACGGTATACGGCGAGGTGCATGCACACAGTGTGGAGAAGTTTCCTCTTTCAACTGGATTTTCACCGGGGGACCTTGTAGACAGCCTGCTCCTTCAAAGACGCTGTCGTCGCTCAGCACATAAATGCGCTTCACCAAACCAAGGGTTGAGCAGGCTGATTTCCCGAGAATGGGTTGACCATCATCAATGACAAGAAATGTTAACACATGGTGCTTGCCCTTCACCTCACAAGAGAGCTTCTTCTGTCCCCTAGGTGTGGTGTTCCCACCAAAGTAACCACATAGGCGAGTTGTTGTAGTCGGCTGCAAATTTGGGTTGTGCAGCTGGAGGGTGTCGTAAACATGCAGAGGTAGAATGTTAACATCTGACCCTGTGTCAAGCATGAACTTCACCGTCTGGCCTTGAACGTTGACGGTCTGGTACCACGATTCATGTGGTTGGTCATCATTGCTTCGATGGACTGACCCGATGAAGAATTCACTATCATCATCAGACTCTTGTGGAGCAGTGACAGCATGTAGCTTTCTGGACTTCGATCTACAAACTTTTGCGTAATGACCAGTCCTGTGACATGAGTTGCATTTCTGACCCTTAGCTGGGCATGATGTATGACTGGAATCACGTCCACAGTTACCGCATGTCGACTTTTTCTGACCAGGTGTCAGTGATCTTCGGGTGAATGACCTCTGTTGCGGTTTGGGTCTGACTGCTTGAACAGCTGCTGCTGTGTGATGGGAACCTTTTATCTCTCGGAGATCTTTGGTAGCAGTCTCAAGGGTCTTGGCAACCTCTAGTACTTTCTGAAAAGTCAAACCATCTTTGGTCAAGAGGTGTTTCTGGACATATTCGCTGCGAATTCCACAGACGAGGCGATCACGCAGTGCGTCATCCAGAAAGGATCCAAACTTGCATGGACTGGCCAAATTCTGGAGTGAAACTGCATATTGAGCAACTGTCTCTTCTGATTGTTGGTCCCGTTTGTAGAACCGAAAACGCTCTGCAATAACAAGACGTCTTGGCCCATAGTGAGATGTGAGCATGTCACAGACCTCCTTGTAGCTCTTCTCAGAAACTGGAATAGGCTCAGCTAAACTTTTGACTGTCTTGTACACAGTAGGGCCCACTGCACTCAAAAGCACAGCTGTCTGCTTAGATGTAGGGATATCATTAGCCGTAAAATACAGGTCGAGCCTCTCTATATAGTTACGGATGTCTTCTATCTGGTCGTACATGTCAAGACGACCGATCAGCGCAGCGCTAACAAGCGCCCCCATCGACGGAGATTGTGCCATCGTGATCCCGTCTACGTGTATACGTGTATACAGCGGTGTACAGAGTCTGTGATAATCGTTAAATCTACACAAAGTTTAGAGTCTTATAACTGAAGCGAAATGCAAAATGACGACGTTATTTGTCCGTGTAAACTACCGCTGGCTATTTTTTAACCAACCGCTGCCACCATGTTATGTTTGTTACTCGGGTTCATGAGATTAGAGAATAGTAATTGGAACGGACTCACCAGTGTCAACTGTCATGCGGGTCGCCATGTTTGCACATGCTTTATTACCAACGTGCATCAACTACACGTTCACATATGATGAACAGGTTATGACATGTACTTCGTGCATATTACAACACTCCACAGGCTCCTTTTACCCTCAATATTACTCCCAATTTACACAAAGTAATGAATAACTCTCATATACTTACTATACTTGCTGCACTCGGATCCCTGCAACCCAAAACAGCAGATTTATATCTCGCTTTCCTGAAAGCCATACATAAACTCACTAACTTCTTTAAAGTTACGGGCAACTAGCCCAACTGAACTACAACTACCGCACCAACCAGAGTTCACCTGACTTCTCGTGGCGCGAACTTGCACCTTGCACCAACCCTATTGGTGCAAGCCGAACACATGACTGATGACGTCGTTCACATATCACTGGCGACGTCACATGACGAAACCAACTCATGCAATGCTTTTGTACACGATGACTGTTTCAGTGCACCCAGGGGTGTTGTGGTCTTGTGGCTTTGATTCAGAAAACAACCATAAAGCAGCTTGTAGACATCACAAGTGAGCGGGGGAATGCAGAGGGGGGGGGGGGACTTTCTGCCAGGGCTTGTGTATTTTGGGCCATAGGCTTGTGTGTTTGAAGGAAAAGGGGGCGGGGCTTCATGGTAATTCAGCTGGTTATGAACGCTGTACATATCGAAGGCCTATAGGGGAACAAAGAGCAAGCCTATTCCACTTTTTATAGGTAATAAGCATCCCTAGACCCTCTGAGGGGTATTAGGCTTGATAATGATGAGAAAATAGCTTCATACCCCGGGTATAATACGATTTCCCAGAGTGCACAAAAAAATAGTGTGACCTTGGTGATGTAAATCAATGTTTTGTACAAGTGCATAGGGGGTAAACATGTAACCTTCACAAAGTCAATGTGAAAAAATGACATGTTCTGTGTACAGTGCTATGTGGCTCAAGAATATAAACATTTGCCACATCACGAATATTTAGATTTTGCAATTAGACCTACGTACTTGCCATAATTGCAAATAATTATTCTTTACATTTATAATAGGATATTTAAACATGAAAATAGTTTACCTTTTAGGGTGGTTTTTTTTAGGGGGAGGTAATTCGCACCCCCTCCCCCCCCGGATACGGGCCTGCTTGCCATGTATGAATTTCCATCTCTTATTAGGGAATAACAAGCATTTTGGTTTGATGTTTGTGAACAGTTTCATGCTGTCCTTGGCCAAAGCGTGAAGGCACAGCAGCAGTGTCTCACAGCTTTTTGTACAAACGTAATAACATGAAACTTTGTTCTAGATTTTGTTTTGAATGTTTTCAATTTTTTACTTTTCTTTCATGTAAACAATTTTGCTGTTGTTTTGTTTTTGCTTTAGTTGCCAATTATTCAAAAATGTGTTAAATTGCCAAGGACTGATTTGTGTACTCTTCTTTTGCTCTTTTGACAAGAAGTGCCGTGTAATACTAACCAAACATACAGTGCATAAACCGATGGAAAGATTTGTCTAAGAATTTAAAACACCATGTTTATGTAAACAAGTTGAATTGAATATCCATTGCGTGTTAACTTTAAAGGTATGATATAGCAGTGGCAGAGAACAAAACATTTACGGGCAGTGTTCATACAATGTGGCATTGAATAACAGACCCGTAAAAGTTGGAGCTCAAGCCAATATACGGGTCACGAGAAAATAGTGACAAACCATTCTGTGCTTTTGCGCACTTTATTTTGTGCTTGTTTCGATCGTTGGAATCGAAATAAGCCACTGTGTTTAAGTTGTGGTCTTAAAATGCAATTTTCGCGAAGATGACTGCATTTCAGACGAAAACATTTCCCAGGAGGATTGGATCTGTCATCTTTATAAATAGAGAGCTTTTAGATTGAAACCAATCGTTCGCTTTTTCACCATAAACAAAAGTATATCCTACATTTAATCCACCAGGTGGCTACACAGTTCAGGACGCCGTGTACTGCTTTAATGCCACTGGCTACTATGGGATCGCTGGGGAACGAACCAACGATGAAAACCTAAAGGCATTCATTGCCTCACGTGTAAAAAGTTACACTTCGTAAGTGTTTGATTAAAATACTGTGGGCGTGGGTGGGTGGAGATTTGATTGATTGCTTGATTGGGTGATTGACTGATCGACTGATTGAGTGACTGCGATCGATCAATCGAGTGAGTGAGTGAGTGAGTAACATACAGCTTATCCACTTCGGCAGTGGATATATAACCAGTAAGTTTGCATCGGCACGACGTCCTAAAACGATGATCTGCCTGCAGTCTTAGTCTTCTCTGATTCATGAAAGGTTCTCACACCCCCGCGGAGGGGATCGATGATCATGGGCAAATCCAGAGGATAAGGATACACTTTTTGCCCCCCCCCCTTCCCGGGAAATGTTCAATCCGATAGTAAGACAGTCATCTCATACACTGCCGAAACTGTGTTGTTATATAAACACCCTACAGTACCTATTGATGAACGACTGCATCAGCACAAATTCTGCATGGTGTTAATTTAACACGGAAGTTCAAGCAGTGTAACTTACTGTGTACTCAACCGGATTGGGTGCCTGTGAAACCAAGTGAGTTGGTTGGTCAATTCTACCAATCCTACTTATAAACAAATTTCACATTAGCCCCGGCCGTCTGCGCACTTTGATTTGAAAGCAAAGCTCACAGTTCTTTTAACAAAATTTATGCCTGAATGAATCATGCAATAATTGGCAGCACAGTGCATATTCAGCATAGTAAGTTGTTTACTTAACACTGAGAACCTCGCTTTCAAAACCCGGAAGTGCGCAGATTATTTTGTGCTATTTTCTTAAATTTGAAGTTCGTCTATATATTGGTTATTTTCAACCAACCTGTATTTAGCGTGTATGCTCATGATTGTATTTGAAGGTACACGGAGACAATGTTCAAACAGTGGCACGTCAAGAATCCGAACGGGATTGCCATGGGAACCGCCGCAGCCTACTACTCCGACTTCGAGCAGAAAGTGGCTACAGACATGGAGCCGTTTTACCTGCTGATCGCCATGTTGCCGTGCGAGAAGCTGTGGGAGTGGCTTTCCCAGCAGATCGAATCAGGCATAGTAAGAATAGACCAGATCCATTAAGCCCCGCCCCTTTTCTTATTGACCAATCCCAGCCGCGTTTCGCACGCACGCACACGCATGGAACGATCTCTGTCGGACCATAGTCAGTCGCGGTCGTGATTGGTCAGTTCGTCAAGGGGCGGGGCTTAATTGATTAGCGTATTCAGCTTGTTAAAAATCCAACAATTTCTAGGGCTTGATCACCAAAACATTTTGCACACGGCCCCTTGCTGTATTGCTCCCAAACTACGTCCTATTTTATGTCCGATTGTTTACATGCGTACTTGTAAACCCTCACGCAGACATGTTTTGTTTGTTTATCCTGGTGGAAATAAGATAATAATTAATTGATTTTCCCAGATATATCAGGTATTTCGAGTATTTATTTTTGTAGCCGGATGGAATTTTTAGGGTTAAAATTTGTGTGATGTACACAAGTTTCTTTTGATCGATCAAACCAAAACTGAAACCGCCATCAAATAAAACGAGTAAAAACAGTCAAATATGAAAACTAAACGAAATTCTGTATAATATTTGTCAAACTATGGGTTTCGACGTTAAGTATTTTTCTTGTGCAATAGAGCGACACCAACGTGTACAGTTCCTGGATAACAGATAACCTGGGGGGCAGCCATAAACTCGCGACCTACATCAACGAGAATGCCGAGAGGTTTGGCGTGAATCCCCTGAAGGCCATGACCGTCTACAAGGGCGGTATGCAGGGCGAGGTGAGTTTCTTCGCTTCGGCAACAGTCGACGAGGCGTAAAATGTTGTACTCATGGTCAGAACGTGCCAACGTGGCCAACAGTGCAGGACTGCAGGCGTATGTCCAGCGGGGGAGGAGGGGATCGGCCTGGCAAATTCCCCTCTCGTCGACAATTTGCTATTTTTATTTCCTTTTTCCGTTCTGACATGTGTTTTTTTCTCATTAGTTGAAAACACACTTCTTCAGAACTGGTTACACACATATTCGCATAATAAAATACTTTTTCTGTCCCCCTCCCCAATCCAAAAACCTTCAGGATGGACCACTATGCGGCGATGTTGCACCACCCTTAATTAATTGATTAATTAAATAATTAATGCATTATTACACATGATCGAAACCTACTAGTGAAAGTTAGGCTCCGTCAGATTTTTAGCATTTCTATCAAGCGCAATTTATACTGAAAAACTTCTTTTTTTAAAATGTGTTTTAGCTCGTGGCAATTCTGGCAATTTATGGCAATTTTTTGAAAATGGCTTATTATTCGTAGAATTTAGTGCTTGAGTTCTAAGTGGAATGTTATCTGTTACATGGGATCATTAAGTATGTGCGTGACCTATGAACAAAATGCAACCTGGAGGCGTATTGGTGCGAATCAAAAATTATTACCTTCGTCGTACACGGTGAATGGTTTGGGTCAAATTACACCAAAATATAGAAATACAAAATAGCAACATGTCAGCACCAGCTGACAATGGGAGTTTGGGATTTGTTTTTCCAAAAATAGTGTTAATCAGATAACTGGGTTCTAATTTTGGACATTTTGGCCTCGTCTCCCCAGGCCGTTCAAATCTCACAGCTTTTGGCACAAATAAACCTCCCACTCCAACCCCCATTCCGGTGTGGCACATTGTGTTTATTTATAAACCGTTCACGTGGCGGGAACTGCAACCGCACTTTTGACTGGCCGCCCCAAATCCAAACGAACTTGACGAACTGACTAATCACGGCCACAACTATGGTTTGAAGGAGATCGGTCCATGCGTGTGAAACGTGGATGGGATTGGTCAATATGCAAAGGGGCGGGGCTTAATGGATCCGGTCTATTCTTTGCTGGGAAAGCCACTCCCGCAGCTTCTCACACCCTCCCGCACTGATATTTTAGTGGACTGACAATTAACGGGGATTTATGGGCTGAGTGCCCCTTTAAACTGGTGGACTGACATTTAACGGGGATTTATGGGCTGAGTGCTCCTTTAAACTGGTCACTTTCAATTAAATTCTTTTCAGTTCAAGTCACATTTATTTCCATACTCATAAAATGATAATTATGACAAACGATATAGCAATTTTATAAAGTACAAAGAAAGTAACAAATTAAATGAAACTAGCAAAGTATAATAACGAAGTATAAAACATTAAAGTCACCTGGAAATACTTTTTGTTTTGTTTTTATATAAGAGTATATGTAACAATAAAACAAATTTTTGAGTAATTGTGTGTCACGATGTTAAAAAAATAGATAAAGTTGTTTGGGGGTGACTCCGCCCATCCCTTTTTGTGACGTCAATCGAGGCAGACTTCGCCGCGATCGAACATCGACCCCCTCGAACTTGCCTGCATTTACGTGCAAGTAGTGAGCTTGTACGTTTTGTTTGGTTATTCCAAAAAAGGGATTTTTCGTGCATTTTTCTGGCAATGCCGACCATGTGTATTGTTGCTGGATGTAGCAGAACGACTAAAGATGGGGTCAGCTAGCATTTGTTTCCTGCAGATCCCAAATATAGGCAGTTACGGGCATCGAAAGTCAGGCTAAAGAGGGCAAAGTGGTCCGGTCCGACGTCGTTTTCAGCGCTGCAGCGAACATGTTTCTGGTGTTCGGATCGACTTGAGCTGTATGCCGCGCCGCGGCACGCCGATCCGATTTGTCAGAGTCACGGGGCCGCTCGAATACCTCGTATTATCCGTGTTCTCGTTATGACCGTGCTCGTATCTTCCGTTTTTTAAGACATAGAAACGTGCACGGGACAGTTCGGGACCGGTGAAAAACCTCGTATAAACGTCGACTGTACACTGTCCTAGGATTGCATTGGGTGACGTCCGAATATGAAAACGCATCATACTGATCAGGTACCCAGACGTAATGTACAGGGCCAGACTACACATTTTCTCTTCAAATATCCCGCGCCTCGATTGACGTCACGAACAGCGCCATGTAAACGGGGGCCTATTTTTATTTTTGTAATTAAAATAAAAACACAATTTTTTAACCTTAGTTAATTGTTTATTCACATTCCACTCATAAAAATGTATATATTAACGACAAAAGCTTTATTTTGACAAAATACCACTGCCAGGTGCCTTTAAGAAACAAAAGTAAGTAAATAAGTATAGAGGCTGTTCGGGGAAGCCAGAGCTTAAATAGCTAAGGTTTTTAGATTTGCCTGATAATTAACACGTTTTACCAAATCGAAACTATTCTGTGCTCCACAAATTTGTGACCATGAAGAGTGTAATGAGGAAAGTTTCCCAAGACCAATTTTCGGGTAATTATTGCTCGAAGTCATGTATTCCCCAAAAAATAAATAAAAGTTAAATCTACCAGTAAGTCGGCATTTTTTTTTTTTTTTTTTTTTTTGCATTTTTAAAAGATTCAGTATAACATAGATTCTCTAAGGGCAATTTTGTTTGAAATGATTTGGCTGTTCAAAATTATCTTTTTTTATCTTGGGGACGTGGGAAGCACAAGAAACGGATGATTTTTTGTTTCCAAAGCTGTTTTTTCCAATCATTTTCTCTGTGCAGTTGTTGCACTACATTGTAATTTTGTTCACATTTAAGGATCAATTTGATATCACTGGAGAGCTCCTTATTTCTCGTTATTTGAAAACAATTCCTTAAAATGCGGCTACAGAGGGTCACATTTTGTGTGGGGCATGTGTGGGTAGGACTCGCAAGCCTCTTATACAATAAAATGGCAATCGTTACTCAAATTTTGGTTTCGTTATACCTTGATTTATTTCAAAGAATGCCTTCAATAGGAGAAAAGCAATAAACTATGAGTCTAGTGTAGTTATTATTTCTTATAAAGGAGATAACCTGCTAAAAACAGTGGTGGCTAGAGGAAACCCTTGATAATAATGATTGACAATGGCAGAAAACTTGGCAGAGAGAACCACCGTTTGAAATTGTTTTCAGGACCTCAGCTAAGCGCCAATAATATCAGAAAGAGTTCCAAGTAGTAGCTATTCTGGTTTAAGCCGTGGTGACTACCTAACCTCACCTAATATTTATTAAGTGTCGTCAGGGAATCTTCTGCTTGGGAAACCAAAGTTATGCCGGAGGGGGGGGGGGTGGTGTGCGGGGTATATAAATACGTTTGGAGGAAAATTGATTTTTGAAGGACCAAAATCAAAACAGAACAAACAAAAAATCCAGCGGGGCGGACTCTTTAGTCTGCCTTTGCCTACAGCATTGTGAATTAATGGTAGATTGTCTCGAGATTTCATAATTGTTTTGGTCGCCATTTCGCATTTTTAAAGAAATATAAATTGAAATGCCTCTTTTTCCCTCACAAGACCACATTTTTATACTTTCCCTGAGCTCAACCCAGTCAGAAAACATTTCATTAAACAGGACATCGCACACATTGTTGTAGCTTTTGAATGTAGGCCTGCAGTGTGTCACGAAATCTCATTGGATTTTCAGCTCAACTTGAACGCTGTACGGAAACTTCCAGGATTTGTCCTTAAAAGGGAGTGTGTTCTTCGAGAAATTATGACTATAGGCACGGGGGAGGGGGTTGTTGACCAGTGGCGTATCCAGGTTTTGGATCAGGGGAGGAGGGCGTAATAAGAAATTTTTCGAAAAAAGTGACCCCAATTTTGTTCTCCTTGAAAAAAAAAGCGGGGTTTTCAGTGTGTACATTGCGGGGTGGTGGCACTTGTAAAGGTGATAAATAAAAACGAAAAAACCACAAAAAAACCCATCGGAATATCGCCAGGGGGGCCAGTTTCCCCCAACTTTCCCCGCCCCATGCACCCCACCGCTGGATACGCCCCTGATTTTCTCAGGAGATGAAAACGTTCCCGTCGTGAATTTTTAATGGGACATTTAATATTGTCAGTCATCACGAGTGCATACAGGTACGTAGAGACCAGCTCCCCCTCCTACCCCTTGGTGTATCATCCATATTTGGGGTCGGTTTTGCAACTTGCGAAAAATAAAAACCCAAGACACACAAAGTGGCCAAGTTTTTTCGTTTCCAGATAAAACAATTCGGGGGCACTTTAAAATTAACGAAAAATACAAAAGTATTAATTTACTTTGCAAAATGTCGCCGGGGAAAAAGGTTTCCCCCTTGCCAAGCCCCTGGCCCGCGATGCGCCACTTCCCCCAACTTCATGGGGACCTGGCGAAATTAAACAAGTCTATGATTTGGGGGAAAACTGGCAACACTTATTACTTGGCCTCAAAGGGGGATAAAGTTCAATGGTTATTTCAAGTTTGAAGGTCACGACAAGATTGATGTCACAATACAAATTACCCTGTCACTGTTTGTTTATTTTGTTTCCCGTTCAGTTTATTATTTTCCTGTCCCGTATCATTTATTAGTCTCTTTTCTTGTTTCCTGTCCCGTATTATTTCCCCTGAGTCCCGTTAAATTTTTGCGCTACGCGCGGGTCCCGCTAGAGTTCCGCGCTGTTCCGATTTCACAAAGCACTAAGATTGATCTTAACTTTGTATCAATCTTAATTGCTGAGCAAAGTGTGATGTCACAATACAAATTACCCTGTCCCTGTTTGTACCCCGTTTCGTTTATTTTTTTTCCCGTTCAGTTTATTGTTTTCCTGTCCCGTATCATTTATTAGTCCCTTTTCTTTTTTTTCCTTTCCCGTATTATTTCCCCAGCCCCGTTAATTTTTTCCGCCCTGTTCATATTACTTGTCAGTCGAATTAATTTTGTTCCCGTCACGTTCATTATCCCCCGTTTGCGCACTTGTACGAGTTTTTGCAAATGATGTTATTTGTGTCGGAAACACCCATCAAATTGCTTTATGGGAAATCGTTAATGTTTCGCCAATGAAAGTAACTGCGGAAGTGTCATTATATCGTTAATGTTGAAACTTAAAGAATAAGCCAATAAGCCAAAGACTTTAAGAAATTTAAAACCCATCTGATATTAAACGCGTAATAATAAAAAATTTTTAAAAGTTTGAAATTTAAATATTGTGTTTGTGTTTTATCTCCTTAACACGTGTTAGCGCAACTTTTTAAAGATGTTTATTATTCAGTTTGTCATATTATTTGCTTCCTGGCATTTCTAAGGCGTGTTTTATTCAATTTGACATAATTTGCTTCCTGAGATTTCCGAATTACAAAGAAAATCGTGTGTAGGGGGAGGGGGATAACAAAAGAGGTGTAGATGCCGCGAGGTTTAAAATAAAAATTAGTGTCCCCACCATGCGTAAACCTTTTAAGGCGTGTTTTATTCAGTTTGTCATATTTTGCTTGAGGATGGATGCATGTCCTGAACAAATGGAGCTGTGTAAAAAATAGAAAGGTGCCGTTCCCCCGTCCCCCTGCCCCTTCCTCTCCCCGTCCCACGTGCTCTAACCCGCGCCTCCGTGCCTGCCTCCGTTCCCCGCCCCTTCCTCTCCCGTCCCACGTGCTCTAACCCGCACCTCCGTGCCTGCCTTAGACTTGACTCAAGTCCCAATCCCGTGCCATCGCCAGAAAACTATTGTTTTGTGATGGTCTGCATTCCCCAACCTGTTCCGCACGCGGGACAGGGACTTGACGATGCCGCAGTCGCCTGATATGTAAATGTATTCACTTATGAATATGTAAACTTGCTGCGTTATACGTGTTGTCCAATCAAACGCATTCAAAAAGAAGACTCGTTCATTTGTTATTTGTGGGGGTTAAGTACTTAGATGAGGATTGAAATACATTTTTGAATAACCAATTAATTATAAAAAGAAAGCACTGAATGTTCATTAAAATTTAAGTTAATACGTTGTAACATACATTTGGGTCGGTTTTGTTTGCAAAATTTGAACTTTGGGAAGTGCAATTCAACGACTTTGGTACCGACACCCACTTGCCTGCTGATGAGTTTGCCCGCCCCCACGTGTCACCGTGTTTAGACGCGTGCACTTACAATGTCTTGCACTGTGATGTCACAGAGTGTAATGAATATTTTACCGGCGGGGCAGCGCTTCCACGCTCCCATTGGTTTTGTTCATCTCCCCATTTGGTGAGATTTTCCAATAACAACGTGCAGTGTAAGAAACGACCTCGTCAAGTCCCATTCTCGGGACCACATTTTGACGGCGAGCGCGCACTGTACGGCTTGTTTGCTAGTTGGTGCTATAACGCTTGGGAACGCACGAGAACGGGACTTGAATCAAGTCTATGCCTGCCTCCGTCCCGTGATCCCGTGCGTTGGCCATTGTTCTTTTTGCTTGCACTGTACGCGCGCGCGGCCCATAGCAACAGTTCTTTGCTTGCACTGTACGTACGCACGCGCGGCCCATAACAAATACAAAATATTGATGTCCCCATGCGTAAACTTTTAAGGCGTGTTTTATTCAGTTTGTCATAATTTGCTTGCTTGAGGACGGATGCATGTCCTGAAAAAATGGAGCTGCGTGTTGGGGGAGGGGATGCCCTCGTCCCTCCGTAAAAAATAAAAGGTACCGTTCCCCCACCCCTTCCTCTCCCCGTCCTACGGCTATAACCCGCGCCTCTGTGCCTGCCTCCGTTCCCCGCCCCTTCCTCTCCCCGTCCCCACGTGCTCTAACCCGCGCCTCCGTGCCTGCCTCTGTTCCCTGCCCCTTCCTCTCCCCGTCCCACGTGCTCTAACCCGCGCCTCCGTGCCTGCCTCCGTTCCCCGCCCCTTCCTCTCCCCGTCCCACGTGCTATAACCCGCGCCTCCGTGCCTGCCTCCGTTCCCCGCCCCTTCCTCTCCCCGTCCACGGTGCTCTAACCCGCGCCTCCGTGCCTAGCCTGCCTCCGTTCCCCGCCCCTTCCTCTCCCCGTCCCACGTGCTATAACCCGCGCCTCCGTGCCTGCCTCCGTTCCCCGCCCCTTCCTCTCCCCGTCCCACGTGCTCTAACCCGCGCCTCTGTGCCTAGCCTGCCTCCGTTCCCCGCCCCTTCCTCTCCCCGTCCCACGTGCGCTATACCTGCGCCTCCGTGCTGCCTGCTTCCGTTCCCCGTAATCCCGTGCGTTGGCATTGTTCTTTTTGCTTGCACTGTACGCGCGCGCGGCCCATAGCAACAGTTCTTTGCTTGCACTGTACGCGCGCGCGGCCCATAGCAACAGTGAAAACGGCGCGCAAAAACCCATACATTTTGGTGGTTTTTTGCTCATAAATCTGTCAATTCTGAACGGATTTTGTTAAAAAATAGATGAGTGTCTGGACGAAGTGAACTCCTTTCTTCCGTGTAAATTTGGCGAGGTTTGATGCGGTATCCAGGGAGGAGATCCAATAACATACATACACACACACACACACACATCCTTACGGATCCGGTTTGTGGGGTACTGCTATTGTTGTTCTATTATTCCCTTTTCTGAAGAATTCCCTTGTGGGGCCCAATTGTTCCTATTGAAATGACCTTGTGGGGTCAATTGTTCCATTGTTGTCAGGACCCCACATATGCCCTTCCGTGTGTCCACACATGTTTGTAAATCCCGCTTACCGAGGACTTATCTTTGTTCTCCCATTGTTTGGAGATAGTTTTTTTTAGCGACGTCCCCATTGGGTTTGTACACAAAAACGAAGCGAGGACGTCCTCGCTCTGTCAAACACCCGGATCCCTTTTGTTAAAGTCCTCGGTTTGAATGGATAGACACGCACACACACACACACACAGACACGATTCGGCTATTTATAAAGAGATTATGATTATTTATTCAGCCATTGATACAAGAAAAAATCATACAGGCAGTAAAAATAAGATAAAACTGTAAATTGTGACGCAATGAAATAAACCGTCGAAAGCGCCCTCATGCGGTTAAAAAATACGGTCAATTTCATAAAGCCTGTAAGCAGACAATTTTTGCTTAAGGAGCAACTCTCAGCAGAGTTTCTGTTTCATAAAACACTGTTTACCGTAAACAAAGCAAACAAAGCACGCTAGCTTTTCTGCGGTCATTGTACCCAGATGAGTGACGCATCAATCTTCAATTAATAAAAAATAGCTATTATAAGGTTTAAATCTAAGTGCCTGGTTCCAATCCGCTACAAATTGGACCTGGCATTTTTAATCCATCCTCCAGGGCTGGTTTTAAATATATTTACGAAAGCACGCCATAACTACCATAATCACAATAAAGCCTAAAATGAAAAATTCAGAAAATTATGCATTTTATAACAAACGGTTAAAAACGCCTTTGTTAGACCAACTCGTCCGATTCAAGGCAACGTGTCCCTTTAATATGACAGTGTCAGTCCTAAATTCCATTATTAATAGCTCACAACTAATAACAAACGATCATCCCAAACAATTATCTCAACTATAGGATGAGCAGAGCAGGGTATGTGGTAGACTTGAGTCAAGTCTAGGGATGTGGGGGAAAGATATTGCTCCTAACCGAGTTGCGACAAAACGGAGACTTTTTCTTAAACTTTGCACCTTCTCACAAGCCAGAACAAAAAGGGGTCTCCTATTGGTCCGTTATCCTAACAAAAACAACCTGCGTGACCAATCACGAACAACCCTGCGAACTTTGGCCAGCTGGTCTGGCAACAGATTGATGCAGTAACATTCCCAGGGTACTAATTTACATAAAGCTACCCCGGTAACCTGCTGGCAAGCCCCGGCGGCGAATTTTTTTTTCACAAACGACATTGCTATGATGACCTTTTTTTGTTATGATTTTGATTTTTTTTCTCGATCGGAATGCGGATGTTGGAAAGAAATAAAATATATAAAAAAGGTAAATGAAAAAAAGTTTGGAAAAAAAATCGCGCCCCGGCGCAGGTACAAAGCCGCGTGAAGGCGGTAAAATGAATGATTTCACTTATTAATTATTTTAATTTATTTGGGGGAGGGGGCATAATTATTAACTGCTTTACCAACACTGTTACCAACCAAAATGATATGTGGTATAAATAGAAAGGCCTCACATTTCCACCTCAGCAGATAGAGTCTTAACGTCGGATCAGGACTCAAACATTTGTGGGTTTGTTTTGTTAAAAAGAAAAGAAAAAAACCTGAACAACAACATCAACAACAGCAGCAGCAACAACAACGAAACAGGGGTGGCTACCAGACCCCATTCACAGAAAAAGCATGCCAAGGGAGGAGAGCACTATAATCTTAGCAGGCTATACAAGTTCCGCCATTTTTATTCTCGCCCTGGAATAAATTAATGAGACCGTTACTCAACAAGTTCATTCAGTTCATTCATTGGACTGGGTGGAGTTTCTGTGGAATGTTATTCACAAGACGCAAGTATCTTCATTGTTATGCAAATAAGGAGTTTTGCGTTTTTTTCGAAGCACTCATTGTGGCCAATACCACATGGATAGTGTGCAGCGTCGCGGACTGGATGTGGCAGCATGGACCTCTGGGCTCTACGTGGGATTTGGACGTCGCGTTTTCTGATGAACTTTTACCAAATTTTATCAAAATTCTAACCATGGAAATCATGTGCAATCAGGAATATTTCGACAATAACTGTTGCACTGATATTCATTATCTGAGGCCTGGCTTTGGCCAATATTTTAAGTACAAAATAGAGTGAACCTTGAACATTGTCTGGCCACTCGGACAGCTTCGTCGCCAATAATTATGGCAAGACATGCAATTTTGAAAAACTGCAGTATGTTGAAGACATATTTCACTGTTGAGCCCTTTCCCTTTTTAGTACGAGTTCCACGAAGTTCTCTAGTACGGACTACAGACTTTAAAAGCAAATTGGAACTTCGGTTGAACTTGTGAGTGGCTGGAGTGGGCTCTTGTGAATCGCTGCAGACTGCAGTGTGAAACTTCATGACTTGAAAGCCGAACAAGGATCTGTGGAGGTAAGGCTTGTTCTGTTCTGAGTTCTGTTCACTTCGCTTTATTTTCCAAACAAGAAGTGAATAATGAAATAACACAAAAACAGTTACTTTTGGGGGGAAATTTCCGTATCATCCCACCACTTTCTAAGGGATTTATTTGATTTGTTGACTTCATTTCCCTTTTTTTATATTTTAATATTCCTCGTAAGGAATTGGTAGCTAAAACGCTATATTTTGACCTTTAAAAATGAAAATTCAAGCGCACATTCTATAGCGCGGACGGAACTCTCGCACACTCGTGCCCGGAAAAGTTTCCGCAGCATGCCTCCAACTTTTTTTTCTTTCTTTTTTTTCTTTTTTTTCTTCCTGTTTTCCATTTGGAAAAAGGTGGAAAACAGGAAAAAAATAAATACAAAATAAATACAAAATAAGTTGGAGGCATGCTGCGGAAACTTTTCCTATCCGCATTTTGGTAAAATATTTTTAACCATAACAGTAAATACTTAACAATTATAACCATTATTATAGATTAGTTACAACAAAAGACACAGTACAGCATGTAGCCTGGACAGCCTTTAGTCTAGACACACGTGGTCTAGTAGCCACTTAACCCCACGAGAATAGTGTAAAGAGAGATGAACCGTGGATATGTTTTTAAAAGGGAGTGTCAACAGAGCAGAACTCCATAGCTTAGGCCCCTCATATTTCACTGTTTTAGAAAGTGTAGCGCGTTCACAAGATCAATGAAATGACACTGCCATGTGAAGTAGGCCCTAATGATGAACTTCTTCCTTTTTGCAAACATTAAACAAATATATTTGGGTCAGTTATTGTTTCTAAATTGATGCAATAAAGAGCCAAGCTGGAAAATATAATTACCTTTAAAAAATACTGCAATATGAAAGAAGAGGATCACTGTGTTCATGAATTTTTTTAATTGGAACCTTTTTTTGTAGTTTAAGGATTCTGTTAACATGAACAGTGCCTCTAGTACCCCATGCAAGTACATCTCTTTGTTCAACCTAAAATTTTGTAAAACAAGGGTATTATACCAAGTCATTAAAAAAAACATAGGGGAAAAAATCTATTTTAGCTTTGAAATTATACCTATAAATATAGAAATGACTGGGGAAATGTGATTACTAAAAAAATTCTCCAAGTGGTCCGGCTGGCTAGTTCAGTGTTGAAAAGCATCCCTATTTCATATGAAATATTGGATGGTGAAAAAGCTGGTGGACTAGTGAAATGCCAAGCTAACTCGTCCTGTTGGCTAGTCACGGAATACATTAAGGGAAAACCCTGCATTAGTAAGTTTATTCTTTTAATACATGTAGTACATAGAACGATTAGAGTCATGGGTTTGGCAGTATATCTATGATAAAGCTTGTTCTGATTTACATAGGTTGACAGTGACCAAGGGGCATTTAGGGGTTAACTTAGAGGACTTAGGACGACAATGCTTGATGGGAATATGTTTATCAAGGTTGCTTGGGAACATTACCTATAAATAACCACAATCTTCTACTTTGAAATGTTTGCTCATCCCTTTGGACTTGAATTGCAACATTGATGAATTTAGGGGTTTTCTCAACAGAGACGGGAACGACTGAAGCAGCTGTGAGTGGCGGACTGGCAGGACGGAACGAGGCATTGATGGGACTGTTTCGTGAGTTGCAGGAAGAGGGAACATCTTGCGCTGATAACTCTCAAGAGTACAGAGCCCCTCTAAGGGACAGGTAAAAAAAAATTCAAATTGTTTTGTTTCCTCAAAAATGTTAATTCGTTCCCATGAAATAACAATTTCATTCCCTCAAAATACTATTCCACTTCCTCAAAATAATGTTTTGATGGAACAAAACAATATTTCATGTGAACAAAATGGCATTTTGAGGGGATAAAATGATTTTGAGGGAACAAAATAATATTTCGAGGTAACATGATAAAAATTATTTAAAGGTAACAAAATAATATTTTGAGGCAACAAAATAATATTTCGAGGCAACAAAATAATATTTCGAGGCAACAAAAAAATATTTCGAGGTAACAAAATCATGTTTTGTTGGAAAGAAATAATATTTAGAGGGGACGAAAATGATTTTGTTTATGTTTTTACCTTTCAATTTTGTTTATTTCCTGTCCCTTTAGAGGCTCCGTACAAGAGACTGTGACCAGATGGGAGTTGAAGATCTATGGATTTGTGGTGTGGACGTACATTGGAGGTCGCCAAAGGATCAAAGTAAGGAGAACTTTGCTGTATATCCGACCTCCATTTTTAAAATTCGCTGGTGCAATTCACCTCTTTGATAAATGGTTGACTTTATTAAAAAAAAAAAAAACAAACATCTTTTGAGCAACTGGCGGAGACACCATGTGCTTAAAAAACTTTAAATTTTTACCGCTGTACAATTGAAAGCAAATGTCACATAATTTCACATGATGAATAAACAAATTGAATTGAATTGAACAATAAAACTTTCTCTAATGAGTTGTGATGGTTCTCAAAAGAACTGGCGGTTAAATACGTGAATTATAAAAAACAAATAATTATTGGCCTTTCTAAAAAAGAAAGAAGAAAAAAGGTTAGATTATTGATTGAGAGCAATAGTGGAGGACGGATAACGCAAGTTGGCCCAAGATAAAGACAAGATGAAGACTGCGAACGGTAAAAGAAGATCTAACCCGTTCTCTTGCAGAGTCCCTCCCCTTTTCTACCCCCCCCCCCATTGATGTATGGCAACCTTGTTGATGTTGTCCTTGCTTGTTTAGCTTTCAAGGTGACTTCACACCGTCTTGGCATTTCTTGAATTGCATATTGGTCGAAGCCAATGATGCTTTCTTAGGAGACTAGTCTTACTGGAAATTTCTTTCGGGGTCGATCCGTCAAGTCATCAGTTGTCATGTTTATTTAAAATTGTCATGATTTTATATTTCAAATAGCGTTATGTTTATAAAGGAAGAGTACAAAATCCAACTACCGGTACAACATAATTCATTATAATTTTCATACATTCTTTTAAGAACATGAAGAAAAAAAGAAATTGAAAAAAAAAGCACTTTTCCTGTCCACTACTGCACTTAAAACCAACCACCATAAGTGTTTTAGGGGTAATCATGCAATTAAAAAATAGTCAAGTCCAATGACCATTTATTTGATGATTAATGTTTGATTTAGGAGTATTAAATTGATAATTTAGACCAGCTAAATAAATATTTACATATTCCAAATATCAGCATTACATCAACTCTGAAAGTAGACATCTTCAACTGAGCGTGAATAACATTAGGTCTTTGAAAATTTAAAAAAATAAGAAGACAAGAAATAAACAACATAGCTGTAACCTTTTCGCATTTGAGTTCATGTTCAAATAAATGAAAAAACGGGGGAACTTGTAGCAAACAAGGTTTTTTTTAAGCTGTAGTCCCGAAATGCAATTATTAAATTAAATATTAAAGCTTATAGGGTTCATTGCAAATAACTTCCCTTAACCACTTAGGCCTATTTGTGAGCGCTGCGAAAAAAACAGAAGGTCAAATGAAAAAGGTGAAAGGAAAGAAATGAAAAGAGAGTAAAGATGACGAGAGAGTAGACAGGAGCCAGGGGGAAAAGGAGCCACTCATCCATGGAGGAAAGACGTTAGTGGTGTCTAGGTTTGTATGAATGGTAAGACAGTAAAGGCTTAGAGTGTTTAAAGAGTGTAGGCCTAGAGATATGCTTAACCCAACTCTTTCAGCAGGTTTGCTGGCAGTAGGTAAAGTATAAGGTGTGGCTGTAGAACTTGCAGAACTTGAGCAGACAATGAAGACTCTCCCTTTGATGTTCCTGGTGAGTGACTGGAGGCCAGTGAGGCAAGCTGTTTGCTGAAACGGTCAAGTATTTGTAACAGGTGAAGTATCAGGTAAAAGTATTTGGGTGAGTAAAAGAAAAATAACCTTTTCTCCACAGCGTCTAACCTTTCCTCCACAGCGTCTAACCTTTCCTCCACAGCGTCTAACCTTTCCTCCACAGCCTAACTTTTTTTCCCACAGCCTCTAACCTAGCCTCCACAGGCTACATTTTTTTCCACAGTCTGTACCTGAAACGCAGAAATTGAGTATACAATATCATGTTGTAACTCCCGTTGATGTCTCTGATTCGTGACCCC
Organism: Plazaster borealis; assembly: GCA_021014325.1. NCBI lineage: Eukaryota > Metazoa > Echinodermata > Asteroidea > Forcipulatida > Labidiasteridae > Plazaster > Plazaster borealis. The sequence goes on along the minus strand of CM037475.1, from coordinate 3,645,810 downwards.
GAGGTCAGTGGGGTAACTGAGGTCAGGTGTTTGCAGCAAAGGTTAAGTATCAGGTGAAGTATTAGGTGAAGTATGGGGTAAAGTACTAGGTTAGAAGTGAAAGAAAATAATCTTCCCCACAAGAGCTGACTTTTTGTTCAGCAGTGACTAACATTTCCCTTCACAAGCTTTAACCTTGTTTTTGTTTTCCACAGTCAACCTGTTATTGCTGTGAGTGGATGTTGTGGCAAGCATTTGTGCACAGAGGGCAGCGCTGGAACACTGGTTTGGTTTGGTAAAGTATTGGGGTGTTCTTAGGGCCAATGGTGAACCTGAATTTGGCTCGTGTGACCCCAAAATGCCTTTTCTTCCAATAAGCAGATCATGTTTTCTTCTTAAAGATGATGAGGTAGTTTGTGTGCTGAAATCTTCTCTGAGCTGAGGTGGTACCTACCAGCAGGCCAGACTGGTGCTCAAAATATTTGGTAATGTATCGTGTTATGAATATAAGTTAAAACTTAGCCTACTGGTGAAGAAACTACCTATATGGGACTACTTACTAAATGGGACAACAACTCATTCAAGAAATTTGGATCATGAAAAAATCTGAGCATCAGTTTATCAATAACTTTGGAAAGAAACAGGAAACATGCATAACACAAAGGAGTTTTTGACCATCTCAAACAAATCTCTTGTAGATAGTAAAGGCAGTTGTGACCAGCAGTCAAAATACTGGTATATCATTTTAGGCTCTACAACAGCGAGCATGAACGACCAGACAACCACCGAGGCTAAACAAGTTATAAGAACCATGTTAAATTGCTTTAAAAGTAAAGCATTATTATATTCTTTATTTGCTTGATACAGCGAGGGTTGTCAGCTCCAGATCTACTCACTTCAACCAGTGTCCGAGACCTGCAGTTGCTTCCTAAGAATGTACAATGAGTGTGGTAAATGAACTGCTCAAGTGCTCTTTCCTTTTTAAAAGGTAAGGGAAACTCCTGATCATTGAAATGTTTGTCAGTTCATAAATCTATCCTAGTTTTCTCAAGAGTGATTAATATAAACACAAATGGTTGTGTAGATTGTTTTTTGGCAAAGCCTGTTATTAAACAAAAGAAAACAATTGTATAAAGCCAAATTTAATGTATTAAGAACTCAATATGTGGTGGGTTAATTTCTTCCTCTTTTTTTTTGGGGGGGGGACAATTTTAGGTGCAAATTCAAGTGTTATTCAGTGTTTCCCCGATTCCTTTGAAAAAGAAAATCCACAGGTATATTACTCGGGTGGGAAATGAACCCACAACCTTTGCCATTCTCGAGCAGATGTCTTACCTCTAGACCACTGAGCTTTAAAATGTTCAACCGCGATTTTTCTCCAAACACAACATTTTGGCTGAGCAGGAGCACATACATCACTTTGTGAAAATGGTGATGTAGTGAAGTTGATTCATTGCCCTAAAAACATTGTGAAACGTTATCGAGACACAACCTGCACCAATGGAGATTCAACCAAAAAGGAGTTGCACCGGCACCGAATCCCCCACTCAACAATATACACCCACAGTGGGCAAGAAAAAGACAAACATGTGCTGACTCTTTCATAATGCTCATTTTTGAAAACCACATGATATGACAAAACAATGTTTTATTTTGTTTGCATTTAGGCTAACGGACGGATGCCATTGTCAGGTGAAGTCTCCAAAAGTAGATACACATGCTGCCCATCATCAAGATTCAAGGATGTCTTCATCAACAGGTAAATTGCAGTATGAAGACCATTAATTTGAAATGCATCAAGAGATTTTGGACAGTTTAAAGATACTAGGATTTAAAAAAATTGTTAACACTTAAAACAAATGTTTCACTTGAAATATCATATTTTAAAAATGTGTCACTGATAAGTAGTTGAGTAAATGGGCAGGCCTGGAATTACACGGAGGCCACAGAGGCCATGGCCTTTGTAGCCCCGTGTCTTGGCCTTGGTGCCCCTTCAAAAGTTTCTCGTAGACCTAAAGATTTTCCAATGGAAGTGCCCTTTGCAAAATGAAAATGGCCTTGCCCTCTCAAAGATAAAAATTCCAGGCCTGAATGGGCAATTTACCACGTAACATCAATTTGCAGTTGGCATGCATTGCAATAATTAAAGGTAACCTCATACTGCTACCCTTGTGTTTAATTACTTGTTACTATTTTGAAGCTAAACAAAATTGTGTTTGTACAATCCATACAAATTAAAATCCTTCCCGAGACAATAGAAGTTGGCTCTTCTTGCAATTTATCAGAAAGAAATGCATAGAGATAAAATTGTCTATGCCTATTAAATTTTCTCTTCAGTTGAGCAGTCTCTTGTGGAGTGGTGACTATAAACTGGACCTGTTTGGATGAGCATCAGTGGAGGATACAGGGAGTTGTGAATACAACCGGACCTGTTTGGATGAGCATTGTTGGAGGATACAGGTGTAAAGAGTCAACAGACCACTTGGTAAGTTAAAAATGAAATAAAAATCCAAGACTTTTTTGCAGAGAATGTTCATCCCACAAATTTTGCAAAGGAGTTGTTAATGTTTCAGAAGTAGCACCTTTGAAGGTTTCAAATTGTCAATTTGAAAGAATACATTCAATCCCATCATTAGTTTGCAATAAACACATTATATAAGCAGCAGGTGGAAAAATTCATTAAAATAGGAGGTGAAGTTTTCAACAACAAAAAATTTAAAAACACAAAAAGATAAACAAAACCTGTTATGTTGTTTGTGGATGTTTAATGAGTTGAAGAACTGTTGGAGCTGGAGGAGATTTTTCTTGCAGATGATGGCATTATTTCATACTTGACTGTTCCTCAGAACAAGTGATACTTGTATTGAAAGAGTTTATCAAAAATAATCTTTGAAAATCATTTATTTTCTATCTCAGATTGAGAATATGACCTTGGAGATGACATACATCCAATTTTGAGGCTAATCAATGCTTTTTGGACTGAGTGCCACCAGCTGAAGAAGGATTGTGTCTGGCTAGATGACTCTAGCTACAAGTTCAACCGTTCAAGTGACGTAGGGATGTTGAGGCTATATCAACGCTCTTTGGACCGTGTGACATGCAAATGACTCTACACTACAACACAAGTTCAACTGTATGGAATAGGGATGTTGAGGCCAACCAACATTTTGTGGATAGTGTGCCACCAGCTAATTAAAGGACTTAGGGCCTATAAGTTTAGTTAGATGACTCTCCGTTACAACTGTTAGCGTGAAAGTTCAGCTGTTGAAGTGACGTTGAGCTAACTCACACTTTTTGGACCGCAAGCCACCAACTGAGGGACTGACGAAAGTCTAGCTAGATGACTATTTGCTAGACGTTCAACCATTCAAGTGATGTAGTGATGTTGAGGCTAACCCACGCTTTTTGGACTGTGTGCCACCAGCTGAAAGACTATGTCAAGTTTAGCTAGATGACTCTCCTTGCTATAAGTTAAACTGTTCAAGTGAACGCGTAGTGGTGTTGATGCTACATTTTGTAACATAACGGTAACGTTTTTTTTAAACTGACACAATTTAAGAAGACTGTCAAGTCTAGCCAGATGATTCCCCACATGTTCGACTGAAACAGCTGGTCTGCGTCTTAATGCATAAAGACACTCGAGTTAGAGGACCATCTTAGGCTGCGGCTATGGCTGCACCTGTTGCTATGGGCCATATGCTTTAATGCGTGTCACGTGATGATCAAGCCGCATGCACAGCCAGTAAGTCAGATACGGCCTTAGTTTCTTGTTAACTCAATAGGTTTCTTGAGGCCATCAAACTCCAATACCATATTGTACAATGAAGCTCGGTACTTACATGAGTTGATTTGATAAAATTGGCTCGCATTGCCTCATGCCAAGCATTGTTGGTATTTCATGAAACTTTTAATTCATTAAATTCAAGTACAATACCCTTTGGATTTTTATGGTGTCGGAAGTAGGAATACAACTCTGAAGATGGTACAGATTTTGTAAAGAGAAACCCAACAAACAATCGATCAAATCAGATTACCCAAAATGTCAGTAGTGTTATGCAAGCGCAGTTTATGAAGTGTGTTTTGCTTACCAAAACCTTTCGACTACAAATGAGTGGGAATGTCAACAATAAGTAAAAGTTAATTGCAGAGGAATATTTGGACAAAATTAAACTAAAGTCACCAAATTGTTTTCAGACATGATATAAATCATGCCAAGAAAAGCTCAGGTTTAGTCATTTGAATAAGCAAAACTGTTTGTAAATAATTACATTTTATTTGATGAAGGAAGAAAACCGGACAAAATCTTTTGACAAAATTATGATGTTATTATTCACAACTAAGTCTTTCGAGGTAATACATTTCATTTTGTAAGATTTAATCAATGAGAATTGTTGTAGGCCCTTCATCTTTACTAGTGAGGCAAGCTTTATACGCATTGCTCAATAAAAATAATTCAAAGATGTGTGAGAAATTCAAAGTGTACGCTTGAGCGCAAAATAGACAGAATGCATGTTTTTGCGAAATGCGCGAGCAGGACTCTTTTGCAATGCAAACACAAACCATGGCAACAATCACAACACCAGGGCTCGGTTTCACAAAGAGCTAAGATTGATCAACATCAATCTTAAATGCTTAGCAAAGTGTGATATAATATAAATCACTGTATTTCAAAGTATTAAAAGTATAATTACTTATTGACAACTCATCTTAAGATGATTCTTAGTGTTTTGTGAAACCGAGCCCAGTACTCCTCACCCTAACACTGAACTAAAACTTTAATGCTTTAACTTGACCCCTAGCACTAAAACTAATAACTATCACTCACCCTCGGCACCAATCACTATTCATCTGCGCATTGCAAAAATAGTAAAGCATCATTTTATAAAACATGCATTTTGTTTTGCGCTCAAATTTGGTTTTTGTAAGTATATAGCTGAAAATTGTAAATTAATAGTGTTTACTGTAGTTTATCTGAAGTAATGTAGCAATACCCAAGTAAGCATTCAAACAAAATTACATTTTAAACACTGTCTGATTTTTGTTGTCTTATGGTCTGAAGTTTCCTTTGACTTTTCTGAATATTCCTAATCCTACATTGTAAATGCCTTGCATTTTCCTTATTGTTAATTTAAAGGAGAAGGGGGCTCGCCCAAATGTTGTCTGACATGTGTGCTGGAAGCAGATTGTGATGCAGGCCTGCAGCACCTTGTATTACCTACACTGTGACAGGGATGCTTTGATATTATGGGTGCAGGGCTCTAAATTTGGGGTAAAATTCCACAAGACAGCAGGGCTTATTGTAGCTCAAAATATTTACCAGACCAGAATTTATTTTACAAGACGAGAATCTAAATGAGAAAGAACTTTCAACAAAGTTCAACATGTAAACTGTTTGTATATTTGAGTAAGCACTAGAGAAGATTTCATTCTTTCTAATCTGTTGGTATACTTTGATACTCAACAGAATTAAATAATATTTACCGGTACCAGACTCAAAGTCAACAGTTGAACATCAATTTATTTTTATTATACAGTAATGTATTATTATTTAATTGAAAAACAACCCACAAGACCACCGAACTTGTCAAGTTGTGAGTTTACTGGCCCGACCCTGAAATCACTGGCCTTGGGCCTGTGGTTCAGTGTAAAATTCAAGCCTTGCTGGTCTCATAATACAATTCAAAATGGCTCTGTACACCTGTTGTAAAATACATTTGGCAATTACGCGTTTGAGATGACCATTGATGAAGTGCAAGCGCTGTGTAAAACAATATCGTAAATCATCTTTTGGAATGCAAAATTAGTTTAATTGATCTTCGATACCTTACGGATACAGATGTACACAAGCAGTAATTAAAACTAGTTAAATATAAGGTCAACATGTTGTCATGTACCCTATGTACATTAACAGTCATTGATACTGTTTCTCATTATATTAAAAGGTACCTGACTATTTTGTCTTCTAGTCTCGGCTTGGTAAGGCCATGTCCGAATTGACAACTTCAGCAGTGGCTATTTTGGCCGGATTGATTAAAACGCTCATTCCTGAACATTTTCGCTGCAGCCAATGACGGCTGTAGCCGAAGTCACTTGATTCGGACACGGCCTTACATTGATTTAATAGACCAAACAAGATGGCTACTCCATCATAAAAAGGTCTACAGCACTGTCGGTAATTAATTTCAAGCTTTGGATTTGTGATAGCAATAAAATGACTACATAATGTAGTTTCAGCTTGTAAAATGCATGAAATGCTTATTAAACTTATGGTGCAGCTTTTTTCATCTTCCAACTTTGCAAAACAACATCTATTAAGACTGAAAATGTTTTGTGCACACTGTGTGTAATACCAAGTCAGCAAAATTGTAATTTTTGAGTGGCAACCTGATACATTTTGTGCAGTATTTTGCCATGGTATTGAAGAGAAGTTGTTCACTGTGGTGTTTAGTGCATATTTTATGTACATTATAGCGAGTTGTGGCCGAGTGGTCTAGAGCATCAAACTCAAGTTCTGATCCGAGTCATCAGAGTGTGGGTTGAATTTCATAGAGCTACTTCAGCAAAAAATGTTACTTAACAAAATTCTGCTTAGCAAAACTAAGTAGGACGCTGGCCAGTCAAAGATGGTACATGTAACATGGTATTTTGGCTGGTAACCTTATTCTAATAAGCAACATTTTGTTTGTGGTATCTGCTTTTAGTGCTTAAGCACTGAGCTCTGTGAAATTGGACGGTTGCAACCACTTGTGTTCTTGGGCAAGACAGTTTAATTGCTTCTCGTCACCCAGGAGTAAATGGGTACTGGTATAGGGTGAATGGTTAGCAAAGTGGCACCCAGTTAGCGCTCGCATCTACTCGGAAAGAGTTGAGATGGTTTCAGGAAATGTTGATTTATTCGGTTGAGTGCCAAGGCGAATTAGAATAAATCTATATTTTACTTGTTACATAGGCTTCAGTGGTTCAGCAGGAAATTTGAATGGGATGATATTAATGGTGTTCTGAAATAAAGTTTAAAGGATAAAGCTAAAGGCTCAATGGACAGGGGTAGAATGTAAGGCACTTCGATACAATGTTTTAAGCTCACCAACAAATGCCTAAATTGTGCAACTTATGTATTAAATATTTTTTGTTTAGATTTAACATTTAATAAGGCAGATATGAGTTCCATGCGAAAAATTAAGATGAACACAGAGCCATCTTTGTCAAGTTCCCTTTGTACAGTTACTATACGAGGATTTTACCATTTTGTCCTCTGAACCTCACTTTGGTTACACTGGGCTGAATAGGGATAATACAAGATGGCTGCCAGGGTTTGCCCTTAAAATGTTTAATGACTGCATGTAGCCAGCATCAGTTAGCTTTTTGTCATTACACTAGCCCGTCAAAAATTGTCAGTAGTTCATATTTCATATTAAATAGGGATGCGTTTCAACACAACTACATTTTGTAGCTAGCCGGACCACTTGGATTGGAGTGAGGTTTGTGTGACTATAGTCGACTATGCTGGCTGCCCACGACGAAGTCTTTACTTATATTTATAGGCGTCGACTCATTGCTTGAAAAACTTGTAGGCCTAGTAATGTAATCATTTTATTTCAATTATAATTTTTTTATGTGAGAATGAAGAAAACAAAATACAGATGAATTGAATAAAGTTAAACAGAATAATGAAAGGGTCGGAGCACCATACCTACATGCCTTGACTTGTTGTAATGTGCAAGTTATTTAGAATATTAATAAGATATCACCCCAATAATATTGATCTTCACAAGAGGTTTGGGGGGGGGGTAACTAAAGACAAACTTTGATAATTGGTAATTGTCCGAAAACAGTAACATAAGTTTCACTCAGACAGCTCACTGACAATAAAGTATCAGTGGTCTACAAATATTGTCGAAGAAGTTGGCTTACTAGACTAGAGAAAATACATTTGTTGTAGATTACCCCCCCCCCCAATTAAAATAAATAAATTCAAAATAAATAAATAAAAACAGTTGCTAGTTAATTATCAATTTTCGGCAAAAACTACGCATTATTGTTTTTTGTGTGAAATTGAAAGCTCCTCAGTCGATCAATTTAACTTAAAGGGAAAGCAAATGTTCTTTTGCGTCATATTTAAAAAAAAGATAATTCAATTTAACAATTCACTTGAACAGCATTCAAATTTGCAGCAGCTTTTTGCAGCGTGCATTAGTGTTCATTCTTATTCGTTGTGGGGGTAGTAATTTGTTGGAAATATGCAGCTAAATTGTTGATCTATAATAAACTTGGCTTCTTCCTTTATATTTTAGAAGGTTTGAAAAATGGTTCACTTATTGTATGAGAACAATTTTCCTGATGATCTTTGACAATGATTGCTGTACAAATACAAACTTACGAATCTGTGAATAAATGCACACAGTGATTTAAAGGCACTGGACACTATTGGTAATTACTCAAAATAATTGTTAGCATAAAAACTTACTTGGTAACGATCAATCGAGAGCTGTTGATAGTATAAAACATTGTGAGAAACGGCTCCCTCTGAAGTAACGTCGTTTTTGAGAAAAAAGTAATTTCTCAGTAAAATATTTGAATTCATTTCGAGACCTCACGCGTGAGGTCTCGAAATCACATCCGAAAGCACACAACTGCGTGTGACAAGGGTGTTTTTTCTTCCATTATTATCTCGCAACTTCGATGATTTATTGAGTTCAAATTTTCACAGGTTTGTTATTTTGTGCATATATTGAGATACACCAAGTGAGAAGACTGGTCTTTGACAATTACCAAAGGTGTCCAGTGTCTTTAACCATAGCCAATAATCTCTAGTTGCACCTACTCTGCTACAATGAATGACAATTTCGCCTTGGTGAAATGGGCTGGGGGGTTTTAATACTGAAAATGACCAGGAAAATCTATACTGTTGTGATTAAAAAAATCAATACATAATGTACAAAACTGGAATTTTTTTGACAACCTTGTGATAAAGTTTCAATCTAAAAACTGACACATTTTAACATTTTTAGCCTTTGAGAAAGACTCTGCTAGGGTCAAAAATAGCCTATTTATAACATTCATACCAGTGGTAAAATTCCCACACAAACTGTATGTTAAAAAAAGGGGCGTTTTAATTGTCTCGAGCATGGTTGGCTGGCATAATGTTGACAGTGTGCAAACGTAGGCCTATACTCGTGCCACTCTTCTCTACTTTGAGGGGTGGTCAGAACGGGTTTGAAGTTTATAAAAATGGGCCCATAGGCCTATGACGTGTTTGTAAAATAAAGCTACAAAGCCTATAGGCCTAATGCGGCTTATATCACCAAACATTTTTACGATTCTTTGAAGATTCGTCAAGTGTAGACAAATGATAGTTGCCGTCAAATGTAGTTAGGTATTGTCCTCCAAGAAAAGATATCATGGAAGATGCCTCTTAGTCTTCTTATCTCTGTTAGTCCAGTCATCCTGAACGTTCTTCAACATGGAACAGTGTTCCATGCTTCAGCAAGATTTGCTCAAGTTGCCTTAATAGACAAGGTTTGAATTCTAACTTTCACTGATACTGGATCGCCAAGTATGTATACAGGTCCACGTTGAAACTGGTTTTTTGAGGCAGGACAAGTTTAAAGCCAAGATTCAGGTGAACTTAAGATGATTTATCATCTGGGTCTGTTACAAGTCATGTGATGTCTTTCTCCAGTTCTCAGAAGGAGTCGGGGGAGGAACTTGCAATTGACATCTCAGAGAAGTACAGACTGAATCCTGGCTGGGTTCGGGGAAGATCCGGGAGCCTCAAGGGCTGGCAACGGCACGAGCATGATCCCCTGGTACTTGTGTCCTGCGACATTTTACGGCATAGACAGGAGGCTTGGTGGCCGCTCAGCGCAGTTTCCCTGGAGATTTCTCTCTTGTAGGTTCTCTTTCTCCCATCGACGGGTGCCCCGTACAAGAATAATGAAGTCCCTGAGTGGTTTTGAGGATCCGGCTCATCGGGGAACATCGTACCGATAGATTGGTGGATAGAGCGGAGCGTCCAGCGGAGGATCCGTTGGCGGTTCTCGGCACGCAAGAGCAGGAGTCTGCGTTGTGTCTCGAGAATGTTTAGTCTCTCACACGGAGCCGTGCCGACTCTGACTCTGACTCATTAATACGAAGTGCTTTCTGTACTCGACTAGAATACACATTTGGTTTTTCAATCATGTTTCATGGGTTACTAATGAATCCACAAAATGCATAAGTTAACGACTGATTAATCATGCTCTGAGAACAACTGATGTGAATTTAAAGGCACCTGGAAATAGTTGTTGTTTTTTTGTTGTTTTTTACAGAAGAGTATATGTATATTAACAATAAAACAATTTTTTGAGGAATTGTTTGTCACGATTTATATGTGAAAAAAATTGACAAAGTTGTTTGAAGGTGACTCCGCCCATCCCTTTTTGTGACGTCAATCGAGGCAGACCTCGCCGCGATCGAACATCGACCCCCCTCGAACTTGCCTGCATTTACGTGCCAGTAGTGAGCTTGTACGTTTCGTTTGGTTATCCCAAAAAAGGGATTTTTCGTGCATTTTAACGGCAATGCCGACCAGGTGTATTGCTGCTGGATGCAGCAAAACGACTAAAGATGGGGTCAGTTAGCATTTGTTTCCTGCAGATCCCTAATATAGGCAGTTACGGGCATCGAAAGTCAGGCTAAAGAGGGCAAAGTGGTCCGGTCCGACATCGTTTTCAGCGCTGCAGCGAACATGTTTCTGGTGTTCGGATCGACTTGAGCTGTATGCCGCGCCGCGGCGCGCCGATCCGATTTGTCATCACGGGGCCGCTCGAATACCTCGTATTATCCGTGTTCTCGTTATGACCGTGCTCGTATCTTCCGTTTTTTAAGACATAGAAACGCGCATGGGACAGTTCGGGACCGGTGAAAACCTCGTATAAACGTCGACTGTACACTCTCCTAGGATTGCATTGGGTGACGTCCGAATACGAAAATGCATCATACTGATCAGGTACCCAGACGTAATGTACAGGGCCAGACTACACATTTTCTCTTCAAATATCCCGCGCCTCGATTGACGTCACGAATAGCGCCATGTAAACGGGGGCCTATTTTTAAATGTTTAATTAAAATAAAAACACAATGTTTGAACCTTAGTTAGTTGTTTATTCACATTCCACTCATCAAAATGTATATATTAACGACAAAAGCTTTATTTTGACAAAATACCACTGCCAGGTGCCTTTAATGTAAAAATATCAAAATTACATTTAACACATCATCAACAAATTTAAATAACATTCCTGTATAAAAGAAATTCGCTTTAGTAGCTGTTTAAAGGTAGGGTCGTAGTTTAGTTTTTGTCAACGTAATGCTGATTTATCTATTCAGCAAAAGTATACAAAAAGATGCAAACAAAAGTCGCTTGTGCAAATTTCAGATGAATACAGTGTGTACTTGTTGAGAACACAGCCCAAAACTGTCACGGTATTTTCACAGGAACGTCAAATCCATCGACGTTTAGCGAGTTGACAGCGGGTGCCAACCGCATCTCTGGTCGCAGCATTCGCGAACGGACACAAACCCTCAGAAATCTGAGAAACGATTCATGCGTGAACGGTTTCTCAGATTCAAATGTTTTGGGGTGAATAATCATCCAAACCATATTAATTCGAAAGAAGTCTTTTCTCAAAATAATTTATACTGTCAACAGCTGCAGTGCTTCTCACACGATAAGTTTTTATGGTCATATTTTTGGAGTACTTTCTTTGACCCTACCTTAATAATAATAATAATAATAATAATAAGACTTGTAATGCGCACATATCCACCCTGCTGGGTGTTCAAGGCGCCTTTAAACGCGTTGGCAGGATTCCCTTTCCTCAAAACGTTTGTGTAAATGACACTAAACAAATATATAACTAGAATTCCGATGAATTTGAGTTAACTACAAGAGAAACACTTATTGAATAATTTGTGTCTGGGTGAAGATATAATTTACAAGGCAGGAGTTGAACCTGCATGTTCTGAGGTACAGTTCCAGTGCTCTCCACAAAATTCGCTGCCTGGATCTACATTGTGGTATATCCATGTTAATAAATGGTGAAAAATGACAATAATAACTAAAACGAAGCTAGAGGGCAAATAGTCTGGCCCCTCATATGTGTGATAGCAATCAATATTCATGTTCACTCTTGTATCAGGAAACACGACTAAACCATTTTAATAGCACAATATCACTCTCTACAGCGGAGGTTTTTCCTGGTGTAGTTTACTTTTAATCAAGATGGTGAGAGACATGAACGAAAAGAAGTGGTATGATAAATACTCATGTCTGTCTTTGTCAGCGATTTGACGTCATTGAGAAGACAAACAAAAGTTGCCGTGATTTTAAATGTTCAAAGTTCAAAGTAGACACAACCCTCAATATCTTTGGAGTCAGTGTGATCATCCTCAAGAAAGGTGACGTCATTGAGTTGACATTTCTTCTCTTTCTCGCTGCTCTGCCAAACATTAAAGGAGCGGCATCGAGGATCTGATGTACACGCCCAGCCACAAGCAATCACACCCTCTACTGCCAGGTTGTCGATGACGTGATTGAGGGGGCAGTATTGAGAGACACGCCCATCGCGATATATCAGGGTGTGGTGGATTGGCACGACAGAGACCGGCATCTCACATGCAACTAATCTACGGACGCTACTCTGGCATTTGTTACTATCAGACCAACGTCCATTCGTCGTCATCATTCGGGCACAGTTCAACCCTGCGTCGTTGTGTGGATTGTTTGGATACCAGTTGGTAAATTTTGCAGGCTGACCTCCACACAGCCAAACTCCTTCTTGAGCAGCATCTGTGCAGCCGATCCACATACCGCCATTCCCTTTCACTGCCCACTCGAAGATGAAGTGGTTTTCTTCTCTTGAATCAGGCACTATGAGCTTGCTCCCTAGTCGCTTGCATGTCGCCTCGGCGTGCATCCGGTTCATAATCTCAGGAAGTAAGATGTAGCAAGACTGACGCCATTTTACCCAGCCAGTTGGACAAGATGAGAGGACGATAACAATGCTTTGCATTGTCATAAATATCAAGAGATGAAACAGAATGGTAGTCATGCTTTGAAGAAACATTGTTATAACACGCCACACTAACTCTGGTTTTATGTAGTATAAACTGACGCATCAAGTTTTTCACTAATAAGGTACTTGGATTTAACATGCGAGCAACAACGAGTACAACACGAGGCTACAGCAGGTAGTTTTATTCTCCGTCGTCACGTTTACCGAGTTCAACCGCTTCTGTATCGGCGTCTGAACTTATTGGTATTGTTCAAAAGTGTTCAAGTAACTCAAAGATAATCAACAACAACCAAACGGTTGCAAAGCCAGCGCAAAACCAGTGACCGGATATAATCAGACTAATGAGGATTGCCTTCAAAGAATAACACTGAGAATAATTTTATGTACAAAGAATATTATACAAATATTGGATGCATATGAATGCATTGTCGCAGAATTATAATCACGAGGTGAAATCTGGACTGTTCCATTTCACGAGGCGAAAAATAAATTTAACATTTTGTTCAAATATAACTCATATATGGATCCTTGTCATTTTAAATGTTGTTTCACAATAAACACAAAGTAGACACAGAAACTCTTGCACCCACACTCTGAAATTTCTATAAAACAGCAAACTTCTATAACAACGATGGAATACTCCATGTAGACACCAACCTTGCTTATTGTCTGCTGAACCAGCTCAATAAAATTGAAATTAATATGTGAGTTATGTGCTCTCTCGTAAAACCCATGTGTTGCGAGGTAACACATGTTGATTCCTGTATAAGGTGTATTTTGGGGAAAGACGTGTAATTTACCTGTAATTGTTTGGCACCGATGCTGTCAGGAAATTTTAAATCTAAATAACTGATTTTAATTTTAGTGTTCAAGCATCATCTTTCTCATTTTGAACTGTTTTTGTCTTATATCAACAAGGTTTTGGAAGAAATAATAGTCACATTTACTATTTGACAGATTATTATAACGTTGTTTCACGGTCAGTATTAAGGTACAATTTACCAAACTTGCTTTGCGTGCTGATAGCCATTCATAGACCAGAACGAAACCGGCAACAAGTGATCATTGCTGTGATTTATCTAAAATGATTTCGTTCAATAAGGAAATTGAGTTTACATGAGGTTAAACAGATTTTAATTCTTGAAAAAAAACAATCATGAATACCCTTTTCCGGCATTTTCAGAAAGATTTGCAAAAAGTCTTGTTACGTCACCACTCATGTTACGTCGGAGCTCCGTTTTGTATAGCCGCTTTGTTGCAACATTGAGGTACAACAAAGCAATATCCCACAAATGACGTCAAAGTATAGTCCATTTGACGCACGCCGTCAATGGCAGAAGTGTAACTATTTTTTTAAAACATTGAGGTTGGGGGCTAATCTTTTGATCGATAATTACGAAAAATTCAGAAATGTAAAAGTATCAAAATTATATTTAAATGCTATTAAAACATATTATCAACAAATTTATATTACATTCCTGTTAAGTAGCTGTTTAAAGGTAGGGTCATAGATTTATTTTTGTCAACGTAATGCTGATTTATCTATCAAGCAAAATTATAAAGAAAGATACAATAAAATGTCACCTGTGAAAGTTTCAGATGAATACAGTGTGTACTTGTTGAGAAAACAGCCCAATAAATTTCAAAGTATTGTCACATGAACGTCAAATCTATCCACGTTTAGCGAGCTGACAGCGTGTGCCAACTGCATCGCCAACTGCATCGCTGGCCGCAGCATTCGCGAACGTACACCAACCCTCAGAAATCTGAGAAACGATTCATGCATGAATCGTTTCTTAGATTCAATTGTTAGTAGGTGAAAAATTATCCAAACCATATTAGTTCGAAGGGAATCCTTTCTCAAAATAGTTTGTACTATCAACAGCTGCAGTGCTTCTCACCAAGTAAGTTTTTATTTTTTGCGGAGTACTTTTACCAATCTATGACCCTACCTTTAAACGTCTTGGCAGGATGTCGTTTCCTCAAAACGTGTGTGTAAATGACACTCAAAAATAAACTATAATTATAGATGTCCGATGAATTTGAGACTACAAGAGAAACACTTATTGAATAATATTTTTCTGTGTGAAGATAATTTACAAGGCGGGAGTTGAACCTGCATGTTCTGAGGTGCAGTTCCAGTGCTCTCCACAAAATGCGCTGCCTGGTTCTACATTGTGGTATCTCCGTGTGCAAACAATTTGTTTTTCTCTGTTGAAAAAAAATGTAACCAAAACGAGGCTAGATGGCAAAGTAGTCTGGCCCCTCATATGTGTTCACTGTTCATGTTCACTCTTGTATCAGGAAACACGACTAAAGCATTGTAATAGCACAATGACAAATACTCGTGTTGGCAAAACCCTCAATATCCTTGGAGTCGGTGTGAACAAGATTGCGGCCGATGGGTTTTTTTTTTCTTGAAGAAGTCCTTTGTCATGTCTCTTGGAAACATTTGAACATCAAGATGGTGCTTCAGCCTAGATTTACTGAGAGTCTTATTTTTAATATTTTTATTTTTGTCCTACTGCTGCAGGCAAAGATACCAAACCGGTGATTTTTTTATAGTCTTTCTGTCGGTTCATGTATGTCTTTGTCGGTGTCTACGTCATTGAGAAGAGACAAACGTTTGTGTGACTTTAAATGTTCAAAGTTCAAAGTAGACACAACCCTCAATATCCTTGGAGTCTGTGAGATCGTCTTCAAGACGGGTGACGTTATTGAGTTGACATTTCTTCTCTTTCTCACTGCTCTGCCAAACATTAAAGGAGCGGCATCGAGGATCTGATGTACACGCCCAGCCACAAGCAATCACACCCTCTACTGCCAGGTTGTCGATGACGTGATTGAGGGGGCAGTATTGAGAGACACGCCCATCGGGACCTAGCAGGGTGTGGTAGATTGGCACGATGGGGACCGGCATCTCACATGCCACTAATCTACGGACGCTACTATGGCATTTGTTACTATCAGACCAACGTCCATTCGTCGTCGTCATTCGGGCACAGTTCAACCCTGCGTCGTTGTGTGGATTGTTTGGATACCAGTTGGTAAATCTTGCAGGCTGACCTTCACACAGCCAAACTCCCTCTTGAGCAGCATCTGTGCAGCCGATCCACAAACCGTCATTCCCTTTCACTGCCCACTCGAAGATGAAGTGGTTTTCTTCTCTTGAATCAGGCACTATGAGCTTGCTCATTAGTCGGTTGCATGTCGCCTCGGCTTGCATCCGGTTCATTTTCTCAGGGAGTAAGATGTAGCAAGACTGACGCCATTTTACCCAGCCAGTTGGACAAGAGGAGAGGACGATAGCAATGCTTTGCATTGTCATCAATATCAAGAGATGAAACAGAATGGTATTCATGCTTTGAATAAACGTTATCAAGCGCCACAGTAACTCCTGTTTTATGTAACATAAAGTATACACAGTTCAATCGGTTCTGTATTTAACGTCTATTCTAGTGCTTGGATGGTAGTATTATTAAAAAGTCTTCATGTGACTCAATTTTAACAAACAATAGTCAAACGGTTGCGATGCCAACAGACAAACAAAACATGTGACCTGAAATAATCAGACTGATGAGGCGCAAAGATTGTCACTTATAATAACATTATGAATAATTTATTAACTTTCTACCAAGCTGACAATTATTTATTTATTTTACCCAGCAAGGTGGAAAAGAGGAGAGGACGACCGTTTACTTAAAAAGAAGATGATATTCAGGATTGAATCATAACAATACAAATCATTCATTGCGTTTATACTCCGCTCTCTCCTGTACCAGCCTGTTCGAGGGCGCATCACATAATAATAATATAATAATAGTGGCTTCTTATATAGCGCACATATCCGTCACTCAGTGACGCTCTTTGAAGTATGATACCAAGTCCTTTACATAGCACCATGTAATGGTTTACAAGGTGCTGTGGCGCAATATGCTGCCGATCAAACCAGGAACACCGGACCTACGCCTTAACGTCCCATCCGAAGGACGAAGCATGTGGTCACTCTGCTGATCAGAAACACCAGAGCTTGAGTTCGGTGTTCTTATCCGCTCGGCCACGACACGCCACGTACATACAACTTCCAGTAAACAATACAAAATTAAGAAGAATGCAGTATAGCCTACATACAAAAAAGTTACATTCAGCGTAATAAATGCAAACAGATAAACGATGACAAACTAAAACAGAAAAGATAAAAAACACATTACATCACTAAAAGCTTCTGTGAAAAGGAACGTTTTGAGTTGGATTTTGAACAGACTTCGTGAGTGTAATTTACGAATGTCAGATGGCAAATTATTCCATAAAACAGATGCAGCTGAACAAAAAGCACGGTCTCCTAAAGGTAGGCAACATCTTACCATTTGGTTATTCCAACAAAACTTCACCTGTTGACATGGGGTTGTGACCATGGTGACTTCAGACAGTAATTAATTCACTTGAAGGCAGTATAGTTTTGCCCCCCCCCCACTTTTAATCTAGCTATTGAAAACAAATTATGGTTCACTGACAACTACCTTTTGTAATATTATACACACCTTTACATTTCTCAAAATAATCTTATTCATATAACAAAAAAACAGCAAGTAACGCCAAACTTAGGCGAGTTGCCATCCCCGGACGCATTTTTATTTTTTACACCGCAGCGAGGGGTTTTGTACTGTAATACTGCCAATTCCTGTCTTGAGATGAGACTACAAACATTTATGCCTATGAAGGTTTAGGTTTAGGGTTAGGGTCAGGGTTAGGGTTAGGGTTAGGGTTAGGGTTAGGGTCAGGGTTAGGGTCAGGGTTAGGTTTTAGGGTTAGACCTAGTCTTCTGTCTCAAGACGCGCTCCCCGGACAATAGATTATAGTTAATAGTAATGGCCCACGATGCACATTTCACCAGTCCTGCAGTGCGAGTCACCGCTGGTGCGAGTAGCACACACGAGACTAGCGATCGGGTGTAAAAATTAGGCTGACTTTATAGGGGTGCACCCCACTAATTCCACTCCCATAGCATTCAGTGCAAAAGGCTAAATATTCAAAAATACACGAAAAATACTTAAAAGTCTCACAGCTTTTTACAGTAAAGGGAAAAGTACTGATTGACTCTTGAACTTTTATTCTCTGCTCAATTTAATATGGGGAGTCCCTGGTCCCGTCGAGTTATTCTCCCTCCAAATAAAAACACCCCTGCACCGGTGTAATTTTCCAAACGTCCGAGCATCAATCTTGAAAAATGTCCCTACACCTCTCGGCAAATAGGACCATTTTTTCAGGGCCTATGTCATCCAAAATACCTCAAGTTGGAAGTCAACATCCCCCAGGTTACAATTGGGCAACATTTTTACACTCTACCCCTTTTATTGGGCTCTCAATTCTGTCTAATATAGGGGACCTACAAAATATTCATGAGCTCGACGCTCTGTTTTCTCCATATTTAGTGGGGTGCACCCACAGCGGGCTGGTTCCGGAATCCCGGCTGCGCCACAACGTGTCTCCGTGCGTTATTCCCATTAGGAGCCGTTTATGCACCAGCCGCAGTTACAGCCTTAGCCGCAATGTAGTATCATAAGGTTTTTTTAAATGTAGTCCCCCATTTTAATAAGGCTCACCATATACATCTGATAATAACCCCGATGTCATTTTTATTAGGCCCCGAAAATATTTCTAGTTCATTTAGTTAAGCAGTGGTAAAATAATGCGAAACGAGCCAACCCTCCCCCTGTTGACGCGTACACGACTGCATGATGTGACATTATAAAGTATTTTGCAACATTATTATTTTCATTCCCACGTAGCCCAGCGGACTATGCTTGTGCCTCTCGAGTGCAATGTTGCGCGATCGAGTAACTGTTAATTTGGGCTTTCTTCAAGTTTCTTTTTTTTATCCCCCGAAACAAAAAATTATTCTTGTTTTATTATTAAAGTTTGATTCCTATATTTAAATCGATAGTGTTACCTTTTCTTTTTCTAGTTTGTGGTGGTCGATTATTTTTTCAAGGGGAAATGTTGCTGATTCGTATAAACGCCGATGATAATGACAATTGTGTTTCAATTTGAAAACAAGTTTCACCGTCCATGAACTTGACCACCACGTTATAGGCCCTATTCACTATTCACTTTGCAAATTAGATTTTCCAAAGTTTACTGAGGACTGGTGCGATGGTCCATTGGTTTTAATAGCACGCCTGAACATGACGGCGCATATTACCGCGAAAGTGTTTATTTTTTCAAATTCATTGTGCTGGGTCTCACATATGAGGTTCCTTGATTTGCACTGAATCACTAAATGTGTGTTAGCTCATCACACCCATAAATGGTTTAAAATTCATCCTAATTAAAAACAAGTCAACACTGTAATGTCCTTCTTTGAAGTGCAAGGTATAGAATGTAGCTCTGAGTACCGGTTGGTGTGGGTCGCTGCCCTGTACATTTTGTTTATATCTGAAAGTGAAACGTGTAGTTTGGTGCAGTATTGTGACCTTGTTTTGTCCTGTTTTGATTTCTGTAAAAGGTAGGATGAACAACACACCCACTGAAACACCACCATAATTTATTTACATTAAAAATCAACAACTCCCATAAACCACTTTCTGTGCTGTCTTCAGGTCAATAGTCAAGATTGTATTGTATGAGTCATGTGGTCTCAATACCCCAAGCAACCCTGTATTACAATTACATATACATATTCACAAATTAAATCAACCTATTTCCGATAATTCATCGAAAAAGATTTTTTGTGCGGCCGTTTTGAAAAATGCTTGTCTGCAAGTGCGCATGCTCATAAAGACACCATTCTAGAAAAGAGGCTGGAGGCACGGTCGGGATGCGTCTTATGAGCAAGCGCACTCGCCACGTCATCCGATTAGCTTAGCGGCTGAATGACGTAGACACAATCTGCATTTAGTCGATCGAACAAAACACGTCTTGATGGCCAATTGGCAAATCACCGAATGGTGGTGGTTGTTCAATGTATAAGGTATAGTAATTTTGTCTAACGATCGTTCCCGAAAAACGCCATTTTTATGGGCAAATTGCATTTTGGCTTAGAGCTGCGTCAATCGCTCCTGTTGTTAACCCAGTCAAGTTGAATTTGGTTCAGTAATACACTTTTTAGATCGCTGAAAGTAAAATTAACTCCAAAGATCTTGTGATTTATCTGCGTAAAAGAATTGGTTCAGATAAATCACGTGAACTTAGATATTTGAAAATGTTCGATAACGGCCAAATTTGACAGTTTCTTTTAGGGATTGGTCTACTCTACTCCTGGAAGACCGTCAGAGTCATGTGTGGGTCTATTTTGTACCCCAAATAGCCCAACATAGCCGGTGTGTGCCTACATACCTATGTTGTGCAAATGGAAATAAAATACATAGGGAAAACAAGGGCCCCCCACTTTTAAAAGTGTTCCGCCGCCGCTGGTTCCAGTGCTCTCCACAAAATGCGCTGCCTGGTTCTACATTGTGGTATCTCCGTGTGCAAACATTTTGTTTTTCCCTGTTAAAAAACAATGTAACCAAAACGATGCTAGAGGGCAAAGTAGTCTGGCCCCTCATATGCATAATGATAATCACTATTCATGTTCACTCTTGTATCAGGAAACACGACTAAAACATTGTTATACTGCACAATATCAATCTCTACAGTGGAGGTATTTCCTGGTGTAGTATACTTTTAACCAAGATGGTGAAAGACATGAACGAAAAGTAGCGGTGTGACAAATACTCATAGCTCAAAGTAGACACAACCCTCAATATCCTTGGAGTCGGTGTGAACAAGATGGCGGCCGATGGTTTCTTCCTTGATGATAACCTTTATTTAGGCTCTTGGAAACATCCGCATATCAAGATGGTGCTTCATTAAGTCTAAATTTACTGAGAGTTTGTCGATTTGTATTATTTTTATACAAATATGTTTTTACTGCCCAGACAAAGATACCAAACCGCTGATAGTCTTCCTGTCGGTTATTGTCTGTCTTTGTCGGTGATTAGACGTCATTGAGAAGAGAGGAAAAAGTTGGTGTGATTTTAAAAGTTCAAAGTTCAAAGTAGACACAACCCTGAATATCCTTGGAGTCGGTGTGATCGTCCTCAAGAAAGGTGACGTCATTGAGTTGACATTTCTTCTCTTTCTCGATTCTCTGCCAAACATTAAAGGAGCGGCATCGAGGATCTGATGTACACGCCCAGCCACAAGCAATCACACCCTCTAGTGCTAGGTTGTCGATGACGCGATTGAGGGGGCAGTATTGAGAGACACGCCCATCAGGACCGATCACAGTGTGGTACACGGCATAAGGGACCGGCATCTCACATGCAACTATATCTATGGACGACACCCTGGCAATTTTTACCATCAGCCCAATGTCTATCCTTCGTCATTCGGACACAGTTGAAGTCACTGTTGTTTCTTGGGCTGCCGCTTTTCCAGTTTGTAAATCTTGCAGGTTGACCTCCACACAGCCAAACTCCTTCTTGAGCAGCATCTGTGCAGCCGATCCACACACCGTCATTCTCTTTCACTGCCCACTTGAAGATGAAGTGGTTTTCTTCTATTGATTCAGGCACTATGAGGTTGCCCCCTAGCCGCTTGCATGTCGCCTCGGCTTGCATCCAGTTCATCTTCTCAGGGAGTAAGATGTAGCAAGACTGGCGCCATTTTACCCAGCCAGTTGGACAAGAAGAGAGGACGATAACAATACTTTGCATTATCATCAATACTAAGAGATGAAACAGAATGGTATTCCTGCTTTGAAGAAACATTGTTACCACACGCCACAGTTAACTCTGGTTTTATGTAACATCAGCTGACACATCGAGTCTTTTGCTGATAATGTACGTGGGTTAAACAAGCGAGCAACAACGAGTACACCACGAGGCTACAGCAGGTAGTTTTATTTACCGTCGTCACGTTTACCGAGTTCGATCGCTTCTGTATCAGCGTCTAAATTTATTAGTATTGATAAAAAGCGTTCAAGGGACCCAAATTAAAAAATAAATAGCCAAATGGTTGCGAAGCCAGCGCAAAACCGGTGACCGAATATAATCTGACTAATGAGGATTGACTCCAAATATTAACACTATACAAAGAATAATTTACTCACTTTCTACAAAGAATATTAGACAAAGATTGGATGCATATGAGTGTATTGTCGCAGAATAATCACGAGGTGAAATTTGGACTGTTCCATTTCACGAGGCGAAAAATGAATGTAATATTTTGTTCATATATAACTCATATAAAATGGATCCTTGTCATTTTAAATTTTGTTTCACAATAAACAAAATAGACACAGAAACTCTTCCACAAACACTCTGAAATTTCTATAAAACAACAAACTTCTAAACAACGATGTAATACTCCATGCAGACACCAACCTTGCTTATTGTCTGCTGAACCAGCTCAATAAAATTGAAATTATTATGTGAGTTATGCGCTCTCTCGTAAAACCCATGTGTTGCGAGGTAACACATGTTGATTCCTGTATAAGGTGTATTTTTTGGGAAAGACGTGTAATTTACATGCAATTGTTTGGTATCGATGCTGCCAGGTAATTTTAAATCTAAATAACTGATTTTAATTTTCATGTTCAAGCATCATCTTTCTCATTTTGAACTGTTTTTGTCTGATATCAACAGGGTTTTGGAAGAAATAATAGTCACAAACTAATTTACTATTTGACAGATTATTATAACGTTGCTTTACGGTCAGTACTGGTATTAAGGTAAAATTTACCAAACCTGCTTCGCATGCTGATAGCCATTCACAGACCAGGTTTAACGAAACCGGCAACAAGTGATCATTGCTGTGATTTATCTAATATGATTTCGTTCAATAAGGAAATTGAGTTTACATCAGATTAAACGGATTTAATTCTTGAAAAAAACAATCATGAATACCCTTTTCCGGCATTTTCAGAAAGATTTGCGAAAAGTCCTGTTACGTCACCACTCATGTTACGTCAGAGCTCCGGTTTGTATAGCCGCTTTGTTGCAACATGGAGGTACAACAAAGCAATATCCCACAAATGACGTCAAAGTATAGTCCATTTGACGCACGCCGTCAATGGCAGAAGTGTAACTAGTTTTTCAAAACATTGAGGTTGGGGCCTAATCTTTTGATCGATAATTACGAAAAATTCAGAAATGTAAAAGTACCAAAATTACATTTAAATGCTATTTAAACACATTATCAACAAATTTATATTACATTCCTGTTAAGTAGCTGTTTAAAGGTAGGGTCATAGATTTATTTTTGTCAACGTAATGCTGATTTATCTATCAAGCAAAATTATAAAGAAAAATACAATAAAATGTCACTTGTAAAAGTTTCAGATGAATACAGTGTGTACTTGTTGAGAAAACAGCCCAATAAATGTCAAAGTATTTTCACAAGAACGTCAAATCTATCCACGTTTAGCGAGCTGACAGCGTGTGCCAACTGCATCGCCAACTGCATCGCTGGCCGCAGCATTCGCGAACGGACACCAACCCTCAGAAATCTGAGAAAACGATTCATGCATGAATAGTTTCTCAGATTCGATTGTTTTTAGGTGACAAATTATCCAAACCATATTAGTTCGAAAGGAATCCTTTCTCAAAATAGTTTATACTTTCAACAGCTGCAGTGCTTCTCACCAAGTAAGTTTTTTATTTTTTGTGGAGTACTTACCAATCTATGACCCTACCTTTAAACGTCTTGGCAGGATTCCGTTTCCTCAAAACGTGTGTGTAAATGACACTCAAAAATAAACTATAATTAAAAATGTCCGATGAATTTGAGACTAAAAGAGAAACACTTATTGAA
This sequence comes from Plazaster borealis, assembly GCA_021014325.1. Classification (NCBI taxonomy): domain Eukaryota; kingdom Metazoa; phylum Echinodermata; class Asteroidea; order Forcipulatida; family Labidiasteridae; genus Plazaster; species Plazaster borealis. The sequence continues at coordinate 3,621,979 of CM037475.1, read as the reverse complement.
TAATATTTTTCTGTGTGAAGATAATTTACAAGGTGGGAGTTGAACCTGCATGTTCTGAGGTGCAGTTCCAGTGCTCTCCACAAAATGCGCTGCCTGGTTCTACATTGTGGTATCTCCGTGTGCAAACAATTTGTTTTTCTCTGTTAAAAACAATGTAACCAAAACGAGGCTAGATGGCAAAGTAGTCTGGCCCCTCATATGTGTTCACTGTTCATGTTCACTCTTGTATCAGGAAACACGACTAAAGCATTGTAATAGCACAATGACAAATACTCGTGGTTCGAAGTAGACAAAACCCTCAATATCCTTGGAGTCGGTGTGAACAGGATTGCGGCCTTTGTCATGTCTCCTGGAAACATTTGAACATCAAGATGGTGCTTCAGCCTAGATTTACTGAGAGTCTTATTTTTAATATTTTTAATTTTGTCCTACTGCTGCAGGCAAAGATACCAAACCGCTGATTTTTTATAGTCTTTCTGTCGGTTCATGTATGTCTTTGTTGGTGTCTACGTCATTGAGAAGAGAAAAACGTTTGTGTGACTTTAAATGTTCAAAGTTCAAAGTAGACACAACCCTCAATATCCTTGGAGTCGGTGTGATCGTCTTCAAGACGGGTGACGTTGTTGAGTTGACATTTCTCACCTTTCTCGCTGCTATGCCAAACATTAAAGGAGCGGCATCGAGGATATGATGTACACGCCCAGCCACAAGCAATCACACCCTCTACTGCTAGGTTGTCGATGACGTGATTGAGGGGCAGTATTGAGAGACACGCCCATCGGGACCTAGCAGGGTGTGGTAGATTGGCACGATAGGGATCGGCATCTCACATGCAACTAATTTACGGACGTCATCCAGGCATTTTTTACCATCACCCCAAAGTCCATCTGGATTCGTCATTCGTGCACAGTTCAAGTCAGTGGTGTCTCTTGGGTTATTTGATTTCCAGTTGGTAAATCTTGCAGGCTGACCTCCACACAGCCAAACTCCCTCTTGATCAGCATCTGTGCAGCCGATCCACATACCGTCATTCCCTTTCACTGCCCACTCGAAGATGAAGTGGTTTTCTTCTCTTGAATCAGGCACTATGAGGTTGCTCCCTGGTCGCTTGCATGTCGCCTCGGCTTGCATCCAGTTCATCTTCTCAGGGAGTAAGATGTAGCAAGACTGACGCCATTTTACCCAGCCAGTTGGACAAGAGGAGAGGACGATAGCAGTGCTTTGCATTGTCATCAATATCAAGAGATGAAACAGAATGGTATTCATGCTGTGAAGAAACGTTATCAAGCGCCACAGTAACTCCTGTTTTATGTAACATAAAGTATACACAGTTCAATCGGTTCTGTATTTAACGTCTATTCTAACGCTTGGATGGTAGTATTGTTAAAAAGTCTTCATGTGAGTCAATTTTAACAAACAATAGTCAAACGGTTGCGATGCCAACAGACAAACAAAACATGTGACCTGAAATAATCAGACTGATGAGGCGCAAAGATTGTTACTTAAAACATTATGAATAATTTGTTAACTTTCTACCAGGCTGACAATTATTTATTTATTTTACCCAGCAAGGTGGAAAAGAGGAGAGGTCGACCGTTTATCATAGAGAAGATGATATTCAGGATTGAATAATAACAATACAAATCATTCATTGCGTTTATACTGCGCTCTCTCCTGTACCAGCCTGTTCGAGGGCCCATTACATACAACTTCCAGTAAACAATACAAAATTAAGAAGAAAGCAGTATAGCCTACATACAAAAAAGTTACATACAGCGTAATAAATGCAGACAGATAAACGATGACAAACTAAAACAGAAAAGATAAAAAACACATTACATCACCAAAAGCTTCTGTAAAAAGGAACGTTTTGAGTTGGATTTTGAACAGACTTCGTGAGTGTAATGTCAGATGGCAAAGTATTCCTTAAAACAGATGCAGCTGAACAAAAAGCACGGTCTCCTAAAGGTAGGCAACATCTTACCATTTGGTTATTCCAACAAAACTTCACATGTTGACATGAGGTTGTGACCATGGTGACTTCAGACAGTAATTAATTCACTTAATTAAAGTCAGGGTGTACTTTTGGTTATTACTCCACAATTTCGCAAAGTTATGATGAAAGCTCGGGACTTGTTCGGATACCTTTTAAAACTTGGCAATGGGAATAAATATTCATGGTTTAATGCCTTCTAATATCAACACAGGTATTTAGTATGTGTAAATAGATAGTTCCCGATTGATGCCATCTTTACGGGAAACTTGGGTTCTGGCTTTGAGCTGTATCAAACGTTGTTATTTGTCTACGCAGCCAAGTGGTTTGTTGCCAATCATGCAACGAATTTGCTAAAACTCCCGGGTGCCGCAAGCATTATACGCATAAGGCAGAGTTGTGCATTCAACAAAACGTTAATTACTAGCGGGATGCCGCACTTCGCGCGGTACCCGCTATATATAGGTGGGCGCAATTCGTGCGTATAAAAATGTTGCATGCAATGATGGGGTTAAGAGGTAATATTGGAAGGGGGTACTCAACGGTCATCATAATTTGTAAAATTGGCTTGGTACAGGGCCATACAAAACGGTACGCAATGTGTTTTGTCTTCTGATAAAAGTTTGAACATGCAAAAGGTGTTGGATGGGGTTCCGTCTCCGCACACTTCTCGTCCCTGTTCTCCAACGCCAAGTTAATACTAAGCATGATTTTGGGTGTTTGCACGACCGTAGTTGAGTTTTAGAATGGGGGAAACAAACACATGTTCCTGGCAATGATTTATTTTTATCTGACATGTAGGTATGTGGCGAAATGTCCTTACCGAGTGCCACTTTTTCATTCATACGGTTACCAATCTCATTTGAGTAAATAAGATGCTATACTCATATTAAATGAAAAAGTGGCTGTCGGATACGAAAATGTTACCGGTGGTTTGATCGTCAAGACTTGCGTTGACCTAACTGACGTAGCCCTAAGCAATCCACGGGTTTCTTAATGGAAATTATAAAGGGCACTGATGGAAGTTGTAAGTTTTTAGCTGTTAATGTTACCTCTGTATTCCTAATGGTCTGTATTTATTTATTTCTAGATTGTTGTATTTCTTTATTTATTGAATTCTTTGTACTTCTATTTCTTAATTTCTTAAATGTCTCTTTGTTTCTATACCTGTATGTCCGTGTTACCCCTTTGTTTCTTTGTATATTTACCGGTATGCTTTTAATTTAATCTGTGTTTTTGTCCGTGTAATTCTTTTTTTTGTGGAAGAGTTTGTTTCTTTATTTCTTTCTTCTATATTTTTTAAATTGTTGATCAGCTAAAAACTTTTTTTTTTAAAGGGGTCTGTTTGTATACACATCTTTTGATGGCGTTTTTACAGTTTGCAATTTCCTAAGGTGTTCTAAAGACGACAGGTCGCGTCGACGTCGCCGTTGGCGTCTCATTTAGCCCATTAACTTGTGCATAAAAAACCCCGATTCAGGGGCGAGTCGGCGACACAATTTCTGAACTCTTGAGGGCGCAATAGTACATTTTACTCAGATTGTGAGGCATGTGAACAGACGTATGAAGCCCAATTCCTCGTGATTGTGGCATCAGACGTATATATGAAGCCACAACCACGCACGTTTACATGGTTGTGGCTATGAGGGTTCCTCATGGTGAGAGGAAGGGGAGGGGAGTGTTCATCATCCTCACCCTCCCCAACCCCACAATTGTCAATCATAACCCTAAACACTACCCCTAACCCTAACCCTAACCCTACCCCTACCCCTAACCCCCTCCCCAACCCTAACCCTCACCCTCACAGTCAAGTGGTTGTGGCTTCATACGTCTGATGCCACAACCACGCAAACGTGCCGTGGTATGGCTTCAAACATAAAACATATGAAGCCACAACCCCACAGCCGTTGCAAGGTGCGTGGTTGTGGCAAGGAATTGGGCTTCTCAGTCTCTTCGTGCGTGCAGAGTTAGTGAAACGGCGCCCTCAAGACTCCGGCGACGGGGACGGGGACGGGGACGGCGACGGCGACGGCGACGGAGACGCGACCTCTCGTCTTTGGAACACCATAATTTCCTTGACAGCCTATTAAACTTTCATTTGTTGTATGTCTAAAGATTTCCATTAAAACATAAATAAATAAATAATTCATGAATTTTCTTTGTTCGTTTATTTGTATATTTCTTTCTCTCTTTATTTCTTGATTTATATGTTTGGTCGCTTGAGGTGTCATTTGTTGTCCTAACATTTGTTACGCTAACAGTAGGCTACAAACCCTGCGAATCAAGGTCCCAACTGCAGCTTCAGTGATTTAGACTCAAGTTTGAAAGTCGTTAAAATAATATTAAGAATAAGCTAATTATCTGTTCATGGTTCATGAAATTCCATGATAACCTTCCTGTATGAAAGCAGAATTATTAAAATTATTCAACATTTAAATATATTGACGAAAGCACGCCATAATTACCATAATCGCAACAAACTGTGCAAGTCTCGCGCGTATTCGAACATTGGGACCCGATAAAGTGCGTGAGTTTGTCTCCTTCACGCGTTAAAGCAATGTACGTGGAACCAAAGTGGTCCAAAAAATCTTCCATTACGCGCGAGACTTGCATGGTCTATTACATGACTTTTTCAATAAACTAAGAGAGTCTAAGAAATCTACATAAAAGACGTACATGTACAAAGTCTGTCAATATCTATCCATGAGGCATATATCCTTCCAAAATGCAAATCCAGACATCACGATGAATGCTCTACTAGATTTTCCCAGTTGTTTACTGCATGGTTTGTGTGTAGTCTGACCAGTGATTAATGGTGGGAAAGGGACCATGGTGCATGACAAAATAATCACAGTTCAAATCTGAACTATTCCATTTCACGAGGCGAAAAAATGAATTCAAAATTTGTTTTTCATAACTCACACATGGATCCTTCTCACTTGAAATTTTGTTTCACAATAAACACAAAATAGAAACAGAAACTCTTCAAACAACATTCTGAAATTTGTATAAAACAACAAACTTCTCAACAACGATGGATTACTCCATTACGACACCAACCTTGCTTATTGTCTGCTGAACCAGCTCAATAAAATTGAAATTATTATGTGAGTTATGCGCTCTCTCGTAAAACCCATGTGTTGCGAGGTAAGACATGTTGATTCCCGTAAAAGATGTATTTTTGGGAAAGCCATGTAATGTACATGCAAATGTTTGGCACCGATGCTGCCAGGTAATTTTAAATCTAAATCACTGATTTGAATTTTATGGTATTCAACTATCAATTTCTCATTTTGAACAGATTTTGTCTGATATCAACAGGGTTTTGGGAGAATTAATAGTCACAACTAATTTACTATTTTACATATTGTCATAACGTGGTTTCACGGGCAGTATGAAGGTAAAATTTACAAAATTTGCTTCGCTTGCTGATAGCCATTATGACCAGGTAGTACGAATCCGGCAACAAGTGATCTCTGTTGAAATTCATCTAAAATGTTTTCATTCAATAAGGAAATTAAGTTTACTTGAGATTAAACAGATTTTAATTGTTCAAAAAACCGTACAATCATGAAAACCTTTTCCCGGTGCTTTTCAGAAAGATTTGCGAAAAGCCATGTTACGTCATCACTCATGTTACGTCGGAGCTCCGTTTTGTATAACCGCTTTGTTGCAACCTGGAGTTACAACGAAGCGACATCCCACAATAACGTCACATTTTTGTCATTTCGACGCACGCTGTCAACAGCAAAAGTGTAAATAGTTTTTCAAAAATTTAGGTTGGGGCCTAATCGTTTGATCGATAATTACGAAACATTTGAGAAATGTAAAAAAAATCCTAATTACATTTAAATGCTAAACAAACACATTATGAACAAGTTTAAATAGTATTTTTAAGTTAGGCTGTTTGGGGTCGAAGATTGGTTTTTGTCAACGTAATGCTGATATATATATAAGCCAAAAACAAAATACAATACAATACAAAATCTTATGTAAAAGTTTTAACTGAATACAGTGTCTACTTGTGAGAAAACAGCAAAAAAAATCATGATATTTTCACAAGAACGTCAAATCCTTCCATCATCCGTTTAGGGAGCTGACAGGGTACCTGGTACATCTCTGGCTGCAGCGTTCGCGAACGGGCACCAACCCTCAGAAATCTGAGAAACGATTCATGCATGAATCGTTTCTCAGATTCATTTGTTTTTAGGTGAACATTTTTCCAAACCATATTAGTTCGAAGGGAATCCTTTCTCAAAATAGTTTATACTTTCAACAGCTGCAGTGCTTCTCACCAAGTAAGTTTTTATTTTTTTGTGGAGTATACCTTCAAACGTCTTGGCAGGATTCCGTTTCCTCAAAACGTGTGTGTAAATGACACTCAAAAATAAACTATATTTAGATGACCGATGAATTTGAGACTAAAAGAGAAACACTTATTGAATAATATTTGTCTGTGTGATGATAATTTACAAGGCGGGAGTTGAACCTGCATGTTCTGAGGTGCAGTTTCAGTGCTCTCCACAAAATGCGCTGCCTGGTTCTACATTGTGGTATCTCCGTGTGCAAACAATTTGTTTTTCTCTGTTAAAAACAATGTAACCAAAACGAGGCTAGATGGCAAAGTAGTCTGGCCCCTCGTGTTCACTGTTCATGTTCACTCTTGTATCAGGAAACACGACTAAAGCATTGTAATGGCACAATGACAAATACTCGTGGTTCGAAGTAGACAAAACCTTCAATAACCTTGGAGTCGGTGTGAACAAGATTGCGGCCGATGGTTTTTTTTTTCTTTTGAACATTTGAACATCAAGATGGTGCTTCAGCCTAGATTTACTGAGAGTCTTGTTTTTAATATTTTTATTTTTGTCCTACTGCTGCAGGCAAAGATACCAAACCGCTGATATAATCTTTCTGTCGGTTCATGTATGTCTTTGTTGGTGTCTACGTCATTGAGAAGAGAAAAACGTTTGTATGACTTTAAACGTTCAAAGTTCAAAGTAGACACAACTCTCAATATCCTTGGAGTCGGTGTGATCGTCTTCAAGACGGGTGACGTTGTTGAGTTGACATTTCTTACCTTTCTCGCTGCTATGCCAAACATTAAAGGAGCGGCATCGATGATCTGATGTACACGCCCAGCCACACGCAATCACACCCTCTACTGCCAGGTTGTCGATGACGTGATTGAGGGGGCAGTATTGAGAGACACGCCCATCGGGACCTAGCAGGGTGTGGTAGATTGGCACGATAGAGACCGGCATCTCACATGCAACTAATTTACGGACGTCATCCTGGCATTTTTTACCATCAGACTAAAGTCCATCTGAATTCGTCATTCGTGCACAGTTCAAGTCAGTGTTGTCTTTTGGGTTATTTGGTTTCCAGTTGGTAAATTTTGCAGGCTGACCTCCACACAGCCAAACTCCTTCTTGTGCAACATCTGTGCAGCCGATCCACAAACCGTAATTCCCTTTTACTGCCCACTCGTAGATGAAGTGGTTTTCTTCTCTTGAATCAGGCACTATGAGGTTGCTCCCTGGTCGCTTGCATGTCGCCTCGGCTTGCATCCAGTCCATCTTCTCAGGCAGTAAGATGTAGCAAGACTGACGCCATTTTACCCAGCCAGTTGGACAAGAGGAGTGGACGATAACAACGATTTGCATTGTCAGCAATATCAAGAGATGAAACCGAATGGTATTCATGCTTTGAATGAACGTTGTTATCACACGCTACAGCAACTCTGGTTGCATGTAACATAAACTGACACATAGACTCTTTTACTAATAATGTACGTGGATAAAACATGCGAACAACAACGAGTAAAACACGAAACTACAGCAGGTAGTTTTATTTTCCGTCGTCACGTTTACCGAGTTCGATCGCTTCTGTATCAGCGTCTGAATATGTTGGTATTGTTAAAAAGTGTAGTGACTCAAAATTAATAGGCAATCAGTTGCGATGCCAACGGGAAAAGCAAAACCGATGACAAAAGATTATTTCCAGTCTGTATGGAAAATACCAAGTGTCAATGAAGTATTGATGGTCCAATTAGTGATTGCTAGCCTTGATTGCAACACTTTCTTGTTTTAGTCCGTCCATGCACCGTCCACGCACACGCAGTACCTTGGGCTTCAAACCCGGGACCGGAGAAACACACGTTTGAGCGCACTTGGGTAAAAACTTACCCAATTGTCGACCAATCATAGGGTCACATAAACGTTACCATCGTGACAGTGTTGCACAATAGTAGAAACAGAGGGGGCACAGGTCGTAGGTCATAAGGAGCGAACGGAAGGTCAGTAGGATTTGAAACTTTGCATGGTGGAAATACGATATGGAAAGGTTTGCCGTAACTACATGTAATGACTATCTCTAAATGAGTTGGGGTGGTTAAGAAAAGAACCGTTGGTTTCAGCAAACGGGTTTGGGTTTCCAAACGGAAGATCATTTTGTTATAGCACAATTGGTTATGCTGATTAGATCTTCGGGGCACTTGGGTCCCACTGGCCACAGTGGAAGAGCGAGAAGCTGGTTTGACCATTGACCTTCAAACACAATGGTATGCTAATAAGATCGTTCTTTAATTTCTTAAATTTTGTAAATAAGCACCGGGGTAATACATTGGTGCAAAAATAAAATATTGCATTTTTTAACAGCCAAGCCACCCGTACTCTTTTGTGCCGAAGTCCTGCCAAAGCAGCGAAGCTGCCCATACCTTTCAGCCCAAGCCCTGCAAAAAAACACCCACATCTACCAATCGGAAGGTCTGTGAGAAACAGCCAATCAAACATTTTATTACACAGTGAGTTCAGTGACCCCGTCGATTACGGAGTAGGCCTGCACAACACCGGAGTGACCCGACCAAAAGAGCCGCGGGTCAGAAGGCAAGGGGCAAGGAGTGAACTGCGAAACAGCCAATGAGTCACCTCGCTTCTTACCCCGGAACACGGCAGTTCATCAGATTTATTGAAAGTCCGAGGCCACCATCCTAAAGGGATCGCTCAGCTTCGACCGACCAACCAGGTGGCCCATCTAAACCAGCCAAGGGATCGCTCCGCTTCGACCGACCAACCAGGAGGCCCGTCTCAACCAGCCAACCAGACAACCCGCATCACGGCAGTTCGGATGACCGTCTACAGCATCTGGCACCCCGGAGGATTAGGCGACCGCACCGAAGACAGCAGGGAAGTCCCCATACCAAAAAACCGACATGACGGACGTTCTGATCCAGGAATTTTTACGATGGTGCGCTCCTCATCCAAGATGGCGCAGGTTAGGGCTTTTCCTGTATGTTTACTCACGGTGACGCATGTACCGACCAAAACCGCTCGGCCATTTACTCACTGGACCGCCAGAAACCGCCCTTTTTTTTGGCCCGTATGTACAATGCTTAATGCACTACAATGTACATGTATACTACAACTGTGTAGTGCAGCCCGTATTGTAGTTACAGTGCTTTCGCAATATAGCCTTATTTTTTCGAAATTTTGACATCATCGGTCGTACTAGCGCCCCAGCGTATCGAAGTATTTTGCACAAGGGATCTTCATCCAACTCGAGTTGGATTTTAGACGGGTGCTCTGCCTCAACCGTGACGACTACGCGGTTGTAGGGCACCCGTCGATGGGTGCCTTGCCTCAACCGTGATAACAGCGCGGTTGAGGCAGAACACCTGTCAAATTTTAGACGGGTGTCCTGCCTCAACCGCCCTGTTATCAGGGTTGAGGCAAGGCACCCGTCTAAATTGAAGATCCCTCGGGGAAATTACTTCGATACACTGGGGCGCTAGTACGACCGATGATGTCAAAATTTCGAAAAAGGAGGTACAGCGCCCCATGTACTGGGTCTAACAGCGACGATGCTTTGATACTTTCGCACGTGATGTAAGTGCCTTAATCATCTCCTTTTTTGTGTATAGCGCCCCCTCTTGACAAGTAGTAGTTCCAGGGTGTCGAGACGGTGGTGGAAGCACAGTTTTTCCAACCTCTCCCTCTTTAATATTGTTCAGTTTCAAAGTAAAGCTTCAGATTTGTTGTTTTGAGTAAGAACGGTGATTGTAATAGGCAAGACACGTCATTTTGAAGTAGATTAAAGGAACAGTCTTGATATCATCACCAAAAAAACTGACTTTAGTTTGTTTTACTTAGTGAGCGTTGGATCTCTTTCTATATCACAGTCTCGGGATAGTATAGAGGGCGCCTTTCAAAATGGCGATGTAAACAAGGCCCTGGAACGTCAGGCAGGAATAACTGACATTAACATTTTCCCCAAGTTTCAAGTCATAAAACAACAGTTTGCAAACTACACTAATGGGCAAGGACCATCACAAAATATTCAGTTTTGAGTTTTTACAAACATACACATTTCAATTTGCCATTTTTTACATTGAAATACATATATCCCAAAACGACTACTCTGCGTTTTGGGTTTTCACGAGTTTAGAGGCAATTAGTATGACCTAGATAAATTTGAGTTTTCACGAACAGGCTCTTTCGTTTACGCATTGTCAAGACGCGCTGCACACAGACATCGTCACTATCGCGCAGTTTTCACGAAGAGGCAATTGTGTTAAAAAGTGAATTACTCATTAATCAAACTTTTAACGTTAAAAATAAGAGCAGATTCGCATGACTTAAGATCTCAACTTAAGTTTATTTGGCAAACAGTCTCCGAAACAATGATTTCAAATGCGGTTTTCTCCAAACATGAAAGTTTGGCTGCAGAGGCTAAAAGTGCCTCTTCGTGAAAACGGTGACGATATTTTCACTGTCATTAGTGTATTTCATTCATGTTTTCAGTGTTTACTATACCAGCAGCAATGTTGATTTTACATCAAATTACAATTTATGACATACCGGTACCAAAGTATCCAGCTTACTTTGAATGATGTCCATTGGCGAACCCAAGGGGGGTTGACGACGTGCAAGGGAGGAAGGGAGATTGTCGACGATTAAAAGTTTGTGCGATTAAAGTGTATAAGATTAATTTATCATGTATGTTGGGCTTTTATTAGTGTCTCTCGTTCTTTCTCTCTCTGAACCAAGTCTAAGTTTAAAAAAAATGTTATATAAATATTTATGTCGAGGGCATTTAGACGTGCTAGAACCCCACAGCTTCAAAGGGCTCTCCGCCCCCTGAACCCCTGCCATGGGGCTTCGCCCCTGGACCCCACAGGGGCCCTTAAGCGGGCCCCTGAACCCCACGCAGTCAGTGCTATGACTCAATATGTCCCCCTCCACATTTCAAGACAGATTGACGCCCATGCACAGTACACTGATTCCACGCATGGAGTCCCGACGGACTGTATAGGGATGTCTACTTCAAACCGAGGACTTTAAAAAGGGATCCGTGTGTTCCGAAAGAGTGCGGACGTCCTCGCTTCGCTTTCGTTTAAAAAACCAATGGGGACGTCCCTGAAAAAAACCAAGGTCCAAACAATGGGAGAACAAAGAGAAGTTCTCTATAGTTACTGGATTAACAAACATGTGTGCGGTGTGCCCTTACACACGCCAACTTACAGGGTACTTTACACAATAAAACAATGCTACCCCACAAGATTTTCTTTCTTCTAGTGATACCCCACAGAGGATTTCTTCAGAAAAGGGACTAATAGCATAACAATGTACCCCGTAATTGCCAAAATATTAGGCAGACCACACATCACACAAAAACGTTCTGACCGTGCACGCGCAAGTTGCAACGTAATGTTCAAGTCGCAAAAACATCGGCACTCCAAACATCATCGGACGTAAGGCATCTCGAAATCACGAGGCTAGCGAGGTTACAACTCAAGTATAAACATTTTAAAAGGATTGTCTTGTCAATAACAATAATTATTTGTTAATACTCAATGTCTGAAAAATGAAAAGTGACTATTAAACTGCGAGGATTATCGCGTGTTGTGCCAGAACGGATAAGAGCACCGGACTCAAGCTCTGGTGTTTCTGATCAGCAGAGTGTGAATTTGAGTCCCGGTCGTGACACTTGTGTCCTTAAGCAAGACACTTAACCATTATTGCTTCTCTTCACACAGGAGTACAAATGGGTACTGGCGAGAGCTGGGATTAACCTGCGATGGACTGGCAGCCTGTCCAGGGGGAATAAAAATACTATTAGTTGTTTAATGCCAAGGAAACCGGATATAAACACCGGCCTGATGAGCCATAATGGCTCTGGACAGACTCGGGACAATACTGGGATAGTACCTGAACAATTACAGACTCCGTGCGTGGACTATCAGGAAAAGGGATGGGGCAAGACAGCCTTGTAATTAAGGCTAAGTGATGAACGGTAGTACATCCATTTTGGAATGGGATCAAGTGAGCAACAAACAATATAAAAAAAATCCAAGGAATTTGAGTTAGCTAGTTGAATAATATTTGTCTGGGTGAAGATAATTTACAAGGCGGGAGTTGAACCTGCATGTTCTGAGGTACAGTTCCAGTGCTCTCCACACAATGCGCTGCCTGGAACTACATTGTGGCAGCTCTCTATAGTCGTGCACAAACCGCTATCGGATTGTACAAGTCGTCAAATGGGACCGTAGTCGTGAGAGCAGCCCTCCCGCGCGGATCAGCCCCCTCACGAGCTAGTTCCGAGAGAGTCGTTTCGCTATCACCGCGACAAACAAAACGGCTTGTCCACAAGTCTATATCATTTATGGTGCAGCCATTTTATTGTTTTCCTATTAAAAACACTGTCACCAAACCGAGGCTAGAGGGCAAAAGTAGTCGGGCTCCTCGTATGTACGATGATAATCAGTATTCATGTTAATTATTGTAAACAGGGAGCATGACTATAAGATTGTAGCAGCCCGATAACAGCCGCTAGAGCGGATGTAATTTCCCCCCAAGCGGCGGCCGTTCGATGTACCGTCGGCTTTTGCCTTGATGCATGTTTATTTGACCAACGTAAACTCATCAATCACAACCATTATCCATTTCGGCGTATGTTTGAGGTCATATGTTGGACTTAAAGAAGTTATTTATAAATTTTAATTATACCTTGAACCAGCAAAAAGAAGAGAAAACATATTGTGTGAATAAATAAGCAAGTTTTGAGGCAATGCATGGCGAATCGTACAAGGTTTTCGGTTTGCGGTCACACATGTGTTTTATCTATCTGAGTGAAATTCTACTTCGCGAAATTAGATTAAACACGGTAATACAAAAAAAGAATAAATAAGAAAACTCAACAAAATTTGGGTTTGAGTAATCGTTGTCTTTGTCTTTTTGTTATTATTGTATAATTTATTATAATAAGGTGTATACATAGGCCTAGTGTTGGATTTTACATAAAGAGTGTTTTTTAGCAAAGTCAAGATGTTTGAATGCAGCACTCTTTGCCCGTAAATTGAAAGTAATTTTGCTTAAAATAAAATTAATAGCATTGAAGACGGATTGAAAGTGTGGAACCACCCTTAAAGGCACTGTACACGTTTGGTAATTACTCAAAATATATATTACTTGAAAAAACTAAAAAAAACTTACTTGGTAACGAGCAACGGGGAGCTGTTGATAGTATAAAACATTGTAGGAAACGACTCCCTCTGAAGTAACGTAGTTTTTGAGAAAGAGGTAATTTCTCACTAAAATAATAAAAGACTTCAGGCCTGAAGCCTTTTATTCCTATCTGAAAGCACACAAATTTGTACAACAAGGGTGTTTTTCTTTCATCATTTTCTTGCAACTTCGATGGCATGAAGCCTTTTATTCCTATCTGAAAGCGCACAAATTTGTACAACAAGGGTGTTTTTTCTTTCATCATTTTCTTGCAACTTCGATTACCAATTGAGCCCAAATTTTTACAGGCTTGTTATTTTATGCATATGTTGGGAAACACCAAGTGAGAATACTGGTCTTTGACAATTAACAAACGTGTTCAGTGCCTTTAAGTACCCAGTTTTTAAAGGGTCTGTATACGTTTGGTAATGACTCTGAATATTAATGGCAATAAAAACTTACTTGGTCAGAAGTACAGCCGCTTTGGATAGTACAATGCATTTTGAGAAACTTTTCACTTAAAAGTACTGCGATTGGAAAAAGATATCACTTTTTTATCCCCAAAAATTTAAATGTGAGAAGCGTTACTGACAGTATAATGTTTCTCAGATCGTGTATTTCAATTGCAGATTATTCTTCCTGTGTGGACATAACCGCTCCAGATTTTCGGCAATAATTATCTCAAAAACGCTACCACCTAGTTAGATGAAATTTTCACAGGTTAGTTTTATGGTGTATACATCTACAACTATATTGATTGAAACAAACAGTGGGTTCCGATTACCAAAAAATATAAATATCAAGTAATAAACAACTAATATGAATAATCAAAGGTGTATTAAGTCGTGGCAGATTTGAGTGGAGTGTTATAAACTTATCAGATCAAATACATTATTCTAACCTAATTATACATTAGGGTTTTCGTTCAACACGGTAAGTAATATAAAAATGTTTTCCCGGCCATTTTCGGTAAATTAGCGGCCAATTTAAATGTCGCGTTAATTCGCGAAATGGCCAGCTCCCAAAACGATCATTCAATTGCACTTGATATAATAGACTATTAGCAATTGTTCTGTTGCGTCGTGCGATTAATAAACCCAGATAACCTTCAAATTCGCAGCAGATTTTTGCAGAAATCTCTAGTTGTGCTCGATTTCGCTTGGCTAAAAAGAACGACTTATATGATTTAATTGAATATAATGCTATATTAATTCCCATGCCTCAAGGTGAAATTGAATGACAGTTTCAAGCAGAGGCAAAATTGCCGATGTTTGAAAGTGAAATAGGCTGCTTTTTTGCCGGAAAAGCGGGGGGAAAACAAACTTTTGTGCCTAAACGTTGAGGACAATCTTTTTTCCTTGGCAGCACTTCAGACGGAAGTGTTTCACGGGACCGTAATTGGTAAACTTTCTCATAAGCAATCGGGGTTTATTTTTTTTTGGGGGGGGTTCGTTTTTTGTCATAACCACGCAGCATACATCTCCACTTCGATGCAACTACACTGCGGTAAATAGTTGTTCAGTTTTGTTACAAAACACGGTAGGCCTATAGTATAGACCGTGCAAGTCTCGCGCGTATTCGAACATTGGGACACGTTAAAGTGCGCGAGTTTGTTTCCTTCACACGTTATAGCAATGTGCGTGGGACCAAATGGTCCCAAAAATGTTCGAATACGCGCGAGACTTGCATGGTCTATTCATAATTACCTATGATAGTTTGTTCATTCTGATTGGTCACGTGGCCATGTTCAAACGTGTGGTATAAACACGGTGAGGAGTCTTTAAACATGGCCTGAGGAAGTTGAGTCAAATGAGGGCGCTATCAGATGACTGCGCGCAGAGCCGTATATTGAGACTGCGCGGAGTGCGCAAATTTCATGGCCCGATATATAGCTCGCGTAAGTTTGAAACTTGCGTGCAGTAGTTTGAAAGTTTTGTGCGCAATTTTTTGAACTTGCGGGAGGAGCTACTTCGCGCTCAACATTGATAGAAATTCAACGCAGAGTCGAGAGGAGGCTAAACTGTTAGATTTTTTCTCAACATGTAAAGGTTTTTTGATGATTTTAACGTACATGTATTTATGAATACACCAAAGCTGGTGGGAATAAAAGAGTGGTGACTCAGTCTTAAAGGTATTGTACACTTTTGGTAACAGCTCAAAATCAGTGTCCACATTTTGTGTGATTCAACATATGCATTCATGAACAAACAAACCTGTGAAAGTTTGAGCTCAGTTGGTCATCGAGGTCACGAGAAAATAGTGAAAAGAGACCTGATGTGTTTTCTGTTTTTTCAAACATCGAGTTTTAACCGCGCGTGATAAAAACGATTGTTTTACTCATTTCTCAGAAACGATAGCATTTTAGGCTGAAATATTTTAACCCTTTCTACCATTACTTACTTTAAATCATGTAAGTTATGTGTGAATCTGTGATCATTTGTGTTTTCGATCTTACCAATAGTGTACAGGGCAAATGTTGTTTGAAGCTTTGCATGGTGAGGAGAATAAGAGTAACTATAAATATAAATATGAATAGTAAACTTGCGGGTACAACCATGTGTAAAAATCTCTTTTGAGGGAGTGTTGGCTCTGAAAAGAGCCTGTTTGGTCTCGACGTTTCGAACATACTCTGCTCTCCTGAAGACGAGCAGAGCATACTGTTCGAAACGTCGAGACCAAACCGGCTCTTTTCAGAGCCAACACTCCCTCAAAAGAGATTTTTACACAAGGTTGTACCCGCAAGTTTACTATTCATATTTATATTTATAGTTACTCTTAGTGTACAGGGCCTTTAAACGCCGTTTAGACCCTTAGCAGTGAGATAAAGATCGCACGGCCACGACCCTGTCGGTTTGAAAGTCACTTTGTCTTTTATTCCCACCGCTTTGGTGTCTTTTCATCCACCTTTATTATTATACAGCAGCGTTATGGTAAAAAGGGCCCCAGTTGGGGGCATGATGATACACGCATAAGGAAAACATGGTTCAATCGGGGTAGAAGTATACCCTCTGAGGAGTAGTGTGAATAATGAAACCTGTTTTCACGTAGTTGTGACTTAGATAAGGGTATTGAGTTGTTGCAGGACACACAATCCAACTTGATATAATGCACAAAATTTAGTTAATAATATGAACAGAATAATGTAATTACCATTTCCTCTTCGAGAGTTGTAGTTAAATTTGGTTTGGTATTTTTCGTTACATCACCAACACTAAACAGTAACTAGTGGCTTACGGCTGTTACCGCAATATGGGTATCGTATTCTGACGTAAAGTTTGCGACAAGGTCGCTAAAGTCCGGTGTGTCTTGCTCGGTAACCATGGCAACTTGCGATCCAAAACTAACACTACTGCTTACGCATTTGCGTGACGAAAGTCCCTTTGCCCCGGGCTCCACGAAGAAGCTCGTGGGGAGGGAACGTTTTCTCCACGGTATGGCTCTGAAGGATTTTCCGGTGGGATCTTGCCATCGATGCACCTCGCTGTTGCCCTGATGATGGTGTTCAACGCGTGTTTCATCCACGCAGCCCCCAAGAGCAAAGTCAAATAACTCTTTCAAAGGTCCAAGCCCTTTAGTACAACCACTCACGGGATCGATGTTGTCAGCTGAAGATGTTGACATACGAGGAGATGAAGACGAATCGGCTCCTCTCCGACCCCGACCGGACGTGTAGGGCTCAGCCGCATCGCCGCCCTGCGCCACCCTCAGTAAGTCCGCGTAGTACAGCTCCCTCCCGGACTTCCCTGATGCAAAGCGATCCTCGTATACCGTCCCTAGCGATTCGGGTTCATGTGAACCCTTCTTGCGGCCAAAGTACTTCTGGATGTCCCGATTGACAGCCTCGGCGAACTCGAGGAGCTGCTCGGCAACGTTGGGCTCTGGGTCCGGGAGATCCTCGCTTGCCAAATCCGAGTCCATATCGGCGGAAGTGTACAGCGACTCGTTGTCACTATCTTCACAATCGTCATCTTCCACATCTTCGTCCTCCTCGTCGTAATCGTCTTGTACTTCGCCGTGTCTGCTGAGTACTTGATCCTGGTAACTCCGCTGAGGAGTGTAGTAATCATAACCGCTCATTTGATGATGGTGTTGGTGGTGGTGATGATTGCGAGGGTAACCGTGATGACCGAAGTTCACCGCCGTCATATTTGGATGATGAGCGGCATAGCTCACAGCCATCTCAGTAGCCATCATTTCGGAATCGTTGTACCTGGTTCCCACAGAACGCGATCCGTATAGCACTTGCCTTTTTTCAAATTCAGATATGTCCCTTGCTGACAGCTTCAAAATCTCTTCCCACCAGTAATCGAAGTTCACAATCTGAAAAAAAGGGTTTATGAGCAAATTAATAACTAAAAGTATTATTTGTTGATTTTTAAAAACATTTTTCTTTGAAAGACACAGTATATGTAACCTCTATGATATGACAAACAACAAACGCCATTTGATATCTCAAAAACACTTCATGAGATGTACCTCGCGCGTGAAACAAAAAACCGCTTCAACTGAGCTGTATAGCTGTAACTGTCAGCTGCTGATAAATGGCCACCACAAACAACTGCCCTGCTTTAAATTTCGCGTAAATCATTATCAAAATCCAACCCAAAGGACGAAACGTTCCATCCAAGCGGCCCGGCTCATCACCGCGGGATTAAATTACAGGCATGAAATTTAGGGCGGCAGTTTTAGCGTTCCTCATCAGAACAACACGCAGTGCTGAGACAAAAACACCCCCATCCTCAACCACAACATAATCTATCGAGAGTGTATCATTCACAATCACCAGAATATAATGCTGGGCTACTGTTTGTGGAGCGTAAACGATCCCAATCTTGGCGCGGGGGAGAGCAGGCGACCCTGTTCAGCTAGACTTCAGCCGGCTCGACTCATTTGGACGGCGACATTATTCTACAAAAACCGAGCTACCGTATAAATACCTGAACTTTGGACGCTGAAATGGGAAGTGTCAACCTCAACCGATGCTTCAAGTAATTCTGCTCTCTTTTTCTCCTACGTTTGTTGTGTATTAGTTTACAGGAAATGTAGTAGGCCATATTTAATTGTGGAGGTTGATTATTGTTGATGATGCGTGCACTTTCAGTTAAGACTTTTTACAGAAAGTGCATTTGGGAGCATACAGAATGAGTGCTCACGTTTGGTCCACTTACAAGTAGCAACCGTATTGTAATTTTTTACACCAACACATTTCATTATTAGAATCAACCACTAGCGCAATAAACATATTTACATCAGCCAGTTTCTACCTTCGGAATATTCAGCTCCGAGTTTAAACCATGGAAGTAAATGCGATCAAATGGCATCCCCACTGAGCAGGTCATTTCGCGCCAAAAGAAATCACAACAGAGTGGACGGTTGTCGCCATGTATTGGTCCCCGTTTGTTTAAAAGCTGTTAAAGGTATTATACAGCATTGGTAGAGCTGACAAAATAATCGTAGACAGTGTTCATTTTTTGTGTGATCAACTCCATATACATGAAATAACAAACCTGTGAAATTTTGGGCGTAATCCGTTGTGTCCATTGTCAGTCAAGAAAAAATGGTGAAAAAACATGCACAATATTCAGCATGTAAACACATTACCCTTAATTTTGTTTGTAACAACCGAAATCGGCGCTGCGGTTTTTATTTTTAAGGTTTTCAGATACATTTTTCTCGAATATGACTTCATTTCAGAGGGAAATATTTCACACATAAAAATGGTTCGAGTAAGAACTTCATAATCATCAGTATTCAAGGGAAGGTATAGCCTACGTTTGGTAATCATCACTGTCAAATTAATGGCAATACAAACCTACCTGGTTAAACATACAGCAGCTTTCGATAGTATAAAGCATTTTGAGAATCATTTCACTTCAGTAATTTGGTAAAATTTGGATCTGAAAAACACTACTGTCAGACACATTTCTCAGATTGTGTATTCCAGTTACAGATTATTCTTCCTGCGTGGACATAACCGCTATCTAAAAAACGCGACCAATTTGCACAGGTTAATTTACTGTATATCTACATTTATAATGATTAAAACAATCGAACGGTTCCAACAATCAAAAGTATATACTTTCCCTTTAAGCTTTCAGACTAAAATTAAATAATTGTGTGTTTTATCCTTACCAGTTTAAGGGTACAACTATAGAAGCATATACAAATATAGCTTAGGAGAAAATATTACCAGCCAGAATACAGTAGCATTTACATAGTTGCAACTGGCACTCTGTAATCATTTTGCAGAGCATTGTTTTCCGCTACGGCTTTTGGAGACAATGTATATTTATGTGGTTATTTTTCTCTCATTTCTCATTCTCAGACCGAGCAACACCGCCTTCCCCCCAGTGCTAGTGAGATATGAACTATTCCAACATCAAAAATATATATAAAGTGAAATGTATTTGTTGAACAAATAAACAACAAAAGTATACCCTACCCGAAAGATGAAAGTTCCATAAGGATAAGGAGTGCAGCGAACTGCCATTCCACTGAGTGACGGATTGTATGCATTCGGTCTTACAACACTGCTCAGTAGTCTAAGGTACATTGTCGTATAACTTATTTCATTTATCTGTTCATGTTTGCTTTAATTAAACTGTCAAAAGCAATTAATATAAAATATGATTATTTTATGATGATGATTTTTATCGATGTCATTATTTTATGTCCATGTTGAATTGGTCATTTAAGCTGTGCACGATGCATGGTTTGAAGATATATAAAAAAATCGATCGACCTATTCAGAATAATCAATGTTTAAACATTTCTATCTTTTTTTTCTCGAAACTGTGGTTGAATGGGTCAAAAGAAATAACTAAAGATCGAAATTTAGTTTACAATTAGATTAAAAGATTAAAAGATCGTATCATGTCTGTATGTCTAGGCCTACAAGATAGACATTGTGGGGTGGTTTTTAGGTAGGCACTGTACTTATGGGGTATTTTTACATTGTGGAGTTAAAGGCACTGAACACGTTTGGTAATTGTCAAAGACCAGTGTTCTGACTTGGTGTATCCCAACATATGCATAAAATAACAAGCCTGTGAAAATTTGGGCTTAATTGGTCATCGATGTTGCAAGAAAATGATGAAAGAAAAAACACCCTTGTTGTACAAATTTGTGTGCTTTCAGATAGGAATAAAAACTTCTTGCAAGAAGTTTTTATTATTTTAGTGAGAAATTACCTCTTTCTCAAAAACTACGTTACTTCAGAGGGAGTCGTTTCCTACAATGTTTTATACTATCAACAGCTCTCCGTTGCTTGTTACCAAGTAAGTTTTTATGCTAATATTTGTTTTGAGTCATTACCAAACGTGTACGATACCTTTAAACCCCACAATGTTTTTAACTGGAAAGATTCAAGAAAAGGGATAATAGAAAACAAATGGGGAAAGCCCACAATGTCGCTCTATTCTAAAGATGTCTGTTATCGGTCAACCTCAGTGTAGCCTTCCTTCGTGCCTGATGGAGAGATGGCAAACATTTCCTCTTCTGTTTCAACTACAAAGTTGCATGTTAGAAGCCAGGAAAAAGCCATTAAAAACCATTGAGCTGGAAGAACATTGATCTAAAATATCTACGAAATTTGAGGTATTACTTTTGTTAATCAGTGTACATTGTATAATCTGTCAATATTACAAAATCGAAATGAGGGTGGATGGGTGGGTCAAAACAAATTCGGGGGAAAAACTGGAAAATTTTTAAGCATTGATTATTCTTAAGGGCCCCTGTCAACTTCTCTGTCCCGCACGTTGTGTGGATATAGTTTCAGTATTTTCCCACGTGATTCATGAGGTTTGCTGAAGAAAAGAAAAAAAGCTCCCAGTTGAATAGGCTATTATATCAAACGCAATGCACATTTTCTAAACATTTACGAATGTTCTCAATAAACAACACAATTGGCAAGTGCCGGGCCGGCCGGCAAAGACTCTCAAGTATAAACTCGGACGTTTAGTTCCCATCTTTTAGTGACTGACTGCTGCAATAATATAGATGCCCAACACCCATCCCAGACGCTATTGAACTTGGCAGCCCGTCAACGACCCGCCTCGCCGGTTGCTGCCCATCGCTGATGCCGGGGCAGCAGGCAAAATTATTAATGGAAACACCATCACCATCTCCTTTTTTACCGCGCGGCCAGTGTGGAGAACTGAGCAAACACATCTGCAAACGAATTAACGTCAGAAAACCTCGGCCATATATCATTCTGGTTTTATAGTCAAAAGGACAAGTAGGCCTAGTTATTAATACTCACCCACCCCTAAACTAGCCGGGATTATTATTACCCGTTATTGAACGGTACGTCAATGGACTCTCTCTAAGTGGACTGATGTTGATGGTGCTTTTTTTATTTTAAGAGTGGGTTTATTTTTTGATGATGCCTCTTGCGGCTTCTCCCCCTACTCAAGTCGCAAGGATTGCCAGGGAGATTCCTCGACCACGGCATGAAGCTAATTATTTCAAACCACCAGCTTGTCAAGTAGACAGACCAAAAAGATCACGACACCTCGGTACTTAACGTTTACAGGTCCTGTTTTTTTCATGGGGCCAGACGGGCCTAATTACGGCGAAGGGTTCTCCAGAAGGACACGCTCAGTTACATCGGTCCAAGAAGTCAACATCTTTTATAAGTATCTTTTAAGGCCACTTAAGAAAACGCACTTTCTCAGTTTGTATAAGGCTGATGTCTATATAGAGAGAATGTTGTACTTTTTACTCCAGCCTGCCAATCTCTGTTTTTAGCTCTTTAGAAATTGAGATCCCATTGTTATATTGCAATTCTACACATAAACCGTAAAAATCTGTACAAGAGAAGATCTTGGACAATGATGCAGGTCATTAAAATCTTTTGCTCGTTTTTGGTCGGAGATGTTTTCATGAATGTTCTTAAAGACGCCTGGTGCATGTTTTCAGATACAGTGAACAACAAAGAATGCCGATAAAGTGTTTTTATTTTATTTCTCCCATTTTCCCATCAAATAATATTACATGACTGTTTATAGAACAAGTAAATTTGTTCAAATTATTCGGTTTTTCAATAATTTCATCGGCATTGTTCTTTTTGAAGCTGATTTACTCTTCAAGAAACATCAAAAATGTAATCGATTTACCATTCCCAGAATAGAGAAATTACACTAAGCTTCGAGATTTCTGACCTATACTTTTTCCGACCATTCGATAGTCGCATTACAACTCGATACAGCGTCTTAAAATGTATGATTTATAATCGATTAATGATTTGAAGATTTATCATTTGAAAGTTTACTTTTATAACTTGGCGATTGTACTAATCGTCCCGAGTAATGTTTCTATCTTACTGTTTGACAGTGGCGTAACAAGACATTTTCATTTGAAGGGGGCAGAGGTAAATAAACTAATACAAATTTTTGAGGAGCTTTATATTAAAGGTATTGGATTGGTAAGGATTAAAAACATCATTGTTTAAATTTAGTTTGAAAGCTTACTGAAATATTTCCCTCTGAAATGAAGTCATATATTCGAGAAAACTGTATCTAAAAACCTATTTAAAAAAAAACGCATAACCGGTTTTCGGTTGTTACAACCAAAAATAAGGACAATGTTGAAAATTGTGCATGGTTTTTCACTATTTTCTTCCAACTCACACAAGGGATTAAGCCCAAATTTTTAGAGGTTTGCTATTTCATGTATATGGTAGATCACACAAAACATGAACACTGTCTGCGACTATTTTGTCAGCTCTACCAATCCTATATACATTTAAAGGGTCTGTATACGTTTGGTAATGACTCTGAAAATAAGTGACAATAAAAACTTATTTGGTAAGAAGTACAGCACATTTGGAGAGTATAATGCATTTTGAGAATTTTTTCACTTAGAAGTACTGCGGCTATGGAAAAAGATATCACTTTTTATTCCCAAAAATTTGAATCTGAGAAGCGTTACTGACAGTAACGTTTCTCAGATTGTGTATTCCAATTGCAGATTATTCTTCCTCGTGGACATAATTGCTCCAAATTTTCGACAATATCTCAAAAACGCTACCACCTTTTGAAATGAAATTTTCACTGGTTAGTTTTATGGTAATACAACTGTAAATAGGATTGAAACAAACAGTGGTTTCCGATTACCAAACGTATACAATCCCTTTAAAGGAAACCATTTGCAAGAAGTAAGACAAAACCTAACTGATCATTGTATTAGTTGATGGACTGGACCATAATATGCAAGTTCCAAACAGTTTTAATTAGTTTACTGGTTGTGCAAAAAATATGGTTTGTTTCGGAAAACAAACAAAGATCAGTTTATTTTGTATTTCATCTCATTGAGGGGGGCAAGGGGCAAGGGTTGGGGGCTCAAGCTGCGCCGTGGGGCCCTCTCGCTCCGCTACGCCGATGCTGTTACGAGTTTGAAAACTTAGGTTGTTAAATCGATTTGCTAGATCGAAATAAGCACATAATGAACATGCACGAGTTGCAAGTAATTCCCTAACAAAACTAAACCATTTCGCATCGTATAGTTCTTGAACATGTTGCCACTGTAGTTTTGATGTAGGTTGGTTAGAATGTGTGTTCATTGTAAACTATAATAGGATTTGAATGAATTTACTCTTCAAAAAGGCATGGTTTGTCATACCGTAACATGATTAGGCAGTATGAAGTCTCATTCATGTTATTGTTGATCAGCAAACTAACATTAGGCCGTATGACAGAAATTGATGGCTTTGGCAGTGGCTATGGCTTGATCGCATGATCCATCTTCAACGTTGTCTTTGCAGCCAACGAATGTAGCCGTAGCGCGGCCTTAACGCACACTTTCTTTAAGTATTTTACGAAGTGTTTATAACTCTCTTGCAATAATTGAATTATCGTCTCACCGCGGCTTCGAATATTTGACTATCTTCTTAAGAACGAAAACAACAATACTTTGAATTAAAGGCATCGTACACGTTTGGTAATGACTCTGTTAATTAATGGCAAGAAAAACTTACTCGGTAAGAAGTACAGCAGCTTTGGATAGTATAATGCATTTTGAGAAACTTTTTACTTCGAAGTACTGCAGTTATGGAAAAATATATCAAATGTTATCCCCAAAAACGTTTGAATCTGAGAAGCGTTACGCGTAACGCTTCTCAGAGTGTGTATTCCAATGCAGATTATTCTTCCTGCGTGGACATAACCGCTCCAGATTTTCGACAATATCTCAAAAACGCTATCACCTTTTGAAATGAAATTTTCACAGGTTAGTTTTATGGTATAGGCCTATATCTACAACTATATAGGATTAAAAAAACAATAGGCTCCAATTACCAAACATGTACGATGCCTTTAAACTGGTCCGGTTCGTTAAGTCATCCCCGAGGTGGCGGTAATCCGGATGGGGAACAAGTGGATTGGTATTGAATTGTGAATTCGTGGCACAAATATTTTTCAAAATCTAATAACTCAAATGTTGTAATGCAGGTCCAAGCAGTGTGTTCCTTTTTGGGGTAGGCCTGCCCGGATATTTGTGACTTTGTCACTAACGTTTTCACTGCATAGGGGAATATGGAATATGGGTGGCCCCCAGTTAAAATACTTGGGAAGGCGTAATCTGGTCTCCGAAAGCCCAATAAATTAATTACATTGAAACGTGTGGTTTAGCTGTCAAAGTGTAACAAGCCTTATTTTTTTAGGTAGGCCAATGGCTGCAACCATGGAGGTAGGAATTAACTTTGTCAATGGTATGAACGATGATCCCAAAATGGCTGAATATTTTGCAAACAATTCTAGAACACTATGTACAAAATAACAATAAAGTATTTTCTGAACTTACCGTGTACTTGTCGGCTTCAACAACAACAACAGTGAATTGGACGTACAGTAGCGCGTTGTGTGCAGCGTTTTAGATAAGCCCCAACAAAGATACCCCAAAACCCACAACACTAGACCATCAGCCGGTCCCTTCTGCCGTCTACCGAAAAAGTACAGAGTCCCAAAACTCCCATTCAAGGTTTTTATATCAGTAAACTAGGCCAAGCACCTGCTGAAGAGCTGACAGTTTTCCCCTCCTCTTTTATATTTCACTCTCATGTATCCGTGTGGTCCTAGTATTGCTGCATAGTTACTCTCTCCACCTCTCTCTCTCTCTATACTTCACATTTTGCAGACGACATGTTCCCGCGAACGTGATTGGCTGACGTTCAGCTGGTGTGACGTCAGAGCTCTAATCCGATTGGTCAGAGCGCCCGTGGTTCATTTACGTGGTTGTTTTCTCTCGAGCAGGCGACATTCTGGGGGTTTTCAAAATGACGAATTCCGGTCAAAGTGCGCCAATTTCAATGTTATCAGCGTAGAAGTGTAAAATAGGAGGGACAATATTGCAGCATATTTGATGTTGTCTATACAACGATAACACTTTCGGCTTTGTTGTGTGGTGGTGGCTGAAGCAATATTTATCATTTTTAGCAAGTGAAACAGTCATTATGTTTTTAATAGCAAAGTCTGAGCAAATATTATGGAACATTAAAAAAAAAATGGCTGTGTCAAAGCTGCTAGAATACTTCTGGGAGCAATTTTAAAACTAAGACATTAACCACCGCACAACAACCTTTTAGTAAATTGATGATTAATTTACAGTAAAGAAAAACTCGACATAAAAAAAATGTGAAACAAAGTTTCCATAGGCCTAAAAAAAATTCAATTTGATTCGTAAAGTTGCTAAATCAATACATTTTTAAACAAAGGGTGACTAGAAAACTTAACTTAACTTGGAATTGCAAAGTAACATATTGCAATGATTAAGGTTTTTGAAATACAATCTTGTCTAATTTACAATTCAAAGTAGTATTATGACGAAACATAATTTGTAGAAAAAGTATTTCGGATTTCATCCACGTAACAAATATTTTGAAATAAGCAAAGAAATATATTATATACTTCTTTTGGGAAACATCAAGGCCGTGCGAAACCTCGCAACCGAGGCCATGTCACACGAGGCAATTTACAGGCAACCAATTCCAGGCAATCTCCAATGAGAAAATTCATTCACATTTTCAGTTTTCTCATTATTTTCTTGGGGATAGTGAGTTACAGCTAGAAGAATGTCTCTTGTGCTGCTGAAGTGTTCCTTGTGTATACAGTGAAATTGGTTGCCTCCAAGTTGCCTTAAAAAACTGCCCTGTCTCTGACATGACCTTAAGACCGATTCGAGCGGCAAAGTGCTACCGGTACCTTACTCGATTTCTCCTTTAATAACTTCACTGAATAAAAAGTGTGCCCTATCTGTTTGCCCTTCACCTACCTTTGCCCCCACCCCGCCCCATATTCAACCTTCTTTCTTTGACTTAGTATAACCTACCCCAAATCTCTTGTTTGAAAAACAAAAATCCGACTTTTACTGTTCACATAATATCCAAAGCTTCCAGCTGTGTAAAAGGCAACTTTACAAAGCGCCAAAGATTTGCATTAATTATCAGGGGGAAAAAACCTTGCGTTAACCGCCCCTGTTAGCGCATACAAACCCACGTAAGAAACTTAAAAAGCGTATAGACATAACACCTCAAAGGCAACCGCGATAGAGGCAGTTCGTCTTGTTAATTGTTTTGCGAACTGTTCAGAAATTCCATCCCAGAAAGAAAAGACGTCACTTTCTTTTCGGGGCCGGTTATACTGCGGTCCGTTTGGACAAATCCGAAGGGAAAACATTGACTATTACATTGCGCTGTGAATGTACACAGATTAAATCCGTATGCACAGTGCGGTACAAGCAATGTGCTCATTATTGTCGCGTTGAAAGGATGGAAAAGAGAAAAACCTTAAATTAATCGGCAAACATATTGAAGGCGTTGGGAAAGGAAAAAAATGACGGCGAGTGATGAATAATTATTTCGAGTCTGGAAGGCTCTTTTGGGTAGGCTTTGTGGCGCTCATTTTCTTCAAAGTATTGTCGTCTCAGCTCGTAATCCCCAGCTGTGTTTTCTTTTAATACAAACACTCCTTGATCTGATGGTGGGAAATATTGTATACTTCAACGGTTTGATAGAAAATTATGAACACAAAAGTAACTGGACCAACATTGCATGTTTAGCTTTTAAACCTATAAGCTGCCATTTTCCATCATCGCAGAGTAAGCGGTTTTGTACTGCCTAAACAACTTTGCACTGTACGTCAAAAATTATAATGATACTGGTATTTTGTGATGTATTTCGCTATAAAATATACAGAGCGAAATCAACGGTGCGGAACAAACTGGACTAAATGGACATGATTTAGTCGTGTGCCTGGAACGAAAGTGTATACCGGGGTAAAATGACGTAAGCAATTAATGTGCAAAATTGTGTTTCAAGGAAACTGAGTGTGAAAGTTTGATCGGTTTTCTGCCATTCATTAAAGGGTCTGTATACGTTTGGTAATTGGAACCCACTGTTTGTTTCAATCATATATAGTTGTAGATATATACCATAAAACTAACCTGTGAAAATTTCATTTCAAAAGGTTGATGCGTTTTTGAGATATTGCCGAAAATCTGGAGTGGTTATGTCCACGCAGGAAGAATAATCTGCTATTGGAATACACAAAGTGATATCTTTTTCTATAGCCGCAGTACTTCGAAGTGAAATGTTTCTCAAAATGCATCATACTATCCAAAGCTGCTGTACTTCTACCAAGTAGGTTTTTTTGCCATTAATTTTCAGAGTCATTACCTAACGTATACAGACCCTTTTAGTCATTATATGAGGGTTAAATTCTGCATGGGAATACGAAAACATGTCTTTAGGGGGTAATTCTAGCAATCAAAATGTAACAGTAATGTCATACTTGTTTAAGGGGTCATTTTATAGCTTACGACCGTCTGTTGACATAAAGTATGGATGGTAAAAGGTCGAAGAGGGCTTGCGCCCTTCTGCCTGGCACCCGACTATTAATAGATTGTCGAAACTCTTTTACCGGTAGGCCTAAACAGTTTATTTGGCCTCTTGGCACCAGACAAGGTATAACTGCAAGACATAGAATGCGGGTGGTGGGTTCGAATCCACACGGAGTATTTTACTGTTGCTTGTTCTCCCGTTATGCTCAGAAAGTTAAAGTCAGTTCTTATTGATAATAATTGTTCATATACTCAACCTCACTTCGGTGTCCTGTGCCGCAAGAAATATACCACGGACTTGTGGGAAACCTTCGTTCTCGCATAAACTCTTTAACGGTATCGTACACGTTTGGTAATGACTCAAAACCAAAATTAGCATAACAACTTACTTGGTAACAAACAACGGAGAGCTGTTGGTAGTATATAACATTGTAGGAAACGACTCCCTCTGAAGTAACGTAGTTTTTGAGAAAGAGGTAATTTCTCAATAAAATAATAAAAACTTATTGCAAGAAGTTTTTATTCCTATCTGAAAGCACACAAATTTGTACAACAAGGGTGTTTTTTCTTTCATCATTTTCTTGCAACATGACCAATTGAGCCCAAATTTTCACAGGCTTGTTATTTTATGCATATGTTGGGATGCACCAAGTGAGGACACTGGTTTTTGACAATTTCCAAACGTGTTCAGTGCCTTTAACGCACTGCGCATTGTAACATTGAAATCGGCATGAGACTTCAGAAAGTCGTTCTAAAAACGAATCGTAACCTTTGCTCCAATTTGCACAGACCATAGCCTACACTATTGGCAGACCGGTATAAAGTGTATAACACTGTCAATTGTGTGGCTAACCGTAGAATACACATTGGACGCCACAGGTTTACATAATATAGCGACATTTAGTTATACGACAAAGCATGATAAAGCCCCGAGCTCTTTGAAAACTCCAAACTAACATACATTTCTGAGGCAATCTTTGCATACAACGATAACAAAACTAAACTTGTTTTTCTCTTATTACAAAAGCACCATTCTATTTTCCTTCCTGCCTCGGTTTGGTTAACATGAATTTTCGCAATGAGAACATGCAACCTTAAAGGCACTGAACACGTTTAGAAATTGTCAAAGACCAGTGTTCTCACTTGGTGTATCCCAACATATGCATCAAAACCTGTGAACATTTGGGCTCAATTGGTCATCGAAGTTGCAAGAAAATACACCCTTGTTGTACAAATTTGTGTGCTTTCAGATAGGAATAAAACTTCTTGCGAGAAGTTTTTATTATTTTAGTGAGAAATTACCTCTTTCTCAAAAACTACGTTACTTCAGGGGGAGTCGTTTCCTACAATGTTTTATACTATCAACAGCTCTCCGTTGCTTTTTACCAAGTAAGTTTTTATGCTAATATTTGTTTTTGAGTCATTACCAAATGTGTACGATACCTTTAAAGAAACATACTTGATTTAGGCCAGTGTCGTTGGAAAATTCGATGCATAAATCAAATCAGAATCAGTTGTTTCTTGATAGTGTTATCGCTCGCCTCTTCGGCTTAGCTACGGAAGCCTAATAATGTGAATCTATTGCTTAGATAGATGAATATTTCTTTGACATGAGGTGTGAATCTTTTCTGACGGTCATCTGGCGGCCGCCAGATAACAAAGTGGCAGGTAGCGATCATTATGCGGCGGCCACAAGAATCGTCAGATAAAATATTGGCACCACTTGTCAAAGAAATATTCACCTGCATGCAACTATCGGGCTTCCGTACATAGCAACGTCTTTACCAATAAAGCAGCATGGCTTCGACAATCGGCGTAAGTGTTAATTACAATCAACCAAAGGTAAAATATTTAAATCTAGACTGCAAATAAGAGAAGTTTTAAGAAGATCAAACATTAAATTTGTTGAGGAAATCTCAGTCTGAGACAATTACTTTTGTATCATCTCCTCGTATAGTTTAAATTTCTCATTAATGCATAAATAGACGCCATTTCAAAGCCCGCCAGAACGGCTAATTATGAAAGTCTACATTTACTTATCCATTGACTAATAAGTGCATTTAGTTCTAAGTCACGCTTCCACCTGTCTGCCTGTCATTTCAGACCGCGGAGAATTTCAACAATCTGGTTCTTTAATCTTGAAATCGCATTCCCATCCATGAACCAATTACAGAAGTCAGGTACATAGACCGGCAGGCAGAAATTATGAAGAGAGCGAGAGGTGGAGAGATGGGGGAGAAAAAAAGAGAAGAAAAAAAAGACGCGTGTATGAAGTTAATTACCCAATTGTATAAAGCTGTTATTTACGGAGAGTTAAAGGGACAATGAGAAAAAAGACAATCATAAATATGACTTTATCTCATAATTATGACTTAGTACAAGTCATAATTATGACTTATATTACTTATAAATATGTGATATATATCATACAAATATTACTTGTAGTCACATGCTAATTCGTAATTATGACTTTCAAATCCTACTCATGTACATGTGTTACTGCAAACCTTACGATAGTATCTCCACCATGCAAAGTTTCAAATTCTACTCATGCAAATGGTATTACTGCAAACCTTACTTATCTCCACCATGCAAAGTTTCAAATCCTACTCATGTAAATGGTGTTACTGCATGAAAACCTTACTAGATTGTATCTCCACCATGCAAAGTTTCAAATCCTACCCACATAGTGTTACTGCAAACCTTACGATTGTATCTCCACAATGCAAAGTTTCAAATCCTACTCATATACATGGTGTTAACTGCAAACCTTACTAGATTGTATCTCCACCATGCAAAGTTTCAAATCCTACTCATGTACATGGTGTTACTGCAAACCTTACTAGATTGTATCTCCACCATGCAAAGTTTTAAATCCTACTCATGTACATGGTGTTACCGCAAACCTTATCTCCACAATGCAAAGTTTCAAATCCTACTCATATACATGGTGTTAACTGCAAACCTTACTAGATTGTATCTCCACCATGCAAAGTTTCAAATCCTACTCATGTACATGGTGTTACCGCAAACCTTACTAGATTGTATCTCCACCATGCAAAGTTTCAAATCCTACTCATGTACATGGTGTTACTGCAAACCTTACTAGATTGTATCTCCACCATGCAAAGTTTCAAATCCTACTCATAATACATACATGGTGTTAACTGCAAACCTTAGATTGTATCTCCACCATGCGAAGTTTAAAATCCTACCTCATGTAGGGAAAAAAGGGGAATTGTCAAAATGTTTCCACTCCGTCCTTGTGGTAATGCAAACCTGATAATGGTTACTTATTCACCATGACTCAAAAACCCTCGGGTCAGAATTGGCCCCGGATCCCTAGTCCCGTTGGGCCTGACCCATTTCTGTGTCAAATTGACCAGAGATGGGTCAAACTGACGCAAAATCCGAGTTAAAATCCTATTTTAGCCACTTTCCGGGTCAGTTTGACTCCGAAATTGGGTCAGGTCCTCTGGGACTCGGATTGGAATCCGAGTGAATTCTGACCAGGGGATTTTTAGAGTAAAGCAAATTTTCTCAAAGGCTAAATGACAACACACTCTCAAAACTTCCGGATCATAATTGACTCGGAACCGGGTCACGTGAGGCCTGGTCCATTTTGGGGTCAGTATTGACAGTATTGACCCATTTATGGGTCAGTATGACCCGGAATCTGTCTAAAAAAATGACCCGGAAATGGGTTAAACTGACGCAGAATCTTTAGTCAAAATCTTATTTTCGACCAGTTCCCGGGTCAGCCTGACCCAGGCCCCGGGAGTTTTTAGTGCACAACAAACAAATAGAAGTATTATTACTGTCACAGATGCAGTCCGTTGGGAATGCTAAAGGGATTGTATACGTTTGGTAATTGGCACCCACTGTTTGTTTCAATCCTACATAGTTGTAGATATATACCATAAAACTAACCTGTGGGAATTTCATTTCAAAAGGTGGTAACGTTTTTGAGATATTGCCGAAAATCTGGAACGGTTGTGTCCACGCAGGAAGAATAATCTGCAATTGGAATACACAAACTGAGAAACGTTACTGTCAGTAACGTTTCTCAGATTCAATTTTTGGGGGATAAAAAGTGATATCTTTTTTCATAACCGCAGTACTTTGAAGTGAAAAGTTTCTCAAAATGCATCATTATATCCAAAGCTGCTGTACTTCTTACCCAGTAAGTAAGTTTATTGCCATTAATTTTCAGTCATTACCAAACGTATACAGCCCCTTTAATTCAACATTGGTGTTAGTTTATTGTTTTCAGAGGAACTAGATTCTTTAACAAGAGGTTTATCCACCCAAATGAGGATATTTTTATTCTCATTCTTCAATATCGTAAATATTAAGCCTATTGCCAATAATTATCATGTTACGTTCATCATTATATCAAACATGTTCAATTATTCTGTAGAATATCACAATAAGAACATCAACATATGCTCAATCAAGTTGTACCTCTAGCTTTCTGAGCCTATACTTTCCCATAGGCTGACTATTACGTAGAGAGAGACGCAATACCAAGAAGAAGAGTGTGGGTCGTTCTCTAATTGTCAACTCGTCCATCATTAACTGCAGTGACATCAATCATGTCTTATTTGCCTCGTGTGTCTTCACTACTGAGTGCCCCTTTCCGAATGCTCTCCATCCGAGCAGCGGGTCGCGCACGATACATCACGCGGCGTCTGCGATGTCATCACACCGCGTAACTGATCTGCTCGGCCCCGCTGTAAAAAAAAAAATTCTCTCCCCTATATAGGTAAATGATACACTTCCGTCGAGGAGCACAGTGTGGTGTGGCTCTAACTTCAGCCTATTTGTATCGTGATCTTAAATTGGGTTAAAACATAATTAAATTGTGCAACAAATCAAGATAAACTAGTGTATAGAATACAACGTTTTTAAAATGCACTAGGCATGTATAGCTCTTCCGGTATCGCTCGAAAGATTTAGCTTCCAGGGCCGTGCGTAACAAGGGAAACTGCTTGGGGTAAATTTAAATATTTTTATGTAATCATGGAAACGCAGAAGCTTTTGCGGGGAATAAGCCTTGATTTTTGTTTTCAACATGGACTCTGACTCCCTTGCTTTATTTGTTAGGTCTTGTTCAAGAGCATCTGTTCAAGAAAATGGCGCTAACCAAATTAGTTTTGCTAAGCTGTTTCTACTTAGTAACATTTCTCTGGGCTAAGCAAATTGTGCTGAACAGGGCCCAATTTCATAGAGCTGCTTAAGCAGACAATAATTCTTAACAATTTTCTGCTTAGCAGAAATGAGCAGGATATACCAGTCACAAATTGTACACGTGACATCATGGTAGTTTAGCTGGTGAACTTTATTCTGATAAGCATGATTTGGTTGTGCTTAGCTATACTTTTTATGCTTAAGCAGCTCTATGCAGGGCCCAATTTCATAGAGCTGCTAAGCACAACAATTTGCTTAGCATGAAATTTCTTCCTTGATAAAAACAGGATTACCAACCAAATTTCCATGTGTTGCATAGTGCTTGTTACTGGTATTCAGCTGTTGTTTGCTTATCCTGAAAATCACGTGGAAATTTGGTTGGTAATCCTGTTTTTATCAAGGAAGAAATTTCATGCTAAGCAAATTGCTGTGCTTAGCAGTTCTATGAAATTGGGCCCTGGTTGAAATTGGGTCCATGCCAGAAAAGGAACTGAAGTCAATTCGAACGAACTGTTTGATAAGCAGAAATGGGATCACCAGATTGACAAAATTCCGTGATAACGTGTCATGTACATGGATAGTTCCCTATTTCATTTCGCTTAGTGGACTAAGTTTACTAAGCAATCGGCTTAGTTCCTCTTTGAAATTCGGCTCCGCTGGTTTACAATGGCAAGTGTACTCCAACAAAAAAATCTGTTGACTGGGTGATTAATTTTATGTAGATGGGCATTTTACAATGATGACTTTGGGCGTGGAGACGAACGGCTATGACGCCCGGTAGCAACACCATGCGTCTGCCACACGCTCAACACCTGTGTCGACCACTCGTAAACGTCCCGGTTTTTGTCATCATTTTCTACCGTTCTCTATTCAAACACACCACGCGTGTATCCTTTGGTCCACATACAAAAAAAACCTTATCTTTTTTTCGTGCAGTAAATTAGTTTTTTTATATTTTTTTATAAAGCACTTTTCGTTTTGTTTCGAGTGTGCTTTGTTGTATCAGACGTCGCGACTGTAGCAGTACGGCTGTCAGTTAAAGTTGACTTTGTTGATTTTTATCAGCACGTCTGTTTACAAACAATATAAAAAGAGGGGGTTTTGACAAATGGGGGTTTTGGGGCGTTTATTTAGGGTGGCAGTTCTTTGTTCCCATATCATACACTCTCTACAGAGTACAGTGTTTACTGTGATATTATATTTTTTTCTACACACGCTTCGTCTTACATTTTCGTATCATATAAATCGAAATAGGAAAAAAAATGTGTGGGGCCCCTACTTGATACATTTAATCGTGTGAAGTAATTTTTTTCGCGACTGGATTGAGTTTAAACCCATTAGTCTCCAGAGCAGCCGTCAATGGTGGCGCCTTTATAATTCGGTTCAGTGTTTCTGTTGAACATCCCCCTAAGTGGTTTCCATGCATACATTTTTACACCACTTCCAACAACGCTCACCCGTTTAGGGACTGAACGAATGATAAACCATTGACATTTTCTCTTTCCGTTTTAAAGGGTCTGTATACATTTGGTAATTGGAACCCACTGTTTGTTTCATTCAATCATATATAGTTGTAGATATAGGCCTATACCATAAAACTAACCAGTGAAAATTTCATTTCAAAAGGTTTTAGCGTTTTTTTGAGATATTGCCGAAAATCTGGAGCGGTTATGTCTACGCAGGAAGAGTGATCTGCAATTGGAATACACAATCCGAGAAACGTTACTGCAGTAACGCTTCTCAGATTCAAATTTTTGGGGATAAAA
Organism: Plazaster borealis; assembly: GCA_021014325.1. NCBI lineage: Eukaryota > Metazoa > Echinodermata > Asteroidea > Forcipulatida > Labidiasteridae > Plazaster > Plazaster borealis. The sequence goes on along the minus strand of CM037475.1, from coordinate 3,586,694 downwards.
AGTGATATTTTTTTCCATAACCGCAGTTTTCTGTGTGAAAAGTTTCTCAAAATGCATTACCAAACGTACACCCTTTAAAGCCTTGACAGCACCATGACTGTTGGGCCGTAACCGAAGTTGCGGCTACAGCTACGGCTACGACTGTTGCTAAGGGCGTCCTATATACTTCAATGCATGATGACCCAACGATCCACCCGTAGCCGTAGCCGCCAATTCGCACACGGCCTAATTTCCATTATAATTTATGTTGTGCCCTTCTGGCCTTGGTATGGTTCCAATGATATAAGAGGGAGGGAAAATGGTGGTATTATGGTTTTAAAAACTACACACGATTCCCTTTTTTGCTCGTCAACGGCTATTATTTTGTTATACAACACCAAAGTATAGATCCTTGTCATTTGATTGGATGATTGTAGGTCACACGGCCTACGTCATAAACCGTGCATTTTGGTAATAATAATACGCAGTTCTTTATAGCGCTTTATACTCCCGATGGGTGTCTCGAAGCGCTCAGTATTTTTCCTACAAGGTAAGTGGAGTTACGTGTTGAAGTATGACACTTATTCCTTTGCATAGCACCATGTAATGGTTTACAAGGTGCTGTGGTGCAATATGCAGCCAATCAAACCAGGAACACCGGGGCGAACCCCTTCTCTTTACGATACGTGCACTGGGTTCTTTTACATACGTGCATTACACAACACACGGGACCTACGGCTTAACGTCCCATCCGAAGGACGAAGCATGTGGTTAAGTGTCTTGCTTAAGGACACAAGTGTCACGACCGGGATTCGAACCCACACTCTGCTGATCAGAAACACCAGAGCTTGATTTCGGTGTTCTTATCCGCTCGGCCACGACACGCCACAATAGGCCTACTATTCACCGTGCATTTTCGTCCCGATTCTTTTTCACTCTTGCACGCTAGAGACCACACCATGCGGTGTACACAATAGTTGTACAAAAACGCACACACAGTGGATGCCATAACAAATCATACAGTGTATTTATTATTACAGTTTTATCATCCATAAAAACATGTGGGCTTAATAAACGTTTTGCATTCGTGACTGGAGAGAAAGTTGAAACATGGAATGTTCCATTTAACTCAGCTTCGCCTCGTTGAATGGAATAGTCCATACATTATTCCAACTCATGAAAATATTCTCACCATTGCACTCATCATCCGTTTGTAGTCAGGTTCCACGAAGAACTTGTCACAGTATGCCATGCCCGATATTGGGGCAGAGGGTACCCCCAAACTAGAGGGCGTAAAAACCATGTGACACGGCCCGACAAGAATCATTTTTGGTGAAAATGGTTCTGACCCATCGTATAACACATGTAGCACCAGTTCACACATCAGTCAACATTTTGTAGGGGAAATTCGTATGTAATTTACCCACAGAGGTATTCGAACCCACAGTGCCCAAGCGACGTTACGTTTCTGTAATAACGAGTGCTCCCTATTTCCTATCGTACAGAAGTAGCTCCCCCTATAAAAACTTCTAAAGAATTCCTGAGATTCTAAGCACACAGTGAAGACACAATAGGAGGGGGTACACATTGCCCTATATCGAGCACCAAGCACAGAGTAACAATATGGGGCGTGTGTACCCCCCCCCCCTAATGTGTCTTCATTGTGTGCTTGGAATCTCAAGAATTCTTTACAGGATTTTAGGGAGGGGGTACTTCTGTACAAGAGAAGAATAGTGTGTTGCAGAACACGGGGTACCAATAAGGGGGCCAGACTATTTCCGAATGGTCCCCGTTTTAATAAGTTGTTGTACTTACGAGGCACAAGCAACGTCACGGAGGTTGTGGATTGGATGCGTCACCCCTAGTAACCAATTTAAGTACTTTTGTGTTCTGAAGCTTGATTGCCTCACTCGCGATGATCCTCCGGTACACACAAGCTTAGCACACCCTAATACTTGGTAAACCCGTGGGGTCTAGTTGCCAGATAAGCCCCCACTGACAGATTGCTCGCTCTTATGGACACGGCCTTTGAGTACACGCAATCCTCATCCCTCTGATGGAGATCCGAGTCCATTTTGTTCATCTCTCCCCCCTCGAGAAGCGGCACTCCTTGGGGACCTACATCACTCAAGCTTTTACCTCCATTAATCAAACTACTGGCTAAATAGCCTGTCAAAAACACATCTCCTGGTTTTTATTTTGTATAATAACATGGGTGTTGTGTGTGTAATTTACGTTGAGTGTGATGTGATAAACAGCGGGATGGTTGATTATGAACTGGTGGAAACCTCACTGCAGTAGCCCGGGAATTTCTAAGATGGTCCTCTGTATGGATGCCGGCAACGGAGGAGTCCGAGCCCGCAAACTCGCTCGCCCGGCCGCCTCGAGCCGGCATGGATTCCACCAGAGAGGGTCGAGGGAGTTAAAGTATAGATGATGCCTGATCAGTTAAAATTGAAGACACGCGGCAACTTCATTTCAAGCTCTCTCGATGTACACAGCGCTTTTCTTGTGTGTGGGTTGGTTTTTTTTAGAAGAGTATATTTCAAAGCCACACTTGGCTGTATCTCCACACAGCGCCAATGCATCGACGGATCAAAGCCACCCGACGTCATTTTGGCGGGCTCTGCAGGACAGCTTCAAGTATGGCGGGAAATGTAGAAGCATGAGAGGCTACATGGAAATATGAAGATGGTGAACTTGCGGCGTGATTAATGGGCGACTTGGGGGTATATTTGCCCAGTTCCAAACAGCTAAACCGTGTCACATATCAACTCTCCGTGTATACCATTACAAAATGGATAGTTCTGTTGCCATGGCATTTGGCGCGGTAAATTTCCTTTGCGGTTGTATATCAAATAACGATGATGGTTATTTATAACCTGGCTAGTCAATGAAAGTGGAGCAATGTGAAGTTTTTATATTTACTGATATCCAAATATTGTTCGTTCATTTTGTGTCTCGCCTCAATCAATGATACTAAAAGCAGACAAGTCTTCATGTTTTATCTTATGCTTTCTTTATTGCAATAGACTCCTGTACTGATGACGTCATGGTCTGTTACTGCAATGCTTAAAGGCACAGTACACGTTTGGTAATTACTCAAAAAATATATTAGCATAAAAACTTACTTGGTAACGAGCAACAGAGAGCTGCTGATAGTATAAAACATTGTGAGAAACGACTCCCTCTAAAGTAGCGTAGTTTTTGAGAAAGAGGTAATTTCTCGCTAAAATAATAAAAAACTTCTTGCAAGAAGTTTTTATTCCTAACTGAAAGCACACAAATTTGTACAACAAGGGTGTATTTTCTTTAGTCATTTTCTTGCAACTTCGATGACCAATTGAGCCCAAATTTTCACAGGCTTGTTATTTTATGCATATGCTGGGATACACCAAATGAGAACACTGGTCTTTGACAATTACCAAACGTGTACGATGCCTTTAAGTGCTATAACTGGGTATTGCATTTCCGACAGTTTGTGCAGAGACACAACACTCTAAATACTCCCGGGTTAGATTTGACCCGAATCCCGGGTCCTGTGGGGCCTGACCCATTTCTGGGTCAGTTTGACCCGAAATTGGTGTCAAAATTACCCAGAAATGGGTCAAACTGACGCAGAATCCGAGCAATTATCCCATTATTTAACCATTGTCTCGGGTCAGATCGGAAAATTCATTGTTCAGGCCCCGCTGGGACTGGAATCCGTGTCAATTCTGACTCGGGAGTTGGGGGCTTTTTTTTTTTAGTGAATGGTTTCCCATTCTTCCGCAAAGTGGTAAACAAACTGTGACGTCATCAGTACTAAGACCTTTTACACGGATAATAAGTTGTGTATATATGTGGCCTGATGCACATGTGATTTGGCATCAATATCAATTCTTAAATTTAAAAAAACCCATGAAACAATAGTTTAGTTGGCACTAACTAAATACAAATGTAAATCGTAATTGAAAATAATTTTGATTAGAGTGAGGTATATTTTACATGTGATTTTATATCTACGCAGTTCCAAACATAACTGCCCATGACACCAAACCATTCGCGTTTTTCCTGCTCTTAAAACTTCAAAGCTCTACGAAAATTCCTTAGTAAAACATCTTTAATGGAAACTGTTTCATTTTACTTAAACACTATATATGCCTAGTATTACGCTACTTTGATGAAAACAAATATTTACAAAATCATGTAAAACTTGCAACTTATCCCGGCTGATACATTTTAAATTTCGAGGTTGCATAAATTTCTTTGAAAAAATCGACTATTTACACCACATCCCACCTATTCTGGTGTACGGAAATAACAAACAAAACAAAACAATGCTTATGTATAGCCTATTTTTCAACTTACGGAAAAGGTTAAAATACCTCATTCAGTTTATAAAATGTTGATTTTGAATACAAATTTACTTCGTTTGCGCATCGTCTACTGCATTGGACGAACCCTCATCGAGCCCGGTGATGGTCCCTGAGCGTAGAGACTGGCGGTCGCTCATGGGTTGACCAGAGCGGCTTTGACCGGCCACCGATGCCCGACGACTCGTTGGGGCCACGGAGGTCCGGCGGCTGGGCTTTTGTCTAGCGGGTAACTTCCTTCGGAGGGTCTTCATGGTCTTCAACCACCTGTTTTTGAAACAATGTAATAAAGACTTTCCAATTAACTCGGTCCACATTTGTTGGAGAATTTAACTTGTCTAACAAGTCATAACAAAAATTACCTGTATAATGAATTCATAAAAAAAGTAAAGCAGTATCCGAGTTTGACAACCTTTTGGCCAGCGACGAAACTAGGGTAAAAATTTAGAGGTAGGCACAAGGGGCGTTAGCATTTTTTCAGGGGGCACTCCTAGGGAAATAATACTGTATTTTCGTTTGCATTTTTCTTAAACAAGCCCCGTTTCATGGCTCTCTTTATGTCATTAGTATTTTTATAATAATCTGACGTGGAGGTAAAAACAAATAACGTACACTTGTGACACTGATTTTATCTGCTGTTTTCAAGGGGAAAATGCTTTTAAAATATGCAAACTACTTCAGTGGCAACATAACACAATTTTTCTCCCGTGGTACAACCAAGATTATTGCACTCTAAAAACTCCAATGTAAGAATTGACCGGATTCCGGGTCCCTGGGAGCCTGACCCATTTCTGGATCAGTGTGACCCGGAATATGTGTCACACTGACCCAGAAAAAGGTCAAATACGCAGAATCCGAGCTGAAATCCAATAATACAAAACACAAAACTTTCCGGGTAAGCCTGACCCAGAAATATTAGTCGGGTCCCCTGAGACCCGGAATCCAGGTCAATTCTGACCAGGAAGTTTTTAGGGTGTGGGATAATGACGTCAGGTGCATTGGTTCACTCTTGCTCTATGCGTCAATAGAACAATGTGAATTACATCCCAAAAAGGTACCGGTAATACATTGAGCACTCTAAAGACATTACTATGGCCCTTTTCGAAACCACGTCTTGAGCTTGGGCTTTGGCTTGACCTTTGTCCGCCTGATTTGAAGCCCGTCAGGAAAGCGCATGTTTTTCTTAATAACTGGTGGAGCCTCGACCCAAGCCCAAGCGCAAGCCATGGTTTCGGAAAGGGCCTTTGATAGTACATGACGAAATTATTTGTATGTCAACAATAAATGGGTCTGTACATTCCACATATAGTCAATTAGGTCAAATTCAATGCCATTTTGATTGAATATCATGGAAATTCGGGAACGTTTTTTAGATGTTAACAAATTTGCGATGTGGAAGGGTTAGGGTCTATCAAATACAATGGCAAGAGGTGTTTGAAGCTTTGCATGGTGTGGAAACAATAAGGAGCAACTATAAATAAATAGTCAACTTGCGGGTACAACCATTGTGTTAAACCTTTTTGTGCTGGGAGTGGTGGCTCTGAAAAGAGCCGGTGTGGTCTCGACGTTTCGAAAAGTATTACTCTTCTCCTGAAGACGAGCAGAGTATACTGTTCGAAACGTCGAGACCACACCGGCTCTTTTCAGAGCCACTACTCCCACAAAAGAGCTTTTACACATGGTTGTATACCCGCAAGTTTACTATTTATTTATAGTTACCCCTTATTATAAATCCAATGGCATTCGACACCATTTTAATGTGAATTAGAGACTTGTATAACATTATTTGTCCCACTTGAATAAGGACTTGGAAAATGAGTGCATCACAAAACTGAATTTGACCTTATAGAGCCCCTACGCTGAGACAGTCGGAATGGAAAGCAAGAGAGTTGGGCAAACACTTAGCCAACTTACCAGTATGCATTGTAAATACTATATCGATTGATTCCTGGCGTGCTATGGATGTCATTGGGTCCATCGGCGTCTTTAACAAACATAGCTGGGCCCTTGTTCCTTGGCGTCCGTAACGGTGTCTTATTGGACACCTTGGAGCCGGGAGGACCGCGGCTCCGGGCTCCGGTCGGTCCTCTACCTCGTCTTGAGGTGGACGGCTGCGGGTGCGGCTGCGGCTGGTCATCATCTGCGGATTGGAGAAAGGAACAAAAAGACGACATCATCAATCTCGAGTATCTGGTTGTTTTACTTATTCAGGGTTTTTTTGTAAAGTTTCTTTCCCAACCATTATGCCCAAACTATATATGTGGCCCTGAAGGGACATCGAACATAATATTTACGTAAAAGTGTTTTAAAAATATGCTCCAAATCGCAAATATTCACTTAAGAATTTGCGATTATAGTTCATGTAGCGAATGTTTACGTCAATGCTCACGATTTGTGCCCAAACACGTTAATATTCATGTGCCCCAAATTGCAAAATTTTACGTAAATACGTGAATATTCACGTACGGTAAATATTTACGTAGATATTTGCGATTTGGGGCACAAGTCGTGAATAATTACGATTGGGCACAAATCGTAAACATTTACGTTAATTTTACCGGACGGGCATTAATCGCAAATATCAACGTTATTATTTTAGTGGACATTTGCGACTCGGGGAAAAATCGTGAATATTTACGTGGAAATACATATGTTCGATGTCCCCATTCAGGGCAACCATAACAGTAAAACATTTGTTCTTTGGGTCCTGCATACTGTCAAGAATCGGTCTCCTACGTCATGATAGGAAAAACAGTATCAGTTCCAGCGAACGGTTGTGTAGAAGTTGCCAGTGCAGCCAACGGCAATTTAGAGCAAAAATGTTGATACCTTTTCGGGGTCTCCAAACTTTGTTTCTATTATACTTCGGAATCCCTTATGGCAAATTTGTCAGGGCGGGTCTACACATTTTCAAATACAATTTGTTCCACCCTTGACAGACGGTGGTGAAAACGAACAAGTAAGTTTAGATAGTTAAGAGGCCAGACCCCAGATTTAAAGGCAAATTCACAAACCTTGCTTGCTCTTTGAGCCACCTCGCCCGGTGTCACCACCGTCATCCAAGCTTTGCTTCACGGGGCTTTTTGTCCCTCCTCCCGTGGTGGTACTCGCAGCCCCAACGCGGGTACCACCACCGGTAATATCAGCTATTTCTTTCTTGATCTAAGCATAAATGGATACATTAAATGATAAATGATGAATGCATTTTTATTTTAAGGTGGCATGTAATGGGAATTTGTCCCCCGTACATTGTCGTCCCACCAACCCCAACTTAGGTACCACAGACACCACCACCACATTTGGTAGGTTATATTGTTACCATAACCACAAAAGCAGTAATTACGTCCATGGTAAACGAACGCCCCGTGGTAGGGGCAATTTACGGCAGATTATGCCACAAGTTGCCACTTGGGAACTTACATAAAATGCAGTTGGCAGCATTTGCTCTGCGAACATAATTCAAATTGTTAAGTGCCATGGCCGAATACTCTTGAAACACAAAACAAAAAGTAGCCTGCCAATCATATATAACGAAAGGTCCAGATGAAAATACGAAAATTATAATTTAACACTATATATAGGCCTACGGAAACATTTTGTTTAGGCCTAGTCCGAGTTGAATTTTGTTTAAAGTCAGACACACTGTTAGTAGATTGCAATGTTCACTCACTCAAAACCATTACTTTTTATGTTCGGCAAAACAGTTAAACAAAAATCTCACAAAATGCAATTTAGAAAACATTCTAAAACAAAACACAAAATGTATCTTTTAAAATGGCCGTGTTATAAAACAACTCCCATTTTTGATACATGACTACCACCACCTTCAGAATCCAGAATACTAAAAGATTCAACAAACAAAGATATCAAAGGGTTAGAAAGAAACAGGGGGAAACATCGATGGCAGTTATGTACAGGGTAAATTGGCAGTGAAAAAGCTGCACGCTCCGGCACTTATAGGCAGCTATTACTGCATTGATCCTTAGGTAAATGTCAATAAATGCGAGTGAATTGTAACAGGACTCATGTACAATATCGGCTTTCACGAGACCCGCCTGACGGCTGATACTCTGTACAACAATGATTTACTATTAAAGGCACTGAACATGTTTGGAAATTGTCAAAGACCAGTGTTCTCACTTGGTGTATCCCAACATAATGCATAAAATAACAAGCCCGTGAAAATTTGGGCTCAATTGGTCATCGAAGTTGCAAGAAAATGATGAAAGAAAAAACACCCTTGTTGTACAAATTTGTGTGCTTTCAGATAGGAATAAAAACTTCTTGCAAGAAGTTTTTATTATTTTAGTGAGAAATTACCTCTTTCTCAAAAACTACGTTACTTCAGAGGGAGTCGTTTCTCACAATGTTTTATACTATCAACAGCTCTCCGTTGCTCGTTACCAAGTCAGTTTTTTATGTTAATATATATTTTGAGTAATTACCAAACGTGTACAGTGCCTTTAATGCCGTAAGGGTTAAAGATCCAATTCACCATTGGCTAATGGTATAGGAAATGCTACAACAACTCTCGCAGTATTTTTGTATCCACTTCGTCGTACAGGATTTGAGGCATTGCATGGTGGGGTATCAATGTATAATTGGCTGGCGGTACACCATGTGTATATCTACTTTACTGTGTAGATTTTTTGTTCTTTAAGAACTTGTCTTGAAATGTATTCTACTGCCGCGGAGTAGATTTCGGAATTCGGGAGACTATTCTACCGGTACTTCGTATTATATACATTTTTTTATACAAAATTGTTTTTATTTTCCGCTGTTCGGTGTCGTATTGCTGAAGTATTGCTACATCTTACTTATGCAAGACAACAACACAAGGCGATACATAAAAAGGGAAATTAAATCATTGGATTTTTTGAGAAAATGTGGATTTGGGGGTAGGAATTAATATGAAGGGCCTATCATTCTACCGAACTGTTTACATTCGTCCATGACTGCCAAGAAAGACGAGAGCAAATGGTGACGATTTTAAGCTGTTGGACAGACCTTGTTGTTTTAAAACTCACACGTTCAAACGATGGTCTGCCAACCATCGCTTCAAAATGATACATTGCATTTTTTTTCTTGAAAATGAAATAACACCTGGCGAAACGATTTCACTGGATGTACTTTCATTCAAGTCAGTTGTTTTGCAGTTATTGGAAGTACATTTTGTTCATGTCTGCAAATGATGCAAACTACCTTTAAGGTGGTGTGATTGGGTTTGATCAGTGGCTGTCCCCTGCATTTATTTTACTAAACAAAATTATACCTTATTTTTGTTACGAGTTGAAGCTACAGTTTTCCCACATTGTCCCTTATTTGATTGTATTCACAGCGAGTAACGGTACCAGATAGAGGAGTGTTTTGGGCCGTTGACAACGCTCTACCTTATCGTGATTCATGCATGCACCAGTGTCGGCAGTTTACCAAATGTATTTCATTGCCGTGTTTTATATTGATTCAAATGAAGCAAACATGAATTATCAGACACAGGTTTACCAGCATTACCGATGGTTGGACTGCATCTTTTGGATACGATTGGTAATTGGAACCCAATGTTTGTTTCAATCCTAAATAGGTTTAGATATATACCATACAACTAACCTGTACAAATTTCATTTCAAAAGGTGGTAGCACTTTTTGGGATATTACCAAAAAAATCTGGAGCGGTTATGTGCGGTTATGTCCACGCAGAAAGAATAATCTACAATTGAAATACACAATCTGATAAACGTTACTGTCAGTAACGCTTCTCATATTCAAATTTCGGGGGATAAAAAGTGATATATTTTTCCATAACAGCGGTACTTCGAAATGAAAAGTTTCTCAAAATGCATTATATTATTCCATAGCTTCTGTACTTCTTACAAGTAAGTTTTTATTCCCATTAATTTTCAGAGTCATTTCCAAACGAATACGAACCCTTTAATTGTATTCACATGCAGCGATTGAACGGTTGGCTCAATCAGTAGGAACGTTTTGGCCGTTGACAACGCTGTACCTTATCTCGAATCATTGAATGTGAGGGCAAATGCATTGCGTAATGCTGTGTTTTATATTGATTAAAAGTGACACAGGTTTACCAGCATTACCGATTGATGGACTGCATCTTTAAGGCATATCCAGCCACACTGGTTGCACTTTCATAGTAACCGCGCACCCGGGTACATGTACCGTGTTTGTACACCGCGCAGCTTGCGTGCAGCCATTCAAAGCGGGCAGACCAAGACGAAGCGCGCCGTCTGGATGTCGCTAGAGACGGCGCAGCTCATCGCCTAGAAAATCGGTATCTAGACAAAATACAAGTGTGCAGAGAGAGGAGACCGAGTAAAAAATAGTGCACAAGTCAGAGCTGTGACTTGGAAGTAGTCGTAGCAGTTTTCAAAGCAACTTAATAAATGAACAGTTCATGTTTTTGATAACAGTCAGGAAACAAACAAACAAAAATGATGAAGCGTTTACTTCATTGTTTTACAAGCGGTAACATTTGGTGCTTGATATGTGGCATGGTGTAACCCCCCCCCCCTATTTTGTCTTCATTGTGTTCTGGGAATTTCACGAATTCTTTAAACGATTTTAGGGGGCGCGGGGGGGGGGGTACTTCTGTAAAGAGTGTATTAAAGTATGGGAACATTTGGGGCGCCCTCTGCCACATATCGCGGCATGGTATAAGGGGTAAAATAAAATGAATTTTTATCTGAAAATAAAATCAACATGCAATGAAAACAGATCAAAAAATGTTTAAAATGTTTACCTTTTAAGATGGCTGGTCCACTCGCTGATGAAACCTGTATACAGTCTACTTATAAAATACTTCAATTTCAAAATGTAAAATAATACAACAAAGCACAAATAAATCAGTGGAAAAAACAACAATCCAAGATTAAAAAAATGAGCACTTAAAATAATAAAAATGCGTGAAGTTTGTAAGCATAAAAACGTGCTTAGCATAAACAATCTTGCTTACCAAACACAGGTTGCTAGTCAAAACAATGTAATAAGCACTGCTTTGACTGGTTCCCTGCTTTTTTTGTTTGCTCAGCAAATAAATCTTAATTAGCACAATAATTATTGACACAATGTCGCAAATATTAGTGGAAGATTTTTTTATTTTTGTTCCTTGAGGAAGAAACACCACATCAATATTCTACAATCTTGCATTTGTAAATATTAAATAAAATAATTTGATCTCAACACTGAACAAAAAAATCTATTGATACACAGTATCGGAAACAGAAGAACACAAATCAAAGATGTTTTGATAGCGAACAAAATTCTTTGCCTCTTGCTGTGTTTAATGTCGCTCGGTGGTCATAAAGTTGTATTTGTGTCCCTAACATAGTCTGAGCAAGAAAAATAGTACATTTGTCATATAAATCAATTTGTTTAGAAAATCACACTTTCTTGCATTCAAGTTGTCACAAGGCACAAACAGAATTCCTATTTATATCAAATGTACACTTCGGTGTGAAGAGAGATGGTGTTATAATAATATATATATAGAACTGTCATCAAACTAAATATAAGGAAAATAAATAAATATTAATTTAAAGAGAATTCTATGGAAGTTTCAGATGAAGAAAAAAATATTGGAAACTGAAAATGGAATTTGAATCGGTGTAAAGTCTTCGAAAATTATGTCTAGAACACACAAACAAACAAACAACACAAACAAACAAACATGAATAGTGTCTGTAAAACAACCAAGTTTTGGGTACTCGAATGGCATTTGGTGCCCGGTATGTGGCATGGTGTGCCCCCCCCCCCACCTTCTCCCATTGTGTCTTCATTGTGTCTTAAGAACCTCATTAATAGACAATGTAACCTTTGTTTAAAAACAAACAAGAGTGACCTTGCACATTCCAGGTCACTTCCTGGCAGGTGAGATACCACAGTTGTCATATATGGGAAATTTTACATTTTGTGTCGTAATTTCCACATAAATTCAAGAGTTATGAAAATAACAGCAGTACAAATTTTGTGATGTGCCCCCCTTTCTTCTTATCAAAAGTTGATAAAGAGGACTTCCTCTGCCACATATCGGGTATGGTCTATCACACAGAAGGACACAATTTGAATATTGCTAAACAATTTGCTGCTAAGCGAAAGTAAGCAGGATACCAGTCACAGATGGTACATATGAGAAGGTATTTTAGCTGGTAACCTCATTCTGGTTAGCATATATTTTTGTTGTGCTTAGCTACTTTTTTGCTTAAGCAACGGAAGTAAGAGTGTGTGGACTGAAGTAGTGAGGTAGTCATGGGTATTCTTATTGATGAAGCATACTTTACATTTGCTTCAGGAGTAAGCTTCAGGAATACTCTCCATGACCTGTGAGTTGTCCCCAACAATTGGTGATTTGTCAACCAGAACTAATCAATATTATTCAAACGTAACAAACCCCGACTCGGCTTGAGTAACACTCTCACTCAACTCGTTCAATTCTACAAACAAAATGCTTTTCTTGAAAGCTCACTGCCTCTTTCTGAATAGTTATTTCAATACAGATTAAATTTATATAAGTTGCTTCACATTGAAAAAATACACACAACTAAAAATGACTTTGTTTGGTATTTTGCCTTTGACTGACATTATAGTTATTCTTCATTTTCCTGAAAATGTGTTGACTGTTTCTTTTCGTTCCAATCCAACTGCTGCAAAAAACCATTCTGATGCATATTTTGAATTTTCTTGTTCAAATAACAAGTTGATCAACCGCTCTTTAGGATGGTCCCCATTCTATATTTCAACATGGCATGCTTTATGGCATAGCTACGTGTTTTGGTTGGTCTACCTTTCCCACTTCAGTTTTTACTTCCCCTCCCTGACCCTTGTCCTCTCTCCTTCTTACTCGGCGTTTGTCGGTCCTCCTCCGAGGCCTTGTTGTCCTGTAGTAGAGGGGCAAGACGGCTCTGTAGCTCCTCAAACAATCCTTGCATATCTTGAGTCTCCTCCCTCCTCTGGGGTTAGGTGTTAGTGAGAAACAGACAAACAAACGAACGAACGAACAGATGGCACACACACACATAAAAAAACACCATTAGTATTCTGTGTGTGAGAAACTAATACACAACAGTCAAATCTGGTGGAAATAATGTAAAAGGGGTGAGTTATGGTGATCACAACTATCAGCTTTCTTGCTTATTGGTCTGTGCACTGACCACTTGACCCCACTGCTTTGTGTGGAATGCACCTCTGCACAATGCGCGTCTACCATATCCGCCATTTTGAGAGTCAATTCCTATGCGTGTCCCAAAATGGCAGACAGCATAGACCAATCCATACATGCAAGTGCTGCACACCACGCCGCCATTGCTGAGGTGCTGGCAGCGTAAGGTTTTGTACACAAAGACATGGAAAAACCATTGCCTTTTTTACTTTATAGGCAAATTAGGTGTCTCGCTCAACGATTTACACAATTTCCCTGACAGGACAGCATTATATTGTCATCTAGCTACCAATGTATGAGAGAGATTCCAGTGTCCATTTCAGCTTTTCTTTAATAAACCCAGAATTTCCCAAAATTTGCTGGGAGTTCAACTACGAGAAGATCGATCGATCCAAGCATTCAAAAGTAATGCTCCAATGAACTAGAATAACACAACAATTTCAAACCTTGAAAATACAACTACTTTTCAGTCAACTGTAAATCAATCAGTGCTTTCTAATGAAACGTAATAATTGGTGCATGTGTGTGGGAGCTTGTCTACCCGTTAAAACCGAGGACTTTAACAAAAAAGGATCCAAGCAGAGGTTAAAACCCAGGAGGGGGGGAGGCAACTGCCCTTCCCCAAAACAGTGGGGACAATTCAGGCACAGCAAGAAGAAAATAAATTGGACCAAGAAAGCAAAAAATACTTTTTATCCAGTAATTGGTATTAAAGCTTTTATCCCAGTAACATTTCGGGCAAATCAACCCCTCTGCCTCCCTTAACCAAAGAGTCGCCCAGTGTTTTGCAGAGTGAGGACGTCCTCGCTTTGATTTATGCACTAAACCAATAGGGACGCTGTAAAAAAAAACTACGTCTAAACAATAGTAGCACAAAGAGAAGTCCTCGGTTTATGGGGTTGACAAACGTGTGTTTTGTGTGTGTATCAATTAATGAGATGTTTGTACTCACCGCTTTGGTCTCAGTATCAATCTTCCTTCCAAGATGAACACGGACTGTCTGAATACTGCTCTCTACTTTACCAATTTGCTCTTTGAGCTACAGAGAGAAACCACAAGAACACCATCAAGTTAAGGGGATGTTGTCATAGCTTGATCTATACAGGTACACCATGTTATGCGCGACCTGTCGTGGTGGCCAAGAGGCCCAATGCATCGGACTCAAATACTGATTGCCTGGTCATCATCGGAGGATAGGTTCTAATCCCCGTTATGACGCTTGTGTCCCTGAGCAAGACACTCTACCATAAATTGTTTCTCTTAACCTAGGTGTACAAATGGGAACCTACGAGAGCCAAGCAGATTAATCCTTTAGAGCTAATATAAGCAGCTTGAGATTGTATGCTCTCGAGTGAGCTGAGAAAGTTTGAGGAACGGTCTAAGTATGCCCAATGCGCATATTATGCATATATGTGCATATATTTTTGTATTAAGATATTTGTGGAAGAATATCCCTGATCACCTATCCTGCCCCAACAATCTATACAGCATGCATCTACTATGACATCACCGAAGACCATGCATATGATTATTTTTATTAGCATAAAAATGCCAATGGAAAAACTGTTTTGAATCACCGATGTTGAGTAATGTTTCTAAGCTACAATAGCTGGTTATACAACTCATTTAAAATAATTTACTACTCTGTAACTAAAAACACAAAAAACTTATTAAATTTACAATGCAGATGCTTTTATCAAATATACTTAGGCAGAAATTGTGCAGTTCAGGCTGTAGAAGTGGAAGAGCTGGTAGCATCTAGGAAGTGAAAGGGGGAGGGTGGGGGGCCATGTCTTGTATTTGAATCCTGAATCAATCCTCAAGTCTGAGTTTCAGTTTGATTCCTCAGTGTCAAGTCTGAGCTCAAGTCCAAGTCCCAGTCGTTTGGGTTGAGTCCAAGACTGAGTTACAAGTTTTTTTAAGTTTAAAAATAAAACATCAATATTTTGCTGTCTCGTCCCCGAGTCACAAACGTTAAATCCATGTCCTGAGTCCGAGTCCAGACGGTCGAGTCCGAGTCCGAGTCATTGACCATCGTGAATCGAGTCATACAACATTGGGAGGGGTGCTAAGGGAGGGGAATATCAAGTTGACAAAATTTCAAAGAGAAAGAAAACATGGTGCAATAAACAAGAAGATCTAGACATTACAAGATAACTAACAAAATGAAAACCAATTTTGGCACAAACCTCTTCATATTTCTTCCGTTGCTGCATAAATAAAAAATACAACAAAAAAGTGATATCAATATAATGTTGTGTCTTGCAGATAATTTTGTATGACAATTTATACCAGAGGGAGGGTATAGCGCCCTCTACTTCCACAGCTATCTTCCCTTAGTTCCCTCCATCTTGCTGTACTTCTTCTAAGCAAAAATGAGCATGCTACCAGTCAAAGATGGCGCATGTGACTTGGTGTTTCGGCTGGTAACCATATTCTGGTAAGCATGACTTTGTTGTACTGAGCTACTTTTTGTGCTTAGCAGCTCTATGGGATACACCAAGTGAGAACACTGGTCTTTGACAATTTCCAAACGTGTTCAGTGCCTTTAAATAAGAGTTCTCAGGCAAGAGCCCAATTTCATAAAGTATCTAAGCAGATAACACTGCTTAGCAAAGTTCTTTGCTGAGCAAAAAAATGAGTTGGGCACCAGTTGCAACAATGTAAGCTTCATGGAATTTTGGCTGGTTACCTATTTCTGCTAAGCATTATTTTCATGTGCTTAGCAAGTTTTTGCACTTAAAGGCTTTATGATATTAAACCCTGAGAAGTTGGGATCCTGTCATGTAATAGCATTGTAAGGTTTATGGCCAGGCTGAAGGCCCAATAGATAGATATCATCAGTCGCGCCACGAACTGATGTATGGGTTTAAAAATCACAAAATTTGGCAAATAAGTTTTGTTTACAAATCATTGATTTATTCAATACAAATTATATTCTTCATCCCCGACGCAAAATGAACATCTATTAAATCGTTGCGGTACCCGCTGAGGATTTGACCTGCCTCTAGCCACCGGGCTAGCTCGGTGGTCTAGTGGTAAGACATCTGCTCTAGCAATGCAAAGGTCGTGGGTTCGAATCCCACCCGAGTGATTTGCCTGTGGATTTTTTTCACAGAACTCAGGAAGGTACTGAGTATACAGTGCTTAATACACATCGGTGAAAAGGTAAAAACAAATTATATTCTTCATTCCCGATGCAAAATTAACATCTATTTTATTTAACATCTTATTATTCTTTACTGTTAATTTTCAGCAAGTTTTATGACTTAACATGTAATAGATTGTGATCACACTAATTAGCATGACTGACGTATCACAAGATTTACCATTTTGCGTTTCCACGAAGTGATGTATCACGATATGCCACTTTATCAATTAAAACACACAGCACTGGCAGGGTGCCAAACACGTGGGGTATGACTTCTGTGGATCCATGATGTGACGTATCTGTTCAACTTATCAGATTAGCGTTTTCACAAAGCGACGTACACATTGGTTTGTACACATCGCTCTGTGTGCACTTCTTGTTTATGTGTTTTAATGACTCATCAACACAATTGCAAGATTGAAAACACATTGACAATTCTGTACTAAGAAAGAAGTCAGATTTACTTTGGTGTTAAAAAAAAATTTGTTCAAATATAGTAAGAAGTCTCCAAAACAGCAGTTTGAAAACTAGTTTGAAAAATAGGTGTGACAGACGAAATCGCCCCTTTAATTTTGCTCAGAAAGCTTGACCCCTCATACCTTATTGATAGTATCTTCCATATCGTCAATCCTTGCTTTCGTTGCCTCATCCACCTTGCCTCCGCCCTTCCCTTGGGCAAGTTTCTCCTTCTGACTGACCGGAATGACTGGAGCGGCCACCTCACCACCAGCCACCGCTGTACGCTTCACCTGCTCTAGATCTTGAACGAGCTGATTGTATTTGACCTGAAGGTCTTGGCGGACCATCTGGACATCGCGGATTCTGAACGAAAGACAGCAGGTTTTGGTTTTTTTACAAATGAAGTAATGAACCACAAGGGGAATTTACTGGGCAAATTTTTTAATAATTATGGGTTGAACAAAGAAAAAATTACTTTACAGTCTCTCTATTTTGTCAATATCTTTGTTCGGGGGTTCCAATCAGAAGCCATTTAACCTTTCTTTTTACGTTAACAATATTATGACAAGCACTGAGTGTATACAGTTCTTTTATCACGTATCAGTGCTCTACAATACAGGGGTCATGGGTTCGAATCCCGCTCAAGTAGTAAGTGTCTTGCTCAAGGACACAAGTGTCATGATTGGGATTCGAACCATACCCTGATGCCACAACGTGCACACATCCTTTAAAAACAAACTTTCTTCAGGAGACTGAGGGAATTCCTCCCGCTAAGGACTGACCTGTCTTTGGATTCTGAATCTATAATTCCCTTCATGTCGTCCTGTAACGATTCGTTGGTTCGATTCATCTCACGGATCTGCAGTGTCAAGAATCAACTGATTAGTATCTCAGTAAAGACGCTAAAAAGGGGCCTGAAAAAAGGCCCTTTCACACGAGACATTTTTAACAAGAGACCTTGGCTAAAATCACATCGCTGTTACAAAAAAGCAAATTCCAGTCGTGTGAAAGCTATCCTTGTTAAATAATAACCAAGGACCCTTGTTATTTTTAACATAGATTCAGACCTGCTCCAAATAGCAACCATAATAAAATCGATATGTAGTGTGAAACAGTTACTGTCCCATAACCAAGAACCCTTGCTATGGCAATATCATTATTCTCATGCACAGAATGACACTAGTAGACGAAAGTGTGCAGAAAAACAAGGGACGTTGGTAAATTTGTGTTTTAAGACGTCATGTGAAAGCTTGTTAAATAACTGCAATCGATTGAAGTAACAGACATACGGCACCTACTGGTGCTCGTGTGAAAGGTCCTAAAGACAGGGATTGGAATATCAGGTTTGATTAATCCATTATTTCTACAATGTGTCCAGGGGTCACTTTCACAAAGAGATACGACTAGTCTTATCTGAAGTTAGGACCAGTAACTGGTCTTAACTTAAGACTAGTCCTATCTCTTAGCATTGCCTAGGACTAGTCCTAAGTTAGGAAGAGTTTTGTGAAATCGACCCCAGGACTAGAGTTCCATCTTTGAGAGGGCAAGGCAATATATATTTTGCAAAGGGCACTTCCATTGGGAATCTCTTAAAGTCTTTAGGAAACTTTTGAAGGGGCAGCAAGGCCAAGACCAGGGGCAACAGAGGCCATGGCCTCCGTGTAATTCCTGGGTTCGTGTGTCTCACCTCTGGGCCAAGTTCATCCATCCGTTCCTTGATCTGTTTGAGTTTCTTATCAGCGCTGTCTCGCCAGTCATCTATCTGCTCAATTTTCTCTCCTTGGGAATCCAACAAGGCTTTTGCCGCCTAAAAAAACAAAGGCGAAGACATACAAAGATCATTAACATCTTTTAAATCGTTATGGTACCTGCTGCTAAAACATAGGATTCAAACTGCCTCTAGCCACCGGGCTAGCTCGGTGGTCTAGTAGTATGACATCTGCTCTAGCAATGCAAAGGCCGTGGTTTTGAATCCCACCCGAGTGCTTTGCCTGTGGATTTTTTCCACAGAACTCAGGAAAATACTGAGTATACAGTGCTTAATACACATCAGTGTAAGGGTGAAACAAATTATATTCTTTATCCCCGATGCAAAATTAAAATCTATTAAGATTATAGTTATCATTAAATCCACTGTTAGGGTTGGGGATCCCAAGACTGCACACAGATGTGCGACCAATCTCTAACGAGAGATAGTCATGAACTAATTAATTATCCTGACGTTTTGGTCTTGGAAATTAAAGTCTCAGCCACAGTCCTTAATCTTTGGGTCTTTGTGTCAGATTTCAGTTCTGTCTTGGTGTAAAATATTGGGGGTTTGGTTTTGTTATCAGGGCACAATTTCAAAGAGCTGCTTAGGCACAAAAAGTAGCTAAGTGCAATAAAATTGTGCTTACCAGAATAAGGTTATCAGCCAAAATACCCTACCACACGAACCATTTGTGACTAGTTAAGCAATGTTTTCTGCTAAGCAGCTTAATAAAATCGAGATCACCTGACATTACAAGGCCGGACGGCCATTTCAAGGTGAGGGCTACATTAACTAATTTGGGCTGTCGACCCAAATCAACTGCCACCAAGGGCACGTTGCCACCTACTCCTGGGGCTGAAACAGGGTTACCCCCTTCACAGTCCGTAAGGATGTAGGCATTGGTATCCACTAGGAGCCTGGCTGGTAGAGCAGAATGCAATACCTTCCCAACTTTGTTTATGAAGCAATTATGGTTAAGTGCCTTGCTCAAGGGCACAAGTGTCATGACCGGGATTCGAACCCACACTCTGCTGCTGACTACACCAGAGCTTTGGTCCGGTGAATTAGATTGCTCGGCCATGACACACCATGTCTTGTGCATTCACCTACTCCACTGTTAAAGGGGAACACAGCAAACAGTAATTTTGCACCCCTCCCACCCTCAATATTTCAACACATTGGAAATGACATTGGAAAATTTCAAATCAATCTGAGAATGATCAGTCGGTTTTCCCATAAACAGATATTTTAATGAAAAACTGTGCATTAGAGTATAGGTGTAATGTTTTAGTGCTGTGCTTATTTTCTTTTTTGAACGTGCTTTTGAAATGTGGAAGACCAAGATCAACACAATTTTGAAATCTTCTCAACGATAGACCCCCTTGTGTAACGCGCAACGCTGCTGGTACGCTGAGGTCACACGACGTTTTAACGCACCAAGAACAGCTACCGTCCAATGATCTGCCTCCACTTGCCTCAGTGAGGGCGCTGTTTGAGAGTGTGACTTCATATAATAATAATATTAAAAATAATTTAGGAGCCTACTCATCCTTATATGCAGCTGAGAAGCTGAATTGCGAAGGATGAGATTACAATGTGTTCAAGCTGCTGGCATGTGAAGGCCCCTTAGGCAGCCAGCCACATCAACCCATATATGACCAAGGAGCACAGCCAGAGATCGTAAGTGTTTGATTTTTCCGGGGGAGGAAAACCGGAGGGCCCGGAGAAAAACCCTCATGGCACAGGAGAGAACCAAGGCACAACTCTACTCACATATGGCCTTAGCCAAGAACCGAACCAGGCTCACATTGGTGAGAGCTAGGCAAGCGCTTTACGCACTAGCCACCAAAGCCACCCCAAAATGATCTGCCTCCTTTTGCCTCAGTGAGGGTTTGAGAGTGTGACGTAACAACGTCACATACAAGGGGTCTTTTATGAGAAGATTTCTAGCTTGTCAAGTTACTTTTATGGAATGTGGAAGGGTGAAGGTTAAGAGGGCGAAAAGTCACACAATGAGAAGAGGGTAAGAATGATGGCTCTACCTGCTTGTCCTGTGAGGATGCAATACAAGAAATACATGCAGGAGAAATAGAAATCAGTCATGCATTGATTATATTTAGTCATTTAAATCAATTAAATCATAGATAGATACCTTACAAGATGAAACACAATAAATACATGCAAGATAAAAAGTTAGGCCTATAATCCATGTGTCCATGATGCATTGTGTTTAATGCGTAGTGCGCCAATCCTTAAAAATGAAAATATGCCAAGCAATCGTTTTTGCATCATTTTTTTACATATAATGCAGTATGCAATATGGGTACATGGAATTGTGTGTGTTGCTCGGCGTGTATTTTCATATGTACGCATTTGCACTACGCATTTCGCACAATGCACGACGGACACATGATTTCCAGCCTTATAATACATTAAAGGGAAAGTATACCTTTGGTTTTTGGAACAGTTCGATTGTAGAAATACCATAAAACTAACCTGTGAAAATTTCATTTCAAAAGGTGATCACGTTTTTGAGATATCGCTGAAAATCCGGAGTGGTTATGTTCACACAGGGAGAATAATCCGTAATTGGAATACACAATCTGAGAAACGTATCTGACAGTAACGTTTCTCAGATTCAAACTTTGGGGGATATGAAGTGAAATGATTCTCAAAATGCTTTATACTATCGAAAGCTGCTGTACTTCTAACCAAGTAGGTTTTTATTGCCATTAATTTTAAGAGTGATACCTTTCCTTACGTATACCTTCCCTTTACTTATTAAATCATGCAATTTAATGATCTGCATTGAAGATGACTCCTATGAAATGACTTGACTTTGCATATATGCATGATGGCTGAAGCGAAGGGGTGACAAGGATAAAAGGAGGGCTGTGGGAAGGGTTTGGGAGACTCTGGGAATAATGGGTTGGTAGTAGGTGTTTTTAAGTATCCTTTTGGTAAGTCATTGCTTCACATGCGCGCGCATCTACTGCACGCCAAAGGTTTTCGCTATATCCGGCTCTAAACCTGGCTTAAAGGAATTGTATACGTTTGGTAATTGGAACCCACTGTTTGTTTCAACCCTATATAGTTGTAGATATATACCATAAAACTAACCTGCGAAAATTTCATTTCAAAAGGTGGTAGCGTTTTTGAGATTGTGCCGAAAATCTAAAGCGATTATGTCCACAAAGGAAGAATAATCTTCAATTGTACTACACAATCTGAGAAACGTTACTGCAGTAACACTTCTCAGATTCCAATTTTTTGGAATAAAAGTGATATATTTTCCATAACAGCAGTATTCTGAAGCAAAAAGTTTCTCAAAATGCATTATACTATCAAAAGCTGCTGTACTTCTTAACAAGTAAGTTTTTATTGCCATTAATTTTCAGAGTCATCACCAAACAGATACAGACCCTTTAAGTTTGTGTTTAAGCTTACCAAATATCACCCATTATTCAAAAGCATTTCTTATGACCGAAACTGCTATTTTTAAGAAGACTTCAAGTCTATGAAGAACATTATCTTAAAGCCAAGTCCACTTATTATGCCATATCTGAAGTTGCAGCTTCGGCTACAGCTAAGGCTGTTGTTAAGGGTGTTGCTATGGATGTCCTATACTTCAATACATGATGACGCGGCAATCTAGCCGTAGCCATAGCTGTAGCTGTAGATATTCGGACACGGCCTCAGACTTTTCTTGCATAATCCTCAAAGAAAAAAACAAGCTCAATGCAATTCCTTTGGGCTTCTGGTAATCAGCGGAGTCGGTATGTGTGAAATGGGCGTGGCTTACAGTGGAATTACAAACAGGATTGTGTGTGTTGGTATGTACAATATCAAATCTTTTCTACAGTGATTTTGTACCAATTGGCAGATCTGTGTTGGTTTGTTTGTTGTTTGTTTGTTGGGGTGTTTGTTTCTTTGTTTTGGGGTCTTTTGGGTTTGTTTTGGGGTTTGTTTGGGTTTGGTTTTTTTTGTTTTTTTTTTGGGGGGGGGTGAAGTTACTGGGGTAGGTAGGTAGGAGAGGGGAAGGGGGACATCGGACAGGGGACAATTAACAGGGTGATGAGGGGGTATGAGAGAGGACAAGATATGGGATATTGTTCTACTTTCATGCCTGCTGAATATTTACAAGTTTACACCTGATGTATGGATTCAAGTGATGAATGCAAGTTTTGATATAATGGGGGGAAAAAAGAAGAAAAAAAATGGACAACAAATTGTTTCCGCAATACAAAAGAAGGAGCTGTTCTGAATGAAAAACAAGTGAAGCAACATGTAAAGGATTGAAATGATGTAGATATTTGGGGTTAGAACCTTACCTCTGGATATTCAGTTAGAAATAGCTTAACAGCAATAAGGAGAAATGTTAGTAAATGTTAGTTTGATAAACTGCTCCAAGTCAAATGCATTTATTAAGAAATCAACATGAACTATTTTAAAAGTATTATACAGGATTGGTAGAGCTGACAAAATAGTCGCAGACGGTGTCCATGTTTTGTGTGATCAACCACATACATGAAATAGCGTTAACAAACCTGTGAATATTTTGGCTTAATCCGTTGTGCGAGTCTGGAGAAAATAGTGAAAAACCATGCACAATTTTCAGCATGTAAATTGTCCTTAATTTTGGTTGTAACAACAAAAATAAGCTGTTGCGGTTTTGTTAGGTTTCAGATAGTTTTCTCAAATATGACTTCATTTCAGAGGGAAATATTTCACAGAAATAATGGTTCTAGTATGAAGGAGAAAATGGCGAAAAACTCTGCACAATTTTAAGCATGTAAACACATTGTCCTTAATTTTGGTTGTAACAACAGAAATCAGCTGTTGCATTTTTTTAAGTTTTCAGATACAGTTTTCTCAAATACGACTTCATTTCAGAGGGAAATATTTCACAGAAAAAATGGTTCTAGTATGAACTTCATAATCAGTAAGCTTTCAGACTAATTTTAAACAATGATGTTATTTGTCCTTACCAATCCTGTGTAATACCTTTAAGGTCTTGTTTTCATTTATATATTTACTACTGCCCTGTGGGGGCATTTTTCTACCAAATGGTAAATTGTTTTTGGGGGGTAAAAAAATGCAATTTTTAAGGTTTCTGTTTGACGCAAGTCGTTTCAGATAATATCAACACTTACCTTATCATCCATAGCCTCAGAAATACCCTGCAAAATATAAATAAATAAATACATTAATGCGAAAATAAATAACAAAAACAAGTTAATCTCTTCAACTCAGGCTTTCTCCACAAATGTACAAAGGTCTCTCATTTCTTGTTTCTCAAAATCCTTTTTTTAAAGGTAGTGGACACTATTGGTAATTACTCAAAATATTTATCAGCATAAAACCTAACTTGGTAACAAGTATTGGGGAGAGGTTGATAGTATAAAATATTGTGAGAAACGGCTCCCTCTGAAGTGGAGTAGTTTTCGAGAAAGAAGTAATTTTCCACGAATTTGATTTCGAGACCTCAAAATTAGATGAGGTCTCGAAATCAACTTGCATCTGAAAGCACAGAACTCCATGTGACAAGGTTGTTTTTTCTTTCATTGTTATCTCGCAACCTCGATGACCAATTGAGCTCAAGTTTTCACAGGCTTGTTATTTTATGCATATGTTGAGATACACCAAGTGAGAAGACTGGTCTTTGACAATTACCAATAGTGTCCACTGTCTTTAACAATTTAATTTATATGTTTATTATATTTATGGTTTATGAAAAACATTCAATTTGGTTGCCAAAGGCAAAATTACATTGAATTTACAATTAAAAAATGCATCCAAAACTTGGATTGGATTAAGAGAAAGCTGGAGCATTAAACAGTAACCCAAAAATTATACAAAAAGAACAAACTAAAATCTGAGTGGATATAAAGGCCAAGTAACAAAAATAACGAGTTTCTCGTCCGGACTTAAAAATAAAAAAAAAGGAGGAGGCAGGGCTTTACTATTTACTAATTACTATTTTCCAATTTTTTGCTATTTTTGTCCAAGATGGCCGCCATGCTAAATATGGCTGGCCAAGGTATATTTATTCTTAAATGTTGTGCTGAGTATACTGATGCAATGTATGACAAAACAAATGATTTGTATCATTTTAGTCCACTTGCTAATTGTATCATTTTAGTCCACTTGCTAAGCAAGTTTCAAAAACAGTGAAAAATGTACATGTGTTCAGCTTGAATTAGCTATAGAAGCTATTTATACAAAATGTACATCACAGCCTGGCAACGCATCCAATACCCACTGAGCTCAGGTGTATACGAGAAACCTTGACAGTGTATGCATGCACTAGCTGCACCAGTGATTACCACAGTATGTGTCGAGGTCTGAAGTTCCAGCTGTATGCATGTGAGCTCTGTGTACGAACAGCTGTTGTATTGCAAAGGTGTAAAAAGAGTCTAGACAAATTCTTAGGCAAAAATAAAATAAAACAAAGAAATTCGTTTTGTTTTGTTTTTTAACTTTTTTTTTGCTTTTTTTCTAAAATAGTAGAATAGTAAATTGTAAAAAAAAGGAGGCGGCAGCCAAAAAGGAGGCAGGCGGGGACGAGAAACTCGTTATTTTTGTTACTTGGCCTAAAAGATAATGTGAACATTATATTTAAAAACTCACAAGAAACCAAGTGTAAGCTCACTTAAACAAAGATGACCATTTGATTAAAAAGCAGCATGGAATGCAGCAGTATTAAGTGAAGGCCATGCCCACATACAAATAAGTCACATTGACCATGCTTTCGCATTTCTACAAAACGGTTAAATGGAACTTGTGACTTCCAGATAATTGTTTCTACCGATTCCAATCAGTTCACATTTAAATGGATGGATCAGGATTAAAGATAGAACACTATACCCAGTCTTCACAGTCACAAAAGCACAAACCACAGGTGTGGCAGGTATACAGCAAAATGTTTAACAAATTGTAGGTGATTGAAACAATGTATTACAAATTGTAGGTGATTGAAACAATGTATTACAAATTGTAGGAGATTGAAACTATGTATTAAAAATTGTAGGTGATTGAAACAATGTATTACAAATTGTAGGGGATTGAAACAATGTATTACAAATTGTAGGTGATTGAAACAATGTATTACAAATTGTAGGAGATTGAAACTATGTATTACAAATTGTAGGTGATTGAAACAATGTATTACAGATTGTAGGAGATTGAAACTATGTATTAAAAATTGTAGGTGATTGAAACAATGTATTACAAATTGTAGGAGATTGAAACTATGTATTACAAATTGTAGGTGATTGAAACAATGTATTACAAATTGTAGGTGATTGAAACAATGTATTACAAATTGTAGGAGATTGAAACTATGTATTAAAAATTGTAGGTGATTGAAACAATGTATTACAAATTGTAGGGGATTGAAACAATGTATTACAAATTGTAGGTGATTGAAACAATGTATTACAAATTGTAGGAGATTGAAACTATGTATTAAAAATTGTAGGTGATTGAAACAATGTATTACAAATTGTAGGTGATTGAAACAATGTATTACAAATTGTAGGGGATTAACATGATTAAGATAGGACAGTTCCACCAACAAAAGGAATGTCAATCATTCTCCTCCCTGGGTAGCATCTGGGGTTAACATAAATATATTTTTTGTTTCACGATTCCCTTCGTTTTGTTGCTTTGGGTTTTTTTACTGCCAGCTTGAAGCAGATTTTATAATGTAACCGCTTAAACATCGCAACCCAAAGATGTACCCATCCTCAAAATGAATCCCTTTATCAAAATCTTATCCCCGAGGCGAGATAGAGCCCTCTTACCTTACTGATGGTCTGCTGAAGTCCCTCCTCCTGGGACGCAACCTTTGCCTGCAAGGCCATGACCCGAGCATCAAGGTCAGCTAGCCCTCTCAGTCCACCCTGGCCCTGTTCTTCAATCATCTGCTGCACCTTGCCTTGATACTAGAGATGACCACAGAAGAAAGGAGCAAAACAAAAACAGGAAATAATGCCAGGTTAACAATTAAACTTTCCTCTCTGACAAGTTCCATATAAGCATTGAAAGTAACAATTCATGGGGGGCTGTTACTTGTTAGTT
The DNA here is from genome assembly GCA_021014325.1 of Plazaster borealis. Lineage (NCBI taxonomy): Eukaryota > Metazoa > Echinodermata > Asteroidea > Forcipulatida > Labidiasteridae > Plazaster > Plazaster borealis. The sequence continues at coordinate 3,559,746 of CM037475.1, read as the reverse complement.
CTAATAGCTGCCATTCAGAATAATCAATGTTTAAAATTTCAATTGTTTTTTTAATAATTTTGTTGACCTATCCAACCACCCCAAATTTCGATTTGTAAGAATTTATTTATATATTTATTTATTTATTTATTCCAGACAAAACCCTCCACAAAAGGAGAGGATAAAATACAACAAAAGGTACAAGCAAATATATAGACTGACTGTTCAATATAACCTACACAATGAAGAACAAATTAATGCCTCACACTGGTTCTTCCTGTTGTGACACACACCGGCTCTTCTAAAAATTAACACTTCTCCCAAAAGAGTTTTATACATAGTTGTACCCGCAAGTTTACTAGTTTAGTTTTTCTTATTGGCATGCCTCATCCAATATCTGCAGTCCCACACAACTCCTGAACAGGATTTATGAGGAATTTCAAAATTAGGGTGAAGTTATCACACTGAAATAAAGTAAGATTTTTTAAAAACAAAATTGAAAATGACATTTGACCAGGATATTTGTCCGAACTAAAAAGCTTGCAAACAGAACACAGAAGACAGGGAGTGCAAACAAAATGCAAAATTTTTCAAGACGATCTATGAAAAATAACTCATAAAACAAACATGGAGACTTCCTCCACTTCCAAATAAAACAAAATAAAACATGGACAGCAAGGAAAGCATTTTGCCGACCCCCCCTCCACCAAACATAAAAAATACATGCATTGAACAGATACACTAAGAATTCTAAGCAACTTGTGCATTCCTGCATTTTTGAGTTAGAAATCTTTGCTCCTAAAAGTTAAGACATTTTTTAGACTCATTTTTTTTTTCTAAGCCAGAAATCATGACAAAAATTTTTCTAAAGAAATAAATGTTTTGAGCTGTCTTTAGAGCAGTAACCATGGCCGAATTTCAACTTGCTTACCAAATAAACTTTTGCTTAGCAGAAATGAGTTTCCAGTCAAAATAACATTCTATGCACATTGCCTGTTATTTGTTCCTTTTAAATTTTTGCCACACAGATAAATTTAGTTTTGGGTTGAACAAAGAAAACTTGCCTACGGCGGGATTTGAACCTGTGACTTCCGGATTAACGTGCCGGCACTCTACCAACTGAGCTACTAACCCTAATGTTTGTCAATATCTTGGTAATATTTTACGCATAAAGTATAAGGGCAACATTGGTAATTGTCAAAGACAAGTATCCGCACTTTGTTTAGGCACAATCGGTTATCGGAGTCACAAGAAGATAGTGAAAAACCCCATCACTAATTTCGGACTCACGAGATCAAAACTAATTGTTTTAATCATTTCAGGCAAAAATATTCAAAGGGCAGTTTTCCACCATTACCAACTTTATACCATGTAAGTTATGTGCAAATCTGTGAACAATTATACTTTCCATCGAACCAATGTAAAGCCCGGTTCATACTTCACGCCAACTGCGAAAGCGAAGCGAATTTCGGTGCGTCACAATTGGAAAACAGCGCATACCTGCTTGTTTGCGTCACCTAATTCGCTTCGCATTCGCTTTCGCGTGAAGTATGAACAGGGCTTTAGGCACACTTATCAGGCCCCATGCATTGAGATCAAGATGTGCTTTTGGTACATTCATCTATCACAGGACATTCAGGAGGAAAGTACTGAGTATACAGTGCAAGACACACATTGGTGTATAGGTAAAACAAAAATATATTTCTTTATCCCCAATGCAAATTTAAAAAATCAAATAATCAAGTTCATTCATTTGTCTACAATATACAATCAATAGGGTCCAATTTGGATTAACTGCTTGGGATACAATCTAATCTGGAATACGGAAACCTTGACTTCTACAACAGGAGTTAAAAGTAGGGTCATAGATTGGTAAATACTCCAAAAATTAATAACTATAAAACTTACTTGGTAAGAAGCACTGCACTGCACTGCACTGTAGCATACACTATTTTGAGATAATATGGTTTACATAATTTTTCACACCAAAACATTTGAATCTAAGAAACGATTCCTGCATGAATCCTTTCTCAAAATTTCGGAGGGTTTGTGTCCGTTTGTGAATTCTGCGGCCAGAGATGCGATTGGCACCCGCTGTCGCCTTGCTAAACGTGTTTGGATTTGACATTCCTGTGAAAATACCGTAACAAATTTTTGCTGTTTTCAACACTGTATTCCGCTGAAACTTTCATATGTGACTTTAATTGTATCTTTCTTGATAATTTCGCCTATATATAAGCATTACATTGACAAAAATCAATCTATGACCCTACCTTCAAAGTGACTCCTTGCTCAGGACAGTACTCTAAGAGATTTGAATCATCAAATTTCATCACCTCTTAATCTAGAACTCTTGATTACGGATCATTTTACAAAATGCTCTTGAAAGCAATGAGGGAGTGCCTCAAAAGTCAGAATATTCAAAATGCTTGAAAAATTCCCTCTGTTGCTTTCAGAGGGAACATCATTTTTTTCTGTAGGTCGTGTCCGAACTGGCGGCTCTGGCTACAGCTATGGCTGGATCGTTGCGTCATCATGTGTTAAAGTACAGGATGTCCTTAGCAACACCTTTAGCAACATTATGTTTGTTTGTTTGTTTGTTTTTTTAGATGATCTCCCCGTCAAAGGAACTCGGCAAAAGGGGATATAAACACAAAGCTGGCAACAGCCAATCTCTCTCATACAAACATTGGTTTAAATGTCTATGATTAATTGCACAAATCGAGAAATTGTGATTCAGTAACTAGACGACAATAATGCTTATTCTAGTCATTGTGAAATCAGCGGATAGCTTGGTAGGATTCGAACCCACAACCTTGTGATTGCAAGTCCTGCAGTCTAACCACTGGACCACGGTGACATACGCATTCGTAGATGTAGACGCCAATTCGGATACGGCCTTAGAAACAGAGTTTGTTTCCACCTTGGACAGGTTATAATCCCAGCATGTGGCTGTTACTGTCAGGAACACCAAAAGAAAGCCCTGTCCCCAATGGGATTGGTCACTTTATGTCCCCTAAAGGAATGTTTAAGTTTGGAGAAAGCTCCATTGAAAAATAAACAGCGACATTGATCGACAATCAGCGCTGAGCCGGTCACAAATACAATACAGAACATAGCAGTGTATATCTAGAGTCCTCACCCCATGGTTTCCGTTAGTCTTCAATTGGACGATCAAAATGAAAAACATGAAATCAATTCAGTTATGGTTTTTAATTGTTAAGAGTCAGAGGAAGGTGCTTTCAAAAAGTTGGCAAACACAAGATTTTGCTGCAGTTGTTCAAACGCTTGCACTCTTTACTTGCCTGGGCCCAATTTCATAGAGCTGCTTAAGCAGCAAAACTTGCTTAACAACTTTCTGCTAAGCATGAGAGTTATTTTGTATCACACTTAAGGAACCAGGCCTCTTTCCACTTCCATAGCTCACCACTCCCCTCCCCCCATCCCCTAAAAATTATCAATGTGTCTGTTTGCCGCTGCATCCCACAGATGTGAAGCGTTAGAAAAACTGCAGAACCAGTCTCTACAAAAGCGACTGTAAAATGTATGCTGTACAAGGAGCCTTGTGTCTCCGTGCTATGCGTGTAGTTTATGGGATTGGTATCTCCTATCATCACTTTTAACCACCTGGCGGCAGTCAATTTTTGTTATAGTTTTTGTTTTTTATATTTTTAGTTTTAGTTTGTATCATGATACATTGTTTGTAACTACATTTAAACTGGGCGGCTTGTTTATCGTATTTAATTGAAGTATTATCGTAGCGACTTATTCACGGCTCAAAATCGTATTTTCTCTGCCCAAATCGTGTATGTTGGCATCTCTAAGATGGCTACACCGTGATAAAAATCTGCAACAGAAGGATTGATAAAAACGTCAAAATTTGTCTACCATTACCTGATGGGTAGCTGAGGAGACTTGTTCATTAATTCCCCCGATAGCCTGCTGCAACGTTGAGATTGCCACGCCCAATTTCTCCTGCACGTCCTCTATCTTGTCTTCGATCTGCTTATCCTGGTTTTGCCTAGAAATTAATAATGATCAAGTTTTGAGATATTAACAACAACTAAAGTACAAGAACTTTATGGTTTCACGCTTATACATAAATACCTGGGAAAGTTTATCCATTCTGATTGGTCGAGAGGAGATCACGTGGCCATGTTAAAATAAGCGATATAAACACAGTGAGAAGTGTTTAAACATATGCATGGCCCACAAGCTTACGTGTGTATTCAATGTAAAATCTATAAGTACAGACAACCAATATTTTCTAACATTATTACGCTTTTAAAAAAAAAGGGCATTTAGGAAATGAACATGGGGTGGCGGTGGGGTAAAAATATACCCTTCACATTGGCCGCCATCGCTGATGTCAAACAATGGAATGTACGAGCATCGCACAACTCTCAGCCAATGATATGTCTTCATGATATGTGGCATGTCATGGCAGAGCGGATAAGAACACCGAACTCAAGCTCTGGTGTTTCTGATCAGCAGAGTGTGGGTTTGAATCCCAGTCGTAACACTTGTGTCCTTATAAAGCAAGCCACTTAACCACATGCTTCGTCCTTCGGATTGGACGCTAAGCCACAGGTCCCGTGTGTTGTGTAATGCACGTAAAAGAACCCAGTGCACTTATCATAAAGAAAAGGGGTTCGCCCCGGTGTTCCTGGTTTGATTGGCTGCATATTGCGCCACAGCACCTTGTAAACCATTACATTGTGCTATGTGAAGGAATAGGTCTCATACTTCCAACACGTAACTCCACTTACCTTGTAGGAAAAAATACTGAGCGCTTTGAGACACCCATCGGGAGTATAAAGCGCTATATAAGAACTGCGTATTATTATTATTATTCATTGTCCTCAGTGAAGGCGCTGGCCGGGGCTTGCTAGGGGTCTATTCCCCGTGAGTTTCTGGGGATTTTATTTCCAAGGAATTTTCATTTCATTATTAATTCTGGTTGTGAAGCCAAGGACTCTCAGAGAAGCGAACTCAATCACTATATAAGCCAAGAACCCCATGGAGAGAAGACAAAGAAGGAAGTTTCAGTTTTAGATGTGGGAGGAAAACCCCAGAAAATTATTCCAGGGAAAACATACACAAAATGGTGGGGACTGAAAACCCTACCCATGGGATTCGAACCGGGGTCCCAGAGGTGGAAGGCGAGAAAAAATGCCACTATGCCAACCGGACCGCCCAATTGACTCTGTGTTGTGAAAAAGGGCTTTGTAGAATGCCTGCAAGTTTCATGATGTTGTTAATGCTGGACTAAGATGGCCGACGTCTTACCTTGATTTAATCTCGGCTTTCATCACCGCCTCCAGCTGCTTCTTGGTCTCATGCTGCACCTTCTCCAGTTTGTCCATGTACTCGTTCACTTTGCTCATTCCTCCGACATTCTTATGTCTCTCCAACTAAAATAATATACGAACATTCAGTAGAGTCTTAAAGGTATCGTACACGTTTGGTAATGACTCAAAACAAATATTAGCATAAAAACTTACTTGGTAACAAGCAACGGAGAGCTGTTGATAGTATAAATCATTGTAGGAAACGACTCCCGCTGAAGTAACGTAGTTTTTGAGAAAGAGGTAATTTCTCACTAAAATAAGAAAAACTTCTTGCAAGAAGTTTTTATTATTCTATCTGAAAGCACACAAATTTGTACAACAAGGGTGTTTTTTCTTTCATCATTTACTTGCAACTTCGATGACCAATTGAGCCAAAATTTTCACAGGCTTGTTATTTTATGCATATGTTGGGATACACCAAGTGAGAACACTGGTCTTTGACAATTTCCAAACGTGAACCATGCCTTTAAAGGGTCACATTGCCTTAAAATCTCTCAAAATTTTGCTGTTTGAAATTACTCCTTATCCTTTTTACGAGTTGTTCATGCACTAAAACACCTACAGTGTGTTGTAATTAGTGAGTAGTGAATAAAAAAATGTACATTTTCCTCTTGAAATAAAACCAGCAGAACATACACTTTGTCATTTTTTCAAGTCAAAAATTTGGTTCTACAAAATAGAGGACTGTGTTCTGTCATGAAATTAAACAAGAACCACACAATTTCACTGAAGAGATATTTATGTGAATCATTATTTTTTACTTTTAAAATATCTTTCCAACCATATTGATTTCAAAACAAACGCTTTTTGTGGCCTAAAATGCCCAATCCGATGGCAATCAACCAGTAACTCAACCTCTCTGCGAAATCACAAATGAACAAAGAGGGAATTTATGAAAAAAGTCCTAGGTTTTGTTTCTTTTTTCCTGCCATAAAGAATTGCTACTCAGTTGCGTAATGAATTGCTACTCATTTGAGTAATGAATCGCTACTCATTTGAGTAATGAATCGCTTCTCATTTGAGTAATGAATCGTTACTCATTGGAGTAGTGAATCGCTACTCAATTGAGGAAATGAATCACTACTCATTTGAGTAATAAATCGCTCTCTAACTCACCTTCTGACCTTCCCTGACATGGAGCACTTCTTCCTCAGTGAGTTTCTGTAAGGCCGACCATCGCTTCTCATTCTCTTCCCTCATGGCTTGCTCATGAGCGATACGAGCGGCCTGCTCAGCATGAAGATACTGAAATCAAACACACACACATACAAAATTAAATACAAAATTATTTTCATCAAAGCATTTTCCAACTACAGGGATGAGATTTTTAAAAAATGAAAAAGTCTGAAACTTGCTCTTCACGGGAGTCGAATGTAATGCTTAAAGGGCCTGTATACGTTTAATAATGACTCAGAAAATTAATGGCAATAAAAACTAACTTGGTAAGAAGTACAGCAGCTTTGGATAGTATAATGCATTCTGAGAAACTTTTCACTTTGAAGTACTGCAATTATGGAAAAAGATATCAGTTTTTATCCCCAAACATTTGAATCTGAGAAGCGTTACTGCAGCGTTACTGTGTATTCCAATTGCAGATTATTCTTCCTGCGTGGACAAACCGCTCCAGATATTCGGCAATATATCAAAAACACTACCACCTTTTGAAATGAAATTTTCACAGGTTAGTTTTATGGTATATATCTACAACTATACAGGATTGAAACAAACAGTGGGTTCCAATCACCAAACGTATACAGTCCCTTTCAAGTTTGTATAAACAAGTGCAATGCGAAGTCCATACGTCATAATGTCAAAAGGGTACTGAAAGTAATAACAATGATGTCATTTGGAAGTTTATTATTATTTGAGAAAGCAAAATAGTAATCAAAAGCTGTTTCATTTCATTTCAAAATCTTCAAAACCTATATTATTTTATTGTCATTTTAAGTGTTAGCAAGTGAAAGGTCTGAACCTCAAAAGTCATTTTGCCAAAAGTCAGAGATGTTAAAAAGTCTGAACTGAAAATGAAAGTCGGTTTTTCAAAGTCTTAAAGTCGGAATTCCGCTAGAAGTCGGTAATCCCTACCACTATATGAACATTTAGTTTGTCCCCTGATAACCTTTGGAACTCATGTTAATAACAATCTTTACAGGGATCGAATTTGGGGGAAAATCCACAAGACCGCAGGGCTTGTAAGCTCAGAATCTTTACTGGACCAGAATTTCATTTACAAGATTAGAATCAAAATGAGAAGAGACCAGAATCAAAATGAAAACACAGTTTTATCAAACAAACAGTTTTATTTGAACAAAACACTAAGAGAAGATTTATTTCTTCTGTATTATCGGTCAGCAAGATTGAAAGATATTTATGAGACTCACACACTGCAATTGAACACAATTTTTCTTTTTACAAAGATTTTCAATTGAAAAATACACAAAGCCACCGGACTTGTTCCGTTTTTGAGTTTACTGGACGACACTGAAATCACTGGCCTCAGGCAAGGGAGGCCAGCAGTCCAGCATAAACTTTGAGTCCTGAACCTTACCTTTTCGATGTTGCCAAACTTTTGCTGAGCTTCTTCTCGGAGTCGGATCTCCTTGGAGAGGATCTTGCGGCTGACCTCCTCGGCAATCTCCGCAATCTTCCCTTGCATCTTAAGACGTTCGTTATCGGCGGCGTGCTCTCGTTCCCTCTGGACTACGTCTATGGTGTGTACGGTCTCATCCCGCTTACGGGACTGCTCGTGTACCTGAGCCTGCACGTCGTTAAGCCTGGGGAAAATATTCAAATTTTAAGAATGTCTTCTCCCAAGAAATGAAGTAAATATGCAGAGTTTAATTACATCTGCTATTCTTTTATTTGATGTTTCCATCAACAACAGGCTTTCGGCTTCTTCTCACCCACACACTCTTGCTTTGCTGAGATGTAGAACAAAGATCCATTCCAACAGCTTTATTCCTCGTACTGCATCTCTTTGGAACTCCTTGCTTGGTGTATGTTTCCCTCCATACTACAATCTAGATTGTTTTAAGAGGAATGTCAATTCCTACATGTACCTCCAGCTCCCTGAGTTATTTTCATCTTAAATATTTTCTCCATGTACCCCTTTACCAACAGTGGCCTTTAGCATTGTTTATGGTGAACTTGTATAACAAAACAAAAACAAAAAAAGAAAAAACGATGTCTAGTCTTGGTGCAAAAATCGCTTGCGGGTGCTATATTTTCACAATCCCAGTCGCTTCCGTGGGCTAAGTCAGGGAAGTTCGTGGAACATACATGAATGGCGCCACCCGCTATTGGGGAGTTGAACAACAGCAGGTCAGCGTGCACGTGTAAAGTACGGACACTTAACGAGTAACGTCTTGCACCAAGACTAGATGATGTCCAGCTTACTTGAGGAAAAAGTTCTGCTCCTGTTGTCTCCTCTCCGTCTCCTCCGTTGTGACTCTATTTCTTAAATCCATCAGAACGTCTCTCACTTCACCAAGTCTGAAGACAGTCATAATTAAGATGCAAGTCGTCATCATATACATATAAGAGGTTGTTTGTGGGAAAAATTAAAATAAAAACATGAAAAAACAGATGAAACTGTGAGTGATAACTGTGAAATGGAAGACAAAGAACATTTGAGACCGTCCCATATCCTAAAAAAAAACCTCCACTCTACGGCAACTCAACACCCAAGTATTTGGACTTGGATAAGATCAGTGCCTGCTCCAGTGATAAGCAATTGTTATTAGGGCTTGCAGTACCGTATCCTACAAAACAAAAGTACAAAGTCAAACAACTTACTGGAGAGGATTTTGGAGGATTTGGGACGGTCACGGTTAGTGAAATTTTTCAAAGATCAAGTAACACTGAACCCAGGAAGCGCTCTAGTAACATACACACTCAATCCGTGTTTAAGCAACAGTGAAATAAATAGAAGAGAATAAAAACACAAAGTGTGCAAGCGGCTGACACCAGTTGAACTTTCAGTTAGTCTACTTTGGACTGTGTTTGAATTATTCACCGTTTCCGCCCCTTTTGCATCAATATGACATTGAGTAACCTTCAAAGCTAGTCAGGGGAAACCTTTTAAAATATCAATAACCAACGTGACATCAATCCTTAAACAGTTGTGTTCAGGCAACCTAAAAATAAAAATTTTTAAGCGCCCTTTTTTATGGTTGGGGTGGGAAGGCGGGCTCTTTTTTTTTTTTTTTTTTTCTTTTTTTTTTGACATGGCAAAATATGAAACAACCTATAACGAAATCATCACAATCACTATGTTTTTAATTGTTTTGTTAAACCCATTTAACTCCTACATGTAGATGACATTTTCTGTAAACATTTTCAAAAACCAAAAACGCAGTGTAGCCTATTAAAGTAAATATTTGAAGAATCGTTCTTGTTTTTTCCAACATGAGTAACCTTTCTTCAAACATAATTTCAAACAGAGCCAAATTTGACTGAAAAGATCATTGAAAAGGCCGATTTTATGATAATAAAAAAAGGGGGGTCGGGTTTCATAGGGTAGGTTTCTTATGATCCACACCATACAAAGCTTCATACAACACTTAAGAGTCTGTGGCTTTTTAGAGAGGTATTTCTATAATGTTGAGGTCCACTATAAGTAGAATGTCCGCAAGTGGCCATTATTGCTTGAGATGTTAACTTGGATGGGTCGCATCTTAGTTATGGCGTACAGTCAGCGTTATTGAGTGAGGAAGAATATGAGAGAGAACGATTCGAAAGAAATTGATGCAATGAAGAATATGAGAGAACGGTTAGGAAGAAATTGATGCATGGAAGTACGAGAGAACGGTTAGGAAGAAATTGAGTGAGGAAGAATACAAGAGAACGGTTAGGAAGAAATTGATGCAAGGAAGTACGAGAGAAGGGTTAGGAAGAAATTGATGCAAGGAAGAATATGAGAGAACGGTTAGGAAGAACCAAAGATGTTACCTAGCATCTAACTGAGTCCTGAGCAAAGATGTAGTTTGCTCTGACGAATGTTGAGTCTCATGAAGCTTACGCTGAGAATCCATCTTAGCAGCGTTAACGATTCAAATGAACAACCAATCTCATGAGAAAGCAGTTAAGCACAAACGAAAAGGGTCTCACTATTAAAAAGCTGTGAAGCAGTTAATGTTGCTTTATTTTCTGCTAAGTAAGATTAGCAGGGTACCAGTCGCAGCAATGTACAACACAGTATTTTCACTGGTAACCTGTTCACGTTAAGCAAGATTTTTTTCTAGGCTAAGCTAATTTTTGTGCTTAAACTACTTTATGAAATTGATGGTGCCAATTTTATAAAGCTGGTAGGCACAACAAATGGTAAGCACAGAAATATTCTGCTCGGCAGAAATGTGTTATAGTTGCTTAGAAAAAAATAATTTCTTCAGCAACATTTTCTGCTCGACAGCTTTCTGATAATTGGAGAGTTTTGGGGACACTAGGTGGCAGCAGACTTACCAGGTAAATCCATTGTTCTTGGAAGTATTCGCATGCTCAGAACTATGTAAACAATAGAAATTTACACAGCAAACATGCTGCCGGCTAGTGCTCCGAAGTCTCCCAATGGGACCAAGGACCAAGAGAGGTAAATTAACACTCGGATGCAATAAGGAAAATTGGCCCAAACTTTAATATCATATATTTCTGGTAATGAAACCAAGAATGCCACATATGTGAACTTAATCACTGTAGCTCGCAAGCCCGAGGAAACCTGTAAACGAGGGTGCTTGCTATGTGAACCAGAAACACAGGGGTTAACCCCTACTCTTCCACGATAAGTGTTCTGGGTTCTAATCCGATGTTAGAATGTTCCATCCGAAGGACAAAGCAATTATGGTAAAGTATCTTGCTCAAGGATACCAGTGCCACGACCGGGACTCGAACCCACACTCTGCTGTTCAGAAACACCAGAGCATGAGTACGGTGCTCTTAGCCGCTCGACCAAGACACGCCCCCTTTGAATGGGGGAGGGAGGCAGCCAGACTAGAAACGAGAACCCTTGAACACTTTTAAAAAGAACTAAACAACTTTGTTTAAAAACATACCTTGACTAATGCAATGCATCATTTTTCATGAGTATAATTTGTTTCATACTTTTCATTTCCTCGGTTTTTTTATTGCATTCGTTTTCTTTTCTTCATGTAATTATAATTATAATTATTTTTTTAGATGATGGGATGCAACACTGCCATAAATCATTCAATGATAAAAAAAAATGCAGCATCCTTGGCCTTTGTTTGTACCCTGAATGCTAATTTGCCTCATCACACATTTAACCTGCCACAACGTTAAGCTCAAGGGCAAACTCAAAGACCATGGAGCCCTTCCGATGGCAGCTCCATCCAGGATGGTGCTGCCATCGATGACAGAGTGGGTGGGTTTTCCTTTCCTGTATTCCTTTGCCTCATTACCTTCAAAGGCTCTCAGCCTTCAACCTTCAAATGTCTTTGAAGGATGTGTGCTGTACAACCTTGTCCATATGTAAATGTTTGTAATTAATCAATAATGAACCATCTGAAAAGATACCAGTTACCATGGTAGTATCCCCTTTATGTAGTGTTCTATAACGGACATCTACGAGGCAACTTTCTTTTTTTACTTTTGACCACAACTTTTTGCAGGGCGGCGACCGTCTTAGGCTGGTTCCAAATAGTCGACTAGAGTAGTCCAACCATCGTCGACTAGACAAAGTTCGGTCTAACATAGTCAAACGATAGTTCTTGCGCGAACTTGGCCAAGGGTTAAACCACCAGGGTCCAATTTCATGGCACTGCTTCTGTCAAACTTCTGGGTTTACGAACTCTTACTGCCCGTAGAAACACACGCTTTACAAAGCGCCATAAGCGCCGAATTCCATGCTAAGCAGAAACCATCAAATTGGGCCCAGTTACCATTATATAAAAGAGTTAATGTTATGCTGTTAAATCACGGCATACAAATGAAATGTTACATGGAACACCATGTTAGAAATGCTGGAGAAAAAAAACAAATATCACAAGCAACATGACATGGTTAATAATGAATGTTACCGTGTAAAAATATGTAAAATATAAACTACCCATCATGATTGAAAAATATTAAAAAGGACAACGGTAATGTTGAGCTGCAAACAACTACACACATGTATTTCATTTGGCAAACCTCTCATGCATAAAAGCAGTTGTAGCCAACAACTGGAATTTGATATAATTCCAGCATCTATTTTTCCCTTGGAAATTTCTTACGAATGGCTTTATTATATTACAGAGCAGGTAATTTGTCCATCCATGTCTATATTGGAGCTCATACAAATACGCTAGAATTTTTGATTACAATTATTCCTTATGTAGACGTTTTCAGTTTTGTATTGATTGACGTCACTTTAGGAAAAAAAGAAGATAAAAGCGAAGACAAACACAGAATTTAATCTTCAGAAACATTATCATAATTGTTTATATCTATGGATGTTGTCATAGGGCAGTAAAACCAGTAAAACAGTTAAAAAAAAAAAATGAAGACAGCATCAAATTTTCTGGAAAATTTTAATAATTGGTTATGTCCATGGACGTCATCATAGGGCACAGGATTGCTCTTCCAATAAAATAAACAATCTTGTTAATTTTATTCATTTTTCATATATTTAATGGCAAAATTTTACTTTCCCAACAATATGACATAATTTTTATAGCCGTAAACTACGCTAAACTCATGTATTTTAGGATATGGTTGGGAAGATTTTGGTCGTGGAAGATTGAATTTGCACGAGGCTTGCTAGTCTATAACATGCTGTCCTTTTTTATGTTTCTCGAAAACTAGCAAATTCAAATAAAAGATATTTCTCAAAACCAATAGTGTTTCTTGAAATGTAGAGGAATGGAATAAATGCATTTTCCCCCAAAAACAACAATAATCTAGCATCCTTTTAAGATACGTTTCCTGAAAACTAGAGGATCGGAAAGACTGGGCCATCTCCTTAAAGGGATTGTATACGTTTGGTAATTGGAACCCACTCTTTGTTTCAATCCTATATAGTTGTAGATATATACCATAAAACTAACCTGTGAAAATTTCATTTCAAAAGGTGGTAGTGTTTTTGAGATATTTCCGAAAATCTGGAGCAGTTATGTCTACGCAGAGAAACGTTTCTGACAGAAACGCTTCTCAGATTCAAATTTGTTTGGATTAAAAACTGATATCTTTTTCCATAACCATTTTACTTCAAAGTGAAATGTTTCTCAAAATGCTTTATACTATCAGAAGCTGTTGTACTTCTTACCAAGTAAGTTTTTATTGCCATTAATTTTATGAGTAATTACGATACCTATACAGACCCTTTTAAGATACTACAAAAAATATCAGAGTATTTTTTTCGACGTCTGGACTTTTCAATCACGGAGAGTAATATTTATTGATTATCTGATTAAACGAGTCAATAAAACAAACAAGAATAATATCTACTAGAGGCAAGTTGCACGTACAGGGACCGAGCACGCATGCAGCTGATCGTCCTCGCTCGTAGAAAGCACGTTCATTACCATTAAATCCTTCAATAACTGTATTGTCAATGGGTAACAGACTGTCCCTAATGAGCCATTATTAACGTTCGGTCACACACAAGACCAAAAATTGCTTCACACTGGTTGTGGCGGTATACAACTCAAACAGCGTTTTTAGAGTTTTATATTTATGTCATTTTGTATAAGCCATTGATGTTAAAAATATTGTACACGTTTGGTAATGACTCAAATCAAATGTTAGCATAAAAACTTACTTGGTAACAAGCAACAGAGAGCTGTTGATAGTATAAAACATTGTAGGAAACGACTCCCTCTGAAGTAACATAGTTTTTGAGAAAGAGGTAATTTCTCACTAAAATAATAAAAACTTCTTGCAAGAAGCCTTTTATTCCTATCTGAAAGCACACACATTTGTACAACAAGGGTGTTTTTTCTTTCATCATCTTCTTGCAACTTCGATGACCAATTGAGCCCAAATTTTCACAGGCTTGTTATTTTATGCATGTTGGGATACATCAAGTGAGAACACTGGTCTTTGACAATTACCGAACGTGTTCAGTGCATTTAAGGGAGCTAATAGACAAAAAAACATAATTTTTTGAAGGAGTTTGAATGCTCTAAATAATGATGGGATGGATGATTGCTATAAAAAATTTTTAGTAAAATGACAACATTTTTGGAAGGTTGTTTTTCCAACAATGGGATCATCTTTTACGACGAAACTTCTAAAAGTTTTGTTGACATCTTCCAACATTTGAGTGATGTTTCTAGAAATAAAGTTGTATTTTTTCCCCTTAGTATACAAAACTGATGTTCTTTGTGCACCCCAAAACTGTATTAAAATTTTCCCAGTCAGTCTCCCTTGTGGTTTATTACCTGACATGTGTATATTATTATCTGTCAAAATTTGATCAGAGAATAAACAAAAACAATCTAAATTTGTTGGTCTTTTAGCCAAAAAAATGGGCGATAAAACTTTGACGGCTTTAATCACTCAAGAGAAACCGGCACTGGTTTTCAAACCAGGCACCAATTTCATAAATCTGTTGAGCAAAAAAATATTGCTTAGCAAATCTATATCAGGGCACCAGTTACAACAACGTTAAAGACATGGCATTTTGGCTGGTGACCTGTTTCTGCTAAGCAAGATTTCATCTGCTTAACAGCTTTATGAGAACCCATACTGTACCTTGCACTCATCTGTAATCTAAGCTGAGTCAGGTTCTTTTCTGTGCTCATTTCTTGGTCAGTATTTTGCAGTCGATACCTAGCAATCTGTGGGAAACGGTGCAGTGTGCAGAAGAAGGTGGGGTACAAGACAAACATGTAAAACACGCGGTACAGTGCGTAACAAAAACGTGATAGATAAAAAGGTCACTTTAAAATTACGAGGTTGGTAGTGACAATGAAAGGCCGTCTTTCGTGGGTTTTTTGTAGATATTAATTATGGATGATTTTTTTTTTTGAGGACAAATGGTGAGTGCATTTCATGAAAAAATGGATGGAATAAAATATCTGAGTAAAAAAAACATCAAAATTTTATGATGATGAAAAATGGATTGAAATATCGCATGGCTATGTATACAGTAGTAGCTGATTGTGAACAGTCGTTTTACATTTATACAGATATTGTTTAACTGGATAAGCTAATTCGAACAAATGAAAAATTGATTTGCCTGTGGGTCGGGGCAAGACTGGTATAGTCTGTGACGCTTTGGCGGACAAAGTAATTCTATCGTTTAATTAAACAGACATTATTGACCGTGCAAAAGGGTTGGCTGATCAATAATACATGGACTTGTCTCCTTGAGAAATAACCGTAGATGAAGATGCTGTATTTTGTTTGAAGAGAATCAGCTGTAAAGGTCTTAAAGGTTCAGTCATACTTTGGTAAAGACCCCAAAACAAAAAGATTTTAATATCTATTCAAAAGCATACTTTTTATAAAGATGGTAATGGTAGTAAGCATCCAGTGAAATTATTTCATCTGAAATGCCCCCCATTGATAGAAACCAATAAAAACATTTTAATCTGAGAAACCATTCATGCATGACTCGTTTCTCAGATTTCTAAGGGTTGGAGTCCGTTTGCGAATGCTGCGGCCAGAGATGCGGCTGGTACCCGCTGTCACCTCACTTAAACAAATAGATTCTTGTGATAATTCTGTGTGAGTTTTAGACACTGTACATGTACTCAGATATTTTTGCCAATAAATTAGCATTACGTTGACAAAAACCAATCTATGACCAATCTATGACCCTGCCTTTAAGACTTACTCTTGAGAATGAAAATTTTCACTTTGTGTTGCTTAAAAACACAAATTTGCTGAGATAGGTAGATGCATGCCTGTGCACGCTACACAATGGAATGTCCAGCTGAATATACACGTAGTTGTTCCGGATTAATAAATATCCATCTTAAGCCAGTTTGGCGTGCATACACACCATCCAAAGTGAAGTGGTTTAAGTCTATGATAATTGGTTTAAAGGTTGTCTCTGTGATGGCGACAACCCATATGGGTGTTTGTACATGTCTATGATACAGATACAGACCAATGTTAATTTCAGAGGACACTGTGGCAAGCGAGGGACACCCACAGTGGTTGTCATGGGTTAAATCAGGGCCTAGATGTATTTTAAAAGCTTTGTTGTTTTTCCTGAAAATATGTTCACTTTTCAATACTTATTTTCGTCCTGCCACACTCCGTCAAACAAAACATCTTTGGACATCTTCAAGAGACAACTGTGATTGCATTTGCTTCTCTAGTTCCTTCACTTAGACCAGGGGCCCAATTTCATAAAGCTGTTTAGCAGAAAATTCTTCTCAGCAAATTTCTTTGCTAAGCAAGAAAATGAGTGGGGTACCAGTCACAGCAACGGTAACTGAGTATTTTGGCTGGTTACCTATTTTTTTTTAAGCAAGACTTTTCTGTGCTTAGCAAGTTTTTTGTGCTGATATGCTTTATGAAATTGGGCCCTGTGCCCAATTTAATTAGCTGCTTAAGCAGACAATTTTGTTACAAATTTTGTGCTTAGCAAAAATAAGCAGGATACCGGCCAGAAATGGCGCATGTAACATGGTATTTTGACTGGTAACTGTATTCCGGTAAGCATTTTTTTGTTTGTGCTTAGCTACGTTTTTGTGCTTAAGCAGCTTTATGAAATTGGGCACTGAGCATGACTTTTTGTTTGTCACACTTCTTGTTTTGTGTTGGTGCCTCGAATGATTTTCCTGATAAGTGTGTGCCATATTTATTAGTTCTAATGTTTCTAGCAATCAAAAAGGAAAGGCACCGTTCCGCCCCCCAAAAAACACATAGGAATCAGACATTGTTCAAACAAGTATATGGATAATTTGTTGTTAGTATGCCAACCAAAATAACACAATGTAATCAAATCAAATGGCGATGATTTAGTGTGTGAGGTGAAAGGAGAAAGCGATGATATTTAAAGTGACGTAGGGATGACTCTTGCTTACCCTCTATCAGTCCGGCATTAAAAGTACAAATTAACAAAAGGTGCACAAACATCAATGAAAAAGTCCTTTTTCAGAAAACAATATGTCTCATGAGGTACAGTTTGGGGTTTCATGACTTGTGGTTGGAAAAATAATAATAAAAAATCTAGCGAGACACTTGACAATTAACGGTACTATTGAAAAACAAACTCCTCTACGATTGTAGTAGAAACTAACAACAAATAGCGTAGTTCATTATTTTCCTATGTCATGTATATGTACTTGTTCCTTTCATACCATCTTTTACTCCTCGTTTAGTCATGGCTGCTATTTTGGCAAGATTTTATAGCGGTGCAGATAGGGGAAACATTTGGGGGGAATTGTGTCTTTGATGATACAAGATTGGAATTTGGTACTCAGTCAGAGCAGGCCTAGAATTACACGGAGGCCTCGGAGGCCATGGCTTCTGTTGCCCCTGTCTTGGCCTTGGTGCCCCTTCAACAGTTTCCCATAGACTTTAAAATTTTCTAATGGAAGTGCCCTCAGCAAAATTAAAATAGCCTTGCCCTCTCAAAGATGAAATTCCAGGCCTGTCAGAGTATGTCATGAAATGGAAAATTGGCTGCAGGGCAACCGCAGATTCATCCTTTGTAACAATACAGGTAGAGTAACCAGCAATTTTCAAAATGTTAAAAATGGCTGCCATTGCTTGTTATGCTACATGTACCACTATTTTTCAAAGGACAAATCTGCAATGGCCCTACAGCCAAATATCTTTCTCATGACATACTCTGACTTGTGTGCCAAATTCTACGCTTGTCTCGTTAAAGGCACAATCCCATATCACCAACATGTATATCTGCCCTACTATTAGACCTTAGACTGTGTCGGAATTGGCGGCTACGGCTGTTGCTAGGGCTATTGCTATGGGCTTCCTATGCTTCAATGCATGTTGTAGAGACAATCAAGCCGTAGCCGCAGCTATTAACTCTGACATGAACACAGTACACACGTAATCGGGATATGCATTCTTTAACCATCCTTAGACACACACACACAAACTGGTTGACTGTGCCCATTAAATGCACTAAGTGGTGCCATATAAATTACACATTGCATCTAAAATTACACATTACCAGATCATGCGGGAAAAAACCCACCATTATCATTCTGCCCTTTGTTTATGTAGTTTGTCCAATACCCAGTATGCAATAACAGTAAAAAACTAATTATTCTCACAATACCAAAATTAGGTGCCTGACTACTTTCCCTTCAAGCCTCAGTTTGGATACATAATTTGAACGGCTCAAAAAAGATGGGCGCATAATTGTCTTCAGAGAAATAGGCCGTCTCCGAATTAATGGCTTCAGCCGGTGTGGCAGGAGAATCTGTCCCCCCGGAGATTATGTCCCCCATACGGCGAATTGTGGAGACATTTTCAGAGAAATAGGCCGTGTACTAATTAATGGTTTCAGCCAGTGTGGCAGGAATTGTGTAGAAATTGCATCCGATAGCGCCCTCTTTTGAATCAACTTCCTTAAGCACGTACGGGGGGCACACACACCGAGGGACAAAATCCCCTGTGACACTGGAACGCCGAAAAGTCTTACTCTTCAACCTTGTGGTTGCAGCTAACTGCCTAAGCCGAAGCCGAAGTCGCTTACTTCGGACGCGGCCATTAACAAGAAAAAAATGAGAAAGAGAGCGAGAGATTTCCTACCAGGTTGCGGTTATCTTCCTCAAGACGTTTGGTTCTCTCCTTGACGTCGTGTACGACGCTGTTAGACTCCATGTGATGCGTCTCCACCTTGCCTTTGATACCTCGTACCTCGTCCACGAGGGTCGTTGTTGCCCTCTCTAGCTGCTCCCTCAACCTGTTGGCTTCGTCCAGGTCATTACGAAGCTCTGCTATTCTACAGGGAGAAAAAACGTCACCAAAAGGCTACATCATAGTTGAATTTCACCATACTGCTTAAAGATAGGGTCATAGATTAATTTTTGTCAACGTAATGCTGATTTATATGCAATTATCAAGAAAGATACAATTAAAGTCACATGTGAAACTTTCAGCTGAATACACTGATTCCTTGCTGAGAAAACAGTAAAAAAAACTGTCACGGTATTTTCACAAGAATGTCGGATCAATCCATGTTTAGCGAGGTTACAGCGGGTACCAACCGCATCTCTCGCCGCAGCATTCGCAAACGAACATCAACCCTCAGAAATCTGAGAATGAATCCTTTCTCAAATTCAAACGTTTTCGGGTGAAAAATTATCCATACCATATTACTACACAGGGATTCCTTTCTCAAAATAGTTTATACTATCAACAGCTGCAGTGCTTCTCACCAAGTAAGTTTTTCTGGTCATTAATTTTTTGAGTATTATATCCAATCTATGACCCTACCTTTAAGCACACAAAAAATGGTGCATACTTAAAAAAAGGTTACCATACAACGTCATATGTACTGTTTGTGACTGGAGTGTTGCAGAAATTTGTTGAGTAATACTTTCCGCTTAAGCTGCCCAGGTTTCTGTCAAGCCATGCAACTTTGTTAATTGCAAAGAAAAGGGAAAATGCTCGGCACAAAAAAAATGTATTTTTCATGATTCTTTTTATTTGTTTGTTTGTTTGTTTGTTTGTTTGTTTGTTTGTTTAGATGGTCTTCCCATCAAGGGACCTCGGCAAAGCTCCCGAAAGGGGATATAAACGCCAAGCTGGCATCAGCCAACCTCTCTCAGACAAACAATGGTTTATCATCTATGATTATGAATTGCACAAATCAATCAATTGTGATTCAGTAACAAGACGACAATACTTATTCTTATCATTGTAAGTTGTTCTGAGTCATGTTTAGTTGATCAGATCATAATCGTATGCATGCCTGATCAGAAGATTTCATGAAAATTAAAAAAAATCAGCAGATAATTCTTCCACTAACTTGGACAATTGCTGATCTCGTCTGGCCACGAGTTCTTGCTGGCTTCCCAAGACGGCCTGCTCAACCTGCTTGGTGTGATTGACCAAGGCCCCGACAGCCGTCCTCTCGTCCGATACTCGCTCCTCGGCACGCTTAAGTCGCGCTCCTAACTGGCCAATCAGGTCATTGCTGGCCCGGATGTTTTCCGTGAGAGTCTGACGTGACTGGCGCTCACCCTGGATGGCTTCCTCGGTGCGATTGTGCGATTGTTTTAACTCGCCTGCAAGAGTCAGAAGAACATTTTGTTTTTATCAATAGACTAAAAAATTCCCAGACTTTCAAACTCTGTTTACCCTGGTTCAGGACTCGAAATTAACACTGGAACGCAGGCCCGAGGCCAGTGATTTTAGCATCGGGCCAGTAAACTTACAACCGTACAAGTCCGGCGGTCTTGTGTTTTTGAATAATAACACCTCACTGCATTTTTAATTTGAACTGATAAATACAAATATCTTTCAATTCCGTTGAGTATTGAAGTATTACCAATAAGAAAAATTAGATAAATCTTCTCTTAGTGCTTGACAGCTCAAATGTGAAACTGTGTAGATAGTGTTCTTCCCATTTTGATTCCGGTCTTGTAACAAATTCTTTGGTCTGCAGTAAAGGTTTTAAGCTACAAGCCCTGTAGTCTTGTGGATTTTTCCCCCAAACTCGAGCCCTGTGGTACAAGTTCCAGCCTCACTCAAACCAAAACCTCATTATGTGGGATTGGCTTTTCTGTCCCTACCTGATCACGTGGATTTTCATTTTGGGTTTTCCTCCCATACCTTAAACTGAACATTTCTCCGTCCTCTTCCTAAACATGCATCTTTATGCAGCCTGCCCACAGTGCTACCCACTTTTGAAGGATTCTTTGGTTTATTAAAGAAAGCTTTTAAAATGAGGAAGTCATAAATAAATAAACATACAAATTGCTAATGTTCTGAGTTCTGCTGATGCTTGTTCTGATGAAACCTTAATAAAACATTTATCTCTGTCCATTATTCAACCAGGTTCAAGGGTATGCATACGTTTGGTAATGACTCTGAAATTTAATGTCAATAAAAACTCACTTGGTAAGAGGTACAGCAGCTTTTGGATAGTATAATGCTTTTTGAGAAACTTTTAACTTCGAAGTACTGAGGTTATGGGAAAAATAATATCACTTTTTATCCCAAAAATGTGAATCTGAGAAGTGTTACTGACAGTAACGTTTCTCAGATTGTGTGATCCAATTGCAGATTATTCTTCCTGCGTGGACATAATCGCTCCAGATTTCCGGTAATATCTCAAAAACGCTACCACCTTTTGAAACAAAATTTTCACAGGTTAGTCTTTAGGTATAGCTACCACATAGGTTTGAAAGAAACAGTGGGTTCCAATTACCAATCGTATACACTCCCTTTAAAGCATGCAGTCAAGGTACTCATCAAAGGCCAGCATATCTGCACTTTATGTGACCCATACACAAAATAACAAAAAACTATTAAAGTTCAAGCTCAATCGGTCATCGGAGACACAAAAAAATAGTGAAAAACCCCACGCCACCACTGTTTTCAAAAGTAGTTATTCTACTAGTAGTTATTCTACTAGTAGTTATTCTACTAGTAGTTATTCTACTAGTAGTTATTCTACTAGTAGTTATTCTACTAGTAGTTATTCTACTTGTAGTTATTCTACTAGTTTCTACTAAGTTCACCTATGACCAGCCTCGCTACCATGGGCTGCGTGCCGTATTGATACCTCTCGTCACTAACCCCTGGAAGGGATGTACTGAAAAACCCGCTAAAGTGAATACTTTGCGTCCACGCGTGTTGAAAACTTTCGAGCGCTTGCAAGGTGCTTGAAGAACGCTTAGTACGCGATGGTACGCTCGTGTAAAAATTCAAGTATTTTGACTTGTTTCGATTTCAAATGAATCTTGTTTTTACACAGTCACCTTAAACTGCATGCAGTTAGAAACACCACAAGATCAAAGAAGAATGAGAGGGTACCAGTTTCTCTGTGACTTGATGCCGACGGTTTGCGGGCTACCACACTAAAGCGCGCGTAGAATGGATCGACTACAGGCCAAACTTAAAATGTGCTAGATTCTAGCACATTTTAATGAACCAATTCCAGGGGGATATGAGGGAGCAAGGCATGCTGGGAAAATATGGCGCGGCGAGATCGATCCTCCCTGGGAACGAGCTTGACCTATGACTTTATGAGGCATCCTTGGTTTTCATCACCAGAAATATGTAATAATAATAACACAAGATCTCACCTCTTAACCTGACGACTTCTTCAAGCAGCGCCCGGCATGACTGCTCAGACATGTTCAGCCTCTCCTCTACCTGTCGTAACCTATTCTCTGCATAGTCGCCGGCGTAGGCGGGGATCGCTGTGATGTTGGAGAGTTGTGAACGCCTACCCCCAATGGGTACGATCTGGTTGTACTCATTGGGCTGAGGCGTCTGGATGCTCTGTATGGCTGGAAGGGGTGCTGGCCCGTATTTGTTGAAGGGTCTGTATTAGGGTCAAAAATGAACACTCCTTTAAAGGTATCGTACACGTTTGGTAATGACTCAGAACAAATATTAGCATAAAAACTTACTTGGTAACAAGCAACAGAGAGCTGTTGATAGTATAAAACATTGTAGGAAACGACTCCCTCTGAAGTAACATAGTTTTTGAGAAAGAGGTAATTTCTCACTAAAATAATAAAAACTTCTTGCAAGAAGTTTTTATTCCTATCTGAAAGCACACAAACTTGTACATCAAGGGTGTTTTTTCTTTCATCATTTTCTTGCAACTTCGATGACCAATTGAGCCCAAATTTTAACAGGCTTGTTATTTTATGCATATGTTGGGATACACCAAGTGAGTCACTGGTCTTTGACAATTTCCAAACGTGTTCAGTGCCTTTAAATTTGTCTACTATATAAAATCGACGAAAGGGCGTTCTTTGCAAGTTGAAAAGAACAGAGATTAAGACAAAACTCACATGATCAAAAGTAAAATTATCATATAATATATTATTATTCACATAGAAAATCCCAGTTACACTTCAACAGCTCAAACATGTCAGTCTCCTGCTTATTTATCTAAATTTGTTAAGATAAACTTCCACAAAATTATGTTAATTAAGAAAAAAATGTATATTATTTGTAAGCAAACAAATGTCAGTTATACTGTGGTAATGTAGGCCAAAGTGTACGCAAATATATTTCTGAATCAATAACTCCCAAGAAAACAACAGGAATTGGATGATTTAATTTCAATATTTTTGTTTTATTTGATTTTTTATTTATTATTATTTTATATAGACTCACAAATTACAGCTATTCAACATCATAAATTTTCCATTTAAAAATAATCATACATAACATTAACAAGAATAGCAATGCTGCAACAAAGGTTTAAATATTAGTTAATTACCAGCCGATTCGTAGGCTGGTTACAATTATTGCTTGATGCAACAATCAATAGCAAGGCTGCTTTGCCTAGCCATTAATGGTCTGAAGCCCCCCCCCCCCCACCACCTTCCCATCTCCATACTCTCTGGCACACACTGCTCGGTTGCCAGTGGCAACTGTAAACAATAAATTTCACGAGGGGAATAATTACAACGTGTGGGGAGTGTGTGATGGTGTCCGCGAAGGGTAATCCAGCCTGATGCATTTTAACAATGCCAAAGTAATCAAGTATGAAATATGAAATATGAAACATAAATATTATATTCTCCCACTTATGCTCTTGCAGAACTGCTGAATCAATTAAATGCATGATCATAAAAATATATAGTTTCTTTGCTTTTTTTATCCAGAAAAAAATGTATCACTATTGAGCAAGGAACGTGCCCATGATGGACCCATGCTTTGGAACTCATTTAAAATATCTCTACTTAAAGGCACTGAACACGTTTGGTAATTGTCAAAGACCAGTGTTCTCACTTGGTGTATCCCAACATATGCATAAAATAACAAGCCTGTGAAAATTTAGGCTCAATTGGTCATCGAAGTTGCAAGAAAATGATGAAAGAAAAAACACCCTTGTTGTACAAATTTGTGTGCTTTCAGATAGGAATAAAAACTTCTTGCAAGAAGTTTTTATTATTTTAGTGAAAAATTACCTCTTTCTCAAAAACTACGTTACTTCAGAGGGAGTCGTTTCTCAAAATGTTTTATACTATCAACTGCTCTCTGTTGCTCATTTAAGTCAGTTTTTATGCTAATATATATTTTGAGTAATTACCAAATGTGTACAGTGCCTTTAATAAACATGTTGTGTGGTGGAACTCAAGCTCTGGTGTTTCTGATCAGCAGAGTATGAGTTTGAGTCCCGGTCTTGACACTTGTGTCCTTTATAAAGGCATCATACACGTTTGGTAATGATTCTGAAAATTTATGGCAATAAAAACTTACTTGGTAAGAAGTACAGCAGCTTTGGATAGTATAATGCATTTTGAGAGACTTTTTACTTCGAAGGACTGCGGTTATGAAAAAAATATATCACTTTTTATCCCCAAAATATTTTTAATAATGAGTGTGTATTCCAATGCAGATTATTCTTCCTGCGTGGACATAACCGCTCCAGATTTTTGGCAATACATGTATCTCAAAAACGCTACCACCTTTTGCAATGAAATTTTTACAGGTTAGTTTTATTGTATACATACATCTACAACTATATAGTATTGAAACAAACAATAGGCTCCAATTACCAAACGTGTACAGTGCCTTAAAAAGCAAGACAAGTAACCATTATTGTGAAACCAGTTATACTTTATTGCTAAAGAGAATGGGTTTGCCCTGGTTTTTCTGGCAGTGGCTGCTGAGTGCGCCGCAGCACCATGCAAACCCATAATTGGGTCTCAATACTCATAAACTTCAAACTTTGTTCAAGCGTCTTGTGCAGATGGATACGTATGCTCAATTCAAGACTATAATATTTTTAATATTACAAACCTATTATTGGGTTGTACAAAGACAAATCGACCAGAGCGGGATTTGAACCTGCGACCTCTGGATTAAGGTGTCAGTCACAGGTTTCGAATCCCGCTCTAGTCAATTTTTCTTTGCTCAACCCAAATTTATTTAAAATTTACCCAGTCAGTTTCCCTTGTGGTTTATAACAAAAATAGTCAGATGTTTATTGCTGACAAATCTCTGTTGTGCAATTGTAGATTTTAAAATCCATTTCGGTGGCCTATTGTGTAGTTCATGCCCCTAGGTACATGTATTTGTCTATTTTTGTTTGTTCACAGATGTTTAAATTAGTTTGTGTAATCAACATGTGCTTGAGTCTGGTTATGTCCTCCCGTTTGTATGGTCACAGACTCTTCAGTGGTCATCTCTTTTATTTCTTATTCTAGGCTCAATGGACTGTGCCTGCTTAGGGACCATTCCGGGATCCCTTTGCAATATCACATAAAAATTACTTTACCTCATCTCTATTTCATTTATAAAACTTTCTGTGATTTACTTTCTTCGGTTTACTAATTGTGAAAAAAACCTGAAGTGAACCTGAAATGAATTGAACCTGTTCTATGGTTAAAGGCACTGAACACGTTTGGTAATTGTCAAAGACCAGTGTTCTCAATTGGTGTATCCCAAAATATGCATAAAATAACAAGGCTGTGAAAATTTGGGCTCAATTGGTCATCGAAGTTGCAAGAAAATGATGAAAGAAAAAACACCCAAGTTGTTGTACAAATTTGTGTGCTTTCAGACAGGAATAAAAGGCTTCTTGCAAGAAGTCTTTTATTATTTGAGTGAGAAATTACCTCTTTCTCAAAAACTATGTTACTTCAGAGGGAGTCGTTTCTCACAATGTTTTATACTATCAACAGCTCTCCGTTGCTCGTTACCAAGTAAGTTTTTATGCTAATATATATTTTGAGTAATTACCAAACGTGTACAGTGCCTTTAAACATAGGACCATGTTATTAACCCTAAGCACAATGTGGAACGCACCTCTGCACAATAAGCGTCTACCATTTCCACCACGTTGGGATTCAATTCCCTTGGGTACATTTTGACTCCCAAAATGATGGACAGGATAACTGCGTGTAAGTGCACCGCGTGTTGTGAAATAAGTCAACGCTAATTGTTTTCTGCCTCCTGTGTGTGGGATTCGAACCCAAGACATTCACAAATTATTTTTAAAAGTCTTCATTAAATTTAGCAATTGCATGAACACATTCTTTTTGTCATGCTTTGTCCCGTCGGCCGTCTTGTCCCGCCTCATTGTCCCTAAGCACAACAAAATTATGCTTACCAAAATAAGAATATCAGCCAAAATACCATGTTACATAATGTATGTACATGTACATGTACCGTCTGTGACTGGTATCCAGGTGCTCATGCTTGCTTAGCGGAAAATTGTTATGCAACAATTCTGTTTAAGCAGCTCTATGAAATTGTCTTGTATATAGTATACCTCGTTTTGTATTTTACTGCTCACCCCCTCTATGTTTTTAAATATACAGGATGTATCCCCCTTTTTTACTGCTTTTTTATTCATTCTAGATGGATTCATTTTTAAATTAATGTTTTTAAGAGTTTTATTCGTATTTTGTATTTTTGTATTTTTATGTGAAATTGCCAAATATATAATAATACAAATAATAATAATAACTATGAAGGACGAGATTACAAAAGAACAACTTACAATGGCTCCCCATCGTTTGCGAAGCTTCCATTATGCCCCCACATACTGTCGCTAGCTTCAACCGTTGACGCTCACCAATAGACCCCAGCGGGAATGACATCAGCTACAAACAATCATCAGACGAGAAACTCCATGCGGTCAACGTGGGCAACGGTCAACTGTAAAACTGTAAAATGAAGAAGAAGAAAAAGTAGTGTTTATGATCAAGGAGGAATCAGGGCTTGAATTTTGTGGAAAAATCTACAAGACCACAGGGCCAAATTTCATAGAGCTGCTTAAGCAGTAAATATTGCTTAACAATTGTCTGCTAAGTAGAAATGAGCAGGATACCAGTCACAAATTGTAATTATAATTAAACAAATTGTACATTATAATTTGAAGTCATTGCTATCAGAAGGTTCCACATAGGATTTCCTCCTCCTCTAAAATTGTGCCTTAAAAATAAAAACTTTAAACCACCTGCAGCCCCAGGCCTGGTATTACACGGAGGCCATAGAGGCCAGAGGCCATGACCTCTTGTGCCCTGGGCCCAATTTCAATGAGCTGCTTAAGCAGAAAATATTGCTTAACAATTGTCTGCTAAGCAGAAATTAGCAGGATACCAGTCAAAAATTGTACATGTGACATGGTAGTTTGGCTGGTAACCTTATTCTGGTAAGCATAGTTTTGTTGTGCTTAGCTACTTTTTTTGCTTAAGCAGCTCTATGAAATTGGGCCCTGGTCTTGTCTGTAAAAATGTTCAACTAAACTTTTAAGATTTTCCAATGGAAGTGCCCTCTCAAACATGAAATTCCAAGCCTGCAACTCCACTCATGATGAGGGCCAAAAATACTATTTTTATTGTTATTATTTACTTGACCAAGACAAACCAAACAAAAAATACAAAGACTAACTGCCACTAATTTTAGAGTACAATCCAACCTCACAACCACACAACACCAGAGTTCCAGTGTCATCACCAGAAGTATTTTCTACACAAAGGCAGCACATAAGTGACCGCACAAATACAGTGTAAGGTAATATTCTAGTCAACCAAGCTCATTTGCGTCCATGGCCGCCTCATCTACAGATTGTAATTGGTGCATTCCTGGGGTCGCCGCCATCACTTAACTATATGGACTTGTAATGGAGACAAAGTGACCACACAATTGAGGTCTAGCAAAAACAAATTTCCCCATGATGTAATCACCCAAATAATTTTGTTGAAGAAGCATGTAGTAAACCCAACCAGGCATGCAAACACCCTTCATCGATAATAATGCATTCACCCTTCTACTGCATAAATTCCCATTAATTTTTTCAATTCTCTCCCATCTACAGGATATCCACAAGGCAAGCATTGTCGGCAAAATACAGTATGCATCATCAACCAAAAACTATAAAGCTCCTTCCTTTTAATCGGTAGATGTTGAGACCATATTGAGACACGCATCAGTGCCCAACGAGGCAAATCCAAATTGCCATCCATTCAGTCGTTAACACAAACGCCACAATATCCAACGTGTTGTCCTGAAATAGCTCCAGATCAATATCTTACGGGAAATGTGACACATGCATGCACTAGAGTTCCCTGTACATGTACAGTAATATAGATCATAAACCACTATCCACTTGTTTGCCAAGTCTCCAATTTAAAAAGGAACAGTACACAAATTGATTTTAAGAAATGCGCAACATCATCAGTGACTCTGTTTAAAAAAAATTATATTAAAAAAAAATTGAAAAACCACACAACAACTACGTGTATGAGCTGAGCTCCAGTAAGATGAAAGAGAAAATGCATAAATTCTACAGCCTCAAAGAAGAAATTGCATAATTACATGTAAACACTTTATGTAAATTCTCCTTCTTTTTTGTGTGTACATGTACACTTGTACCCTGAGATGTATGGTGTGTCATGGCTGAGCAGTCTACTGCATCGGACTCAAGTTCCGATGGCTGAATCATCAGAGTGTGGGTTCGAGTCCCGGCCATGACACTTGTGTCCTGGAGCGAGGCATTTAACCATAATTGCTTCTCTTAACCCAGGTGTATAAATGGGAACCTGGGAGGGCTGAGACAGCAATGTGTCGGATTAGCCCCTTAGCGCTAATTTAAGCAGCTTGGGGTTGAGAAAGTTTGAGGAATTGTCTAAAAAGATGCCCTTGAATTAAGAGTTTACAGTCTGTGCTGCCAAATATGTAGCGCACAAAGCTAATTCAATCACTATGAACCATTTCTGCCCTCACAGGTACCCATTTACCCCTGGGTGAAGAGAAGCAATTGTCTTGCTCAAGGACACAAGTGTCATGACCGGGGTTCGAATCCACACCCTGATGACTCAGCCAGCAGAACTTGAGTCCGATGCCCTAAACCGCTCGGCCGTGACACGATCATAGGTTCAGTAGAAGTTGTTAAAAATGATGTCACAGGCCCTTAATTAAATGCGATATTGAAATTACAATGCTCGACCCACTGAAAAATGGATTTATTGATGTGCCGAACATACACGTTAGTTTTTTCTATCAGGTTTTTATGCTTGCACTGTCAGGGTGGAAAGAACTGCTTGACAATAATGCTCTGGTTGTCATGGGGATGAGACGTTGTAATTTTACAAATTCAGGGTCATTGGTTAATTGACCATTTGATTTGATTTAGGCAGTTAGCATTGAGCTAGAGTAAAGGTATTATACAGGATTTGGTAAGGATTACAAATATCTTTGCCTAATTTTAGTCTGAAAGCTTACTGATTATGAAGTTCATACTAGCCCCTGTGAAATACTTCTCTCTGAAATGAAGTCATATTCGAGTAAACAGTTCCTGTAAACCCCCAAAAACGCAATCAGCTGATTTTGGTTCTTACATGTACAGTGTGCTGAAAATAGCGCATTGAGACGTTATTGTAAAATGGGCTATAAGAACTAGAAATTCAATTAGGGAAAGATGCAACATCATTGGTATTGGAATAATACAAGTTTATTCAAATCGTAAACGTCGTGAATGCAATGCATAGGACTCTGTGTTCTTATTATATTTGCACAAGCCAGCGAATCTCGCGACAAGCCGGGGAAAAAAACAGTGTTTGTTTTCACTGTTTTCAAACATCAAATTTTGGACACGTGTACATGTAAACAAATTAATTGTTTTACTAATTTCTCAAAAACTATAGCTCATTTGAAGCAGTAAACATTTTAAGGGAAGTTTTCCACCATGACCATACAATGTAAGATGTGCAAATCTGTGAACATTTATATTTTCAATCTTACCAATGTTGTGCTCAACCCGTAAGAAAATTAAAAAATCTGGAATTTAGTGTTTGTCAAAACAAACACTGGGTGTTTGGGTTTCATTGGGGTCAGTACGTATGCTGCTAATGTGGGATAATCTGGGAACTATTTCATTAACTGATGAAAACATTGACGAAAGCTTTTGAAATGTCTCAGAAAAGTATTGTGGAAATCTATTAATACATTTTAAACCTTCAGTTTGCACAGGAAATGAATGTTAAAACGTTCTCTACTTAAAGGGAGAGTATGCCTTTGGTTTTTGGAACTGTTCAATTGTTTTAATCACATATAAATGTAGACCTATACAATAAAACTAACCTGTGAAAATTTCATTTCAAAAGGTGGTCGCGTTTTTGAGATATCGCAGAAAATTCGGAGCAGTTATGTCTACGCAGGAAGAATAATCTGCAATTGGAATACACAATCTGAGAAACGTATGACAGTAACGTTTCTCAGATTCTAATTTGGGGGGATAAAAACTGATATCTTTTTCCATAACCACATTACTTCGAAGTGAAATAGTTCTAAAAATGCTTCATACTATCGAAAGCAAATGTACTTCTTCTAAAGAATTAAAGTTTTATTGCCATCAGACGTATACCTTCCCCTTAAGACTGCGTTGAGGCTCTAGAAATTTTCATGTAAATAGTCATTTAAAACTGAAAAGAAAAAAAAAGATATTAAAGTGTACAAGACTTTTACTTATGTTTCAAAATAGGATTCAAATTGCCTTTAATCAAATTGTGCTTTCTTGCTGCCCTCTATGGCTAAGTTCGCACAAGAGCTATGGTTAACCATAACTCATAAGTCGACAAAAACAGAAGGTGTTCGTTTCAGGTTCATTTTATCGGACGTTTGATATTGTTGTCTTGCAGTTTTGTTTTTTTCATTTCAAAGATTGATGCACTTTGGATTTCTTCGAAACAGAGTATTTGTAGCCTGATGAACTGACAATGGTAATAAATCATATTATCAAAATCATAAACAACAGGGTAAAAACCTAAAAATTGTTTGAGTTTCTAGTCAGGAAGAAACACAGGGTTTGCCCTTAACTTTTTCAGTGATTAGAGCCAGTTGGACGCTTGGCATTTCACTAGTTCGTCAGCTTTTTCACTAGTCCATACTTAATATTAAATAGTAGCCGGACTACTTAGAGCGAAGTTTGACTGTTCCTCTGGTGTTTTGCATTTGGACCACAAGGGAGAACGCTGAAACATGCCATTGATATTTCCTACCTCCATGATATTTGCAAGGATGTTTTGTTACAAATACAAATCACTGAAACCTATTTAGGCATTACAATTTGATTGCACACGACGCTGGAACATAATTAATAACATTTACAAAAGCCAATTCCAATTCCATTTATGATTTAGTGCTAGACCCAGTAACTGGGGCGCTGTACTCCTCTTTTTGAATTTTGACAATAATTGTGACTTCGTCGAAGTCAAAATTTCAAAATGAGGAAAACAGCACCCCAGCATTCAGCAGTCTATTTTAGTCCACATAAACCACAGGTTGTAACAATTTCATCCCTAAAATGTGGCCAAAATCCCTCAACTTTTCTGGTTAACACGAACCGTTGAGGTAAAAACCAACAGAACAACAACATGTGACGTATCTCACGGTGCAAAGCTATGTTTACAAAATAATTGAACAATTTGCCGATCCAAATGTTCACTGGGCCGCAACCAGCAAAGAAGGGAACTAAACTTAGTCAACAAAGTTTACATAAAACTAATTAAAACCGCTTAAATTTATTACCTAATCTGGATAGATCCTTGCCTCCCGTTAAGTCCCGCCGCTGACCAACTTAATCCACTCGTTGCAAATAGTGTCAATAAAATGCGGATATAAAGAAGCATGAAATAATCGGCTACTAGCGCCCTGCTCTGCTAGCGTGCACCGTATCATGGGAACGAACGGCAATCAGACGACGACCGTCTGACAATCAATAACAGAGGGCGCCCTACTACATTCTTGTTTTTATTTTTTTTAGTTAGGCTGAAAATTTTATGCTGCGCCAAGAATTATGTGGTTTTTTTAATCTGTGAGCACTTTCCAAGCTCACCAAAAAGGTTAAATTTGAAAAACAGTTTTAACAAGGCTGGTTATAGACTTTCGAGGACAACACGATAATGAAAATAATGTCAAACTCTCCAATAAAAAAAAACATCAACAAAAGTACACAAATGAGAATTCTTTTTAAATTCTTCTTTATAAGTCTGTTTTAATTGATAACTGTTTCACAAAATATACTTATTTCAAAGTCAGAGTTATTCTGTATCTTTCACCAGTGATTGTACATTAAAAATATACTTGTTATAAAGACACATTCGTAATGCAAGTTGCATAGAGGCTCTAAAAAATGTAAAAACTATAAAATTTGACTTCAATAAATGCTTTGGATCTTTATCATGATATAGCCATCTTGTTTCCCCAAATCAAACCAAAGAAGCCAAACAGAAAATACCGAGAACGCAGGGAAACTTAGACAGGTTCCTTTTTAGTTACACTGATAATCAATGTCCATTATTATTGATTAATGCTTATCACCCACACAGGGAACAAGACATCATGATAAATATTTATTACATTTAAAGGTATCGTACACGTTTGGTAATTACTCAAAATATATATGCGCATAAAAACTTACTTGGTAACAAGCAACGGAGAGCTGTTGATAGTATAAAACATTGTAGGAAACGACTCCCTCTGAAGTAACGTAGTTTTTGAGAAAGAGGTTATTTCTCACTAAAATAATAAAAAAACTTTTTGCAAGAAGTTTTTATTCCTAATCTGAAAGCACACAAATTTGTACAACAAGGGTGTTTATTCTTTCATCATTTTCTTGCAACTTCGATGACCAATTGAGAAAAAAAAATTCACAGGCTTGTTATTTTATGCATATGTTGAGATACACCAAGTGAGAACACTGGTCTTTGACAATTTCCAAACGTGTACGATACCTTTGAGTGCATCCATTAATTTATAAAGTATTTTGCAGATGATTTCTTTTGGATTAACTAATTGCCCTTTTAAACCACCAGCTTTGGATTTTACTCTGGCTAGGGCTTTGGCTATATCTGCCATCTTGTTTCAGAGAGGGAATTCAAAATGGTAGAAAGAACCAAAGACAAAGCCGAAACACTTTTTAAGTGATGTTTGAAGCTTTGCACGGTGTGGATCATTAAAAAAACTATAATAGTAAACTTGCTTATACAGCCAAGTATAAAAAACTCTTTTGGGAGAAAAATGTTGGTTCTGAGAAGAACTGGTGTGGTCTCGACGTTTTGAACAGTAGACTTGTTTCCCCTGAAGACGAGCAGAGTCTACTGTTTGAAACGTCAAGACCACACCAGTTCTTTTCAGAACCATGCACTTCACCCAAAAGAGTTTTATACATAGTTTCACCCACAAGTTTACTATAATAGTTTTTATTATTATTTTTAATGCAATTTTCAGAACCATGCACTTCACTTAAAAGAGTTTTATACATGGTTGTACCCGCAAGTTTACTATAATAGTTTTTTATTATTATTTTTAATGCAATTATTGTTTGTTTCACTCTTTGAATTTGATTCTTTTTAATTTAACTGGTGTGGTCTGGATGTTTCGAACAGTATTCTCTGCTTGCCTTCAGGAGAAATGAAGACTGTTTGAAACATCAAGACCACAACGGTTCTTTTCAGAACCATGCACTTTCTCCCCAAAGAATTTTATACATCATGATGGTTGTACCCGCAAGAAAAGTTTTCTTACACTTTAAAAACAAATTAAAATTAGTATTTACAAAATTCTCATTTAAAAAAAGGTAACTTTGCAATAATATACACTTGAAAGTTGTTTTAAAATCCTAGCAACCAAAAAGTAATCTGAACTGTGTTCTACTTATGTGACTGTTTTTGTTGGGTGTTTTTGCAGAGCAGCGTCTCGAGCGCCCCTTGCGGCTGATACTCGCGCTTTATAAATTTCCATTATTATTATTAACATTATTATCAAAAGTCCGAAACAACAAAAAATGCTTCTGGATTTGTTATCTAAGTACAGTATTTAGTGCATTTATAATATAAGTAAGTTTTGTTATATGCAATTTTCACGTAGATACTTGTATGGTATATTATCATAACTTTGTGTTTAAAATATCGGAATAAAATAAAAGTTTAAAATGAAATCATAGAAATTACAAAAGTTGTTTGATGATGTCATCGCCCGTAAAACCATCCCAAATCCTCCAGAATCTATCTCAATTTTGCTTGAATCTGGGCCCAACTTCAACTTCACTTTTTTAGATATCTCTGACATATTTACTCTTTTTAATTTAATTCAAATATAGACATCTAAAGCCTGGTTCATACTTCCTGCGAATGCGAAGCAAATTTCACGTCAAAATGTTCGCTGCGAATGTTTTTGCAAGAGTTCAATTCAATTCAATTCAATTTAATTCAATTCAATTCAATTCATTAAAACGTCCCGTTAAAATTAACATGAACATTGTTTTCCAGTGTGCATCTTACAATAAAAACACAAAGACAGCTCTTGCGAATCGTTTGTTGCGAATTTGTGTCGTCAAATTCGCTTCACATTTGCATTCGCAGGAAGTATGAACCGGGCTTCACTTGGTTTAAGATCACCATTATTTCACAAACTAGAACAAATCCAAAACAAAACAAACCACAATTAATTTGGCGAATGTCGTGCCCACACAGTTTTTTAAATGCCCTTCTCATTATAAAAAATTAAAAATGAGTGCCTTTCTGGTAGTGACCCTTGAGTTCATGCACCCTTGGCAAATTGTTTTACTTAGAAAATTAATGTTACTTTTTGCCAAACAAATACTTTGAAGACCACTCTTGATCAATAAACCCCATTCACAGGAGCTCCAAAATATGCAAAAGCAAATTTTTTAAATCCATACAAATTGCACTAATGACCTTATAGTCCTGAGCAGAGGACTTGTGTCCTCGAGCAAGATACTTTACTATAATTGCTTTGTCCTTCGGATGGGACATTAAGCCATAGGTCCTGTGTACTAGGATTGGTAGTGCACGTAAAAGAACCCAGAACACTAATTGTGGAAGAGTAGGGGTTAACCCCGGTGTTTCTGGTTCACATAGCAAGCACCCTTGTTTAGAGGTTTCCTCAGGCTTGTGAGCTACAGTGATTAAGTTCACTTATGAGGCATCCTTGCTTTCATTACCACAAATGTATAATAATTATAATAATAATAAGGATTCTATCTACTAAAAATTGAGTGCATCACAAAATTTAATTTGACATTGGAGCCCCTCTTGAAGTAGTGGTTTGTGGATTTTGTACCCATTTTTGAGGATAAACCATGCTTCTGCTCTGGCCCGACACAAACTCATTGCATGATAAAAGAATAATAAATTAACATTTATGATTACTTAAAAAAAATATTCTGCATATTGAAGACATTTAAAATAATATCATGGTGAGATTTATATACGGTTGCACATTATAATACAGAAATTGTAGATCTCAAAATATTTACAAATTAAAAAAAAAAAAAAAAAATGCACCATTATGCACCATCACAAACTAAAACCTGTGAAATAATTTTTCTAAAACGTAAAGTAATTTTGAGACTAAAAAAGTAAGATTCTACAAAACTATAGTGATACAACTAGAGTAAAAATTGCTTCACATTTTAGAGAAGTGTATATTTAGCTTGATACACAAACCTTTTATTTTGTTCATTTGTGGACCAAGGAAAGGGAAATTTTGGTTAGGCAAATCGTGATCACAAGTTACAATTTATCACATATTTTGAATCAGCGATGTGTTACTGTTTTTTTACTGAGATTCCTTATTTTCTCAAGTCTTCGACTGGTTCTCTTTTAAAAACAATAATAACAATAAAATACAAAAATCTCAAGAATTTTGAATAAAAATAAGAAAACTAATTTGTTTTCGTCAGTTTTCCGACTGATGAATGATCGTATCTGCACTGTCCACTGCTTCTTGAACCTGCGGAGAGAGGGCCGTGTGGAAACCTGGACGCATCTTAGCGTGGGCCTTCTTCTTGGGACTGTGTTTGCCCATCGGCGGTGGGATGGCCGATGCAGCGTCTGTGGAGGTGCTGGCCCCTCGGTTGATCGACGTCCGATTCTTGACAGCGTTCTGCAGCATCTTGAGCAAGAAGAGCTTGTCTTTTCCCTCCTGGTTGAAGAAAAGATAAGAAAAGCTTGTATGGAGGGAGACATAAAGGCAAAAGAGAATCCACAAAATGCCTAACCCTAACCCTAACCTTGACCCTTGACCCTTGACCCTTTGTTGTGCTTAGCTATTTTTTGTGCTCTAAGCAGCTCTATGAAATTGGATCCTGGTCAGCGGAGTTCTGTGCATGAAATAGCGAGTGCTCCCTCTACTTCTTATACAAAACTCTAGAGTTTTCCATTGCATTTACAGCATTCGTGCATTCTACAGGAAATCCTGTAATTCGGCTGATACGGGTTAAGATCAAAAGAGGACAAGAAAAAAGCAAGCAAACAGTTCAATTTGTTTCTTGTCCACAAAAAATCAACGCAAATTCAACTCACCAGAGCAATTTGTTGTTTGAGGCGTTTAACAGTTGCTCGACGACCCTCTGTTAACGTTCTGAAGTAGTATACGGCCAAACTGTTTATTTGAGAAGGAAAATAAAGGAAGTTAAAGGCACCGTACACGTTTGGTAATTACTCAAATTATATATAAGCATAAAATCTTACTTGGTAATAAGCAACGGAGAGCTGTTGATAGTACAGTATAAAACATTGTAGGAAACGACTCCCTCTGAAGTAACGTAGTTTTTGAGAAAGAGGTAATTTCTCGCTAAAATAATAAAAAATTCTTGCAAGAAGTTTTTATTCCTATCTGAAAGCACACAAATTTGTACAACAAGGGTGTTTTTTCTTTCATCATTTTCTTGCAACTTCGATGACCAATTGAGCCCAAATTTTCACAGGCTTGTTATTTTATGCATTGTTGGGATACACCAAGTGAGAACACTGGTCTTTGACAATTACCAAACGTGTCTGATGCCTTTAAATCACACTCAACCAAAATTATGTAAAAAACAACTATCTGATAAGGTCTCATTTTCCTTTTGTAAAAACAAGTTTGAAATTAGTACAAAATTTCACGTGACAAAATCATTTTCCGCGACAGATTTGGCAGTAGACACATCCAGGGCTCGAATTTGGGGGTGGGGGGAAATCCACAAGACCGCAGGGCTTGTTGCTCATAATTTTTACTGGACCAGAATTTTTTTTACAAGACCAGATTCAACATTTTGATTTGAGAAGAGTATATTTATCTCATTTGTCTAATGGGTAAGTAGAGCTTGATACCCAACAGAATTGAGAAATATATTTTTGACCCAAAGTCAACATTTGAACATAATTTGTTTTTAAATAAAGATATTGATTCGAAAGACACCGCCGGACTTGTCCCGTTGTGAGTTTACTGGCCCCAAAAACTAAAATCACTGGCCTCGGACCTGCGGTCCAGTGTAAAGTTGGAGACCTGATATCCATTTAGCCCAGCCCCAATCATAGCTTTTAACTTTGTGCCCTTAAAGTCTGACAAAAGCTCGCTTTCACTCAAAACCGTGAACAAGCTGCAGCTGTTTGCAGGCCTGGAATTTCATCTTTGAGGGGGCAGGGTCATTTTCATTTTGCAAAGGGTACTTCCATTGGAAAAACTTAGAGTCTGTGGGAAACTTTTGAAGGGGCACCAAGGCCAAGACCAGGGGCAACAAAGGCCATGGCCTGCATGTTCTCGTTTTTGACTCACCAAAGGAGAATGATTAAACCAGCAACGACTCCCTGCGTCGTCATGAACGTGATGATGAAGTTCCAAACTTGTTGGCTCTCTTCCCATTGGCTGACTAGCTGTGTCCAGACATCAAACGTGGAGTTCAACCCTCGGAATGGGCCGCAGTCCATCGATGGCGTTAAACTGAAGGAAAAAATACAGACATTCATTTAACCATTAAACACCGGATGACGTATATATACGTGCAAAATTTTCACAAACCCCATTGCGGAGGGTAGGCCTGGGCGACTAGTGAAATTTACTAATCGACTAATCGCGCTCCATTTAATCGCAACTATGACACTAGTCGCGACTATTTCTTCCCAAGATGCATTGTGGTATATTTCTAATTGTGTATCAACGCAGGTGCAAGATGGAAAATTCCGGCTGAAAATGTAGGATGCGTTGCAGTGGACGCCATTGCAGTAAGCAACTCTTTTGATGCAATGATATATCGGAGCAGACAATGACTAATGACAATTGCTATTATTTTATAGCATTATAACAAAACATTTGCTCAAAATTGAATGCTCACCACAGGCACCAGCCCCACCTTGTGCCTTGCGGCGCTAAACGAACCATTGTCAAATTGAGGCACATGTAATGTATAGAAAACACAGCAGCAAGATCAAAGAAACATGGCTACTAGCGAGTTTAACGAGCCAAGCTTTGTTCATTCATTGTACAGAGTGATTCCATTATTAGTTGAAAAACGGTAATCGCAACTCGACATAGCAATCAATAGTCGAAATTTCGCAGTCTAGCGGAGAGTATGTGAACATGTTTTTAAAAATATCCATGAGACGCCGCCAGTTCAGCTGATTACATGCCCAGAGCGTTTTATATGTTTGTAGTATGAAGTCAACAGTGGGTGATGCGTTAAAACATCCAGACATTTCATTGTGCACCATGCACGCATTCACGTTGTTACGCTGAATTTGAGTCGTACAAAGAGAGACAAAAAGGACAACTGGAATTCGTGCTCCAAAATCTCACGGGGCTTATTCGGTAATCCGTAATTCCAGACTCTTGTCCTTTTGTCTGCCGACGCAGATAGCACAAAATACATGTTACATGCGAAATTGCTGCTACATTGTACATGGCCAACGGACATGAGATCATGTCAGGATCCCTACTAGGATTCTTTGTAATTAACTTCCACCTATAATTTGCAGACTTGTCTTGTGTGCAGTACCTTAAAGGCATTGGTAATTACTCAAAATATATATTAACATAAAAAATGACTTGGTAACAAGCAATGGAGAGCTGTTGATAGTATAAAACATTGTAGGAAACAACTCCCTCTAAAGTAACGTAGTTTTTGAGAAAGAGATAATTTCTCACTAAAATAATAAAAACTTCTTGCAAGAAGTTTTTATATTTCTATCTGAAAGCACACAAATTTGTACAACAAGGGTGTTTTTCTTTCATCATTTTCTTGCAACTTCGATGACCAATTGAGCCCAAATTTTCACAAGTGAGAACACTGGTCTTTGACAATTACCAAACCTGTTCAGTGCCTTTAAGTCATGGTTTATCATATTGTGGTCAAGTGGTTAGACTGTAGGACTTGCAACCACTAGGTGGTGGGTTCGAATCCGGCCAAGCAACCCAATAATTTCACAAAGACTAGAATATGTGTTGTCGTCTAGTGACTGAATCACAATTTATTGATTTGTGCAATTCATAATCATAGACGTTAAACCAGGGTTTGTATGAGAGATTGGCTGTTGCCAGCTTGGCATTTACATCCCCTTGTGGGAGCTTTGCCGAGTTCCCATGTAGGAAAGATCATCCATACACAAACAACATCCCCATGATAGAGTTGACCTAGTCTGCTACTCACTTGACCATACTGTATCCCACACAGCAGACGCAGATTGCATACATCAGAAAGAGAATGAAGATGAAGAGTGTCTGGGCAAGTCCAGCACGCCAAGGATGAAGGGAAGGCTTACAGTTGTACAATACACTCAACTGTAAAACAAAGAACAACGAGGGACTACGTCAAGTTGAATCAAGGGTCTGAAGAAATAGGCAACAGACTGTGCAAGTCTAGCGTGTATTCAAACATTGGGACCCGTTAAAGTGCGCGAGTTTGTTTCCTTCACACGTTAAAGCAAGGTACGTGGGACCAACTGACCAAAGAGGTCCTCAAAATGTTTGAATATGCACGAGACTCGCACGGTCTATATCCAGGGCCCGATTTCATAGAGCTGCTTAAGCAGAAAATATTGCTTTTTAGCAGGATACCAGTCACAGATTGTACATTAGAAATGGCATTTTGGCTGGTAACCACATTTTAGTAAGCATAATTTTGTTGTGCTTAGCTACTTTTTGTGCTTAAGCAGCTCCATGAAATTGGGCCCTGTTCTTTTGATGTAAGGCTGTATCCGAATAGCGGCTACAGCAACGGCTATGACTGTTGCTAGGGACGTACTACATTTCAACGCATGATGATGCGAAAATCTAGCCGTAGCCGGCCCGACTCCCATGTAATGCTCAAACGATAGCCAGAAACCCATCGGAATTGCACTGATCACTTTTCTTTGCGGATTTATGTTTGTAAAAAACTTTTTCGGACTCCCTCTCGGATGTTTTGCAAGGTCTCCAGATCCTCTCAGAATACACTAGGTCATTCGTAATACAGTGCGCCCTCTACAATTTGCCAAGGAGAGACCACTTTCGCAGTGCATCACAAGAAACATCAACAGTTTTGTTTCAATGGACTTGCAGCAACTGCCGTATGACCCTGATTGATTAAATTCGCTCATTGCTTACAAAGCAGCAAGATTGTATTTGTCGAAACTTATTGCAACTTATTGAAAGGTTTGTATCTATTATTCATTTTCTACAA
The DNA here is from genome assembly GCA_021014325.1 of Plazaster borealis. Classification (NCBI taxonomy): domain Eukaryota; kingdom Metazoa; phylum Echinodermata; class Asteroidea; order Forcipulatida; family Labidiasteridae; genus Plazaster; species Plazaster borealis. Next base: position 3,518,907 of record CM037475.1, on the reverse strand, counting down.
CAATTTTTAACTACTTCATCTTTTTAGCTTACTGTGTATTTGGCTGGTCCAGACATAATTTTGAGTAAAATTGTTTAATTATCGTTGTTTTTAATGTTGTTTCATCCATTTTTGCTTGTATTTAAGCGCCTTGAGGCAAAACCAATCTGCAACTGTTTGCGCTTTATAAATCTCTCTTTATATTATTATTATTCTTATTATTATCAGTGTTTACAGCATAAGATGGTATTTTTTGTGAGGCTGTTGAATGTTTTTCACTTTCATGTCAGGCATTTAAAGGACCCAAACTCAGGCATGATATTTGGTCCTGGGAAAAAGGTAGGAAAATTTTATTGAGTACAAAGCCTGACCTACTTGTTCATATGGTGTAGTCTTTTATAGACTTTTCAGGCTATTTAATAACAATTTTGTTTATTTTTCCAAGGCTAAAAAATCGGAAATCAGACTCAAGTAGGAAGAGTCATCATGTCTGCAAACTGCCCACGCGGTGCTGAGTTGTGAGTGCGATTGTTTGTAGTCGACCGCTTTTGGGGGAAAATGGCCTCTCCAGGGTAAACTGTAGAGGGAGCACTGTATTGTGAATCGCCCGTAAAATCAGTTTCTGTATTACAAATTGCCTATGAATGAAGACACAAGTGATTTGGGGTAAAATGATACACAAACTTATTTCAGTTTTGGGAGTCGGAAGTACCGCAGCCAAACCCTTATAGGTACAACAAATGCGGACATGTGTTTTACGACACAAAAGGAGACGATTGGGGACACTAGGTGGCAGCAGACTTCCCTAGTCAATCCAATGTTCTTAGAAGTAGCGTGTGCATGTTCAGAGTTACTTAAACAACGAAAAACTACCTGACACGGCTGCTGCCACCTAGTGTTCTAAAGTTGCCAGTTAGAGCAAGATTTCTTTTCTTTCTGAATAATGACTAAATTGATTCCAATTGGCAGTATTTTTGACCGCGTGAATGCATGTGAACCAAATATACATGATGTAAAATGAACTGAGTTTCTCTCATTGTTATTATAATAATTATTATTTATTTGGTCATTGATACAATTTAACAACATACAGGCAGTCAAAATAAAAATAAAACTGTAATTGTGATGCGAGGAAAATTTGCAATTGAAAGCACCCTCATGCGGTCAATTATCTCCAAGATGTGAGGGATGACCTAGCCTGAACATCTGACGTCACACTTCGAGGCTCGTGAATAACGCCAGATACCTGCATGACAGGATGTTGCCAGATGTACCTTTGACCTCGCATTCATTTCACACGGATATTCGCAGTCAATTCACACGTACATGTACACATAGTGAATACAACAACACTACAATGCATGTACATACCAAGTACAAACATTATGCACACGCTGCATGCAAACGAACGAAAGTGCAAGCTGACAAACTACATCAACTCGGACCAATCATAACGGAGATATGGAAAGCTAACGTTCCTCCAATGAAATCATTGTATCCAATGAAATCACTGGGCCTGTAAGACCGGTGCCTGTCTTTATCCTTGCGGGTAAAGACAGGGAACCAGTCTAGGGATGACCTACCTGCTTGATGTAGAAGAGAAGGATGAGTTTGAAGATGCAGATGATCATGAGGAGAGGTGCAAAGAACATTCCGATCCTTTCAGAAAAATAAAACAAGAATAAGAATCAAATCTGGCAATCTCGTTCCCAGTGGCGTACGACTTGCCGCGACATTTTTCCCCTGAATGCCTTGCTCGACCGTAACCCCTGGAAGTGTGACTGTATGCAGTTCAGGGTGACCGTGTAAAAACATGATTCATTTGAAGAGTATTGAGTCATATACTTGTATTTTGACACACGCTTACTAAGCGCCCTACAAGAGCCCTACAAGCGTTTGAAAGTTTTTAACCAGTGTGCATGCAGACCAGTCACTTTTGGTTAGCCAATCAGCGTTGCTTTTCAGAGTTTCCCTTCCAGGGGTTAGTGACGAGAGGTATTGATACGGCCCGCTGCCCATGGTAGCGAGGCTGCAAATCAGAATACCTGTTAAGCAGAAAGCAGCAGCCGACTAAACTAATACTTGGTGCATTCATTAGCTCAGCAAAAATGAGCGGGGAACCAGTCAAGAGCTATTTACATTAACCTGGTATTTCGGCCGGTGACCCATTTCTGCTAAGCAGGACTTCGCTATGTTTAATTTTAAAAAAAATAAAGTGGCTTCAATACAAAAACTTTTACCTAAAATATCAGCAGTTAATTTTCCTGAAAATTACAAATTCTATGGGAAATCTTCAAGGTTATGAATGAATTCTTACCAAGTATATGTCTGAGACTGAATTAAGTCCATGGTGTTTCTTGCTATGTCAAACTCCGGCGACGCAAACCATTTACAGAAATGGTCTCGACCGATCCTACATCAAGAAAGAAATCAACAGTAAAGTGCTTGATAGGACATGTTTATCTCTGGTGCATTCTTATAAAAAAATCCATGGACGGCAACTAGCCTTTTTGAGATAAAGGTGGGCACCATAAGAGTGCAGTGTTTGGTTTGGTGTATACATACAGACAAATTTACCCAAACCTAGTACAGCGCTGCCAACATTTGCATCTTGCAATCAGGGAGATTTTGTACAACAATCAGGGAGATGTTTAGAATTACATTCAAAATAATGGGGAAAAGGTTTCCATAATCAGGGAGATTTTCAAATTTGTTCATCAGAACATGGAAAGATTGGTTTAATTTCAAAGAACTTTCTGCAGAATCAGGGAGAGTTGGCAGCTCTGCTAATATAGTCCAACAGTGTAGTGTCCACCATGTCCTAAAATCACAAGTACACAAGTACAACAGCGCCCTCACTGAGGTCAAAGGAGGACAAAATTAATGGCTAAGAGTCGTACGATGCACTAGCCTGAACATCTGACGTCACACTTCGAGGCTCGTGTAGTAGCATTGGTAGTGTACATAAAAGAACCCAGAACACTTAGTGTTTCTGGTTCACATAGCAAGCACCCTTGTTTACAGGTTTACTCAGGCTTGCGAGCTACAGTGATCAAGTTCACTTATGAGGCATCCTTGGTTTCATTACCAGAAATATATAACAATAATAATAATCTATGCTCATCTGACAATTTTCAGAATTTCAGCCGAGTATCCATAAAGTTAGTCTCCTACTCAAGGACACTCTCAGGTAATAGTTATTTTGTATTTGAAATGGTTATGGGAACCTGGCAATCAAAAGTTATAATAATATTAATAGTGGGTTCAAATCCGTCACTCAGTGACGCTAATGGCCCTCCAACATGCAGTATTTTTTCCTGCAAGGTATTGTAGGGCTATGTTTTTGAAGTATGAGACCTTATTCCTTTACATAGCACCATGTAATGGTTTACAAGGTGCTGTGGCGCAATATGCAGCCAATCAAACCAGGAACACCGGGGCGAACCCCTTCTCTTTACAATAAGTGCACTGGGTTCTTTTTACGTGCATTACACAAAACACGAGACCTACGGCTTTCAGCCCATTCAAAGGATGCAGCAATGATGGTTAAGTGTCTTGCTTAAGGACACAATTGTCACGACTGGGATACGAACCCACACTCTGCTGATCAGAAACACCATAGCTTGAGTTCAGTGCTCTTATCCGCTCGGCCTCGACTTGTTAAAGACATTTAACCATTCATTTCTGTACAATCATCATCAAACGCCCAGACACGTTTTTGTTGTTGATTTTTTTAAACATTTTTTTCTTGTAAAAGTGTATAAAAACAATTATATAACTTGTATAAATCATGAGTTGTTTTAGAAACATAGATAATATGTTAACGTGGGAAACATGGGAAAATGTCAATTCGGGTCATGACCTTTTTGGTTGAGTGGAAGTAGGTCAAATCTTGCAGCCGTTTGCGGCCGCTACGGCATTTTGGTACAACCAATTCCGGCCGCTATGGTCTCTAAAGGGTAGGAGATGTTTGATTGGGGTTTTTATGCGTACCTTCTTATAAACTCAAGGAAGAAAGTTGACAGTGTCTGTATGATGAAATCCACAATCACCAGCTTGTATACCTCTGTACCAAGAAATGTCTCCCAACACTTCAAAAAAATTAATTAACAGAAACAAACGATACAAGGTCAAATTCCGACAGGCTGGTGAACTCATATAAAGGTGCTTAAAGGTACTATACAGGATTGGTAGAGCTGACAAAATAGTCGCAGACAGCGTTCATGTTTTGTGTGATCAACCACATACATGAAATAACATGACTGTGAAACTTTGGGCTCAATCCGTTGTGTCAGTCGGAAGAAAAGTTTTAAAACACATGCATAATTTTAAGCATGTAAACACATTGTCCTTAATTTTGGTTGTTACAACCGAAATTGGCTGTTGCGTTTTTTTAGGTTTTCAGATACAGTTTTCTTAAATATGACTTCATTTCAGAGGGAAATATTTCACAGAAAAAATGATTCTAGTATGAACTTCATAATCAGTGAGCTTTCAGGCTGAAATTAAACAATGATGTATTTTTAAAGTTTACTTTCTTAGCAGTGAACCATGACTCAATTTCATTAAGCTATTAGCAAAAACTTGTGCTTAGCAAATCTTTCTGCTAACCAGAAAATAATAGTGAACCAGTCAAAAAACAAAATATACATTACATAATATTTTGGCCGGTAACCTGTTTCTGCTAAGCAACATTTTTCGAGGCTCAGCAATTTTTGTATACTTAATATTTTTATGAAGTTCAGCCCAGGGACTTGGTTTCTTAACGGTAAGAAACTTTTTTTACACACGTAAGCAAGAAAATCAGGTGACCACCAGCTTAGCGCACTTTCACCAAGGATATGCATTGCTATCTCGTTCATTTGCTTACAGTAAGCGCCAGATTGTTAGCATGCACCAATGTAAATTCCCGGTAAGCAAAAATCAATCGTTAAGCAGCTCTATGAAATTGGGCCCAGTTTTTCAACGCCAAAAATAGAAAGCATTTTTTTACTCAGAAAACTCACCTCACATGGCAGTGTGCCTGCGCCATTCCCATTACCACATTGATCAAACTGATTGAACCAATGGTATACCAACACAATCAAAATGGTCGCCTTCATCACGAACGTCCTGCAATATAAAACAAAATTTAACAAAATAAAATAAAGAGGTTGTTTACAGTTATGTAATAGGCCGTGCCAATATTAAATGACTTTGAATAAGGCTGTGGCTTGAATGGTATTGAAGATATGGCTTGATTGCTCGAGTATGGGTCACAACTGAAGCTGAAAAGGATGCAAAAACAAACCATAGATTCCTTGCACTCGTATACGGCCTTGACACTAAACCCTTGAAAAAAAGTAGGAAAATTACCATATCTGGCTGACCTTATACGGTAAAAGCAATTGTTATTTGAATACGAACTGGCGGCTATAGCTGTTGCCGTTAATTCGTATATACGGCCTTAGACAAGGTTTTGGGATCGCTTGGGTTCAACAGACACTCCACTAAATATGGCCAAAGACATTTGACACTAAACCCTTAAAAAAAAAGTAGGAAAATTACCATATCTAGGCTGACCTATATATAGGGTAAAGGCTTTATAGACCTTTTTTTCAGACTATTTAATAATAACCAAAATGATTTTCTGAGAGCGAAAAAAATCAGAACTTGGGTTAAAATCAAAAAGGTATTGTGTCTGAGCTGCTCGTCCGAAGGCCCCTTACCTGAAGAGCGAGAAGTAGAGAGTTGTACGAGGGTTTTCATATTTCTCTATGTATCCGATGACGCTGAAGATGTACGGGAGAACGAGATTGTACCCACTCACTAAGAGAGCGATAGCAAGGTCCCCTATAATTGGAATATCAGTCTGTAATAAAAAAAAAATCAAATTATAAGTGGATTTCTTTGATCGGAAAAAGTATTCAAGTAAGGCCGGACATCCATGTGTCCGTCATGCTTTGTGCGTAATGCGTAGTGTGCAATACGTACAAATGAAACTACATGCCAAGCAACGCACATAATTCCATGTATCCGTAATGATGAGCATTTCTTGGGGTGTGTTTTCATTTTAAAGGAATGCGAACTAGGTACAATGCATGATGGGATACTTTTTCAGTTCCGTCAGTATTCAGTTCAGTTCAGTTTAAGATTTGGAACTTTGCATGGTGGGAATACAATGTAGTGAGGTTTGCCGAGACAACACCATGTACATAAATTAACCATGCTGTTTATGTGGCAGAGGGGTCCCCCCCCCCCAAATAAAAATATAAAAAAATAAAAATAAAACAAATAAAAAATATCAAAGTTCCCATACTTAAACAGTCTTTTCCTCTTGTACAGAAGTCCCCGTACAGAAATCTTGTACAAAATAGAACCGGTGGTTTGACAACTCATTATTTCGATCTGTATTCTGTACTGCTAAAGAGGTTTGCTGATAGTTAGGCTTAGCTCAATGGTGCGCGAAAACGGAAAAACTGGAACAGGACAAGCATGTGTTTACTGGCCCGATGTTACAATCACTGGCCTCGGTCCATCAGTCCAGAGTAAATTTTAAGCCCTGCTATTAACCAGGCATGTGAGCGGGTCATGGACAAAAAAGAGGGAAAATTGTTTTTAGCTAGCGAGCACGTAGCGCAAAATGTTGGAGTCCCAAATTTGTCGCCTGCAAAAAAAATTGCCGGGCCGCAATTTATTGTTAACGTACCCTTTTTTTCATGCACGCCTTGTGGTTCCGCGATATATGCTACAGGTAAACTTACTCCCGATGCCAGGTTCCCCTTCTCTGTGTGAGTGTTGTGCAGTAAAATTACTTGCTGCTTGATGATCGATGTTGGACATTAAAAAAAAATATTAAAAAACGCGGGCCGGCCTATCACGGCGGAGACGGGAAAAAAGCGGAGCCCGCAAGAAAAACGCGGAATGGGAAAATAAAAAACGCGGATTTCCGCGTAAACGCGGAGGTCTCACATGCCTGATTAACTTAGCTCCTCTGCATCCTTCTGTACTCACCGAGAAGGATTTCTCCCTGTAGACATAGATTATAAGATAAGATGCTCCAGTAATAATTCCAAGGACAATGATATTCATACACAGTCTCAGTAGAATCTGGAGACACCTTGCTCCCCACTTCCCGTCCCTGCTAACGTGGTGGGATGCTAGTTGCTCCTGAAAAAGATGACAAATACAAAACAAATCTCAGAACTGTTTTTTGTTTGTTTTGTTTTTATTCGGCATTAGAAATCAAGCATCATAGAAAATACAATACAAGTAAACAGATTAAAAGCCAAGGATAGCCAAAAAAGCTGAATAAACACGGCTTGATTCCATCAGGGTCCTTAAAAAAGACAACAATCACAACAAAAGCAAGAAAAATTGCACAGGAAAAAGCAAACAATGCTCATCAAAAGTGTACAAAACAGCCCTGTTAAAAAATTAGATAGAGAGGAGACATGTCAACATTCCACTGCACTTTAAAATTGAAAATGATAGTTAGAACATTTGGAGCTACATGTATTATGAAGAAGATTCAATATTGTACTCTGTCCCTTTTATTCTTGGAACAATACAAAATTGGCGGAACTACCCCTTGTAGAATAACTATGCATATTAAGAGGAGAGATGATGTTTCACTGTAAAAAAAAAATAATAATAATAATAATAATAGTAATAAGTAAGACTTATAAAGCGCACTTTCCAAAGATACAATGCGCTGCTAAAGAATGCTACAAAATGGTCAGTTTATGGGGCGAGAAGAGAACAGATGAGCTTTAAATTTAGACTTGAAAGTCTGTAGCGAGTTGATGTTGCAGAATGTGATTTGGTATAGAGTTCCAGCATCGAGGACCAGCAACTGAGAAGGATCGGTCCCCTGCCATTTTGTAAGTGCGAGGGATTATTAGGTTGTGGCTGGAGCAGAGGCCACTCCGGCCAGGTTTGTTGAGGTTTACAGACTCTGTAATGGAAAAATAGCATCTTCATCTACGTGATCTCATCTGCATCAAGGAACCTTCTTGTACTCTTAAGATCAAACGCTGCTACCACTCTACGCAGAGAACCACGAATACAGCTACAAACAGCCAGAGATCATTCGCATACACAGCTCCAGAACTCTGGAATCGGCTTCCAACACATGTTAGGAATGCAAACTCACTAGATCTGTTCAAGAGTTCACTTAAAACCCATCTGCTTAGAATGTGACTCTCAAACATTTCTCCTGCTGGTTTTTTCACTTCATCTTGTAAAATGTTGTCAAGTGTTGTTTTGTTTTGTTCATGTTCATTAAGTAAGTTTCATACCTGTAGAGCATTGGGGTTTTGCCATTGACGGAATACACTTCACAAGAATTATTTATTGTTATTATTCAAAGTATACAACAACAAAAAACAAGTGTTTTGTCTCGGAGCACTTTGCACTTTGTTTCTGTACCAATCCGTTGCCCTAAGCTCAAACTGCTAGAACAGAAAATCTTGCTTAGCAAAAACAGGTTACCAGCTGAAATACCATGGAATGTATACGGTTGTGACTGGTTTCCCTGCTAACATTTTGCTACAAAAAAAGGTACCAGACCATGTTCCCTTCCAGCCTCGGTTTGGTTACACTGATTTGAATGGGAGTAAAACAAGATGGCTGCATCATTTTTTTCTTTGACAAACTAAGCCATATTCGAATTGGCGGCAAGAGTTTAGGCTACAACCATTGCTAAGGGTGTTGCTAAGGACATACTATACTTCAACGCATACTGATGTGGAAATCTAGCCGTAGCTGTAGTTGTAGCCGCTAATTCGGACACGGCCTTAGGCTGTATCTGAATTGGTGGCTATGGCTGTGACTGTTGCTAAGGGTGTTGCTAAGGACATCCTATACTTCAACGCTTGATCTAAGATGCGAAAATCTAGCCATAGATGTAGCCGCTAATTCGGACACAGCCTTAGGCTGTATCTGAATTGGTGGCTACGGCTATGACCATTGCTAAAGGTGTTGCTAAGGACATCCTAATCTTCATCGCATGATTTCAAAGAAATCTAGCCTTACGGCTACGACCATTGCTAAAGGTGTTGCTAAGGACATCCTATTCTTCATCGCATGATTTCAAAGAAATCTAGCCGTAGCCGCAACTGTAGCCGCTAGTTCAGACACGGTCTACTACTTACCGCTAACTCTAAGTAGTTACTCCGCTGCTTGAGTTTGGAGGTGCTTTCAGACGTGATACTGTAATCCCAACCGCTGAACACTTTGCTGGTGTAAAAGTTGTGACTTCTATCTCCAGTTATGTAGTATTCACGGTATGTCTTCGACATACTGAAGGGGGGAACAATCAAACCAGAAACAGCTTTTAAAGGTAGGGTCAGTACTCCAAAAATTAATGACTATAAAAACTTACTTGGTGAGAAGCACTGCAGCTGCTGATAGTATAAACTATTTTGGGAAAGGATACTCTTCCAAGTAATATGGTTTGGATATTTTTCATCCTAAAACATTTGAATCTGAGAAACGATTCACGCATGAAGCATTTCTCCGATTTCTGACGGTTGGTGTCCATTTGGAAATGCTGCGGCCAGAGATGAGGTTGGTACCCGCTGTCACTTCACTAAACGTGGATGGATTCCCAGGTTAGCAGGGAATTTTTGCTTGTGCGTGTGCGTAGTCCACATTACTATGCATTCTTCGCTTACACAGCTAGCGCAGAAATTCTGCACTTGACCTGTAAGCGGAGAATGGCGATCGCAAGCACAGAATTCCGCGGTAAGCAGAGCCATGAAATTGGGCCCTAATAATTCACGGAGGCAAGAGAGGCAATTGCCTCCGTTGTCCCCGGTCATAAGTCTTTTTGAGATATTGGACACCATAGGAGTGCACTGTTTGGTTTGGGTGTATACAGACAAATTTACCCAAAACCAGTAGTGTCATAGTATTGTGTCCACCATATCTCACAATGGCTTTATTGCCTTGGCGCCCCTTTAAATGTTCCAATAGAAATTTACGATTTCCTCATAGAGGTGACCTCTACAAGGGGGAAAATGCCTTGGTGCTCTTGCCCTTTCAAGAACGAAGCATCAGGCCTGGTCTTTCTGGAAGGCCATTCAGAAAAACTCTGCTCAGGTAAAAACATGAAGCCATCCCCCCTTTTTTTGCATTTACACCATCCTCATTTTGTTGGTAAGTACTTTGCAACAGTTATTTCCTGTCTTTTCCTCAAATGAAACCATTCTAAACTGTCAAAAATAGCTGTTTGCTTCAAAAATCTGGCTTTTCTATTTCACTCGGCTTCGCCTCGTGAAACGGAACAGTCCAAATTTCACTCTGTGATTATATTCTGTGACAATGCACTCACACATTCAATTTTTTCTCCACTTTCCTTTAGGACTCTATCTAGTGGAAAATGAGTGCATCACAAAACTGAATTTGACCTTGGAGCCCCTCTTTAAAGGCATCGTACACGTTTGGTAATTGTCAAAGACCAGTGTTCTCAATTGGTGTATCCCAACATATGCATAAAATAACAAGCCTATGAAAATTTGGGCTCAATTGGTCATCGAAGTAGCAAGAAAATGATGAAAGAAAAAACACCCTTGTTGTACAAATTTGTGTGCTTTCAGATAGGAATAAAAACTTCTTGCAAGAAGTTTTTATTATTTTAGTGAGAAATTACCTCTTTCTCAAAAACTACGTTACTTCAGAGGGAGTCGTTTCCTACAAAGTTTTATACTATCAACAGCTCTCCGTTGCTCATTACCAAGTAAGTTTTTATGCTAATATTTGTTTTGAGTCTTTACCAAACGTGTACGATACCTTTAAACAGTAGAAAACGGAAGATTTAACCTTACCCCTGTGCCAAGACACGTGAAATGGAACAGTCTTAATTTCAAGTAGTGATTATATTATGACAATGCACTCACACACATTCAAACAATTTTTCCCACTTTCATTTAAGACTCTATCTTTTCGAAAATGAGTGCATCACAAAACTGAATTTGACCTTAGATCCTCTATTAAAGCACAAGGACAACATTGGTAATTGTCAAAGAACAGTATGCACACTTTACGTGACCCAACATGTACATGAAATAACAAACCTGTGAAAGTTTTAGCCCAATCAGTCATTAAAGTCACAAGAAAATAGTGAAAAACACAAATATATTTTTTCACTGTTTTCAAACATCAGGTTTTGGACTCGCATGATCAAAACTAATTGTTTTACTCATTTCTCAAAAATTGTAGCATTCCAAGCAAAAATATTTCAAGGGAAGTTTTCCACCATGACCATCTTTATAACATGTAATTTGTGTGCAAATCTGTGAACATTTATATTTTCACTCATACCAATGTTGTACACACCCTTTAAAGGCACCTAACATGTTTGGAAATTGTCAAAGACCAGTGTTCTCACTTGGTGTATCCCAATATATGCATAAAACAACAAGCCTGTGAAAATTTGGGCTCAATTGGTCATCGAAGTTGCAAGAAAATGATGAAAGGAAAAACACCCTTGTTGTACAAATTTGTGTGCTTTCAGATAGGAATAAAAACTTCTTGCAAGAAGTTTTTATTATTTTAGTGAGAAATTACCTCTTTCTCAAAAACTAAGTTACTTCAGAGGGAGTCGTTTCCTGCAATGTTTTATACTATCAACAGCTCTCCGTTGCTTGTTACCAAGTAAGTTTTTATGCTAATATTTGTTTTGAGTCATTACCAAACATGTACGATACCTTTAAACAGTAGAACGAAAGATTTAAACTTACCCTTGTGCCAAGACAATGAAAATTAGTAGTAGGTATCCACTACTGGCAAACAAGTATGCCACCGGCATGTTGTAATATGCACTGCCGACCACGCTGAAAGTTTCATTGGTGTAGTACCCATAATACAGCTCTGTGTTGGTCAGCCAACCCTAAACACATAACGGATAGGGTGTCACTTGATTAACCCTCCTACTGTATGACCATTTAATATCACCCACTGTATGGTTTTGAATGACACAAATGCACAGTTTGTGCCACCATACACAGCCCATACAGTTGTAACTTTCTAAAACTGTATAATTTGTTGTGAGGTTGGTGAAAACTAAAAGTGTAAACTCATCTTTAAAGTGCATGGCTCGATTTTTGCCAAAATATTTTTTTTAGAATGGGTTTTTTCTGAAAGAATTTTAAACAGATAATGGTTCAAAATGAAAAAAAATTACAAAAACTTTTGCATATATGCCAAAGACAATGCACAAAAGGTTGGTGAAAACTAACAGTGTAAACTCATTTTTAAAGTGCATGGCTCAATTTTTGCCAAAATATTTTTTTCAGAATGTTTTTTTTTTTAAAGAATTTTAAAAAGATGATGTTTCAAAATGAAACATTTTACAAAAACTTTCGCATATATGCCACAGACAATGCACAAAATACATGCAACATGCAAACATTTTTGTACATGGCTGATGGATGTGATGCAATGTCGACAGCACTCAAATATTAATTTTTTTGTTTTTCATAAACTACCACTTATCACTGGCAGATTGTTTCATGCAACACCTTAAATCAAATCTTATAACTTTCTTGAATCTATAAAAAATAGCTATTTTAATTTTAAATCTAAATTTCCGGGTCAAATCGGCCCCCAACACGGACCTAGCATCTATAACAAAAACCCTACCTCTCCAGTCAATAGCTCTGCCCCAGTGAAGGATTGTGGGTTCTCCTGAGAGGCGCTTGGTTGGTAAACCAGTTGGGGGATGGTGATGAACCCAAAGGAGATGATGAAGACGGGAATGTTGAGAAGGAGAAGCCACTTCAGGAGGACAAAGTAAGACGTGACGCCGCTGCCGAAGTTGCCCTCGATCTTCTTGATCGGGTCCCGCCAGAGCTCCAACGAGTAGGTCAGATTACTCAGGGATTCTTTAAAACTCTCCCATGCCTGGACGAATATTTTAAAAGAGAGTTTCAAAAAGAAATCTGGGTTGAGGCAATTCATGTGCACTGCCATTTTAGCTATGTATGGCAAATTTCAGCTTTCTTATTGGTAGATCTGGTTTCTTTTGCCACGGAGGCACATCACATGTGATTGTACTCGGTCTGGGATTCGAACCGGGGTCCACTGAGGTGAAAGGCAGGGAAGAAATCACTGAGCCAACCTGAATGCCCAAATTAAGCTTTGTCTCTCGGCTAAATCTCAGGGTTTCAATTTATCATGAATATAGAACTTGATTTTGTAGACAAAAAAAGGCATCGTACACGTTTGGTAATTACTCAAAATATATGTTAGCATAAAAACTTACTTGGTAACAAGCAACGGAGAGCTGTTGATAGTATAAACATTGTGAGAAACGACTCCCTCTAAAGTAACGTAGTTTTTGAGAAAGAGGTAATTTCTCACTAAAATAATAAAAACTTCTTGCAAGAAGTTTTTATTCCTATCTGAAAGCACACAAATTTGTACAACAAGAGTGTTTTTTCTTTCATCATTTTCTTGCAACTTCGATGACCAATTGAGCCCAAATTTTCACCGGTTTGTTATTTTATGCATATGTTGGGATACACAAAGTGAGAATACTGGTCTTTGACAATTTCCAAACGTGTTCAGTGCCTTTAAGAGGCAACTTGCCAGGTTGACTACTTTTTGACCATCAGTCCTCAGGTTTCTTTTGTCATTTGGGTACCAGACCACTCTTAAAAGAGAACACTGGCCAGACCATTTGAAAAACACAGAATAAGGCTGTGTCCGAATTGGCAGCTACAGCTACGGCTAAGGCTAGATTTCCGCGTCATCATGCGTTGAAGAATAGGACGTCCTTAGCAACACCCTTAGCAACAGCCGTAGCCGTAGCTGTCATTGCCACTTCGGATGTGGCCTGTGGCCGTGTCAGAATTGGCGGCTACAGCTATAGCTACGACTCTTGCTAAGGGTGTTTCAAAGGACATCCTGTACTTCAATGCATGATGGCGTGGAAATCTAGCCGTAGCAGTAGCCGCAGCTCCAATTCTGACACGGCCTATCAATTAGAGACTTTTGGGACACTAGGTGGCAGCAGACTTACCCGGTAAAAGCAATGTTCTTGGAAGTATGCCAATGCCCAGAATTACGCAAACAATGGGCAATATTACCTAGTATGTCTGCTGTGCCACCGCGCGATCGAAGTCCCCAATTGAGTTTAGAGAGTTGATACTGTATACTTACATAGGACATTTGATAACGCCAGTATTTAAACATTCCAACAGATTTGTGTTTTCTTTTATCTGATCGTCGCTCAACCTGTTCCCTGTTTAAAAGTAAAATTGTATATTTGTGAAATATAATTCCAAAACCCGCGTCTGATTGAATAACCTTTGCTGTATTCTGCTGCAACTACAGGTCATATAGCGGTGAACAGTGCAATGTTTAAAGGGACTGTATGCGTTTGGTAATTGGAACCCACTGGTTGTTGCAATCCTATATAGTTGTAGATATATACCATAAAACTAACCTGTGAAAATTTCAAATCAAAAGGTGGTAGAATTTTTTGAGATACATGTATTGACCCGAAAATCTTGAGCGGTTATGTCCAAACAGGAAGAATAATCTGCAATTTGAATACACAATCTGAGAAACGTTATACTGTCAGTAACGCTTCTCAGATTCAAATTTGTTGGGATAACAAGTGATATCTTTTTCCATAACCGCAGTACTTCTAAGTTAAAAGTTTCTCAAAATGCATTATACTATCCAAAGCTGCTGTACTTACAGAGTAAGTTTGTATTGACATTATTTTCAGAGTCATTACCAAACGTATACAGAGACCCTTTAACAAAATATTATACAAAAATAAAACAGTTTTTGTTTTTTATACACAAAATGACAATGTAAATAGTGATAAGAATGTTATAAATTTAATAGATCGGGTTTTTTTCTTCACAGGACTCTGGAAAGTGCTGAGTATACAGTGCTTTACACACACCGGTGTATGGGTAAAAACCAAATCATATTCTCTACCCCCGATGCAAATTTAACATCTATTAAATTGTTGCGGTACCCGCTGGTCAAATATAGAATTCATACTGTCTCTAGCTACCGGGCAATCTCAGGTGGTCCAGCTGGTAAGACATCTGCTCTAGAATGGCAAAGGTTGTGGGTTCGAATCCCACCCGAGTCATATCCCTGTGGGGTGTTTTATTTTACAGAACTCTGGAAAGTACTGAGTATACACACATCGGTGTATGGGTAAAACCAAATAATGTTATACATGTTTTCACAAAAGATAGCTTTGACTTCAACCGACAAAAAGATGAGGGGATCCACAGACCCTTTGGAATCAATAAACTAAGAAAAGAAAAAAATTCTCAGAATGATGTCATCAGACGTTTTGGATGTTGACAAATTTTGCACTGGAACTGGAAGGGTATCGAATAGAATGGCAATTTACACCATTTTAACGAGAGGTTAGAGACTTGTAATTTTTTTTCTCCACTCACATGAGGACTCTATCTATTTGAAAATGAGTACATCACAAATTTGAATAGGTTATTTCCCTTCTCAGAATGATGTCATCAGATGTTTTGGATGTTGATAAATTTTGCACTGGAAGGGTATTGAATACAATGGCTATTTACACCATTTTAACGTGAGGTTAGAGACTTGTAATTTTTTCCCACTCACATGAGGACTCTATCTAAAGCATAAAAAAACCAAAACCTTTTATTGCCCTTTTCCGACCGACCCAAAAAATCAGAAATCCACGGTCGCATTTTTTTCTTCAAATGGCGTTTTTTTGATTTTTTTTAAAAGTATTTTATACTTGAATGCCAAGTAAACGACAATATTTAGATAAATCCTTTATCCGAAGCTGATTTATACTGTTATAAAGAAAGAAACCTCAATGTTTTTATTTTTCTTTTGCTAAATTATATTGTTTTATGTTGAGAAACAACTTCTTATTTTATATTCATAAATACCCCAGACAGTTTCGCTATTCCTATTGGTGGAGAGCACGTCACGTGGGGGTGTTTAAACAGCTGATAAAGACATAGCTGGAGCTGTTTAAGACTGGCTGGCTTCGCGTGTTGGGCGCGCACGCTCATTTACGCCAATTTACTTACGCGGAACGCAGTACATAGCTATTAGTATACCCGCGCGTAATCTTTTTGTACACGCGCGTACACTAAAACCAACGCGCCCAAAACAGAATTTTACAAAAGTTTTTGAAATGTAACTTCGAAAATTCGCTCAACAATTCAAACAGATTGTCACAGATTGTCTATAGGCCTACTGTGTAATTTTTTTCGCTTTTTAACAAAAGGGCATTTATTAATGGGAATAAAAGAGTAGGGACTCGTTCTTAAACGGCCGTTTAAGAACTCGTCGCCACTCTTTTATTCCCTTATTTTATTTCATACATCAAATTTGTGTAAGTTTATTTTTGTTTTGTATTCACCAAATGAATGTATACTACTTTGAGAACATTAAAAAATGGTTGAAAACATAAAGTTGTGTGTATATCTACTGTGTTTTTACCTCCTCTGACGTATTAAAAAAATAAAAATAAATAAAACGACCGACCGACCCTCCCGATTTTTTAGCCAAAAATGAGTACATCTCAAAATTGTATTGGTCATTTCTCTTCCTCTTTAAGGTACCTGACTCTTCTCTTGGTTTCCATGCTCCCTTGTATACCCTTTATCGTCTTCTTTCTTCTCATGGTGGCCCTCCCGGCTCCATCTGTCATGTCCTCGTCTGACAGGATCCTGTCGATCATCATCTCCATGCCGACGTTCTCGTTGGTGTGGCGTCCTGACGTGGAGCGGCCGCGCTTCAAGGATTTCCGAGAGCGCTGCCGTAGCCATTTGTTGTTGGTGGTCGCAGAGGATAGGGTGCGTCCTGAGGGAAAGAAAACCATTCTTTTTTTTTACCATATAAATTCATTTTTTCGCTTTTTACACGAATCGTAACACAATTCTATTCACCAGATTAACTTTAAGTGACAAAATAGAACTAGCTGTTGCAATGTGCTTACCAACCAAAAGGACCTAAGGTATAAATGCAATTTTTTTTTAATGACCTCATGTTTCGACCCTAGCAGAGTCTTTCTCAAAGGCTAAAAGACAACACAACACAGAAATACAAGTATACTGGTGTGACAGAAGCAATCAAGTGGAACGAAGTGAACGAGAGAGGCAGATTGCAGTCAGAAGAGCAAGGAATGCACAATTACTTATTTGTCCCTCTTCCAACCTTTTATTTTGTTTGGTTAAACCAGCCCCTTGCTCTCCACAAACCCCCCCCCCCCTCCTTTGTCTCTTCGTCATTGTTCATCCCTTGCTTTTTCTGACTGCATTCTGCTTCTCTCTTTTCACTGTTTGTTTTCTACTTGACCGTTTCAGTTTCTCAATACACAAGTACAACAGATGCAAAGACAAAATGTAATTAATTGTTTCCTTCGTTGAAGTTTAGATATGAGGTTGATTGACAATGCCATGGTCTGATTGCATCTGTTACACCATTATACTTGTATGTGTGTAATGTGTCGTGTTGTGTTTTGTTTTCATTTAGCCTTTGAGAAAGACTCTGCTAGGGTCAAAACATGAGGCCCTTAACAACTGCAGATTAAAGGCACTGTACACGTTTGGTAATTACTCAAAATATATATTAGCATAAAAACTGACTTGGTAACGACCAACAGAGAGCTGTTGATAGTATAAAACATTGTGAGAAACGACTCCCTCTGAAGTAACGTAGTTTTAGAGAAAGAGGTAATTTCTCAATAAAATAATAAAAACTTCTTGCAAGAAGTTTTTAGTATTCTATCTAAAAGCACACAAATTTGTACAACAAGGGTGTTTTTTCTTTCATCATTTTCTTGCAACTTCGATGACCAATTGAGCCCAAATTATGTTGGGATACACCAAGTGAGAACACTGGTCTTTGACAATTTCCAAACGTGTACGATGCCTTTAAATTAAAACAATTATTTGGTCCACACTTCCAGTGAAATAAGTTGAAATAGTGCAAGACACATATTATGATAACAAGAGAATGAAAACTGATAACAAGTCTGCAGGAAGCAGCAGTGTTTGCAGACGGTGTACAAGGTGAGAAAAACAAAAAGATAATTGAAAAAATTTAAGAAAATTAAACGTAGGGTCAGGGTCATAGATTGGTAAATACTCCAAACATGAATGACCATAAAAACTTACTTGGTGAGAGGCACTGCAGCTGTTGATAGTGTAAATTATTTTGATTCCTTTCGAAGTAATATAGCTTGGATATTTTGTCACCCAAAAACATTTGAATCTGAGAAACGTTTCATGCATGATGCGTTTCTCAGATTTTTAAGGGTTGGTGTCTATTTGCGAATGCTGCGGCCAGAGATAGGGTTGGTACCCGCTGACAACTCGCTAAACGCAGATGGATTCAACATTCTTGAGAAAATACCATAACTGTTTTCTCAGCAGGAAGACACTGTATTCAGCTTAAACTTTCAAATGTGAAATTTATTTTATCTTTATCATTTTGCCTATAAATCAGCATTAAGTTGACAAAGACCAATCTATGACCCTACCTCTTTAAACAAACAAGAATATAAGTTGAAACACACTTTAAAAGAACTTTTGTTTTTACACAACATACCTAGCCGTCTACTTGGAAGCATGTCTATGACCGAGGTAGGATCTCGCAGATTGGCTGCGATCAGCTCTCTTTCGATAATCTCATCTTCGTCCGGGTTACTGGACTGATACGAGGCGCTGGAATCACTGGAATGGCGACGTGCTTCGCTGGGTGACTGGGTAGGACTGGCCGCGGCCTCCATAAATGCAGGATTGACTGTAGAGAAAAGAAGAGTGTTGTAAACCAGATTGTCAAGACTGGTTTCAGCTGTCTTGTTGTGAATACGGGTGATTTGCAATATAGTGCGCCCTCTACAGTTTCTCCAGGGCCCAGTTTCATAAAGTTGCTTAAGCACAAAAAGTAGCTAAGCACAAAATATATCTGCTTAGCAGAAGAGGGTTACCAGCCTAAATCCCTTCTCACATACACAATATGTGACTGGTATTCCGGTTATTTTGCTTAGCATTAATCTGTTAAGCAATATTTTCTGCCTAAGCAACTCTATGATAATGTACCCTGGATAGGCCATATTCTCCAAAACAGTGGAAAACAAATTTATGGCATGTCGTGGCGGATAAGAACACCGAACTCAAGCTCTGGTGTTTCTGATCAGCAGAGTGTGGGTTCGAATCCCAGTCGTGACACTTGTGTCCTTAAGCAAGACACCGTAACCACATGCTTCGTCCTTCCGATGGGACGTTAAGCCGTTGGTCCCGTGTGTTGTGTAATGCACGTAAAAGAACCCAGTGCACTTATCGAAAAGAGAAGGGGTTCGCCCCGGTGTTCCTGGTTTGATCGGTAGCATATTGTAAACCATTACATGGTGCTATGAAAAGGACTTGGTCTCATACATGTACTTCAAAAACGTAGCTCCACAATACCTTGCAGGAAAATAATGAACGTTAAAAGCGCCTTGAGCGTCACTGAGTGACGGATATGTGCGCTATAAAAGAAGCCATTATTATATTAAATTTAAAAACGCACGCAACTCAATGGCGCACAGCCATAACTACAGTAATATGACCTGGCTGCTTTGCAGACACCAGGAGCAAACTTAAACAGCCCGGGTCTTGCAGCCACACCCTGTAACAGTTGAAACCTTGTCATCTTTTTCCCATAATACTCTTCAAACCTGGCCTGTCCTGGACAAACTGTAGAGGCGCACTATAATGTGAATTGCGTATACTTGGACATGTCACTGTTTCTTACACAAAGAATCGTTAGTTTTCAATAGCAGTCCGCGCTATTGCTAAAACTAAAAGCTAAGTACCCGGATCTTAGACAAGCGTGTCAAATCTCACTAACATAAACAAGAGTACATGTCCAAGTTTTATTACTCACGAGTACTGACTACTACTAGTTCAGTTTGGCGCTTTGATGATGGGGGTAATTGGTAAGTGGTGGAATGTCTGTCTGACAGCCGGGTGTTTGGAGCAAAAGTGACGTCTTTAATGTGGAGTGCTACTTACAATTTAGCTGGACACCCTTTGTTCATAGAGCTGCTTAAGCACATAAAGTAGCTAAACACAAAACAATTTTGCTTCCCAATATAAGGTTACCCGCAAAAATACCATGTCACATGTGCCATCTGTGACTGGTATCCTGCTCGTTTTTCTTAGCAGAGTATATATTTTCTGCTTAAGCAGCTCTATGAAATTTGGCCCACACATGAAGTCCGGAACGATCCCCTTTGTACATTGTACAAAGGGGAATACATACTGTATGTACACTGAACAGTGTACTGTATGTACACTGAACAGTGGTAAGTGGTAGCACGTACTTGCTATGTACAAACATATTGCATTGTACGACACAAGGTGTGCTGTATACATACAGTACAAGCCGGTTTCCACTCTTTGATATGACATCATCATGTTTAGATCATCAAGCACTACAGATGAGCAACTTACTGTGCATGGAAGAGGGGCTGATGACTGCCCTAGTTTTCAATCCAAATGACGCCATTTTGATCAGGCACTACCAACAAATCTCACACTCCAGGGCTGTTAAACATGTTTTTCTGAACTTTCAGTCAAAGTCCGCAAGTGTGTACACGTAGAGTAGTACTGAACCATTCTATGAACCTTAATACAGAGGTTCTATTGGCATAGCATACCAATAGAGTAATCCTACTCCAGTACCACGCTGTGTTTTATTTTGGGGCCGGTACTGACATCATAATACACTGTGTACATAGAAACAGCTGTTTTCACACAGCATAATGGGATGGTAGTGGCCAAGCTGGCCTGTCCTTGGGGTTGGGTACATGTGGTGTTAGCTGGAGGGGCGGTTTGGGTGTCTTCTGGACATGCTGTTTCTCAACAGCTGATCTGGACATATCGTCCACCCGAATTCTTGCTAAGAACCCTTAGAAGTAGATGTGAGAAGGTCACCCTTCCAACAAACATTCACACATGAGTAATAAGCTTCAAATATATACATTTGTAGGACTTTTAATTTCCAGGGCTCGATTTCAGAAAGCACTAAGATTCATTTTTTAGATGAGTTGTCAATATTACCTTAGTGATTTGCATTATGACATCACACTTTGCTTAGCAATTAAGATTGATACACAGATTTCAATCGTAACACTTTGTGAAATCAGCCACTGAACTGTCAAATTTATTACAGGCACAAAGAAAATTTTGTTCAGGCGAGACAAGGCTCCACAATAACACAATCAATAATAATGCAACTTTGCAATATATGGCAATTACAGTTAAATTTCAGTAGGAATTTTTGTTCCCCATTATTGTGGCTTCCCTTGATAGCTTTAAAGCAAAGTGACCATTCGCATCTCTGCCAACACTAAAACCTCAGAAATAGGAACACCAGCTTTACGCGTCCACAGATAGCGACGCAAGAAGTCGTGCAAGTTAAGCTTTTTACATGTACACATACAAATGAACAATGTACAAAAATCACTGTATCCCATAAAAAATATCTACTGTCGCAAGCAAATGGCCCCCTCGTTTGCCAGAACTTTTTGATCTTGTTCATTTCTGTCTCTTGTCAGAAATAGGATTTTTCTGATTTGTTGAGGTCTGCAATTTAAAAAATCTGGACAATTCCAATTAAATCAGAACAGTTGGCAGGTATGCATTTGTGAAAACAATGCTCTTTTAACTGGTAAACATTACTGGACACCTGCAATGAAACTGAAAGAGACTGATTATGCAAACAGCACCCTCTACTTATAGTGCTGGCCTCTTCCTGCAAGATCTCACTGGTTTAGCCTGAACATCAGACGTCACACTTCGAGGCTCGAGAATAACGCCAGGTACCTGCCTTGAGCGCCTGGCAGGATCCTGCCAGATATACCTTTGGATTTCACATCCATTTCACATGCAGATTTGCAGTCAATTCACACGTACATGTACACATATTACATAGTGAATAAAACAACATTACATGCAATGTACAAACAGATGCACACAATGCAGACAACCGAAAGTGCAAGCTGACAAACTACATAATAATAGTGAACATTTATAACGCGCCATGTCTGTCAGACTTGACACTCCTGGCGCGAGACTACAAATATTTTCCTGCAAGGTACCTTGGACCAATCATAACACAGATATGGAAAGCTTACGTCACTGCACGTTTATCCACGTTTATCCAATGAAATCATTGTCTCCAATGAATACATTGGGCCTGTAAGACCAGTGCCTGTCTTTATCCTTGCGGATAAAGACAGGGGACCAGTCTATCACTGGTTTGGAATTGTACCTGAAGGCTTGACCCAATCAAACTTACCGGTTCCCATTTCGATATCACCGAGGGAGAGACCGTTATCGCCTTCATCTCCCATAGCGAGGCGAGCTGATCGTCTGTCACCTATACGTGGGGAGTTCCGGGTGCTGGGGCGGGGAGACACTCTGCCGTTGGGCCGTGGGGAATTTCTCCCATTTGGAATCGGAGAGCCTCTTGGGGAATGTCTACGATTAATTTCCAGAGAGATAATGTTAGCGA
Organism: Plazaster borealis; assembly: GCA_021014325.1. NCBI lineage: Eukaryota > Metazoa > Echinodermata > Asteroidea > Forcipulatida > Labidiasteridae > Plazaster > Plazaster borealis. The sequence goes on along the minus strand of CM037475.1, from coordinate 3,496,407 downwards.
CATAGAGGGCGCTGTACAGTTTGGACCATCCAGAATGAAACCTTTCCCCGAACCAATTACACAAATTTCATCAGTTTTTAAAACCTGGCAAATATTTGTCTTGAATCTTGAACATTGACCCTGCAAATATGAAGGCTGAGAACGTTTACTGCTGGCAGAATGGATTGAAATGGCCACCTAATCTAAACTAAAACACCTGACTTACTTTACACAAAAAGCAAGCATCGAGTTATAAACCACAAGGGAAACTGACTGGGTAATTCTAAATCACTTGAAACATTGCGTCTTTTGGATATCATGTTCTGTATTCTATGTGATTTAGCCTGGCCTGTATTGCTTGAGAAGAACCTACCTGAATGGAATGTCATCTTGCTGCTGCGGCTGTATCTGCTGTGCATAGCGAGGGTCCAGCTGCTGAAAGTCCTGTCCAGCAGTCACCATAGAGGTGTCGCTGTTAGGTCTACGACTGTAGTGGGAGCTGTCACCATGTTCGTACAGGGATTGAGGCTGTGGGGTGCGAGTGGGCATGCCGGTCGGGGCGGGGCGGGCTGGGCGTGTAGCTGCAGGTGGGACATTTGAGTTTGTGCGGGGTGGTTTGCGTTTCCGGTCTGCCATGGTTCATGTCGTGTTAGCGTTGGCTTCTACTCTATCATCTTGTGAATGGGAATGGCTACCTTGAAGATTTCCATGGCTGGTATGCAAGAACCTGTTTGGGAAAAAAGCGACAAGTTTTCTTTTAAAATTGATGGGAGCAAAACATGAATGGCGGTGACGGTGTTTTTTTGTCAGGGCTTATCACAGCAAAGTTTTCAGGCCTGGAATTTCATCTTTGAGTTTGCAATAGGGCACTTCTATTGGAAAATCTTAATGTTTATGGGAAGCTTCTGAAATGACACCAAGGCCAAGACATGGGGCAACAGAGGCCATGGCCTCCGTGGCCTCTGTTCAATTCCAGGCCTGAGTTTTGGATTAAAATGTGTAATGTCTTCGTGCACCAGACCAAATACACGTAAAACTACACATCATTCAACTTTTCAACCATCCAAGAGACATTACAACCAAACAATTGGAAATATTAAGTGGATGCAAAATTGTTGGACTTAATGTGGGATTTTTTGTTCAATTTCACAAAGTTTTAGTTGTTTAACTCTGTGCAACTTGAAGACTAACATACAGCCACTTAACATGTCTGTTTTTAAAGGTTAACGGTAGGGTCATAGATTGGTAAATACTCAACAAAATAATGACCATAAAAACGTACTGGGTGAGGAGTACTGCAGCTAAACTATTTTGAGAAAGGATTCCCTTTGAAGTAATATGGTTTGGAAAATTGTTCACCCAAAAACATTTCAATCTGAGAAACGATTCATGCATAAATCTTTTCTCTGATTTCTGAGGGTTGATGTCCGTTCGCGAATGCTGCAGCCACAGGTGCGGTTGGTACCCAGCCTCGTCCCAATGGTTTACTTTATTTCCAACCATGTTTACAATAGTAAACCCTGGGAGGGAAACTCCTTACTTGGACCCTGATTGGACAACGACTGGTGTACACAAGTCTAACGTAAACATGTTAAGTTGTACTCATTCAGTATTCACCATGTTCACAGCCAGACTATTCTAATTTGCATACGTATCCAAAATCTTTGGATATGCAAATGATCCAATACCAGGGTGAGAGAGCGGTCAACCTCGTACTGCTCGACACACCTTGGGGACGAGGTTGGGTTGGTACCCGCTGTCACCTCTCTACCATGGTTGGAATCGACTTTCTTGTGAAAATACTGTGACAGGTTTTTGCTGCTTTCTCAGCTTTGACATGTGACTTTTATTGTATCTTTCTCTATAACTTTGCCTATAAATCAACATTACATTGACAATAATCAATCCATGACCCTGTCTTTAAAACAAGTCGAGGAAAAAAACAAGTTCAATGGATTTAAGATAATGGATTTCAGCTAAAATACAAACAATGTACACACCAGCAATGATCATTGTTATACAGCCACAAATTAAAAAACATGACTACATGTAACTTCAGGATACAAATACAATGTAAATCTCTGCCCCAAAAACACTCCCCAGGAAGTGGAGTTTAAGAAAACAATGGTCACGGCGGAGCTATGTGTTGCACAGAAACATCCGTTGCGATAACTCCATTATTGATGCAGTATCGGCATTTTGGGTTAAAAATCTCAACTGAAATATGCCCGCCATTGTTCCCTTATTGACTATAAAGAGCAATAACAGCATTCTATAATTGCAATGGAGCAAATAAACTTCTTCGAAAACTGTAAGCAATCATGCGAAACCTTCAGAAATGCGTCATGTGGTAATAATAATTTTGTTTGAATGATCCTGGGACTTATGCCATACACAGCATGCCTGTCAGAACCCCCTGTCTGCTTTCCCTTCAACTTTCCATCCAATTATTGGGGTTTTTCCTTATAAGTTTCCCTCCACCCTACAAATCTAAACTGTTTTAAAGGCAGTGGACACTATTGGTAATTACTCAAAATATTTATTAGCATAAAACCTAACTTGGTAACAAGTATTGGGGAGCGGTTGATAGTATAAAACATTGTGAGAAACGGCTCCCTCTGAAGTGGAGTAGTTTTCGAGAAAGAAGTAATTTTCCACGAATTTGATTTCGAGACCTCAAAATTAGATGAGGTCTCGAAATCAACTTGCATCTGAAAGCACAGAACTCCGTGTGACAAGGTTGTTTTTTTCTTTCATTGTTATCTCGCAACCTCGATGACCAATTGAGCTCAAGTTTTCACAGGCTTGTTATTTTATGCATATGTTGAGATACACCAAGTGAGAAGACTGGTCTTTGACAATTACCAATAGTGTCCATTGTCTTTAAGAGGAATACCAATTCCTAAATTCAGCTACTTCATCTGAAATGGATTGTATACGTTTGGTAATTGGAACCCACTGTTTGTTTCAATCCTGTATAGTTGTAGATATATACCATAAAACTAACCTGTAAAAAATTCATTTCAAAAGGTGGTAACATTTTTGAGATAATTGCTGAAAATCTGGAGCGGTTCTGTCCACGCAGGAAGAATAATCTGCAATTGGATTCTTGGAATACACAATCTGAGAAAAGTTTCTGACAGAAACGCTTCTCACTTTCAAATTTTTGGGGATAAAAACTGATATCTTTTTCAAGTTTTGTAAGTTTTAAAACTTTGAGGGCAACCATTCCTGCCCTGTTTTGCATATTGACCAACTCCACTATGGCAGGGCGTGTGCGTTCTGGACATAACTTTGTTTTCTCACAGCACACAGGAATTATTGAACTGTGCAAACCAATTGACAGCTTGTATAAATACATCATTGATGATAAAAAGATAGCAATGCCTACAACAATATGTACACATATGTAAATTCGATTAGTCAGCATAAAACCAACATCAGAGGTGATTTGAAAGAGAGGGTGCCACGCAAATATTACCCTCTGTAGCTAGAACATGCCACATCCATTGGTGAAAATTGCCAATAGCCTTTGAGAAAGACTCTGCTAGGGTCGAAACGTCAGGCCATTACATATTTTTTGCATTTATACCATACATGTAGGTCCATTTGGTAGGTAAGCAATTTTCAACAGCTAATTCTATTTTTCAATAGTCTGAGAGTTAACAATCCCCTTTTCATTCCTACGATAAGGAGAATCAAAAGGTACCTTGACAAGGATGCTCTTCACCATTTTGTCAGAGCTTTAGTCCTCTCTTAAATTGACTATAGCAATCTTCATTCTCCAGCGTGTTTGACGCGACAAGTTTAAGTGACTTATTTTTTTTAAAGCCTGCAGAAAAAAATCTGCATGGCATAGCTAAAAAAGTTATACTTTAAAGGCCCTGTACACTATTGGTATGATCGAAAAACACAATGTTCACAGATTCACACATGACTTACATGATTTAAAGTAAGTAATGGTAGAAAGGGTTCCTTAAAATATTTCTGCCTAAAATGCTATCGTTTCTGAGAAATGAGTAAAACAATAGTTTTTATCACACGCGACAATTTGAAAAAACAGAAAACACATAAGGTCTCTTTTCACTACTTTCTTGTGACCTCGATGACCAATTAAGCTCAAACTTTCACAGGTTTGTTTGTTCATGCATATGTTGAATACCAAAAAATGTGGACACTGATTTTGAGATGTTACCAAAAGTGTACAATACCTATAAGTCAAAGAGAACATGTCATGTTTCAATTATGAAAACACAGGTTGAACCAAATGATTTAATGGCTGTATGGTTGCAATTTGAAATTAGTGTGACTGACAGGACACAAAAAAAACCATAAATTTACAGTAATTGTAGATTCTTGTCAAAATTTATCTGTTCTCAATGGAGATTTATTGTAAAATGTTGTCAAAATTAATCATTGGTACATCAGAAAACATTATACTCTATAGACACAAAGCTGAGAATTCCAAAACTGGGCTCGTCAACATTGTGACTGTTGTGACGTGACTGACGGGACATTTTTGATGGGACATTTTGCCTTTTTTTTCTGAGCATACTAAAACCATTTTAGTTGTTCAAAGGATCTGGTTTAGTGTTTGTTTTCTGGTTAACAGTAAGAAACAATAATCAATTAATTATAAAACATTAATTTTAACATCATTTGAGAATTTCTTTTACAGTGCCCATGAAACACATATAGTGAAAAGTATTCCCTAGTAAGTTGTTCTTAAATTTGAATGGCAAATTAAACTTGGTAGTTCTGTTCCATAGTTGTTTTGGGTCATATTTAGGAGTATCAACATCGCTGTATCGATAATCAAGATACAAAAATGTGAAACAAAAATAAATACAAACAATTTCATCAAAATGTACACTATTTTGGATATTATGCACCACAGACCTGGCAAAAGAAAAATCCATCATTAAGAACTTTGCTGAATATCAGGAAATGTCAACACAAACTGTTATGCCATGGGTTAAAATTACATTTTGTAGGTAGCTCATTCAAAGTGATGTTAACGAGACTTTTTGTTTGAAATGCTGTGCCGCTCCATCAGACTGTAATTGAAATTCACGATGATTCTGTTTGAATTTCTCAATTATAGCCTGATTGAAAAGGTAAACTGCATACTTGTCATGACCTTTGTAATCCAAAATAACCACATAACCATATAATCCTTGCTGCAGTATACTGTAGCATGTACTTTCTGGGTCCTTGGTTTACTGCTGCAAAACGCCAACAAATAAACGCAGTTGACAACCAGAATTCAACGTTTACAGCTTTATTTACATCCTAACAAGGACAACATAAACTCCACAACTACTAAACAATCAAGCACATCAATTTAATACACAAGGAAAACGGCGCGAACCCAACTGGCGTCCTGCCAGCGCACCTGGCACAACCTAGTTTCTCATTCAACCAATGTGAATCATTGTTATACATTGTGTACACACAGTCAATGCCCGCTGCTTTCGTCCAATCACAGAGTCAGTTTATGGAAGCGTTGAGTACTTGCCATTCTGACGGGGCATTCCAGTATTCGGCGGGGCGTCGGCTCAATCTCCATCTACACAATTTGAGTTCGTTACAATACCATGCTAGTGAAAAGAGATGATGAATTTGTATCCCAGTAGACAGATTGGATCCTGCTTGTTGTTTGTGTTTAGTTCTCGCTAAAATCGGTTTGGATGAGAACCGTACCCTCTGGCAAGCTTTCTTTAAGATTCTGAAAAGGAGTCCCTTGTACACGCTGCACGTAGACATGTTTGAGGAATGCGGTTATTTTTGCCCGAGTCAACACATCATCCAAACTATCAGTCAGTGTTGACCGCAACAATTTCTTTTCCTCATTTTTTGCCCATTGCTTGTAGATTATATCGGTCTGCAATATTTCATCATCAAAATGATATACTAACTTGTCAAATTTGTGCTTGTCATTATTTGCAATGGTCACATGTTTGCAGCATGCACATTTCTTTTTCATCATTGCACACTATTACCTTGCAAAACTTACTAGTTGAATTCATCATATTTTTGACCGCATGAGGGCGCTTTCTTCAGGGAATGTCTTGCATCACAACTACAGTTTCATCTTATTTTAAATGCCTGTACACGTATGTACTTTGTAGTTTTCTTGCATCAATGACGAAATACATAAACATAAAAATAACAAAAATGAAAAAAAATCCTGTTTCTTTACTTGTTTTTCATCACGTAAAAATTGGTCCACATGCGCCCTCACGTTCAAAAATACAGCGAATTAGGGAGTGATGGAACAGAATTGAGAATCAACTGGATGTTTTCATATACACAAACACACATTGTTTAGAGTTACAGACCTAGGGCAGCAGACATACTCTGGTCTTAACTCACAGAATTTGGACAGATCAATCTTTAAGCTGGGATTGTCAGATAAGATTTGAACTGTTTATAGGCTTCATTAGAAGTCATGGCTTGATACTGTTTTGGGATTTTTTCTTTGTGCCCATTTTTACGACTTATTTTAAAGTCATTCTGTCCTGGAGCTGGGATGGAGATAGTCTTTGATGTAGAAGTCCATCAATTTCTTTGTTGCATCTTGTCACAATGAAAATGTGTAAATGGATGTGATTGTACAATGTAATTCGTATTTGCCTCCAATTTGGAACAAAAAATATCATGACAGGCTGGAAATCACAGTGACTGACGGGACAGATTGTGAGTGACAGGACAATCGTGACTGGGATGTCATATTTTCTTTACTAAATATCAGTGATCAATTTTATTTAGTTTTTTATATATTAGGCCAATTGGATAGAAGATACATGTAGATTAAACTTGGAACAAAAAAAACATATTTAAATTTAGAAAATAAGCAATGTTTTAATGTTTTTACGTGACTGACGGGACATTTCAACACCCTTACCTGAAAACTATAGTATTCATAATATTTCTTCTGGGTTTAAATTATATCCTGGATTGGAGTAAAGGTATCAAAGCTGATATTAAACCATTTATAAATATCTTTGGTAGACATGGAATCAAGATTTTCATGCTAATTTAGGGTACCCACACCCGTTCCAGTTCCCCAAACATTCAAATTGTCATAAAAATAAATCAAATTAAAGGAGACGAAAAGCAACAGTGGTTTCTGACAGCTAAGTTTGTCTACTTTGCAGGAAACAATCATTTGGAAGCATTTAATGAACTTTTAATATTCATGCAAGTGCAGATACTGGTCTTTGACACTACCAATGTTGTCCACATGCTTCAACAAACAACCTTGAATACTGGGACCAATTTCATGGCTCTTCTTACCGAGGAATTCTGCGCTTACGAAGCCCTGTAAAGCACAATTCTATGGAACGTAAGGGCAGAATTCTGCGGTAAGCAAAGCCATGAAATTGGACCCTGATTGTCATATATATAAGCAAGCAGAACAATATCCATCCCAGCCTCGTTTTGATCCCATTGATTTGAATGGTAGAAAATCAAGAAAGCTACACCAATGGTAACTGAATCTGAATAAATACTAAATAAATTAACATTTAATTTCTTGAACTGGTATTTGATTTGACTTATCAGTGCATCATAAAAATAATGGGTGACCATTGTTTCACTAGGGCCCAATTTCATAGAACTGCTTAACGGCCGATTTTGTGCTTACTGCGCATGTTTCCATTTCATAGCGCTGCTAACCGTAAGCACACGAAAAGGCATGCTAACCTTCCAGTGCTTACTGTATGAACATGAATGACGTAACAACGCAAATCCATAGTGAACGCACAAGCTGGCTGCCTAACCTTCTTGCTAACCTGTGAAAAACACTCACGCTTAAAGGCCCTGTACACTATTGGTAAGATCGAAAAACACAAATGTTCACAGATTCACACATAACTTACATGATTTAAAGTAAGTAATGATAGAAAGGGTTCCTTGAAATATTTCTGCCTAAAATGCTATCGTTTCTGAGAAATGAGTAAAACAATAGTTTTTATCACGCGTGATAATAAACTCGATGTTTGAAAAACAGAAAACACTTAAGGTCTCTTTTCACTATTTTCTCGTGACCTCAATGACCAATTAAGCTCAAATTTTTACAGGTTTGTTATTTCATGATATGGTTAATCACACAAAACATGAACTTTGTTTGCGACTGTTTTGTCAGCTCTACCAATCCTGTATAATACCTTTAAGCAAATTTTTCTGCTATAGTTAGCACCAAAATTTGCTTAACGTTCGGCAGCGCTATGAAATTGGCCCCAGGTTTGCCTAAGTGACTCACTAAAACAATGTTTTTTTCTGGCCATGAGGTAATTTTAAAGCCGTTTCAAACTAAAACCTTAATTTTGCAAACTCATGGGGGTGTGTCCTCTTTACAGCTCCTACGTTATGAAATTCTGTCGGCAAAGGTGACAATAATATCAACAGATCAAACTCAAGGGGAGAATTTATGGCTGACAGACTTATCATTAAGAACCAGGATGTACAGATGTTTATGACAACAGTATACAAGATAATAATGATCCATGGCAGTATTAAAATATCTGACAGTAAAAATTCAAGTCCTAAATTCATGATGTACAATGTAATTGTTATCAGGGATTCACCTTCAATATGTATTTTGTACCACATGGCGACTGGAACATTAAGTACATCATGAATTTAGGACTTGAATTTTTACTGTCAGATATTTTGTCCACACATTCCTTCTTCTTTCCTTTTTTTTGGGGGGGGAGTGGTTTGGGGGGGTTTGGGGGTGGGGGTTTGGGTTTGGGTTTTTGCTTTACTTTCAGGAGAAGTTTTAGATTAGACAAAGCTTTTAAAAGTGTACGCAACATGTCAGGGTTTACCCTTAATTTCGTCAGTGACTAGCCAGCGAACCAGTTAGCTTGTCATCTCACTGTAATCCAAAAGCTTTTGAGCTACTGGTAGTCCACATTAAATTTCATATTGAACAAGCATTCCTTCCTCCATGGAGCAAGGGACGTACCACTGAACAAAATTTGGAGAGAATTTTGATTGGTCCTCAGGTGTTAGTATTTGGCCAGTGGTGGGACCACCGTTACTGGGAAAACGCTGCATAGTAAATTTCTTACCCAATACTAAAATAACTAGACTCAGGTCAGTAGTCCAAGTGGGGGTTTCTGGCCCTGGAATTTATTAAAATCGGTATATATTAAACAAATATATATCTACATTAATTATACTTTTTTAGGGTGAACAAAGTAAACATTGACTAAAGCAGGATTTGAACCTGTGACACGTAATCCGGATTTATGTACAGGTGCTATACCACTGAGCTGACTAGCCTCATCATAGCCAGAGGGGTGTCTGGGTGTCTTTTGGACAACCTGTTTTAAATCTGGATACCCTGTTTTATCTGTCATTTACATGTACTGTAATGTAAGTGAACAATTTGGACACCCTTTTTCAAAATCCTGGCTAAAATCTTGCAAAACATGTACATGTAGGGATGTTGGCGGTCTCTCTATTTTGTCAATGTCTTTGTTTTGTTTTGGGTTTTTTTTTGGGGGGGGGGTTGGAGTCAGAAGTCTTGCAACCATAATATACTGCAATAGATCATTGGGTGGTTGGGGTCATTCATTGTTTATCTAAATGTCTTGGTTTTATTTGATAAAACCAAGGCCATATTTCATTAGGGAAAACCCCTTGTAGATTTCAAAGGAACAAACAATTAGATCTTTTTATTATTTAGTTACAATCTTGTGCGGTTGATGAATGAGGCCTAAAGTATTTATTGAGTTTGTTTGTAAAACAGTTGAGCTGTATGATTGTTTTGTGCATAATGGCGGTATAGGCCCACTAGGGCTGTGCTTTTACGGTTATTTTTGTAAAAGTTTAACAATTCCTCAAACGGTCGGTTAACACTGTAATAAATAGATGTCATGTAACAAAAACACTTTTGCGGGTAAATACATGTATGTAAACTGTTTACCTTAAAAGGGTCAAAACACATGTACGTGTAAAAATGTGTCTGCAACAGGAAAATCAACACAGAACTATAGTACTATTATATTCTACAGTTTTGCCAACACAAAGTGTGTACACACACTGCACTTAAGTTTCCTCTGGCTAATGTACTGAGCGAGTACAATTCAAGTTGATGATTGAAGCCAAATTTACACAGCCTGCAAACTGACGGCAGCAGTCACATTATTAACGCACAATGACGCTAATTAATTACTACGGATTCCAGGGTTCTCCCCATAATTTTTCAAAACTGTTGGGCGTTCTGCTAGACCCAAACTTTGGAAGTTCTTCCGATGGACAAGCTAGCGTATCGCGTCGATACGCAAGAATTTACATGTAGGCCAATACGCAAAAACAAAAAAATCATAATATATTTTTATATATATTTTTTTTAATACGGTAGTCACAAAAAACATGAAAAGAAAACCATATATAGAATGCTCCAAATTGCACAGTAGGGCTTTGAAAACCAAGAAAAACACCAAGTAGAAGACATTCCGAGGACCTTGTTTTAATTCAGCGCGCTTCGGCCAAACATCCTAAAATTTTGGCCCAGAATGCCCCACAGTTTTGAAAAAAACCTGGGGAGAACCCTGCACGCTGAATTGAAACGAGGTCCTCGGAATGTGTTATACCTGGTGTTTGTTTATCTTCGGTTTATGTGCAACCTGGGGCATTCTAAATGATGTTTAAAAAATTTCATTGAAAGTATGTAAGAAGAAAACAATTATTTAGTGTATTGGCCGCAATTTGCATGAATCGGCCTGATATGCTAAATTGTGCGTTCTTGATACGTACTGTATGTAAAGGTCAAGGAAAAAGCTCATAAATGACACAAAATGAACATTTTTGGAATTTAAATTATTTTATGGCAAAACTTCACAGCAAGGTAGTGATATTGGCTAAAACAAATTGGTCACTGAGGGTAGTGCTGTGGGTCACCTCACATTTGAATGGGCAGGGCAATCACTATCCCCAAGTGTCAATTCTACTACAGTGGGTGTAGTACTATCAATTTCACAAGCTTGGGTCTTACGGTTACCCAAACTGAGTGTCTGTCTTTTACACTCACACACAGGGCTTCATTATTATTATTATTTATTATTATTTTAATTTTATACTTCTGGTGCTGAAACCAAGGATGCCTCATAGTGACCACTGTAGCTCGCAAGCGTGAGAAAACCTGTAAACACGGTTGCTTGACATATGTTGTGATCAAGAAACACTTCCACGGTTGTGTTCGGGTTCTTTTACGGTGCACTACCAATCCTGGTACACGGGACCTTCGGCTTAATGTCCCATCCGAAGGACAAAGCAATTATGGTAAAGTATCTTGCTCAAGAAAGACACAAGTGCCATGACTGGGACTCAAACCCACACAGTGCTGATCAGAAACACCAGAGCTTGAGTCCGGTGCCCTTAACTACTCAGCCACGACACGCCACAAACACGACAAATACAAAACGCCTTTAGAATCACCCACAATACACAGCAGGGCTTGCCAGTGATTTTAGCGTCAGGCCATTAAACTCATGACCTGACAAGTCCGACGGTCTTTTGGTTTTCAAATGAATACCTCACTGAATAGCCTTTAACATCTTAACAATAACAAATAATGGTAAAATGTTGACTTTGGGTCCGGTAATTTCAATTCTATGAGTAATCAAAGATACTTAATACCATTATTAAGACAAATGAGATTTAAAGGCATCGTATACGTTTGGTAATTACTCAAAATATGTATTAGCATAAAAACTGACTTGGTAACCAGCAACGGAGAGCTGTTGATAGTAATGTGAGATAACAATGTGAGAAACGACTCCCTCTGAAGTAACGTAGTTTTTGAGAAAGAGGTAATTTCTCACTAAAATAATAAAAACTTCTTGCAAGAAGTTTTTATTCCTATCTGAAAGCACACAAATTTGTACAACAAGGGTGTGTTTCTTTCATCATTTTCTTGCAACTTTGATGACCAATTGAGCCCAAATTTTCACAGGCTTGCATATGTTGGGATACACCAAATGAGAACATTGGTCTTTGACAATTACCAAACGTGTACGATGCCTTTAAATCTTCTCTTACATGTCTAAGTGCTGTTAAATGAATGTTAAACTGTGTCAGCAGGGGGTTTTTTTCTCATTTTGAATCTGGTATTGTAAAAAAAATTCCGGTCCTGTCAATATCTTGAGCTACAAGCCCTACGGTCTTGTGGATTTTCCCCATGAATTCGGACCCTGCACAACCTTATCAATTTCAGGCCAATACAAATTACGGTCTTCTCTTACAGAGTGAAGCCCAGTCAAAATCAGTCCTTAACTTTGTCTTTTTTGATTAATTTTATGAGAAAACTTGTTGTTTATGTTTTTTGGAGGGGGTGCCAGTCAGAAGCCACTCAACCTGTAACTGCCGTGTAGCCAGGGATCACACCCAAATTTCTGATACAACCTGGGAAGTGGCAGCAGAGGAATCACCTTAAGGGGATACGACTTAAATATCAAGTTATGAACCACAAATACACATACTTAACACAAGTTATTATCTATTTCAAATCTGCACAATGGGCAAGTTTAGGTCAAGCGATGAACAGAACAAAAGTTTTCAGAAAGTCTGACTCAGAATCAGATGTGTAAGGAGTCACTGCAATTAGGAACAACAATCAAGGACGTGCACAAATTAGAAGGGCACCAGTCAGTTGCAACACTGTGCATACAACAAAGCTTATGGTTGGTAACAAGCTCATTGCTCAGCAAGCTACATGTACGCCATGTCCGAACTGGCGGTTGCGGCTTATCGTCATGTGAACAAGCGTTGAAGAAAAGGAAAGCGACAAGTCAGGGCTCAACCTTAACACTAGGCCTACGTTTTGAGGTGTCAGGTCACCAATTTCTAAGGGATTTAATTAATTTTGTAATTTCCCTTTTTGTAATATTCCGCAAGAGGAATTGGTAGCTAAAACCATTAAAACTGGTTGCGATCACAACCAGTTTAATGGTTTTAGCTACAAAAGATGAAGCACAGAACCCCAGGTAACTTGTCATAATAACACAATGTACATAGTTAAAGTTATAATTAATTTTTGTTTACAGAAATTAGAAAACTTAATAAACTCCCATAGCTAACAATGCTATTTATGCTAAAGATTCAGAAAACAATATTTAAAAGTCTCTCAGCCTCTTGAAAACCAAATCTAGAAAACTTATTTTTGGACAACTAAACTTCAGATTTCTTTTCAATTTTTGGCAGCTACCGAAGCTTCACAAGATACGAAGTGACTCGGCTGACGGTACAAAGTGAATCAGCTTACGGTACAAAGTGACCAAGGCACAAAGTGACCAAGGCACAAAGTGACCAAGGCACGAAGTGACCAAGGTACGAAGTGACCAAGATACAAAGTATGGCAAAGGTACAAAGTGTCTGACGTCTACTCCTATATATTGACACTGAAAGTAGAAACTGTTGTGGACTAGCTGACTAGTGTTTACTGTTACTGTAAAGTAAACACTATTTCTGTAAAGTAAACACTATTTCTGTAAAGTAAACACTATTTCTCATTGTTGTTAGTTTGTGCCTTGGGCTACTAAAAAATGTGCAAACTATTGTTTATTATAATGCACAATATTCTTTCCGGAAAAATTTCCGGATCACTATATCATGCCACCAATTTCTAAGGGATTTAATGGATTTTGTAATTTGACTTCATTTCCCATTTGTAATATATTCCTCGTGAAAAATTGGTAGCTAAAACCATTAAACTGGTTGCGATCGCTGCCAGCAGCAGTACCACCATACAATACATCGGAAAGATACATTGAGTTGACTCATTCATCCCCCATACAATACATAGCCAATGCAATTAATTACATACATCAGCTGGTCAGTCAGTCACTGAGTCAGTCAGTCAGGTTGTTTTACAAATCTTCAGAATATACTTGAAGAGTAATTGGGATGCTAGACCTTATTTACAACATAAAAAAATGGTTGGTTAAAGAGCAATTGACCTCCCTAAAAACGTACCTTCACACAAGATATTTCACACTTGAAAGACGACGATAGCACTTGTATTGTTGTAGCAGGGGTAGGGTAGCAGGGGTAGCAGCAGTGTAGCACTCGTCCGTCGAGAGTTGACAAAATTCTAAATTATTACATTTCCGGTAACATTCTGCCGAACCGCTAGAGGGCGGTACAGAGGCAAAAATACCCCCCCCCCAAACCTACCTGTTGCGCACCACAACATTGTACATTCGCATGTGAATTCATCTGTCTGTTTAACCTTTTTTATCACAACACAGGAAAGATTTCCGTACCTGTAATTCTGCACATTATTATATTATGCTTACATAGGCTAATTGAGGTTAAGGAACCGATTTACCAAAGTATAAACAACTAACAAACACTACAGGGAGGGAAATCCGTCCATTAACCGATTTATGATTGTTTTAATTTTTATAGTGATTTGAAACTTTAATGTAAATGTTTAGTAATGTTCTGATGCTGTAATTCTTTTGTAGCTCTTCCAGCTTTGTTCTCGCTTGGTTTTTTAATGTGTCTTTAATTTAATGGTCTATAATCTTGTTTGTTTGTAAGGGATATTTTTCCCGCGGTGTGGTTTTTGTTTGTTTGTCTGTCCGTCCTTTGTCTGCCTGTGCTTACAAGAGCTACATTGAGGGGCTACTTGTAAGTAGGATCTGTACTTGTGGGCTTTTCTCGTGTTGCGGGCTCATGCCCACAATGTTTAAAACAGAAAAGATTAAAGAAAAGGGATCATAGTCACAACCTGTGGAATGCCCACTATGTCACTCTCCTAAACACTTGTGCCTGTCTGTCTGTCTTCTGTATGAGTGTTTTGTTTTAGCTTGTTTGTTTTGTTTGGGCCGTTTGCTTGATTGTTTGTTGTGTATTTTGTGTGTTTGTTTGCTTGTTGTTTTACTGTCTGCATGTTATGTTGTTGTCTGTTTGTCTTGTTGGAGTGTTTTATTTTGTCCAATTCATATGACGTGGCACCAAATAAAAGGAGATTGCCATAGTCAATACGAGAGAGGACTAAAGCTCTTACAACATGATGGAGAGTATCCTTATCAAGGTACCGTTTGATTCTCCTTAAGTTACGTAATTGAAAATTTATTGATTGGCAGAGGCTAGAAACCTGCTTGCTCATTGTCATGTGAGAATCAAATTTTATTCCTAAATTGCGGACAGAATCAGTAGGGTCAATCGATGTATCACCCATATGCAAGGATATCTTCGGCAGTTTCTTAAGGTTTTGGGGAGTACCAAGCACAATGAACTCGGTTTTATTTTCATTGAGCTTTAGCTTGTTAGAAGTCATCCAGTTTTGAAAATCAGTAATACACAGCTGTAGTTTCTCAATGGCAACTTGCCAAGCACCAGGTATTCTAGGATCAAAAGAACAATACAGCTGTGTATCATCAGCATATAAATGAAAGTCTACGTTATGATGACGTATGATATTGCCAAGTGGAAGGGTATAAATTCCAAACATCAAGGGACCTAATATTGACCCCTGGGGTAGCCCATACTCCAAATCAACTGGATCAGAGTATAGGTTACGAATAGATACCCGACTTTGTCTTCCCGAGAGATATGATTTGAACCATAGTAGTGCAGTATCTGAAACGCCTAAATCATCCCTCATTCTGTCAAGTAAAATATCATGGTCGATGGTGTCAAAGGCAGCAGACAAGTCTAATAGCACTAGAAATACAATATTAGACCTATCCATTGCTTTAAGAACGTCATCCTGAACCTTCAAAAGAGCAGTTTCAGTACTATTGTGTGTTTTATAAGCGGACTGATATAGCTCATCAAGGTTATTGATTGACATGTGTTGCTTCAATTGTTTAGCAGCAGCTTTCTCGATGAGTTTTGCAACGAATCTTATATTTGAAACTGGCCGATAACTACTTAATTAATGCATTGTGATCTAATGAAGGCTTCTTTATTGTTGGTGAGATTATGGCTTGACCAATTTTAAAGCTTTTGTATTTCCCTGATGGACTACTCCTGGTCAAGATGTTTTTATTGTCCGAATATTTTTGTTTTGTGTAATTAAATAGGGCGTTGCAGTTACGAACCACCATTTTATTACAACCATAGCTCTACATCATTTTATCCGTAGGATGTAGGCCCCTAGTCGCCCTATAGGCTAGGCTATACCTGTTTTATTTTATGAGGAAATTTTAGCTGTTGTAAACTGCAACTGCCTGTCAACTAAAATGACTTATGGTTCAAAATGCAAAACAGTCTAGTTAATGGCCTCACGCTTCAAGCCGAGTATTTTATTGTAGGCCTTCACTCCCTTCATCCCTCGGGGGAGGATCGCGAGTGATCATCTCAACTATAGCAATATTGCCAACTCTCTTGACGCCGTTTGAGATTTTATTGGGCGGTAAATTTCATAGGGCCTAAATAATTATTCAAATACAAACATTTTAAGGAAATTCCAAAGGAATTTTGTTAACCTATACCAGCCTTCAACTTATCTGTAAATTCTTTCTAATCTTTCAATTCTAATTAGTAACTACGGTTTCCATTAAAAAAAATATATATCAACATTTCATGGGATTATCTTACTACACCTTTCTGAACAACACGCCATCGGGAAAATGCGAATAATATGTTTGCTGGATCACCAGTCCTAAACCGTAGTTAGGATTTAGCGCTCTTGTTATATGCACTATTTTTGGTACAAAATAATCTGAAGTGGAGGTTAAAACATTGGACGGCCTTTTTGGCTTGTAAAAATAGAAACATTGTTTTCAATACATTGAAATTAATACATAAAAGCTTATGAATTGGAACAGTTTATTTTGGGAATGTTTATAATCTCAAAAATCCAGACTCAAAGGGGGAGGGGGAGTCGGAGTCACCGAGGGGGCGCGGACATAGATGCCCCCCCCCTTAGTTACCGGTAAGCCAATGAGTTATTGAGACTATTTATAATGTTTTAGTTAGTCACGACAACGTGAAAAAATAACTAATTGATTTTGCGCTGATTGCGTAGCTCATAATATTATTTGTTTTTAAGCAGTCGTCTTTTCCAGCACATTGTTGCAAACCTTTTGTAATGTGATTATTAAGTACACAATAGGTTGCCATAATAGAACATACGCACAGATGTCAATAAGCGGTTTTGAATCGCCCGACTTTTCAAGTGTTGTTTTTTGTTTGTTTATTCATTCGTAAATAAAATTTGGAAAGTCGGGGGTTCAAACAAAACAAAACATTTTAAAGAAGACACATAATATTGTTGACAAAGTATGGCAATGTCCAAGTATGCATAGGCCTACATTGATTGTTCTGACCGTATGAGCAAGAAAAAATGTATCAGAAAATGAAGTCGGCCTACATGTAGGCTTTGTACATTCCCTTATGATTTTAGGCGGGCTCTTCACTTGTTAAATTTATAAAACTCGTTCTTCAGATCTTATAATAATTACCACGAAAAACTCATCACCATGCAAGTTGATAATTTTGGAACTTTTAAAAAATCTTTTCTGAAAAAATAGTTTGTCCATTCAGATGGGGGTGCTGCGAAACCGTCAAAATGTTCTGGCATAATTAGGACAATACTACAGTGATGAATCGATTTTTGTTTGCGTTTGTGCATGTCTATAGTCAAAATTGGTTGGAACAGAATTCAGGCCCTTGGGGGACAATACATGAATAATTCACATGGTCCATCGCTTCAATTCCCAACTTTTAACGGATGAAACGCAATCGTAAAGTCGCTTTGAAGTATCAAGGTCGGAACGGTCGACTGTTATAAATTGTGTTCGTATTAATTATTTTGGATTTATGCGGCTACTCATATGAGCTGTTGTGGTGGTGTCTATTGGCCGTGTAGGACACTCACTCCTGGGTGAGATTGTTGCCTGTAACCTTCTCCATCATGTCTGGTAAGAATATGCTCCACCACCAAACTGTTTGGTTGACAATTATCAGGGCGTTTAATTTACTGCAAGGACAGTTTTGCACTGGGGCGGACACGATTGCATATGCAAATGTGTCCGGGCGGACACATTTATTGCATTATGCAGCAGCGTCCGGGCGGACACGATTGCATATGCAAAACCGCGGACATTATTGCATATGCAATAATTATTGCATATGCAATAATGTCCGCCGGATAGTATTGCATATAGGACATAATTGCATGCGACACCGGCAGGGGACATTGTAAAATGCACATAATTATTAATATTTCTTGGATTGTGGACTGTACCTTTTAAAGGCACTGTACACGTTTGGTAAATACTCAAAATATATCTTAGCATAAAAACTTACTTGGTAACAAGCAACGGAGAGCTGAGAGTATAAAACATTGTAGGAAACGACTCCCTCTGAAGTAACATAGTTTTTGAGAAAGAGGTAATTTCTCACTAAAATAATAAAAACTTTTTGCAAGAAGTTTTTATTCCTATCTGAAAGCACACAAATTATTTGTACAACAAGGGTGATTTTTCTTTCATCATTTTCTTGCAACTTCGCCATGACCAATTGAGCCTAAATTTTCACAGGCTTGTTATTTTATGCACATGTTGGGATACACCAGAACACTGGTCTTTGACAATTACCAAACGTGTTCAGTGCCTTTAATAACTGTAGTGTTTTGTGTAAAGTGTAAAACAAAATAAAATAATTAAAATTTCATTCGCACAACAGAGGATGTCATGATGTATGATTTATAACCAATTAGGGTAAGAGGATGGGCGGATATTTGGAGGCTAGCGTCATTGCATACAAGAAAAAAGAGCAAGACCGAAGAAGTGAGACAAAAGTAGTTTAGGTTTTTGTGGCGGTGTGGTCGTCCGTCGTCAAAGAAAATACTTAAAGAATAATAATACGATGATTTTGTAAAGCGCTATCTATCTATGACCAAACATAATCCAAGGCTCTGGGGAAAAATGAAGACATTCAAAGCATACATTACAAAATACCTAGATGGTCTAAGTATACAGGGGATATAATTAAGAACACATTAAAGAGAGATTTGCACACTTACAAAAAAACAAGTGGATAGGCCCTAAACAAAATATTTAGCCTATGAGTCAGTCATAAGCATTTTAAAATGTTGAGAGATTCTGCAGCGATATTTAATGGTAAAGAGTTCCAGAGATTGGGAGCGGAACGCCATATGTGGTTGTTTATCATGAGTTCGAATTACGCAAAAAATCCTATTACCTCAATTTGACACAAATTAATGCTTGATTTGTTTCATTTTGGCACTAACAAAAGGTTGGCTCTATTATTATTACGTCATTGAATCATCGACATCATCTATACGTTTGATATGTACAGTTTCTGTTGGCTGCGAGATGTGGCTGTGACGGTTAGAAGCTATAGCAGCAGCACAACCTTCATAAATAAATAACGAGGCCGTGAGTTACGCCTTAGCCAACACCAACTACACGTCAATGACTATCAATACGCTATCAAACTTCGACATCAAACAAGCCGGAACTTTGTGTTCGGTCTCTACACTGGAGTGCATTAATGAGGAGTTAAAACCGTCGATTTATTTACTGAAAGACGACCTTTCTTGCAGATTTATCTCTCAACAACGGGGAACTTGGTGCTGCCATTGCGGACGATTCGTATCAAACCACAGCTGGGCAAGGCACGTACACAGTCGCCGTTGCAGTGAGTGCAAAACTTCACCACGATAACGGGGCCGCCACAAGCGAGTCAGCCATGTACAATATGGAACCGGACAACGGCGGGGATGATCAGACCGATGCGTTGACCGGGCGACCCATGTCAAGGCACGGCGGCACTGTCAAAGGAAGTCGGGACCATTGCCACAATGCTATTGAGTATGAACTTGACAAATTGAAATCAGATGATGGGGAGAGTGCGGCAGAAAACAGAGCCAAGGTTATTCGATCTATGCCGACAACTTTGAACAAGAAAAGAGAACTTCGGTGAGTAAAAACATTGTCATTGAACAACATTTGAATTCTACCTAAGAAACCAAATTTTATCGGGTCCAGTTCCAATTTAATTAATGCTCTTCAAATGACATGATAACTGTCACTTGTCAGTGTCATAATTGTTAATGTTTAACTGTAATTAGGCCTACTGTTGCCTCTTTTCGAAATGAGTAAAAAACTGCCCCCCCCCCCTCTGCAAATGGGTTTCTGAATTGGCCTACCCTGGCCTTTGACTCTTGAGCCACATTTTTAGTTCTAGTTGTACACATATTTCCATTGTTTTAGAATAAAGAATGACAAACATTGGCGTATCTGACCAACACTTTCTTTCTTAATATCTGCATAGAAAGATTTACCGTGTTTACTAAGCTAAAAGTATACAGAGATGAACATGCATAATTATTACAAAGTAATTATTAAAAACAGTTTGTTTTGGCAGTAGAATAGTCTCCCGAATTCCGAAACCTACTCTGCGGCAGTCCCCAAACGAAGATATTGACAAAATAGGGAGACTGCCAATTAGTGCTAGATAGCTCAGTTGGTGGTAGAGCCCTGGCACGTAAATCCAGAGGTTGCAGGTTCAAATCCTGCTTCAGTTACTTTTTTTTTTTGTTCAACCCAAAATTGTTTAAATTTAACCTGTCAGTTTCCCTTTGATAAATTGTTTATTCCTTGATAGAAAAATAAATTTAAAAAAACTGGTTGAAGAGAAAACCTCAGCAAAACAGTTTAAAAACCTCTTTGTCTCAAAAAGCCCCCAAAAATATAAATAAATTAAAAAGTAATTTTTTTTACAAATGCCCTTTATCCCTTAAACACAGCACACATCGTCACCGTTTTCACAAAGAGACACTTATGTCCAAACGCTTGATTGAGATTTACTTTTTTCACTGTGCTTGGCTTAAAACTGCAAAATCTGCAGTACTATGTAAGCCACGGTTTTCAATTAAAGAACTCTCGTATGATTCTGTAAAAGTTTAACCTCTCCATTGACTAACTAATTTCTCAAAATACTCATGGCTAATTGCCATAGTAATTAGTCAAAGATACGTGTCTCTTTGTGAAACCTAAAAAGTGAGTTGACCTACTTAAACACCCAACTGGTTTTAACGTGTTTTTACATAGGAAAGGTGCACGTATGTCACGTGATCACGCACACACTGACATAAGTGGCTCTTCGTGAAAACGGAAAAACTATTTGACCTACATTTGTTGCAATGTATTACAATGCATTTTTGGGCCAGTGGCTTTTTATGAAAATGCAAAAATTAAATTATTGAGATAAAGGCCCCCCTTCTTGTAATAATCAATATTTGTCATTTTAAGATATATGTGGCTGTTCGTGAAAATAGTGACGACATGTGATGTCAGGTATTTGGCCCTTGGGACAAATTTTTCCTTGAGAAACATTCTATTGAGTACAAGGGCTGACATCTGCATTTGGTGCAGGCTTTTATTATAGACTTTTCAGGCCTTCAGTAACAATTCTGCTGAATTTTCTGAGCGGGAAAAAAACCCTGAAATCAGTAGGGGCAGGAGCACGGGCAGTATTTCCTTGGTAACGAGCACCCTTTATTGCGCAGGAGACTTGAATTTTTACTGGAACATTTAAAGGGGGACCAAGCAGAGACCAGGGGTATGGCATGGAGGCGTTTGTCTCCACTGCCGCCGTGAAGTATCCGGCCCGGCAGTTCATGGGATCCTTTGCATTGGAAACCCCTTTAATTAATGGCAGGGTATACTTTTGGTAATTGTCAAAGACCAGTATCCTCACTTGGTGTATTCCAACAATGCATAGAAATAACACACACTGTGAAAATTTGGGCTCAATTGGTCGTCAAAGTTGCAAGAAAATAACAAAAGAAGAAACACCATTGTTGCATAGTGTGTGTTTTCAGATGCCTGAGAAAGGCTTATAAAGCCTTTTTCAGATTCAAATTTTTTGGGAAAAATTTACCTCGCCTCTCTTATACTACATTACTTCAAAGGGGATTGTTTCTAACAATGTTTTATAGTATCAACAGCTCTGCGGTGCTCTTTACCAAGTAAGTTTTCATGGTCATTAATTTTTAGAGTAGTTTACCAAAGGTATGTATACCCTCCCTTTAAAGTGTCAATTATTTGAAAGCTCTACTTTAGTGTGACACTAATTAGTCTACACGTAGAGGCACACGCATTACTGGTCAATCAATTACAGTTGTGTCAGCATTGCAGTCCAAATCATTCATTCAGTTTATTTAATGCGTCTTGTGTGCTTTTTACGTCATTAATCTCCTGAAATGCATACATGGAGTAAATTTTCTGTCTTCAATTGTAATGAATTGATCGATTACTGTACAGGTCCCTGGGAATAGTTTATAAGTATCATTTAGATCCTTGTATTTTTTCTGTCAGTCTTCAATTGTATTCGTCCATTGTTTTATGTTTGCAGTGTTTTGGGTTTGTTTCTCTTTTCTTTGTGTGTTTTATTGATTAAAAAAAAAGGAAAAGACAATTACAGAAATTATAGGTACAGTATGAAAATTCTGGAATAATGAGATGATTCAAGAATTAATTAAAGTTTAACAGCAGCATTTTGTAGAAAAAATACGTCAAATACAAAAACAGAGTTACAGAAAAGGACATCGGCCCTACATGTAATATACGTACCTGTCACATTCACATATTGTGTAAGGGGTCGTTTACAATTATCAACATTTTCACAAGCGTACAAACCGTGCGCTGGGAGGGAGGGGGTTAATGCCTGCCGCACGCTTTCTTTTTCTGAAAAGATTTTGAACTATAAAATCGTAGCTTCTCGGCCCTTTTTGCACCGTTAGATAAGACGCAGTTTTGTTGTTGTTATTTTGTTTACCTTTTGAAAGTCAGATAAGCCACGTCTTGTGTTGTACGCAGGAAATTACGGTAAATCTGTTTAAGATGGGTCTGTTCTTTATAGATTTCTTACATCTGTGCTCGTAATAAACAGGGTTTGCATGTAATTCACATACAAGTATCTCTACGTAGAATGTGAAGAGTGTGAAGAAAAACAAATTCTTTGTACACTTTTATTAGGGGGAAGGGAGGGGGTATTGAAACTGTGTACGGTTTGTTTGCTTGTGAAAATGTCGATACTGTGAACAACCCCTAAGCTCACTGGGCTCACTTCATTAAAAACAAATAACATGCATGTTCAAATGATGACTTTGAGTCTTGATTTAAATATCCTTCAATTCTGTTAGGGCCTAATAAAAATAACGGTTTGTTTCTGGTAACCCGACCGTGCAAATTTAATCAACAGTTGTGGCAAAATACAATTTATTTTCTCCCCACCGTTCGTAAGCTTCCAGTCTAAACATACGGAAATCTATTTTAGGGAATTTTTAAATGCACATTTTGTGAAGATCAATATTCGTATCAATTCCGAGAATTCTGGCAACAAGTTCGTACTATGTTTTATATATTTTGCCGGGGCAGCTCTGCGACAGGCATCAGCGCAGTTTATTTATTAAATTTACGACATGACTATTCACATAAAAGTTACTTCTGTCCCTCCAATATTTTGATGTAATTTTGGAAATGTTCGGATACTAAGACTCTGAAAAAAAGCATGCAGTTGAGTTAGGGGCCTGATATACTTTATGATACTGCATTTTAAAACTGAATATTTTGTTTTTCCAGAATAAATTGTTTTTTGTAAAACAAAATTATCCTACGTCCCAGATCTTTTATAGCATGTTACCGGAAACAAACAATTATTTTTATTTGGCCTAAGTGTTGAGTATCAAAGTTTACTTACCCATTCATTTATAAGACAAATACATGTAGGATCAATCTTCTCTTAATGCTTGTTCAAAAAAAGTAACAACAGTTTAAATACAGTACATTAAACTGTTAGGATTTTTTTTTCTCATTATGATTCTGTTTTTTAACAAAAATTGTGTCCAGTGAACGATTTCCTTTGCTACACAAAATGTATCTGTTGCTCCCCAAATTAGCATTAGCATTCAGTGTGCACAAAACAAGTTCAGTCTGAATAATTTGCTATAAAAAAATGCAAAAGTGCTGGACAAAATCATTCCCTGTGGTCTGCAAAAAGTTTGAGCTACAAGCGTTGCAGTCTTGTGGATTTCCCCCCTCCCCCCCAAATTTGTGCACGGGTTCATTGTTTTGTCTCTCATCTGCATCATCTCTGTCAATAGACTGTGCAAGTCTTGCGCATATTCAAACTTCCGGGACCATTGTGGTCCCAACCATATGGAGTTTTACGTGGGCGGGATTTTGTTTCGTCACTTATTTTAGTTTAACGTAGTGTATGGCCATGAATTTTATAAATGATATTGGGAATGTAGTAATAAGTGATAAACGATGTACATGTAAAAAAAGCAAAACCAATTCACCAAAACAATATGAAAGTAAAACCAATTCGACAAAATAACGAAGAAAACCTGAGAATAAGATTTGACCTCTGTTTCCAGTTACGTAAACAATTAAGAATGCTGCCCAACTGACAGTCATGTTGTCATTAAACCTATAGATGTTATAGACACACATATTTGGGCGTGATTGGCAAATGGGGTTTCTAACAATAAGCATCCTCGTCCCAAGTTTTAATTTCGTTTCAATGTTAATTTGAAAAAATAATACAAAAGCTGAAAAATTATTTATAACAGCTTGCTATGGGTATTTTTATTTTCAAGAATTCAAGAACAGTCTAGGCCAGAAAAATCCATGTTTCCACCAAACTTAGATGTTGTCCAGCTTATTGACTGTACACCCCTTCTCTGAACCACATCATCAAAACTGTGATTCTGATTCTGTTTTTAATGCCTGGCTTGAAATAAATTTGTGCAGAAAAAAACTCATAGCAGGCTTAATGGATTTTTAAAATACTCACTCACTTTTGCCAAACCAAAGCTTGAAATGATTCTGAGTCAATCAGATATTTAAAAAACCTACTTGATTTTTTCAACAGGTTTTTCACACTTCTAGTAAATACATATGAAGTTTTGTAACCTTATACACTTTCAGCAATATACGTGTAATAGTTGGTTTAAATCCCCTTCATATTTTAAAACAGCATAATAATAATAGCACTGTAGTAAGCAGCTTTTAAATACAGCGCTTTTCACACCCGAAGGGCATCCCAAAGTGCTCTTTTTTTCCTCGTAGCACCTCGTAACAGTTTACAAAAGAATTAATTGAAAATCAAAATTCAGGTTTCAATTTACATGTAACTATACTGGGGGTAAAATAATTAAAAGTTTTGTGTGTTCTGGCAATTTCATATTCTGTTACTGTTTCAAAGATGCCGGCGTTCTCCCTTAAGGCACTGTACACGTTTGGTATTAGCATAAAAACTGACTTGGTAACGAGCAACAGGGAGCTGTTGATAGTATAAAACATTGTATGAAACGACTCCCTCTGAAGTAACGCAGTTTTTGAGAACTTAGAGGTAATTTCTCACTAAAATAATAAAAGACTTCTTGCAAGAAGCCTTTTATTCCTATCTGAAAGCACACAAATTTGTACAACAAGGGTGTTTTTTCTTTCATCATTTTCTTGCACCTTCAATGACCAATTGAGCCCAAATTTTCACAGGCTTGTTATTTTATGCACATGTTGGGATACACTAAGTGAGAATACTGGTCTTTGACAATTACCAAACATGTTCAGTGCCTTTAACAGTGGTCTGCTGGCCAAATGCCAGTTAAAACACCTGAGTACCAGTCAGAATACACTCCAAGTGGTCCGGCTGGATAGTTCAGTGTTGAAAAGCATCCGTATTTAATATGAATTATGAACTAATGACAAAACTGACTGACTAGTGAAATGACAAGCTAACTGGTCCTGCTGCCCAGTCACTAAAAAAGTTAAGGGCACTGACTGGAAGCCAGAAAAGGCCATTTAAAACTCCTTGGAGAGCATTAATCTAAAATGTCTGCTTCATTTGAAGCACTCCTCCTCTGTTCTTCAGTGTACATGTAGGCTAGTCAGTCAATTTTTAACATTACAAATTTGGGTAGGTGGGTCAAAAATCAAAATGATTTTGAAAAATAAAAATCACAATTTGTAAACATTGCACATGAAACAAGAGAGACAGAGGACCCTTTTCAGTTTGCTTATCGTCCACACCGCGGTGTGGATGATGCTATAATAACATTACTTCATAACATTTATAGTCATCTTGACAACGGTAAAACTTATGTCCGCTCATTATTTTTAGATTTTTCTTCTGCTTTTAATACCATTAGACCACAGGCTTTTTTATGTACAAAAGTTACATCATTTGATGTAAGATGTCCCTGTGGATTAACGATTTCCTAACTCAGCGCCCACAAAGAGAGAGTAGCTGGTATGAACTCGGAAATAACAATCCTTAGTATTGGAGTTCCCCAGGGTTTAATGCTGTACAATGGATATCAAATTTTATGTTTTTCACACGATGAACAAATAAATTGAGTTAAATTAAATTGCTTTTGAAATGTCAATGTTTTAATCAGCCCATGGACACATGTAACTTGTGCCATTCAGGGCTCGAATTGTACATTGGGTACAAGGCCAGTAGTTTTAGTGTTGGGCCAGTAAAGTCCGTCGGTCTTGTGTTGTTTAATTGAATATTGAATAAAAAATAATGAATAATAATACCTCATTGTGTAATAATATCTTGAACACAACCAAATTATTTTTAAATGTTGACTTTGAGTCTGATAAAATACAATTGTCAATTCTGGTCTTGTTAAAAGAATTATGGTCCTAATGCTATTGTAGATATTTTTAAGATTTAGTACAGAAATGCACGCTGTCTGACAGATTCTACATGTATGTACATATTGGTGGGCCCACCTCCCCTATGCCCTTGTAATGGATACATCTATTCTTCATGGCATCTGAACTTTATTTCCCCAGCAGTGCCTATATAATAGACAGGTGTTTTGTCTCAAATTTCCTTTCATAAGAAAAGGTTCTTCTGAAGAAAAAAATTATTGGTGTTACTGAAACTACAGTATTCATGTAAACGATACAAGACCACAGGGTCTGTATTTTTGTCTCAACTGTAAGCAACACAAGCAGTTGTCTGACGGGGAGTGGAGAAAAAGGAAAACTAAAGAAGGAATAGCTAAGATTAAGGAATTGATCAATGTGTTAATTGAGTTTTTATATTTGAAATAAAGAAGATAGCAGGTAAAAAGAGAGAGGTAAACAAGTAAGAAGAAACAGCAAATGAACTGGTTATTTATGTTAAAACGTCAAGTGTCAAATTCCCTGATACAATGTTCCTCATTTATTTATGTTTTCACAAAGGAAAGCGGCAGGAAATTACCTGACGTGTTATTTCCGCCATTGCCAGGGTGAGGGTCTGAAGTCCAAAAACATCTGCTCATATTTTTTTACTGAGCTGCAAGTCCTTAATAAAAATAAAAATCAGGCGTGATGCGTAGAATTTTGCATTTAAGTAATGGGGCACATCAATTTTCATTATTGTAAAGGATACTCCAACCAAAAACTTGTTTATAAAGGGAATATTTTGAAGAGATGTCAGGACTGGGATCTGACAGCTAGGTGTCAATGAGCTCTGTGACATCCAAATCTGTGAGAATTGGTTGTGAAGGTGTGAATGGATTTCATAACTTTCATCGCTGCAATCCCAGAAAACTGCTTACAATTTTGTCTGAAAAGAAGTGATGGGAACCAGTCAAAGAGGGTCATGCAGTACTTTGGGTGGTATAGTTTCTGCTATGATAAAGTGATGGGACCAGTCGAAGAGGGTCACGCAGTACTTTGGGTGGTACATGTATAGTTTCTGCTTTTATATGTTGGGATACACCAAGTGAGAAAACTGGGCTTTGACAATTACCAAAAGTGTTAATTAACTAGTTTTATCAATAATGTATACTTAGGATCAACATTTATTATCTGTTGCATTGCCTTGCTTCATAAGCATGATGAAATAATACCTACGGTAAATGTCTGGTCTGCTCAGTCCGTCCGATAAGTTTATGATTTTTATGGATAATAGCAATCTTGTTAATTGAAATTACAGAACAGCTTTCAGTCACAAAATACAATCAATTCTTTCTGAATATGCATACCCCGCTCTATGGGTTTCACACGTTTACAATCACTGTGTGGGTTATGATGGATGATGATTGACTCCATTTCTACATATGGATGAATCGATATTCTCTGTACAAAATCTATTGTTAATATTCATGTACGCATACAGTTTAGATAGATAGATAGATACATAAAATGGTTTATTAAAAAACTGTCCTCGCAGCTCAAAGGCTGAATTACAACAGTTTTACATTAATTTACACACACACACAAAATTGAAAATAAATAGGAGGCAAATTGGTAATGAAAAAATAGGTGGAATAGTTAAGCCACTCGCCTAAATTTAAAAACAGTGCACACTGAAATTAAAATTAATTTAACTCAAATATGGTGTGAATAAGAAAATCATCAAACAAGAATGGAAAAGGCTATAATCAAGTTTGACTATTTATAGGTTTTACAAAACTGACCATTCAGATGCTTCCGTACGAAATCGCTCAAACCCCTGTCGGGTTGTACAAGTTGTTAAATTGGACCGTAGTTGGTGAGAGCAGTAGTCTCGAGCAGAGCAGCAGTCTCGCGAGATACATGTAGGGTTGCGAGAGAGCCGTTTTGCTATCACTGCGACAGAAATGTAACAACTTGTCCACAAGTCTATACTTTAGGTGGTATAGTTTCTGCTTACGATAAAATGATGGGAACCAGTTAAAGAGGGTCCTGTACATGTAGTACTTTGGGTGGTATAGTTTCTGCTATGATAAAGTGATGGGAACCAGTCAAAGAGGGTCATGTATGTACAGTAGTACTTTGGGTGGTATAGTTTCTGCTATGATAAAGTGATGGAAACCAGCTGTAGAGGGTCACGCAGTACTTTGGGTGGTATAGTTTCTGCTATGATAAAGTGATGGGAACCAGCTGTAGAGGGTCATGTAGTACTTTGGGTGGTATAGTTTCTGCTATGTTAAAGTGATGGGAACCAGTCAAAGAGGGTCATGTACATGTAGTACTTTGGGTGGTATAGTTTCTGCTATGTTAAAGTGATGGGAAACGGTCAAAGAGGGTCATGCAGTACTTTGGGTGGTATAGTTTCTGCTATGATAAAGTGATGGGAACCAGCTGTAGAGGGTCATGTAGTACTTTGGGTGGTATAGTTTCTGCTATGATAAAGTGATGGAAACCAGTCAAAGAGGGTCATGTACATGTACATGTAGTACTTTGGGTGGTATAGTTTCTGCTATGTTAAAGTGATGGGAACCAGCTGTAGAGGGTCACGCAGTACTTGTGGTGGTATAGTTTCTGCTATGTTAAAGTGATGGGAACCAGCTGTAGAGGGTCACGCAGTACTTTGGGTGGTATAGTTTCTGCTATGATAAAGTGATGGGAACCAGTCAAAGAGGGTCATGTATGTACAGTAGTACTTTGGGTGGTATAGTTTCTGCTATGATAAAGTGATGGAAACCAGTCAAAGAGGGTCACGCAGTACTTTGGGTGGTATAGTTTCTGCTATGTTAAAGTGATGGGAACCAGCTGTAGAGGGTCACGCAGTACTTTGGGTGGTATAGTTTCTGCTATGATAAAGTGATGGAAACCAGTCAAAGAGGGTCATGTATGTACAGTAGTACTTTGGGTGGTATAGTTTCTGCTATGATAAAGTGATGGGAACCAGCTGTAGAGGGTCATGTAGTACTTTGGGTGGTATAGTTTCTGCTATGATAAAGTGATGGAAACCAGTCAAAGAGGGTCATGTATGTACAGTAGTACTTTGGGTGGTATAGTTTCTGCTATGATAAAGTGATGGGAACCAGCTGTAGAGGGTCACGCAGTACTTTGGGTGGTATAGTTTCTGCTATGATAAAGTGATGGGAACCAGCTGTAGAGGGTCACGCAGTACTTTGGGTGGTATAGTTTCTGCTATGATAAAGTGATGGGAACCAGCTGTAGAGGGTCATGCAGTACTTTGGGTGGTATAGTTTCTGCTATGATAAAGTGATAGGAACCAGTCAAAGAGGGTCATGTACATGTAGTACTTTGGGTGGTATAGTTTCTGCTATGATAAAGTGATAGGAACCAGTCAAAGAGGGTCATGTACATGTAGTACTTTGGGTGGTATAGTTTCTGCTATGATAAAGTGATAGGAACCAGTCAAAGAGGGTCATGCAGTACTTTTGGTGGTGTAGTTTCTGCTATGATAAAGTGATAGGAACCAGTCAAAGAGGGTCACAAAGTACTTTTGGTGGTGTAGTTTCTGCTATGATAAAGTGATGGGAACCAGTCAAAGAGGGTCACGAAGTACTTTTGGTGGTGTAGTTTCTGCTATGATAAAGTGATTGGAACCTGCTGAGAATGTCATGCAGCACTTTGGGTGGTGTATACATTTGTACGTAATTTCTGCTGTGATTAAGTTTGAGCTCCCTGGAGTTTAGTGAATTTAGACTTGAGATTCCTGTTGGGTTATTTATTTATTTTTTATAAAAAAAAGATGAAGTCTTGCACCTGTTGTACCTGTTTTCAAGCAAACTTCTATGCAGAACATATAAACTGTAGGGATTGTCCTTTAGCTGTTGCTGTGGCTGCAGCGACAGTGTTGAATAATACCACTTTCTAGCGACCCAGCCACAGCCAGAATATTAAAATCTACAAAAAAACAAAAAATACAGCACATCAGAAGATTAAAAGCAACAAACGATGGATAAAATGTAGAGGTGATCTGAGGTTGACAAGCAAAGCTCAGTAGACAAGGGCAGGCACAAAAACACACCAGAAGTTAAAGGTATTGTACACGTTTGGTAATGACTCAAACCGATATTAGCATAAAAATTTACTTCGTAACAAGCAACGGAGAGCTGGTGATAGTAAAACACATTGTAGGAAACGACTCCCTCTGAAGTAACATAGTTTTTGAGAAAGTGGTAATTTCTCACTAAAATAATAAAAACTTCTTGCAAGAAGTTTTTATTCCTATCTGAAAGCACTCAAATTTGTACAACAAGGGTGTTTTTTCTTTCATCATTTTCTTGCAACTTCGATGACCAATTGAGCCCAATTTTTCTCAGGCTTGTTATTTTATGCATTGGGATACACCAAGTGAGAACACTGGTCTTTGACAATTTCCAAACGTGTTCAGTGCCTTTAATGCCCCTCTGAGCAGTAGCATTAAACATATCAATAGCATTGGGAACAAATGATTGTCTGGAGCGACAATGGGAGGTACATGAGACATGGAGACAGACACCTGATCTATTGAATAAAAAACATGCCTGTGTATTACAGAGAATAACCCGATGTTGTAGCTTACAAGTGCATAATGTGGGGAGAGCCAGCTGCACTTCTATTTACACAATTTGCATTTACTTATAAATGCAAGGCCCAGAAACCTGAACAGCAGGAGAAACAGGAAGTAAATTGATTGCTTAAATCCCCCTGGATCCTGGCCATCACAGTGAACGGTAGAATAACCCTTGCATCTCCAATCAACTGGTAGACTGTTGTTGCTGATATTACAATATTTTGTTCATTTTGTAGGGCCTACATGCTATAATCCCGGCCAAAAATGCTTGGAAAAACCTGTCATTGACAATAAACATATCCTCTACCCCTCTACAAAATTAGTAATAACTTCTCCTGAAGACGAGCAGAGTATACTGTTCGAAACATCGAGACCCCACCGGCTCTTTTCAGAGCAAAAGAGTTTTTACACATGGTTGTACCCGCAAGTTTACTATTTTTATTTTAGTTACTTCTTAGTATTTATAACATCATTCAGTTACTTCTTTTTATTCACACCAAGGAAAATTTTCAAACATCACTTATCAAAATCTTTGTTTGATTATTTGCAGGGTTTAATAGATGTTAAATTTGCATCGGGATATAAAATTTATATATGGTTTTTATCAGTTTTTTTTTCCCGATGCAAATTTAATACATCTAATAAATGCGATCCCCGCTGCTAAAAAATATAGATTCAAACTGCCTCTAGCTCCGGGCAATTTCGGTGTGGTAGTGGTAAGACATCTCTGCTAGAATGGCAAAGGTCCTGGTGGAGTCCCACCAGTCCGGTATTGTGATTTTTTTTTTTTTTTTCAGGAAAAAAGGAAAGTAGTAGTGCTTTACAGACATTACAGACATGGTGTAACCAAACAAATTAAACATATGGTTGTTTTTCATAAAACCCAACTTTGTCAATAACTTTTAAAGCTGCTGCATACTTGTGTAACTATTCAACCCACGTACATGACGTAGGAAAGCCATACTTTGCTGTTGTAAGTGTTTTAAAACATTACATTGATCTGATGTAGAAATGTACACAGCACTATGTGACTGTTTAATCCATTCTTCCTCCCTCCATCGCACAAACATAAAGCCAACCGGGTTGACGTCTGTTCTTATAAGAGTCTGTGGCTGTGCAACTTTGTATACCTGTAGATGTTTGTCATGGGGTAGTTGTTGTGTGTTGCTATAGTTACATGACAACATTGCCAGTAACAGTCTGGGGCTCATTCAACACTTGGGTCATTGAAGCTAAAGGGTCTTTTGTTGATTCAATGAACCACATTGTGTCACCTTCCAATGTCTCTCAAGCGATTGCATTGACATAGTGCTGATTCATTATGCACACTAGTTGTAAATTGCAGCGTTCATTAAACACTTTAGATAGAGTCAGTAATTTTGTAAGCATAAAACTTATGACATAGTTGATTTTTAAATGTTATTGTAAAAAAATATGTTGCCGAAAGGTAAATTTTTGTATAGTCAGACAAGCTGTGTGTATATGCACTGTGCATATTGTGTGGTGTGTACTGTGGGGTATTGTGGCCAAGCTGTTAAGTGCATCGGACTGAGTCATCATCAGGGTGTGGGTTCGAATCCCAGTCGTGACACTTGTGTCCTCGAGTAAGATAATTAACTGTAATTGTGTCTCATCACCCAGGGGTAAATGGGTACCTGTGAGGGCAGAGATGGTTCTTGTGATTGATTTAGCTTATCAAATAATAAACCACAAGGGAAATTGACAGGGTAAATTTTTAAATGATTTGGGGTTGAACCAAAAGAAAATGACCAGAGCGAGATTTGAACCAACGACCTCTGGATTAACATGCCCTATGTTGGCGGTCTCCCTATTTTGTCAATATCTTTGTTCGGGGTTGCCAATCAGAACAAAGATATTGACAAAATAGGGCTAGATAGATAACAGCTCGTAAAGTTTACTGTGCTGTCCGTGTGTTATTTGGAAGGTATTGGTCCATGCACTATGTACAGTTCAATTTTGTTGCCTCATTTGACAAAAAACTCGTCAGGGTTGATTTGATCTGGCACAATTCCCGTCCTTGTGGGGCTTTTGATGGCCTATGCTTTGGCGTCACCATTATAAATTGCATTGTTGAATTGCGCTGAACCATGTGAAAGGTCACATCAAACTGTAATGGAGCTGGTAAATGCTGAGTTTAGCTGTCTCATTGATAATTCAGCTTTGGAACAATCCTCATAAATTTAAGAAACATTTTTATTTGTATGGCTAACCTTCTTTGTCTTTAAAGGATCCCTTGTATGACTTGTAGAATTCGCCCCTGGGGAGTGTTGACTGTTAAAGGCCACATACGAAAAGAAAATTGTTGATCGTCCCCACCCAAACGTTCGAAAAAAAACCGACCTATTTTGTATTATTATTATTATTATTTTTTAATCATAAAAAACTGCCTTTTCAATGATCTGTTCAGTCAAACTTTTGCTCCATTCTGCACCGGAGGTTTGAAAAGATGTTTGAAGAAGGTTTTTATTCATGTTGGCAAAGCAAGAACAATTCTTCAAATATTTACTTGGGCTACACTGCGTTTTTGTTTTTCGAAAATGTTTACAGAAAATGTCATCTAGGAGTTAAAGGCATCATACACGTTTGGAAATTGTCAAATACCAGTATTCTCACTTGGTGTATCCCAACATATGCATAAAATAACTTTGAAAATTTGGGCTCAATTGGTCATCGAAGTTGCAAGAAAATGATGAAAGAAAAAACACCCTTGTTGTACAAATTTGTGTGCTTTCAGATAGAATAATAAAAACTTCTTGCAAGAAGTTTTTATTGTTTTAGTGAGAAAATACCTCTTTCTCAAAAACTACATTACTTCAGAGGGGGTCGTTTCCTACAATATTTTATACTATCAACAGCTCTCTGTTGCTCGTTACCAAGTCAGTTTTTATGCTAATATACATTTTGAGTAATTACCAAACGTGTACGATGCCTTTAAATGGGTTTAACAAAACTATTAAAACATCAAAAACACACAAACCCTCTGTTTTATAGTGATTGTGATGATTTCTTTATTCTTTATTTCATATTTGGCCATGTCAACAAAATTAAATAATGGGGGTTTTTTTAAATCTAAAAAACCCGCTCCCCCCCCCCCCCCAAAAAAAAAGGACGATCAACAATTTTTGTTTTTATGTGGCCTAAGTGATAGTGGTAAAAACATTTAAATTTGATGTGCACAAAAAAGGTTCTTTTCATTCTTGTATTTGAGTCCTCATTCCTTGAGACTGATCCTGTGTTTATTTTGGCCTACTGGCTCCAGTTCTTCTGAATCCTTCACTTTGACAATTGGATATAAACGGATTTTTGACTGTTATTAGTAAAAACTCTTGGGAGACTGGTTGAAATGTTAATGAAACCTTGAAGCTCATAACTTTTTGAGCAGTAGCATCACCCAAAAGGGAAATGTCACTGTTCACTATTTTCATTTTTTGTTTGCAAGAAATTTACATAAAGTAGTAAACCACAAGGGAAAGTGAGTGAGTAAATTTTCAATAATTTTGGGTTGAACATTGATTAGATTATGGTGCCGTCGCTCTATCACTGTAAATAATCACTATTAATATTATTGATTGATTGCTGATTTTGGGAGGTATACCTTTGGTGATTATTATTTTTTTTAATTTTTTTTTTTTATTGAGATATCTCCTAACATCACAAGGCCAGACAGGGTGAGGGCTACACCTAACTGATTTGGGCTGTCGACCCAAATGAACTGTCACCAGGGGCACATTGCCACCTACTCCTGGGGCTACCCCTTCACAGTCTGTAAGGATGTAGGCATGGGTATTATCCACTAGGAGCCTGGCTTGTACTTACCTTCCCAACTTTTTACGAAGCAATTATGGCTAAGTGCCTTGCTCAAGGGCACAAGTGTCATGACCAGGGTTCGAACCCACACTCTGTTGCTTGGGTCCGGTGTACTAGACCGTTCAGCCACGGCACGCCGAAAACTAATGACCATAAATACTTACTTGGTAAAGAGCACTGGAGAGCTGTTGATATTATAAAACATAGTTAGAAACGACACCCAGTTTTAGAGAAAGAGAACATTTTTCCACACAAAAAATTGAATCTGAAAATGGCTTCAGGCATGAAGCCTTTTCTCAGGCATCTGAAAACACACAACTCTCTTTTTTCTTTCATTTTTTTCTTACAACTTTGATGACTAATTGAGCCCAATTTTTCACAGGTTTGTTATTTTATGCATGTTGGGATACACCAAGTGAGGATACTGGTCTTTGACAAATTACCCAAACGTATACCCTGCCTTTAGCGGTCACCCGGTCACCAAATGCGAGTGAAAACAGCGGCGGGCGAGTCAAAACCCTTCCTTGAATCCATGAATCCATAAAAAATTATTGTTGATGAAAAAAAGTATTACCAAGGTCAGAAATTAAGGGATAAGATCATCCAAAAACGTAATTTTGAAAACTTTACTTCTGTTTTTTATTTATAGTTTGTTTTTTGTTTTTTCACGCTTTGAAAATTGTGTGCATTATTACATGTGGGCTAGTGAAAAAACTTGCAGGCGACCTAAAATTTGGGTTGTCTCGTTCGGCTGGCGAGTGAAAAAAAAACGTTAAGGAAAACCCCTCTTTAAATAAAAGATTAAAAAAATTATAAAGAATAAGTATGGAAAGTTAATGAAACTGTGGAGAGACCCATAAAGAAGCAAGGCTTGTAAGGCTACGGGTGATCAAGCGTGTGCGTTGAGCCGAGAATGAGTTCTGAAGTTCTGTGGAAAACACTGGGTTAGAAAAAAATGTCCCTAAAAGAACAGATGACCAAGAAGGCTCAATGCACAAGCTGCTAACAATGAAAGTAGGTTATGAGGTCGTTGGTTCAAATCCTGCTCGAGTAAATTATCTTTGTTAAACCCCAAATCAACAATGAAAGTAGTTACCTATTACAAAACAGTCACAACAAACGAACAATAGACAGGAACGAACAAAGACAGGTCAGCAATTAAAATTAAAAAAAATGAAACAT
Source organism: Plazaster borealis (assembly GCA_021014325.1). Classification (NCBI taxonomy): domain Eukaryota; kingdom Metazoa; phylum Echinodermata; class Asteroidea; order Forcipulatida; family Labidiasteridae; genus Plazaster; species Plazaster borealis. The sequence goes on along the minus strand of CM037475.1, from coordinate 3,460,170 downwards.
CAATCAATAATAGGAATTCAACAAAGTAGAAGACCAAAAAGCTTCAGATAGTTTAGATGAGACAAGTGTGAAAGGGTCTGTATAAGTTTGGTAATGACTCTGAAAATTAATGGCAATAAAAACTTACTTGTTAAGAAGTACAGCAGCTTTGGATAGTATAATGCATTTTGAGAAACTTTTCACCTAGAAGTACTGTTGTTATGGAAAAAAATATCACTTTTTATCCCCCCAAAAAAAATTGAGTATGAGAAGCATTACTGATGTAGTAATGTTTCTCAGATTGTGTATTCCAATAGCAGATTATTCTTCCTGCGTTGACATATAACCGCTCCAGATTTTCAGCAATATCTCAAAAATGCTACCACCTTTTGAAATGAAATTTTTACAGGTTAGTTTAATGGTATATATCTACAACTAATGTAGGATTGAAACAAAAAGTGGGTTCCAATTACCAATCGTATACAGACCCTTTGAGGATGCATGAGCAAAGCTACCAACTACCATCCTTCACCTGGTTGAAGTTGTGTAGACCAGACTAATAACCATCTTTGGTTAGACAGGGTTTGGGTGCAGCTAGTCCAGCTGTATTTAAACAGTGGCTTGTGCTGTATTATGTATTTCATTACACCAGCCTGTCTATGAGTCTCAATTTTGCTTAAAAAACCCCATCTGACTCTGTTTGATGTTTGAGGTCAGAGTCCAAGTTTATACAAAACATTGAACTTGATGTACATGTATGTTCTACAAATATTGCATTTGTGTAATGTCTGTGTGCACTTCTTCCATTGTATTATGTACATATTTTGCATGCTTAATATATTTACCTCTTTTTGAATTCATCTACCCGCCCTTAACCTTCCCTCCCCCACACAAAAATGTATTTTTAATATCAATAGACTGTGCAAGTCTCGCGCATATTTGAACTTCAGGGACCATTGTGGTCCCAACCATGTGGAGATTAACGTGGGCAAGATTTTGTTTTGTCAATTATTTTAATTTAATGTGGTTTATGCCCGTGAAAAATCCATTTATTGTTGGGAATGCAATACTTAGTGATAAAAAATATGAAAGTAATATCAATTCAACAACATATTGAAGAAAACCCAAGAATTAAACTTGACCTCAACTTCCGGTTGCTGCAAAAAATTAAGAATTTGTGCTCACCTCCGATCACAAAACTTATGTAAACGCTTGTTTTAGATGAGCGATGATAATCGCCAGATGCTGTAATTGCAACGCAAAGCCTTTTCATTGCAGTCTATGGATGTTGAGGCGTCAGTGTCCTCTAAAAACTGCGTCAAGCATTAATTTACCGCCCGTGTGACCTTCGCAAATCTACGTAAGTGGTTTCTGAAAAGTTAAGATCGAATAAGCATCCTTGTCCGAGAGTTTTAATTTTGCTTCACTAATAATTAAAACATTATTTGTGAATTTATTATAAAAACTAAAACTGATTTTATAAACATGTAATGAGTATTTTTGTTGTTCAGGTTTTGTCATTAGATATAATTCAAAGTAAAGATTTGATTTCAGATAAAAAAATGTTCTTCGTTTGACGTGTTTTCTCGTTCCGATACGCGCGAGACTTGCACAGTCTATAGTGCAAGAGGTACAGGATCCAATATCTAGATTCAGATATTTTGCTAATGCCCCCCAATCTTCCAACTGATCAAAAAGTATTTTAGTGTGTTTAAGGAAAAGGTCCACGTTCTCATGACTCACGGTTCGTCCAAACAGTGCTAAGCACACATATTTACTCAGGGCAGACAGCTTGTATGTTACTAGCTGAATTGACCTGTGATTTAAATTGTCTGTGGCTGGTATCCTGCTGATTGACTGAGCATGCCTGTTAAATTTCATATCAATTCACTCTGTTTCCCACACCAAAGCCCATATTCTTAACCCTCGGTGCAAATTTAACATCTATTAAATTGTAGCGGTGCTCGCTGCTAAAATAAAGGATTCAAACTGCTTCTAACTACCGGGAAATCTCGGTGGTCTAGTGGTAAAACATCTGCTCTAGAATGGCAAAGGTCGTGGGTTCGAATCCCACCCAGGGTAATATGCCTCAGGAAAGTACTGAGTACACAGTGCTTTTCAAATATCGGTGTATGGGAAAAAATGAATTTGCAAATGATGCAAATTTAACATACTGTTAAATATATTGTATAGTCCCAACCCTATCTATAGAGAGTGTTGTTGAGTTTCTTAATAGCTCTTTTTGTTTCCTGGTCGGGTTCAATCAATACGGCAGTATACTTTTTATATTGTTCCATTATCCAATGTTTCAATTTCATTTAATGTTTTCTTTTCTCAAACTGTTTTTGTTTCAGTAAAAAGTATGGAAAGGGGAAATTAAAAGCTGTATCAAGCTGGAAATCGTTCAAATACAGCATTGCATTGGTGAGTGTCAATCTTAAGGGGTCTGTATACGTTTGGTAATTGGAACCAACTGTTTGTTTTATTCTACATAGTGGTAGATAAATACCATAAAACTAACCTGTGAAAATTTCATTTCAAAAGATGTAAGCGTTTTTTTTAGATATTGTCGAAAATCTGGAGCGGTTATGTCCACGCAGGAAGAACAATCTGCAATTGGAATACACAATCTGAGAAGTGTTACTGCAGTAGCGCTTCTCAGATTCAAATTTTTGGGGATAAAAAGTGATATATTTTTCCATAACCGCAGTACTCCAAAGTGAAAAGTTTCCCAAATTCATTATACTATCCAAAGCTGCTGTACTTCTAACTAAGTAAGTTTTTATTGCCATTCATTTTCAGAGTCATTACCAAACGTGTACGATACCTTTAAAGGGGTTAGGCCACATAAAACAAAATTGTTGGGCGTCTTTTTTTTGGGGGGGGGCGGTGGAAGGGTTTTTGGGGTTTGGGGGTTTTTGGGGTTTTTTTTTGTTGACATGGCAAATATGAGATAAACTATAAACAAATCACAATCACTGGGCCTATAAAACAGAGGGTTTGTGTGATTTTGATGTTTTGAATTGTTTTGTTATACCCTTTTAACACCCGAGATGACATTTTCTGTAAACATTTCCAAAAAACTAAAATGCAGTTTAGCCTAAGTAATTTATTTAAGAATTGTTCTGTTTTGTCAACATGAATAACCTTTCTTCAAACATCTTTTTCCAACCTAACTGTGTGTGCGGCGCATAACGGAGCAAAAATTGACTGAAAATATCATTGAAAAAATGGGGTTCGGGGGGTTTCGTAGGGTCGGGCGGGGATGATCAAAAATGTTTTTTTTTATGTGGCCTTAGATTGAAGTTATTGAAGGTTAAAAGTTCGCGCATTTAAAGAGGGTCTCCAAGGTCAAATTCAGTTTTGTGATGCACCCATTCTCCCAATAGTCATAGAGAGAGTCCTCATGAAAGCGGGAGAAAAAATTACAAGTCTCTAACCTCACGTTAAAATGGTTTAAAATGTCGTTTTATTTGCTACTCTTTCAGAGCGAAATTTGAAACGTGACGTCACTGGACAGCAAAAACAATTAGGTCTGTACATTCCAAAGAGGAATATTTTGCGCCAGTCAAAAGTTCATATTCATTGTTCAATGCTAATTGATTGAATATCATCAAAATTCACGAATGAACTGAAAATTCTTTGTAGAAAAATGTACAGACCATACATTATTTGAAATGTGACGTCATTGAACGCTTTTGGAGTTTGACATAAATTGCACTTGAAGGGTATCAAACACAGTGGCTTTTTACACAGTTTTAACGTGAGGTTAGAGACTTTTTTGTAATTTTGTCCCCATTTTCTTAAGGACTTGGAAAATGAGTGAATCACCAAACTGAATTTGACCTTAGAGTCTCTCTTTAAGAAGGCCGTGTCCAAATTGGCGGCTACGGCTACATCTGTGGCTTGATTGCTGCGTCATCATGCGTTGAAGTAAAGGACGTCCTTAGCAACAGTCATAGCCGTAAGACACTAATTCCGACGAGGTTTAGGATTCATTGTTTGATCGGACCAAACACTTGGGAATGAGAATGGATTGATGGCAATTAGCCTTTTTGAGATATGGTGGACACTATAGGAGTGCACTGTAGGATTTGGGTGTATACAGACAAATTTACCCAAATCAAACAGTGTTATATAGTAATGGGTCCGCCATATTTCAAAATGGCTTATGAGTTTGTTTTTGGTCAAACATTTACCAATCAAAGGAATGGTGCAGTGTTTGTTTTGTTTTCCACCAGGAGTATCTTAAATTATTATTGAAAGTGATGCTCTGACGCTAAAAGTAAAACTTGGCACTTCCTGCCACTCATCAAATAGATGATAATAATAATAATAAATGTATGAAGGACTTTAGGCATTGCATGGTGGGTATCAATGTATAGGCTTGCGGTAACACCATGTGTATACATACTTAGCTGTGTAGATTTTTGTTCTATGAGAACTTGTCTTGCTACATGTATATATTCTACTGCCGCGGAGTAGATTTCGGAATTCAGGAGACTATTCTACTGGCGCAGAGTAGATTTTCAGAATTCGGGAGACTACCAATTTCTGAAAAGAACTGTCCTGCTTCTTAACTACTACCTGGGCGGGAGGTAGGAAATCGGTCGGGACTGCTACTTTTGCTTAGTGGATCGCTGACGATGACTGGAGCAAGCTAGTCGAAACGTTGAGACCAATACCGTAATTTTCGGATTATAAACCGCGGTTTATACGTTGATTTTGACCTTTTTTTGAACTCCTGCGGTTTATGCGCCGGGCGGCTTATATGCCGACATATTAATATTGTAGAAAGAAAAAAAAACAGCGTACATTATTTTAAGAAAGATCGTTTGTAAAATATTCTAAAAACAAATACAAAACAGACAGGGAAAATCATACACCGCCAAACTCACTCTGAAAATTGTTTTTAAAAAAACATTTTATGCACCACCAACCTTGTCCGCCGTTACAAGGCCTTGCCTCGTTTTTATTCCTAGATGAATGGGTCACAAAAAGTCCCATTTTTTACTCCATAGTTTTTTAAGGAAATCTGTCTGTTCAACAAGACCGTTTTTTTGTCCATATTTATGAACACTTTGAACATCAAAATGATGTTAGTCCAGCGGCTTTTAAAAATAATTGTCATCCTCGGACCCATCATATAATCCGTAATGTCTCACAATATAGTGGGGTCGATCACAAGGCACGATCATGAGTACGAGGTACGAGATAGCTGCAAAAGAAATATAGTCGGGTTGCCCTTCCACACAGAGAAAAATCACACGCTAAAGGTCATTGCAAAATGGCTTACTTCTGGGTACCGGCTGCCATAGTAAATGCGTGTACAGACATCGTTCTGAATAATAAACGCACGCCGGAGATGGGTGCATGCTTTTTAGAGCAGACTTTGATACGACTCGTGTGTGCTGCCGCTGCCAACTCACACAGCTTCAAGCGGCCCATGTAAGCAATAATCGCAGGTTTTGGAAAAGAAAATTGTTTTGATTGTTTTAAGGGAAATAAATACACACTATAATTAGGAGTTTACAATGAGTTTTTTCTTTATTTTTCTCTTATTTCAAGGAAAATTTTAATAATTATAATATATAAATTTATGTCGGTCGGAGTTTGTTAACTTTTAATTCGATCCCCGGTCATTTAAAGCTGGGGCCGGTCAGGACCGACCGGCGCCGACCGTGGTAACTACAACGTTGCAGTTGTCACAATAATGATACAAATAAAAAAGAAATATGCCCACTTGCTGTAGTCCATCCTAATAGACCATTACAAAAACGATCAATGGTGTTAACTTTAATACATTTTGACTTTATTGCGACGCAACTCGCACTTTGTGGCGACGTACAATGACTGATGTGCCGCCCGCCAGTCACTGCACATCGCCACAAAGGACCGCAAATACGCACGGCCTCTCTCCTGTGTGCGCTCGCGACTGCGGTTTATATGCCGGGCGGCTTATACGCTGACACCTAAATCTTATTTTTTATTTTTTGGGGCATTGCGGTTTATACGCCGGGCGGCTTATAATACGAAAATTACGGTAATAAGAACTTACTCCACGGCTGTGAAGTTTAATAACGAGAAGTCCCCCCGATCCACTAAGCGAAAGTTAGTCCCGACCAACTTCCAGGTGGTAGTTAAGAAGCAGGACAGTTCTTTTCAGAACTTGTTAGTCTCCCGAATTCCGAAAATCTACTCCGCGGCAGTGGAATACATTGCAAGACAAGTTCTCATAGAATAAAAATCTACACAGCAAAGTAGATATACACATGGTGTTACCGCAAACCTAATAATAAATGTAAGCTTATATAAAGTGCCTAACATCCATGTCTTGATCTCAAGGCACTGTACAGACAAGAAGGAAAAATTAATTGTAAGATCGATAAAGGTAGGGTCATAGATTGGTTGTTGTCAATGTAATGCTGATTCACAGACAAAACTATAAAGAAAGATACAATAAAAGTCACCTGTGAAAGTTTCAGCTGAATACAGTGTCTAATTTCTGAGAAAACAGCAAAAAACTGTCACGGTATTTTTACACGAACATCGCATCCATCTATGTTTAGCAAGGTGACAGCGGGTACCAACCGCATCCCTGGCCGCAGCATTTGTGAACGGACGGTGAACCCTCAGAAATCTGAGAATTGATTCATGCATGACTGAACCTTTTGGCTTATAGGAATTCTTTTAAATTTTTCTTCTCAGTCTAGCTTTCTCCATCTATTTTACGTATAGTGTTTCTCTTTCGTGTGTAATTATTTTTTTATTTGTGGAAAAAAGAAATACAATAAGAAGAATAAGAATTAGAATGAAAAAAATAGAATAAGGTTACAAGCTGAAATACCATGTCACATGTACCATCTGTGACTGGGATCCTGCTCATTTTTGCTTAGCATAACTTTTTTAGCAATATTTTTCTGTTCAAGCAATTCTATGAAAGTGGGCCATGAAGATAATAATAATAATAATAATAATAATAGTAATAATAATAACACAGCACAGTTCTTATCTAGCGCATCACACAAAGTCTCAATGCGCTTTACAAAAATACGGATAGTTATATAAGCATATCCAGGCAGTTAAACAAGCAGGTAACTTTTTAGGAGTGATTTAAATAGAGTTCTTGCAGTTTTGATGTGATGTGGAAGAGAGTTCCAAAGAGAAGGTGTTGAATGCATGAATGACCAATGTCCGTAAGTCTTAGTACGAGTGACCGGTGTATTGAGCAGCAATGTTCAGCTAGATAGTTTGAATTTATAACGGAATTTTGTATTTTTATTTTGCAGAAATGGAAACACTTCAAGGAGGGTCTTTATGATCTGGTGCTGACCTTTGAAGTATGGCGGGCGTCGCTGAAAGAAGTTGAAGGTATGTTCAGATCAAAGTGGCATCAGCGCCTACCCACATATCAGGGTTTGCTTATAACCTTCCAGTCACAAGCTAGCAGGACCGGCTAGCTTGTAATTTCACTGGTCCCCCAGCTTTTTCAATGGTCCGTATTTGAAGGTTTTCTTGTAACACTTTCATTTGTATGGGACTTGAGTTTGAAAGGATGAATATTCTGAGCAGGCAGTGGTTTTACACATAGCTTTTGGAAGCAATAAACTAGCCAGGCAGGACCACTTGAACAGAGTTTTGAGTGGTCCTCATAAGTTATAACTGGCATTTGGCCAGCGGACAACTGTTAAGGGAGAATGCTGCACATCCACCAAACCCTGTGAAATTCATTCCCCCGGTGTTGATAAATCTGCACTGCATAGCAAATTAAAACAATCAAGCTCAGCATAGTGTAGGACATGCCAATAAATTCTTCAAGAATTCAAGCACAGGAAAAGGCGCAACAACCTTCTGGTGCTCACAAATCAATGATTTAACAATGTAAATCCACTATAAACATTTGCTTACCATTAAAGGCCCTGTACAATACTGGTAAGATCGAAAAACACAATGTTCACAGATTCACACATAACTTACATGATTTAAAGTAAGTAATGGTAGAAAGGGTTCTTTAAAATATTTCTGCCTAAAATGCTATCGTTATGAGAAATGAGTAAAACAATAGTTTTTTTCACTATTTTCTCATGACCTCGATGACCAATTAAGCTCAAACTTTCACAGGTTTGTTTGTTCATGCATATGTTGAATCACACAAAATGTGGACACTGATTTTGAGCTGTTACCAAAAGTGTACAATACCTTTAAGCAGCTGAAAAAGCCCCCCCCCCCCCCCGGCTCTTATCACAGCTGCAAGATATGATATGCCTTTGGCTATGATCAAATAAACTTATGAACTTTTTGTTTCCATCTCAAAGCCTGCTATTTGTTAACTTGATATCGGTACCAGTTTTCCTGAAAGATTCTTCCTTTCAAAATCCAAGTAGTGCTGTGTGCAGGGGATACATTAATTGGCACAGCTGTGGTGATGACACTGTTGTTATGAAATGGATTCCATATCTACATGTTTATCTTGTCATTTCCTGAGGGCTCGGATTTCAAGATTTCTTCCGCGTTTTTTACTGTCACCAATAGACTGTGCAAGTCTCGCGCGTATTTGAACGAGAAAACACGTCAAATGAGGAACATTTTTTTCTCTGAAATCAAATCTTTGTTTTAAATTATATCTAATGACAAAATCTGAACAACAAAAATGCTCATTACATGTTAACAAAACCAGTTTTAGTTTTTATAATGAATACACAAATAATTATTATGGAAGCAAAATTAAAACTCTGGGACAAGGATGCTTATTTGATCTTAACTTTTCAGAAACCACTTACGTGGATTCGTGATGGTCACACAAGCATAAAATTAACGCTTGACACAGTTTATAAAGGACGCTGATGCCTCAACCACCATAGACTGCAATAAAAAGGCTTTGCGTTGCAATTACAGCATCTGGCGATTATCATCGCGCAACCAAAAAAAGCATTTACGCAAGTTTTGTGATCGGAGGTGAGCACAAAATTATTAATTTTTTGCAGCAACCGGAAGCTGTGGTCAAGTTTAATTCTCGGGTTTTCTTTGTAATATTATTGAACTGATTTTACTTTCATATTTTTTATCACTTAGTATTACATTCCCAACAACTATATATTTTTCATGGTCATAAACCACGTTAAACTAAAATAATTGACAAAACAAAATCTTGCCCATGTAAATTTCCATATGGTTGGGACCACAATGGTCCCGGAAGTTCAAATATGCGTGAGACTTGCACAGCCTATTCCCATTGTTTCTGACCGTGTGAGGGCATGTGTGAACCAAATGTATGTGGTGCAAAACAAGTAAAAAGAAGTGTTTTTTTCCACTGTTGTCTTTATTACAGGCGAGAAATTACACGGAGGCCACGGAGGCCATGGCCTCTGTTGCCCCTGGTCTTGGCCTTATCGCCCCTTCAGAAGTTTCCCATTGATTTTACAATGGAAGTGCCCTTTGGCCTTGCCCTCTCAAAGATGAAATTCCAGGCCTGTTATTTTTATTTATTTAGTTAGTTAGTTATTTATTTCCAGGCAACACACCATACAGTACATACAAAGAACTACAATATAAATTGGACTACAGAGAGAACAAGCCTGCGGATAACCAAGAAGCAAAATAAAAAAACACTATCTAAAGGCAATCCAGACAATAAAAACCTACAAAGTAGAGCTGCCAACCTTTAACTGAGCATTTTAGTATTCTTTAGGCTGAAAATCAGTATTTTGCCAATGATACTAGTATTTTTCTGCGCAGCGCCAATGCACTTCTTGTACTTGACTACCCACTGGTAATTGAATTACCTTTTACGTATGCTTTGCTCATGTATTAAAGCCAATAATTATGTCAGTGTTTAAAAAAAAAAAAATTTAAAAAAAAGTATAAAAAAAAAAACTGCGTACACTGGGGCTTTAAAAGTATGATCGGCTTTTTCCAAATCCGTATTTTGAAATGCAAATTCGTACTTCCGTATTCTTGTTTGATTTCCGTATGAAATACAGAAAATCCGTACTAGTTGGCAGCTCTGACAAAGGCATACAAAAGTACAAGAACAAATACGTACAAGAACAAATACGTTATTACAATTTGTTTGGCCATTAATGCAAGAAAACATCATAAAGGCAGTCAAAATAAGATTAAACTGTAATTGTTATGCAAGGAAATTAGCCGTTGAAAGCGCCCTTATGCGGTCAAAAACACCGATAATCCAACAACGTTCTGTTTCTCCTTTGCAGGGAAGTTCGGCACAGCTGTCGTGTCCTACTTTGTGTTCCTGAAGTGGATGTTGTTCCTTAATATCTACATCTTCGTCTTGATGTTTGGATTGATCGTCATACCGCAGTTCATCCTCCGCGGTCAATACAGTGAATGTGAGTTCCGACAAACAATGGCCGTTTTCTAAACAAAGGCTTAGGCTTTGTGTCTGGCCTGGGCACCATTCGCCTGTTTGAAGTCCCATCAGAAAAGTGTATGTGGTCAATATTAAAGGGTCTGTATATGTTTGGTAGTTACTCTGAAAATTAATGGCAGTAAAAACTTACTAGGTAAGAAGTAAAGCAGCTTTGGATAGTATAATGCATTTTGAGAAACTTTTCACTTAGAAGTACTGGCCGCAACTTTGTCTCTTGCAAGTTTTATAAAAACACTTGCATACGATATTTGAAACTTGGACACTCAAGTTTGAAACTTGTTCGAGGAACTGCTTAGCCCTCAACATGGATTGAAATTCAACACGGAATCAAAAGTTTCTGTCATAAGAAATGCTTCTGAACGATGAAATAGATGATTTTGGGTAAAATTACACTCAAACCTTTGCCAGCTTTGGAGCCAGAAATAGCCAAAACTTTGGGTGTGGAGAAGATACGCATGCGTGTGATGCACTAATTATCAACAGGGATAAGATTGATACACAACTTAAGATCAATCTTAGCTCTTTGTGAAATCCCTGGTTGTGATATGTGCTGTATACATGGTACAAGGTAGTCAGTCTCAACGCCCCTTGAATACCAACCGTCAGAACTTAAATTTGATGAAGACTTGATGGGTTAGCTTTACAAAAACTAGTGGAAGACTGCAGAATGAATGTATGCATCGGGGATGGAATGGTCGGTTTATGTGTAAAGCGCTCGCCTCTCACCACTTTGGCCCTGGTTCGATTCCTGGCTAAGGCCATTTGGGAGTAGAGTTGTGCGTTGGTTCTCTCCTATGCCACAAGGGTTTTTCTCCGGGCCCTCCGGTTTTCCTCCCTCCTGAAAAATTAAATGATTTCAATCTCAAGCTGTGCTCCAGGGTCATATATGGGTTGATGTGGCTGGCTGTCAAATGCACCCTTGCATGCTTGCGGCTCAAACACGTTGTAGCCACGTCCTTTGCATTTCAGCTTCTCGGCTGTGAGTAAGGATGATTAGCCTCCCAAATTATTATTGTTATATTATTATTATCAAGAACCCCAAAGGTTTTCTTACCTAAATATACAGACTTGAAGGCAGCTATTTATTTTGTGACTTGTATTTGGTATCCACAGCATCTACTTGCGAGACGGAGTACAACGACAACGTGGATAAGAAGTGCACTGAAGGACAGACAGATCAATGTATTGTGGACTTCATTGGTGGCACGGTAAGTAGTTATGAGTGATGAGTCGGTGGCCGAGAAAAAGGTTACCAGCCAAAATACATACATATATGTAATCATTTGCAAATGGTGTCCTGCTTAATTTTGCTGACCAGAAAAATAAACAAGCAAAGCACAAAAGAATAGTGTGTACCAGAAAAAGTTTACTAGCCAAAATGCATATCATTTGGAAATTGTGTCCTGCTTACCAGGAAAAGGTTACCAGCCAAAATACTATACATACATGTATATGTATCGTTTGCAAAGTGTGTCCTGCTTAATTTTGATTACCAGAAAAATAAATAAGCAAAGTACAAAACAATTGTGTGTACCAGAAAAAGGTTACCAGCCAAAAGACTGTACATGTACATATCATTTGCAAATGGTGTCCTGCTTATTTTTGCTTACCAGAAGAATGTCAAGCACTATTGTCTGCTTAAAGGTTGTCTGCTTAAAGGTACTGGACACGTTTGGTAATTGTCAAAGACCAGTATTCTCACTTGGTGTATCCCAACATATGCATAAAATAACAAACATGTGAAAATTTGGGCTCAATTGGTCATCGAAGTTGCAAGAAAATAATAAAAGAAAAAACACAAATTTGTGTGCTTTCAGATGAGTGAAAAAGGCTTCAAGCCTGAAGTCTTTTTCAGATTCAAATATTTTAGTGAGAAATTACCTCTTTCTCAAAAACCATGTTACTTCAGAGGGAGTGGTTTCTCACAATGTTTTATACTATCAACAGCTCTCTGTTGCTGTTTACCAAGTAAGTTTTTATGCTAATATATATTTTGAGTAATTACCAAAAGTTTCCAGTGCTTTAAGCAACTATCTAAAAGTGTGCCTGGATGTCTGAATTGTAAAAAAAAAAAAGAAGATCGTATGGACAAATCTCATCTAATCACATCTTCTTCCCCCCCCCCACACAGGGATGGATGGAACAGACTGAGTTATTCTACGGCACTTACCCACCGACGTTCAGTAACACCAACAGCTCCACTTTTGTCACGTTCTTAGACAGTGTCTACATCATCCCGCTGGCTTACCTCCTCACAACGGCAGCCTATTTTCTTCTGTCTCTTCTACTGATGGTGCAGTAGTAAGTTTGCATTCTTGGTCCTTGTAATAGACCCCTCTTTGCATTGGCCGCCATCGCTGACGTCAAACAATGGAAACGTGCACGCGTGTACACGCTGCGCACGAGTCTCGGCCAATGATAGGTCTGCCTTTGACCTCAGTGAGGGCGCTGTTTGGGCTTGTGACGTCATATGCAAGGGAGTCTATATCTTTGCAAATCCTTTTGAAATTTGATTTATACTTGAACCTGAAAACAATGCCAGTTTTGATGTCATGAGGATTAACATTGTTATAAATATTAGATCTTTCTGGTCACAAAACTTGAAAAAGGTGAAGCACTGTAACTCGTTAGTCTGAATATTAACCTCAATAACAGGGAGACTGCCAACATTAGGGTTAGGTACCTCAGCTGGTAGAGCACCAGCACGTTAATCTGGAGGTCGCAGGTCCAAGTCCAGCTCCAGTCACTTTTCTTTTTGTTCAACCCCCAAATTATATAAAATTTACCGTGTCGGTTTCTCTTTGTTAGTTTATCACTTGAGGTTTTATTTGTTGATTTCTTTTTACCTGATTTCCCTTCGTGGCGTGTCGTGGCCGAGTGGATAAGAACACCGAACTCAAGCTCTGGTGTTTCTGATCAGCAGAGTGTGGGTTCGAATCCCAGTCGTGACACTTGTGTCCTTAAGCAAGACACTTAACCACATGCTTCGTCCGTCGGATGGGACGTAAAGCCGTTGGTCCCGTGTGTTGTGTAATGCACGTAAAAGAACCCAGTGCACTTATCGTAAAGAGAAGGGGTTCGCCCCGGTGTTCCTGGTCTGATCGGCAGCATATTATATTGCGCCACAGCACCTTGTAAACCATTTGATTAAAGAAATGAACAATATTAGCAATGTTGCTATAGCATGGTGCTATACATGAATAAGCCTCATACTTCAAATGTAGCTCCACATACCTTGCAGGAAAAAAATTGTAGTCGGACAATGATGCGCTTAGAAACATCCTTATTAAGCGCCTAATAAATGTTGTGTATTATTATTATTTATTCAGTACTGCCCGTGGTTTCAAGGAAAGTCTATCCAATCAGGAGGACTTTCAGTACAAGTCGTGCAACAAAGTCTTCGCTGCGTGGGATTTCTCGATGACCGACGAGAAGAATGCCTTCTTGAAATGTAGTAGCATTCGCTTTGAACTACAGGTATGTGAATTTTTGGCATTTTGTATTTTAAGGCTATTAAGATTTGTTACTTTAATCCTTCAGAGGCCATTCATTTCTGTATAATCATCACAAAACGCCCCCAGACATTGCTAATATTGTTCATTTCTTTAATCAAATTTTTTCAGTCAAAATGTCAACAGAAATAGCATGAAACAGAAAATTTAGTTTTGTGTTTAGAAATTGGGATACTATGTTAACATACTACATTGGAAAATTTCATATCCGGACATGACCTTTACTTTGACCTCTTTATGTGAATGGAAGTAGGTCAAACCTTGCGGCCGTTCGCGGCCGCTATTGGCATTTTGGGACAAGTCGCTTGTGGCCGCTATGGTTTCTAAAGAGGGGGCCAGGAATGAATGATGAACTGTAGTAACAATTTACATTTAATGGATGCATCGGGGATAAAGAATATCGATGTTAGGGTAAAAACAAAATATAGATTTACATGTACATGTTCGCTCATACTAATTATGCTGCACCGAAAATGAGTCAGGCGGGCCACTTTGTTGAGGGCGACTTTGCTAGGAAGCAACTTTGCAGGGACGACTTTTCTAGGAAGCAACCTTGTAAGGGGGCGGCTTCGCTGAAGGGCGAGATGACTGGCATCCGTCATCGTGTACATGTGCTGCAAGTTTTAGGAGTAGAGAATTTTTTGTTTTCAATCCAAATCATCCGCAGTTTACAGACATTTATGTTGAAAGATAATGAAGCAGAAGCCCTTCAGGATAAACTATGGCAATCAGCAATTGCACGTTTGTAGACAGTAAACCTCAAATTTTCAGGTAAAAATGGGGCCCAGCCAATGTATTATGCTGATGGCGTCGCATACAACCAAAATATTCCCGCAGGTTTTTTTTATTGCCTGCTCACATGTCTGAAACTAACAGTAAGTGAAAATGTTGCCCTTGTTACAAAAGAACTAAGGTCGCCAGGCAAAACGTTTGCCACAGCTTGTAAACAATAAGGCAACGATTTTGCGGAATTGTTCTTACTATTTAGGTTTTTACCTTGCACCAATGTGTCTCAAGCAATATTACCCACTGCTTTCACAGGCTAAAATCAGAGCTCAATTTCATAGAGCTTCCAAAGCGGAAAATATTGCTCCACAATTTTCTGCTAAGTAAAAATTTGCAATATACCAGTCACATATTGTACATGTGGCATGGTATTTTAGCTGGTACCCTTCAGCTGGTTAGTATGATTGTTATGTGCTGAGCTGCCTTTTGTGCTGAAGCGGCCCACATGAAATTGGGCCCCAGGCTGGTGGGATTCGAACCCACGACCCCCGCATTGTGGAGCGCATGTCACTGACTGTGAATTTTTTTCTTCCTAATTCAATATTATTGGTTTATGTATGTCTAATTTTAGACGGATCTTGAGGAGGAGCGGCAGAAGAGGATACGAGCAAAGAGAACCACACTGCAGAAAGTGAAACTGTATTTTGTTCGTTTTGTGCTGAATCTGGTTGTCTTAGCAATACTTGGTGGTGCCGGTTACCTCATCTTTTACACCACAGATCTGTCTGTACAGGTGAGGATACCGGGACAGTTTGTCCATTCTGATTGGCCGAGAGGAGACCACGTGGCCATGTTTAAACGTGCGATATAAACACGATTAGCGATTAGCATTTTGAGAAACTTTTCACTTTGAAGTACTGCGGTTATGGAAAAATGTATCACTTTTTATCCCCAAAAATTTGAATCTAAGAGATTGTGTTTTCCAATGGAAGATCCATGGATTGTATACAACATATTAAATGTAATTTTTTTTTTTTTTTTTTTTTTTTACACTTTACACTGGCAAACCAACTGCAAGTCATTCAAAGGTACATTCCACACAATAACTATGACTGAGAAAATAAAAGTATATACAAATTTACAAAACTGTATAAAATGCCAAGCCAGTGAGTGAAAAGGAGGAACAGGTGACCAGCACCTCTACGAGGCTGTCATACCACAAAAATTGTCAACAAATACGCCGCCCATCAAAAAAACAAACAAACAAACAAACAAACAAACTAAGACGGAAAAGACAATCGCTTTCGACAACAGGGGCAACAGCAGTGCGACATCCAGGTACACACATTGTCTGCTGAGACACCAGAGGCAAATCTTTCTTTATAAAAATGAAACATATGATTTTGTAATACTCTCGTCTGATCCCTACTCATTGATCTTATTGATACTTTGTTGAAAAATATTGATACCAAATTATAAATAACAGTCTCAGAGGTCGTTAGTATTTGTTTGGCATTACAGGAAAGCACCATTAAAGAATTTCCGAGTTTGGCCACCGAAACTCGGAAACTATACATTCTTTTCAGTGAGTGGGCAGTTAATCTGCCTGGGGCAGTCGCGAGCACAACTGAATTGTTTATGATCCAACTAAAAGATTAGGGTCCCCTGTTTGGAAAAGGAATTACATGGAGATAACAGGTGTGAGTTGGTAAAGACCAAAAGGATGTATTATTCTGGCCTCTTCCTCTTAATGGAGCTTTCCCGTAATGGACAAATTCAAATAATGTTCAACTTTATATCTAAAACACATCCATATTTTTCACTCCATCTCAGCATTCAAATGAGCCAATCACAGCCAACGCATTCGCCAGCCTCCTGATTGGTTACTTACCGTCAATCGCCATAACGATACTGAACGGTGTGGTGCCCCTGATCTTCAATGTAGTAGTCCGATTTGAAGACTACAGTCCGCAGTTTGAAATCAGCATCACTCTGGTCAGGTAAGAGAAAGATCAAGTTAGGGTTCCACACTTAAAGGGTCTGTATACGTTTGGTAATGACTCTGAAAATTAATGGCAACAAAAAAACTTGGTAAGAAGTATAGCAGCTTTGGATAGTATTATGCATTTTGAGAAACTTTTCACTTCGAAGTACTGCGGTTATGGACAAATATAACACTTTTTATCCCCTAAAATTTGAATCTGAGAAGCGTTACTGCAGTAACGTTTCTCAGATTGTGTATTCCAATGCAGATCATTCTTCCTTTGTTCAACGCCCAATATCTTTCTTCATTTAGTTAACAATCTTGTAATTGTTTTTTCTCGGCTATACAGGACGGTGTTTCTACGCCTCGCATCCCTTGGAGTCTTGTTCTTCTCACTCTTTCCACTGATTGTTTGTGACGAAGCAGACGAGACAGACTGTGGAGTCTGTAAATCTGGAAGCCTTATGGTAACCATGGAAACTCCTCTTTCCTTTCATATGTTATTTTTGCAAAGCAGTGTGTAAACGCTCCCTTTTTTAAAGACTTATGGATGAAATTTTTGTAAAGTCCTTAATCTTACATTTGTAGTACCGTAATCTCTGGCTTATAAGCTGCGGCTTATACCAGAGCTGCCAACTCTTCCGGATTTTGCGGAAGACTCCCGTTTTTGACGGCAATCTTCCGACATCCCGCAAGCAGTCAAAATCTCCCGGATCCCCAACCTGCTAATGAAAAAAGTAATAAAATTGACGAATTTCCTAGCCCTCTGCCGTCCGTAAGTGTTTATAACGTTTGCTCGCGTGCATATTTAATTGCATAGATGCGCATCCATACATGTGCATGCTATGTCTGGCACTAGCTGATCAGCCTCGCTACCATGGGTAGCACGCTATATCGATACCTCTCGTCACTGACCCCTGGAATAGGTGATTACACTTACAGTGGCTTAATACTCGTGTGGTATCGTAACGACACACTGCCCACGATCGAGCAAATGACGCTGCAACATCGTACACCACTAGGAACGTGGTTGGGAATGTAAAGCAAAATGGCGTCGCCCAGCAAAAATAGTCGTGACGCGCGCTGAGATTGAGTCTTTCTGACTTAAAAATAAAATTCGTCCGGATTTTCAAAAACCAATGTTGGCAGCTCTGTTAGGCCAAATAAAAAAAAAATACATGTTTAGCGTCCCCGCCCGCTTCCTTTTTAGAGGCCGCCTCCTTTTTTTTTTTTTTTTTTTTTTTTTTGGAAAGAAAAAAATTATACATTTTTATTTTCCCTGACGATTTTTTTTTTTTTTTTTAAATAAATAAGATCATATTTTCGACTTAAGCAGAGCGAAAAAAGCACACCGAAAAAAGCTGGCAACCATCTTGAAAAATAGCCCGGCCGGTTGTCTCAAAAAACTTGTCGGGCGGCCATTTTGAAAAAAAAGAAAAGAAAAAAAAAGGCCCTCCTCCTTCCTTTTTTCAAAAAGGCAGGACGCTAAACATGTTTTTTTACTTTATTTGGCCTTATACGGTAATTTTGATCCCCAAAATAATAATTTGGCTTGTACATCGGGCGGCTTATACGCCGACGTATAAATATGAAGAACAGAAACCAGCGCACATTTTTTTAAAGAAAGATCGTTTGTAAAATATTTCTTGATAAAAAAACAAGACACAAACTGTGTGTGCGGCCATGCCTGCGGCTTATACACCAGGCGGCTTATACACCGACACATAAATCTTGTTTTGACAATTTCTGTGCATTGCGGCTTGTACATCGGGCAGCTTATAAGCCAGAGATTACGGTAAACTATGCAAGTTGAAGTAAGATTTGAAGCTCTGCATGGTGTAAGTGCTGACAGGAAGAATTAGTTTGCAGGTGACAAACCATGTAAGTGATCTCCCTCTTGTGAGAAGTGTTGAATCTGAGAAGAACCGGAATTGAGATAAGTCAAAAAAATTTACCTGTTTCGGTTCGTCTCAGAACCAAGACTTTTCACAATTTACACGGTAGTCACCTGCAAGCGATTTTGCCCTTATTTGTAGAAAGTTGTTTTTGAAGTGTTAAAGGTATCGTACACGTTTGGTAATGACTCAAAGCAAATATTAGCATAAAAACTTACTTGGTAACAAGCAACGGAGAGCTGTTGATAGTGTAAAACATTGTGAGAAACGACTCCCTCTGAAGTAACGTAGTTTTTGAGAAAGAGGTAATTTCTCACTAAAATAATAAAAACTTCTTGCAAGAAGTTTTTATTCCTATCTGAAAGCACACAAATTTGTCCAAAAGGGTGTTTTTTCTTTCATCATTTTCTTGCAACTTCGATGACAAATTGAGCCCAAATTTTCACAGGCTTGTTATTTTATGCATATGTTGGGATACACCAAGTGAGAACACTGGTCTTTGACAATTACCAAACGTGTACAGTGCCTTTAAGGTGTTTGTGTATTATGCAATATTTGTATGCCCCCCGCCGGCAAAGAAATTTTGTCCGAGCGTTGAACTCAAGAAGGACTTGGCATATCAACTCTAAACTTGGTGTGTGGATTGGTCTCAGGATCCCCCCGAAGCCTATTGTTTTTGGACCCCCTAAGTTAATGTGAAGGTCATTATGGCTAAAAGAAATGTTGTCTAAGCGATAACTTAAAGAGGCGCTTTAATGTCAAGATCAATTTTGTGATGTACTCATTTTCCAATAGATAGAGTCCTCATGTAAGTCGGGAAAAAATTACAAGTCTCTAACCTTATGTTAAAGTGGTGTAATTGCCATTCAATGCGATGCACTTCTGGTGCAAAATTTGTCAACATTCAAAACATCCTATGACATCATTCAGGAGAAAAATGGGTCTGTACATTTTTGTACGGGGATGTTTTGGTTCATTCCTGACTTTCGATGATATTCAATCAAAACAGCATTGAATTTGAACTCTGGACTGATGAACAAATTCTTCCAGATTGTAAAGACCTTTAAGTTGTTGAAATCCAATACTGCATGTTTCTAATTTTGCTCTGAAACAGGCACGAGGTTATAATTTTAGCCATGCATGTGTGTTTGTCAACACACCATTCTTGTTCATTTTTTATTTGTTAATTAAAGGGTGTGCATAACATTGGTAAGAGTGGAAATATTAAATGTTCACAGATTTACACATAACTTTATACGTGATATAAAGATGGTTATGGTGGAAAGTTTCTCTTGAAATATTTTTGCTTGAAATGCTTTAGTTTTGAGAAATGAGTAAAACAATTGGTTTTTATTTATCTTGCGAGTTCGAAATCAGATGTTCAAAAACAGTGACAACAGTCGGTGATTTGTTTTTTCACTATTTTCTTGTGACTTTGATGACCGAATGAGCTTACACTTTCACTGGTCTGTTATTTCATGCATATGTTGGGTCATACAGGGTGCAGATACTGGTCTTTGACAGTTACCAATGTTGGCCGCTTCTTTAAAACATTTTTTATTGTCTTGTCAATTTCAGCTGACCTTTTGTCACTGTCCTTCACAAAGTAATTTATTCTTGTGTGTTCTCTAATGTAATTTTGTGATTTATTCATCAGTGCTGGGAGACGTATGTCGGCCAAGAATTCTACAAATTGACCATTACGGATTTTGCTGCTGTCGTACTCGTCGTGCTGATTGTGGAGTTCCCCCGAAAGTAAGTCGTATAAAACGGAAATTGTTTTATTTGATCGAGTTTGCAGATGGTTAATTCTTTCACGCGTCGACCCGTCACTAGCGACTGGTTTAAATCCCTCCAGAAAAATAGTTGTAAAACGAAAAATAAAGATCGCACGGCCACACAGTTTTCAGAATGGGAAAGAGGACTCTTGAGAGTGCTAGTGTGACCTGTTTTGGGGGGGTCGCCATTTGCAAAAAAAACCAATACAACAAGGACAGTAAGCCAATGGCACATGCCTGGAATTAAAAAAGTGAACTAAATAACTGTGACTCGAAAGCCTTTAAAGGCACTGAACACGTTTGGAAATTGTCAAAGACCAGTGTTCTCACTTGGTGTATCCCAACATATGCATAAAATAACAAGCCTGTGAAAATTTGGGCTCAATTGGTCATTGAAGTTGCAAGAAAATGATGAAAGAAAAAACACCCAAGTTGTACAAATTTGTGTGCTTTCAGATAGGAATAAAAACTTCTTGCAAGAAATTTTTATTATTTTAGTGAGAAATTACCTCTTTCTCAAAAACTATGTTACTTCAGAGGGAGTCGTTTCCTACAATGTTTTATACTATCAACAGCTCTCTGTTGCTTATTACCAAGTAAGTTTTTATGCTAATATATATTTTGAGTAATTACCAAACGTGTACAGTGCCGGAAGTCAAGGTCAAATAGGGTCATTTTTTTGTGTAGCTTTTTTTTTTTATGAAGTTTTTTTAGATGATTGTATTAAACCTCCAACAATTTGTTGAAAACTGAAAACTTTTTTTCACTTTTGTGAACCGGAAGTCAAGGTCAAATGAGGTCACAGTGTGTAGCGTTTCTTAAATCTTTGGAGCCCTTTCTGATGATGTATAGATGATAAAAATCCAATATGTGGTTCAGGAGTTCTGATTTTTTTCAAATATTAAATTTCATCTTCCGGTTTGAACAGGAAGTAAAGGTCAATTGGGGTCAAATTCTGTATATCGTTTGTTAAGTTGTTACATACTTGTCCAATGATGTATAGATTGTAAAAATCCATTGTGTGGTTCAGGAATTATGAATTTTGAAACATTAAATTTCATCTTCCGCTTTGAACTGGAAGTCAGGGTCAAACGGGGTCACAATAAGTGTATCATATGTTAGGTTTTAAAAAGACCTTTCAGATGATGTATAGATTGTAAAAATCCAATGTGTGGCTCAAGAGTTACGAATTTTTCAAGTATTACATGGATTATCTTTATGCCGGGGTGCGCAATAATTATACAAGGTAACATGCAGCGATGCTAAATGTATTCCTACATGTAGTTGATGTTAACTGAACTACACGTTCAATGTATACGTATCTGTACACGTGCTATTACACTATCCCGCGTTATCAAAGTGGGTCAACACAAACGTGCGCTTTAATGCCTGTGGTTTTAAGACAAGATGTAAATGTCAAAATGGTGTTATTTCTGTGCAAAAGTTTGAGCAGGCTCAACGTTCTACAACCTGATGCAAAAATTATGCTGAAGTGATAAGTAGGTTTTGAGATACGAATTTTGTGAATATTTCAAATTCCGGTTTGAACCAGAAGTCAAGGTCAAATGGGGTCATACTTTGTGTAGCGTTTGTTGAACGTTTAACGACCTATCCGATGATGTATAGATTGTAAAAATCCAATATGTGGTTCAAGAGTTATGATTTGTTTACAAATATTAAACTTTGACTCATTGTAATTCAATACCTGATTACGTCATCATGACATCATCAAGTTTGTGTCTTGATATTGAGGTCCAATTATCTGGTGAGTTTCAATGTTCAATTCAATTTTAATCTTGAGTTATGCCCCGAAATTCATTTTTTAAAGAAAAACAAACAAAGGCAAACTTTGACCTTCCGGTACGACCGGAAGCAAAGGTCATACGATTTTTGCGTTAACTTTTGAAATGTTGCCCAAGTCTTGATCTATCCGATGCTCAATTATGAACATCACAGCTTTCAAATTCAAGGAGATACAGCCAATAGCAAATGGTCATTTTTCAACCTTAAAACCCTTGTAATTCGACACCTGATGATGTCATCGTGACGTCATCAACTCTGTGCCGTCTTCATATCGAGGTTCAATTGTCTGATGAGTTTCAAGGTTCAATTCAGTTTCAATCATGAGTTATGTTCTAGAGAAGAGTTCCAGGGAAGAAGAAGAAGAACTAGAAATTCAGTTTTTGTGACATCACAAAAACAGGGTGTTCGGTAGACCTGTCGAAATTAGCATAGCTGGTGAAATGAAAAGTATGAAGCAATAATAATTCTTCAGATATGGTTTTTTTTAAATATTAAACGTTGATTAAATGTTGTGATGTCATCGATGACGTCATCATCCCGAAAAAATGTGGGTGTCATCTACACACTAAGATCTAAGTACGTGGTAAATTTCAAGACTGCAACCTTCTTAGTTAATGAGATATGAACTTTTGAATTATGAAATTTGAACTTCCGTTTTCGACCGGAAGTTAAGGTCATATAGGGTCACACTTTGTACGTGAATTGTAGAGAACGGCAAGGGCTTTTATATGGTGCAAATATCATACATGAAGCAATTACAGTTCTTTAAATATGTTTTTTTTAAATATTAAACGTTGATTTATTGTTATGACGTCATCGATGACATCATCAAACCGAAATTCACACATTTATATTTAAACACAAAGATCTAAATACATAGTAAGTTTTAAGTCTCAAACATTTATAGTTCATGAGATATGACAAGTTTTCGTTATGAAAGAAAATTCAACTTCCGGTTTTGACCGGAAGTAAAGGTCATACGGGGTCACACCTAATGAAAGATTTGTAGAACTGTTCAAGGGCCTTCAGATGATTTAATGATTAAATGTGTAGCATCTTTAGTTTATAAGATATAACGTTTCCTCAAAAAAAACCTTCAACGTCCGGTTTCGACCGGAAGGAAAGGTCACATGGGGGCACATTCTGTGTAAGAGTTGTAAAAGGAATGCTGAACTTTCATATGAAGCAAAGATCTTGTCTTTATCATTTGTGGTTCTCTAGATGTAACGATTTACAATACTTCTCGTTATTTTTCATTTTTGATGTTATGACGTCATCGATGACGTCATCATCCCGAAAATGTTCCTGTTTCGTCTATACACTAAGGTCTAAGTACATGACAAGTTTCAAGTCTCTACGAGTTATACTTTTTCCGAAATCCTGCCGAGAAGGTACGGTGGGAAGAAGAAGACACGGAAAAAAAAAAAACAGTACAATAACAATAGGTTTTCGGCCGTTAGCCGAACACCTAAGAAGAAGATGGAGAAGAAGAAGAAAAAAACAGAACAAAAACAAAGAGGTGTTCGTGCTCATATTGCACGAACACCTAATAAAATATTTAAGAAAGACAAGAATACAATATACAGCAATAAAAATATACTACATGAAAATACACAAAATACAAAATCCAAAAAAAGACGAAATACTCTTCCCCCCCCCCCCAGAAAAAATATTTATAAAAATAAAGCAGTACATATAAAAAATACAAATTAAAAAAATGAAAAATAGGTCCTAGGTAGTAATTTGGTTGCCTTTTTGGCAATCTGGGTCATTGTTTGTTTATTGCAGGCATGATATTCTTCCTACTTTAGTCTGATTTTCCGATTTTTTCTTTTGCCCTTGGAAAAATCTGAAAAATTGTTATTAATAAGGCCTGAAAAGTCTATTAAAGCCTACACTGTGTACATGTAGGTCAGCCCTTGTACTCGATATCATGTTCCTACTTCCAAAGACCAAATATCATGCCTGTTATTGTCCGTTATTAATGTAATAATAATAATAAAGAGAGATTTATAAAGCGCAAACAGTTGCAGATCGGTTCCGCTTCAAGGCGCTGAAATACAAGCAAAAATGGATTAAACGACATAAATTAAATTAAAAACAATGATAATTAAACAATTTTACAAAAATTTACGTCTTGACCAGCCAAAAATACACAGTAAGCTAAAAAGATGAAGTAGTTAAAAATAGTTTTAGAAAATAAATACTAGATACAAACCTTTCAATAAGTTGCAATGTTACAAAAATACTGTTTGAAAAGATCAGTCTTAAGGCGAGACTTGAACAACTCGGTGGTCGAGGACTCCCTGATGATCGGTGGCAGGCTGTTCCAAAGTGAAGGATCTACAATGCTGAATGCTCTACCACCATACGAACAAGTCCTTGTCAATGTGTCATTGTTAAATATTTGAGCCTGAATTAATAAAACAACGAACAAATAATTAAACAATATCATTGTATTTTTGTTTATGTTGTAGGCTTGCTGCCAGGCATCTTCACTTTGGCATTGTGCAAACTCTTGGCCATATGGAGTTTGAGATTCCAAAGAATGTCCTGGCTATTGTGTACTCACAAGCTCTCTGTTGGTATGTAAAGAAAATCTGTTTGTCTTTTTTCTTGTAAGTTTCCTCAAGATTTTAAAGCTTTTTTAAAGCAAAAGTTAAAAGAAAAACGACTGCGGTTCGACCTTAAAGGGTACCTTTTGTAGATCAATTTTTTGGCCATGACCTGAATCCCTACTCACTGTGAATGAAGATGTATGTAAAATAATTTACCTGTAGAAGTTTCAGCTTCATTAGTCGTCAAGTTTTTGAGAAAAAAAGTGAAAATCACAGAGCGATGTTTTCAGGTGAGTCGCGAAAATACCAGTACTGGTAAATACGTTGTACATGCTAAAAAAAATTTCGTCTCCGAGACAAAAATTATTTTCGTGACATTGTTTTACTCATTTCGCAAAAACTACAGCACCTCAGCAAGTAATTTTTTTAAGGGAAGCTTTTTACCATCTTTATCTTCAAATTGTGTTAGTTTAATGTAAATCTGTCGACATTGTGATTTGTGTCGTACAAAAAGTACCCAAACCCTTTAAGGGTGGTCCGCTGGCCAAATGCCAGTTGAAAAGGTGGCAGACAAGCTGAAATATCATTCAGGGATGGGAAATTTCAGACTTTTATCTGAATTCAGACTTTTTAAAGTCTGGCTGGTAAACAAAAAAAGTGCTCTACTTTTCTCCAAACAAAATAAGTCCTGCTCTTTTATCTACTTCTCTAGCACTGATGATACTGTCTCAAAAGCTCCTTGGAATCTCCAGGGGGTTATCAAAAGGTGGACACGCCATCATTTCAATGTACCTCCTAAGATCTGGATCCCGGTTTAAGGATTTTTTTGTCAGCAATGACTGTCATCACTGATCATTTCAAATTGTCTGGCTGGCCAATTGAAAAAATTTGCTTGGATATGGATTGCAAAATTTGGACGAAGTCAACTAAAGAATTGAAGCATACTTTTTTTAATTTTCACTTTTCATTGCAAGTCATGCTCTCGAAAAAGAAATAAATATTTGTTTGTTTTATGAACCATTATTGATTATTTTGTTGAGTGAAACTTAATTCTGAAAACAAACAAAAACAAAGACATGCTCGCCTGTTTTGTCGGGTTTCGAGTGCATGATATTAGAACTGCTCTCGCCCATGCACGCAACCAGCAGAGCTACATCAGCCCATCTATATAAAGATGTAATTTTATATAAATAGCTTAGGGTTAAACACAGAAAAATTGACTAGAGCGGGACTTGAACCTGCGACCTCTGGATTAACGTGCCGCCGCTTTACAAACTGAGCTGTCTAGCCCTATGTTGGTGGTCTCCCTATTTTGTCAATATCTTTGTTCGTGGGTGTTGGTCAGAAACCATTCAACCTGTAACCTGGCGTAATTTCTTAGAGCTGCCTAAGCACAAAAAGGAGCGGAGCACAAAAAATTATGCTTACCAGAATAAGGTTACCAGCCAATCTACCATGTCACATGTACAATTTGCGACTGGTATCCTGTTCATTTCTGCTGAGCAGAAAATTGTTCAGCAATATTTTCTACTGAAGCAGCTCTGTGAAATTGGGCCCGGTTTCCCTTGTGGTTTATTACTTCATATAAATAGTACGCACATAAGTGTCATTCTGATTTCAGAAAGATTAACCATTTTGTTCCCTTGTCTCTGCAGGATTGGTTCCTTCTACTGCCCCTTCCTCCCCGCCATCAGCCTCTTGAAGTGTTTCGTCTTCTTCTATCTGAAGAAGTGGAGCCTGCTTTACAACATGGTGCCGTCCTCTCGTCCGTTCCGCGCCTCCAGATCGGGTATCTTCTTCATGGTCATCTTGCTCATCACCTTCATGCTGTGTATCGTACCTGTGGGATACACCATTGGGGCGTAAGTAGCAAGGAATAGACCATTAGAGTTAAAGGGGGGATTATTATTATGTTTTTTATAGTAGCTTCAAGATTCAGCTTGGATTGTGTGGCGTGTCATGGCCAAGCGGTCAAGCGCACCGGACTTAAGTTCTGGTGTTTCTGATCAGCAGAGTGTGGGTTCGAGTCCCGGTCTTGACACTTGTTAAGATACTTGACCAATATTGCTTCATCCTTTGGGATGGGACGTAAAGCCGAATGTGTTGTGTAATGCATGTAATAGAACCCAGTTACATTTATCCCAAAGAGAAGGCGATTTGTCCCGATGTTTCTGGCAGTGGCTGCACCTTGTAAATTATTTGAAGGTACTACATAAATGGGTCTCATAAGTAAAAACTGCTTATCCTGTTTACAAACAAATAATGAGCACTTTGATTCGCCTCTAGGGGTGTGATCAAGTGCTATATAAGAACTCAGTATTATTATTATTACCAATTAAGAACTCGATCCGCGGCGGTGAAGTTAATAACGAGAAGTCCCCGCGATCCACTAAGCGAAAGTAGTAGTCCTGGCCGATTTCCTACTGTCCGCCCAGCTAGTAGTTAATAAGCGGGACAGTTCTTTTCAGAACTTGGTAGTCTCCCGAATTCGGAAATCTACTCCGCGGCAGTAGAATAGTCTCCCGAATTCCGAAATCTACTCCGCGGCAGTAGAAAAAATAGCAAGACAAGCTCTCAAAGAACGAAATCTACACAGCAATGTAGATACACACATGGTGTTACCGCAAGCCTAATATACATTGATACCTCACCATGCAATGCCTCAAATCCAATATTATTACAATGTAGAGTAAGATAGAGCTGGACTGTTAATCCAGTTTACCTGGCAGCATCATCACAATAACCTTGGTTGCGCAACTTTTGGAGTTAACATCCGTGTGTGTTATACAGTTTAGTGCTCATTTGAGGCGACACAGCATTTACACCCTTACGAGTTGACTCGCACAATGGCGAGCGTGGCAGACAACAGCTGCGTTGGACGTTGGGGCAAAGAGTCAATGGTCCGAGTACTAAAATAAGTCAAGTTTGCAGAGATAAACATTTGCAGTTGAAATGGTAGATTAACGAGGCGTTGATATATATATTAATTCTGCAGAAACTGTAAATAAATACTCAGTAAAGTGTTCTCTGTTAAGTTTCTTCTTTTGTGACTTTTGGACTGTTCCATTTGATTGTGGGTTGGGGGATATCAGTGAGGGAAAGAAAGGGTTGATGTGTGTTGGTGTTTATTCCGTCAGAGCAGGAGTCAAATTAGTTGTAAGGTTGCATTATTTTGCTCTCTTAACTGGGCCCAATTTCATAACAATATTCTGCTAAGCGAAAACAAGCAGGATACCAGTCACATATTGTACCTGTGACGTGGTATTTTAGCTGGTAACCTTATTCTGGTAAGCATAATAATGTTGTGCTTAGCTACTTTTTGTGCTTAAGCAGCTCTATGAAAGTGGGCCCAGCTGTTCAAATTGATTGTTCTGTTATGAGTATGAGTCTGAGTTTGAGTACAGAGACAATTAAATGAGCAAATGTTCAAGTACTTTAGTTTTGGTCACAGATATACTGTTTAATAGAAGTTCTTACATTGAAAATTGCAGAATTTGACTGCAGTATTCTGCATTATTCTGCTGCCATTATTAGGACTCGTTTTACATTCTTAGTTCAGTATTCTGTAGTATTCTAGTCTTTTTCCTTTTGTCTTTTTCCCTCAAAACTCACCACTTGGATCCATCAAATCTAGTCCTTAAATTTCACTCCTGTTTTTGTCTCAGGATTGAACCTTCCCGCGGCTGTGGGCCGTTCCGTGGACAGGCAACCATGTGGTCATCAGTCACTACAACAGTAGAACAATTCAATAACTTCTTTGAGGAAGTCTTCAAGTTTATTGGCTCGGCGGCCTTCGTGGTGCCATTTGTCATCATTCTCCTGTAAGTTAATTGTTGGACATAGAGTTGAGGGTGGGCGGGATGGTGGGCAGGGGTGGGGGGAGTTTAGCTTACCAGTTTAAACATCTGCATTTGTTATTGATCTTTGGTTCCTGTACAGGGAGGTTCAAGCAAAGCAAAGGAAATATTCCTTAAACGCAATGTATTTTCACCTCAGCCCTGGAGTGTCGTGGCCAAGCGATCTAATCACACCGGACGCAAGTTCTGGTGTTGTCGGAGTGTTCGTTCGGGTCCGGTCTGGACACTTGTGTCCTTGATCAAGACCCTTAAACATTATTGCTTTGTCCTTCGGATGAGATGTAAAGCCGTTGGGCCTGTCTGTTTTGTAATGCACATAAAAGAGGCCTGGGCTTGATTTCACAAAGCACTAAGATTCATTTTAAGATGAGTTACTAATGTTACCGTAGTGGTTTGTATTGTGACATCACACTTTGCCTACCAATTAAAATCGATACCCAGTTAAGATCAATGTTAACTGTTTGTGAAATTGGGCCCAGTACACTAATTGTCAAAATAAGGTTTGCCCCGGTGTTTCTGGCATGGTAGGCTGTAGACCGCACAGCTTCACCGTGTAAATCTATTGTTTATTTATTTATTTCATTGCACATCCAACAACACAACTGCCAATAATAGGATTGGGATTAGGAAACATGAAGCAATGTTCAGTTTTAGATGTGGGAGGAAAACCCCAAAACGGGGAAAACCTACATAATCAGGTAGGGACTGAAAACCCAATCCACATGCAAGGCTCCAGGTCTGAGGTGGGATTTGAACCGGGGTCCACAGAGGTGAAAGGCAGGGAAAGAAACCACTGAGCAAGCCTGATCCCAAAAGTGGTATGTCCTTACATAGGATCCTTACAAAGTGCTATGTCCTTACATAGGATCCTTACAAAGTGCTGTATAAATGGGTCTCATATTTCAAAAACACATGTAGCTCTACATACCTGTCTTAAAATAATGAGCTTGTTGAGATGCACGTCTGGTGCAGAGATCAAGTGCTTCACGTAAGAAGTTTGTGTTAAATTAATGAAAAAGTCGCATCCCCATAAGGTGATCCCTCTGCTGCCGCTTCCCAGGTTGTATCGTAAATTTGGGTGTGATTCCTGGCTATACGGTAGTACCAGGTTGTATGGCTTCTGACTGGCACCCCCGAACAAAGATATTGACAACATAGGAAGACCGCCAACATTAGGGCATTAGGGTCGAAACGTCAGGCCATTGACTATTTTTTGCATTTATACCATAGGTCATTTTGGTTGGTAAGCAGTTTGCAACAGCTAATTCTATTTCAACATTAGGGCTAGATAGTGCAGTTGGTAGAGTGTCGGCATGTTAATGTGGAGGTCGGAAGTTCAACCCAAAATTTAATTAATGAATTTACTCTTCGTTAGACTCAAACTAAACTGCTCACAAAAAGTTAGGAAACTTTTTTGAATCAAGTATATTTTTATTATTTATTACTCTCTTTGTATATGTTATATATCAATGCAAAGCTGAAGTGTTCCTCTTTAAAATGATACCACATTTGTAATGACTACATGTTGCTGAATTTGGCTACATGAATGACAATGAGGCAAAGTCACAAATCAAATGTGCCAAAATTACCGCATGTTTGAATTACAGTGTCAATTTGTTTGTTCACACAGTAACACAAAATTGCTAATTTTGGCACATTTGATTTGTGACTTTGTCTCATTCTCATTAATGTGGCCAAGTCCAGCAACGTGTTATCATTGCACATTTGGTATCATTTTAAAGAAGAACACTTCAGCTTTCTATTGATATGCAACATAATACAAGAGGGTAATAAATAATAAAAATATACATGATTAAAAAAAGTTTCCTAACTTTTTTTGAGCAGTTTATTAACCATTATTTGTTAATTATACAGATTGACACTGTACTACTATCACGCCATTGCGTCTGCCCACATGGAGCTTGTCAGCAGGTTAAAAGAACAGCTCGTATTGGTGAGTTTATCGTTTCCTTTGCCACTCAGTAGGATATGGGTGATTCACAATACAATGCGCCCTCTACAGGTTGCCAAGGAGAGTTCAATTTCACAGTGCATCATTATAAAAGGTTGACATGGTTTTACTTAGTCATCTCGCAGTGCCCCCCCGTGACTATGATTGTTTGTTGGTTCGTGGTTTGCAAAGCAGCAAGGGCGTATTTGTCTGTGTTTACGGCATAAGGTGGTAGTTTTTGTGAGGCTGGTGAAAGTTTTTCACATTCATGTCAACAATTTAAAGGTCCCAAACTGCCCGTGCGTGACCCAGGTGTAAGTGCGAATGTTTCTAGTGGACCGCTTTTGGGGAAAATGGCCTCTCCGGGGTAAACTATAGAGGGCGCACTATATTGTGAATCGCGTGTATTGTGGGGTTGTTCTGTGTTTCGTCAATAGTACGGCAGGTAGGTGATGGGATTTTTCCTTTGATGATACAAGCATTGAATTTCGCACACAGTCGGAGTATGTCATGAGAAAGATATTTGGCTGTAGGGCCATCGCAGATTTGTCTTTTGAGAAAATATATGTGGCATAACATTTATAATATTAATAACAAGCAATGCCGCCATCTTAGAGGTAAAATAATGATGAAACAATGGAAACCGCACATTACGTACGTGCGGTGCGCCTGAAGGGCCAGTGGACAACCTTTTGACCTCTAGCCGAGGATGCCCTGCTCAAATGGCGTCATGAACAAAAGGTCTTCTTTTTTTTGTCTTTCTTATTTAAAGAGTAGATGCTGCAAGAAGTTCTAAATACACTTTCAAGATCTTAGTTTTTGGTTGCTGTTTTTGATTATACTAGTAACAATATAATTTTTTTTCACGTTTTATTTTGTTTGGGTTTTGTTTTCAATCTAGGAGGGTCGTGATAAACACTTCCTACTGACGCGTCTTCATGAGCTGGAACCCAACGTCAAGGGACACAAGAAACGAAATGTTCTTCCCCAGAAATCCATCAACCAGCCCCCAAAGATGCCGTCACAAGCCTGGTCAGGTGGCGGTCCCATGGACAGCCATCCATTCGCTAGTTCGCCTTAGACTAGCTCCTAGTCAACCAGCCCCCAAAGCAGCCGTCACAAGCCTGGTCAGATGCCATTCGCTAGTTCGCCTTAGACTAGCTCCTAGTCAACCAGCCCCCAAAGATGCCGTCACAAGCCTGGTCAGCTGGTGGTCCCATGGACAGCCATCCATTCGCTAGTTCACCTTAGACTAGCTCCTAGTCAACCAGCCCCCAAAGATGCCGTCACAAGCCTGGTCAGATGGCGGTCCCATGGACAGCCATCCATTCGCTAGTACGCCTTAGACTAGCTCCTAGTCAACCAGCCCCCAAAGATGCCGTCACAAGCCTGGTCAGATGGCGGTCCCATGGACAGCCATCCATTCGCTAGTACGCCTTAGACTAGCTCCTAGTCAACCAGCCCCCAAAGCAGCTGTCACAAGCCTGGTCATATGGCGGTCCCATGGACAGCCATCCATTCACTAGTTCACCTTAGACTAGCTCCTAGTCTTACCACAGATAATATCAGTTGTATACAATAGACAGTTTATTTTAACTCTCTCCATGTGTCCATTTTTAAGTGTAAGTTTGAAGATTTTTGTGTATGGTTTGAAAAATTGTTCTTCGCAGTCGGTTTAAAGTTAACATTTTAAATTAAAGTTTTAATAGCAGGTTTTATGTGGGTAAAGTCTGTGCAAGTCTTTCCTGTGTTCGAATATTGCAACCAATAAAGTGCGCGAGTTTGTTTCCTTCACGCGCGAAAGCAATGTACGTGGGACCAAAGTGGTCTCAAAAACATGTGAATACGCGCGAGACTTGCACCGTCTCTAACAGGTATTACAAAGGAAACAAGATAGCGCCCAACATTTGAATATGCATGAGACTTGTACAATCTATAGACCCAATTCACCTGACATCATAATATGATAAATCTTGCTTGGACAATTTTTTTTAAAGTAAGTTTTCTCGAATGTTGCTGTGCATTTGGGTATTTCAGGCGATGCACACGCAGTGAGGCGGGCATTTTATCGACTCCCAAAATGGCGGCAGACCATGGGCAAACAGTAACCGCGTGTGACGGCAGTACAAGGGGTCAAAGGGTCAAATTTTTCTCTCCATTGTTGGTGCAGAGAAATTTGCATTGGTGTCCCATTGACTCGGGGCTCGAATTTGGGGGGAAAGTCCGCAAGACTTGTAGCACCTAATATTTACTGAACCAGAATTTGTTTTACAAGACCAGAATTGAAATGAGAAAAAAATACCCCAAAACACATACACAGTTTAACATTTGAACTGTTTTTATTTGAACATTCTATTAGAGAATCTCATTTTTGTATAGACCGTGCAAGTCTCGCGCGTATTCAAACATTTTTGGGACCACTTTGGTCCCACATACGATGCTTTAACGCGTGAAGGAAACAAACTCACATGCTTTAACGGGTCCCAATGTTCGAATACGCACGAGACTTGCACAGTCTATTATGAATAATAATTCTTCAATACTCCACAGAATTGAATTGAAAGATATTTATCAGACTGGAAAATAAATTGTAGCACTTCAATGACTAACTACCGGTAGTGAGAAATATCTCTAGAAGCTTTCATAGCAACAGCTACTTCATCAGATGCAATTTATTTTCCTTTCTGTAATTACCTGACTAACGCAGCTACCCACCTCTTCATTTTTATCAGACTGAAAGTCAACATTTGAACAAATAGACCATCAAGCTTGTCCAGTCTTGAGTAGGGCCTGCTGTCCGTTGTAAAGTTTGAGCCCCGTCACTCAAAGAATAAAAACAAACTTTTCCTGGCTGTATTTTCCCCCTCATTCGACGTTGCTTTAAATGAATATTAATGCAAATATGAATTGATATGTCAGCAAATTACATGAGATTTGTTTTCTTCTTTGCTGGTTGTTGTATAAAAATTAATGAGATATTTTTGGATTGGTTTGGATTTACCCAAAGGATGGACGTCCCTTCCTCTGTGTTTGTTTGTATAACTGTTGGTATTTTGTCCGAAATATCTTAAATTAAGGTCCAATTTTCTCTGTATTCTTCATTGATTTATTTATTTTATCATCAACATCTTTAAAATGATCTACATTTCAGCAGGTTCTATTAGTGTTTTTAAATAGATGTATTCTTAAAATAATTCAATGTTTTGAAACATGTTTTCCATTTATTCTTTAAACACCAGTTATTCCGTTATTTTTATATTTTTACAAGTTTTTATTTTCACCTTTATATTTTTCTCTATTTTTGCAATGAAGTTGGTGTACATATCTTTTCACTTTTCCAGAGTACCATAAGTTTTGACGTGCAGAAAAGAAACTTTTTGCGTAAATTATAAGATTTGAAAAAAAAGACTGCCATTTTTTAAATGTAATGATTCTCCCAATATATAATATTTTGTTGGGAAAACGAAGATGAGCAATCAATTTGAATTGTACAATTTTTGTAATGAAGAAGTGCCTCAGTAAAAAGGTGCCTATTTAAAGAAAGAGACAAATTTGTGTGATTCTATAATTTGAAAAAAAATGTTCATTTTTTTGAAATTAAGTATTTTTGTGTTTTATCTGTCTGATGTTGTTTTGCGCTGAGTAAATTTAAAGGCGCCCTCGTAAGAGTGTGCACAGAATGGATACGGTGCGTACAGGCCCAATTTCATAAAGCTGTTTAGCACAAACTATTGCTTAGCATAGAAAAACCCTGCCTAGCACAAACAGGTTACCAGCCAAAACACTATGCAATGTGCAGTGTTTTTGACTGGTTACCTGCTAATTTTTGCTTAGCAGAAAAACTTACTAAGCACCATTTTCTGCTTATGAGCTAAATGACAATGGGCCATGGGCCCATTTTCTTAAAGCCTGTAAGCACAGAAAACTCTTGCTTAGGAAAAAAAGGTTACCAGCCAAAATACCATAGAGTTACCATTGATGTGACCGGTACCCCACTTGTTTCTTGCTTAGTGAAGAAATTTGCTAAGCAGAATTTTCTGCTAAACAGCTTTATGACATTGGGCCTTGGTCAGTTCAGTACTACAAGGTCCTTAATTGTAGGAGTTAAATTTCATAAAATTGAGTTATAATATTTTGTTGAAGCCCTTGGCAAGTTGAGTTTCTTTGTGATCTTCCTCAAGGTATTTATTTGGCAAAGGTTAACATGAGTTTTGTAAGAAAAAGGATTTCTGATTTGTTTGGTTATTTTTTTTCTTCTGATTCATAGCCATTTTAGGTGCAATACTCTTTTGATTGTTACAAACATGAAATGACATATAACGACCTTATAGCACTGAGCCTGACAGTATCAATGTTGTAAACACTTCCGTTGTATTATTAATATAGAAATGTAAATAATTCTTCACAACATATGTTTAACGGCAACAGCATGCACAGAAATTTTTAAATATGTGAGATTTTTTGTTGAATTTCCTTATGGATTCCAAATTTATGATGTGAGAATATTGTAAAATATTACAAAACCAGCTAGAAACTAAAATAAGGTTTCTACTTAAAATAAAAATTTCCCCATAGTTATTAATAAGAAAAACTATAGTAGTAAACTTGCGGGTACAACCATGTATCGTCTTACCAATTGAAATAACGAGACCACACATGTTCGCTCAGAACAAACACTTCTCCCAAAAGAGTTGTGTACATGGTTGTACCCGAAAATTTACTAGTTTAGTTTTTCTTATGATAAACATCTTGCAAACCTTCAAACATCACTTATAGTTACTAATGTTTAAAGATATGGCATGAAGCATCGAAACATTTACATTCTTTTTTTGTTTGCGCAAGCATTTAGTGTGCAGTACGATTTGTTGCACCCATTCTGACTGTCTGTTGTAATTACATCATCGGTATTCCATGGATTTTTTTTTTGCCAGGATTTTTCCCATTGTGCCTTCTTCCGTAAACCAAATCTGTTATTCTTTTAACGCATAGAGATCATCAACAATTATTTTTACTTCAATTTTATTGATCGAGTTGAAGGATTCATGATTCGTGTGTAAATAAAATATATACAAAGTTTGACATTTTGTCTGGATGTTATCTTTTTATTTGAGGGGGGTCATTGGAAAGAGAAGCTGGCATAATGACTGAATAGCGCCCTCTCTTGACAGGTGATTATTAAACCAATATACCATGCCCGATATGGGGGCAGAGGGTATCCTCCCCAATGTTCCCATACTCCCATACTTTAACACACTTTTTTTTTCCTCTTGTACAGAAGTACCCCTCTAAAATCCTCTACATAATTCCTGAGATTCCAAGCACACAGTGAAGACACAATGGGGGGAGGGGTACACAATGCCCCATATCCAGCACCAAATGTAAACCAAGCAGCATTTCATTTAGACTGGCCCCCTGGATTACAGCCAGGGCCAAGTTCGCGCAAGGACTATCGTTGACCATAGTTCGACTAACTTATCCCGAACTCTGTCTAGTCGACGATAGTTGGACTACTCTACTCGAGTATTTGGAACCAGCCTACTGGGCATGGTCGCATCGCTGGTTACCAATAGCCCTTTTCATAGCACAGTGCAGAGTGGACCGCAGTTATAAGAAACTGACAACGTATGTTGAGCTGCCGGTCGTGTTGACATGACATGGCTAGAGTCGTTCGCACTTCAACTTCAGTGCGCATGCACTACGTATGTCACTGAACAACCACTAGTTAACCATTGTTCCTTGCGCCAACTTGGCCCTGGCACTGGTATAAAATTTCAACGGTTTAAATTGCTGCCCTATATTGCTTGTGTGTGTATGCATTTATTGCATAGCATGCCAATGATCTTGTTTGACAAGTGCACTTTGTGCCTACATTATAAACTGTGTATTTCGGTTCTATTCACCGTGCATGTTTAGTCCAACCTATTTTTTCTATTGCACACTAGACCACATAATGCATTATATACACAGCAGTACCAAACACCAATACAAAAGTAGTGGAAACTAGGAGACAATCTTGTACAAGTTGTTTAATCTTATTTATTTATTTTATTACACATCCAACAGAACTATTAGCGCCAATAACAGGATGAATAGGAAACAAGAAGAAATGCTCAGTTTTAGATGTGGGAGGAAAACCCATGCAATCAGGTAGGGACTGAAAAACCCAATCCATATGCAAGGCTCCGGTCTGAGGTGGGATTTGAACTAGGGTCCACAGAGGTGAAAGGCAGGGAAAGAAACCACTGAGCCAACCTGATCCATCTCTAGGCTTACAGTTTTATCCTGCAATGGAGAAGTTTTTTTTGTAAATTTGTTGAAAGATAGAATGTTCCACTCAACTTTCATGAAAATGTTCCCACCAATGCATACCATTCATAACGTTCACTATTTGCATGATGTCATGGGCATGCATATTTTGTGCCTACATGTTATTTGGTTTTTCAAGCCTCGCTTATACTTGTACACTTGTACAAATGTGGCTGCCACCATTGTTAATCGTTGTATTTGGCTCAATTGGAGGTAAGTCCGAGCATTCCCAGATCTTAGCGTACCCAGATCCTAGCGTACCATGGCAGATTATTAGTCGCTCTCGTGGCTTACGGCCGAGGTTCTGTGATTCAAGGGAAGTGTGCCTACTATTTTCTTGAAAGAGAACAACAAATCTTGGTGCTAATTTTGAAAAGTTAATTGTCTTTCCTTTGTCAAGTCATGGTTTCATTGTGACAACGGCATTTTCATTTTTTTCAGGAAAATAATTGTTCCAAACAGTTCCTCAAAATAACACCGCGCATGGGCACAGATTTTTTCTCTTTTTTGTAATACAGACCCAAAGTGTATCAAAAATCTTGACAAGACACTTTAAATGATTTCCTTGGTTGAAAGCAAAACATGCAGGATGCATGTTGACAGGTACAATATCAAAGAAAAGTAGAGGAATTATTTCTATTCCAGAAACTTTTTACTATTTAACAACATCTCCCCCAGAGCGATCCCCAACATAAATACAAATCAATGACTCTAAAACAGGTCACGGCTCCATCCATAACATCCTACACCTGCTCCTTCAACTTGAATAAACCAAGTTCCGGCTCTGGCATGATGTTTACAAATGTTCTTGTCATTTCCTCGTCGGATAAGGTCGGGGCTATTGACTTTCCAAAGGCCGTCGATGGTTTGGGATTCCAACGCTCGTGGGTGAAGTAAACCCTACCAGCGAGCTGAGCGGAGAGCGTGCGATCTCTTCCTTTTTTTACCTGCATGAAAAAACAAAAATAAAAAATTAAGTATTTTTTCTTGTGATTTACTCTAAAACACTGCATGACCTGAGATCAATTTCATTAGAGATGCTAATAAAAAAAAAACCTGCTTAACAAATTATATTTTTTCTTAATAATCGCAGGGAACCAATCAAAAGGAATTGACATCACATAGCATTTCCAACTGGTAACCTTTTCCTCCTGCTAATAAGGAAAACTTTTCAGAGTGAAGCATACTATCAGCAGTGTAAAAATGGCCCCTGAAAAATTTTGCGAATAGCCCTTGACGTCATTTTGAGTAGGGTGCCCTCGTATAGAGGTTAAAAAAAAAAGTCTGGTTGCTCATTGACTCATCCTCTGCACCATGCGCGCAAGATGTGCATTTTACATTGTTATATTGTCGTTTTACCTCAAGATACCAACATGATGACGTCGGGTGCTTAAGGTCCGCAAGTTTTACTACAAACTCATCTGTTCTGCTCGTCTTCGCCTGAAGACGAGCAGAACAAATTCCTTGAAATGTCAAGACTATACTGTGTCTCAACTCTGGGTTCTTCTCAGAACTAACACTTCTCCCGAAAGAGAATTCATTCATAAGTTTGTTAAATAAAAAAGGGAGACCGCCAACATAGGGCTAGATAGCTCAGTTGGTAGAGCGCTGGCACAGTAATCTGGAGGTCTTTGGTTAAATCCCGCTCTAGTCAATTGTTCCTTTGTTCAACATCAATTATTTT
This sequence comes from Plazaster borealis, assembly GCA_021014325.1. Taxonomy (NCBI): domain Eukaryota; kingdom Metazoa; phylum Echinodermata; class Asteroidea; order Forcipulatida; family Labidiasteridae; genus Plazaster; species Plazaster borealis. The sequence continues at coordinate 3,421,747 of CM037475.1, read as the reverse complement.
AAATTTACCCAGTCAGTTTCCCTTGTGGTTTATTACTTGATAATTAAAAAATTGCACTGCAGGTTTTGTCTGATTCTGTTGGACCTTATTTCATAGAGAAGCTTAAGCACAAAAGATAGCTAAGCAACACAAAATTATGCTAACCAGAATAAGAGTACACGCTCAAATACAATGTCTGTGACTGGTATCCTGCAAAGTTTTGCTTAGCAGCTCTATGAAATTGGGCCCAGTACACCAAACTGATAATGCTTTACATAAGATCAGGCATACCACCATAATCACAGTCAAACAGTTTGGGTGTTGAGTTACTGTATGGTGTTGGACTGAGGACTGCACTAGTAAACTGATTATGCTTTACATGGGATCAGGCATACCACCATAATCACAGTCAAACAGTCTGGGTGTTGAGTCACTGTATGGTGTTGGACTGAGGACTGCACTAGTAAACTGATTATGCTTTACATGGGATCAGGCATACCACCATAATCACAGTCAAACAGTCTGGGTGTTGAGTCACTGTATGGTGTTGGACTGAGGACTGCACTAGTAAACTGATTATGCTTTACATGGGATCAGGCATACCACCATAATCAGAGTCCAACAGTTTGGGTGTTGAGTTACTGAATGGTGTTGGATTCTGTTAGAGTGGGGGAAGGATTCTAATAAATCGCTCAAGGGATTTGGATTTAATGATGCTCAACACTTAACCGCACTGCTCCAAACAAACGTCAAAAATATCAACGGTCAAAATGATGATTACTTACGTAGCTTCCAGGGTACCACCTGAATGCCATCTTCTGCCTCACTAGAATCATCCCTGGCTTTACATATTCACCTACAAAGGTAACCAGTTAAAACCATAGGTAATACAATGGATGAATTCGGGGATGAATTTTGGGAGAGTTTGGTTTGTGCACGGGTCAGTTTAGTTAAGCTTAATGGTAGAGTAGGCATGATGCTTTGCTTTTGAAAGGGTCGGTGCACCAAGGCATGTTCTCCTTGGTAAAGGGCACCTCTTTGAGAAAATTGTAACTTTCTACTAGAACATTTCAAGGGGCAACGTGGCTGAGTAGTTTAGAGCATCGGACTCAAGTTCTGCTGGCTGAGTCATCAGGGTGTGGGTTCGAACCCCGTTCATGACACTTGTGTCCTTGAGCAAGACACTTAACTATAATTGCTTCTCTTCACCCAAGGGTAAATGGGTACCTGTGAGGGCAAAGATGGTTCATGCGATTGATTTAGCTTGGTGTGTTACATATTTGGCAGCACAGGCAGTATGGTTTGGAGATGGTTTCAGGAATAAAATAAATGGCCCAGTGATTAGGGGTAATAATGTTCGACCGCCATGAACGTCACTGAGTGATGGATTTGAGCGCTATATAAGAAGCCACTATTATTATTATTTATTATCAAGGCAATGACCAGGGGCAACGGAGGTAATTATTGCCTCTGTTGCCTCCATGAAGTATCAGGCCTGGTAGAGCTTACCATTCATTTTCTTGACTCCGAGTCTCTGTCCAGGACTGTTGCCTCCAGTGTTTCTCTTGCCTCCGCTTGCCTTCTTGGATGCCCATCGCACCCCAAAGAGGCTCAGTGCTGGTCCTACATGCTGCAGAGAGGACGTCCACGAACCTTCAAAGAGAGAGGAATTAGCAAATTATGAACTTGAGGAACGTTGGGCTTAAAGGGATTGTATATGTTTGGTAATTGGAACCTACGGTTTGTCTCAATCCTATATAGTTGTAGATATATACCATAAAACTAACCTGTGCAAATTTCATTTCAAAAGGTGGTAGCGTTTTTGAGATTGTGTCGAAAATCTGGGGCAGTCATGTCCACGCAGGAAGATTAATCGCAATTGGAATACACTATCTGAGAAACGTTACTGTCAGCAACGCTTCCCAGATTCAAATTTGGGGGGATTAAAAGTGATATACTTTTCCATGACCGCAGGTACTTCCAAGTGAAAAGTTTCTCAAAATGCATTATACTAGATCCAAAGCTACTGTACTTCTTACCAAGTAAGTATTTTATTGCCATTAATTTTCAGAGTCATTACCAAACGTATACCTTCCCTTTAAAAAGGATAAGGAGTAATTCCAAATAGCAAAATTTTAAGAGATTTTACGGCAATGTGCCCCTTTAAGACTCCTTGCAGTTGATATAAAAACCTGCAACCATGTACATTTTTAAAATTAATACAAAATAAATTAAAGAATAACAATAATTTATAGAGCGCCTTTGCCAAAGGATTCAAAGCGCTGTGAGCAAAACAACAGAAAGCAAAACAAATGGTTTTTTTTAAGAGTTCCTAGAAACTGTTCGAAAGAGAATAGGTATTCTGGATGGAGATAGGTAGAGAATTCCAATTCAAAGATCCCATTGACTTGGAAATGTCTGTAAGTTCACTATGAAGCAAATAATTATAATTAATTAAGAAGTGTATTGTTCAAGGACAAGGCCCCGGCGGCGCAATCAATCTTGATTCCTGGCATAAACCTTTCTATTGTTGATAAACAAACGGCACTGGTTGGAATGGACGTCCGAATGTTAGCAAAAAATTCAATTGTGTTAACAGACGTTGTGACCAAAATCAACATTTCTGTAAACATTTGATTAAAAAAAAATACATCACATGATTGGTTGCTTTGTTTCCAACAACTTCAACATTAAAATATTTGTGTAACATTGTTACCAAGGTTACAAACCGTGGCTATCCTGTTTTTGCTTTGCATTTATGGCTTCCCGTAGTTTTCCAACCTTGGTTGGCACAAACTCAGGCTGTGACGTTAATAATAGAAAGGTCTACAGTTGCGATAATCGTAACCCTCCATCTTCCCGACGGTCGTCACAGACCGGACCGGAGGCGACCGTCGGGAGGCTCAGGATGGAGCTAGCTGGAGGGTTACGATTATCGCATCATTCATACCTGGGTACTGTGCAGTGACCAGGGCCCAATTTCATAGAGCTGCTTATGCAGCAAATATGGGCCAAGTTCGCGCAAGGAACAATGGTTAACTAGTGCTTGTTCAGTGACGTACGTAGGGCATGCGCACAGAAGTTGAAGTGCGAACGACTCTAGTCATGTCATGTCAACACGACCGGCGACTCAACATACGTTATCACTCAGTTTATTATAACTGGTTCACTCTGCACTGTGCTATGAAAACGGCTATTGGTAACCAGCGATGCGACCATGCCCAGTAGGCTGGTTCCAAATAGTCGACTAGAGTGGTCCAACTGAACTATCATGGACTAGACAGAGTTCGGGCTAAGTTAGTCGAACTATGGTCAACGATAGTCCTTGCGCAAACTTTGCCAATGCTTAACAAACTTCTGCTAAGCATAAATGAGCAGGATACCAGCCACAAATAGTACATGTGGAATGTTATTTTGGCTGGTGTGGTAACCTTATTCATAATTCATTATTCAATCATCATTTCATAGGCCTATCTGGTTTTTAGGCTTTTTAGCGGCCCAACGTTAATGCTGTAACTATTCAACACCCATTATAAAAACTCAAAATGTGTAAATTCCAATTTAAAATATAAAACTGTGTGAAAATCCTTTTCTTACCAGTGTTTTCAAGTATATGAAGCGGAGTTTTCAACAGCCGCAAGCAGCCATTTACTAACATGGTTGACCCTTGACCTGCTATTTACTTGTCCTCGTCCCCCGGCCCCTGGATTAAACTGAAGTCAGCACTAAATTTAGTGCCAGCACCAAATTTGGTGCTGTCAAGAAATTTGGTGCTAGCACCAAATTTCAAAAACCTTTGTCAACGACCGTCAAAGACAGCGTTAATAAAATCCAAATTTCTCGTGTCGTAACTCGTTTTCAATTGCAATGTTTTCTTAGTAAAAACGTGAAAACTTAAAAAAAATTCTTCACAAATGTAATTCTTATATCCCAAACCACTAAGCATAGGCGCCACAAATTAATTAGTCAACTAATTAACTCAGCCCAACTAATTAAACATTAATTGCATAATATAGCCCGTGGGCGAATTTACTACAACTACCTAATTTTCAATTGAAAAGTTGTCATCGTAAATTCATAAAATTTTGAGTTGTTTTCTTCATAAATGTCTTCCTTATATCTCAAACCATCATTCCTAGGCGCCCCCTGATTAATTAATCCATCAATTAACTCAGCCCAACTAATTAAGCAATTGCATAATTATAGCCCGTATGCGAATGTACTATATACAACTACCTATTTTTCATCAAAATTGTCATGATCGTAAAATCATGAAATCGTTAGTTTTTTCTTCATAGATGTCTTCCTTATATCTCAAACCATAAATCCTAGGCACCCCTAATTAATTGGTACACTAATTAGCTCAGCCCAATTTGTTAAATATTTGCATAATTATAGCCCGTATGCGAATTCATATACAACTATGTATATATTTTTCATTTGAAAAGTTTTCATCGTAAAATCATGAAATCTTCAGTTTTGTCTTCATACAATGTCTTCCCTACATCCCAAACCATCGTGCCTAGGTGCAATCATTTATTAACTTAGCCCAAATAATTATATATTTGCATAATATAGCCCCTATGCGAATTTACTATACATCTACTTTATGTGCAGATTTATATTAACAAAACAAACAGGTGTTGGCCTCTTTGATGAGTTTGATATAAATCCTCACGCACACAGACACCCCGTAATAATTGATGTAAATATGACATTTAAATTATTTTAGTCATTGGTAAAAATTCGTAAAATATTACTTCATTGAATTATATACCCTTACCCAAAGTGATTCCCCAGATAATTAATCTGTTGAATTTAAGTAGGACTATCTAGATTGGCCTACTTGCTTTTCCCTCAAATTTATAAAACCACGTATAATCTTCTATAAAAAATATAAAAAATACAGGATGCAAATTGACATAACCACATTAATCATCAAACTAAAAACTTTAAAACTGTAAAATTTTATAAGTTTAAAATTTTAAAGTTCTAACATTTTGAAAACTTGGGTGCGCGGCGTGCCCCCGGCACACACCAAGGCGTTGCTGCACCGTACCAAGGCACTGATTTCATGATTTTACGAGGACAACTTTTCGAATGAAAATAAGCAGTTGCGTGTTATTCTAGAACTTGTATAGTTAATTCGCATACGGGCTAAATTTATGCAATTGGTTAATTAGTTGGGCTGAGCTAATTGGTGGACTAATTAATTGGGGGCGCGTAGGAATGATGGTTTGGGATATTAAGGAAGACATTTATGATTATGAAGAAAAAACTGAAGATTTCATGACTTCACGATGACAACTTTTCAAAAGAAAAATTAGGGAAGTTGTATAGTTTGAATACGGACTAGAATTAATATGCAATTGTTCAATTAGTTGGGCTGGGGGACTTAGTGGACTAATTAATTGGGGGCGCCTCTATAGCATGGTGATTTGAGATCTAATAAAGACATTTTATGAAGAAAAATGTTGAAGATTTCATGAATTACGATGACAATTTTTTCAAATGAAAATTTGGTAGTTGCGTGTTTAATCTGGAACTTGTATAGTTAATTCGCATACGGGCTTTAACTATGCAATTGTTTAATAAGTTGTGCTGAGCTTATTAACGGACCAATTAATTGGGAGCGCCAGGATGTATGGTTTGAGATATAAGGAATACATGTATGAAGAAAAACTAAAGATTTCATGATTTTACGATGACAAGTTTTCAATTGAAAGTTAGGTAGGTATGGATGTAGGGAGTACCGGACACTTAAAGGCATCGTACACGTTTGGTAATTACTCCAAATATATATTAGCATAAAAACTGACTTGGTAACTAGCAACGGAGAGCTGGTGATAGTATAAAACATTGTGAGAAACGACTCCCTCTGAAGTAACGTAGTTTTTGAGAAAGAGGTAATTTCTCACTAGAATAATAACAACTTCTTGCAAGAAGTTTTTATTCCTAACTGAAAGCACACAAATTTGTACAACAAGGGTGTATTTTCTTTCATCATTTTCTTGCAACTTCGATGACCAAATGAGCCCAAATTTTCACAGGCTCGTTATTTTATGCATATGTTGGGATACACCAAATGAGAACACTGGTCTTTGACTGAAGGGGGAATACCGGACAGTGTAGGGAATACCGGACAGTGTAGGGAATACCGGACAGTGTAGGGAATACCGGACAGTGTAAGGAATACCGGACAGTGTAGGGAATACCGGACAGTGTAGGGAATACCGGACAGTGTAGGGAATACCGGACAGTGCAAGGAATACCGGACAGTGTATGGAATACCGGACAGTGTAGGGAATACCGGACAGTGTAGGGAATACCGGACAGTGTAGGGAATACCGGACAGATAGGGAATACCGGACAGATAGGGAATACCGGACAGTGTAAGGAATACCAGACAGTGTAGGGAATACCGGACAGTGTAGGGAATACCGGACAGTGTAGGGAATACCGGACAGTGTAAGGAATACCGGACAGTGTAGGGAATACCGGACAGTGTAGGGAATACCGGACAGTGTAGGGAATACCGGACAGTGTAGGGAATACCGGACAGATAGGGAATACCGGACAGTGTAGGGAATACCGGACAGTGTATGGAATACCGGACAGTGTAGGGAATACCGGACAGTGTAGGGAATACCGGACAGTGTAGGGAATACCGGACAGTGTAAGGAATACCAGACAGTGTAGGGAATACCGGACAGTGTAGGGAATACCGGACAGTGTAGGGAATACCGGACAGTGTAAGGAATACCGGACAGTGTAGGGAATACCGGACAGTGTAGGGAATACCGGACAGTGTAGGGAATACCGGACAGTGTAGGGAATACCGGACAGTGTAAGGAATATCGGACAGTGTAAGGAATACCGGACAGTGTAGGGAATACCGGACAGTGTAGGGAATATCGGACAGATAGGGAATACCGGACAGTGTAGGGAATACCGGACAGTGTAGGGAATACCGGACAGTGTAGGGAATACCGGACAGTGTAGGGAATACCGGACAGTGTAGGGAATACCGGACAGTGTAGGGACTACCGGACAGTGTAGGGAATACCGGACAGTGTAGGGAATACCGGACAGTGTAGGGAATACCGGACAGTGTAGGGAATACCGGACAGTGTAGGGAATACCGGACAGTGTAGGGAATACCGGACAGTGTAGGGAATATCGGACAGTGTAAGGAATACCGGACAGTGCAAGGAATACCGGACAGTGTAGGGAATACCGGACAGTGTAGGGAATACCGGACAGTGTAGGGAATACCGGACAGTGTAGGGAATACCGGACAGTGTAGGGAATACCAGACAGTGTAGGGAATACCGGACAGTGTAAGGAATACCGGACAGTGTAGGGAATACCAGACAGTGTAAGGAATACCGGACAGTGTAGGGAATACCGGACAGTGTAGGGAATACCGGACAGTGTAGGGAATACCGGACAGTGTAGGGAATACCGGACAGTGTAGGGAATACCGGACAGTGTAGGGAATACCGGACAGTGTAGGGAATACCAGACAGTGTAGGGAATACCGGACAGTGTAGGGAATATCGGACAGTGTAAGGAATACCGGACAGTGCAAGGAATACCGGACAGTGTAGGGAATACCGGACAGTGTAGGGAATACCGGACAGTGTAGGGAATACCGGACAGTGTAGGGAATACCGGACAGTGTAGGGAATACCGGACAGTGTAGGGAATACCGGACAGTGTAGGGAATATCGGACAGTGTAGGGAATACCGGACACACGGACAGTGTAGGGAATACCGGACAGTGTAGGGAATACCGGACAGATAGGGAATACCGGACAGTGTAGGGAATACCGGACAGTGTAGGGAATACCGGACAGTGTAGGGAATATCGGACAGTGTAAGGAATACCGGACAGTGCAAGGAATACCGGACAGTGTAGGGAATACCGGACAGTGTAGGGAATACCGGACAGTGTAGGGAATACCGGACAGTGTAGGGGATACCGGACAGTGTAGGGAATACCGGACAGTGTAGGGAATACCGGACAGTGTAGGGAATATCGGACAGTGTAGGGAATACCGGACACACGGACAGTGTAGGGAATACCGGACAGTGTAGGGAATACCGGACAGTGTAAGGAATACCGGACAGTGTAGGGAATACCGGACAGTGTAGGGAATACCGGACAGTGTAAGGAATACCGGACAGTGTAGGGAATACCGGACAGTGTAGGGAACACCGGACAGATAGGGAATACCGGACAGTGTAGGGAATACCGGACAGTGTAGGGAATACCGGACAGTGTAAGGAATACCGGACAGTGTAGGGACTACCGGACAGTGTAGGGAATACCGGACAGTGTAGGGAATACCGGACAGTGTAAGGAATACCGGGCAGTGTAGGGAATACCGGACAGTGTAGGGAATACCGGACAGTGTAGGGAATACCGGACAGTGTAGGGAATACCGGACAGTGTAGGGAATACCGGACAGTGTAGGGAATACCGGACAGATAGGGAATACCGGACAGTGTAGGGAATACCGGACAGTTTAGGGAATATCGGACAGTGTAGGGAATACCAGACAGTGTAGGGAATACCGGACAGTGTAGGGAATACCGGACAGTGTAGGGAATACCGGACAGTGTAGGGAATATCGGACAGTGTAGGGAATACCGGACAGTGTAGGGAATACCGGACAGTGTAGGGAATACCGGACAGTGTAGGGAATACCGGACAGATAGGGAATACCGGACAGTGTAGGGAATACCGGACAGTGTAGGGAATATCGGACAGTGTAGGGAATACCGGACAGTGTAGGGAATACCGGACAGTGTAGGGAATACCGGACAGTGTAAGGAATACCAGACAGTGTAGGGAATACCGGACAGTGTAGGGAATACCGGACAGTGTAGGGAATACCGGACAGTGTAGGGAATACCGGACAGTGTAGGGAATATCGGACAGTGTAGGGAATACCGGACAGTGTAGGGAATACCGGACAGTGTAGGGAATACCGGACAGTGTAGGGAATACCGGACAGTGTAGGGAATACCGGACAGTGTAGGGAATACCGGACAGTGTAGGGAATACCGGACAGTGTAAGGAATACCAGACAGTGTAGAGAATACCGGACAGTGTAAGGAATACCGGACAGTGTAGGGAATACCGGACAGTGTAAGGAATACCGGACAGTGTAGGGAATACCGGACAGTGTAGGGAATATCGGACAGTGTAGGGAATACCGGACAGTGTAGGGAATACCGGACAGTGTAGGGAATACCGGACAGTGTAAGGAATACCAGACAGTGTAGGGAATACCGGACAGTGTAGGGAATACCGGACAGTGTAGGGAATACCGGACAGTGTAGGGAATACCGGACAGTGTAGGGAATATCGGACAGTGTAGGGAATACCGGACAGTGTAGGGAATACCGGACAGTGTAGGGAATACCGGACAGTGTAGGGAATACCGGACAGTGTAGGGAATACCGGACAGTGTAGGGAATACCAGACAGTGTAGGGAATACCGGACAGTGTAGGGAATACCGGACAGTGTAAGGAATACCGGACAGTGTAGGGAATACCGGACAGTGTAGGGAATACCGGACAGTGTAGGGAATACCGGACAGTGTAGGGAATACCGGACAGTGTAGGGAATACCGGACAGTGTAGGGAATATCGGACAGTGTAAGGAATACCAGACAGTGTAGGGAATACCGGACAGTGTAGGGAATACCGGACAGTGTAGGGAATACCGGACAGTGTAAGGATACCGGACAGTGTAAGGATACCGGACAGTGTAGGGAATACCGGACAGTGTAGGGAATACCGGACAGTGTAGGGAATACCGGACAGTGTAGGGAATACCGGACAGTGTAGGGAATACCGGACAGATAGGGAATACCGGACAGTGTAGGGAATACCGGACAGTGTAGGGAATATCGGACAGTGTAGGGAATACCGGACAGTGTAGGGAATACCGGACAGTGTAGGGAATACCGGACAGTGTAAGGAATACCAGACAGTGTAGGGAATACCGGACAGTGTAGGGAATACCGGACAGTGTAGGGAATACCGGACAGTGTAGGGAATATCGGACAGTGTAGGGAATACCGGACAGTGTAGGGAATACCGGACAGTGTAGGGAATACCGGACAGTGTAAGGAATACCGGACAGTGTAGGGAATACCGGACAGTGTAGGGAATACCGGACAGTGTAGGGAATACCGGACAGTGTAGGGAATACCGGACAGTGTAGGGAATACCGGACAGTGTAAGGAATACCAGACAGTGTAGGGAATACCGGACAGTGTAAGGAATACCGGACAGTGTAGGGAATACCGGACAGTGTAAGGAATACCGGACAGTGTAGGGAATACCGGACAGTGTAAGGAATATCGGACAGTGTAGGGAATACCGGACAGTGTAAGGAATACCGGACAGTGTAGGGAATACCGGACAGTGTAGGGAATACCGGACAGTGTAGGGAATACCGGACAGTGTAGGGAATACCGGACAGATAGGGAATACCAGACAGTGTAGGGAATACCGGACAGTGTAGGGAATACCGGACAGTGTAAGGAATACCAGACAGTGCAAGGAATACCGGACAGTGTAGGGAATACCGGACAGTGTAGGGAATACCGGACAGTGTAAGGAATACCAGACAGTGTAGGGAATACCGGACAGTGTAGGGAATACCGGACAGTGTAGGGAATACCGGACAGTGTAGGGAATATCGGACAGTGTAGGGAATACCGGACAGTGTAGGGAATACCGGACAGTGTAGGGAATACCGGACAGTGTAAGGAATACCAGACAGTGTAGGGAATACCGGACAGTGCAAGGAATACCGGACAGTGTAGGGAATACCGGACAGTGTAGGGAATACCGGACAGTGTAGGGAATACCGGACAGTGTAGGGAATACCGGACAGTGTAGGGAATACCGGACAGTGTAGGGAATACCGGACAGTGTAGGGAATACCGGACAGTGTAGGGAATACCGGACAGATAGGGAATACCGGACAGTGTAGGGAATATCGGACAGTGTAAGGAATACCGGACAGTGCAAGGAATACCGGACAGTGTAGGGAATACCGGACAGTGTAGGGAATACCGGACAGTGTAGGGAATACCGGACAGTGTAGGGAATACCGGACAGTGTAGGGAATACCGGACAGTGTAGGGAATACCGGACAGTGTAGGGAATATCGGACAGTGTAGGGAATACCGGACACACGGACAGTGTAGGGAATACCGGACAGTGTAGGGAATACCGGACAGATAGGGAATACCGGACAGTGTAGGGAATACCGGACATTCTTTTTGTATAAAGGTCAAAATGGAAGCACTAGTATGAAGGTAAACTACCGGTATCAAATAATGTTTCTATTTAGTCTGTATATCATTATTAAGTTCAAATTAATTTTCTGGGATAAATTTATGAAATTATGGATTTTTTTGCAAAAAAAAACATTTTTTTTTTCACATTCAAAATAAAAATAAAATCAAATGTTTCGCAACACGTTCAGATTAAATTGTGCCACTCATCATGCTTAGCACACTTGTAAAAGCACATTAAAGCACACTTTGTTTCATTTGAAACAGTTTGTTTTATAATCCAAACTTCTTTGATATACTACACTCATCACAAGTGAACACAGTTTTACCGAAGGCCCCAGAGCAGTCTTCGTGGAACCACGATTTACAAACTTGGCACTGATCCATGCCTCGTCGTCGCTGTCTTTAAAAAAAGTAACCATCTCAATTGACCATATTGTTTACCGCATGAGGGCGCTTTCATTAGGGAATGTTTTGCATCACATTGCAGTTTCCTATTTCAATTGCCTGTATATTATACGTAGTTTTTTGCATCAATGACGAAATACAATAACATAATAATAACATAACAAAAACAAAACCCCATTTGTTTACTTGTTTACTTGTTTACTTGTTTACTTGATATTGGTCCACATATAATGCCCTCACGCGGTCAAAAATACGGCGAAAAGGCACAATAATGGTCTTTCTCTTCATCAGTGACTGCTTTTCTTTGTTTGTTTTGGTTTTCCTTTGTCGTTCTTTTCTCATTACTTTGGGCAGATTTTCCTCTCTGGTGGGTTTTTTTGCCTTGCTTTTGGCTTTCTTTGCTCCCACACTTCCTCACTCTTCTACATCTTGCACCTCTTTCAAATAGTTCGCTTGTTGATAGCTCTCTCACTGTTGTTTGCGCCGTTTACTAGCAGTCTGGTGGACGATCTACATGTACTTTCGGTAGTTGTTGTATGTTAACGAATAATTTTCCTGCTACTAGTGCCGGTTCTACTTGAAGGTTGGTCACTTGCAGGACTGCCGATGGGTGCAACTTGTGTGAGAACGCTATGGGTTTCTTGTGTGCTTGATTGTGGTAGTGCGCCTGTTTCTGAATCCAGTGCACCAGCGTCAACAAAGCCATCTTCTGAACCCTCGTCAATGTCCATGTGCTCAAGGCATCACTCGGAACATTGGTGGTCTGTTCGTTGGATTGGAGGGATCAGTGCTGCCAATTCCCTCTCTGTGGTCTCGGATGGGGCAAATGCATCATTTGGTATTGCATCTGGATTACATGGATGTGCTATGCGCGAAATCCTGAGGTGTCATTTGAAACAGAAGCTGACTTGCCTTGAACTGCAGCAAACAGTGGCCCGAACTGGTACTTGGTGATGTTTCCACCAGGATTATGTCTCATGTATAAGTTCGTTGCAATATGCTTGTTGGATTTCAAGGACTTGAAGACCGATCGGTCTAAAGGCTGAAGATACTTGGTTTAATGTGTGCCCAGGCAGCAAGATTTTTTTCTTACGAACTTTTTGTCCCCATACGGGAAATTAACATGGGCTAGAGGATGATGATTCAAAAGAGGGCGCTATCAAAAGAAGTTTGTACACAGTATGGGGGGACAAACAGTTCGTAGGAAAAAAAATCTCGCGCCCAGCCAGCCAGACTTACCAGGATAACATCGTTTGCAATACAGCACTCCAGTACCGCAACAGTCTTCACATGCGATGTGTGACCGTCGATTATCAGCAGAACTCCCGGTACAGTATGCTTACGAAACATCTGAGGAAGCCATCTGCATGGAACAATTAATTCCTTCTTGATGTATGAGGATTCAGACATCCCAAGTTCGGAACCTTGAGGCAGCCCGTCAGCGAATTCATTATTCTTTCTCTTGCCTTTCATTTTATCATCGGTGGTATCAGTGTCCTACAGCATTACAACAATTGCTACCGCAGTAACATTTTCACCCCTTTCGGAAATTGTGACAGTCACAACCGAGCGTTTTCCTTTTTGAGCAATAACTGTTCCTGGCCGATTAATCATAGGCATACCAGACTCATCCACATTGTAGATTTTCTCGGATGACTGGTGAGAACCTTTTCTATCCAGCACAGCACCGAGCCGATCAAAGTATAGCTGCACTACTTCTTTGTTCATGCCCGTATATAGCACGAGCCGAAACCACGTGATTCCATTTCAAGGATTAAGCGCTCCAACTCTGCTTCATTTTCAGTTCCCATAAGTGTTGGTTTCCTACCAAGACTAGGCGGTTTTGCAGTGAAATCATTGGCATCACCAGCATTCAATTTCACCCGATCTGACAGCGTTGACTTGGATACTCATCTCACCACGCTTACATGCGATGACAGCCTTGGACATATCTTCAGGTGACCACAAACCACGCCCTGTTTTCCGAACATATTTGAATGGCATCTTAAAAATTTGGAAGGTATAACAAACAAACTTTATTTAACAAAAGATTGATATTTTTTCTTATAAAACAAATTTTTAAAGATCAACTTGAACGAAATCGCTAAAACAAATTTGACCATCTATCTTTGTTTGTTAGGTGCTTAACTATTATTTGGTCTTGAAGTTTTCTGCGCAGCAATTTCGCTGAAATTTGATCGGAAAAACAAGCCCCCTTTTTTCAATTTTTGAACTAGTGTTTGTTTTCGCCGTTGGCGGCGCCCTCGCATGTTCGGAACCAGAGCTGTGTATTGAGAGAGTTGCGACATGGAGGGACCAGCTTTCTCCGGTCACGTGGTTGCTGGACGCCATTTTGTTCCAAAATGCAGTACAACCCAATGGGCAGACTAGTCTGGCACCCTGTATTCGCCAATGCATTTTTTGGAGACAAAATGGCTTCTAATCGCAAGTTGTCGCAACTCTCTCAATATAAGGCTCTGTTCGGAACTAATACGCCACACTGTGGTTTGGCGAAGATTGTTTTATCTTCGTCTCTGTGCATTTACTAATATTGGTTTCTTTGGATCATTTCCTATTTCTTCAAGTTTGTCTTTCAATAATGTGTGTAAGTTTGTATCATGCCGAATAAAAGTGCTGTCGGTGGATTCCAGAAATAATAGCAAAATTCCGAATCAAATTTCCGTGTTGAGCGTTTGGTACCCGCTGTCACCTTGCTAAACGGGGATGGTTCGACGATCTAATGAAAAAACAGTGACGGTTTTTGCGGTTTTCTCAACAAGTAAACACTATAGTATTCAAACTTTCACAGGGGACTTTATCATTATCTTTCTTGATAATTTTGCCTTTAAATCAGCACTTTGTTAACAAAAACCAAACGATAACCCTTACTTTAAATGATTCACTAGAATAGTGGAGTTTGGAACTTAACACTTCGCACTAAAATCAATGTCCATACTACAAGACAAGTATGTGTACAACTAATATGCAGAACATGTTTAATATTTTTACAAATAAATAGTTAATTGTGCTGAGAATTTTTTTCAAATACATCATAACGCAACAGCTAAACTCTAACTACCTGGTATAATTGCTGTTAACTTTGTTTTCTATTGGATGGTCAATTTAATTATGACTACGGATCTTGTAGTCATAATTAAATTGACATCCAATAGAAAACAGAGTTATTGAGTATCTGACAAAACAACAATTCACCAATAATTATATCTTTTTTAAAGGTATTGTACACTTTTGGTAACAGCTCAAAATCAGTGTCCACATTTTTTGTGATTCAACATATGCATGAACAAACAAACCTGTGAAAGTTTGAGCTTAATAATTGGTCATCGAGGTCACGAGAAAATAGTGAACAGAGACCTTATGTGTTTTCTGGGGGGTTTTCAAATTGTCGCGCGTAATAAAAACTATTGTTTTACTCATTTCTCAGAAACGATAGCATTTTAGGCAGAAATATTTCAAGGAACCCTTTCTATCGTTACTTACTTTAAATCATGTAAGTTATGTGTGAATCTGTGAACATTGTGTTTTTTGATCTTACCAATAGTGTACAACACCAAGCATTAAAAGTGTAAATTTCATCAATATTTTTTGACAATCGGTTTCTGTGTCGTCCATTTTTTTCCTACATTGTTTAATGACCCTTGCTGCTTCCTGGACAAACCATCTTCCCTCCATCTTGCTCCAGCAGATATAACTAACAAATAAATTTTACATAAATGGTGCCAGACTATTTTCCAATGAAGCATCGGGCCGTGTCTGTATTGGCGAATACAGGCTGCGGCAGTTGCTAAAGGTGTCTCAGATTGGTAACATTACATTGTATTGACCCCTTACATCAACGTCACATGCGGCTACTGTCTGCCTCCCTCGATCCCTCTATAACACACGCCCAAGTGTTTGTACATCTATCAACCTTTATCTTGAATCGGCCATTTTGTTTTCATCAGATTCGAATCAATGTAGCCGAAACCGAGGTAGGAGGGGCACTATAATCCAATGCGGGGTTTTTTCATGTGTAAAACACGATTATATAATTATTATTACACGGCAGTAGCCTCGCCTTTATATACGTCGAATGTTAAAAGTTATCTTATAGAATTAGTGTTATCAGTAAATTGGTGTACAAGTACCATCTTGATTCCTTTATTTCCATATAATGCTGCACGCCTGAAGTGAAGTTCAATTTTGCTCCATTTGAGTGTGGGTGGTGGGTTAGCAATTCTAGGCCATTGTTGAGATTTGGACTGAGATTGTTTGCGACAAAAGGCACGTCAAATCATGCTCAGTCCATGGGCTGCAGAACGTCCTCAAAATAACTACTTGAAAATTATGCTAAGAAAATAATGGTTCAGATACATCATAACGCAACAGCTATACATACTCGAACTACTTGATATAGTTCCTATCATGCATCAATCTCTTTAATCATAATTAAATCGATCATCCAATAGAAAACAGAGTTGCTGACAAACAACAATTCACCCATATAATCTTCATTAAACACCAAGAATTAAAAGTTGTATGTCATCAATACTTTTAACAATCGTTTTCTGCGTCCTCTATTTTCTCCTTCATTTCTCCTTCGTTTTCTAATGACCCTTGCTGCTTCCTGGACAAACCATCTTCCCTCCATCTTGTTCCAGCAGATTGAAGGAGTGACATCGGGGATGTGATCGGCAAGCCTTCCCGCACGATCCGACGCATTCACCCAGTAACTCCTCCATGGCGTAGTGTAGCAGGCACTGATGAGTGAGGCGGCCACCACTGCTGACAGGGAGCTCGCATATAGCAAAGAAAGGGATGTCGCAGTTGACATCATTCCATTGACCATTACTCCAATTGGCTTGGGATCCACAGTCTTCACCATCTCCAGAGTCATTTGGTTCTCCATCCAACCAATTCTCATAGGCGTTGGTTTCACCCTTCAACGGACAGTGCTGCCAATTTCCCTCCTCCTCGATGTCATTGCAACCAATCCACAGACGGTCTCTTGATGTCAGACCAGGTTCTTTCTGGAATAGTTCCCATATGTAATCCTGTTCGGATTGTGAGTTTGGGACGGCCAGGTTTGCTCGTGACTCGGAACAAGTGCGATTTGCTTGGTACCAATCCATCTTGTCCGTTATAACGAAGTAACATGACTCGCCGTATCGGTGCCAATCAGGAGGGCAGATTTCAGCCAATAGACGACCAAGCGCCAAGAACAAGACTTAACACTTGACTTATACGCATTTTGTACATTCCTCAAGATGCTTGAAATGCTTGAAATAGATTGTAAAGACGAAATTAGTTTAATATTTTAATTTTATCCAGACCGTAACCGTCGCCAGACGATGATGAACTAAATGGCGGACAGTCTCAACCAAAATCGAGAACAAGAAACAAAACTTAACTGCTACTTATCTCTTAATTGTCTTAAATGTGTGAAACACTTCGTAATACAGAGAATATATTTCGGGATTTGAACTAATTCCAAAAACTGTTACTGTTGGCAGACGGCGAGTGTTTAAACGGCTAACTGACTTGGCTATTTTCAGTGGTTTATAGCTGTGATGTTGTTAGTCGAACCAAGTGCAAACTACTATTGATTTCGCGGAGAGGCGTTCAATTGAAATGGTTATTATTACAACTTCACGGCTGGCCGTGTTTCCAGGGCAACAACTAAACATAAACAACCAATACGAAGACAATTGATTAAACGTCAAATTCAACGCAGAACCACGCCGCACAATTAGTTAATATTGCCACTGCACAGTGGCAGTATTTCCAGGGCAACAAGTAAACAAGGCGAGATAAACTGATTATCGGTCGAATTCACTGCAGAACCACAAAGCACAACCATGCCGCACAACCGCCGAGTAAAATCGATATAATTATTATAATTCGAAGCAGTCGCGTTCCAGGCAGACAGTCTACACTAGTATTTAAACCTATGCGTTACTCAAATTGAATAAACAAGAAGGGCTCAGACGGCAATTTCAGACTAACCAAGTAAAACAAACTAAAAACAAATACAAAAAAGACAACAAAGTGGGGAATGATAAAATTGCAATTAAAAAAATCAAATAAAAGTGAAAGTAAAAATAAAAACTTAAATTTAAATTTAAATAAAAATAAAATAAAAAATAAAAAATAAAAGTGAACAAAAATAATAATGAAAGTATGACCCAGAGAGTACAAAGGGGGTAAAATTGTTGCTTAGTCCTGTTTAAGGCTAAAATCATTAACGCAGAGACTCTCAAGAACACATAACTTCGTTTAATTAATAAATAACATTGCAACCAAATCGATGAAATGAGTGATGAAAAAGGAACATACAAACCATAAATTATTAAAAAGTTGCGTTCAACAAATTACGTTCAACACTAAAAGAGAATTGCACACAAACATTATAGTCAAGCCTCATATTACCGTGGGTCTCCTAATACCGTGGTAGCAGAAAATTCACATTTTCGTTGTCAAAACGTCATCTATAGACGACTTTCATATAATGAATCGATAGCCAAGAACCCTTTACCGATCTGGTAAAAACAAAAAATGAACTGTTGCGGAAATGTTTTGAATTTAAATAATTTTGAAAAAAACGCTATTTTCCCGACTGGACGAATTTTCGCTGACCATGTCTGTCAAAAGTGCCATTATATCATTACAAATTTTACCTTAAATGTTGTTCTGTGCATTGAAATATCAGTGCCCAGATCCTGTTCCACGGTAAAAAAAAGCCTTTTGACATCGAAAGTACGTATTTTCACCTCAAAAACGTAAACCAATGTCTGGCGTCCAAATAAGGACAGGAAACTAAAAAGGCTAAAATATTCAGCATCTTTGCAAAGGGCGCCCTCAATATGTAAGTTTAACACACAAAGTAAAAAACTCGCTCAAATTACAGACATGCTTGCACAAGTACAATACTTGTACATGTAGCAGGCAAATGCACGCAATTTCCGAACTTGCGCAGTTATGTTTTAACTTGCGCGGATTACTACTTTGCGCTTGAAATCTACGTCATCGGATTGGTCCAACATTGAGCGCAGGAGTGACTAAGGAAATTGTCGGTACTCGGTAATTAAAATGCCTAAAAGTTCAAAATGTATCCATCTGCTGGGAAGTTAAACATCGTAATCCCAATATTAGGTAAATATTTGAATATTATCTTTGGATTAAGCTCCTTTAATGTAGAGATACTTCATTTAAAAAAATTATTTCTGATTACCACGATAATAGGAGGCTCACCTCCAGAATCACTCTGGGCGCGCATGCACACTTTCAGAGACTTCGTGGACGAATTTAATCAGACAAACGATGTATTTTTTTAATGTCAAAGTGGAATGTAATACTTCAACAATAATAATAACTGGACACTTTTTATAGGTTGTTGATTTTTTTTATATTCTAATCGAAAAACGTCCTAACCCCCACGGTAATAGGGTAACCCATCCTATATACACATCAAACATCAATTATTAATAATTTACTTTTTTAAAAGCTACTGAGAGGAACAAAATTATGCTTCGGCATTTCTCAGTATTTGTACATAAATAAGGATAGGGCTGTGAGGTACCTCTTTGTGAGCCATTTAGGGGTTGTAAGTTTATTTGCGTTCCTCAGAACCCGGTTGCGTTAATCCCCTCTGGTTAATGGTAGCCATTGACGGAATTGCTCTGA
Organism: Plazaster borealis; assembly: GCA_021014325.1. NCBI lineage: Eukaryota > Metazoa > Echinodermata > Asteroidea > Forcipulatida > Labidiasteridae > Plazaster > Plazaster borealis. The sequence continues at coordinate 3,402,352 of CM037475.1, read as the reverse complement.
TTTCAAGAGTGAACGGGCAAATTAAATGTGGAAAAATACATTTCATATCGAAGAGGCGTCTTTCATTGCCGTTTTCTAATGGACAAACCATCTTCCCTCCATCTTGTTCCAGCAGATTGAAGAGATTGGAGGAGTGACATAGGGGTGTGATCGGCAGGACTTTCTGCATCCTCCAACGCCCTTCCCTTAACCAGTGACTTTTTCGTGGCGTGGTGTATAGCTGGCACTGTGGAGTAAGGTTGGCTTTATTGTCAGTCAGAGGGCTGACAAAGAGCTCTCAAACTGCGTAGTTGTGACAGTAGTTGTTGATCATCAGCCAGCAGTAGCAGACCACATCACCCCTACTGTTGAAAAAAAACTGAGCTTTTATTTAATAAGACGAATCCTGGTCATTAATTATCTACGAGGAAATTTATCTTTGGTATTAAAATCATTTAAATTTGCTTGTTTCGTTTGAATCTGCTTCACTGCTTGTTGCGTTTGATCAGCTGACAAACCATCTCCCTTCAATCTTATTTCTATCTCGTTTTCGACCATTCTACAGATGAGTGTCTGAAAACACACCACAATTTTAAATCGAGTAATGGTGGATGCTGGAAATCAGTTTCTGCATGCAAGGCTCAAAAGTTTCCATTGTCATAAATTCTTAACCGCAATTTGCTGATGAAAGCAGTTGTCTAGCAGGAAGGATTGACATCTGGGGTGTGATCGGCAATCATTTCTGCACGATCTGGAGCTTTCACAGTAGCTCATCCATGGCGTGATGGAGCAGACACTAAGGAGTGAGGCGGCGGTTGTAGAAGGGCAGTTCGCAGACTACGTAACGGATATTTTGGATGCAGTGTTGATCGTATCATTTGCCATTCACACCAACCGGGTTGGTGCGTGGTTGGGAAAGAGGGTGGGTTGGTGTGTGGTTGGGGAGGGAGGGTGGGTAGGGGGAGGGGGTGGGTAGGGGGAGGAGGGTGGGTTGGTGGGTGGTTGGGGAGGTAATGACCCCGAACAAATTGTGTAATTTTTATCAGAAAGCCTGCATGTTATATAAAGATAGTAATGGTAGTAAGCATCCTGTGAATCAATTTCGTCTGAAATCTTCAAAACTCATCTCATGACGAGTTTTGGAGAATCAAATTTTCGTGTTGAGCTTTTGGTACCCGCTGTCACCTTGCTATACGGAGATGATTCGACGATCTAATGAAAATACTGTGACCACGGTTGTTTGCTGTTTTCTCAACAAGTACACACTGTATTCAAACATTCACAGGGGACTTTTAACGTTTCTTGATAATTTTGCCTTTAAATCAGCATTATGTTAACATAACCAAACGGTGAAACCAAACGGTGACCATTACTTTAAATGATTTACTAGAATAGTGGAGTCTGTTTGGAACTTGACACTTCGCACTAAAATCAACGTCCATACTACAAGACAAGTACGTGTGCAACTAATATTATGCAGAACATGTTTAATATTTTTACAAATAAATAGTTAATTGTGCTGAGAATTTTTTTCAAATACATCATAACGCAACAGCTAAACTCTAACTACCTGGTATAATTGCTGTTAACTTTGTTTTCTATTGGATAGTCAATTTAATTATGACTACAGATCTTTTAGTCATAATTAAATTGGCCATCCAATAGAAAACAGAGTTATTGAGTATCTGACAAAACAACAATTCACCAATAATTATATCTTTATTAAAGGTATTGTACACTTTTGGTAACAGCTCAAAATCAGTGTCCACATTTTTTGTGATTCAACATATGCATGAACAAACAAACCTGTGAAAGTTTGAGCTTAATTGGTCATCGAGGTCACGAGAAAATAGTGAAAAGAGACCTTATGTGTTTTCTGTTTTTTCAAATTGTCGCGCGTGATAAAAACTATTGTTTTACTCATTTCTCAGAAACGATAGCATTTTAGGCAGAAATATTTTAAGGAACCCTTTCTATCATTACTTACTTTAAATCATGTAAGTTATGTGTGAATCTGTGAACATTGTGTTTCTCGATCTTACCAATAGTGTACAGAGCCTTTAAACACCAAGAATTAAAAGTGTAAATTTCATCAATATTTTTTGACAATCGGTTTCTGTGTCATCCATTTTTTTTCCTACATTGTTTAATGATCCTTGCTGCTTCCTGGACAAACCATCTTCCTTCCATCTTGCTCCAGCGGATATAACTAACAAATAAATTATACATAAATGGTGCGAGACTATTTTCCAATGAAGCATCGGGCCGTGTCTGTATTGGCGAATACAGGCTGTGGCAGTTGCTAAGGGTGTCACAGATTGGTAACATTACATTGTATTGACCTCTTACATCAACGTCACATGTGGCTACTGTCTGCCACCCTCGATCCCTCTATAACACACGCCCAAGTGTTTGTACATATCAACCTTTATCTTGAATCGGCCATTTTGTTTTCATCAGATTCGAATCAATGTAGCAGAAACCGAGGCAGAAGGGCAATATAGTCCAATGCCTTTTTTCATGTGTAAGATACGATTTAGTAGATTATTACTCGGCAGTAGCCTCGCCTTTATATACGTCGAATGTAGTAGTAGGAACAATGGGGGTTCTGGACCACCTTGCTTTGGGGTATATACAAATAGAGCACATGGGGTTTGCTCCCAGCTTTTTTGATAGGGCTCGCCCCGCTCTCTTGGTGGGCTGCTGGTTCTAGACCACTTTTGGGTTGGGGTATATATACAAATAGAGCACATGGGGTTCTACTAAATTTTCGTATACGAAAATTAGGTTTTAATAGGGCTCGCCCCGCTCTCTTGGCGGGCACGACCCACAGCCAGCAACTCCCAACCTTAACGCCTCATTTGGTATATACAATTAGACATATATACCGCACCTGTATACACGATGGAGTGTGATAAGTGCCACCGATTTTTTAAGAGGTACTACAACCTGAAGAGACACCTGGAGAACCGTAAGACACCTTGCTTACAAGAACCCCGGCAATACATATGTGTGGATTGTGGTGGGGAGCTGAGCTGCAGCTTCTCCTTGTGGAGGCACAAAAAGATTTGCCCGGCACAGCGCAGAACAAAGGCTGTGATATAACTTTCGTCTACAAAAGTTGAACACGAGCTAAGAGCTGTGACAACACCAACGAAAACTGTTGTTTAGATAATTTTTCTTGAGATAAGTACCTATGTCTTATTTTATCTCGGCCACAGTTTCGACATAGCTGTATTTCACTCTGAACCCCAGTACCACAAGATTTACAGGGTATTGAAATCTTTCTGCCTTTACGGATCTTTACTAAGTGGTACTTACAATATTTACCGCAGCAGCTCCTATTACAAAGATCAACTTCACCAACTTTAACCCAAGCACAAACATTGTGTCCTTTCATTTCGCAGATTGAATATCTTAGGTATACATTTATGTCTAAATAGTTTTTATCATCAGGGGAATCCCCAATTTATTGCGCAATGTGCATGGGAAATTCCCTAAGTTTTGTAAAATGAACACTTCAATTAGAGATATGTGTGTTGTAAGTTATGCTATCACCAGCAAACCTCATGCCCTCTACTGTTGGGTTTTGTGTGTTAATGACTCTCTATTAGAGAAATACGTCGTAGCTTATACTGTAACCAATATAAATGACGAGTACTTCAAAAACGTTTAGAACGGTACAAGACTACCAAAATGAGATTCTAGAGCAGTTTGAATATAAAGAGACGGATGAGCTAGTCTTTAGGCAGACCCCACGGGTGATCGGGAAATATCTGCGGGGTTGGCAGATGGTTGTGCCCAAAGGGCATCTCCTTAGCGCAGACCCCAGAGCCTTTCTGGACGACGTGCGCTCTCAGATTTACCAAAAACTTGAGGAAGAGCTTAAAGCTTTTAACGGTATTAAGTTTCAGCTGGCTCTCAAGCTTCAACTTCGGAAAGACAACCCTGATGAGAGTGAAGAATACACAGATCCCGTGCTCCGCCACAAACAAGAGTCTGTTTTGCAGGCTAACGATATTAATGATGCACTAGACAGGGCCTTTCCCCGCATCCAGGAGACGCTTGAAAAATTTACTCAAAGAGGCTCGGGGTGGACGGTTGACCACGTAGAGATGCTGTGGCTTGACATTGCTCGGTACCAGCCCTTGAGAGGCGGCTCATACATTCCACTACCCGCAGCGGTGAAAAGCAAGAAGGCGGTCATCAACGTGAAGAACAATGATGATCACTGCCTGAGATGGTCCTTACGGTCTGCTCTCTTCCCCGCCAGAGCCCACACGGATAGGCCTTCCCAATATCCCACTGATGATGGCCTAGACTTCACGGGGATCGAGGCTCCTACTCCCTACTCTCAGATCCTGAAGGTTGAAAAACAAAACAACCTAGCTATCAACATATTTGGCTGGGATAAGGGTGTTATCGTTCACGGGCTAAGCAAAAAGCCCATGGACATGCCCAGGATTAACCTCTTGCTGATCGAGAAGGCAGGCAAGTTTCACTACACCTGGGTCAAAAACCTAAACCGTCTTCTCTACCAAGAAAACAAGCACCGGGAGCGTACGCACTTTTGTGAGAGATGTCTCCATGGGTACTCGAGAGAAGACCTCCTAGAAGCTCACAAGCCTGAATGTTGTGGGATCGGTCAGACGGCGGTGAGGGTAGAGATGCCAGAAGAGGGAAAAAATAAGCTGACCTTTCAAAACCACCACAAGCAGTTTCCCGCCCCTTTCATCATCTACGCCGACCTTGAGGCTCTAACTACAAAGGTAGAGGGGCCCGAGCTGGACCCCACGAAGAGCAACACTCGGAAGACGCAGCACCACGAGGCTTGTGGCTATTGCTATGTAGTCGTTCGCTGCGATGGACGGACAAAAACACCTGTAGAATACCGTGGACACGACGCGGCGGAGCACTTCTTAAAAGCGATCCAGTATGAGGAGCGAAAGATCAAGGAGGTGCTAGCCAACCCTAAAGCAATGAAGATGACCGCTAATGACCGGCGAGCCTTTAAGGCAGCCACCACCTGCCACGTGTGTGAGAAGCCACTTGAGGGAGATACTGTCCGCGACCACTGTCATATCACTGGAAAATTCAGAGGTGCTGCACACAACGCTTGCAACTTGAAGCTGCGCCTGAGCCCTAAAACCACAACCATACCTGTGGTCTTCCACAATTTGCGGGGCTACGATTCTCACCTCCTGATGCAGGCTATTTCCAAGGTAGAGGGTAAGATTTCTTGCATCCCGAACAACACCGAGAAATACATTAGCTTCTCCATCGGTCAGCTCCGATTTATCGACAGCGTCCAGTTCTTGCCGTCCTCTCTTGACGAGTTAGTAGCAGCCAACCTGCCCGAGGCTTTCCAAATAACGGGCCAGTACGAGCCATGTAAAGAAAGGCGCAATCTTTTGTTGCGCAAGGGCGTCTACCCGTACGAGTACATGGACTCTTGGGAAAGGTTTGCAGAGCCAGGTCTCCCTCCGAAGGAAGCCTTCTACAGCAAGCTGAAAGACGAGTACATTAGCGAGGCCGACTACGTTCATGCACAAAAGGTGTGGGAGACCTTTAGATGCCACACTATGGGAGACTACCACGACCTCTACAACCGCACAGATGTGCTCCTTTTGGCAGATGTCTTCGAGACTTTCCGGAAGACCTGCATGCGGCAGTACGGCTTGGACCCCGCACATTACTACACCAGTCCTGGCCTCTCTTGGGACGCGTTGCTCAAAAAGACGGGTGTAGAACTCAAACTGCTCACAGACTATGACCAGCACCTTTTCATCGAGAAGGGGATGCGAGGTGGTATCTCCATGGTATCTAAGCGCTTTGCGAGAGCTAACAACCCTTTGGTTAAGGGCTTTAACCCCTCCGAGCCGAACAGGTACATTTCTTACCTGGATGCTAATAACCTATATGGGTGGGCAATGAGCCAGTCGCTGCCTACAGGCGGCTTTGAGTGGGTGGAGGAGCTGTTGTCTACAAAAGTTTTAACGGAGCATCCGGCAGACAGCCCAGAGGGCTACATCTTGGAGGTAGACTTAGAGTACCCTGTAGAGCTCCACGACGCACACAACGCCTATCCGTTAGCGCCAGAGCGCATGGTCGTTCAGAGAGAGTGGATGTCCGAGTATCAGCACAACCTAATCTTTTGCAAGCAAAAGATTATTTCTACAGAAAAGTTTTCAGGCAAAAGATTAGTTTCAACAGAGGTTGAAAAGCTGGTACCCAATCTCCGTGATAAAGAACGATATTTGCTACACTATCGCAACCTACAGCTGTACCTCTCTCTCGGCATGCGCTTGAAGAAGATCCACCGGGCTCTTCGCTTTGAGCAGAGCCCTTGGATGGAACCCTACATCCGGATGAACACGGAGCACCGGAAGGAGGCAACCAGCGACTTCGAAAAGAACCTCTACAAACTCATGAACAATAGTGTATTTGGGAAAACGATGGAGAACCTACGCAAGCGGGTCGACGTTAAGCTGGTGCGCAGTGATGAAGAAGATAAGCTAAGGAGACTTATTGCCAGCCCGGCCTTTGCTCGGGCAAACATCTTTGATGACAACCTCGCGGCGATCCAGGTTCATAAGAGCCGCCTGGTACTCAACCGGCCCGCCTACGTGGGTATGAGCATACTCGACCTTTCGAAGCACCTTATGTACGACTTCTACTATAATCAGATAAAGGCTCGGTATGGTGATCGGTGTCAGCTCCTTTACACAGACACAGACTCTCTCCTCCTTGATATCCAAACCGAGGATGTGTACAAAGACATAGCCGAAGACCAGAACCTCTACGACACATCTGACTACCCCAAAGAGCACTACCTCCACAACACGGTAAACAAGAAGGTATTGGGAAAGATGAAGGACGAGTGCGCCGGGCGCCCCATCGCCGAGTATGTGGGGCTGCGGCCTAAGATGTACTCTATCTTCGAGGCTGGCGGGAATAACATCAAAAAAGCCAAAGGTGTGAAAAAGTCTGTTGTGAAGAAACAAATTCGACATGAGCAGTATAAAGAGGCTCTATCACAAAAAGACCTTCCGCCACGGGATGGATGTGCTGCGTTCTGAGAGACATAGAATTTACGGTCAGCGTCTGAACAAGGTATCACTCTCCCCTTGGACACAAAGAGGTGGATAGCTGAAGACGGTGTCACCACACTAGCCTATGGGCACAAAGATATTATGCCTGCAAAAGATTATCTTTTGCCTGCATAAAAACTAATCTTTTGCCTGCAAAGATTATCTTTTGCTTGCAAACTTTTCTGTAGAAAAGTTTGATTAGTTTAGTTTATCAACGAGATTGTCGCCTAAACTTTCGTAGACGAAAGTTTAAGCAAAAGTTTAACAGGTGGCACCTGGGTGTTGGGAGGCACCACAAGTAGCTCTTCTCGTACAAACCCACGAGCTGGTACCCCACGATCTTTCATAAGATAATAAAGAACAGGCTCTCCGGGTTTAGTGACTGAACGCCCAAGCCGGTGCACCCGGAGGGACCATACTGGGTCAGTTGCGCGACGACGCCCACCTTCTAGCTCACCTGGCTGGTAGAGGTACCGAACGCCCACGCCCGAGGTTAGCTTTTGCTCGTTGAGACAAACAGGTCGTTCTTCAATGGTAGAGTGCTTTTGTTTTACCGATTTTGCATTGATTGCTTCTGAGGTACTTTTTTCCGTCAATCTGGTAACCTCTGTGTTCAGAGCTAAGACAACGGCGGGAAGTCGTGCTACCCACTCAGTTGACCTCTCATCATCTGGGAGACGCAGCTCTACCGCATACTGATGCCCAAAGAGCTTTTCTGCTAGAGTTCGGTTGAATCTTTCCACGATGCCCTGCGCTCGATGCAAATCTTTTTCACCCCGTCGGACTTTGACACCATGTTTCTCCAGAGTTTGGGATATGGAGCCCATAAACTCACGCCCAGGGTCAACCTGCAGCACCTTCGGCCACTTTAAAGGTCCCCGCTTGTAAATGCGGGACAAAGCAGTAGCCACCTCGGTGGATTCCTTTGAAGTCAGTGGTTCAGCTTCTTTGTAGCGGCTGGCAACATCAACCACAGTCAGGGCGTATTTGTAAATCTTTCGGCCCCTGGGCAGGCGATCGTGTGGAAGAAACAATAGGTCAGCTTGGTGGACTTCATTAGGCACTGAAATATCAAATTTTGGGCGAGGCACATGGCGAGGGGATGGGAGATATATCTGCCATATAGCTTGTCTCTTGAGCCAATCTTTACTCACATCTTGAGTGACTTTTGCAGCCTCGGCTAGTTTTTGTATGGCCGCAAGTCCCTTCCAGTATCCTTGGGGGCTGTAGTACAATGCAGACAGTTTAGTATCCATATAAGTTTACGCCTGCAAAGTCTAACTAAACTTTTCTGAAGAAAAGTTTTTTTACAATCAAAAGATTATCTGTAGAAAAAAATCTTTTGCCTGCAAAGATTAGTTTGTGATTGCAAAAATAACTAAACTACACCTAATCATTCTATTCTGTGCAAGAAAAAGATAATCTTTTTCAGGCAAAAGATTAGTTTACTTAACAATCCAAACTTTCGTCTACGAAAGTTTATAGGCTGCGAAGGAAGTAACTCCAAGCCCCATGATAACGAAAGCAATTTCGCGATCACGTTGCTCTGGGGACGGCAAGTAGAAATCTGAGAGTTTGGGTTTTGGTTCTTCTAGCGTGGGGGCCATTGAATCACTGCCAAACTTTTCTGTAGAAAAGTTTATAAGATTGTACTGGCGAATAGCTTCATCAACATTGCGGAAAGTGTGCACGGCATGTCCTTGGCGGCGAAGCTCTTCATTAATCCAGTCTAGGCGTTCGGCCCTCTTGCGTGACCATTCAGACTGCGCAGCTTGAAGTTGTTCTACAGCCTTGTCATGTCGTTTTCGCTCTTCATCGGCACCTGGATCACGCATCATCGAGAACCGAAAATTTGACCCAGAGAACGCAAGTGCGTTCACGACCGCTCCGCCAACAAGCATTACAATAGAAGCCATCAAACTTATATTTATATAAGTTTAGTTTAACTTATATTTGTATAATCTTTTGTATTCAAAAGAGAAAACTTATACATATTTACTTTAATATGTCTGCAGGGAGTATCCCCTGCTTGACAAGCATGTCTTTAGTGGCCATAGCTAGGCCAACATCTAGTATGACCATGCCAACATCATACGGCGCAAAGTCTAACTTTGGCGTAACACCTTTATGATTTTTTACCAAGAGTAGCGTATCCCACGGCAAGTCCACTTACTACGGCGGAGTGGTACACCAAATTAGCAAGCTGTTTACCATCAGTACTGGGGTAGTCATTTTTGTTATGCAAGTAGGAGATTATTATTGCATATAATGAGGATTAGTTTGTTTGTCTAATATGTTTGTCTTTGATTTTGAGATACATTTGGTAATTGTTTTGCAGGCGTATACGAAAACTTAGCATATACCACAGCTCCAACAGCTATAACAGCCCCTGCAAGGAGCAAACAATCTTTTGCCTGCAAAAGATTATCTTTTGCAGGCAAAAGATTAGTTTCTGATTGCGATGAGATTTCACTTTTATGTTCGCGGTCTTTTGTAGATGAAGGATTAAGATTATCTTCAGAAAAACTTTCGTTTACGAAAGTTTGTTTGAGACTCTGTTTGGCCTTTCGCAGCTGCTCTTTCAGCGCTTCTTGTTTTGCTTTTCTAGCTGCTGCACCTTTGCGGCCAGCCTCAACTTTTTGTGAATCTTTATTAGTCACTCTCTTGACTTTTAACTGCGTCGATGTCGTCTCTAGGTCTTGCGCTGCTGTCATCTCCAGAGCTTGTGCTGCTTCTGTCGATGTCGTTTCCAAGTTTTCTGTCATCTAAACTTTCGTGTACGAAAGTTTTACGAAGTTTTTACGAAGTTTTACTTATACTCGTATAAGTTTTGTCTTTAAATTGACAGTGCTTAGCAGTTGTCATCGCTGCTGTAAGCGGGGCTAAGTACATACCATAGCGATAATACAGCTCGCAGCAGGCTGTCGTCAGCGCATGTCCGACAAAGGGGTCCTCCTCGAGGTCTATGACGAGCTGAGGCTTATTTTCGGGTGGAATTGGTAGAAATGTGCTAGCCGCTAGTGCATACATCTGCAGCGCAGACGCCCCGAGAGTTTTTGTCATTGAGGCCCCTAGTCGTGCCTCATAGCGGCTATAGTGCTTAGAAATCTCGTCATCACTCATCACATCAAGTTGTGCAAGGGTTAGTCGGGTTCCTATGTATTTTTGGGCAGTGCCGCCAGCCACAATTGCCGCCAGCCGGGTCCGTTTTTGTTCTTGCAAACGATCCAAACTTTTGTAATCTTTTGCTGGCAAATCTTTTGTAGACGAGGTGCAGCTCAAACTTTTGTCTACAAAAGTTTTGTTTAGCGTCGAGACGGTGGTATCGGTGCTTTCATCGGGAACCTCTTGCAACAATTGGTTGATCAAATCATCACAATCCATAATCTTCTGTGAGCAAAAGATTACTTTTGAGATCAAACTTATACTCTGTGTAAGTTTATGCGCATGAGTCTAACATACTTGACAAACATCACAAGAACTACTGCCAGATGTATAGTTTGTATGGCTAGCTGTGTTTGCTCCCACATAGAACTTTAGTTTAGCAAGCTATTAAGCTAATCTTTTGTCTACAAAAGATTATGTTAACAACTGATAAGCAACCGGCTGAGCAGTCTTTAGTATAAGCTTAGCGTGTTTAGCTTTAGTTTAGCAAGCTATTAAGCTATGTTAACAACTGATAAGCAACCGGCTGAGCAGTCTTTAGTATAAGCTTAGCGTGTTTAGCTTTAGTTTAGCAAGCTATTAAGCTATGTTAACAACTGATAAGCAACCGGCTGAGCAGTCTTTAGTATAAGCTTAGCGTGTTTAGCTTTAGATAGCTGCTGTCTAAGCGCATCTCGCTCCTCTCGTCGGGACAACGTCGTTTTCTCGCAGGCAATCTTCAAAAGAGTCCCTGTCCTTGCAGTGGAAGAGCCCTATCCACTTAGTCTGCTCGCGGAGATCTTTAAGAACCGAGTTATACTTTTGCGTCAAAACCCACACAGATTGAGAGGCGTGGCGCCCCGAGAACGCAAGCTCAGACAGCATGTCTTTCTTTTTGGTCAGAGCTTTACTAGCTGAGCAGTCGTCGATGATGTACAATGTCAGCTCGCCAGCAAAAATCGAGTAAAAGCTCGCAACCACTTTTGAAGCTGATCGCCAGGGTCGACGATATAGACCTCTGGGTCTGTCCACACCCAGGATCGCTCGTGGTACGTTTTGTTCCAACGAATTGTGGGGCAGAGTATAACGATGTGCGAAAATTCGCCGCAGTAGTGATCTTCGAGAAGGTTTAAGATAAAGACTGTTTTCCCACAGCCAGTCTGGCCACAGATGATGGCCGAGTGGGGTAAAAACTTATCCTCGTATAAGTTTTTACTTTTGTCTAAACTTTCGTGTACGAAAGTTTTACTTTGAACTTTCGTTGACGAAAACAATCTTTTGCCTGCAAAAGATAAGTTTGGTTTAGTAGAGCGCACTGATATATCGACCATTTTCGATGTTGAGCTGAGCATCCATGATAACATACAAATACATGTTCAATGTGCCCGCCGTTTCTGCCTTTTTGGTGATCTGGACTGTGACCCCCTCACTTGCATTTTCTATGCGCCTGCCGCTGCCGTGCAGTGAGTCATCATCGTTGCTTCTCAAGTCCAGCCATAGGCCGTACTTTGTTGTCAAATACTCTCCTACCGTTACATCAGCTAATGCTAAGTCTTTGGTGACCATTGCAGACGTGGGGTGGCGCTTGGTTGAAGGGCTGCTAGCGAAGTACTTTCGAACTTCATCCCACTGTTGGTACCCGCGCATACCCTGGGCATACAACTGGTTTGGCTTCCCTCGACTATGACCTCAACTTTTTCGATCTTGGGGTTATAGAACGATTCTGTATTTCGGTTAAACGCGGTCGCCGCTCCAGCATCCTCGAAGAGCATGAGTATTCCCTTAAAGCTTCGGGCTGGAATATTAAGATTGACGTTCCACAGCGTATCACTCTTGTTGAGGGTGACCTTTCGGTGGCGCAAAATGCGGTCATACAAGATGGCAACTCGCGCAGTATACTGGTTGCGAATCATTCGGGCTAAGTTTGGCTCGCTCATAATTTCAAACTCGAGAGAGATGTTGTCGATGACGTAGCTAGCATCTGTATCACCTGTTGCCATTATAACGCGGCTGTAGTCATTAAAGGTAAGCTCGTACTCAATCGGTCACCAAGGCCTGACTGGAAGAACGGCATGTGGCTCTCCAACAGTTCAAAGTCTAGTGGAATGCTAAATCTGTTGCTGTATGCATCTGCAACAGCCTTGTCTTGCGCCGTAGAACTATCACCATCTCCGGCGCCCACCCTCAGTTTAAGCATGTTAGCGTCTTCCGCCACATCAATACCCTGGTAGACCTGAGACCGGCGCTCTCCCAACGTTTTCCAAAGGTCGGTGTAGCAGCCGATAACATCGCTGTCATCTATAGACATGACCTCATTACCACTGATCCTGATTGTCTTTTTCTTCACAACGGCTTGGCCAAGGTTTTGAACCACTGTTCGATTGTCGTCGGTCGAGGTGAGGGCGATGGTAAATGCGAGGCGGGCTGTTCCAGGAACAATCACATCCTGGGCGCCAAGGTTGGGAAAGCGGACCAAGAGCTGCTGATTTTGGTCGATAGTGGAGGGGTTGTTGGTTACAACCACGCTCTGCCGTATGCCTTTGATCCCGAGTGGATCCCGCAGGCTTCTAAGAGGATTCAGTTTGCGTCCGTACTTTGACGATGCCATTCAAACCAAACTTTATCTTTTGTCTATTAAACCTTGGCGAGTGTTCAATATAAGTAAAGCCAACCTTTGTATTCAATATGGCAGAAGGTGGCTTTGAAATAAATGATTTTGATGCACCCGAAAAACAACCAGAAGTCGAAGAAGAAACTAGTTTTATTTCCCTGAACCTCCTATCGGGGCACCCTTAGATGGGCTATCGCCTAATGAATACGGCGACCGCATCAACCAAGCGCGCGACGACATCCGTACAGACGAGTTGCGAGAACAGCGAGACCGTTTAGTAAATGCTTTCTATGAGGAGATAGGTCTAAACAATGGCCCTCAACCTACGATCATAGAATACAAACGGTTTCAGGTCGGCGAAGATGGTAAAACACTTTACTGGGTAGAAGGTGATAAAAGGTTCGGATGAGCGCTACTAAAGGCCCTAAAAGTTTTTAGGATTGGGTACTATTGCCCAAAGTTTTGGCTCTGGGGGCTCCAGAGCTATTCGAGATTTTCTCAACCTGCCTGGGTACGACAGTACACTGCATCGTCATTCTCGACCTACCCTTCGCGAGTTAGAAAAGGTTGCTGATAAAGCACAAAATGCAACACAAGCAGATGGTGATGTACTAGATCAGACAGTTAATGTTTTAGATGATTTAGTTATTAGTATGTCATCTAAGCCGCCTACTGAGGAAGAAAATCTTTTGCCTATGAGAGAGATTCTAGGGCTTGACAAAGCCCTGAAAACTTTGCGTGCCACAAAAGCGGTGCAAGAGAGCAAAGTAGTTTCTCTCCAGCAGCTAATCGAGGGCTATCGCGAAGAGCTTAAGCAACCCGGGACAACTGAGCGAGAGGACCAAATCGAACGTGAAATTACAAAAGCCGAAGATGATCTCGCAGCGGCTCGAGACAGCGTTGATGTCCTCAACCAACAACTTCGGTCACAGTTCCGCCAAATTCGTGAGACCATATCTAGCGTTCTAGATAAAAACAAATCTCTGGCCGATCGGCTACGGACCCTGTTCCGCGAGCAGGGTGTGACCATAGCCACCATTATCACTGCACTGGGCTTTGCCATCAGCACTCTGGTTCTTGCCTTGACTGGTGGGCCAGCTGGCGGGGTTACACCGCCAACACCTCCCACGCCCCCCGCAAGTAAAGATGGGGTAAAAGAGTGGGCGAAAAAACATTTGCAAGCTCTCGGGCGCCTTCTAGCCCAATTAGCTGGAAAGGCTGCAGCCGCACTACCGGGCATCATCGGAGGCATTATATCGTGGCTCCTCAACCTCTTGAGTAAAACTGCTGGCTGGCTCGCGGGAAACCTATGGGCAATAATTGTTGCCATTGGCGGTGTACTGTTAACTTTAATCTTTTATAAATGATAAACTTTTGTAGACAAAAGTTTTTTGTAGACAAAAGTTTTTTGTAGACAAAAGTTTTAGCGTAGAGCGAGCCAACCGAGACCAAGAGCAACGCCACCAACAACAAGTGCAGTTCGCCCATCATAGTGCGCTAAACTTTCGTCTACGAAAGTTTGTCTTTCATCTACGTCGATATCAGGCTGTGCCAAAACCGGTCCCATCAAACTAACTTCCGGAGTTTGAGCTAGGTGTGCTGGCCTTGCAGGAGGCCCCTCCATATCCTTTACAGGTAACAAATTCTCGACAACTGCATTTATACCATTGTTAAAGCCCAAATTTTGCCCCTGCTCCGCGATCACAATCTCGTTGTTGTAGTCCTGAATAGTTCCAATCTGCAACTCCATGTTGCTGGGAGCCATATACAAACCAATTCCGAATACATAGTCAACCTTAGAGCGGGCGTATCGAAGCATGTCTTGGTAGCGTGCCACCGCACTCGGGAGATCTACAGGGCTTGAGACTGCATCCTCAACATTCGCTAAGAACTGTTTCTGGGTGTCAAATGCGGCACCGGTGCCAATAATACTCGAGCGAATCTGCGCCTGTGCGCCTAGGATAGCCCACACGTATGTTCGGATAGAGTCGTTGATTCTTTCAACCCCAGGTTGGGTAAAGCCCTCCGACTTGTCGAGAACAAATGTTGTCCATGCTTGGTCTCCTTCTGGCCCCTGACCGATGTAGTCGACGCTGAACGTGGCTGGTCTATCACCAAAGCTCATGCGGTCTTTTCTATAGTCGTTCGACGAAACACCGAAGCTGGGGTTAAGACCCCACTAGCAACCAAATCGTTGCTCACTTCTTTAATAGAGAGCACTGAACCTTTCCACCAATGATACGGCGTTCCAAGACCACTATTTTGGTCGATGCTCTGCCGCCAGTCGGTGTGCGGTGAGACACCAAACTCCGCGCAAATTTGCTCATATACCCTCTGGTTGTATGGGGTATCAAAGGCATCCCAAGTGTCATCCTGTGGGAGTGGCACCTGCATCCCTTCAAGAATCCTTCGCACCTGGTAGTATACGTGAAAGCGGTAGACTGATCGCACCATCGGGACTTTAGAGCTAAGATGGTCTTCTGCAGAGACACCGCAACCTGTGGTAGCACACCACACTGCAAAGTTAATCTTATTTTGCCAAAATTTCATCGGGTTTGAGCTCCACGTGTCCACTACATCATCACTTTGTACGTGTGGCAGCCTATACCGCTCCGCCGACAATATATCCGGAAAGACGGTGTCAAAGCTCGCCGCCCCCGTATCAACCTGTATTGTAACATTTTGCAATACGAGTTGAGATTTTGCGGAGTATACCCCACCTGTTTGGTAAGATGCATCTGTGTTAAAGCTATAAGCTTGGTTAGACATAACTGCACAAACTTTGCTTGCAAAGTTTAAGTTATACTCGTATAAGTTCAAAAGATTATTTGCAAAGTTCGCTATGTTTGTTACACAAACCAATATTCAAAAGAGAGAAGCGCCGCTCCTCCAACCCGCAATTAACAATGTAAATGGTAAACTCTGTGTTGCCCTAAGAGAGTTGCATTTTAAAAAAACTAACACTCTTGATGTTGACTCTACTGTTGATCTTAAGTTTGACAGTAATAATAATCTTAGTTATACCTCGATTAAAGTTGTTCGAGGAATGTACACCTTTGAAGATATACAACAGTTTTTCAAAGCAAATATACCCCAAATAGTACTCCAAATGAACAAAACAACGGGGTTTGTCAGTATCAATGTCAGGAGTTTTTCTATGTTTTTAAATTTGATGATGCAATGTGTTCACTATTGGGCATTCTCTCTAATCTTTTGACGGTCATTGGTTCCAAGGAAGAGTAGATGGAATTAGACCCTCAAGGTTCCATACCCCTAACCTGGTTTCTATACACCTCAATCAACTTAATGCGGCTTCTAATACTATTGATGGCGCCCCCTCGTCGCTGCTAACCATAACCCCGTTCAAATCTGAAAGCAGTGTAAACGTTAACCTTGCTTACCCTATGTACAAAAAACTTAAAACAGGACACATATATAAACTAAACTTTCTCGTGTTAGATGAATATGGTGAGGATATGCGTGACAATCCTATCTCTATGACTGCAGTACTTGAAATTAATCTTTTGCAAGCAAAAGATTAGCTGTGTTGAAGCTATAAGCTTTGTTTGGTATAACCGCATTAACAATCTTTCGTAGACAAAAGATTAGTTATGTTTGTGACACTAACCGATATTCAAAATGAAGAAGCGTCGCATCTCCAGACTGTAATCGATAATACAGATGGCAAGCTCTATGCTGCCCTCAGAGGTTTGCATTATGAGGTTAGCCATCGAAATATTGGGCATTCAGCTGGAATTTTGTGGCGTTCTAACTTGGATGATAAACCTCGAAAGATTATGATCCCTGCTGGATTATATACCTTTGAATACCTACAAAATCTGTTCACAAAAGAGCTGCCCCAAGTATCGGTCGAGATAGATAAAGCAACAAATCTAGTCATGTTCAGCATTCCAACGGGCGGAGCCTTAAAAATACCCTCTGATATACGCCGCCTGTTGGGTATCAGCGAAAAAGGTTGGATTAATGGGAAATACGAGGAGACAGACCCTCTAACTTCGATATTCACAAGTGGGTATACATACACCTCGATCAACTTTCTACAACCTCCAACATCGTTGATGGCGCTCCTTCAACACTACTAGCCATAACCCCAGCCGCACCCAAAGGTGTTATAAACATTAATCCTATTTGTCCTATGTACAAAACACTTGAAGTTGGGCACATACATCAATTGAACCTTCGCGCGTTAGATAAACATAACCTGTTGCTACAAAACCATAGCAAACCCATAACTGTTGTGCTTGAAATTCGAGAAAATGCCTAAGATACCAACAGCTCCTACCATCGAAACAACTGAGCGATTGTATCCCGTTCTTGAGCCTGAGGACAACAGCACAGGCTCTAATTATCGCCTGACTGAAATCCGCAACCTCGAACGCAAACTTGAAAAAGAGATAGAAGACAGAAGTAAGCTGTACAAAAAGTACCGTAGATCTATCAATATCGTTGATGGTATTGACACAGTGTTGATTCTATCATGCCTTGGAATGGGAGCTACTGGTGTAGGATTGCTCTCCACAATCATAGCTGCGCCTATTGTCATTGCACTTGAAGCAGCTGCAGGTGTTTGTGGTCTTGCCGGTATTGCCGGTAAGTTCGTCTCTCGGCGGCTCCTTGTAAAAGCTAAAAAACACGATGAGATTCGTGTTCTCGCTCTATCTAAGCTCAACAGCGTTTCAGATGTGATCTCACAAGCGCTACAAGATGGGCACATCTCCCTGAAGAGTTCAAGCTCGTAATAAACGAAATAAATAAATATCGACAAATAAAAGCTGATATTCAGAAAAAAAGCCGCAAAGTATACGCAGCTCAAACCAACGAAGTAGCAAAAAACGAGCTGATGGCCGAAGCCCGAGCTTCAATAATGAAAGAGCTTGCGGCAACGACACTGAAATAAAGTGCGGTTGCTTTGCCAGTTTTAAATTCAGCCGTGGTAGCAAACTTAACGAACCTCCACCCAGTTATTCACAAACGTAAACGTCTACAGTTGGGTTCACTCATTGTGTATACCGTGCTACACTCCATCGTGTTCAACCTTCGTAGACGAAAGTTGAAGCGTTAAGGTTGAAAGTCGCTGGCTGTGGGTCGAGCCCGCCAAGAGAGCGGGGCGAGCCCTATTAAAACCTAATTTTCGTATACGAAAATTTAGTAGAACCCCATGTGCTCTATTTGTATATATACCCCAACCCAAAAGTGGTCTAGAACCAGCAGCCCACCAAGAGAGCGGGGCGAGCCCTATCAAAAAAGCTGGGAGCAAACCCCATGTGCTCTATTTGTATATACCCCAAAGCAAGGTGGTCCAGAACCCCCATTGTTCCTACTACTAATGTTAAAAGTTATCTTGTAGAATTAGTGTTATCAGTAAATTGGTGTAAAAGTTGTTGGAAATGAGATCATGTGACTGTTTAACGCACTTCAAATCTCAAACGTGTATCGAGAAACACCATCTTGGTTCCTTTATTAATGCTGCACGCCTGAAGTGAAGTTCAAATTTGCTCCATTTGAGTGTGGGTTAGCAATTCTAGGCCATTGTTGAGATTTGGACTGAGATTGTTTACGACAAAAGGCACGTCAAATCATGCTCTGTCCATGGTTTGCAGAACGTCCTCAAAATAAATACTTGAAAATTATGCTAAGAAAATAATGGTTCAGATACATCATAACACAACAGCTAGGATACTCGAATTACTTGATATATAGTGCCTAACATACATCAAGATCTGTAGTCATAATGAAATTGATCATCCAATAGAAAACAGAGTTGCTGACAAACAACAATTCACCAATATATCTTCAGTAAACACCAAGAGTTAAAAGTTGTGTATGTCATCAATACTTTAAACAATCGTTTTCTGCGTCCTCCATTTTCTCCTTCATTTCTCCTTCGTTTTCTAACGACCCTTGCTGCTTCCTGGACAAACCATCTTCCCTCCATCTTGTTCCAGCAGATTGAAGGAGTGACATCGGGGATGTGATCGGCAAGCCTTCCCGCACGATCCGACGCATTCACCCAGTAACTCCTCCATGGCGTAGTGTAGCAGGCACTGATGAGTGAGGCGGCCACCACTGCTGACAGGGAGCTCGCATATAGCAAAGAAAGGGATGTCGCAGTTGACATCATTCCATTGACCATTACTCCAATTGGCTTGGGATCCACAGTCTTCACCATCTCCACCATCTCCAGAGTCATTTGGCTCTCCATCCACCCAATTCTCATAGGCGTTGGTCTCACCCTTCAACGGACAGTGCTGCCAAGTTCCCTCCTCCTCGATGTCATTGCAACCAATCCACAGACGGTTTGATGTCGAACCAGGTTCTTTCAGGAATAGTTCCCATATGTATTCCTGTTCGGATTGTGAGTTTGGGACGGCCAGGTTTGCTCGTGACTCGGCACAAGTGCGATTTGCTTGTTACCAATCCATCTTGTCCTTTATAATGAAGTAACATGACTCGCCGTATCGGTGCCAATCAGGAGGGCAGATTTTAGCCAATAGATTGCCACAGTAAACGCCAAGAAAAAGACTTAACACTTTAACTATACGCATCTTGTTATTTACTCAAAATAATTGAAATTGATCGTAACGGAGAAATGAGTTTGAGAGTTGACCTATTTCCAAACAATAAACGTTGACAGATGATGATGGACTAAACGGCTGCCTGCTTTGGTTGCTACCAGAGGATTGTAGTTACAACGTTGAAAGTATTCTATTGAAATGGTAATTTTCAATGGTAGTGCGTCAGTGTTTCCATGGAAACAGCTTAATTTAAACCACGGAGTCTTAAGAATCCGACTTCCTGACAATAAATTCAACACAATACCAGCCTGCCCAACCGCCGAGTGAAATCGATCTCATTTAAAAACCGTTATTTTCTGACTTTGCAGTCGCCATAACATTATTGGCTTATGCTCACTAGCATTCTACATCAGATTCGAGAATTAGTTTCAGAGAGGTAACACTACGGTACCATTCAGGGCTTATAAATTGTTTGTTAATGACCTTATGTGTTAAAGGGATACGTTGCCTTCGGATTGGGCGCTTTGGGCTATAAAAAGCGTCTGTTATGACATTAATATGGTTGGAAAGATGTTTTAAAAGTAGAGTATAATGATTTACAAAACTATCCCACGAGATTATGCGGTTTTTCTTTTTACTTCGTGAACTAACACGGTCCGCCATTTTGTGTAGTATAACAATTTGGTTCCACAAAATGGCGGACCCTGTTAGTTTACGAAGTCAAAGGAAAACCAAACATTTTCGAGGGATAGTTGTGTGAATCATTATATGGCCAAGTTCGCGCAAGGTCTATCGTTGACCATAGTTCGATTAACTTAGCCCGAACTCTGTCTAGTCGATGATAGTTCAGTTGGACCACTCATAGAGTAAGGAAAGAGACCACTCTAGTCGACTATTTGGAACCAGCCTACTGGGCATGGTCACATCGCTGGTTACCACTAGCCGTTTTCATAGCACAGTGCAGAGTGAACCAGTTATAAGAAACTGATTAAGTATGTTGAGTCGCCGGTCGTATTGACATGACATGACTAGAGTCGTTCGCACTTCAACTTCTGTGCGCATGCCCTACGTACGTCACTGAACAACCGCTAGTTAACCATTGTTCCTTGCGCGAACTTGGCCATATTCTACTTTAAAACATCTTTCCAACCTTAATTGATTTTATGACAAACGTTTTATCTATAGCCCAGAGCGTCCAATCTGAAGACAATGTTTCCTTTTAATTAGCATGTAATACTCTCATTGGTCGGCTACTTCTAATGTCTTTGACACTGACTCGCTTGTGTCGTAAATTGACTGATGACAAACCTGGCGGATCACAGTCCTGCCAATACGGGGATTCTCTATAATAAAGTGCGCCACCAATATCCATGTTTAATTCTTTCATTCACACAAACATTTAAGAGTTTTGCTAAGAATTGGATGTGTTTGCATTATTAAGCAACGGGTATATCTTGTTAAAGGGTAAGTATACCTTTGCTTTTTTGGAACCGTTCGATTGTTTTAATCCTATATATAACTGTAGATATACAATAAAACTAACCTGTGAAAATTTCGCGTTTTTGAGATATCGCCGAAATTCCGGAGCGGTTATGTCCACGCAGGAAGAATAATTCGTAATTGGTATACACAATTCTGAGAAACGTTACTGACAATATTGTTTCTCAGATTCAAATTTTGGGGGATAAAAACTGATATCTTTTTCCATAACCACATTACTTCGAAGTGAAATGATTCTCAAAATGCTTTATACTATCGAAAGCTGCTGTACTTCTAACCAAGTAGGTTTGTATTGCCATTAATTTTAAGAGAGATTACCAAACGTATTACCTTCACTTTAACTGAAGATAGTTACAACGACACGACCAGACAAACCGTCATAAAAAGTTTCATTAACACCAAGAGTCTGCACAATTTATTCTGTCTATAGACTGTGCAAGTCTCGCGCATACTTGAACTTCTGGGACCATTTTGGTCCCAACCATGGAGATTTACGTGTGCAAGATTTTGTTTTGTCAATTATTTTAGTTTAACGTGGTTTATGACCATGAACAATATGTTGTTGGGAATGTTATATTTAGTGATAAAAAATAGGAAAGTAAAATCAATTCAACAATATAACGAAGAAAAACCCGAGAATTAAACTTCACCTCAGCTTCCGGTTGCTGCACAAAATTTATACTTTTGTGCTCACCTCCGATATGCGCGATGATAATCGCCAGATGTTGTAATTATAACGCGAAGCCTTTTGGTTGTTGAGGCGTCAGCGTCCTCTAATCTGCGTCAAGCGTTAATTTTACGACAGTGTGACCATCGCAAATCCACGTAAGTGGTTTCAGAAAAGTTAAGATCAAATAAGCATCCTTGTACCACAGTTTTAATGTTTGCTTTAATAATAATTAACACATTATTTGTGTATTTATCATATAAACTAAAACTGATTTTATAAACATGTAATGAGTATTTGTTCAGATTTTATCATTGAGTATAATTTAAAACAAAGATTTGATTTCAGAGAAAAAATGTCCTTCGTTTGACGTGTTTTCTCGTTCCGATACGCGCGCGAGACTTGCACAGTCTATACCGGTAAATTGTGAGGTTGAACTGATTGTGGAATTATATTTAACATCAGATCGAAGATGCCTAGCATCTTTCATTGACATTTTTAATGTGCCTTGTCGTTGCTTGCTGGACAAGCTATGTTCCTTCCATTTTGTTCCTGTAGATTACAAAGCGATATCTTATTTGCATACCAACAGTGCTACTTCGTAAATACTTTTTGTTTTCAATTGTTCTCACCAAGTGCTACTTTGTAAATACAATTTTTTTCTTTTCGTACAAAGGTTGTCCGTGGATATTTAACCGTGAATAATTAGCGTAATAATTCCAAAGCGCCCAATCAGAAGGCAATGTTTCCCTTTAATTAGCATGTAATACTCTCATTGGTCGGTTTGTACGTGGAGTGTACTTCGTAATCGGTGTATGTGGTGAACACCATACCGTCGTCACGAGATGAGAAACAAAATGGCTGCCTGCTATGGCTCTTCCCAGAGGGATATTGTTGCGACGTTGAAGGTTGAACCAAGCATAGGCGCCAATGATTGTTACTAATTGAATTCACGATCAAGAATTAAATTGAAGTATAATATTGCGATGCCGTTTTGCCAGCGTTGGCTCTTCCCTTTAGAGGGATGTTGATGCGACGTTGAAGGTGCGATTGTAGCTCTATGGTTGAACCAAGCATAGCCGCCATTGATTGTTACTAATTGAATTCACGATCAAGAAATAAATTGAAGTATAATACTGCGATGCCGTTTTGCCAGCGTTGCCAAGACAACAGCTTGACGTAGACCCCTCAGAGAAAGAGAATTGGATTTACCGTAACAACAAAATACAGCACAAATTCAGCTCACACATTCGTCGAGTAAAATCGATTTCTTTTTAAACTGTTATTTACTGACGCTGCAGTCGCCATGTTGGTTAAACTCATAGCAAGTCTACGCATGCAATTACGAATACTAAACATCACGTTATAAAGAAGGGACAATACATTGTTTACCTTTTCAACCTTGGTGTTATTTCGTTACTTTGAATAGGAGAATTCGCTTCTCCGTGTACAATGTGCAATTAGGTCTGCATGAAACCGAACGATACATTGGTATCGATTAATATTACAAATGGAGCAATACTGACTTTCCATTAAAGATTTAAATAACGATTTATAACAAACAATGTCATAAGAAAACATCAACGACACAAACATACTTGTTTATCGTTTGTTATTGTGACAAATATTTGTTTGGGCAAACGATTTCTTTTAAAAATATGTTTTTTAAAGATCAACATGAACGAAATCACTAAAACAAAACAAATTTGACCCTTTATCTTTGCCTCAGACTCCATAATGAAACAAAGAATAAACATTCTTGCTTGTGTGAATCTATGCCACAGCCTTTGAAAACTGTTTGTTTATTCAATTATCACGGATACCGAACTTTGGGCAAACCGGACACAAACTAAAAACAAGAACCTACACAAGGTCCAAACCAATGGTAAACGGTAAATACATTACCGTAACTTGTCTTCTTAAAATAATAGTCAAAGTATATAGTTGCGCTTTCACCACCGTGACCTGTGGTCGGAACCACTGGCTTAATAACCCCAGAAGCTCCAAAATGTGTTTGGTGGCTGTCTGTACCGTGACAACTTGCCCACACAGCAGTGCCAATTACATGTATTTACAGGGTGCAAGTAAAAAAGGTGTTTTCTCGTTCCGATACGCGCGAGACTTGCACAGTCTATTGCATCTGGATTAAATGGATGTACTCCCCGCATGCGCGAAATCCTGAGGTGGCATTTTGGCAGAAGCTGACTTATAATTGTCCCCAAGCCAAGCTGCAGCAAACAGTGGCCCGAACCGTAGGCCTACTTGGTGATGTTTCCACCAGGATTATGTTTCATGTATAAGTTTGTTGCAATGTGCTTGTTGGATTTTAAGGACTTGGAGACCGATCGAATGGTGTTCCAAAGACGACACGTCGCGTCGCCGTCGCCGTCGCCGTCGCCGTCGCCGTCGCCCCCGTCCCCGTCCCCGTCCCCGTCCCCGTCTCCGGGCTCTTGAGGGCGCCAATTCACTAACTCTGCACTCACGATGCCACAACAACGGCTGTGGTTGTGGCTTCATATCATTGATCTCTATAATTCGGGTAACAGGAGCAACAATACTTTCAAAGCGGCAGGCCTGAATATTCGATTCTGATTGGTCGATCCATAGCAACAAGGAGTGTGATATAAACTTATATTGCACGGCTTATAATATATCACACCCTGCGTATTGCGTGTTCTAACTGCGCATCAAGTTTGCTTGAAGATAATTACGTTATCACACGCGCGCTCGTGGTATACGGAAAAATATAGCGCTTCTGCGTCCCATATCCAACTCGGCCTTCGGCCTCGTTGGATATGGGATGCAGAAGCGCTATATTTTTCCGCGTACCACTCGCGCTTGTGTGATAACTTCTAATAGAGATCAATGCTTCATCTAGCGGGACGCCGCCGCTTCGCGCGGCACCCGCTAGATGGGCACCCTTCTTAGTGCGTAAAAATGTTGCAAATGTAGATAAGGGGGTAAATGGAGGGGGCACTCAGAGGTCATCATTTTATAGAATTGGCTCGGTAACGGTAGTTGAAATGGGTACGCAATGTTGTTTTGTCTTATGATAAAATGTTGTGTATGCAAAAGGTGTTGAATGGGGTTGAAACGTCTCCTGGCCGTCGTTTACGTGGTGTGGCATCAGACGTATGAAGCCCAATTCCTTGCAACAACCACAACCACGCACATTGCAACGGCCGTGGTTGTGGCTTCATGCATGAAGCCACAACCACGGCACGTTTACGTGGTTGAGGCATCAGACGTATGAAGCCCAATTCCTTGCCACAACCACGCACATTGCAACGGCCGTGGTTGTGGCTTCGTATCGTCACCGACGCCACGAAGTAGCACACTGTACAAAACCACCTTTTTCAGATTTCAGTTTTTTTACATATTTAAACAATGTTAACCGAGGCCTACAACTTCATGAAGTTGCCACAACCATGGCACGTGGTTGTGGCATCAGAAGTATGAATCCTTACCACAACCACGCACATTGCAAAGGCCGTGGTTGTGGCTTCATAATCAAGCCACAACCACGGCACGTTTACGTGGTTGTGGCATGAGACGTATGAAGCCCAATTCCTCGCCACAACCACGCACATTGCAACGGCTGTGGTTGTGGCTTCATACGTATGAGGGTAGGGGTAGGGGTAAGGGTAGGGGTAGGGGTAGGGGTAGGGGTAGGGGTAGGGGTAGGGGTAGGGTTTAGGGTTAGGATTGTCATTTGTGGGGAGGGTGAGGGTGATGAACTCTCCCCTCCCCTTCCCTCTCACCATGGAAGAACCCTCATAACCACAACCATGTAAAAATCCGTGGTTGTGGCTTCATACGTGTGCAAGTCTCGCGCGTATCAACCACGCACATTGCAACGGCCGTGGTTGTGGCTTCATGAAGCCACAACCACGGCACGGTGAGAGGGAAGGGGAGGGGAATGTTCATCACCCTCACCCTCCCCACCCCCACAATAAAAGGGTTTAGGGTTAGGATGGACAGTTATTGTCAATCCTTTATTGTCAATCCTAACCCTAAACCCTACCCCTACCCCTACCCCTACCCCTACCCCTACCACTACCCCTACCCCTACCCTCCCCTACCCCTACCCCTACCCCTAACCCTACCCCTAACCCTACCCCTACCCCTAACCCTATCCCTATCCCCTAACCCTCACCCAACCCCTCACCCTCACCCTTACCCCCTCCCCACCATAACCCTCACCCTCACCGTCACGTGGTCGTGGCTTCATACGTCTGATGCCACAACCACGCAAACGTGCCGTGGTTGTGGCTTCATACGTATGAAGCCACAACCACAGCCTTTGCAATGTGCGTGGTTGTGGCAAGGAATTGGGCTTCATACGTCTGATGCCACAACCACGCAAACGTGCCGTGGTTGTGGCTTCATACGTATGAAGCCACAACCACAGCCTTTGCAATGTGCGTGGTTGTGGCAAGGAATTGGGCTTCATACGTCTGATGCCACAACCACGCAAACGTGCCGTGGTTGTGGCTTCATACATTTTATGAAGCCACAACCACAGCCTTTGCAATGTGCGTGGTTGTGGCAAGGAATTGGGCTTCATACGTCTGATGCCACAACCATGTAAACGTGCCGTGGTTTAAATATGTTTAAAATATGTAAAAACTGAAATCTGAAAAAAGTGGTTTTGTAAACTGTGTGCTTCGTGGCGTCGGTGACGATATGAAGCCACAACCACAGCCCGGCGTTGCAATGTGCGTGGTTGTGGCAAGGAATTAGTAATTAGTAGGTTAATTAATTAGGGCGCCTATGCATGATGGTTTGGGACATTTGTGAAGATTTCACGATTTTACGATGACAACTTTTCAAATGAAAATTATGTAGTTGTATAGTAAATTCGCATACGGGCTTTATTATGTAAATATTTAATTAGTTGGGCTGAGTTAATTAGTGGGTTACTTAGGTGCGCCTAAGCATGATGATTTGTGGTATAATCAAGACATTTATGAAGAAAAAAATGAAGATTTCATGACTTTACGATGACAACTTTTCGAATAGAAATAAGGTAGTTGCGTATTAATATTCTAGAACTTGAATAGATTAGTCTGCGCACGGGCTATAATAATTATTATACAATAGTTTAATTACTTGTGCTGAGCTAATCGGTTGACTAATTAATTGGTGGCACCTATGCTCAATGGTTTGGGGTATAAGAATGACATTTGTGAAGAAAAAAATGAAGGTTTCACCTTTTTACTATAAAAACATTGCAATTGAAAACGAGGTATAGCACGAGAAATTTTGATTTTGTTCACATTTTCTTTGACGGTCGTTGACAAAGGTTTTTGAAATTAGTTGCTAGCACCAAGTTTGGTGCTGGCACTAAATTTAGTGCTGACTTCAGTCTGACCGGCTCTGAACGAAATAGATTTGTACGAATATGGGGTCGACAACGAAGT
This sequence comes from Plazaster borealis, assembly GCA_021014325.1. Lineage (NCBI taxonomy): Eukaryota > Metazoa > Echinodermata > Asteroidea > Forcipulatida > Labidiasteridae > Plazaster > Plazaster borealis. The sequence continues at coordinate 3,375,401 of CM037475.1, read as the reverse complement.
GCAAGTTTGGATACGAGGTGGTATCACACGTGCCGATTTGATCAACACGAAACTTCAGGCCTAAATAAAACTTCGTGAAAAGAAAGACTATATTTTGTGAAAAATAAAACTCAAGGAGGGCAAGCATGGCGGAATTCGTTCATCAGAATATTGAGGAAACACTGCAGGAACTGGAGCAGTTAGAACGCGTAGGGTTATTTACAAAACCAGAAATAAAGTAAGTATCATTACTCATTGACATTTACTCACTCATGTCATGACTGTGGTTTTACAACAAATATTAGTTACCAACTGTTTCGCCTTTCAATGGTTAGTGCCTATAGGTTGCTAGTGGTAGGTTAGTCAATGATTTCAATGTTAGGGCGAACTTTTTGATGTCTTTGTGTATTTTCTTGCAGGGGGGGGGGGGTCTCCTAGAACTATGAGGTTCGTTCCGCTATCGTCTGGAGACGAATTCTACCTCCATGGTGGAACGAACCTCATCATTCATAATTAAATTCATTATTCATTATTAAATTACATTTTAACAACAGACTCGTGTATGATGAATGATATTCTCCTAGACCCATTAACTGGGACGCTGTACTCTTAAATTTGACTTCTTACCAAAAATTTAAATTTTGTTGAAAAGGAGTACAGCGCCCTACTCCTAGAACTATGAGGTTCATTTCGCTATCGTCTCCATTACTACCCTCCTAGAGTGACATGTACAAAATCCTATTCGAAACTTTTTGCCCTTCACGTTTACATGGCTACAGTTCTTTTTTGAAATCAGATCTCGCCAAAATTAGGCTCTATGTGTTCGTTGTACTCTCATCAAGCGTTGCACAGGTCCAGAAAATCCACTCTGCAAAACATTTTTGCAAAAATCGATAAATTCTCACCGCTTTTCAGAATCCTCGCCTTACGGAAACAAGTATGGCTGCTTGCATTGGTAATCACTGGAATGCTGCGCACAACCGCTGGTCCACAATATACATGAGCCGTTGGTTATCAGCGTTGTGGTCTCTCCCAACATGCAAATCATAATATGCTGGTAATCATCAATGCTGCGCGCAGTGCTGGTTAAACATTAAAGGCAGTGGACACTATTGGTAATTACTCAAAATAATTATTGGCATAAAACCTTACTTGGTAACAAGTAATGGGGAGCTGTTGATAGTATAAAACATTGTGAGAAACGGCTCCCTCTGAAGTAACGTAGTTTTCGAGAAAGAAGTAATTTTCCAAGAATTTGATTTCGCGACCTCGGAATTAGATTTTGAGGTCTCGAAATCAAGCATCTGAAAGCACACAACTTCGTGTGACAAGGGTGTTTTTTCTTGCATTATTATCTCGCAACTTCGATGACCAATTGAGCTCAAATTTTCACAGGTCTGTTATTTTATGCATATGTTGAGATACCGGTACACCAAGTGAGAAGACTGGTCTTTGACAATTACCAATAGTGTCCAGTGTCTTTAACCAACGGTACATACAGCCGCAGCATACCAGGGCAAAAAGTTTTGAATAGGATTTTGTACATGTCACGCTATGAGGGTAATGAAGAGAAGATAGCAGAATGCGGAGTAACAGCGGCACAGCGCCCTAGACCCAGTAACTGGGGCGCTGTACTCCTTTTTCAAAATTTTGACATCATCGGTCGTACTAGCGCCCCAGCGTATCAAAGTATTTTCCCCAAGCAAAACTCATCCAACTCTTGGTTGGATTTTAGACGGGTGCCCTGCCTCAACCGTGACGACTATGCGGTTTGAGGTAGGGAACTCGTCGATTAGACAGGTGCCTTGCCTCAACCGTGATAACAGCACGGTTGAGGCAGGACACCCGTCTAAAATTTGACAGGTTTCCGAGATTCGCCTCTGAAAATTTGCTAAAACCTCTCCTTTTTGGAGTTCCACCCCCCGGCCGAGTCACGAATACGCATCGTTGCGCTTTTTTTCCAACTTTAAGAGCCAATAATTTAATACTGGTAACAGCTGGACAGCTGAAAATTTGTGTGTTAGCTAACTTTGGCCCTAGATTCATAAGGTGCCCTCAAATAATAGATATCTCATCTAACTTTTAAGTTAATTGCCTCCAAAGTAGACACTTTATTCAACCAGGAGTGACTTTTGATCTCAGATAAATCATCTATAGGTGCATCTCTACAATCAAAATCCAATATGAGCTAAATAATAGATGATTTACATGTATCTGGGATTTGTGATCCATGTGACCCCTGATGTGGTCACAGGGTGACCCCAAAAAATCATCAAAAGACACTTGACATGACAAAAAAAAAACGGTAGAAAATTACACATTTTTAGTCCGCTTATTTTAATTTGTTTTCCAACAAAAATTTAACGGATGACATTTGAAATCAATGTTGTAACATTTTCCCGAAGTTTCAATCTTTTGATCTTCTCGATGGTCGAAGTATACTGGAGGGGTTACAAGAAGACATATAGGCCTACTGCATACTCATGTTGTTTCTGTTTTATATTTTAGAACTATTGTGAAGAAGAGAACAAATTTTGAGTATCGTCTCATTCGCCTCAAGAAAGAGAAGGAAGATTTCTTGAGATACATTCAGGTCGGTTTTTACTCCCCACCCCCCACCTCCCCAAAAATCATTCCACAATCCATCCGCAGGTCTGAACATGGAAAATGTTACTTTTACAGAAAAAGGAACTAACTAAAATGCCATGGTGTGGTTATTATTATTAATACTATTTATTCGGCCATTTCTCAATTAACAGTATGAAAATGGTTTGTTTGGGGGAAAAAAGGAAATAAAGTTGGCCCATACCAAGGTGACCAGGGCCCAATTTCGTAGCGCTGCTTAACGGTAAGCAAATTTTTGTGCTTTCTTCAGCAGAAAAATTTGCTTGTTCATAAGCGTATTTCACAGGTTAGCAAGAAAATTAGGCGGCCATCTAGCGTGTTCACCATGGATTTGCATTGTTATGTCATTCATTTTTATACAGTAAGCACTGGAAGGTTAGCATGCCTTTTTGTGTGCTTACGGTTAGCAGCGCTATGAAATGGAAACTCGCTCAGTAAGCACACAACATGTGCTTAGCAGCTCTATGAAATTGGGTCCTGGGCCCAATTTCATAGAGCTGCTTAAGCAGAAAATATTGCTTAACAATTTTCTGCTTAGCAGAATTGAGCGGGATACCAGTCACAAATTGTACATGTGACATGGTATTTTGGATGGTAACCCTGTTCTGGTAAGCATAATTTCGTTGTGCTTAGCTACTTTTTGTGCTTAAGCAGCTCTATGAAATTGGGCCCTGGATTAACAAAAGTGTACTCAAACACTGGTGTATCATGATATATGACTAAGTTGATTGTGAGCTACCTGAGATTGAGCTGACTTGTACTTTGCACTGCAGGAAGAAATCTTCAGTTCATTGCAGGTCCATATGCATAATCAGGGCTCGGATTTGATGTGAAAATCCACAAGACAGCCTGGTAGGGTTGGGACGTTTAACTGGTTAACTATTTAACCATTAAACAAAACACGTTGAAACCTGTTTCCAAATTTCATGAACGAAGCTGAGGGTAAAAAGAATTAGACACTATCCAGGGAAAATGATTGACATCCCTTTTTTTGGTGGACTGTTTCTTATCTTATAATCCCCTACAATTTTGTGTGACTGTAAAGACTGTCCGCATATTGTTTTATTTTTAATTCTAGAAAGTGTGTTGACATCTGCTTCTTTTATTTTACAGGTTGGCTCATAGTTCAGATTGGAATCGATAGAGACGGTTAAACATAGTTAAACAGAAGTCACAAGTTTAACCATTTCTGAAAATAATTGTAGATGCGCAACCATAGCTTGTAGCTCAAAGATTTTGCTGTACTAGGATTTTTGTTGCAAGACCACCGGACTTGTCTGGTCATGAGTTTACTGGCCTGACGCTGAAATTACTGGCCTGTGGTCCAGTGTTAATTTTGAGCCTGATAATATACATGTTATTTGTTTTTTCAACAGTATGAAATCAACCTCTTAGCTTTGATCAAGACACGAAGAGAGGTAACCAAATTTCTTGTCTGTTTCTATTATATTTCTTGTTATCCCTTCCAATGTGTCAACTTAGGGGAACTCTTTATCTGGAATTATTCAACTTCCAAAAATATAAGCAAACCTGTTTATGCATGTTATTTACATCACTTTGTTACATTTCTATGAGAAATTATGAATGTTAGTTTTAGTTTATCTATCATTCAAAACCACAGTGGATAATATTGAATGGTCAGACAGTAGGAGGGTTTACTGTATACTGTAGGATGCATTCACCACATGATATCATATTGCAGGCTGGCATAGTTTTATCTATCATTCAAAACCACAGTGGATGATATTGAATGGTCAGACAGTAGGAGGGTTGACTGTGTACTGTGTAGATACATTCACAACATCATATCATTTAGCAGGCTGACATAGTGGTTTATCGTTCAAAACCTGCAGTGGATGATATTGAATGTTCAGACAGTAGGTTGGTTAATGAATATTTTATTGTCATTTAAAAAGCAATTTGATTTTTTCCCCCGATTTTACATTTCAGCGAACAGGCTACTACTTCAAGAAGGATGAAATTGAGTACGCAATTATCAGAAGAATCCAGAGGTTGTTTAGGGTAAGAACTCAAAAGACAGTTGCACTGGGCTAACGATGCTAAATACTGTAACGTGCCTTTGCTTTCTTTTACCCTAGCTATGCAGCCTTAAAGGGATTGTATACGTTTGGTAATTGGAGCCCACTGTTTGTTTCAATCCTATATAATTGTAGATATATACCATAAAACTAACCTGTGAAAATTTCATTTTAAAAGGTGGTAGTGTTTTTGAGATATTGCCGAAAATCTGGAGCGGTTATGTCCACGCAGGAAGAATAATCTGCAATTGGAATAAACAATCTGAGAAACGTTACTGTCAGTAACGCTACTCAGATTCAAATTTTGGGGGGAAAAAGTAATATCCTTTTCCATAACCGCAGAACTGCGAAGTGAAAAGTTTCTCAAAATGCATTATACTATCCAAAGCTGCTGTACTTCTTACCAAGTATCTTTTTATTGCCATTAATTTTCAGAGTCATTACCAAATGTATACAGACCCTTTGATTATCACGGAGGTACAAAAAGCTTAGACGGAACACAATTACACGTAAATTAAGGAAAGGCAGACAGAGCTTCTGAGATTAACAGGAATGTGATGTTTTATCGGGTATATAACAACTCTTACTTACATGTATAACTAGATAAATGTTTGGCAGGAAGGAATCTGGAGTCTAACTAACTTGAATTGTTTAGACTACTTCTCTAATTGCTGGCCGGCCAAAGACTGAGCTAAATCTCTGGCCAAGTTCGCGCAAGGACCAATGGTTATCTAGTGGTTGTTTAGTGACGTACGTAGGGCATGCGCACAGAAATTGAAGTGCGAACGACTCTAGTCATGTCATGTCAACTCGACCGGCGACCGAACATACGTTATCAGGTTTTTTTAAAGTGGTCCACTCTGCCCTGTGCTATGAAAACGGCTATTGGTAACCAGCGATGCAACCATGCCCAGTAGGCTGGTTCCAAATAGTCGACTAGAGTGGTCAAACTCTCGTCGACTAGACAGAGTTTGGGGTAAGTTAGTCAAACTTTGGTCAACGATAGTCCTTGCGCGAACTTGGCCTCTGCTTACACACTAGTCGCGTAGGCCATGGTGAGTGCGCCAACAGCAGCGCAGCTCGCCTCTACTAACTCACTGATTTAACCAACTTTTCACATCTTAGGGGAAAAAAGCACGATTTCAGCGCAATGTTTTGTTTTGCTTTTCTTGTTTTAATCAGAGAGCTTGCACCATGTTCTGTGATGATCAGAAACTCTGGTTCTCCCACATACAGTTCTGCAAGACATGGGTAAGAATGTTTTCCAATTACTTTGATTTTAATAAAATTAAAAGCATCTGGGATAAGGAATATATCGTTTTTGTTTTGGTGGTGTAGCAGTAGGACATCTGCGATATAGACCTTAACCAAGGTGCGGGCATCTTGATTTTTCTCCCATTCAAATCAATGTAACCAAACCGAGGATGGAAGGAGAAATAGTCTGGTTCTTTTGTGTACAGTGAATATCAGCATTGATTACTGTTGGTGGTGGCAGCATGATTGTGGTCTATCTCCTGAAAACCTTAGTCCTTTTTGATCCTTCCATAAAGAGAATAAAGAAGGATTTGGGCTAGTTAGGGCACTTGCAAGAGCCAACTAGAGTAGTCCGGAATCTTTTCCACATATTTCAATGGAATCTTTTTCTCAGATTTGCTAGATTATGGGAAGAACTATCCGCGTGCATTACAGATACGGTTTATCTTCCTTTACAAATTTAATCAAATGCAAATACCTTGCAATAACTCACAGTGCTTTTAGTATTTTTAACAGATTTTAATAGCGTTTAGATATTTTAATGTGAATTTTGTGGTTTTTTTGTAATTTTAATTTTATGTTTTTACACTGTATGATATTGTATATTTTTCTCAAAGCCATATAACTTTATATTTAAACGCTCTTAATGTTTGTCTTTTTCTTAAATTGTAGCATCAGAAGATCAACCCGATAGTAATTAGGTTGACTTTTTTTGAAATCCTTCAGGGGTGCTACCTTTTTTTGTTTAAAGGGTCTGTATACATTTGGTAATGACGTTTTTATTTCCCAAAAATTTGAATCTGAGAAGCATTACTGCAGTAACGTTTCTCAGATTGTGTAATCCAATTGCAGATTATTCTTCCTGCGTAGACATAACCGTTCCAGATTTTCGGCAATATCTCAGAAACGCTACCACCTTTTGAAATGAAATTTGCACGGGTTAGTTTTATGGTATATATCTACAACTATTAGGATTGAAACAAACAGTGGGTTCTAATTACCAAACGTATACAATCCCTTTAACTGTTAGCCAGTTTGTGTCTTCCTGATTGTTTTTATCACTGAACTTTTGTATCCTTATCTATGAAACTAATAAACGAAAATGAGAAAGTATTTGTTTGCATCACTTTTTCTTCAATTTGTTTATTTTGTTGTTGACAGAACATGAAGAATGAGCTGAGTAAACTGTTCACCAAATTGCTGAAGGTCTACTCCAAAAATCCAGGTAGAGAATTGTATAGTATTACTAATAAAAACATTTTTATTTTAAAGTATTATTTTTCTTAGGGGCATTCAGGTTGGCTCAGTGGTTACGTCCCTTTCTTTTCTCCTCTGTGGACCTCGGTTCGAATCCAAAAACCAGAGCCTTGCATGTGGATTGGGTTATCAGTCCCTACCTGATTATGCAGGTTTCCCATTTGAAGTTTTCCTCCCATATCTCAAACTGACATTCCTTCATCATCTTCCCTTCACAGGTATCTTCAGACCTACAGGTCACAACGCTAGCTTCTTTTGAGGGTCCCTCGGTTTCATTACCAGAAAGATATAATAATAATAATTCAACATTGTTTTAAAATATGTCCCAATTTGCAGATTTTATGTCCCCAAATAATCCCCAACACGATTCAAAATCATTGAACTGTTGAGTAGAAAATGTGGCTTAAAACTTTATTTTCTGAGCAAATACTAGTGGGGACCAGTCACTAGCAATGTCTATTTCATTGTGATTTTGGCTGGTAATTTGTTTTTGCTAAGCAAGATTTGTTCTTCGTAGCAAGTTTGTGTGTTCTGATTCTTTGTTAAAATATGCCCAGTTTACTTCCATCTTGAAGTGCTGTCATTCAAGTGGGAATAGATTGTGTAATTCGTGTGCATACTTGAACATTGGAACTCGATAAAGAGTACAATCTTGTTCCTCTCGCATGCTAAAGCAATGTGTGGAAACCAGCATAGAAACCTTGGTTTCCAACAATGTTTGAATATGCGCATAATTTTTCATGTTCTGAAGGAAATTCTCAATCCAGATATCCTTTTACAAAATCTCATACCATCGGAAAACCAAGTTATAGTCCTTGGGCATGATATTCTACTTCAGTCTTGTTTCTGGTTTTTATGCCCCTGGAAAAATCAGAAAAATGATTAAATAGCCTGAAAAGCCTAAACCATGTGTACATGTAGGTCACCACTTGTACCCAATAGAATGTTACTACTTTTTTTCCAAGGGCCAAATATCATTTCAGTTCATTTCATTTCATTTTATTAACATCACATTTCGTGGCCCATAGGCCAAATTGGATGTGATTTACAATCGGTAATTAGCAATATAGTGAAAACGGTAAGAAAATAACAAGTAGGATTAAAAAAGAGTCATTTGTTGTTTTCTTAAAACTTGTTGTTTTTAAACTTACTAACTTCAATTGAAAATACAAATTGTTTGTGCTCTCCTTTTAGTGTTGTGGATAATCGCGGCAAAGTTTCAAATGGAGGACAATCTGTCTGCAGAGAACGCCCGGAGTCTCCTCCTACGAGCCATCAGACACCATCCTAAGAGTCAAAAACTCAGAGTCGAGGTCAGTCAAACAAATTACGTAAACTTTAAATAATGAAGGAAAAAATCTTGAAAGTTCCTAAACCCTCCTAAATCCTTTTCAGGAAGTTGTCTAGTTTTGCAGGATGTGGTGTACTGCAGGCCCAAATAACCTCAGGCCATATGCATTTCCCAATAAGTAAGATCGGCACGCAAAGAAGTCTGGTTGAAATCCGAGTCCAAGCAACACCGGCAACCATCATGGCGCGCTGGTTTTCAAGTAAAGCGTTACACAACTATAAAACCTGGCATAGTTACATGTAAACTACAGCATGGCATCCGTATTGGCAGCTTGATCTATTTTTTAACTGTACACGGTTTTTCCAAGATGCATTGCGGTATATTTTTAAGATGGCACTTGTGCATATGGCCTATTGCTTTCATGGGAACAGGCATACCATTCTTATCTAAGTCCAAATGTTCGAGTGTTGAGTTACTATAGAGTGGAAGATTGTTGAGGATATCACAGCGGTATTCTTCCTTAACAGTGGTCCACTGGCCAAATGCCAGTTAAAACACCTGAGTACCAGTCAGAATACACTCCAAGTGGTCCGGCTGGCTAGTTCAGTGTTGAAAAGCATTCCTATTTAATGTGGAATATGGACTAGTGAAAACGCTGCCTTACTAGTGACATGACAAGCTAACATCTTGAGCCCCCATCTAACCAGAGACAAGAAAATTTTCGAAAAGGTACAAGCCGTGCCACCAAACTTGTACCATTTCTGAAGGACCAACCATACGAGACCAGACTGACCCGACTAAACCTCACAACACTAGAAGACTGAAGGACGAGGGAAGATCTCATAGAAACATACCACATCATGACACAAATGGATAAGATCGACCCAAACACAATGTTTAAAAAAGCAGAGTATCAGGGAACCAGACGTTGCACTCAGAAGCTCGCCAAATCAAAACCCAATCTAGACATCAAAACAAAATTCTAAGCCAGAGAGTGGTAAACCCATGGAACCAGCTACCACAAAGTGTGGTCTCCGCCCCTACACCCCTAAGCTTCAAAACCGAACTGTCGCACATGGGTTTATAATGGGCTACCAAGCCCCCTAACCCTGCCATACTCTCATCAATGAAGATGGAGATGTGGCGCTTCAAGGTATGTTCAAGGTATGTCCCACCGGCTGGTTGCTGAAAACGTTTAAGGCAATCCCTGTGGGAGGGTCTCTGGCCTTAGACACTAGGGGGTTAGGGCTAAGGGTAGTTAGTGTTACTTACTTGAATAATGCAGGGAACTAAATAATGTTGAAAACAGTTTTGTGTACTGGAGGTACTCTGTTTACATTTGGATAAAGATTGTCACGTTTGGGGAAAAAGACTGTATCTAAAGATCTCCAACAGGTTATATTAACAGAATGCCGAGTTCAATTGTTGTCAGTCTGCATGCTGTGCATGCCCTCTGTGTCAGCTGTGGACATAGAGTGGGTGTCAAAACTAACCAGATCAACCAATGGGAGAGCTGAAATTTGTTGTCGTACAGCTAAAATGAAAGCACGCACGAAAATGCGTCAAAACAGATGGCAGAGATACCTACCTACACACGGTATTCTCTGAGTTCTGTTTCTATGGTGACTAAGGCTATCCTTTTAATTTCTCCACAGTATTTCAGAATGGAATTGATGCATGCTGATAAGGTAAGCCATATTGTTGCATTTCCATCAAATTGAAATTGAAAAGGATAAGCATTGGAACCATGAGGCTGAGAGTTATGTCTTGCATGAAGCTTGTTTATGGTTGGAAAATAAGAGGTACACACGATTAAAGGACATGCCATGAGTTTTGTTTTGTGATTACTCACACACAAGTATTTGTCATTAGTGGAGCACATATTACAAGTCAGGAATTATTCATACCAATGTAATGACTTTTTCGGCTCATCGCTTTGTTTTGCACTCAGATTGAAAAGAACCAAAGTTTTCTTACATTGCCAAGACCATCTGTGCATCTTATCATTGGACTTATTCGTAATAACAATGCATTAGTAATAATATTAATACATGGGTCTTAGTTATATAGTGCTTTATCTAAGCTTTGTGGGCGTCTCAAATCGCTCATTATTTTTATGACAGGTATGCAGAGCTATGTTTGAATTATAAGACCCATTTGTGTAGCACCTTGTAATGGTTTACAAGGTGCTGTGGTGCAATCTGCAGCCAACCATATCTGAAACACCAGGGCAATCCCCTTCTCTCAACGATAAGTGCACTGGGGTTTTGGGCGACTGAAATTTCCTGAGGGCAAGTAAAATGCACAGTTTACTAGACCGGTATAGGCTACTGTACAAAAAGCATAAAGGCACTGAACACGTTTGGTAATTGTCAAAGACCAGTGTTCTCACTTAGTGTATCCCAACATATGCATAAAATAACAAGCCTGTGAAAATTTGGGCTCAATTGGTCATCGAAGTTGCAAGAAAATGATGAAAGAAAAACACCCTTGTTGTACAAATTTGTGTGCTTTCAGAGGAAGTTTTAAAAACTTCTTGCAAGAAGTTTTTATTATTTTAGTGAGAAATTGCCTCGTTCTCAAAAACTACGTTACTTCAGAGGGAGTCGTTTCTCACAATGTTTTATACTATCAACAGCTCTCCGTTGCTTGTTACCAAGTAAGTTTTTATGCTAATATATATTTTGAGTAATTACCAAACGTGTACAGTGCCTTTAATGTATGGTTGTGTAAGCTCTATAATGGTATTTGTCACTTCTTGCCACAGCAAAGAAAGCGTTTGATGGTGCTAAAACAGAGTGACGTAGACGTCGTTGAAGATGGAATGGAGGACGCCCTCTTGCAAGGGAAGGTGGCCAGGCTAGTTTATAAAGTAGCCATTCAAGATATTCCAGGTATGTTTGAGGTGTTCGATGTTTTTGTCTTAATTCTTCTGAGATTGACAAAGTCTGATGGAGTAAGATATCTTGCCTCATTTGTGAGCACAAATAAGAAATGGTTTTTGTATGTTTGAATACGTTTTGACATTAATTTTGAAGGGAATGTAATTTTCATTTCTGGAGAAACAATTTTCTGAAAAGAGATTTAAACCATCGTCAGTCATGTTTGTAAACTGTTTACATTTATTATTGTTTGAATTGTAACAAATTCTGTGTCTCCGATTAAATTTTGCTTGTGTCTTATTTGTACTCAATTTTTGTTTGTTTTTTTCTCCTTAAATATTGTTTTTTAGATGATATTAATCTTCATTTGGCGTTTATTCCGGTCTGCAATAAATTTGATTTCACTCAAGATCTACAAGAGGAGATTTACAGGGAGTAAGTGTAACAGATATTTAATAGCATTAAATTTGCATCAGGGATGAAGAATATTCTCAGGTTTTACCGTTACATGGATGTGTTAAGTACTGTATAATACTCAGTACTCGAAGGGAAGAAAAAAAACAGACATAGAATTTAAACTGGCCTCAAAATATAGGATAAAATTTTGAATTTTTGAAACTGCCGATAGACCATTATCAATATGCCACCATTTTTGGTCATGTTTGTTGTATTCTCGAACTCTATGGTCTCTTAAGGGTTTGAAAGGACATATTTCATCCCAAAACATGCGTGTTTCTGTGAAAAGATCAGGTTCCTCCAAGCCATGGTGAAAATAGTTACTGCTTTCTGGATGTGAAGTCAGGACTCCCATCCTTTGTTATTAATGTGGTATGATCTTCCAAACCTTCCAAAATACGAACGAGAAATTTTACAAAAGTTGTATTTATTACATTTTTTGTTTTTTGTTCAAAAGTCTTCAGGAAGCTCATCCGAATAATGAATTAATGTGGGATGCCCTTGCAAGGAGACATCTAACAGCGGCCAGAAATGGTAATTTATATGTATTCTTTTCTTTATATTTATACATCATGCAACTGTTTCATGTTTGTTTTCATTATAGAAGTCTGCAAAAGAAAGCAACAATTATATTTAAAAGAATCCTGTTATTTCATGGATAATGAAATATTGAGAGAAATTTGAGGGGAAAAATGAGGGCTTAAAAACACAAATTTTCGCACTTGGTTTTAAATGAATATAAAAACTTTAAGTTAATTGAATATTAAACTGTCACCTTGACCATAAGAATAAGAACATAATTTACTTTTGATTGGTTTCATAAATGTAGTGCATTATTACTATTTGCGCCTTCAAATAAATTTTGAATTCTGAGGTAATTGAAAACAATTAATAAATCTTTGGATGATTGAAAAGTTACCCAATCAATAACAGATAGCATTAAATTAATTCAGATTTTGCCGTCCCTTGATTCATGATTTTGAAGCCTGTATATCTAGTGCTTTCTGAGTCCAGCAGAAATAAAAACTACCTAATGAAAATAATATAAAAATATGCAGTTCTTATATAGCGCTTTATACTCCTGATGGGTGTCTCTAAGCGCTCAGTATTTTTCCTACAAGGTAAGTGGAGTTACATGTTGAAGTATGAGACCTATTCCTTTGCATAGCACCATGGTTTACAAGGTGCTGTGGTGCAACATGCAACCAATCAAACCAGGAACACCGGGGCGAACCCCTTCTCTTTACGATAAGTGCACTGGGTTCTTTTACGTGCATTACACAACACACGGGACCTACGGCTTAACGTCCCATCCGAAGGACGAAGCATGTGGTGAAGTGTCTTGCTTAAGGACACAAGTGTCACGACTGGGATTCGAACCCACACTCTGCTGATTAGAAACACCAGAGCTTGAGTTTGGTGTTCTTATCCGCTCGGCCACGACACGCCCTTAGTTGGAGTCGAACCCACAACCTCCTACATTCCATTGACCCCTTGCACCACATCACACGTGGCTAATTGTCCGCTATGCTTGCCATTTTGGGAGTCAAATTGCACGTACAAATTGTATGGTAAGCGTGTAAACTTAAATGCACACTACATTGTATAACACACAGGGACATTGACTTCCAAAATGGCGCAACCAAGACTATTGTGATGATGATGTCAGGTGAATGAGCAATGTGTGAGTTAAATTTGAATACCGGTAATATCTGGAAAATGACTTGCTTAGTCACAAGTTACCGCTTAAAGTTCAATTCCTCAGACTATAGAGACAGTTGCTATGTCAAATGGTTCGGGGCAAGCTTTTGTATAGCAACATCCAGATGATCAAACCGAGCACCATTGTGTCATACACTTTCATTCAAAACTGTGTATGGTTGTTTACGGTCTCTAACGAAACTACGCAACAGCTTGCCCTGAATCACGTGACGTGGCAACTGTCTGGATAGTCTGAGGAATTCAAATTCAAATGGTAACTTATGACTAACCAAGCCATTGTACCAGACATTATTCAAATCTAACCCACAAATGGCTTATTGGGTCGATAGCAGATGTTTTAACTGCTTGACAAGGAGTTTACTCAAGGACACGGGTCGAGTTTAATTCCAGTTATTAGAAGTGGATCCTGCAATTTAAAGGGTCTGTATACGTTTGGTAATGACTCTGAAAATTAATGGCAGTAAAAACTTACTTGGTATGAAGTACAGCAGCTTTTGATAGTATAATGCATTTTGAGAAACTTTTCACTTCAAAGTAATCCGAGAAGCGTTACTGCACAGATAGTGTATTCCAATTGCAGATTATTCTTACTGCGTGGACATATCCGCTCCAGATTTCGGCAATATCTCAAAAACGCTACCACCTTTTAAATTGATATTTTCACAGGTTAGTTTTATGGTATATATCTACAACCATATAGGATTGAAACAGTTGGTTCCAGTTACCAAACGTATACAATCCCTTTAAGTAACAGAAATATTCTTGGAATGTTGAGCATCCCAATGGATTGGGGTTGGGTGTTTTAGGGAAGATAACACTGTTAGAAAAATGAAGCATGGTTGTTTTGTGTTGACCTTACAGAGTCTGCGTCCGTCCACTTAGCAGAAGAGTCACAATGCTGGGCGGTCTACGAGACGGCTGCGGAGAGACTACCAACAACCAAGATGTGGACATTGTTTGCTGACTGCTGCATAGAGAGACTACAGCTGGGTGGACCTTCTGACATCAGTGATAAGGTCAAAGACAAATCTTATTTTACCGCCATATATTCTAACAAAATAGTGTTGAAGTATAACTAATAATCTGAGAATTTTAATATATACCGTCCTACTCAATGGTATCATAACGATTAAAGAGGAAGGGAAATGTCAAATTCAATTTTGTGATGTACTCATTTTGCAAAAGATAGAGTCCTCATGTGAGTGGGGGAAAAATTACAAGTCTCTAACCACACGTTAAAGTGGTGTTTATTGCCATTGTATTAGATAACCTTCCAGTGCAAAGTTTGTCAACATTCAAAACATCTGATGACATCATTCTGAGAAAAATTGGTCAGTACATTTTTGTACGGGATGTTTTAGTTCATGTGGCGTGATGTGTTAACATTGCTAAACAAATTATTTTAATATTGATAAGGACATAATTTGGTTTTCATCAGTTTTCATACAGTATTCTGTTGTGTCAGTTTAAAATTGTTGTATCTCTTAAAGTAGGGCTTAGGCCTACGTTTTGGGCGAGTGTGAAATTGTCAAAACATTGTATCTCGCTTAAAATAGCCCAGATGTCTACACCGAGTACAAGCCAAGATACAACGTTTTTGCTCGGAGCATTTTCGTGCGAGATGCAACATTTTTGCAAAATCGAGATACAATGTTTTCGCACTGACGCAACGATTTATAAATATTTCAGTCAATAAATTGAATAAGTTTTGTTTTTACAGAGAGCCAAGACAGCTTTGCAGGTTTTCTCAACTGCACATGAAAAGACCAAATTCACTGAAGATCTGTACTTGAAATGGGTTAGTGCATTTCCACATTATTCTCATTTCCCTGGTGTTAGTCTTGCTCGTAGTTTTAGAATCTATAACTCTCGACCCCAATGCACTTGATTTTGCCGACTATACATGTAGTTTGCCAAACCATTTTTCTTGTGGACAGGCTCTACTGATCATGAGCAAATTTAATCTAAACAATTTTAACTAATTTTCTAGAGAATTGTTATATTGACCTAATTGCACAACGCGCAGTGCACTTACACGCGCCTATCCTGTCCGCCATTTTGGGAATCAAAGTGTATACAAAGCATGGACTCTCAAAGTGGTGGAAATGGTAGATGCCCATTGTGCAGAGGTGCGTGCTACACTGTGTAAAAGGGTCAATACTTTAAACAAAAACTTGTTCAATATTTCAGTGTTTTTTTTAAAAAATGTATTGTTGATGTTTTGTGGGTATTTTTAATAACTTTTTGTAAACTTTACCTATCGGGTTTTTAGCTGTGTATTGCAGTAGTTTTAATAAACCATTTGTAAAAAATAATAATACTGAAATTATATTAATGGCTTGACCAAATCAAGCGACTTCAGCTAAGGCTATGGCTTTTGACTACAGCAATAACATTGAAGAATAGGACTTTGCAGCAATCTGGGCTGATTTGCATAGAGCTTCTTAAGCAGAAAATATTGCTTACCAAATTTCTGCAAGCAAAAATATGCAGGAGACCAGTCATAAACTGTACATGTGACATCGTATTTTAACTGGTAATCTAAATCTGGTAAGCATAACCATTTTGTGCTCAGCTACTTTTTGTGCTTGAGCAACTCTATTGGTCCTAATAGCTTAAGCGCAAATAGTAGCTAAGCACAACAAAATTGTGCTTACCAGAATAGATGACCAGCCAAAATAGCATGTCACATGTACAATCTGTGACTGGTATCCTGCTTATTTTTGCTTAGCAGAACATTTGTAAGCAGTATTTTCTGCCTAAGCAGCTCTATCTAATTGGGCACTAGTCATAGCCTCAACCAAAGACGTCAATTCAGACACGGCCTAAGAGTCTTTACTCGTCTATTTCCAGATGAGAGTCCTTCAAGACGTCGGTGAGATTGACAAAGCTAAGGAGGTTGCAGCATCAGCTATCACATCTCATCAACGCTCAGCGGACGTCTGGGAGGAGTGTCTCCGCCTCGCCATGAGGGACTGTGGAGTCGGTAGGATCAGATGTTTTCTGGTTTTAAGTAGGATATAAAGGTTGTGGCATGCAATTCTACTATTAAGCATAAGTAAAAGTGGGTTACCAGCTGAAAATGCTTTGTAACATACATTGCCTTTGACTGGTTCCCACATATTTTTGCTAAGTACATTGGATATGCTTAGCACAATTTACAGCTCGTTGAAATTGGGTTAAGTTGGTTGAACTAGCGCATTGTTTTCTACAATGAAAATAGAAGTGACTGCCTTGCTAATTATGAGGATTGCTTGGTTTCTAGACTAGATAGTTGTAAATAAAACTAACTAAATGAGTTGAAATCAACCCTCCTACTGTCTGACCATTCAATATCATCCACTGTGGTTTTGAATGATAGATAAACTATGCCAGCCTGCAATATGATATCATGTGATGAATGCATCTACACAGTACACAGTCAACCCTCCTACTGTCTGACCTTTCAATGTCATCCAATCTGGTTTTGAATGATAGATAAACTATGCCAGCCTGCTAAATGATATCATGTGGTGAATGCATCTACACAGTTCACACATGTACACAGTTAGTTCTGTGCCACACAGCTCTGTGTTGCAGTCACTCTGTGGAAATCCTATTCTTCAACACTGTAAAAAAACACTGTGTGGATGTGTGTAAGTCCACATAGTGTTTCAAGTTCCTGCATTATGTGGACCTCTTTTGTTCTCAGGTCGACACTTCGTATGTAGCGTTAAAACACAATACACTGAGTGCCACCATACACAACATGTGCAGCTGAATGGTTTCAATTGGTTGGTCAACTCGCTGAAAATAAGACCAAGAGTAAGAGGGTTAATATATTGTTAAATATTTCTCATGTGACAGACAAACAGCAGCAGCTTGATGAGGTGTCTCAGCTCTTCGATAGCGCCATCTCGTTCGTCAAATCTAAGGTGAGTTGCTAAGAGCTAGGGGAAAGCACCCACCCAACGTTGACCCCCTACTGTGGCCATATCCGAATTGGCGGCTACAGCTACGGCTACGACTGTTGCTAAGGGTGGTGCTAAGGACGCCTTATACTTTAACGCATGATGACGCAGAAATCTAGTCATAGCCGTATCTGTAGCCGTTAATTCGCCCATGACCTGTGATTCAAAAACTCAGAGCCAGTAAACTCATGTGTGCCAACATCTTGCTGCATGTACTTGCAGAAATAAAAATGTCAAGTAATAATCCACAAGGGAAACTGATTGGGTAATTTAAAAAAAAAATCAATTTTGGGGTGAACTAAGAAAAATTGACTAGAGGGGGATTTGAACCTGTGGCCTCCCAAGGGAGACTACCAATAAAGGGCTAGATAGCTCAATTGGTCGAGTACCGACATGTTAATCCAGAGGTTGCAGGTTCAATTTTTCTTTGTTTACCCAAAAAATAGTAATAAAAACGATTCAATACCAATTACAATGTCGGTACTTTCCTTTATCAGTGTCGTAACTTCCTTGAGTGATTTATTTGAATCCCTCTTCACTCTAACAAAATCCAACATCATACAGTAAACTCAACAACCAAAATGTTTGTTGGGTATGGTTAGTGTCAGAGATTTTTTTTACTCGAGTTTCTTGTCCATTTTTTATCTTTTTCTCTTAGATGATTTTTCATTCACTGCTTGTTAATATTTCATCCACAGAATGCTCTACCTCTGTGGTATTTGGGTCTAGATTGGTGCCTCATCATGAATCCAGAGAATGTGCATGATATATTCAAGGTACAATACATGCGTAAGCCTGCAGTGGGTTTTTTTCTTGTGGCGAACCTTCTAAAACTGATTAGAGGAAGTTGTTTTGGCCAAGCTTTTCTGGTTTACATTGTCTCTTGTCAAACATTCATTGTGATTCTATCTATAGCCCCCTTGCACTGATGTCACACGCAGCCACTGTCGTCCCATGGTCTACCATTTGGGGAGTCCAATTGCATGTAAAGATTAGGTGCGCGTCTAACCCCACGTGCTTCGCCTACAACGCTAATTTTGTTTGATAAATTCTACTTTGGACAACCCCTAAAAGCAATTTGGATGAATGTTTCGTGACTAGACTTATTTAAGAGCAACATTAGTAATAAATATGCATTGTTTTAATCTCAAGCAAAGCAAAGTTCACAATGTAAGATACAATTTTCAAAAACATGTTTTTATTATTATTTTGGCTTTACCCATACACAGATGTGTGTAATGCACTGTATACTCAGTACTTTCCCCGATTCCTGTCAACAAATAATAATTCACAGGCATATTACTCGGGTGGGATCACCAGGCTTGCCCTGTAGCTAGAGGTAGTTTGAATCCTATATTTTAGGAGTGGGTACTGCAACAATAATTTGCATCGGGGATAAAGAACATTATTTGGTTTAAAGGGACTGAACACGTTGTGAAATTGTCAAAGACCAGTGTTCTCACTTCGTGTATCCCAACATATGCATAAAATAACAAGCCTGTGAAAATTTGGGCTCAATTGGTCATCGAAGTTGCAAGAAAATGATGAAAGAAAAAACACCCTCGTTGTACAAATTTGTGTGCTTTCAGATAGGAATAAAAGGCTTCTTGCAAGAAGTCTTTTATTATTTTAGTGAGAAAAGACCTCTTTCTCAAAAACTACGTTACTTCAGAGGGAGTGGTTTCTCACAATGTTTTATACTATCAACAGCTCTCCGTTGCTCGTTACCGAGTAAAT
The DNA here is from genome assembly GCA_021014325.1 of Plazaster borealis. Classification (NCBI taxonomy): domain Eukaryota; kingdom Metazoa; phylum Echinodermata; class Asteroidea; order Forcipulatida; family Labidiasteridae; genus Plazaster; species Plazaster borealis. The sequence continues at coordinate 3,356,209 of CM037475.1, read as the reverse complement.
TTTATGCTAATATATATTTTGAGTAATTACCAAACGTGTACAGTGCCTTTAACCCATACATTAAACAATTTTTGTTTTTCTTGACCAGGCTGCAATGATGGAACCGCCAGTGATCTCATCACCAATGCAGTCAAGATACTTACAATGGGCAGCTCTTACTAAGGAACTGAAGAGAGCCAGAAAAATCTACAAGAGGTATGTCTGACACAAGTTTGGGTTTACCTCAAGTTTAGAAATCTCACGGATCTGGGCCATGTTTCATGTCACTTATTACTGTTGAAATATCTGCACTTGTGTTCCATAGAAAATGCTTTTACATGGCACTGTATGCGCTGAATTTTGCAGTAAGCAGTGCCCTGGAGTTTGGAAGTTCTCCTGATTCAGCTTTTGTTTCACGAGATGTTGAATTTAGTTGATCTTTTTTTATGATTTTGGTGACTCTGTCTTTGAAAAAAAAAAAGTGTCTTTATTTTCGGCTTAAAGATCTTTGAGAATGGTAATATTTCACAGTGTGTAGATGTTGAATTCGGATGGTCTATGTTCTAGTAAAAGAAATTATAACATTGCTTTCAACTCTGGAAGTTCATTCATTGCAATTTCAGTCCAAGAAGAAAATATATCTTGAAAACTACAAGTATAAAGTGAATCGGAAAAAGAGTTGTGCAAAAATAGTTTCTCTTTTTTATTCATCTTTAAAGGTATCGTACATGTTTGGTAATGACTCAAAACAAATATTAGCATAAAAACTTACTTGGTAACAAGCAACGAAGAGCTTTTGATAGTATAAAACATTGTAGGAAACGACTCCCTCTGAAGTAACATAGTTTATATAAGAAATAAAGGGCAAACAAAACCATGCATCACGGCCTTATAAGAAGCATTCTTTCCCATTGACACAATGGTGCTGACCATCATATATACTGGTCCACTCATCAGTTGACATCGCAACCATTTTACACCTGGACATTGGTGTTCCCATGGCTGGTCAGCGAGTTACATGCATGACATAGCTAGTGCTTATTACTGTATATATGTAGCCTTGACCAAGGCGTTGGAGTTTTATTTTCTTTCATTTATTTATTCGTTTTTTGTTGAGTTTGTTTGCCCTTTGTGCTATTGTGCTATTGCTCTACCCGCTAGGGGTATTGCTTAAGGGCAGCCATAGCCACTAATTCGGCAATGGCCTAATTACTCTATGGCCCTTTTGGAAACTACGTCTTGGGCTCATGCTCCGTCAATTACTTAGAAAAACATGCGCTTTCCTTATGAGGCTTCAATAAGGTGGACGGAGCCTCAAGCCAGAGTCCGGTCCCAACCAGTGGTTTCGAAAAGGGCCTATGGCTTCAACCATATGCAGCCATCTTTGTCTGATTCCCTGTGTGCATTGATGACTGTAGCACCCGTACGAAAAGGGGTGCCAGACTATTCATTACCAAGCCACCCTTGTACAAATTTGTGTGCCTTCAGATATAGGAATTAAAACTTCTTGCAAGAAGTTTTTATTATTTGAGTGAGAAATTACCTCTTTCTCAAAAGCTACCTTACTTCAGAGGGAGTCGTTTCTCACAATGTTTTAAACTATCAACAGCTCTCCGTTGCTTGTTACCAAGTAACTTTTTATGCTAATATTTGTTTTGAGTCATTACCAAACGTGTACGATACCTTTAAGACGAGACTTGAATAGCTCGATGGTCGTTTCCATTGTGTCACCATCATTTTACCTCTAAGATGGCGGTGTGATGATGTCAATGCATAAGGTCTATTTAGATTATTTTTCCTGTACTTTCCAGGTTATCCAAAACCAGGCCTCTGTCCCTGGACTTGTTCAGGCAGAATATCGCCATGGAGATGGCTCAGGCCGAACCAGACATCTCAAGAGTACGCCGGTGTTATGAAGATGCCCTCATGGAGTTTGGATCAACCAGACCAGGTCAGTAGTAGACTTGTCTTCAAGTTCAACATCTCCGAAGTCCAAGATAGAGACTCTATAAGCTGGAGTCTCCATTCATGAGATCAAAGCGGGAATCACAGAATAATTTTGATGACCAGAAAATGTTGACAAGCCAAAAAACTTTGCCATGTGTACTATTTTGACTGCTTTGCTTATTGTTCATTGTAGTAATTTGTGAAGCAATATGTTCTGCTTTTGTAGCACTGCAAAATCTTGCCCAAAGATTGACTGTTTTCCCATGTAAAGTCTGTTCCTATTAACCCTCTTGATAATATCTTCCAGTGAGTTGACCAACCATTTGAAACAATTTGACTGCATGGGTTGTGTATGGTGGAGCAACTGTGCACAGAACTAACTGTGTGCATTTGTGTACTGTGTAGATGCATTCACCTTACGATATCATATTGCAGGCTGGCATAGTTTATCTATCATTCAAAACCACAGTGGATGATATTGAATGGTCAGACAGTAAGAGGGTCGACTGTGTACTGTGTAGATACATTCACCACATGATATCATATTGCAGGCTGTTATAGTTCATCTATCATTCAAAACCACAGTGGTTGACATGGAATGTTCGGACAGTATTAAGCCCGATTCATACTTCGTGCGAAAGCAAGTGTACGTGCTGCAAACAATCAGGATCCGCTGTTTCCCAATTGTGATATAACAAAATTAGCCTCGCTTTTGTAATTCGCTTGAAGTATGAACCAGGTTTTAGGATTAGTATACCCCTAAGACATATTAGTATTACTCATTTTGATGAGGAAGATTTTAATTTGGGAGGCTAATCATCCTTAATCGCAGCCGAGAAGCTTAATTGCGAAGGACGCGTCTGCAATGTGTTCAAGCAGCAGGTATGCAAGGGCGCTTTGGCAGCCAGCCACATCAACCCATATATGACCACGGAGCACAGCCAGAGATCAAAAGTGTTTGATTTTTCAGGATGGAAGAAAACATGAGGGCCTGGAGAAAAACTCTCGTAGCATAGTAGAGAACCAATGCACAACTCTACTCACATATGGCAGGGAATCAAACCAGGGCCACATTGGTGAGAGGCGAGCGTTTTACGCACTAGCCCCTCACGCCATCCTAAATTTCTTATCCATGTTTCAAAGCTATCAGTCTGGCTTTGGCTAAGCTTGTTTCAACCATCTTGAAGCTATTTGCTTGTGGCTTCCAAAAGCATAACCAGTCTTGACTTTTTCTTGTTATCAGATTTATGGTTGGAGTACGTCCGTCTAGAGAAGGATAATGTTCATGCCAGTGAGATTCATTGGAGAGCAACAAAAGCACTGTCTGGATCAGAGCTGGAAGAATTCACTAATGGTTTCACGTTACTACAAACTGGTCACCTATAACAACCACGTAAAGGTACATAGAGTATTTGATTGACGACTTAATCATCTTGCTCTGAGTTAGACAAGTTTAGTAACGGTTTTACGCTACTACAAACTGGCCACCTATAACAACTACGTAAAGGTACATAGAGTATTTGATTGACGACTTAATCATCTTGCTCTGAGTTAGACAAGTTTAGTAACGGTTTTACGCTACTACAAACTGGCCACCTATAACAACTACGTAAAGGTACATAGAGTATTGGATTGACGACTTAATCATCTTGCTCTGAGTTAGACAAGTTTAGTAACGGTTTTACGCTACTACAAACTGGCCACCTATAACAACTACGTAAAGGTACATAGAGTATTGGATTGACGACTTAATCATCTTGCTCTGAGTTAGACAAGTTTAGTAACGGTTTTACGCTACTACAAACTGGCCACCTGTAACAACCACGTAAAGGTACGTAGGAGAACATTGATCTAAAATATCTACTCCAGTTGAGGTACTTCTTTCTACTTCAGTGTATAGGGCAAATAGTCTGCCAATGTTAAAAAACGAAATTTGGGGTTGGTGGGTTGAAACAATTAGCCTTTCCCATGAAATAATGTAAATTGCACATCGCGCGTGCGCACTAACACCACTGGTGGGCAAAATGAGGGAGCATCGTGCCTTCTTGTATAGGGCTGATGGTGGCGTGACTCATACCTAGTATATGACTCTATGGCATTTGTTAACCAATGGTGTCGGTTTGCATGCGAGAATGTAAATATAGCATATTTCATGGGAAAGGCCAAATTTCGAAAAAAATAACAAGTTTCTTAGACATTGATTATTCTGAATGGGCCTCTAATTATGCCCGGTCTTAAAAACAAAGTATACCTTAGGTTTTTAGAACCGTTTGATTGTTTTAATCATATATAAATGTAGATATATACAGATCAAAAAGTTTTTTATTCCCTCTCTCTCTTAAACCACATTCCATTTAAGGGAATTTTTTCTCAAAATGTCACACATCATCAACAGCTGCAGTGCTTCTTATACCAAGTAAGTTTTTATGGCCATTAATTTTTGGAGTAATTACCAAAGGTATACCCTACCTTTAAATCTTAGGTTTTTGGAACCGTTCGTTGTTTTAATCCTATATAAATGTAGATATATACAATAAAAATAACCTGTGAAAATTTCAACCCAACAGGTGGTAGCGTTTTTGAGATATCGCCGAAAATCTGGAGCGATTAATGTCCACGCAGGAAGAATAATCCGTAATTGGAATACACAATCTGAGAAACGTTTCATGCAGAAAACGTTCCTCAGAAATGTTTTTTGAATCCCTCTCTCTCTAAAACCAGATTCCATTTAAGGGAATTTTTTCTCTCAAAATGTCATACATCATCAACAGCTGCAAGTTTTTATGGTCATTAATTTTTGGAGTAATTACCAAAGTTAAAGTCTACCTTTAAATCGTTTTGTTGTCAGTAAATATTAAACCGAGGTGCATTTCGATTAAGAATGAAATAATCCTCAAAAATCAATTTGAAAAACAGTGGTGCGGACATTTTGGTAAATTTTAAATTGAAGAATTTTCATATTGTTTTCTTATTGATCGATCAAATATTGATTTGAACAAGAATTTCATTGTCTGTATTTGAAGGAATCCCAGTATTTATTTATTGAAATGCTTCCGAATTCTCATTTATTATTTTGCTGATTTTAAGCTCCAAATTGATCAATTGAACTCCAGTTTTACCGCCGAATTTATTTATTGAAAAATTCTGGTATCTTCTAATATTGGTGAATTAATATTCATCAAAAATGCATTGGATTTAAGTTATTCATCTTTTTACTCTATGACTGATGTTCCCAAGTTGGCTGAAACTATTTTGTCTCTTTTTAGAAAACATTTCCATAAAATTAATTTTTAATTTCATTGAAGGGTAGAAATCTGTTACCCTTGTATTTATTTAATAACACTTTGCTTACATCTTTATTATTATTATTTTTATTGTTTTATGTTGTTTGTGCGTACAAATCTGTTAAGATGGGACTGGCACAAACAAAATGGCATTCAATTTTGCTTGAAATTCCAGGCATGATTTTTTCATCCAGCGGCCTTGCAGTAGAGTTTTCATATTTTGTCTTCAAGAGCCACTTCTTTGCACTTCTTGAGTTTGGTAAATTGTTCTTTGGTGTTCAGCAGCTAAGTTAAGACATTTCTCATGAAAACAGGAATGGGAAGAATGTCTTTAACAAGAGTGATTTCCTTGTAGATTTTTTTCACAGAACTCGGGAAAGTACTGAGTATACAGTGCTTAATACACATTGGTGTAAGGGTAAAAACAAAAAACTAAAAAATGTATTCTTTATCCCCGATGCAAAATTAACATCTATTATGATTCTTAGAACTCGTCTTTTAATCATAATACTAGTAGTAGTAATAATAGTAACAATTTATATAGCGCCAAATCTATCGAAAACAAGGCTCCATGGCGCTTACAGAGTAACATAAAGTGAAACCCAAAAAAAGGAACAGTGTTACCTTCGTCCCAAATCGAAAACGTCAAGATTAATTGTGATTTTTATAGGCCAAGTACCATATGGATATGAAGGGCTTGAATTTTGGGGGAAAATCTACAAGACCACAGGGCTTGTGGCTCAAAATGTTTACTGGACCAGAATTCTTGTTACAAGACCAGAATCAAAATGAGAAAAAACTTCCTGGCCCAGTTTAACATGCATTTACATTAATTGTTTTTATTTGAACAAGCGCTAAGACATGCAAGAGAAAATTAATTTTATGTCTTTATTAAGTATACTTCATTATGTCATTACTCAATAGAATTGAAAGGTATTTTATCAGACTCAAAGTCAACATTTGAACATATTTTTTTTTTTTTAAGATGTGACAGAGTGATGTATTATTCTTCATTAATATTCAATTAAAAACCACAAGACCGCCGGACTTGTCCGGCCAAAAGTTTACTGGCCCTACACCAAAACTACTGACCTTGGGCCTGTGGTCATGTTGTAAAATTTGAGCCCTGATATGACATCACTGGAGTAGGGCGCCCTCACGTAGAGGTCGAAAGAAGGTCGCTCAGTGGCCCATCCGGTGGATGTCTCTGGTGTTTACTGAGCACATGCAATAACTTTAAATTCGTAAATGCCCACTTACAAAATGGCTGCTCAGTGTGCATAGCATAGCAAGTATGCCCACTCATTCTTGTATATATACACTAACTGTTTTATCTTGTAGGTCATCGTACATACCATTTCCTGTTCTACTTTTTGGTTTATTCTGTACAAAAGAAATCTTAACCTTCCACAAATAATGTGGAATTTGTTTATACCTGTGTAAATCATCAAAAAGTCAGGGTTTATTTTGCTGACAGTTGTGTTTTTGAGTTTGATGTTTACGAAGAGTTATCTTTATGTAAAAGTTTACATAATTAACAAATGACTTCTGTCAAATTGTTAAAGTTGTAAAACAAAAGGAATTTGCAGTATTTTTGACCATGTGAAAGCATATGTGAACCACATTTATGTAATGTAAAACAAGTAATCTATTTGGCCATTGATACAAGAAAACAATGTACAGGCACATAAGATAAAACTGTTATTATGATGCAAGGAAATCCACAATTGAAAACGCCCTCATGCGGTCAAAAGTACAGTCACTTGTCCATGTTTTTTTTTTTTCATTGAAATCCAAAAAGCAGTGAGTTCAAGCACTTGAGTTAGAGCTATTCAAACTTTGACCCCTATTGTCTTTTGGTTGAGCCCCTTCCCATATCCTCCAAAATACTCCACGCTACGGCAACTCAACACCCAACTGTTTGGACTTAGGATAAGATTGCTGCCAGAGGATTCTGTCCCAGAATTGTGTAGAAATTTTGTCTGATAGCGCCCTCTTTTGAATCAACTTCCTTCAGCCCATGTTAAATTACCGCATGGGGGACACACATACTGGGGGACAAAATCCCCCATGACACCTGCTCCAATGATAAGCAATTGCATTAGGGCTTGCAGTACCAAATCCTAGAAAGTACAACGACCTCCTGAATAGGATTTTTGAGGATTTGGGGACAGTTAGGGTAATCTGATAACGTTACTGTATAAATTGTTATGATAAATAATGAGTAGCCGGTAACCAGTAACAAACAATTTACCTCACATGGTATTTTGGCTGGTAAACTATCTTTGTTCAGCGAAGCTCGCTGAACTCAGAAACTCAGTGTTTTAGAAATTCAATGAATTTTGTCTCTGGATCATCTACATAGCTTTAGAAAGACTCTGCTAAGGTCATAACATCGGCCCATCTCAATTCTAGCAGAGTCTTTGTCAATTAGCCTTTGAGAAAGACTCTGTTAAGGTCAACTTGAAAAAATGATTCATGACAGATTAAAACAAAAATTGAAAGCAGATTCAGGTGACAACTTGCAACTTATATTTGCAACTTATATTTGAGGTTCAAATATAGGTTTTCCTGATCACTTTTGGCAAATAAGCAGGAATTTAAACGCCAGGTTTTTCTGTTTCTTGCAAAATTGTAACCTCAAAACAGTCATCCAATTTCACTTAATGTGTGAGCTATTGTTCTCGTGGGTCATGTGATTAAAAGAGATAATCATTCAATTTAACAAATCCACTCATGCAGCATTCAAATTTGTCGCAGCTTTTTGCTGAAGTCTCTAGTTTCACCTACCTGAATTGAATGCTGATTTCGCGTGGCTAAAACAAACTAAAAAGTTGGACTGTTTAATTGAATGTAGCGCTATATAAATCCAAATGCCTCAAAGTGAAATTGAATGACAGTTTCAACTGAAGAGGCAAAATGGCTTTAATACGAATGCATGAAAGTGAAATAGTCTAATTTTATGCCGAAAATGACCGGGGAAAACCTATACTAGTGTTGTGCACACCTTTTGTCATTGGACTCTCTTTTTATCAATTACTGTACTAAGCAGAATTAATTATTTATGAGCTCTTGTTACTGACACAGTGTTGACTTCCATTTTGTGTTGTTACTTTGTTGATATGAAAGTAATTCTTCTTTTATTCCAGGATGCTGACTTTGTTAATATCCTGATTAATAAATTTTGAGCTTTGGTACAACACAAAGACTGATTAAAATGTTTCATAATTATTGTTGTACTTTTAAATTAAAAATTTACTTCAATTTGGAATGTGACGACATTGATTGCAATTTATGTACAACACCCCCCCACCCATTTATCAAAACAGGGGGGGGGGGGGCTATTGCCTGTTCCTTACCAGGGACTTACCAGGGTCCAAAAATCACAAGGGGTAAGTCCAGTATTGTCATCAAATTTTGGTCAAAAATTTTAAAAATCACAAGGGGTAAGTCCAGATTTGTTTTTACAAATTTGAGTCAAAAATTGAAGAAAAACTTCACAAGGTGCAAGTCCAGCATTTTCTCAAATTTGGGCCAAAAAATTTTAAAAATTACAAGGGATAAGTCCAGCATTTTTTTCAAATTTGGGTCAAAAATTTTAAAAACAATCACAAGGGGTAAGTCCAGCATTTTTATTAAATTTGGGTCAAAAAATAAAAAAATAAAAAAGGGGTAAGTCCAGCCTTTTGTTTAAACAAATTTGCGTCAAAAATTGAAGAACAAATTCACAAGGTGCAAGTCCAGCATTTTCATCAAATTTTGGGTCAAAAATTGAAAAAATCACAAGGGGTAAGTCCAGCATTTTTATCAAATTAGGGTCAAATATTTTTTTAAAAATCACAAGGGGCAAGTCCATCATTTTCATCAAATTTGGGTCAAAAATTGAAAAAATCACAAGGGGTAAGTCCAGCATTTTCATCAAATTTGGGTCAATAATTTTAAAAAATTACAAGGAGTAGGTCCAGCCTCTTTTTACAAATTTGGGTCAAAAATTGAAGAACAAATTCACAAGGTGCAAGTCCAGCATTTTCATCAAATTTTCCTCAAAAATTGAAAAAATCACAAGGGGTAAGTCCAGCATTTTCATCAAATTTTGGTCAAAAATTGAAAACATCACAAGGGGCAAGTCCATCATTTTCATCAATTTTAAATCAAAAAGTGAAAAAATCACAAGGGGCAGGGTTGGGTCAAAAATGAAAAAATCACAAGGGGTTAGTCCAGCATTTTTATCAAATTTTGTTCAAAAATTGAAAAAAAAAATACATTGGGTTAGTCCAGGATTTTTATCAAATTTGGGTCAAAAATTTAAAAAATCACAGGTTAGTCCAGCATCTTCATCAATTTTGGGTCAAAAATTGAAAAAAACTTCACAAGGTGCAAGTCCATTTTAATTAAATTTTGGGTCAAAAATTTGACAAAAATAGATGGGGTATGTCCAGCAATTTTATCAAATTTTTGTACAAAAATTGAAAAAAATCACAAGGGATAAGTGCAGAATTGTTTTCAAATTTGGGTAAAGAATTATTACTATTCCCCCTAAAAATTTGGGGGTTTTTTTCTACAATTTCGAAACAAATGTGCATGCCTCAAAGTGAAATTGAAAACCCATAAATACTTTGTGCACACCTTTGTCATTGGACTCTTTAAAAATATTACTAAGCAGATTAAGCATTTATGAGTTCATGAAAGTAATTCTTCTTTTATTCCAAGATGCTGACTTTGTAATCATCATCATTTATATATTAGAGCTTTGGTACAACACAAAGGCCGATTGTATAATAATTAAAATTTTACAACTTTTACAGACTATTAATAAGTTACTTCAATTTAGAATGTGATGACAATGATTGCAATTTATGTACAACATAATCCCTCCCCTTCCCCACCCCGCCCGCCCAACCATTTATCAAAACCAAGGGGGCTGTTGCCTGTCCCCCACCTTTGAAAGTGTAGCTATTTGCCCCCCCCCCCCCCCCGGCCCCCATGTTTTACCGAGCAAATGCAACATTTTCCTAAACAAATGATATGGGGGCACATATAAGTCATATATTCCGACTTTGCGCCATCCTCCCATGCCGGCCACTGTGGCTTATATAGACCTTTCTTTTGCAACGTCACAGCCCGAGTTTTTGCCGACCGAAGTTGGAAAACTATGGAAAGCCATAAAGACAAAGCATAAGCAGATAGCCACAGTTTGTAAATAATGTTACACAAATATTCAAAAATAGTGTTGAATTTGTTGGAAAGAAAGCAACCAATCATGGTATGTATTTTTGGTTGATTGAAAGTTTACAGTAATGTTAAAATTGGACAAAACATCTGTTAACACGACTGAATGTTTTGCTAACATTCGGCCGTCCATGCCAAACAGCGCGGTTTGTTTATCAACAAAAGAAAGGTCTATATCCTAGGGCTTCAATCAAGGTGCTCCACAGCATTAATATCCTTGGTCATCAGGGCCCAATTTCATGGCTCTGCTTACGGTAAGCAAAAAATCGGCGCTTACGGAAGCAGGGAATTCCACGCTTACGTCAAGTGTATTTCACGGGTTAGCAGGGAATTTTTGCTTGTGCGCGGCGCGTGCGTACTCCACGTTACTAGGCATTCTTCGCTTACACAGCTAGCGCAGAAATTCAGCACTTGCACAGTAAGCGGGGAATGGTGATAGCAAGCGCAGAATTTGGCGGTAAGCAGAGCCATGAAATTGGGCCCTGATCTTCTCAAAAAGACACTTTTAATAAACTTTAAACAAAAGAAAAGAATATATAAAGCATAAAGTTGTTAAGTCATACACGATCGCCACACAAACATTTCTCCAAAAAGTGTTCATGGCCTGACGATTCAACCCCAGCAAAGTCCTTTAAGCCTTTGCTAAAGACTCTGCTTGGATGGAAATGTCGGGCCATAATTTTGTATTTGTTACATTTTTACAAGTCATTTTGGTAGGTGAGCGACTTGCAACAGCCTTTTGGGGGTTTTTCAAAATAATATCTCAAATGGAAAACTTTTTTTTAAAGCATTCCCATAATGGCAAGTGTGTTTACAGGCAGATGATAACTTAGAAAATTTACAATTCAAGAAAAAAACAGAAAAATCAATCAAATTCAGTGTGGAACCAATTCACATGAGGTCATCACCAACACTATTAGTCCTCGTTCCTACAGACCATTCTTTTGCAACATCACAGCCTCGAGTTTTGCCAGTATGGGCGACCTTCACTGCACAAAACACAACAATTGATCATTTAAGACAATAATGCTATCACATTACCCATATCACAGATAAATCAACATTGTGTGGGTTTTGAGGCATTGCATGGTGAGGTATCAACGTAATCAGTTTGTGGTAACACCATTTGTATATTATCTACTTTGCTCTGTAGATTGTTCTTGAGAACTTATCTTGATATTTATTCTACTTCCGCAGTAGAGTAGATTTTAGAATTCAGGAGACTACTTAGGTCTGAAATTCAAGGCACTGTACACGTTTGGTAATTGTCAAAGACCAGTATTCTCACTTGGTGTATCCCAACATGCATACAATAACAAGCCTGTGAAAATTTGGGCTCAATTGGTAATCGAAGTTGCAAGAAAATTATGAAAGAAAAAACACCCTGTGACAAATTTGTGTGCTTTCAGATAGGAATAAAAACTTCTTGCAAGAAATTTGTATTATTTTAGTGAGAAATTACCTCTTTCTCAAAGATACGTTACTTCAGAGGGAGTCGTTTCCTACAATGTTTTATACTATCAACAACTCTCAGTTGCTTGTTACCAAGTAAGTTTTTATGCTAATATTTGTTTTGAGTCATTACTAAACGTGTACGATACCTTTAAGTACAATCTGGGGAGGTAGGAAAACAACCGGGACTACTACTTTCGCTTAGTGGATTGAGGAGACTTCTCATTATCAACTTCACTGCCGCGGAGTGAGTACTTAATTGGTCTCAACGTTTTAACTAGCCTGCTCTACGATGACTGGAGCAGGCTAGTTTTATCTAAAAGGGCAGATTTCGGCCAACCATATTATGCAGTTTGTGATACTAGAGTCGGCCCTTACAAAAATGGTAGTCAATGTTTTGTAAACAAAAGAAGAAAGGTGGCTTGGTAATGAATAGTCTGGCACCCCTTTTCGTACGGGTGCTACAGTCATCAATGCACACAGGGAATCAGACAAAGATGGCTGCATATGGTTGAAGCCATAGGCCCTTTTCGAAACCACTGGTTGGGACCGGACTCTGGCTTGAGGCTCCGTCCACCTTATTGAAGCCCCATAAGGAAAGCTCATGTTTTTCTAAGTAATTGACGGAGCCTGAGCCCAAGACGTAGTTTCCAAAAGGGCCATAGAGTAAGGCCATTGCCGAATTAGTGGCTATGGCTGCCCTTAAGCAATACCCCTAGCGGGTAGAGCAATAGCACAATAGCACAAAGGGCAAACAAACTCAACAAAAAACAAATAAATAAATGAAAATAAAACTCCAACGCCTTGGTCAAGGCTACATACAGTAGAACTAGAATAAGCACTAGCTATGTCATGCATGTAACTCGCTGACCAGCCATGGGAACACCAATGTCCAGGTGTAAAATGTTTGCTGTGTAAACCGATGAGTGGATCAGTATATATGATGGTCAGCACCACTGTCTCAATGGGTGAGAATGCTTCATGTCTGGCAGCGACGCACAGTTTTGTATGCCCTCTAGTTCTTATATAACTCAATGGGTAAAGGTCTCGAGGGTCGGGGTCCCAGGTTTTTCCCAAACACCAGTTAAAGAGGAAGGGAAATTCAAAATTCTACAAGTACATTTCAAAAGACACCAAGGCAATGACCAGGGGTATTGAGGCAACAGCACTCCGCACTAACGACTTCACTTTTGCTCAAAATACCCGGCTGTCAGACGATCATTCCAACACTTACGCGCTCACCGCATCATCACTGCACTAAATTGCACTAGTAGTATAATGAGCGCACTTGTACGCGCGCCTATGTTAGTGAAATTTCGCACATATCTGAGATCCGGGTACATATAAGCTTCTTATTTTAGCATTAGGGCGGAGTGCTTTTTCCTTCCTGAAGTATTAGGCCCGACCACAAAAAAAAAGAACAACACAAAGCACCAGGTACAATTCCCAGGATAAAGCAGAGCAAGGTCACAGACTAAAATGCTGTTTCAGAATGAGATGTACAACGGTTGTAATTGGTACCTGGCCAATTAAAGGTATATCAAATCATTAGATTTTCAAAGATTAAATTTATTTCCATACTCTAGTTTTAAATACACACACCATCCATTCTCTTTGATCCATCCACATTTCATTAAATATGACGGTCATGTTTTAGGGAGTGTCTCAAAAGTCCAAACTGTAAGATCATTCTGATTGGATCGGTGAAGTATTCCTGCCAATGTACAGGTAACATTTCAATGACCACCGGAACATTCCATTTGAACGTTCAAAAAGCTAACACGCGTATTCTCTAGTGTAGAAATGGTCAAGTAGTACGGCACAATGTCGTAGTCCAGCAGAATGTTCTGGCAGTCCACTGGATTGTGGACATATGCCTTCGGGAACGTTCCTTTGCGCATAGAACGTGCCAGACTTTTGAGGATGCTCCCTTAGTGAAAACAAAACACGGTTTCAGTTCTGTCCGGGACTTTGATCATGTTCATACTTTGATTGTGGCAATCAAAATTAGCAATGTGATCGCAGCCTGAGACTTCGCCTTTGTAAGGGTGGGGCAGTTCTTGCTTAGCAGAGGGAATTTTTACATTTCTATTCAAACATTTCAAAGGGCACCGAGGCAATGACCAGGGGCATTGAGGCAATTGCCTCCGCATGAAATATCAGGAGATTTGTGGGGACTTCAAATGACATTGTCTCAAACTCTGACACTAGTTTAGTTGCAAAGATTTCCGTGGAGGATTGGCAATGGTGTGGAACTTTGCAATGATTGACCACTCCGACTGAAGTTTATCTTCTTCTTTTTTATTTTATAACTACCAATCCTGTAATCTGACTTTGAACCTCACCACAAACATATTAATCAGGGCCCAACTTCATAGAGCTGCTTAAGCACAAAAACTAGCTAAGCCGCACAAAATTATGCTTACCAGAAAAAGGCTCACCAGCTAAAATACCAATTCAATGTAGCATCTGTGACTGGTATCCTGCTGAATTTTAGGCAATCTTTTTTTGCTTAAGCAGCTCTATGAAATTGGGCCCTGATGGTAGGAGGGTATTATGCGCTTTTTTTTGCACATTTAATGATTGCTTTCTATTTCTTTGTTTTTTCAAATACATTTTTATTCGTGATTTTTTTAGCCTTTGAGAAAAACTCTGCTAGGGTCGAAACGTCAGGCCACTATTGATTTTTTGGCGTGATTTTAACACACAACTTTTCCCGTTTTATATTTGAATTTGTTCCTGTAGTTTTGTAATGGTACTGTATTGTCACCATTATCATCACACATTAGTGTATTGTAAAAACCTAATTATTACACATGTTCTACAAGCGAATATATATTTACAGCCGTATGAGCACAGTGGCCGATTTATGAAATTTAGCTCAGATACACAATAATACAAATTATAGCAATAAAAATAGCACAGCATTTGTAGGGCGCACTTTATCCATTAAACATTTAAAGGCGACGGTCTAGGTCAATCAAAGATGTGTTTTAAGAGATTGTTGGAAGTGTGTGTCTCTAAGATATTTAGTGTTGTGTGTGTCTCTAAGATATTTAGTGTCGTGTGCGTCTCTAAGATATTTAGTGTCGTGTGTTTCTCTAAGATATTTAGTGTCGTGTGCATCTCTTAGATATTTAGGCAGCGAGTTCCAGAGGCGGGGGGCAATGATAGAAAAGGTCCTATCACCATAAGAGGCAAGGTGAGTCCGGGGGAACAAACAGCAAAGGGAACTTTTGATCGGGTAAAAAATTCCTCTTGGAAAAACATTAAGAACAAAATGGGTAATGATTCATCTGTGGTTGAGTGGTTCGATGAATGAAATCAACTTGAAATCTACCAGGGATGAGGAGGGGAGCAAGGGGGGGGGGACGACTTTCCAGAGAAGTTTCGCAAGGAATTTGGGTTGGAATGATGAGTTGAGTTTGAATGATTTCTTACCACTCAAGTTGGAGGAATGTCTTCATTTTGTCTGAAACCAAAACAAATACAGATTCTCCTGAATTCACTAAAAAAGGGAATAAGTTGACAAAATGTTAGATTAATTTGTCCCTTTTGTCTTTCAACATTGTATGTATTTTATTGAAGGGAGGGTATATCTTTAGTAGTTAATCCAAAAATTAATGACCATAAAAACTTACTTAGTAAGAAGCACTGCAGCTGTTGATAATGTATAAAATGTTGAAAAGTAATTCCCTTCTAAGGAATGTTGTTTTAGAAAAAGGGATTAAAAAAAACTTCAATCCGAGAAATTTTTCATGCATGAAAACGTTTCTCAGATTGTGTATTCCAATTACGGATTATTCTTCCTGCGTTGACATAACCGCTCCAGATTTTTTTGGCGATATCTCAAAAACGCAACCAAATGAAATGAATTTTTTACAGGTTAGTTTAATTGTATATATATATATCTACATTCATATAGGGTTAAAACAATGGACAGGTTCCAACACTAAAGGTATATTTTGACTTTAAAGCAGCAGACAGTTGTCAACAATAAATAAAATTTCACAATTGCTGAGAATAAATTAAATGCATGACTAGTCTGGTATCTGGACTCAATCCAGTGGTGTATCCTTAACATATTTGGAGTACCAGACTGTGGTCTAGGCTCTAGGAAATGCCAAATTAACCGTGCATAGCAAATAAGTATTTAAACCTACTAATTTTGATTAAATAATGGTAAGTATATTTTCATATTTTACTGGGGGAAAAAAAAAAAAATGGGTGAAGTATCTGTAAGTCATGGCAGTTCTGTAAGTTTGGTCACTTTTACACTTGCCAAATAAAATTAAAAACCAACAATTAGCAGTTTCCTTGTAAAACAAAACAATCATAACAAATAAGTAAAAGACAATTTAGCAATTACACATTTCAGAATTTATCTTATTGAAATACACATAAAAAACTATCAATATATTATTAATGCTTAATACTGTACATGTCGAATATCCGCGACCTCATTTTGCACTGACCCTAACTCATGGATGTCATTCCCTTCTAGGTCACCGAGAAGCGACTCGTTCTCCTGGTCCATGGTATGATTATTGGAGGCCAATAAACTTTGAAACACCGGATCACCAATCTGCAGGTCGGGGTTGTGCGACTCTGTGCCTGTGTAGTTTTTGTGCCAACCCTTTGGCCTGTCAATTCAAAAGAGAGAAAGAGTAAACGTTTTTTACTAATACCTCATACATATTCATGATCGAGAGCTGCATTCTCACTGGTCCATTCACCATCACATGCCAGATGCCATTTTGCTGTTTACCTTACAAAGTGCGCCATCAGTATTCACATACAGGGTAAATACGCAGTAGTAGACTGTCACCACGCACAGGGTCAATACGCATGCGTAGTAGACTGTCGCCACGCACAGGGTAAATACGCACGCGTAGTAGACTGTCGCCAAGCACAGGGTAAATACGCACGCGTAGTAGACAGTCGACACGCACAGGGTAAATACGCATGCGTAGTAGACTGTTGACACGCACAGGGTCAACACGCAAGCGAAGAAGACTGTTTACATGCACAGGGTAAATACGCATGCGTAGTAGACTGTCGACACGCACAGGGTAAATACGCATGCGTAGTAGACTGCCGCCACGCACAGGGTAAATACGCACGCGTAGTAGACTGTCGACACGCACAGGGTAAATATGCATGCGTAGTAGACTGTCGACACGCACAGGGTAAATACGCATGCGTAGTAGACTGCCGCCACGCACAGGGTAAATACGCACGAGTAGTAGACTTTCGCCACGCACGGGGTAAATACGCATGCGTAGTAGACTGTCGCCACGCACAGTGTAAATACGTGAGAACTTGTCTTGCTGTAATTCTACTGCCGCAGAGTAGATTTTCGGAATTCGGGAGACTACCAAGTTCTTATTATTCTTCTTATTATTATTAACAGGGGCGACAAACGTGTGCATGTGTTCTAATAAGAGGGACCCTACTTCGGACTTAATTGTCCATTTTTGTTGTAAGTCCTTGGTCAGGATGCCTATGTAACTATCTAAAAACCACACATTCTTACCGTAAGAAGGTTGCTAGCAGAAGCGGGTCAACTCGTCTGTATCTCTCATCAGGAATTGAACATCTAATGATCTCACTGACGATGACTCCAACAATGAAGGTAGCTAAGCTGGTAAAGGCACTGTACCACATGAAGGATATCTGCAACATAACAGGAAAAGATTTCAGTACATTTTTTCAATTTCTTTTGATATGCAAGTTCACCTCAAACAAGGCTTAAAGCCACTTTTGGTAAGGGGCAACAAGAAGAAAACATTTAAGATGAAAATAACTCGGGGAGCTGGAGGTAGGAATTGATATTCCTCTTAAAACAGTCTAGATTGTAGGATGGAGGGAAACATGCACCAGGCAAGGAGTTCCAAGGAGATGCAGTACGTGGAATAAAGCTGTTGGAATGACTCTTTGTTGTACATCTCAGCAAAGCGAGTGTGTGGGTAAGAAGAAACAGAAACGTGCCATAATATTTTTTATTAGGAATCAAGGAAGATGTCAACTTCATATCTTGAAACAAAGTGTTTTCGTACCGACAAGACTCTACAATGACTTACCCTGTACAATGCAAATGCATCATCTTTGATATTTCCATTCTCATCTTGGTTCAATGCTGCTCCTATTGTTACCCATAAAGAAAGATAAAACCCAACCAGCATCCCAATCAGAGCTCCACTGAAAGCAAAACAAACAAGTCCTTTTCAGTTTGGTTCCACAAAAAACAAACAAACCAAACCCAACAAACAAACAAACAAACAAACAAACAATGAGCATCCAGTACTTTTCAAGGATATTCGGATGTAACAGAGCCAGACATCATTACTGTCTTGTCTTAAAGGGTCTGTATACGTTTGGTAATGACTTTGAACATTAATGGCAATACAACCTTACTTGGTAAGAAGTACAGCAGCTTTGGATAGTATAATGCATCTTGAGAAACTTTTCACTTCAAAGTACTGCGGTTATGGAAAAAGATATCAC
This sequence comes from Plazaster borealis, assembly GCA_021014325.1. Taxonomy (NCBI): domain Eukaryota; kingdom Metazoa; phylum Echinodermata; class Asteroidea; order Forcipulatida; family Labidiasteridae; genus Plazaster; species Plazaster borealis. The sequence continues at coordinate 3,337,811 of CM037475.1, read as the reverse complement.
TTTTTATCCCCCAAAATTTGAATCTGAGAAGTGTTACTGCAGTAACGTTTCTCAGATTGTGTATTCCAATTGCGTGAACATAATCGCTCCAGATTTTCGGCAACTCAAAAATGCTACCACCTTTTGAAATGAAATTCTCACAGGTTAGTTTTATGGTATTTATCTACAACTATATAGGATTGAAACAAACAGCGGGTTCCAATTACCAAACGTATACAGACCCTTTAACCAAGGAAGAATTATTTGTTCACTAACCCTCCTACTGTTTGACCATTCAATATCATCCAGTGTAGTTTGGAATGATAAATAGACTATGCCAGCCTGCATTATGATATCATGTTGTGAATGCATCTACACAGTAAACACTTGTACAGTTTTGTGTAGATACAAATTTTTGGTAAATTTCTTAAAAGTACTAGTTTGGAAAACACTAGACTACAGGACCTATTTGATTGTGCCGTTCCTGGCCAAGTGCTAAAATTACTGGACTATGCCAGTGGTCCAGTGGGTATTTCAAGCCCTGTGATGCCATGATAGTTACTGTTCTCTGTAGCAAGAAGGACATTATAGTAAGGTTTGCAGTAACACCATAAACATGAAATCTCTCCTTGAGTTGTGGTGGCTCTGAAAAGAGTCGGTGATCAAAGATATAATATGCTGTTTGCTCTTTATTCTAGGATCGGCAGCATATTGCGCCACAGCACCTTGTAAACCGTTGCATGGTGCTATGTAAAGGACTTGGTCTCATACTTCAAAAACGTAGCTCCACAATACCTTGCAGGAAAACTAATGAACGTTAAAAGTGCCTTGAGCGTCACTGAGTGACGGATATGTGCGCTATATAAGAAGCCACTATTATTATTATTATTATTATTAGGATTCCAAACTTTGCATGGTGGAGATAAAATCTGGTAAGTTTTGCGGTAACACCATGCACATGAGTAGGATTTAAAACTGTGCATGGTGGAGATACAATCTAGTGAGGTTTGCAGTAACACCATGCACATGAGAAGGATTTGAAACTGTGCATGGTGGAGATACAATCAAGTAAGATTTGCTGTAACACCATGTACATGAGTAGGATTTGAAACTTTGCATGGTGGAGATACAATCTAGTGAGGTTTGCGGTAACACCATTTACATGAGTAGGATTTGAAACTTTGCATGGTGGAGAAACAATCTTGTGAGGTTTGCGGTAATACCATTTACATGAGTAGGAATTGAAACTTTGCATGGTGGAGATACAATCTAGTAAGGTTTGCAGTAACACCATGTACATGAGTGGGATTTGAAACTTTGCATGGTGGAGATACAATCTAGTAAGGTTTGCGGTAACACCATTTACATGGGTAGGATTTGAAACTTTGCATGGTGGAGATACAATCTAGTAAGGTTTGCAGTAACACCATGTACATGGGTAGGATTTGAAACTTTGCATGGTGGAGACACAATCTAGTAAGGTTTGCAGTAACACCATGTACATGAGTGGGATTTGAAACTTTGCATGGTGGAGATACAATCTAGTAAGGTTTGCGGTAACACCATGTACATGAGTAGGATTTGAAACTTTGCATGGTGGAGATACTATCTAGTAAGGTTTGCAGTAACACCATTTTATGTACATGAGTAGGATTTGAAACTTTGCATGGTGGAGATACAATCTAGTGAGGTTTGCGGTAACACCATTTACATGAGTAGGATTTGAAACTTTGCATGGTGGAGATACAATCTAGTGAGGTTTGCGGTAACACCATTTACATGGGTAGGATTTGAAACTTTGCATGGTGGAGATACAATCTAGTAAGGTTTGCAGTAACACCATGTACATGAGTAGGATTTGAAACTTTGCATGGTGGAGATACAATCTAGTGAGGTTTGCGGTAACACCATTTACATGAGTAGGATTTGAAACTTTGCATGGTGGAGATACAATCTAGTGAGGTTTGCGGTAACACCATTTACATGAGTAGGATTTGAAACTTTGCATGGTGGAGATACAATCTAGTGAGGTTTGCAGTAACACCATGTACATGAGTAGGATTTGAAACTTTGCATGGTGGAGATACAATCTAGTGAGGTTTGCGGTAACACCATTTACATGAGTAGGATTTGAAACTTTGCATGGTGGAGATACAATCTAGTGAGGTTTGCGGTAACACCATTTACATGAGTAGGATTTGAAACTTTGCATGGTGGAGATACAATCTAGTAAGGTTTGCAGTAACACCATTTTATGTACATGAGTAGGATTTGAAACTTTGCATGGTGGAGATACAATCTAGTGAGGTTTGCGGTAACACCATGTACATGAGTAGGATTTGAAACTTTGCATGGTGGAGATACAATCTAGTGAGGTTTGCAGTAACACCATTTTATGTACATGAGTAGGATTTGAAACTTTGCATGGTGGAGATACAATCTAGTGAGGTTTGCGGTAACACCATTTACATGAGTAGGATTTGAAACTTTGCATGGTGGAGATACAATCTAGTGAGGTTTGCGGTAACACCATGTACATGAGTAGGATTTGAAACTTTGCATGGTGGAGAAACAATCTTGTGAGGTTTGCGGTAACACCATTTACATGAGTAGGAATTGAAACTTTGCATGGTGGAGATACTATCTAGTAAGGTTTGCAGTAACACCATTTTATGTACATGAGTAGGATTTGAAACTTTGCATGGTGGAGATACAATCTAGTGAGGTTTGCGGTAACACCATTTACATGAGTAGGTTTTGAAACTTTGCATGGTGGAGATACAATCTAGTAAGGTTTGCAGTAACACCATTTTATGTACATGAGTAGGATTTGAAACTTTGCATGGTGGAGATACAATCTAGTGAGGTTTGCGGTAACACAATTAACATGAGTAGGTTTTGAAACTTTGCATGGTGGAGATACAATCTAGTGAGGTTTGCGGTAACACCATTTACATGAGTAGGATTTGAAACTTTGCATGGTGGAGAAACAATCTTGTGAGGTTTGCGGTAACACCATGTACATGAGTAGGATTTGAAACTTTGCATGGTGGAGATACAATCTAGTGAGGTTTGCGGTAACACCATTTACATGAGTAGGAATTGAAACTTTGCATGGTGGAGATACAATCTAGTGAGGTTTGCAGTAACACCATGTACATGAGTAGGATTTGAAACTTTGCTCGGTGGAGATATAATCTAGTGAGTTTTGCAGTAACACCATGTACATGAGTAGGATTTGAAACTTTGCATGGTGGAGATATAATCTAGTGAGTTTTGCAGTAACACCATTTACACAAGTAGGATTTGAAACTTTGCATTGAGGAGAAATCTAGTGAGGTAGTAAAATGAAATGAAATGAAATGAAATAAAATAAATAAATAAACAACGTTTTGATCAGTATGCTCTTGGTGTCTTCAGGAGAAAGAGAGGAGTAGATTGAGAAACTAACTTACCCTGTATTTGCTCTTCTATACAACATTCCCAATGAGAACACACCAAGGAGTGGACCTCCAATACCTCCTAGTACTGTGTTTGCCATCTTCACCAGACTGCCAAGTTTAGATGCAATGAATGCAAGGGCAATGCATAAGACGCCATATCCTCCGGCTGTGGGCAGAGAACAACGTTCAAAAGGGTATAACTTTGGGATTGGAAAATCATCATTTTAAACATTTAGGGAATTATTATCCTAAAAGGTACCTGGAAATTGTTTTTAATGATGATGATGAGTTCAATACGAGCGATCCCAAAACAGTGCGCCCTCTACAGTTTACCCCGGAGCCCCAGTTTCCTGAAAAGGGGCAGAAAAAAATTCACAATCACAACTCGGCATCACAAGGGCAGTTTTGGAGCTTTAAATGGTCGACATGAATGTGAAAAACATTCACCAGCCACACACAAAAATACCACCTTACGCTGTAAACACAGAAAATATGACATTGCTGCTTTGCAAACAAGGAGTGAACTTAAACAATCAGGGTCATGTGGTGGGCTGCGTGATGACCAAAAATTGTTGACTTTTTTCCCATGATACAGTGCAAAAAATTAGTTCTCCTGGGAAAACCATAGAGGGCGCTTTGATGAATATGCCACTACAGTGCAAAATTCAACCTTCTATTCAACACAGATACTAATAATACTTGTATTTAGTAAACAATTCTAATAAAAGTCAGTATTTGGAGAGTTAATTTTACAAAGTAATTGTGAGAATGTATACAAAATATACAGAAAATTTACACCAAATCTTTGATTCATGATATATATAGTCATACAACAAATTTGAATTTGTTGTTTAATGTTGTCTAAAACCTAGGGTGCGTTTTGGCGGCGGTAACCAAAAACTGTTTCGGTTGTTGGTTGTTGGTTCTGCTGTTCAGACTGAACGATAACCGAGTTGTGAGCTCGGTTACCGTTTTGGTTATGACGTCAGAAACAATTATTGGTTACAGCCGCCAAAACGCACCCCTGTGTTTATCTGAGCCCAATTTCATAAGACTGTTTAGCAGAAAAAGAAAAGAGTGCTTGGCAATTGACCATATTTTTGACCGCATGAGGGCGCTTTCTTCAGGGAACGTCCTGCATCACAATTAAAGTTTCATATTATTTTAATTGCATGTATGTAGTTTTCTTGCATCAATGATGAAATACATAAACATAATAATAACAATTTCAAACCCTGTTTGTTTACTTGTTTTTTCATCACGTAAAAATTGGTCCACAAACGCCCTCACACGGTCAAAAATACGGCGAATTGTTTCTGCTTAGCAAATATTAACAGGGAACCAGTCACAGACAATATACATTACATGGCTTCTGCTAAGCAAGATTTTTCAGTGCTAAGCAATTTTGTTGTACTTAACAGCTTCATGAAATTCTGGGCCCTGTTCTCAAAACTTGTTGACAAACAATTTATTTACTTAGTAGTTTTGAAATGATGGTATCACATCGGTCCTGGGCTTGATTGACGGCAACAAGACTTTGCGTTGAGTTTGAGGTCACTGTACTATCGGTAGCATTGGTTGTTACTTCTTCGCTGACCGTGGACTCAGCTCGGCTTTTACTACTTCCCCTCCAGGGTCGGATTATGTCCATCAATGTGACGGCAGCAAGGGCGTTAAGTCCAGATGACACAGTACTGTAAATGTAAGTATTGATCAAATTCACCTGACGTTATCGCCACAATAAATCTTTGGCTGTGTCCAAATTGGCGGCTACAGCTACGGCTATGACTAGATTTCCCTGTCATCAAGCGTTGAGGTATAGTACGTCCTCAGCAACACCCCTAGCAACAGCCATAGCCGCAGCTGTAGCCACCAATTCGGATACGGCCTGAGTTCGCCAGTTTGGGAGTCAATTTCTCTGTGTGTTACACAGTGTAGTGCACGTTTTACTCGACGTGGGTGTATTTATACATTCACCGTTGTCTTACATGATTTGACTTCCAAATGGCAGACCATGTGCAGTCAGTATACGGTTGGGACAATGGCGCAAAGGGTCAATAAACCAGGTCACCATGTTTACAAAAAAACAAAAGTCAATGAACCTCCATCAATCAGAGAAACAAATCATGGGCCAGATAATTGATAAACACCTGTTATGTTATATTTGTTTTGGTTTTACCGATACATAGATGCGTGGATAAAACCAAACAAATATTCTTTATCCCCTGATGCAAATTTAACATCTAGTAAACCTGCTATGTAGTTTATTATATCCGACTATCATTGCACTGTGCTGATTTAAGTTAGTGGAACATTACTACACACAGTAGAGGGAATTTTGCTGATCAAAATGTCACAGGTTAGCAAGGATTGTTGCTTTAATACTGAAGACTGCACTGGGAGACAAAAGCTCAGCTATACAGATGTAGTTGCCAGTGACATGGTGCTTCCAACTGATCTTCCTAACTTAACCGTATGAACCCAAAATGAAACTATAGTGTCTTCCCCGTGAAAAAGGAATAACCCAAAATGACACTATAGTGTCTTTTGAGTGACGTCTTTATACCCGGTTGACAAAAGAGGCTCTTTAGCTAATCAGAGTGGCTGTTACAGCAGGGTTCGGTAGAATAATCACTCTGCTACATGCTTTTGTGTTGTTATAAAAGTTACAGCAAAGTTGATGACCGTTTGTGAAAGTAAACCATGCAGGCAAAACGCTTCTGTGCTGCCAGTACACTTCGACAAATATTTGAAGATATTGATGAAGACTTGGATGATTCCGATTATTGGAGTGAGAGTGATTTTGAGAATGAATATGACAATGATATTATCGATTCACCATATTGATGTGTACATGTAAGACAACCTTTTTTTCACAGGACTCAGAAAAAGTACTGAGTATACAGTGCTTTACACAAATGGGTGTACGGGTAAACAAATATAATATTCTTTATCCCTGATTCAAATTTAACATCTATTAAATTGTTGCGATACCTATGCTAAAATATAGGATTCGAACTGCCTCTAGCTACCGGGCAATCTCTGTGATTTAGTGGGTAAGACATCTGCTCTAGAATGGCAAAGGTCATGGGTTCGAATCCCACCTGAGTAATATGCCCATGGATTTTTTTTCACAGGACTCGGGAAAGTACTGAGTATACAGTGCTTTACACACATCGGTGTGCATAAATAAATGATACTAATAAGAGTAAGGTACAGTTGCTAATATATGGTAATATGTGCAAATGACTCGGGTCAGGGTGTCACTGCGCATACATAATTTAGGGTTCAAAGGGTTAATGAGGGATAGACATGAATGGGCAAATCTCAACCTCATTCTGACCTCGGTCGACTAGAGAGAGAGAGAGACAGAGAGAGCATAGGTGTTCATACTATGAGATTGATCCCCTTACCAAAATTACCAATTCATTCCAATTGGATATCCAGTTGGAAAGAATTGGATTGAGTTGGTATTGAGTTGGTGTTAGTTGGTTTATATTGGAATACTGAATTTCCAATTGGAATAAAAACTTAGCGCAACTCAGACCAATTGGAAATCCAATTGGAGTCAGTTGGTTTGATTTAATTGAATTGGAATTAGTTGGAATTTGTTTCTACCATTGGAAATTTTACCTCCTAAATTGATTCCAACTGGAAACTTTATTTCCCATTTGAGACCCGATTGGGTCCAGTTGGAAAAAGTCCAATTGGGTTCAGTTGGAAAAAATTTCAAACTGAATCCAACTGAGTCCAATTGAGTCCAATTGGTTTTGTGCCAAAACACAACATTGGAAAAATTCCAATTGGTTCAAATTGGAAAATTGAATTGGAAATTTTGGTAAGGGATGTAAACCATTTACCTGAGAGTACCAGCGAAGAGACAAGCTACAAACAGGCCTTGGATGCCTGGTATCTTTCCAAACTCCATACTCACAAAATACACCAAAATCTGAGTAAAAATCAAAACAAGAAGAAAACATATCAACTGTCCCGATCGATGAACTATTCCAGACGGCAATATGGCAGCATAGTGGTGAATGCATCTATTCAATTCAATTTATTATTAGTCGTGTTACAAAGTACATGAAATTCCTTTTCCTGGTGCGAAAAGTAGCCTTCAGTGCAATTTCACACCAGGTGGTTGCCACTGTCACCACTGTGCAGCGCCCTCTACTTCTACACAGCACGCATAGCGTCACCGACGCTACGAACTAGCACACAGTGTACAAAAACCACTTTTTTTAGTTTTCAGTTTTTTGTTAACCGAGACCAACAATTTCATGAAGTTTCAACGCTTCCGGAGCTTTACTTTTTTAATTACGATAATTAGGCATTGCAACTTTGCACTGAAACTGAACATTTTCGTCGCCAAGAACTAACATAAATCTTTCTTACTTCATTGCTTATTAATTTAGGATGAAAAGCAGTAAAAAGCACTGTATATATGAAGTTCAATTCATCAAGTCTCCACTGTAAGAAAACTAGTTGCAAATACCCTGACATTTTGCAGGAAAGCTTGATTTTAAAAAGCGTTCGACTTTAAATGCTGTTTTCTCCGATTGTTACTTTTTACTGGGATTTATGTAGGTGCTTATTTGTGGCGTCGGTGACAATATGTACACAATTAGTTCTGTACACAGTTGTGCCACAATTTATAGTTCTGTCTTCTTGCACCACCTTTTCAATTTGATTCAAGTCAACATCTATTTCATTTTACTCTTCTCAAAATATAACATACAGAATATTACATCGATAAGCAAAATAATAAGCACAGAAGATGGAGGGGAAAGAGTTAATCTATGTAGACCAAAATAAAAGAGAGTATGAGGCTGTCAGATTAAGCCAAGGCTTGTAGAAGACAGCCTAGACAGACAAACTACAAACATGGAGACAAGACAAACAGGTGACGCAAAAACAAAACCAAAAAACAGACTGTGGATGCAATTAGAGAAATATGTCTAAACTAGCAGAGCTATTAAGTAAATGGCTGATAGGAGCTTGGCTGACAATAGAAGAGCTCAGCCACATAATGGGAGAGGACAAATCTATCTCCTGCAAAAAAATGAATTTACTGAGAATATCTGACTCTTCTGATCATTCAAACTTACCTGATCAGAGCTTTTGAAGTTCGGTGTGTAATGTGGTTCGGGTCCGTTCCTAGCCGCAGTAGCTAAATTAGAAACGAACATAGAAAAGACATGTCAAATTATTTCAGAGAAAAAGCCACTTCATGCAAATACTTGAACCCTTTGTTTAGAGAAAATAAGTCTAACTACAAGTGAAAAAAAAGAAAAGAAATGAAAACATAACACAAAAATATTGTCTTATTTACTACTGTTGCATCAAGGGTGCGTTTTAGTGTACAGAGAAACGCCATATCGGAATTGGCGGCTACAGCTACGGCTACGACTGTTGCTAAGGTCAGTAGGATGACAACCCATGACACAGTGACCCAGTCGTAGTCGTATTTGCAGACGCCAATTCGGACACGGACTAAGTGCAAAAATAGTTAATGGCCTCACATTTTGCCCTTTGCAGAGTCTTTCCCAAAGGCTAAAAATAAGTCTACGCTTTGGCAATCAGTGCTGTACGTTCTATAATGATGGTTAATAAATACCTTGGAGAGTTTATGCATCCTGTTTTGATCAAAGACTGGTCACATGGTGTTAATTAACATGTGATAGAAAGACCGGCTCTGTAAACTAGTGAATAAATGGCCCCTGAACAAGCACATTATTGTGTAAAAGTTATGTACACACTGTGCAACTGTTTCTACATATTTTTGTTCTACTTTGGCAAGAGTTGTTGGTGCTGCATGCTTGCACATAACACACGTACAGTGTATCGATTTAAGGTAGCTGGTACGCAAAGGAAGCCAACAAAATGTGAAGCATAAAGCCAAACACCAACCAAAGTATTTCCATATATGGTATTGTTTATTTTCAGAGTGCTTAGTCTAGTTCTTGAAAACATGCATAAATATTCTGTCAGGCTAAGTTGACAATAATCGTATGTTACCATAAGACGGACACAAATAATATTCACTTGACACAAGAGTAAATTCAAGCTGAATTCTTATTCAACAATTGGGTGGTATTTACAATATTTACAAATTAATCTGCCTTGAGATCAATATGGTGGCTTCCTTAATTTGGGTATACCAGTAAATATAGGTTGTAACTCCAACACTAACAGAGGAACTTCTGGTGAATAGTTTAGCTTCAATAAAATATCTCTATCAATAAGCTTTCGTTAGATTCCGTAGGTTTCTTCCTTGGAATTACATTTGTCATATACAGTCAGAACTTACAATAGAATAGAATATAATAATTCACGGTTTCTTAAGATTGGGTGAATTTCTCAAGCCTCCAGGCAAACATACCCTAAATAAATATTCTTAATGCTGGAATGCTGCCGATTTGGCTTCAAGCATTTAGTCGCAATAATTTAAATCAATATACTACATTAGGTCGTTCAACCTTCCCCTGAGGACCTCCGTCTTGAGGGTGAACCTCGTCCAACGACTGAAACTGTCCTTGTCCCTGCCGTGGTCGTCTCTACGATCCGGTCAATAAGGGGTCGTCGTATCCAAGGGTTAATGGTCATCTATAAATGAAATTAACCAAATCATCTAATACAAGGGTTTTCAAAACCAATGCACATCACTCAAATACATCGTTTATGATAAACAATTTCGTTTCAACTTCATAAACCTCCGTTAGCGTTCCATCACATATGAACATTTAGGTTCTTGAGGGAGTTATCCCTATCGTTGTTACTGTTACTATAAGTAAAATGAACCAGATCATCTAACAGTTGAGTTATTGATTAACATCGATAAATAATTTCGCAACTATACTTCGTACAACTTTAGACGTTTCTATTACTTCTGAGCATTTAGTATTGTGAGGATTGGTCCCTAACATTCTAAATCATACATTTTATCAAACTATTTTTAGTTTTCACTTTCGTAAAAGTGATAAACTTACGGTAATTGAGAGGGAGATTGGCTTCAGGCTGCCAGAGATTGGTCAACATCTGACGTGGTTTCACTATAAGTGGCTCTCGGTTTACTTTGGTTTTGCCGGCCCAATACCTATACGGTGGCTGTATCCACTCGCCTGTTGGGTATGGTTGGCAACCTACACTTCAGTTCGATCCTTAATCGAACCCACAAGGCACGTCCTCTCTCTCTCAAGCTCACATTGCTTTTCACATTCACAACTTATTTCCACACTCCACATTAACTCTGTTTTACTCGAATATGTGTCCATGAATAAACACAAAAGTCTAAGCCTAAAAGGGGTTAATTACCATGACCAAAATTTAAGGGTGGCGCGAGTAACTATGCATAACTGAAAGTAGGTTAAACGGGCGTTTCTTGCACTCTCGAGAGCGGGCGCTTTTCTTCTCTTTCCGACATAGAAAGGAAATTGCAGGATCTCGCGAAAGAATATGTGAACTATTTGCAAACCCCCGGTTTGCGGAATTTAAAATATGTCAGATCAACAGAAAGAGAACATTTAATTAATTTTAAGGAATACCAATGTATTGACTCTGACATATTCAATCATGTGTATTGACCACTTACATAACGCGAAACGCAACTCCACACAATGTGCTGCGTCTACCATTTCCAGTGTACTTTTTTTTTTAGTGTACATTTTAATTTTTATTATGAGAGATCGCCCAACATCACAAGGCCTGACGGCCACTTCAACGTGAGTGCTACACTTAACTGATTTCGGGCTGTTGACCCAAACGTCACCAGGGGCACGTTGCCACCTTCTCCTGGGGCTGAAACAGGGTTACCCCCTTCACAGTCCGTAAGGATGTAGGCATGGGTATCATCCACTAGGAGCCTGGCTGGTAAAGCAGAATGCACTACCTTCCCAACTTTTTACGAAGCAATTATGGTTAAGTGCCTTGCTCAAGGGCACAAGTGTCATGAGCGGGTATCGAACCCACACTCTGCTGCTGACAACACCAGAGCTTGGGTCCGGTGAACTAGACCGCTCGGCCACGACTCTCAAAATGGCAGACAGGATAGGGGGCGTGTAAGTGCGCTGCGCGTTGTGCAAGGGGTCTATTAGGCAGACTACATGCAGCTACAATGATAATTATTGCAAAAAAGAAAACAAAGCATGGAACTATTGTCTTACTTGCTACTGTTGCATTCAGGGAAGGGTTCAATGAAGTTACAAAATCTGAAATATGACAAAAACGGAAAAGATGAAAACATTACACAGGTGCAAATAAATCAAACGGTATAATTTTAGAGACCAGAACGACAGAGGTGAAAACAATCAGCATTCCATGTCAAGAAATTCCCAGCTTACTTTAAAGGTAGGGTCATAGATTGGTAAGTACTCCGAAAATTAATTACCATAAAAACTTACTTTGTGAGAAGCACTGCAGCTGTTGATGGTATAAACTATTACAAAAAAGGATTTCCGACAATATGGTTTGGATAAGTTTTCACACCAAAACATTTTAATCTGAGAAACTTTCACATTCGACTTTAATTGTATTATTCTTTATAATTTGCTTATAAATCAGCATTACGTTGACAAACAACCAATCTATGACCCTACCTTTCAAAGTAAACAAAACGATCCTTCGAGTGACTTACTGTTGTAATATGTAAATAAGACCATTCCGATGAGGCCCACCATTGATAAGACAATGACGGTGCCTGGAAGACCGAACCAAACCGACCTGTTGAAATAAAAGTAAAGGCCGACAACGGTTAGGACAGCAACATGACTTTACCAATATGCAAAAAGTTGACAGAAGCTTTTTAGTTGTTTTTGCCCCGTAAAAGATATACAAAGCCTGCATATGAAGAGATTTTTAGTATTTGTGAAAAAAATTATAAGAATTAAAATGTAGTTCCTGTACAGCGCATTTTACAATAACGTATCAATGCGCTTTACATTCGTGCCCTGGTCATTGGGCCAATAACATTCCTGTCATCTTTCTCAGCTCCCTGGGGAGTATACAGCCCCGAGCTGCCGTAGCGCTCAGAAGGCTTTTTTAAAACACAATATCAACCTCTACCCTCGCAGGTACCTATTTATACCACTGGGTGAAGAGAAGCAATTATAGTAAAGCATCTTGCTCAAGGATACAAGTGTCATGACAGGGACTCGAACCCACACCCCGATGACTTAACTACCAGAACTTAGGTCCAGTGCACTACACCACTCGACCATGACATACTCAGGGACACTAATTTGTTAATCATTCTGTCTTTTTTGGTAGAGGGAAAAATAATAGCCACACACACACAAAACAAGTAAAAATGAAATGCCTACTTTTTGGCTTCTTTAAGGTTTTTGGCAGTCAGAAATCTCTGGACAGACACTTGGCTGACGGCCCAAACGGTCAGCGTGTTGAAATTCCCTCCGATGATTAACCCCCAGAAAGATAATCGATGAGTCGGATCGGGTGAAAAGCTGCAAATCAAAATAAATAATTAACATTGGTTTATTTTAAACATTTATTCTTAAAAAAAATAAAATTGTGAGAAATCGCCTTACATCACAAGCCCGGACAGCCACTTCAAGGTGAGGCCTATATTTAACTGATTTGGGCCCAATTTCATAAAGTTGTTAAGCAGAAAATACTTCTTAAAAAAATTCTTTGCTCAGCAAAAGTGAGTGGGGGTACCAGTCTTAACACTGTAAAGTTATGGAATTTTAGCTGGTTACCTGTTGATTCTGAGCAGTATTTTTCTATGCTTAGCAAGTTTTTTGTGCTTACAGGCTTTATGAAATTGGGCCTTGAAACAGCCAGGTTCTCAACCTTACTTTCTTAAGTGCAATCTAGATTCTCAAACACTTTTTGTACACAAACCTTTTTCAATTTAATCAATCCATTAAGGTATTATTCAATTAAAAAAACACACGACAGTGTAACAACAAAGGTTTGTAAAATTGTAAAAAACCTGTCGAGCGATAAAACCTGAAAAAGGGAGATCAAAAACAGTGGAACTAGATACTAGATAGCATAAAAAGCAACGTTCAAAACAGTTGCTGATAGCGCTGCATAGGTGTTCGGCATTTCGGATCTTTCCACTTAAATTTGAAAGGATTGCACAATAGCAACCTTATTTTATGTTACCATTATTGGAAAGATCCGATCTTTCTCTTTCCAACTCTTGTAAGCTTGGCTATGGAGGGTGAACATGGACAAAACTACAGCTTTAAAATAACAAATGGCCTTTGTGGTCAGGCTTGATTGCTTTTTTGTGTGAAAGCTTAGACGATTAAGATCGCCTACGGTAAAAGAAAAGGGGGTATGAGTGCAGTCGACTAAAGTCGCCTAATATGAGAATACAAATGTACAGGGTTTCTGAGTTTAATTGTTTTAGGAAATGTTTAGAAGGAGTTTGTTTTGTAAGATATTTAAATCAATGAGGAAACAATGGGTTTTTTCCAGTGCCTCGGAATATGTATGGTCATGGATAGATGGCACTTTACAAATTGTGTGTTATTAATAATAGTATTATTTCATTTTATCACAGCATGCAAAAGAAAGATCACATTTTCCTTTGTGCCGGTAACTCCTCGAGTCGGGCTACGTCCTGTAGCCTTAGATCTCAAGGGTCTTTCTCAGGATCCTCGCTGTTCCCAAGAGCGCCACCTTCTGTAACAAATCTACCCTCACATTTGTCCCTCATCTTCATCTAGATGTTTCCCCAGTGCTTTGGGAATGGTGCCAAGTGCTCCAACCACCACAGGGACTACTTTCACTTTCACCTGCCAAATCTGATGAAGTTCCCTGGCCAGGTCTTGGTACTTTTGGATCTTTTCTATCTCCTTTGAAGCTACCCTAGTATCACCTGGCACAGCTATGTCAATGAAAAGACACATCTTCTTCGTCTTATCTAAGACTACAACATCCGGACGCCTATGTTCTATAACATGATCAGTCTGAATGTTAAAGTTCCAGAGGATCTTGACATGGTCGGTCTCTACAACTTTCTCCGGAACATACTTCTTACTTCTTACACAGATCCCAGTGAATCACCTTGGCCAACTTGTCATGTATTATAATTATTATTATTATTATTATTATTATTATTATTATTATGAGTAACTCTTCTTGTTGAAACACACTACTACTCTGTCTGAAATAACGCGGAAAATCGTGACAGATTTATTTGACGATACTCTAGATGCCTCCATCATGTTGTTGAAGAGAAAAAAATGTTTTGTTGAAGGTCCTCCTTTAGGTAAAGACTTCTAGAATCAGCAAAGTACATTTAGAATCAGCAAAGTACATTTATTTCATAGACCTGAAAAGTTTCAGTTTTCCACCTAATGCGCAAACCCCACAAAGACAATTCCTTTTTGTATTCCACCGTACAGATGCACTCTTTGTACATCCATCATGTACAATCCATCCCCTTCACTCATTCAACCAGAGATAAAACCACTAATTGGTGTAATCAGTGAGTGATCTAATAAGAAAGTTCAACCCACCATAAGGTGATCTTTCAGTCATTGAGGAAGTTGCCACACAGACAATGTTGAGATGATGATTGGTCTTTGTCATCAAGAAACCCTTTCTATTGAATGCCACATCGTTTAATCACATCCCCTTCCCATTATTGCAGGAGCATAATACGGGATGATAATACACATTATGTTATTATATTAACGATTCTTCCTGAGAGCCTGTGGAGAAGTGTTCAGTGTTTGAGCGTGAATTCAGTGAGAACAATAGAGGAGGAATTTTGTGGTTTCATACACAATAGAAAAAACGTGACCACAGATCGCTGCGCTATGCCTAGCTATCAACTTGCAAGTTTCACATGAAACCTCTGTCTACATGTATCATCACTAGCTAGACAGCCTCTCTTACAGTGCCTACTATGCACTTAAGATTTTGACAAGAAAATCTCCTTGCGTATTGATTGGTTGATGTTTGGTGTTTTCAACTGGTATGAATCGCCCCCCAAAAAATAAAAAAATAGGCATTTCTGTTAGCAGATGAGTGACGCAACAATGCAAATTTATTGTGAACGTGCACACATGCTGTAATATCTTCTCAATCGCTTATGAAATACAATTTTGCTTACACATGCTTTTCTGCTATAATACGCACACAAATTTGCAAACCGGTAAACGGCTTTATGAAATTGGGCCCTGGTCTTCAGCATCCCTGAAAGTGAAACCATCTCAACTCCTTAGGAGTATGCAGCCCCGGCAATCAAACTGACACACAATAAGAATCCCAGGTATATATCATTTACTCCTGAAGATGATGGCGGGCAATTATAGTTTAAGTGTCCAAACAGACCAGGATTCGAACCCACACTCTGCTGACTTGGAGTGCTGCGCGCAAGACCACATTACAAAACACACCAGAAAGATTTTTTTTTTTAAATTACGATAATTACGAAACAAAACCATTCTCAAACCGATGTCCACTTACTCAAAGAAGTTAAGGTGTCCCCGTTGGTAGTTGAAGTCCCATACGTACTTCATGCCTCCTGCCTGTATGATACCCATGATGGTGATGGTAACCAGTGAACCAAAGAGAACAATGAACTGAAATACGTCGGTCCAAATGACGGCTTTTATTCCACCCTGAAATTACAAAACAAAAATTTAGTTCTAAATCCCAACAACCCGAATTCTCAGGTACCTAATAAAAGTTAAAGGAGCCACATCCTTTAAAGGGAAAGTATACCTTTGGTTTTTGGAACCGTTCGATTGTTTTAATCATATATAAATGTAGATATATACCATAAAACTAACCTGTAAAAATTTCATTTCAAAAGGTGGTCATGTTTTTGAGATACCGCCGAAAATCTGGAGCGAATATGTCCACACAGGAATCCGTAATTGGAATGCACAATCTGAGAAACGTTACTGACATTTTGGGGAATAAAAACTGATATCTTTTTCCATAACCACATTACTTCGAAGTGAAATGTTTCTAAAAATGCTTTATACTATCGAAAGCTAACTGTACTTCTAACAAAGTAAGTTTTTATTGCCATTAATTTTAAGAGTGATTACCAAACGTATACAGACCCTTTAAGGGCCATGTCACACCAGGCAATTTACAGGCAACCAGTTACTGGAAATCTCAAAGAAGAATGAATACTCACATTTCAACTTTCAAATAATTCTTCTCTGTTACAGTAAGATACTAAGAAGTAACTATAAATAGTAAACTTGCGGGAAAAACCATGTGTACAATCTCCTTTGTGGGAGTGTTTGCTCTGAAAAGAGCCGGCATGGTCTCGACGTTTCGAACAGTATACTCTGCTCGTCTTCAGAGGAAAGATTGGCAACCAGTTTCAAATCGCCACAAGTGACAAGCGCCTAAGATTGTGGTCACGTTTATTTATAGTTGCTTCTTATTTTTCACAATGATGTGTTCCTTTTAATGGCAGTGAAGTTGGTTGCCTCCAAGTTTTCTATATAAATCTCCACAAGTGATCAGGGCCTAAAACTTTGATCACGTTTATCTATTGCTAGAGATGCTAGGTCCAATTTTTGGTCAATTTGACCTGAAAATTTAAATTATATTCTACTCTTTTTCAACTGGTATGTAAATTTTTTAAATTCTTGTGAAGGAAGTGTAAACGTGTTTATTTCAGCTACTCTTTTGTGGCTGCCTACCTCGTGTTTTTTTTATGAGTAAACCAGAATAATAACATTACAATTTTAAATAGCTATTTTTTACAGAAACCGAGAAAGTTATAAACTTTCGTTCAAAGGTATTGTTCACTTTTGGTAACAGCTCAAAATCACTGTCCACATTTTATGTGATTCAACATATGCATGAACAAACAAACCTGTGAAAGTATGAGCTCAATTGGTCATCGAGATCACGAGAAAATAGTGAAAAGAGACCTTATGTGTTTTCTGTTTTTTTCCAAATATCGCGCGTGATAAAAACTATTGTTTTACTCATTTCTCAGAAACGATAGCATTTTAGGCAGAAATATTTTAAGGAACCCTTTCTACCATGACTTACTTTAAATCATGTAAGTTGTGTGTGAATCTGTGAACATTTGTGTTTTTCGATCTTACTAATAGGGTCTTTAAGGTATTGCACACACAAAAATCTTCCAATGATTAGTAGTAGTTAATGAAAAACTAAAAATGAATTATTGTCAGGATCCTAACATTATCTCACGTCCATCATCCATGTACAAACAATTGTGCATGTATTTTGCTCATTGTCAGCGGCATATGCGAAAGTTCTTGCATTTTTGTCATTTTGAAACAGCATCATCTGTCAAAATTCGCTCAGAAAAAAATCCTTTTTCAAAATATCTTTCGGCGAAAAAAATTAGGCAATGTTCATACTTACCAAGGCAGTATAAATTGTACAGATTGCTCCGGTTGTCATTACGGTGGCAAACACTGGAAAATTGGTCACTTGATACAGAAAAGAAATGAAACGTTTAATTAATTTTTTATAGCAAAGCTTTGTGACATAATTTTCAGGGGAAATAGTTAGGATGGTTCATGAAAATCGAATCAACTTTACATTGAATATGGGCAACTTGCAATACAGTGCGCCCTCTATAGTTTGCCCACGAGAGGCCATTTTCGCAGCGCATCATGAGTAAAGATTTTAGTCGTCTTGCAGCACCTGCCGTATGACCCCAATTGTTTCAATTTGTTTGTGGTTTGCAAAGCAGCAGGGTTATTTTTTCTGTGTTCACGGCGTAAGATGGTACTTTTTGTGAGGCTGGTGAATGTTTTTCACATTCATGTCGGCCATTTAAAGGTCTCAACTACCCATGCACCACTGAGTTGTGAGTGTTGTTGGTTTTAGGCGACCCCTTTGGGGGAAAATGGCCTCTCCAAGGGTAAACTATAGAGGGCGCACTGTATTGTGAATCACCCATAATAGTTTCAAATCTTGTTTGGATATTTTGAGAATTAAAATTGCTACAATTGCTGCTCGACTCATGTAACGAAAGTAACTAAAATCTGCTTCTGACTTAATGTTATTGTCATGGCAAGTTTATTTTCTTGTCTGTTATTTTAACGTAAAGTATTATATATTTTATTTATTCTACTTGTTTACAACCAGATGTGGGGCAGCAGGTCTACAGATTGCGGTAATTGCTTTGCTTTTGTTTCTCCAAGCCCATCTGGAAGAATTGTTGTATCATTTTGTATTGTTGTGATTGCTGAATAAAAATAATAATACAAACAATAATAATGGCTGGGAGGTTTAGTAATCGGAGTGTAGGTTTGAATCCCAGTCATGACACTCGTTTCCTTGGGCAAAAAACTTAACTATTTGCTTCTCATCGACCAGGTGTAAATGGGTACCTGTGAAGGTAGAGATTGTTGATGTGATTGTTGTGAGTGATTAAACTTTGGTGATGCATACTCCTAAGGAGTTGAGATGGTTTCAGTAATGCTTAGGTACCAATGAACAGGGATACAGTGGGTTTAAATACGCCTAATAGATGCCTATTATTAAATATTCATAAAAACCCAAGACACTTTATTCATTCTGATTGGTCAAGAGGAGATCACGTGGCCATGTTTAAACGTGCGATATAAACACGAAGAGGAGTAATTCAACAAGGCCTGAGGAAATTGAATCAAAAGAGGGTGCTATCATATGACTGCGCAATTAAGTTGGTAGGTCATACAATTGGCTTGCTCAAGTTTGAACTTGCATTCAATTATTTGAAACTTAAGCACAAGTTCTAAACATGCGTGAGGAGCTACTTAGCACTCAGCATGGATAGAAATACAATGCAGAGTCGAGGCGAGCTGAGGCTAAACTGTCAGATTTGTTCTCAACTTTTAAAGGCCTTTGGATGTCTTTAACGGAAAGGTATTTGTGAATGGGAATAAAAGAGTGGTGACTCAGTGTTAAAAGGCTTCGGCTCGGGTCCTTTATCACACAGCTACGATGCTGCCAGTTTTAAACGGCCGTTTAAGACCTTGTCACCAACTCTTTTATTCCCTTATTAGTACCTGCTTCTAGTGCTAGCGCTGGAGCATAAAGAACCACAGCTAAGTAGAGTAGAGTCTGAAGAATGAACAACAAGGCTCCAATAGATCGAACCAAAGGGCTGAATCGCTTGCTAAGATACTGCAAGAAATGAAAGATCAATGTGATATGGAAGTTAACCCTCTTACTCTTGTGACATTTTCCAGTGAGTTGACCAACCATTTGAAACCATTCAACTACATGGGTTGTGTATGGTGGCACAACTGTGCACAGAACTAAACTGTGTTCATGTGTGAACTAGCATTCTATAAAATAATAAATTGTTACATTGACTCCTGAACCATATACTTATGATTTGATTCAAGTCTTTTTATGTTTTCCCTGTCTGTAGGAAGGGTTTGTTGTACACAAGAAAATTGTTCCAACTAAAACATAAATTCCTTAGATGCATTCACCACATGATATCACATTGCAGGCTAGCATAATTTATACGTATGTACATGTACCTATCATTCAAAACTACAGTGGATGATATAATGTTTCTAAGTTCGATGTAATTCCACTGTAAGCCACGCCCACATCACACAAACTGGCTCCACTGATTACCAGAAGCCCATAGGAATTGCATCTCTTTGATGATTTATGCAAACAAATTCTAAAAAGTGGACTTGGCTTTTACGTATATATGTCCTTCAAAGACTAAACCCCGGTTCATACTTCCTGGGATTGCTTCGTGGGAAGCAAATTTTATGTCACAGCTCTGTTTTCGCAGCGATTGTTTCGCAAGAGTTGAGCACAGCTCTTGCGAATTGTTTGTTGCATATGTGTGATGTCAAATTCGCTTCGCATTCACATTCGCAGGAAGTATGAGCCGGGATTAGGCCTAAAAAAAAAATTGTTATGTTGGTGTAACGGGCCAGAAAAAGTAGGGGAGGTAGGTCGGGATTTATTTTTTATTTTTTATTTTTTTGCAATCATCACATTCCTTGTTACATTGACTCCTGAACCATATACTTTGATTTCATTCAAGTCTTTTTATGTTTTCCCTGTTGGTAGGAAGGGTTTGTTGTACAAATGAAAATTGTTCCAACTAAAACATAAAATCCTTGGATGTCACAAGAACTTTTATGAAATCGCACTGACTGGCTGTTCATGTTACAAGAAGGAAATAATTATATTTCTTTTCAAATTATTTATGTTGTGCACCTAGGTTTATAATTTCAAAAACAGTTAAACAAAACTTGTGAATTCCAGTTAACTGTTTCTACCATTCCAATCAAAACTTTCAAAAAGCCAGCGGATGTCCACAGGTTTTTATAGAACACTATACCCACTCCTAAGGGTCACAGAACCAGGTCATAAAACCAAGCAAGAGTATTACAAACAAAAACAATGTGTAACAAACTGCAGAGGAGCAAGATAAGACGCAATTGGATCTCAATAGGAGTGTCAATCATTGGAGAGTGTCTGGGGCTGACATTAATTAAAGAAAAGGATGTCAGGTTTTTTTTATCACTGTCGGCTTCGTTTGTGGTAGGAAAGTTGTTGTTTTATTCATTTATAAAACTTCAGCTGGGGGAAAAAAATGTGAAAAAAATAAAAATATCCAGGGTCGGCCGTATTTTTAGGGTCGGTCGGGTTACGCCAACATCAACAAAATTGTTTAGGCATTAAGAGTCTTCTCAGGAACAAAACTTTCTGTCATAAGAAATGCTTTTGAATTGTGAAATGGGTGATTCTTTGTAAAATTACACATGTATGCCAGCTTCGGAGCTTGAAGTAGCAATTAACACAATGAATTACCAACAGAATTGAATGGTCAGACAGTAAGAGGTTTAAATAACTGAAAAGATGTCCAGTGGGTAAGATAAAGCGCTACATATAAGAACTGCGTATTATTATTATATTTATTACTGTTCTTGACTTACATCGTACGCACTGGTCAATCCCAGCCCGTGGAACACGGGGATGAAGATCAGCGCGGTGACTGGAATGGCGATGAAGAAACTCCAGACGACCATCCAGTACTGGATGCCGTAGGTGAAGACCTCGGCAGGGATACCTAAGATGGTGATTGCTGAGAGGTAAGAGGCGATGACCGAGATGGCCACTGGGATGCTCATCATGCTACGGTCGGCCATCAAAAACCTGCACATGGTGACGTCAATTTTGTTCTTATTTTTGTATTGTTAATATACATTTCTGATAGGTGTTAATTTTGCATCGGGGATCAATAATTTCTTCAAAATTTTATTCTTTCTTCAGGGCTGGAATTACACGGAGGCAACGGAGGCAATGGCCTTTGTTGCCTTTGTCTTGGCCTTGGTGCCCCTTCAAAAGCTTCCCATAGACTTTAAGATTTTCCAGTGGAAGTGCCCTTTGCAAAATGAAAACGGCCTTGCCCTCTCAAAGATGAAATTCCAGGCCTGCTTTATCCCTGATGCAAAATTAACATATAAATCGTTGCCGTACCCGCTGCAAAAACTTAGAATTGAACTGCCTCTAGCCACCGGGCTAGCTCAGTGGTCTAGTGGTGGGACATCTGCTCTAGCAATGCAAAGGTCGTGAGTTCAAATCCCACCGGAGTGATTTGCCTATGGATTTTTTTTACAGAACTCGGGAAAGTACTGAGTATACAGTGCTTAGAACACATCGGTGTAAGGGTAAACAAAATGTATATATTTCTGTTAATGAAACCAAGGATGCTTCGTAAGTGCCTGAGGAAACCTGTTAACAAGGATGCTTGGCAATGACAGATTTTGCTTAGCAGAAATAGGTAACCTGACACATTTTTTACTTACCCTTTGCAACTGGTTTCCCTTTTTTCCCCCTTTTTAATTTTTTTGCTGAGCAGAAAATTGTTAAGCACTATTGCTTGCTTAACCCTTTTCAAGTTCTTTTGACATAAACAACCACTGGGGCCCAAGTTGTTTTACCACTCAAGCGTGAAGCACACATTCTCACTCAACAGGAAGCTTGTGTTCAAAGTTTGATTATACAAACTCTGTATCCCCAGTGTGTTCTGTAAACCCTAACACTTTTTTTGCACACAACCATATGGCGCTCCATAGGTGTTTGGAATTTCGGATCTTTCCACTCCAATTTGAAGTGATTGCATGATAGCAACCCGATTATGTTTTACCATCATTGGAAAGATCCGATCTTTCTCTTTCCAATGATGGTAAGCTTGGGTATGGAAGGTGAACATGGACAAAACTACAGCTTTTTAACAAATGGCCTTTGTGCTCAGGCTTGAGTGCTTTATTGTGTGTTATCTTGGGCAACTAAAGTCGCCATTGGGGCTCAAGCAGGGTATAGTGCACAGTCGACTAAAGTCACCATTGGGCCTCAAGCAAGGTATAGTGCACAGTCGACTAAAGTCGCCATTGGGGCTCAAGCAGGGTATAGTGCACAGTCGACTAAAGTCGCCATTGGGGCTCAAGCAGGGTATAGTGCACAGTCGACTAAAGTCGCCATTGGGGCTCAAGCAGGGTATAGTGCACAGTTGACTAAAGTCGCCATTGGGGCTCAAGCAGGGTATAGTGCACAGTTGACTTAAGTCGCCATTGGGCCTCAAGCAAGGTATAGTGCACAGTCGACTAAAGTCGCCATTGGGGCTCAAGCAGGGTATAGTGCACAGTGGACTAAAGACTATTGGGGCTGAAAGGGTTAAGCAGCTCTATAAAACAGGACTCAGTGCCCATTTTAATAGAGCTGCTTAAAGCAGAAACAAGAAGCTGAGCATAAGAAAAATGTGCTTACCAGAATAAGGTCACCAGCCAAAGTACCATGTCACATGTACCATTTGTGACAAGTATCCTGCTTATGTTTGCTTAGCAGAATATTATTAAGCACTATTGTCTGCTCAAGCAGCTCTATGACATTGGGGTCATTGCTCTTGTAAGTACATGTTGTATGGATGGATTTTCCCATAGTAGGCTTTTTCATCACAGAATACTAATATTATACATTGCTAGTATTGAAACCAACTTGCCTCATAAGTGAACTTAATCACTGTAGCTCGCAAACCTGAGGAAACCTGTATGGACAAGGGTGCTTGCTACATGTGGTAAAAAGGAAAATGTTACACTAACAATCAGGTCTAAAGCTAACGTTTTAATGAGTCAAATTTGAAATCAGGGCCTCGAATTTTACACTAGACCACAGGCCCCAGGCCAGTGGTTTTAGTGTCGGGCCAGTAAACTTATGACCAGACAAGTCCGGTGGTCTTGTGTTTTTCAATTGAATAACAACACACGTACCTCACTGTGCAACTATGTTGCAGAACAAGTTTGTTAAAATGTTGACTTTGACTTTCAGTCTATACCTGTTTTCACTTCTATTGAGTAATGAAGTATAAATTAATACCCCTACTAAAGACAGATGAGATAAACCTTCTCTTACATATGTCTTAGTGTGTTAATTGTTCTAGTAAACACAGTTAAATGGATGTTGCCATGACTCAGGAGTCAGAAAGTTGTTCTCATTTTGATTCTGGTCTTGTGTGTTCAAAACTTTCTGCTAGTAAACATTTTGCGCTACAAGCCCTGCGGTCTGCGGTCTTGTGGATTTTTTCTCCCAAATTCAAGCCCTAGAAATGAATAGACCTTATGCATTGACGTCATCCAGCCGCCATCTTAGAGGTAAAACGATGACGAAACAATCGGAACGCACAGATTTGTACGCGCGATGCGAAGGATTGGCCAATGAACAACCTCCTTTTGACCTCTAGGCGAGGGCGCCCTACTGTTATGACATCATGTGCATAAGGTCTATTGCCAAATAAAAGACTATGCACTCACTTTGCAGTCGACTTTTGTCCCTCTCCGACGCAGGCATGATACAATCCAGTGAAGGCAGAGACTGCCAACATGACAGAGAAGATCGTGTAGTCCAACCATGTAAACGAATTTGTCCCGGACATCTTTGCAGTTTTGGCTTGCTGCCTCCTTGAGATCTGATGCTCTATTGATGGTTTTCTTTGACCTGTTCCACAAATGAGAGCAAGAAATTTGATAAAAACATAATATTTCTTAACGTTTAGGCCCAGAAAAGAAACAAATATATTATCAACGAAACCTCACTATTTTTTCATCCACAATTGCACCATCAGCACAAAGATCATTGCAGGTCTTGGCTTTGTGTCCAGGGGCCAATTTCACTAAAGTCCCCATTTGCGATCATCGCTATCACACTTGCGATGAGATCGCAAACCGCAAATCCATCGCTATTGCGACATTGCTGATTTTGCGTTTCACTAAAGTCATCGCAGTTGCGATGATATAAAAAGAAAAATACACGGGAATTTTTAGGCTGAAAGTAGTGACCTTTGACATTACCCGCCAGCAAAATCGTCAGTCGTCGCGTGGTGGACGTCGTAGGCCTAGGCCTACATGTCAAGATTTAGTTAAATACTGGTTACATTTACATGTATGTGTGAGAATGAGAGTTTTCCTTTCTGACATATGTAAATGTCTGACAATGTGCCATCATATTATATAAAATGATAATCTCATTACTTTAGCTTACCAGCACAATATACAAATTATTTACGAAGGCCTAATTAATTTCCGCCTGATATGCTTTCAATGTCAAAAGGGGGAAACAGCATTTAAAATGTTTACTCCCCCCCCCCCTAAAATGCCTAATAAGGCATAATTTGCAAAAAGAAATCATTTTCTAAGTGCCCAAAATATTTGTCAAAACTGTTGTTGCCATAAATTTTGAGCCAGTGGAACATAATATTAAATCGGAAAGGAAGACTTGTGGATGCAATATCAATATATTAATTTTAGGTCAAATGCTGGTTAAATTAACTGACCCCAATAGATTGTGCATATTCAAACTTCCGGGACCATTGTGGTTCAAACCATGGAGTTTTACGTGGGCGGGATTTTGCTTCGTCAATTATTTTAGTTTAACATAGTTTAAGGCCATGAAAATTATGATGTTGGGAATGTAATACTATAAGTGATAAACAATATGAAAGTAAAACCAATTCAACAAAATAATGAAGAAAACCTGTTAATAAGACTTGACTTTCGTTTCCGGTTACTTGTAAAAAATTAAGAATGCTGCCCAACTGATGGGCATGTTGTCAAAACCTATAGATGTACACATTCAGGCGTGATTGGTAAATGGGATTTCTAACAATAAGCATCCTTGTTCCAAGTTTTAATGTTGTTTCAATGTTAATTTGAAAACATTATTTGTATTATACAAAAATTAAAAGTTTATTTATAACAACTTGCTGTGAGTATTTTTATTTTCAAGAGTTTGTATAAATATAATTTAAAAAGAAGATCTGATTTCATAGAAAAATATAGCCTTCCTTGGATTTTGTTGTCGTTTTCGATATGCGCGGGACTTGCACAGTCTCCTTTTTTTTACAATTGTAACAGCTCTATCAGCCAACTGCGTTGTTGGTATCCCGGGTCTCCCATGGTAAAAAACCGCAAAGAGTAAATAAAACGCCATTTTACCCTATATATATCAAGACGTACACCCCTAATAAAATCTTAACACAAAATGGCACAATATGTCATAAACTTGTGTGGCCATTAACGAGTCATCGCAAGATTGTCATCGCTAATAATATTTTTGCGATGAGTAAATTGGTCGCAAAGATTAAGTGAAATCGTTATCCCAAACCCATCGCTAAGTTGCCATGAATTTTTGTTTTAACGATCCGTTTCAGCGTTTGTGATGATCAAAAAGTGTTAGTGAAATCGGCCTCAGTTCAGATTTAACAAAACTGTGACTTCAAATGAACTAAATTTTAATCACAACCAAAACAACAAGACCGTAGCATTACATTTACAATTTACGAATCCAGCCTGCATTGGAAATGGATTTGTGAATCTCCAGATTATACTTGGGTTGATATTAACAAAGGATAAAAGGGTATTCTGGTCGCAGTAGCATTCTGCTGGATCTTAACTTCTGTCTGAAGTGATTTTTTGTTCCAAAACTTCAGTAGACAGTAGTGTAAACTGGGTTGTTGCATACGAACTGTAAGTTTGTGTCATTTATCGTGCAGCAAATACAGCCCCCAATGAAAATTTCTATGCAAAAACTTGAACTAAAAAAAACCTGCACCTGCGCAACCTGTTAATATTTACGAGTGCCAAATTTTAAAATGCCAGTTTTAAAGATGGCACTTATCATATCCAACTCAACTGCTAATTTAATCTCCCTTAATTTAGGTCAGATTATATCCTTACCTGTCCAGAGAAATTGACAGAATGTACACAGAGAGGCAAAGGCACTTCGAACTGTTTATACTATTTATGTCGAAATCATGAAAAATAAGCCATTTTCTGGTCTACGATGGTCTTGACAACACTACTCATTAAACGCAATTTTAGTTTCATATTAGGCATGAGTGCGCAAGAGTTTCGGCCGAGCGATGAAATGTCCGCAATTTCTTTTTTTAAGGGCCAATAATGAGAATTTAAGCTACCAACTCCTCTAGAGGAACATTTTAAAAAGGGAAATAAAAAAAATTAAAAAGCAGTGGATAAGGCTTTCTTAAAGGCATCGTACACGTTTGGTATTAAATGACTAAAAACAAATATTAGCATAAAAACTTACTTGGTAACAGGCAACGGAGAGCTGTTGATAGTATAAAACATTGTAGGAAAAGACTAGCCCACCTTGTTGAGCTGTAATGGCTCTCTTTAAACATCTGTCTTACAACACTCACCATGGTCACGGTGAGTGTTATAAGACCGATGTTAAAAGAGAGCCATTTACAGCTCAACAAGGTGGGCTAGGAAAAGACTCTCTCTGAAGTAACAAAGTTGCATGGACATTTCAACATCAAACCGCAGTAGATTTGTTAGAGGGTGGAGCTAATGGTCAAAGTGGAACAATACTGAAGGAAGGATTTCCCATGGGTAAAATTCAACAAGCCAACAAAAATTGGCCATAATCTCAAGTCTGTAGTGAGTCTAATGACTGTCATACGTACGGTTAGTGTCATGTGATTGCCCCCCATCTGCCCAGAAAAATAACAAACTCAAAGTAATGAAGTGACGTTTTTAGCAAGTTTTTGACTGTTTGTTCCTACCTTTTTCCCTAACTTGGTTGAAATAAAACACCACTACCAACAGGAAAACGAGAAATAACACGACAACTCTTTGTATCAACTGCATATAGGTGATTATAGGAAGGTTTTTACGACTACCTTGACCTTTTTTTTCCGGATGGATATGTGTGTTCAGTGTGTTGACTTTTCAGCTAAATAAAACTAAATAATAAAGAGCGCCCTCTTACGTCAATGTTTATTGCTATCAAACAGCGCCCTCTACCATTTGGAGAGGCTCCAAGGTCAAATTGAGTTTTATGGTGCACTCATAGATGGAGTCCTCATGAAAGTGGGGAAACAAATTACAAGTGTCTAACCTCACATTAACATGATGTAAAATATCATTTTATTTTATACCCTCTCAGAGCGAATTTTGAAACATGATGTCATTGGACATCAAAAACAAATGGGTCTGTGCCTTTCAAAGGGGAATTTGTACACAAGTCAAAAGGTCAAATTCAATGCCGTTTTGATTGAATATTATCAAAATTTGGGAATGAACTGAAAATGTACAGACCATGTATTTGAAATGTGTCATGGAGCGTTTTTGGATTTTGACAAAAATTGCATTTTAAAGGTATCAAACACAGTGGCTCACTACACCATTTTAATGCATATTATGTGACATGGTGTACGCCCCCCCCCCTCCTATTGTGTCTTCATTGTGTAATTCTGGGAATCCCAGGAATTCTTTGGAGGATTTTAGCGGGGTACTTCTGTACAAGAGGAAAAGTAGGTTTTCAGGAATAGGAACACTTTTTTTGGGGGGACACACTTTGCCACATTGTATATTTTAATGTGAGGTTAGAGATTTGTAATTTTTTCCCCCCTTTTTATAATGACTCTATTGAAAAATAAGTGGATCACAAAATTTTACCATGGAGCCCCATTTAAATTTTTATTTTTTAAATTTTTATCCTCAACATTTGTTTCAAAATGTTGCACTACCCCACTCCTCTACAAAAATTCAAACGCATCCATTCCCACTGTTGATCTGTCACGTTCTAAGACAAAAAGATTACTTCTAATTTATTGTCTAAAAGCAGCTTCCCTTTCGTTCCATCCTCAATTTGGCTACGATAAGAAAACCAAGATGTCTGGCATGTACCGGTAGTTGTTTAGATGATCTATTCCCAACAACGGAACTCGGCAAAACTCCCACAAGGGGATATTGTGAAACTATATTCATCTTTCTTTAAAGGGTGGGTATACCTTGACTTATTCCTCCAAAATTTAAAACATAAAAACTTACTTGTTAAAGAGCACTGGAGAGCTGTTGATATTATAAAACAATGTTAGAAACGACCCCCTTTGAAGTAATGTAGTTTTATAGAGAAAGAGGTAATTTCTCACCCAAAATTTTGAAAATTTTGGCTTCAGGCATGAAGCCTTTCCTCAGGCTTCTGAAAGCACACAATTCTATGCAACAAGGGTGTTTTTTCCTTTCATTATTTTCTTGCAACTTCGATGACCAATTGAGCCCAAATTTTCACAGGTTGGTTACTTTAGGCATATGTTGGGATACACTAAGTGAGAATACTGGTCTTTCACAATTACCAAAAGTATACCCTGCCTTTAAAACAAACTTTCAATGAGACTTTCTTCCAAAACAAAACACAATATGACATCAAAATTTAAATTTCTTAAAAATATAGCACATAATATTCTTTATTTTTTTCATGTATACAACAGTTTGCAGAAAACAAAAAGAAAAAGTTACGTCACACGACAAAGTGTCATGCAGTACAAGTCAGTAAATACACAAGAAAAAGAAATTATGTATATATCTACAAGTAAAGACAATCTATATTAATTAATACACTGAGTGAATTTGGAGCATCGAGATTCACTGAGTCAGTTGGAGAATTAGGACATTTTAAGAGTCAGATTTCCAATACTGGTAAATTTAAGTACAGGATGTTTAATCACTAGATATCAATCCCTTAACCGGAACCTTGGCAGCGCACCATTTCATAGACCCCTTACATTGCCCGCCAACGCTGAGGTCAAACAATGGACAATTGCACTATGTGTACGTGCCGCAACTCTCAGCCAATGATAGGTCTTCATTGACCTCAGTGAGGGCGCTGTTTGGGCTTGTGTCGACATATGCAAGGGGTCTATTGAGCTGCTCTGCAGAAAATAAAACAGTTTTATCTGCTGAGCAAAAATCAGCAGGGAGCCAGTCACAAGCAATATAGGTTACACAGTATATTGCCTGGTAACCCAAACTTGCTAAGCAAAATTTGTCTCCGCTTAGCAATTCATTATGAATGTTGTGCACCAATTTCACAGCGATACCGGACTAACATTGCTTCATAATTTGTTTTGCTATTCCAGGGAGAACCAGTCATGAAGCAAAATAGATCAAGTGGCAGGTGAACTTTTCTTGCTAAGCAAGAAACTTTTTAAGCTTGGCAGCCAAAGAAATTCAATCTTGGTTTTGGCGAAACCACAGTCAGCGAGTATGAGCCAGGGTTTAAGAATAAGGACATACGACAAGTTCCATTCAATGGGTTGTATAGAACACACAATTTTTGATTAGTTGTAAAATTCAGTTGGATCAATAAAAAATACGGACAAATATTACCTTTGAATAAACCACATTCATATATAAAAACACATCTCTTTTTAGATTGTAAGGTTTAGTTTGTAATGAACTTTAGTTCAGGTATTTTGGGCCGTCAGAAAAATACATTAAGTGACCTTGTTTTTGGGGTGGTGGTTGGGGTTTTTTAAAACAGAAAAACAGTTTCCCTTACATTCTTAACAAGCTCATTCACAGAATAAACTTCCAAACCAATTCCAAGTAGCAAAGTAAAAAGTACAAATCTGAGTACATTTGATTTTTAGATGAAAGGAAAATAAAATATTGTCGTCCAAAGTAACAGCTTGGAAGTTAACGGTTTGTTAGAAAATAACCAAATGAGATATTGCGGAAATTTGAAGAGTAAACCAAGGCCGTTACACAAGTTATGGCTCAATGTTGAGAGTACCTTGTTGAAAGTGAATCAAGACACTAGGTGGCAGCAGACTTCCCGCTGCCCCCCCCCCCCCCAATTGTAAACATCTCTCTAGCAAGTGCATTTTTTGGTTCTACAAATAACAAGACCTGGGCCTTTTCCCAAACCTCGGCTCACGCTACGTTATCCATTTTATAGCAGTGTGTATTTTGCACGGTGTTTCCAGCATCAAACGAAACCCAGAGCCAGGGACGAAGCCTTAGCCAAAGTTTAGACAAAGCCCCAGCAATGTTTAACAATGTCAAAACAAATTTCTGATACAAAATTCAACAGGGGACATATGCCGTGATTCTGTGGGCCCCTCGCCCAAATAAATACCTGAAACATCCACTACAGACGAACCTTCCATCAATCATGACTCCTTTTCTTTCATCTCACTCTTAATAATAATACTTTACAATGTTTAAAACTTTTTATATATATATATAAAAAGATCGGACTCGAACAAAACGAGTTGGATCATCATCTATACACATTGGCAGTTTGATATAAGTATTTGTAACAACTATACAGGTAACTTTTCAATTGAGATTTCACTTCCTGTGTTCGAGGAAAAAACAACATTGGGATCATAAACGCCTCCGTCAACGGTTTAATTTCTCTCGTTAAATGTTAATCAAGTCATCTTAAGTGGAGTACTCTTTAAAATTAAAGGGAAGGGGTTTGGGAGTTAATTTCATTTACAATTTAAGGTTTGGAAAATAATTAATGACTAAAATACAAAGTGTTAAAAAAAAAACCAAGAAAACAAAATCAATAATAAAACAAAATAAATAAATAAGAAAAAGTTAAAAACAAAAAAATAAATAACATTAACAGACTGCGATAACCTGTGAGATCACAATACAATATTCTTTTGCATAATTATATTTCTGTGAGAGTGTAGATTCGTAAACATTCCTTCCCAACTATCTTTGAAATTACGCTGTATTACTCGGCCAAAACATAAATCCTAAACCTCTTAAAGAGCAAGGGAAATGTCAAATTCAATTTTGTGATGTACTCATTTTCCAATAGATAGAGTCCTCAAATGAGTTGGGGAAAAATTACAAGTCTCTAACCTCACGTTAACATGGTGTAAATTGCCATTGTATTTGATAACCTTCCGGGGGAAAATTTGTCAACATTCAAACCATCCGATGACATCATTCTGAGAAAAATGGGTCTGCACATCAAATTTTGTACGGGGATTTTTTGGTTCACTCATGACTTTCAATGATATTAAATCAAAATGGCCTTGAATTTGACATTTTGATTGACGAAATATTCCTCCTTGGAATGCAAAGAATGAACCAAAACATTCTCAAACAAAAATGTACATACCCATTTTTCTCAGCATTATGTCATCGGATGTTTTGGATGTTGACAAAATTTGCACTGGAAGGGTATCAAATACAATGGCAATTTACACCATTTTAACGGGCGGTTAGAGATCTGTAATTTTTTCCCCACTCACATGAGGACTCTATATATTTATTAGAAAATGAGTACACTGTAAAACTGATTTTGACATTTTCCCTTCCTTTTTAAACTTAACTTATATTTTGCAATTTGGTAATTACAGGATAATTTATTTTAGTATAAAACTTAAACTTGCTATTAATTACAAGGGATCGTTGATCGTTCATTTCTTTCAATGCTGTTTAAGAAGGTGATTTCTCTAATTTTAATTAAGCTTTCTGATTAATTAATTTGAGGTAGACATCATATGAACAGTGAGTTTATATTCTCATTTCTCATCACAATCTAATGCCGACGACTGCTAGGGTATTTTCCTCTTTATGTACAAACCCTGTCAAGACAGAAAACAAATCTATAGGGAGAGTTTCAAACATTTGGGAATATTCCCCAAAGAAACAGACAGAAATTTTTCACAAGTTCGTAAATAATTTGAGACTCTTTGATTTCTCCTCCTCGGAGTTTCAATTCCATGAAGTTGGAAACAAAATTATGTTAATTTAGTTCAGCTGCTTGACTGAAGGATGTGAGAGTTGAAGTTTTTTGTTTTTTTTGGTGGAGGAAAGTTATACACAACTTGGCAGTTAGATTCTAAATTCTTGTTGGGAGAGTTCAAAACGTTATTAAAATCTAATATCATAAAAATATTCATTTCAAGTTCTGATATGCTTCTTCAGGGGCAATTTCATAGCGCTGCTTAAGCAGAAAATATTGCTTAACAATTTCCTGCTTAGCGAAAATGAACAGGATACCAACCACAAATTGTACATGTAACATATAATTTTGGCTGGTAACCTTAGTCTGGTAGGCATAATACTTTTTGGGGGAGCTCAGCTACTTTTTTTCAGCTAAAGCAACTCTATGAAATTGGGCCTAGATGTATGTGTTAGCTCGGAGCATGTGAACATTGTACTAGTGTTGAGCCTCGTGGCTGTGGCTTATGCAGTAATGTTGAAGCATAGGATGTGATTTAGCCATAGTGATCTAGCCATAGCCAAAGCCATTGTTTCTGCTAAAACTTTTTTTTTTTTTTACCAGATTACATTTATAAACATTAGTGTATACGGTGAAAATCTGTGGTGATTTCTGGTAGTTACATTGACCAATTTTCAAAACCGAGACTTTGGCTTGGGGGCCAGTCTGCCTGCTTTGAAGCACTGTACCAAAAGCGTGTGTTTCAAAATAACCGAAAGACCCTAATCCAGAGTATAAGCCAAGTCATGGTTTCAAAAATGCCCACGCTTTGCATCGACGTGCATTTGAGTGCTTTTTAAAAATTTCTTTTTTTTTTAGAAAACCATGTCTTTGGGCAAGTCTACAAAAATGCGGGGGGAATTTAATTTGCTATTGGAAAATATCAGGTGGTGTGTTTAAGTTTATAATCCGAGTTACAAACTCTTAACCTTGGTTAACTAACAAGGTTTTACCATGTAACCTGCATAGCTTTGGTTTAGGGCTTTCGGCTTGCATAAACTTACACCAAGCCAGGCTTTAAGTACATGTACATGTTTTTACTTGTATTAATCTGTTGAGTTAATCCGTTTTACCACTTTTCTCTTTCAACTTCACTTATTAAACTAGGTTAAGATGCCATATATTATGTGTAATGCCTTGTAATGTATAACTTTGGTTTAGGGGATTAGGTTTAGATAAACCGGGTACGAGTTCAGTCAATCTTTTCCACTTTGCCGATGATCTTGCCTTGGTAGATGGGAAGAATTGTTGAGTCGTCTGAAATAATCTCGTGGACAACGCCCGTGTCAAATTCATCGCTTGGTGTCTTAAAAGTATACCTGAAGATGCAAGAAAGAAAGAAAAAAGACGTTGCAAGATTAATCGTATGTCAGAACACCAGGACCCTAATTCATAGAGCTACTTAAGCAGCAAATGGAGCTTAAAAAATTTATGCTAAGCAAAATTGAGCAGGATACCAGTCACAGATGATACATGAGGAACTGTGTTTTGTGTAACCATCTTTGATGAGTAAGAGCGCTCTATAAATGTATTTATTGTATTGTATTGTATTGGCTGGTAACCTTATTCTGGTAAGCGTAATTTTAATGCACTTAGCAACATTTTGTGCTTAAGCAGCTCTATGAAATTGGGCCTTGTTTACAAGACCCTTATTTTGTTTGTTTCAAGCAATTCATCATAATCATTGCAGGATGATTGAAATTATTATACAATTTTGCCCAACCATGACAGTCTTGGTCAATAACCAAAGAATTTTTAATTCACTGCACAAGAATTACATCATAGAGGTATATTTATCAAGTCAATAGAAGTTTAAGTTTCTTTCCATGAACGCCGAGAGATCCAAAACAAAATACCAAAATACACCTTTCAGTTGAAGCTGCAGCACTAAACACACAGCGGCATATGCCTGATTATCCTATGACAATATTCCCTACACAGAAACATTCCCATAGGTCGCTGAAAGTTGATGCCGAAAAGAAGAAAAAAAACCACAAGAAGATATTTTACATTGATCACAACAACTACTCCAGTTTGCGATTGCTTTATGGTTATTGGTCCCCGTAGCCAGATACAATAACGGACAAGAAATAAGAAGAGCCTGGACAGGTGTTGAGACTGCAACTGTAACTCCTCAGGCACCGTTGTAAGTGCCAAAACAAATTTTAGTAGCAAATAAGAAATCAAAGATGGCCGCCCCAGCAGCCACTGTTCCCCCCAACATGGGTTCTTCATTTCATGATTATTACACCAATTCCAGAGACTAGAGTCTGTGTGTGTTCCACTGCGTCAAAGCCCACCCGACCAATTAGACGTACAGGTTTCGAGTTACGGCAGGGCTGGGCCGCACCAATTACCGGTAATTCTGGTGTTGCTGATGACACGCCAGGGGGGCCGCGGCGGACATCAAAGGCTACCAGCGGGGAAGAGAATGGCAAATAGAAAGCCTAGCATTTCTGTTTCCATCCCAGAGACTGAGAGAGGCGCAGGGGGTACGACCTTTGTGCGGGAACGGCTCCCAAGGGCCATCAATACATAAACTCATATTGGTTTTTAAAATTCAAAGTCATTTATCCTGTTTGCACAACTCTCAAAAATCCATGAATTGCTATTGAAGACACCATGCCCTAATATTTGTACAAACTTCCTCAGCAGCTATTTTTCAACCAAGAGGAATATATAATGTAATAAATATTCTAACGATAACGTCCAACAGGAAGGAAAACGTTATTATATCACCATTAAATTATAATTGCCTTAATATACAAAAATGGAGCAAATCACGTCAAGAACCTTTTCCAAAAAGAACACATCAAAATTTATTGGATTTGAAATAAGAAATTGTTAGATTATGGCAGGTGCACAAGCTTTAAGCATTGTTTATTTGCGTGTTTCTTTTTATCCACACACACACGAACACATATTGTGAATCCCTGTAAATCGAGGACTTCTCTTTGTTCTGCCAATGTTTGGACTTAGTTTTTTAGCGACGTCCCCATTGGTTTTCAGAGCTACCAACATTTGAATCTTGCATTCTCGGAGATTTTGTACGACAATCAGGGAGATATTTAGACTTTCATTCAACATAACAAGGAAAAAGGTTTCCACAATCAGGGAGATTGTCAAATTTGTTCATTAGAACATGGAAAGATTAATTTAATTTCAGAGAACTTTTTGCAGAATCAGGGAGAGTTGGCAGCTCTGGGTTTTGTACACGAAAGCGAAGCGAGGACGTCCTCGCTCTGTCAAACACCCGGATCCCTTTTGTTAAAGTCCTCGGTTTCAATGGATAGACATGCTCACACACACAAAACTGTCATCAGATACTTTACAATTTGTTTATCTCCAGGGCCCAATTTCATAGAGCTGCTGAAGGTTACCAGCTAAAACACCTTTTCACATGTGCCATCTGTGACTGGTACCATGCTCATTTTTGCTAAGCAGAAAATTGTTAAGCAATATTCCGTGCTTAAGCAGCTCTATGAAATTGGGCCCCGGGCAATTAGCGTAATTTTCCAATTTGCAAAGCTCCCTTTTTCTATATATCAGCCACTCCTGGAATGCCACTTGAATCCCACAATCCCCTTAAAACGTATCCATCAATGGAGGGGGGGGGGGGGGCGGGGGGAATTTGAGCTCTATTTCTTGGCTGATTCCTATCGTAAGTCTGAGTGAGTGGTTGAAGTAACACAATTTCCTCCCGATGCAAGTCAACCTAATTAAACTCTTGCAGTGTACTTTCTCCCTCGTTTGGCATTCATCCCTCAATCGGGTAATGGATGAAACAACATGGTTTTCAAGTCACAGATCTTTTGCCGAAAGACAATTAGAAAAAAAAACAAACGACAACAAAACATACAACACACCTTTTTCCAAAAAAATATTATCCAACTTTGAAAATATGATGTGAAAAAACTGCTGATTTCAATACTGTCCATGCCAAAGATATTTGAATATCTTGCCTATTTATTTGTATATTATTTTAATGATTTTGTTTTGTTGTTTTGGTTTTTTTGGCCAAAAAATAAATCTTTACAAACATTATATAGTGCAAAAAATCATTAACTTTGATCAAAACAAGACTTTTTCCCCCCCAAAACACCATGTTGTTGTCTACAAACTAGTGAGATGACCCTAACATAGGACGAAAACCACAAGGTATGCACACATGTGGGTTTTCTTCTTAGCCATCTGATTTGCAAACCTCAGGAGACCACGGCTAATACTCTAAATGCTTCCTGATCCAGAACCAAGTGGCAAGCAAAACAACAAACGATCGCATCTCGAGCGAAGCCCAGTCATGAGGACTTAAAATAAAGGAGAGACGACCACAAGATAAAAGAGAGAGAGCGAGAGTGTAGAGGCGGATCAGTTAAGATGGACAGCAGTTCGGTGCATCTGTAATTTAAGCCCTCGGGATGTCTCTCACGTCCATCAATAACATCAGTCAATCTTGCGAGAAGGCGTAGTGCCATCATTTCCTCATCCATTCCTCTCACTCTTCAGTCACAGACGGAGGGAGAAAAAGAACAAGTACACAGGTGTCTCACATCGCGGAGGGAGATTTTTTTTCTTCACAACTTCCAAACCATTCAAAGATTTACAGATTTCTATCGATCTATTCATCTGGATTGCTAATTTCATATCTTACTGACCAAGGTCTTGGGAGACGAGGATTGTTTTCATTTTTGTTTCGGCGTGGAATAAAAGAACAGTCTTCTTTTTGAATTTCCCTTTTTGATTTGTCTGTGAATCATCAAGGCCAGAAATCATATGTTCAATTCAGACGTATCACTGAAAAAAAAAAGTTTCTTAAGACTTGGGGGTTATTTTATTGTGAAGCATGAATTGAAAGAAGAAAAAAAAACTGAGTTCATTTCCCTTTTTTCGCTCGTCGATTGATTAGGGTTGGTGCAATCACTGCGCAGTATAAACACTGGGTAGTGACACACACACACACTCCTCTTCCTTCTCTCCTGTGAGAGGGGGATTCGGATATAATCAAGACAGAATGGGTGGAGCGGAGTGACTTAATCACACAACCAAAACATCTGTCCAAATAGTCAATTTAATACAGTCAGGCCGTAGGGACGGTCCCTACGCTCAGTGCAGCCATCAATTCCAATTGGGGAAAGAAGAAGAAGAAGAAGACAAAAACAGAGAGAGAAAAAAACCCTCTCCCCGGAAAAAATCCCTGACTGTTTTTATTCATGATTATAGTCTCATCCAGTTTAATTACTGTGTTTTTACTCGACCGATGTAGGCTCTGATTCCACTGGGGCAAGGCTTCAGTCTTATCTCGGCCTCGCTTCACATCAAAGGCGAGCCGTTTAAGGATGATGTTTATGTAGGAGGAATTAATAACGATTGATGCGGTTCAAATATTGCTTTTTAATTACTGTGTTTAGAAAGCTTTTCTCGAGGTTTTACTGATAGAATCCTCGCTAGATAAACCCAACAGATACAGCATGGTGCATTATAGAAATTGAAGACCGTAATAAAGAAAGTGATACTCGGCTAAGTGGGGTAAACCCACAACAAAATCAAGATGACTGTAAGTGCTTTGATTGAACCCATTACAGAGCTGGCAACATTTGCATCTTGCAATCAGGGAGATTTTGACCAGCAACCAGATATTTAGAATTACATTCTAACATAATAGGAAAAAAAGATTCCATAATCGGGGAGATTGTCAAATTTGTCCATCAGAACACGGAAAGATTGGTTTATTTTTAGGGAACTTTATGCAGAATCGGACAGAGTTGACAGCTCTGCTATTCAAATTTCCAAAAGTAGTATTCCAGTGAAAGCTTTCTTCCCAAATTAACTATTCATATGAGAATTCAATGAAAATGAATTCAACACCAGGAAATATTTCTAACAACGTCCCTGGACAAAAAAAAACAGGTGAGGAATAATACAGAAACGGATTCAAGGATGTTGAGGTTGCAAGGAATTTTATCCTTCACCAATCTCATCGCCCATCAAACTAAAACAACATCTTGAAAGAAAAAGCAACACCTCAACAGGGGTGTGACCTTAAAAAGTGCCCCAGGTCTCGCAGAGTTCTTTTTTTTCTTTCTACCAGGGCTCCTAATTTTAATCCAAAAGCATCAGGGCAAAGTGTTATCAAAATGCAATGCTAGATCTTTCAGCAGCAAAAAGCTTAATGGCACTTTGGGCCCCAGGAAGTAGGAGGCCTGGGGGGGTGTTTTGTTCCAGACACAGGGAGGCCTAGACGCTTCCTTGACCAGTGAAGGTATCGAATATCTGATGTTTCTCCAGTGTCACTTCACACATTAGAGCCCATGCTCCAAAAATGATCATAAAATGGTCAGCAGAAGAGGTTTTCAAGACGTGCGTGGTGGGGGGGGGGGGGGTGCCAAAGCTAGTATGTCTATTAATGAAATAGAGACATTTAGCACAGGTAGAGATGGCTGATGTGAATAATATAAAGCAACCTTTGGTTCACGGCGATGCATACTCCTAAGGAGTTGAAATGGCTTTAAGGATGCTGAAGACCTGATGAGCAGAATTGTAGTAATGTATGGCGCTCTGATACTTGGTCTAACAGTTCCTATTGAATGCCTATTGTTTGTATTATTACTGGAGATTCATGCCAGTTGAAAACACCAAACATCAACAAATCAATATGCAAGGAGATTTTCTTGTGAAAATCTTAAGTGCATAGTAGGCGCTGTAAGAGGGGCTATCTAGCTAGTGATGATACATGTAGACAGAGGTTTCATGTGAAACTTGCAAGGTGATAGCTAGGCATAGCGCAGCGATCTGTGGTCACGTTTTTTCTATTGTGTATGAAACCACAAAATTCCTCCTCTATTGTTCTCACTGAATTCACGCTCAAACACTGAACACTTCTTTACAGGCTCTCAGGAAGAATCGTTAATATAATAACATAATGTGTATTATCATCCCGTATTATCCTCCTGCAATAATGGGAAGGGGATGTGATTAAACAATGCGGCATTCAATAGAAAGGGTTTCTTGATGACAAAGACCAATCATCATCTCAACATTGTCTGTGTGGCAACTTCCTCAATGACTGAAAGATCACCTTATGGTGGGTTGAACTTTCTTATTAGATCACTCACTGATTACACCAATTAGTGGTTTTATCTCTGGTTGAATGAGTGAAGGGGATGGATTGTACATGATGGATGTACAAAGAGTGCATCTGTACGGTGGAATACAAAAAGGAATTGTCTGTGTGGGATTTGCGCATTAGGGGGAAAAAATGAAACCTTTAAGGTCTATGAGATAAATGTAGTTTGCTGATTCTTAAAGTCTTCGTTTACAGGAGGACTTTCAACAAAACATTTTGTTCTCTTCAACAACATGATGGAGGCATCTAGAGTATCGTCAAATAATTCCTGTTTGCGTTATTTCAGGCAGTAGCAGTTTGTTTCAACAAGAAGATTTACTCATCAAACACCATGGTTTCCTCAATGATTTACAGATCTTACAAAACAAACTCATTTCCTGAAACAATAAAACTCAGAAACCCCGTACATTTGTATTCTCATATTTTGTTTTTTTGGGAAGGCAGTCAACATCTCGTCAACCACAAGATGCACATCCGCGCTCGTCTTCAACTATAACAAGCCTTGACAAAGCATCTCTCCAATCTGCCGCATCTGTCAATCAACGTCTTGTCCAGTCCCCATCAACGAAAACCACTGACCAGCGCCTTGTCAAGTTAAGCGAGAATTCACCCGTGCCACAAGTGTCACTTTCGGGAGACGGGTTCAGTCACGCATGCTCGTTGTACAGCGGGTTAAGAAACCCCCCCCTCCCCTGGGGCGGTTAAATATCCCCACTTCCCCCTCCCCTTCCTCTCGCGCTGTCACTCTACAGGAACAACTGGGACTTCCAAGAAAGTGATATCTGCAAAAAAATCTTATCGTGGGAGTTCTGCAAAGGCGTCAAATCAAGAGTGACAACCGAAACATTATTTCTAACTGCGTCTTCTTTCTCGCTCCGAGACGTTAACCAGCCGTGTCGCAACTCTTTATATTCAATTACAGCGTTCCTTAGTGGGTGTGCCGGGGATGCTACTCGAGTAAAGTGCTGAGGCTCATGATGGACTCCACTTAGCTGGGATTTACACAACTCTGACTGGCAAGAATCACAGCTAAATGGTCACTCCAGGAACATTAACCCATTGGGATGGTGAAACGTTATTACGAGAAAATGTGGAAACCTCGCAGAGTCCGTGAGAAATACACCTCGGAGGTTTGCAATAGCCTGACGAACCTAAGAGTACTAAGGCGGCGTTTTAAACTCGGCATCAGTTTTGCTTAAATCGTCGTCAGCGTGTTTTCATATACCACAATAAGAGTCAGTTAACAAAATGTTAATTTATAAGTGTTTGTTTAAACTTTTCTACCTATATCGTACATAAAATGATTTGTAACATCCATATTTTCAGAATATCAAATTATCGTCCTAAAAAAAACCTCTTGTTGTTGAAAATAGCGGTTATCTTCTTAAGTTAGTCAAATTTCCTTTTGAAACCAAATTCCATTACTAGTTTATGTATTGTCTTCTCGAAAATATTAGCACTCTGCAAGTAATAAACCACAAGTGTGACAGTTTCCTTTTATTGAAGAAAAAGAATAAGAACAAAACAAAACAAAACAAATTAGAGGATCCCTTTTGAATTAGCCTAAATTACGAACCATCTCCATTCTTTCCAGGCCTTATTTATTTCATCATCATTTTCTTACCTGTAATCTCCTTTCTTCGAGATGAGCGTCTTAAACTGGGCCAGAGTAATCTTATCGCCCTGAAGTGTCGTCCTGTACGGGATGGGGTCATTGCAGAAGTAGTAAGCTACTGTTATGGACGTCGCCTCCTTGCCGTCAGGCGGCGCAAACGTGCGCGGCTTGGAACTGCTTTTTCTTCTGTGAGGAAAAGAAGAGAAGGACTTTTAGATTTCAGTTGTCCACGGTTGACAAAAGGAAAGTACACTTGTGAGGGCACGATCAAGGTCGGTGTCTTTATCTTCTGTGAAGAAATTGCTTCTTGAAGAAAAGTACAACTGGAAGGGGGTTTTGGGTTTCAATGTCGTCAAGCAAAAAAGAAAAGTGCATTGGAACTGGGCGGACACGTTCAAGGGCGACGAGGGATAGCTTGAGGAGGAATTTAATCAGAGAGCAACATTCTGCAGAGGATCAACGACTTTTAGGGACAAAGTACGATGCACTCCAACATGCAGGTTTAATATCTGTATTATCCTGAACAATATTAACTTTTCAGAGAACACAGCCGCCGCCAAAATTTTATGTACTTCCTCTTTTAGAACAAGGTCAAAGGAAAAGTCAAGTCCCGAATTCACAATTCTTAAAAAATGCTGACAACAGAAACAACATTTCTGTTTCAAATAATAACATTTTTACTGGAAAAGTGATTTCCAAAAATCAACAATATTTGCCACATCTGGGCATAAGGTGGTACTTGATACAGAACTAAAAACGGTCTCTAACGGGTGATTTTCACATGTACAACACATCAATAAGAACATAAGGCAATTAACATACATGTGATAATTACACCGTCAAAAAAGAAAATCCCAGATGATTCTTAACAACCCCAAAATCCCACGACTATGCCGGCGTGGTCGAGCTGCAATCGAGATGCCCCAGATACATAAAATGCACCCTCAAGCAACGCTCTACACATGCTCAATTTACATTAACCACAAAATACAGAATACCAAACTCCCGTCCATTCAAACAATGGTCTACCATCCCTCCAACAAAAAAGAAGGAGAGAAAAAAAAGGGTGAAAGAAAGGAAGCTTTCTGCTCACACATCGACTCTGTATTATCCTGACATCCATCATGGCATTGCATAAATTGAGTTAACCATTACGATCCGGGAGTATACTGCCTAATATATGGGTTAACTGCACAGGCTGTTTAGGCTGGCCACTCACTAAGTGCTAAATTGGTTTTTTAAAAACCCGCACGCCAAATAACATTTTAAATAGACTTTATATCTCAATCACCAGGCTAATTCATTCACACAGTGTAAATTGGCTGTGCACTGGTACCAGGTTAAACCACATTTTTTTTAAAAAGAACTAACCATCTTTTTTACCTGACTGCGTGTTGTTTTGAATTTCTAGGGTGCCCAATTTTGAAAGGACATTTTGTGAATAGTAAGCTCAA
Organism: Plazaster borealis; assembly: GCA_021014325.1. Lineage (NCBI taxonomy): Eukaryota > Metazoa > Echinodermata > Asteroidea > Forcipulatida > Labidiasteridae > Plazaster > Plazaster borealis. Next base: position 3,295,199 of record CM037475.1, on the reverse strand, counting down.
ACAGTGGCTTGGAACACTGACAAATAAATATTTTGATAAATAGTTTATTTTTTTAAAACAACTCAATTTTCTGACATAATTTGTGGTTCTGCACTCGCTGAATGGAATTGAAAAAAAAAAAATGCTGTGAAACCTTGAAAGTTAAAATGGACTCTTGAACAGAAAAGAATACAGCAGTTATGGGCAATGCTTAAATTTTTCAAACTATTGCTACTCCAGAAGAATGATAATTTTTTATACAACCTACCCCTGATCTTCAGCCATGTCTGGTGATATCACCGGTGCCATTTTAGCAGGTGCTGACGTCACACGGGTTGGCGGGTTACCACTGTTAGGTCTCCGGTCTTTACGGCCGCCGTCTGAATGCCTACATATTGGAAGTGAAACGATCGTTTAGAAAGTGTCGCCGTGAACTCAACAATCCTGCTCAACGTTTATGGAAACTAATGCCAGTGAATCAACGTTCTTCCTTAGCAGTTGTCCTCAAGCCAAATATACTAGGCCGGCTCCGAATTGGCTGTTGCTAAGGGCGACCTATGCGTCAACGCATGTTGACGTTAGTGATCCAGCCATAGCCGTAAATTCGGACCTGGTACAAATTCTCTCCAAGTGGTCCAGCTGGGTTTTAAAGTAGTTTATTGCCTCTTAAAGCCACAACTTATAGGAATGCAACTGCAGTCTGTCAAAGAAAGATTCAAGTGCAAGGCACAGCAAAACTTTGCACCTTTTTTTTTTCTTCTTCCAATTTTCAATGGCACAGCTGAGAAACCAAAAAACAGGGACTCCTGCCTGGAAAAAACCTCTCTTAACACAGGTCATTTCCCCTTGCCTTCGATTCAAGCCAACATGCAAATATTAATATCGGACGAAAACATTAAGATATTAACCTGTAAAAATGTCAACAGAACTACGCAATTGAGATATTCAAGGGCAAGTACTGTTATTTTTTTTTTATTGTTGTGGTACCCGCTGCTAAAATATAGGATTCAAACTGCCTCTAGCTACCGGGCAATCTCGGTGGTCTAGTGATAGAATGGTGAAGGTCGTGGGTTCCAATCCCACCTGAGTAATATGACTCAGGGACCAGGAAAGTATTCAGTGCTTTACACACATTGGTGTATGGGTAAAACCAAATAATACCCATACTATCCACGGTGGGTAGTCGGGGTACAAATAGAGAAGATCTTACCTTTGTCTCTGCTTGCTGGAGACATCTATCCTCCTGCGTACTTCCTCTAGGACTGTGAGAGGCTCTGGGGGTTTGTTGAGGGGCATGCTAGGGTCCTGCATGATGGGCTGGGTGGGTAGGTGAGGGGAACTCCTCTGGGGTAGCACCTTGGTCAAACAGTGGGTTCGCTCCTGGGAGGTTGGGCGTGAGGTATTGTAGGCTACTGGCTTCTTTGGCAAACTGCAAGTAAAAAAACCGATAATGGTTAAACTTGATTTGGCCGCGATGGAAAATGTATTTTTAAATGATTTCACTGAACCAATAACAATAATAATCATTTGAATATCCTTAATTCCTAAACCTGGCTAAATCGCTGTTAGCAACGCCCCTTCAAACCTTATCGATTTTCAGCAATATTGAGGATGACTGGACCCACGTCAAGCTTGGTCGAGTGAGAATTTTTTTATTCATCCTAATCAGGCATTCTGACCTCGGACAATGATGCAAGATCTTTTGACTTGAGATGAAGCTGTGAAATGTCATTTGATTGCTCAGTGCCAAAAGAAAAAGGGGGGGGAAGTGTTTTGAATTAAAGAGTCAGAAAAACAAACGGAGGTGATGTACCTGTGTCTCTGTTGGGGCATAGATGATGCTTGGGTGGTATCGGGGGAGATACGATGACCCGGCCGTCGGTTCTGCTTCCCTGTGATTGGTTTGTTGAATCTCTCCCCTGCCTCGATCCATTGTTCGATGTGCTGTTTCCTGTGAGAAGCAAACAAGCACGAGATGCTGTTTTAAAGAAAAGATAGGATTTTTTTTTTTCTGGGTAAAAAAAAAGCTGGAGCTGACGGTACTTGTCGGCTACATACAATTTTCTCAAAAAATCTTTTCCTTGCAAAAATTCCTCTCTCCTTCCCCTTTGTGCACTGAGAAAGACAAGCTTCTGGCGGGGGGGGTCAGGCTGGCTCAGTGGTTTCCTTTCCCCGCCTTTCACCTCTGTGGACCCCTGTTCGAATCCCACATCAGACCTGGAGCCTTGCACGTGGATTGGGCTTTCAGTCCCTACGTGATTGCGTGGGTTTTCCCTCCAATATCTAAAACTGATACATCCTGTTATTTGCGCTAATTGTGCTGTTGGATGCATAATAAAATAACTATTTTCTAAAGGTTTGGATTAAAGAAGCAGATTTCTTTCACCCACTAGTCCCCCCCCCCTTCCAAAAGGAAAAAACAACAGCTACTCACCTCTCGTTGTCAGAAGGAAGTGAAGGAGGGCCTTCATATATTCCGCTATCCGTCGTCTTGGAAATGGAAGATGTATCAGACTTTTTACTTGACTTTTTGGTTTTTACATGTCGCGTTGTGTCCGTGAATAAATCCATTGTTATGCTATCCCCTCGCGCTCTGAGTTTATGGTATATCGAGTCGCCGAACTCTGTGGTCATCCCGGCTATCGTTTTCTGCGTAGAGGCGTCGATCTCCATCTGTTTGCTGGCCCGCATAGCGTGCCGGTACTGGGCCATGGTCATTTCGGGTTCAACGTTATAGCCGGGTGTGTAAACGTCCTTACTGCGTTGTCTCTGCATGTTTTGCTTGTTGAGCTGGAGTTGATGGTGGGGGATCATCTGCTTCCCCGTTGGGCCCACCTGGGCCATGGGAGCCAGAGGGTTCGAAACCTTCGCCCGGTGCGCCCGGTCAGGCGAGCGCGACCGCGGGGAAAAGTCGCCTGGCGTGTGGCGAGCAGAGTCCTTGAACACGCGAGAGAAGTGGTCGTCTAGAATGCTGTTTGGGTCGTCCTCCGGAAGCGTTCCTTTCTCAAACATTGCTGATAACCTTGGAGCGTCCGATGCACTGACTGTCCTGTCTGGATCTAACTCTTCCTCCTGTACAAATTCAAACGGACATCGTTGATGATCAAGGTTTGTATGTGGAAGCACTTTGTGAAGGAACTTTTCTCTACCCCTAGAACCTAAAAAGATCAGTATATCAGGTTCTCCCCTAGAACCTAATAAGATCAGTATATCAGGATCTCCCCTAGAACCTAATAAGATTAGTATATCAGGATCTCCCCTAGAACCTAATAAGATCAGTATATCAGGTTCTCCCCTAGAACCTAATAAGATCAGTATATCAGGTTCTCCCCTAGAACCTAATAAGATCAGTATATCAGGATCTCCCCTAGAACCTAATAAGATCAGTATATCAGGATCTCCCCTAGAACCTAATAAGATCAGTATATCAGGTTCTCCCCTAGAACCTAATAAGATCAGTATATCAGGTTCTCCCCTAGAACCTAATAAGATCAGTATATCAGGATCTCCCCTAGAACCTAATAAGATCAGTATATCAGGTTCTCCCCTAGAACCTAATAAGATCAGTATATCAGGTTCTCCCCTAGAACCTAATAAGATCAGTATTTCAGGTTCTCCCCTAGAACCTAATAAGATCAGTATATCAGGTTCTCCCCTAGAACCTAACAAGATCAGTATAGATTTCTCCCCTAGAACCCAATATAATCATTACATGTATATCAGGTTCTATGACAACTATTGTTTACCTGATTAGCACTAAATCTAAACAAAAAATTGAAAAGACTAAACAATTTGAAAGACTAAACTTCACCAAAAATACTAATGTTTGACAAAGAGTTACAAATAAAATGAACATTTCATTTGGCTAAAGTATTAAACTAAACATCAGTGACTGCAATCGAACAATCCCACAGCTACCCTTATTTTATTTCACGTGAATGTTTACCTCCACTTTTCGTAACCTCGCTGTTAGCCTTTCTTCCGTCTCTCGTTGCCTCAACACCCGTTCTAGCTTCTCGGTCAGAATACGTGCAAACTCCGCTGGCTCCAGGGGCTGCACATCCTTTGGAGGGCGCTGCGCAATCTATAAATAAAAAACACGTCATAAACTCCTCAGTGGTTTGAATCTCAAAACATTCCAATATTTCTTAAGGACAAGAGTCATGTTGGGTAAGATCCCTTGCCTCAAATCACTGTTCTCACAACTGTTTTTCCGAATCATTAAGTTCATGATTTTAAGAAAGCGGCAAAGTTATTGAATAAAGTGGTTCTTGATTCTTTATGGTTCTCTGCCCCCTCTTTTTAGGGATAAAGTAACTGCCGACTTACAGGGAAAGGTGGGAATGAAGCAACTCGTCCGTTCTGTCTGACGTTCGTCTTCATGGCGCGGTACTGTCGCCTTCGTTGCTGCTGCTGCTGGTGTCTTCCCCTGATCGGCCCGCCATCACTAATACAAAATATACAAACAAACAAGAAATTAGTTCATCTGCAAAAAAGAAATCATTAAAAAAAGAAAAAATTCAGATGCAGCATTCTCTGACCTGGCCAGTCGCTAGTTAAAAACACCAGAGGGCCACTCAAAAACTTTCTCCAAAAAGCATTCCTATTTTTAACATGAGATATAGACCAGTGAAAAAGCTGGCGGACTAGTGAAAAAAAACCTGGCTAGTCTGCTGTCCAGTCACTGAAATAGTTACGGGCAAACCTTGCTATTCCTTGCTATTACAACAAATCTTCACAAATAAAGCTCATAGTAATGAGTTAGATTTACGTGATTATTTAATACTACATCTTAAAGAGGGTCTCCAAGGTCAAATTGAGTTTTGTGATGCACTCATTTTCCCAATAGATAAAGTCCTCATGAATGTGGGGAAACAAATTACGGGTCTCTAACCTCATGTTAAAAAATGATGTAAAATGTCATTATATTTTATACTCTTTCAGAACGAAAAATGTCATCGGACAGCAAAAAGAAATGGGTGCGTACATTCAGAAGAGGAATTTCTGCGCCAGTCAAAAGGTCAAATTCAATATTGTTTTGATTGAATACCATAAAAGTTCAGGAATTAACAGTAAATTCTCTGTTCAGACCATATATTTGAAATGTGACGCCATCGAACGTTTTTAGATTTTGACTAAAATTTAACTTGAAGGATATCAAACACAGTGGCATTTTACACCATTTTAACGTGAGGTTAGTGACTTGTAATTTCGTTTCCACTTTCATAAGGACTCTATCGGACAAAGAGTGCATCACAAAATTGAATTGGACCTTGGAGCCTCTCTTTAACTGTTATGGGCTACCCCCCCCCCCACCTTTACATGTCAATAACTCTAAGAGTAATTTAACCTGCAAACATATTAACAACATTTCACTGGTCTTAACACCTGTACAGCGCGCCATGAACAAAAATGTGTAAAAGTTGTAATATAGCAGCTAACTAAGGTGCCAGCAGGAAGCATGTCGCTAATTTACGATGTTGACGGTTGGTTGAACAATGATAATTACATATTTTCCAGCCGTGTGAGCAAGCTTGATTAATATTGCAATGTAATTTTTAACCCCTTGCCTAACACAAGATTTCTTGCAGGATTTTGTTTTTGTTTTTAATATAATCCTACATGTAACTTGTCAATCAAAAAGTGTGTTCTAATTATTTAGTGATTTTTCTAGTAAATTTTGGGGCAAATTCTGGGGCAGGTCCACACATTTATTGTGCATTTAACTAAAATGACAAAACCAACGATATACACACACAAAAATTAAAGAGATCCGTAAACTCAACAATTTATGCTCAGGACTTTCCTCTACCTACGCTGTTCAGCATGCAGTCGACAAGATATCAAAAGCACTCATTCTTCTTCAGAGAATAAACAGAGTCTGACAACAAAAAAACGTCTTTTCCGAAAAACAGAACCCTGTGTTAACAATATGTTTTTTCTTTCTTCTCCCCCTTATTTTTGTTCTCCGTTTACACAATTTAGCCAAGCGCTCTGTTCAAACAGATGTCTGCAGGGCACATGTCCGCCTGGAATTACACCTTGGCTTGAACATGCATGGGGTTTACGTTAAATGCAGATGTCATAACATGCATAATTACATATATCAGCGCCATTGGTACTCAGCAAAGGTTCAACGACTCCGTGGATAACTCACACAATGAGCAGGATGGGGGGGGGGGGTTTAGTTTATCCAGAAAACCAAGCCCTTCCCCTTTTCGCATAATTTATTTTCTCGGATAATGATATGAAGCATCTGAGAAGACCTGTGGGCCGTCGAGAATGATACCCGTCTTGAGACAACCAGAAACATCTCGACAAGCTCCTGAAATCTCACCTCATTAGCTCTCCCGGGATTATAGACAATTTCTTTTACTCATAAAGAAGAAAAAAAAGGGTAACACCGACCTCACAAGGGCAGGGGTCAGGGGTCAATTTAAGGCACTCACCCTAAAGCCTACCGGCACAAGCCATATCAGATTACATGTGCATGAGCAACCTGGCATTTCATTCACCTCGTGACAGCAACATTTCCACTACAATGTATCCAATTCAGGTACTCCAAACTACCCCTGGTCAGTGACCCAACATGTCCCCTTTGGATAGGATTAGTTGCCATGGAAACGCAAGATTTCTTCACTTTTTTTCTGTTGTGATTTCAAAGGGACTGGAGGGATGGGGGGGGTGGGGAGAGGCACGTAAAGGAAGTTGGCTCTATGAAAGAAAACACTTTCCGTTCTCACAGTGGGTAGAAAGGGTTTGATTCGACACAATTGGTCGTCATGGCAACACAAATTATTCTATTATACTTGGGGAGGATGGGGCTGAGCGCAAGCAAGAAGGATGTAAAAAGAACTTCCTTATTATTATGAATAATCACAGTATGAAAATGATCTTCAGACATCTCTGCACAATGCCAAGAGCCCGTCTTGTTCTTTCAGCCGATTACTCTTTGAATAGCAAATCTGCCTGTAACTCAACCACCTTCCTATGCATCCATTAATAGTCTTATCAACTTATACAGATCTATTCACGCTGTTCAAAAAAGAAAAAGAAAGAAAAAAAAAACCACCTATCGTGGAATTTTTATCAATTCCGTAATCCACGACGTCTTTGTGTCAGTTTTTTGTGTTTTTTATTTTCTTGCGAGGATTGCATTTTGAATCTGATATGTAATACGGAAGGGACGTCAAAGTCATTACTGCGGCCTCACTAGCTTCATTGATGGAGTCATGTACACTGTTTGATCATGCACAAACTCAACTGGCAGGCACTTTCCTCGCAGAGAAAGTCTGCACCTGAAATCCATTCTGAAGTGTTACATGTTGACACGAGACAAAGCGTTTCAAAAAGTTTGTGCGAAATCGGACGTTTTTTTAAACATCGCCATTTCATTTTATCCTGTTAACTAGATACAAAAAGCTATTTTGAAGTACATTCTTCACTTTTATTTCTTGCCAAGCTTCCGTTTTATTTCAACTGAGCATTGAAACAAAACAATTTTGTAATTGAAGATGGCCGACTGTATAGGCTGTCAGGACACTATCTGTAGGTTGTATGAAGAACTTCATACAAGTGCACACAAGGTTTTAGCCAGGATTTGGTACTTAAGGGTGTCCAAATTTGCTGGAAATTTAAAAACTGGGTGTCCAAATTGTTCACTTACATAACATTTACATGTAAATGACAGATAATAAAACAGGGTGTTCAAATTTAAAACAGGGTGTCCAAAAGACACCCAGACACCCCTCTGGCTAACACTATGAGTGCACATGTACACGTGTATTTTGTATGTATAAATATTTGAAATTCAGAGCTCACACGAACATCCACTGCTCGAGACAAACACACAAGATGTGAGCAACAAACATAGTACATGATTGGACGATGGCAATCATAACGAGTGAAGATACAGCCAGGAGCTAATGGGGGGTAACGAACCCTACATGGCCTGCACCAATCTGTGCTGGCTGTCATACACGTTGTACTGTGTAGTTCGATATACTTTTTAACATAATGTTTTATTTATTTGTTCTCTTAAATTCATTTTGGTATTCATTCATTCATTCATTTATTTATTTCATTATATCATTATTTGTTATTTTTATTAAGTGATTGATTGATTGATTGATTTTTTTGAAGGGATATTTGTAACTGAGCTAACTGGATTTGATTGACAATTGACTGTAGTTTTGACCGCAGCTTTGGTTAAGTTGTTATATTTTGTTTCCCCGCCAAAGCTTTTAGGCAGTGCTGATGATGGCAAATACGAATCAAGCGTTAGATCGAAATGAATTTAAGCACACAACGACATCAAATCATCAAACCCTTACCGAGAGCTAATTGACAGTGTCACCGAGTATCGACACAAAAAACGATCCAGTGTGAATTCATACAAAGAAAGGGGAGGATGGGGGGGGGGGGGGACCTTGACCCAAAATCAACCAGACAGTTGATTGCTAGTTATTTCAAAAAACCCGCAGCACAATGCCTAAGTATCCCCAACCCCACACCCCTTGCATCTGCTCTATTCCTCCACCATTAATAGTGGGTTTTTTTGTGGTTTTTTTAAACTGATCGCGTTCAAACCACACAACTCAAATCTTGACTGTCTTCTTCTCCTTCGTCAATTGACGGGAGGAAGGGCATTCCTCTTGAGTGGGAAGGTCACCGAGGGAATGGCGCTTGCAGGTGACTGGGCTCCGAAGCTCTGGCAAAATAATAACTCGATCAATTTCATGAACGGCTGAATACGCATTTATGCCCATGAGGGGGAAAGTGGTATGACCTTGCACTGGCCGGACGACGAGGTTGGTCCTGGCTCGGCATCTTAAATTATTCACTTGATAATTTTCACAGTGTTAAAACTTGCAGTATCGACAAACAATATTGTGAATATTTCTGTGACGTACACATTCCTTTTTCCAAAAATCATTGGTGAATATTTCTGTGATGTTCACATTCCTTTTTTCGAAAAATCATTGGGGTTTGTGAATTGTATTTTGTTTTTTTAACATCATAAAACATTTTTTTGTTTTGATAACCTTTGAAACTAGAGATCAACACTGGCTATAACCTATTATTTTCTTCCCTTGAGCTGTGTGCAAATTGTGCCGACAGGAAGTCCAGGCTCTGTGGTTCTTTTGTTAACATTTGTGATGTCACAAGTCACATGGTCTATACTTTCTGAAATCAGACCCAGGGCAGCAGAAATCATTGCCTTCTCACTCTTTATTCTATTATAGGTCTGTAAATTGAGAGAATAAAAACCACAAAGTGGATTCGTGAATTACAAATTTGTTACTCTCTCTTTACACAGTTGCTAAGACTTAGTCCGAGACTGGCCAATATTTGTAACAAGAATGAGATTGGAAGCAAGTGAAAATTGCTGAAGATGGCTCACTGGCCCGAGTTCCCCTTTTACTAAACCACAAAACCTCCCAGATGTTACAATTCAGGAGGTTTACAGACTCTGTGCATCGACAGAAATACAAAACTACAGGTTTGGACACAATGTAGACCATTTCGTTTTTTCCCCTTTGGTGACTGCTTCACTTCTTTCAAGAAAATTTGAAGGCTCAAGGAGGTTCTGAGAAAATCCTGATACCAGGGAAAAATCCTAAGCAATCACATGCATGTTGTAACTGGCTCCCTGCAGAGAGAGAGAGAGCTCAGCATTGAAGAACGTTCAATCCTCATTAGAAACAAAAGCGTCACAATACCTCCTGGAAATCTTTTCATTCTGACCTCCAACAGTCACTTTGTCTTTCGGACTATCAATGAATCTGCAATTTTTATATATATTTTTTTGAAGGGGGGGGGGGGGCAGGTTGCGAGGAAACATCCGTTAAGTCGGTAACACTATATTCCAAAGCAAACACATTCTACAATCACCATCCCCCAGAAATATAATTCATAGTATCGCTGCAGCTAACCTTCAACCATGCAAGCTTTTTCTCCCTGGACCACTGACATTAGCATAATTTGCTCAAGAGATTTAGAAGTCACAGTGGAGTCCAACACTTTACTCTCCTGAATAAAGAAGTATCCATACGAGGCGAAGCCTCACACCCCCCCCCCCCTTAAAAAAAAGAAAGAAGAAAGAAGAAAGAAAAAAAGCCAGTTGAATTTCTCCCAAGGAACAAACAAGAAAATTCCTTCTTGGCATCCACTGAACTGAATCTGTTCCAGGCTAAATATCTGGACTTTTTTTTCCCCCCCAAACCCTCAAGTTCAAAAATCTTTCACTGCAAAAAATACCCCCGAAAACCCTTCCTTATAATCCAATTAAAGTTGGTATTTGGAGCCAGTGAAGTGGCATGGCAAATCCCTCCACTCCTTTGTGGGGCTACACAACATCCTGTGGGGCACCCTCCAAAAAAAAAAAAAATTATAAAAGGAGAGAAAGAAACAAAACTGCTGCGAGAATAATTCCAAGCCCACCCAAAAAAGGGCAGTCGAGATGGGGATCTCAAACAGCTAACACACTCACTCCCGGGTTATGTCTGCATGCAAATGAGTATGCATAATGCAGGCTTTTTCAAGGGGTTTCCTAGGGATAGGATTAACACCCAAGGGTTTTAGAGAAATACCCATTGAATTTTTTGACAAGGTAGCTTGTGCACTGTGAGTGAAGGGCTGTTTTGTTGTGAGTGTGTGTGTTTGTGTGTTGAGCATGATAGAGGTGACCATAGTGTGAGTGATGTACGCTCGGATTTTGAGTTAGAAATTGTAATTTTTGTTATACACTGGTGGTGTATGTACATCGAGAATGTTAAAAAACAAATTATCAGAGGTATGCTGTGATGAGAGGATGATTTAGAATGAGACCTCAACGCTGGTACATTAATGTACTTCGTGTAGAATGTTGTGGAACCCCGAGAACCTGACTGTTATTGAAGAAACAGTGAACACACACACACAGACAGACACAAAGAAACCGTCGTTCCACGCATTGTTATCATTCCAATCTTTCGTCTCCTTATTATAGCTCTCCATCCTTCATAACTAAACGCCCTTGAATCACATAAATCTAATTGTGATATTACGCTTGCAAAAACTTTCCATTGCCCACTCCGGTACTTGTTTGCATAACAGTTATGATAATCAAGGGACTGGTGGCACGAAACAGGGGCCCAGACAAAAGAAAGAAAAAAAGAAAGAAAAAAACAACCTTTAACGCATTTCCATTTAGACGCCCCCCCACAAGGACCACCTTATTACCGGTTGTAACAATGTTATATTTGGTAATTGGCAGTGTGAACCTGTGAAAGGGAACCTGCTGCTTGTGGGACCGGCCATGTCTCCCAGCTTGATCCGAAGCAGTGTCTTGTGACACACGGTGCCTTCTGTTTCACTTGCCGCCACAATCAAATTGAATTACGTTCGGAAAAATCAACTCAAAACCCCTGAACTGAAGCAGTCTCCGCTTTTAACTGCCCAATCTCCAGGGGGGTTAGGGGGAGAGTTAATTTCCAGCAAAGGGAAGACAGCAACAACTGTTACAGTTCAAAAATGCAGGCAGTCCCACTTTGGGGGGCTTGATCAAAAAAACAGTCAGACAATGCCGACATCCATTTTTTAATCTGGCGAAATTTCCTGACAGCCCAGGCAGCGCATGTATAGTGCAGGGGGAAAGCAATACAAACAGCCCGTCATGGAAGCAACGTGTTAGGCACTCGACTTCAATAGTCGCCGCTTTCTCCCCTAGACAATCTGGTCAGGGAGGCATGTTCAAATAGACGTTTATCGGGAGATTTCTCGGCTGACGGCATGCAAAAAGGAGCATGGCGGCAGCACAAAGGGACTCCTGCTTATGAAAATTTGATTCCAAGATAAAAGCCCGCACAATGGAAAATACCACAAGTCATCCAGTCGTGTGATTGACTTCGTATTAGAGTCTTTTAGATAGCGCTGACCGTTATAAACACCGGGCAAACAACAGCATTGTCGCACCATCGTCAGCACAATACTTCCTTAGCACAGGCTCGGCTTAAGGGTAAAAGAAAAAAAGAAAAAATACCCCAAATATATGAAACTGAAAATCAAAAAAAGGAGGGGGGGGGCCTGAAATATACATCTTTATGCTGATTGGAAAATTGTCTTTTCGAATTGTGTCAATAATCATGTGTCTGATCTAACATGATGAGGTCTATCCATTGAAACCAGTCCCCCAGACATGATTTGCATTTGTACCCGAGGCGTTCGACTGATTTCATTATCCTTGCCAGGATGAAGCAAACCCAATTTGCCGATAAGATCATAACTGGGTCATTGTGTAAGACTTCGTTTAAGTCGGCGGGCCCTTACAAGTTTTCCCTCAGCTCCCTCCCCCCCCCCCCCCGAAATCTCAAAGGGGTCCTTTCTAATGATTGGGCTTTTTTCTTTCTTTTCTCCTTCTGATCGGAGCGATTTGACTTTGGCTCTTGACTTCTCCCAGAGACTGGAATCCCTAAATTGCACGTAAATCTGAGATCATTAAAAAAAAAAGCAATCTCAGAAATGCCGACATAAACAATTCAAGACTGATAACAAGAAAGTAGTTCTGTTTGGTCGGGATCCTTAGCTTCACTCTCTTTGAACTCGATATAAAAGCAGGGTTCTGATCTCAAGACACTGTTGCCTCTTCTTTTGCGAATTTGTAATTTTGATAAACATGCCCAAACAATACTCATCAAATCTTAAATGGCAAAGACTGACATTTAAAAAAAACAATTTGAGTATTGTTTGTTAACTGTTAGTAAAATAACCAAGCCTCTGTCTTGTTATTCTCCCCTGTTTCTATATTTATTATAATCATCTATTTATTTGTTGTTTATTTTGTTCAATTACGTATGACTTGTTTACACACTACCGAATTTGGAAGCGATGAACCTAAGACGTCATTAAAAGCCAAAGGAACACAAGTTCAGCTAATGACATAATAAGACCATTGTTTTTTACATAAGACTACAGACAAAGTTCTCAATTCCTATTTTTCGGAGAGCTGTAGTTTATTCTCTGTTTGAATGATTTTCTTTCCAAAACTGACGAGCGCGTCTACTTCACAAACATCTGCATATCCCGTAAGTCAATTCGCTCAAGATCCTTGCCTTGAAATTGCCACCGCACCCCCTGCCAACAAACATGTATTACTCATCTACTACTTACACACTGGAGTCCGTGAGCGACATAGTATCATCGGAGATAGCATCGCTCGATAAGCTCTGTAACTCAGAATCGTTAGTGGAAACGGCCGGCGCGAAAGACGTGAAGCTCGGATGGTATGGGCTGAGCACTCTTGCGCTGCTTCCTTTTAAGTAGCACCTGTTAAACAATGGGGGAAAAGAAATATCACCTGTTAAAAACTGGGCAACAAAAAGACGCAAGGCAACAAATAGACGCCAAGGTGTTTTCCTTGGCGCTGAGGAGAGGGAAATCTTTGGTGGATGGGGAGGATTCTGGGATGTGTCTGTCACAGCTTTCAGGCCCGATACTCCGTTCTTGTACGAGCTAGATAGTCTGTCCTTACTCAGGGATGAGATTTGACGAATGTGAACATTCCTGAAAACATGGCTTGCGAGTCTGGGTTCTAGACCCAGAACCTCCCAGATGTTACAAATCAGGAGGTTTGTAGACTCTGTGCATCACCAGAAATACTATACTACAGGTTTGGACACAATGTGGTTTATTTCTTTCACCCTTTGGTGACTGCTTTACTGCTTTCAAGAAAATTTAAAGGCTCTATGAGATTTTGAGTCAAATCCTGATATCAGGAAAAATCCTGAGAAATCACATGCCTGCTTTAGTAAAATTTAAACTTCTGACATTTCAAGGGGCACCAAGGCAATGACCATGAGCACAGTGGTGGCAATTGCTTCACCTTGGGAGCGCCATAATCTTGTCACGTGGACCCACGAGGTAAGACACTTGCAATCTGACTTTCTTGAGGACTTTCATCTACATCAGGGTTCTCCCCATGATGTGGAGCATTTGGACCCAAATTTACGGGATTTTTGGCCGAAGCACGCTGAATTGAAACAAGGTCTTCGGAATATTTTCTACTTGGTGTTTATCTTGGTTTTAAAAGACCTACTGTGCAATCTGGAGCATTCTATATGGTTTTCTCTTGATGTTTTTTGTGATTTTTTTTAAATTAACAAATAATAATAATAGGCCTACATGTACATGTAATATCGGCCCGCTACGCTAGCTTGTGCACAAGGAGAGCCCTGTACATGTATTGAAAAATCAGTGCTAACAAAACTGAATTTGACCTATGCACTCCTCTTTAAAAAGCAACTTTTTGTAGTTTTAGGTTTTTTGGTTTAGTCAGTGACTTCTCCACAGAAATTTATGTTTTTACTGTAATACAAGATTTTGGGCAGGTTATACTGGTAACATTATTTTTAACACCCTATTTTATCCGTAATTTATTAGTGAACATTCCGCACCACCACGCTTTTAAAATTATAGTAAATGCGGATATACTTTCTTTGAAATTCGGGATTTCAGTCAATACACCAAAATGCATTTATATGTCCATCTATTACACAATTGGCAAAATCCCAACCACAGAAAACAAAATTCTTGAGCCATAAGGCATCTTCTACATTCACACCTGAAACTCACCAACAGTAAAAAAAAAAACACACAAAAAAAAATACAAAATCACCCCCCAAAATCAATAAAAGGCACTCAGGCAATTACAGATATTTTCTCTGTGACCACTCCAGTGGAATCACATTAAAAAAAACTCAGGTGTCAACCATCATCTTAATTTTTTTTGTCACTAACCTATACCCCCAAAATCAGGCGTAAGTTCACAGCACTTTCCGACACTTCTTTTAAAAAAGAAATAAAAAAAATCATTTGTGGCTTGGGCCATTTGCCAGTTCCTACCCCGACATGGATTAGATCAACACAATTTTTCGGCCACACTCCCTGCCCAGTGGGATACCAATCCCCTCACGGTTCCCGGGTAGTTTTGAGAATAGAGGGAAAAAAGAGAAAGCCTCACTGTTTTGTGTTGCTGTACCAGGAAGGCTGATTTTTAGTACGATACAGGTTTTTAGGGGGGAAATGGACAGCTTTGATATCGTTACAAGAGTTTGTGCTTGGCTGATCAGCAGGTCGGAGCAGGAGAAAGCAAGCGCTGGTTGGACAAACAAAAACGGGTCAATGGTAGCGGCCCCCGTACAGGATGGACTCTAAAAAACCAAGAATGATTAGGGAGCAACGTATCCATAAAAGGGTGACGTCAATGCAACATCTGGCTCCATTTTTATTTTATGTCAGAAACTATTTGCACCAATCTCACTGACAACGTTTAAAGTTCTGACTGAAAACAAAACAACAGTTTGGACTGCACTTAATTTCATAAACCACAAAAATAAAGATTATGGATTTTTTTCTCTCCTGATTCCTTCTCCCACTTTCTCAAAAAAAAAATGGACTCCCTGTTCTTTTCTTTTAAATAGAAAAACATAAATACTAGTTTAAAATTGAGAACTTAAGTTACAACTTAAAAACAACATATACTGTACACTGATACACTCCAAGTCCAAACCCCCCTTTTTTTTTACAAAATCTTGTCAGGAAAACACCCCAAACCCATGTATTTGTATGTCATGTAGTTACACAATCTTTGCTCTTAGCAAAATCGGAAAATAACTCCCCAAAATAAACACAATTTTCAAGTATATTTGGATGGCTTTAATTTTCCATCTAAACATTTTTATAACCAACCATTATAAAACATACATATTACAAGGCAAAAACCATTACAAAACCTTGTCACAAAAAAAACTAACCTACAAGTACGTACATTTGTACATGATGTACGTACATTTGTACATGATGTACATACATTTGTACATGATGTACATGTACATTTATGTAGTTAGAATTTGATATTATGTCATCTTAAATCCGAAAATAACTCCCCAAAATAAACACAATTTTCAAGCACATTGGAGATGGCTTTAAATTTCCATCCTTGCTTTTTATCAGTAAATCCAGCGTTGTAACTTTAACTGACATCTTTTCAGGAATACGATACCGGGAGTATTGCACTCAAACTATTAACGCAAGATATATACAACACTAGCCCTGGACTTGTATGACCTACATGCATTACAGAACCTCTCTACTGTCAGCCCTTTGATGTTTGCCGCCTAAATGCCATCTGCTGAATAAAGGACTCGATACTAACAAGGGCAATTGCACTACCTGCAGAGGCTGTGAAACTCATTTTGTAAAGTGTGCTTTGGAAAAGAAGGGGGGGGTGTTGTACTAAACTTGATTTGTTCAGAGTAATGGATTGGTATGTGTTAAAGTTGTCTAGAGTAGATGTATTGTGTGTAACACTGTTTAGAAAATTGCATTTATATTTGGTCATGGTCAAATGTGTGCAAAATGCATGCTTGTGTGTACTGTACATGAGAGTGTTAGTACGGGGTACCAGTTAGAGTTGGTTTCTACACACAGTGTGCATTAATCATAGAATGGCGTGACTGTACTATCATTATGCACCGTAGAAATGACCTGGGGATTCAAAGGAGGAAAACAAATATCTCATAAATGACATATTTTGAGGCAATGAACAAAAAACTGAATTTTTATTCAACTTTACTAAATACAGAGATAGGAATCTGTTGTTGCATGCCATTGATGCATTTATTCATGGAGTGCATGAAATCATTTCGCAAATTAATTGGGTGTTTATCATTTCAACCTTGACTCATGAAATGCTGATTAACCATTTACAATCCTATTTACGTTCGATTCATTTAGAGTCAACTAGTTTTAACATCGATTTTGACAGAATATAGTTTGCACGTACAATGCAATGCGTCCAACCATCATCTTATAATTAAGTAGGCCACGCCGTGTGGCCGGCCGTGCACATGTAGATTTCACATATATATAGGGTTACCATTCCGGTGAATAATAATACAAAAAAATAAACAACAAAGGACTTTGGACTGTATTCTGCTACATGTACGTAATGTTGTTTCACAGAGCCACAGGCACCTAGGGCCAGACGGCCGCGAAAAAATGCAAGGAACTGATTTTCTTGGCGTCTTTTTTTTATATATAGATACTTTCACATGACCTCTTCTTACACCTCATTTTCGAGTCACATTACGGCACCTCATTGCCCTATATTTCTCGGATATACCTAGTAGCAAATAGGAAATCTTGGGTCGTTCCATTTATCTTAAGAATATGATGATCAGGGTGGTGCATGTTCGTAGTTCTCCGTGCTGTTAGAGCAATTATATGGGCACTAGGTCATTACAACACACAAGATTCCCTGATCTATCGCGCATCTGGGCACGGTTATTAAGAAGATTTTTTTTCTTTCTTCGCTCTCTTCCTCCTCCCTTGGCATTCTGGGATTGCTAGCCACGACGACGACGACCGGCAATTTAATAACAGTAGGAATGTTATCCTACATGAACCTGGGCCAATAATCCTGAAGGTATTTGCGTAAAACTAGAATCCGGAAACTTCTGTTCAAATACGCCCCCATAATGAGGGAATGTATACATAGCGTATGACCTATACTGCACGCCTGTGATGTACTTGTGCAACTACATTTTCGAATGCAATTATTTTTACACGATAGAGGAAAAATGTTTGAAGCGGCGGACATCTTTTCTACTTTTTTTATCGAGCCATAAGTTGAATTCTTAACCGTTTGGAATTCAAATCTCTTGCACAGCTGAAATAAAAAGTAACATTACTGACTGCAAGAACATAAAACAGGCGACTACATATGTTTGTTCCAACATAAATAAATAATCTTTTTAAAACCCTGGTAAAAAATTTCAACTTGAGCAAAATTATGTCAAGGGCTGCTCGGATCAACACAACAGAATTTTAAGGGATGTTTTTTAAAAATATATTCACATTCAACCTTATTTGAGAAACACAGCCTACATGTATGCGAATTTTTAAGAAAGTAATTTAATAATTCTTACAGAGTCTGAAAACTTTGTTTTAGGACAGAGTTCGACAAGTTTTACATTTAATGATCAAATTTGTCACAAAATGGTCTTCTTTGGATATGTGCGTACAGTACAGCTACGGCCAAGTTTGCACAAGGACCATTTGTCGACTCGTGGTCGATATTGCCTGGTACCCAACACATGCTTTTGAGCTTGAGTACCAGTTCATATCAGCCGGTAGTCTGGCAAACGGTCCTTGTGTGAACTTGTCTCTTGTCTAAGCAGGCCTGGAATTACAAGGAGGCCGTGGCCTCTGTTGCCCCTGGTCTTGGTGCCCCTCAAACAGTTTCCCAAAGACTTTCAGATTTTCCAATGGAAGTGCCCTTAGCAAAATGAAAGTGGCCTTGCCCTCTCAAAGATGAAAGTCCTGTCTAAGTAGGTATAAACTTTTGCAAACTGGAACTACATGTACTTATTTTATTCCAACGAAAATCCACATTATCAACAATCAACCTTTTTGACCTTGATCTTTGACCCCCAAATTCAATACAGGTCTGTTCCCGGACCCAGTGTGACTCCGCTCAGCCTGGTGGTGATCAATCCAACTCAAATTATCCAGCAGAGGTGAACCAGTTTATGGATGAACGAAGGCAAAAGACCTTTTACGTGATTATCCAATCATGCAGGATGCCCTGTGTGTAGATGTATTGTTTTTCGTCTTGGCAGATTGATTTTTGTTGTATGTTTCCACTGTGCAGTCAGATGCTAAGATAAGAACCCTTGAAGACATCTTTTGGACCACTTGAACATTTGAGACCTAGCGAGGCATGTTCACAACATCTTGGCTTTGAAACTTTTAATTTGTTTAAACTACATTATACATTTTGCATGATATAATTATGTGCGTGTCTTCAGAGTATAAAAAAAAATGTTGTCTATTGTTTAACGGATAAAACAAATCTAAAATTGTTCAGATTAAAAGATTATGAATAATGCCATGGATCTCAGATCGAAGTGAGACAAACAAATTATATGAAAGGAAAGGTCACATGATGCACATTTGCCTCTTCAGAATTCATGTCAATTTACATGTAATCTGAGCAGTCTGGTCCCCTTTCAGTGACTGTACATAATTGCAAAAGAACACAAGGAACCTGATAACACAAGGGTCTGATGGCTGTGATTTTTTTTTTCTAAAATGAGGGGGGAAAACAAAAAACCTATGAAGTTATAAAAACAATGTGGAAAAAACATTGATTATTCTGTGTATTTCATTGTGACTTCATGGAAGTACTCACAGAATGGTTTCGAAGTGTGAAGAATTTTGATGTTTCCACTCTCTCTGGCTGTCCCTAATTGGCTTCTATCCCAAGAGGCACCCAGGGGGGCCAAGACCTGGCTTTGTCCACCCAAGGTCCCCTAAACCTTTGCCAGCGCTGCTGCTGCTGCTCCCCAACCCCCTCTTAGAATGGGTTCCCTTCATTACATACATGTACAAGCAAGCATGTGTACACTGCACCGCGGACTGATTATGCATTGCACAGATGGTTGGGGACTGCAACATGGGAATTCTGGTTTCTCCGCTCTCGGATAGATTGGCTTCAACTGGATAGGTCAGCAAGGTCAGAGCGAACCATCCACGCTATGTGCCCTTCGTAATTGAGAAAGCAACCCACTAGTGTAGCACGACATTGACTCCACCACTAATATTGTATCTCAGATACACTCAGTCAGGGGGTAGATGAATTTAGTGTACTTTGTGATTTCAGTTAAAGGAAAGGGGGGGGGGAACAGGTGACTAGATTTTATCAACTGCATATTTTTACATGTATTGAATCAATTGCACTTAGTATATGAAAGTGTGTGTGGTTTTTGTACTTATTCCCCTTTCAAATATATAAATCCCATTCATATTTTAATAAAGCAGGACCAGTTAGCTTGGCATTTCACTGAACTGTCACCTTTTTCACTTGTCCATATTTCAAATGAAAAAAGGGAAGCTTTTCAACACTGAACTAGCCAGTTGAACCACTTGCAGTGAATTTTGACTGGTCCTCTGGTGTTTTTAACTGGCATTTGGCCAGCTGACCACTGTTAAGGGTGAACGCTGTATTAAAAAAAGTGTTAAAAATGAAGTCTGTGAACCACTTATACAAGGCTACCAACTCTCAACTGGGTTTATTGCTGGGGTGAAAAAAAATCAGAAAAGAAATGACACTAACAGTCAAAATTCTTTCCACTTATTTCCCTCTCCCAGCCACAGACTGGATACTGATCTCATTTTAACCAGGGGCCATTTCAAGGTGCAGTTACAGAAACTTTATGGGGCTTGACGTTTTATGGCCTCACTTTATTATCCAGCAGTCTTTTGTGAGTTTTATTTGTCTGTGGTCTTTCTAATAAGTGAGCGGTTTTACATCTCTGTTGGAGCCAGCTTGCTTGATTGCATAGGTTTTATCATGGGTTTTATGGACGTCATCTGAAGTAGTGTACAAACTGTTGCTTTTTTTTTTTTACGAGTTGCATAGTTTCTTTTCTCTCCCACCAATCACTTCAGGGGTGAATAACTGCAACTGTTAGAAGTAAATTTATTTCTATGCAGTCTCCCCCCCCCCCCTGCAAGTCATTAATTTTGTATAAATCCAAACCTAGCAAAGGGTTTTTTCGTTTTTTTTATGAGATGAGTTGTTTTGGGTTGGAGGTTTTAACTGTTAAAATCCTATTAAGTAGATCCATTTCATTCACCAATATGAATACAGTCCAGACTGGTAAAGGAAATTAAGTGTACAGGTGTTTTGCAAGCGACAGTACTGTGTTCAGACTTTATGTACCTAAAACATTTACCCAGTCAGTTTCCGTTGTGGGTTTATTACTTTAAAAATAATCAACATTTATTCTCAAAATGGGTACGATCAACATTCCTTTCCCAATAATAAACATTCAACACTTGTGTTTCTGTCGACCTGACACATTTTCACAAGTTACTGTGAGATGTTTGAGGGAACGGATTTTTAAAATGTAAAAAAACATGTTATTTCGTAAATTATGACGATTTGGATCCGAGGGGAAATCTAACGAAGAAGATGCTGAGTTTTCACATGTAAAGGTGCATTATAAACATATTCACTAGCCTAAATTTTCAGACGGGCATAATAGAAGGAAAACAAAATTAATTATTTCCATTTATTTATTTATTGAATGAAATTATCATCGATCTTACACAATTTATGTTGATCTTTTTTGTTGTTGCATTTATACCAACGGTCCTTTTGGTAAGCAGTTTGCAATAGCGAATTCTATTTTCTCTCTCTCTTTTTTTTCATGAAGTCGGAGCTGGGTTGGGCAGTCAAATCCACTGGGCCCACCCCAAGAGAACAAAAAATATATAGCGGAGCACATTTATTTAGGGAGTCATAAAATGCAGGAGTTTTCGCATCTGCTGCGAACATAATTGCCTTAGTGACTCACGCACGTGAGCACACCTCCTCCGATGTAAAACTGAGCCAATCACATCGGCTGTATTTTGATACGGGGCACCAGCTTTGCGTAAGATAAGCCCTTACCCCTGACATCTCTTGGGTTGTACGTTTGTCTATACATGTTTAGCATGCTATATAGTCATGTCGTTGGTGCGTTCCAATCCACAGTGTCAGGGGAGCGTTACATGTAGGGTTTTTTTATCAGTCCAAACCTTGGCGCCATCATCAATGACTGTTTGCATTGGCTAGGATTTTATGAATTTAATGTCAATTCAGTGTACATGTACGGATAAACCCACCATAAGCAATTTGATAAGTGTATGCAGCATGTATACAAACACCAGAGAGAAGTCCCATCAAATTATACACGCTATCACAGCGCTGCTTAAAATGGGAAGTATGCAAAGGTTATAAAACCCAGGGATTTCAGAGTCCAAAAGTTGCAGCGGCTGCGTATGAAGGTCACTAGGCAGTGACCCAAGATGGTGCATTACATGGGTTATCAATTAAGGTAAACAAGCGCACAGATTAAGGGGATCGGGCTGTTTGGCTACTTGTACCTTTATCAGGAAACAAAGGTTACCAGTGACTAGTTGTTTTCTCCCATCCCACATTAATCTTTTGACGAAAACAATTAATGTAACCAGCTATGGATGCATAAAATCAAAATTCCCGATTTCATGATAGCTCATGTCCAGACAAATTTCAATGAATTTTGTTGCAAAGTATTTTCAATTGATTTTGTTTTCTGTGAATTAGAATTAGAGAAGGTTATCATAAATTTTTGAATGGTTTTCAAGAAAATCCTTTAAGACCAAATGACTTAATACACCTCTCTTGGTACATTTCGCACAAAGAGGCAAGAAAGATCAATTTATCATAGACCATGCAAAATACACACTTGTATACATAAACTAGCCTTAGCTAAACAGGGTATCTCTGGTCCGCCAAAATAGAAGCAAAGCCAGTTTCACCAGAATGCAATCAATGGCCGACTAGGAAAGGTCAAAGCCTGTTGAGTACCGAGTTTGCACTACCCCTACATGCACACTAAATTGCATAATTACCACAGTTCATGATAAACCAGCCCATTCAATTCCATAGCAGTGTTACAACGTGTTACAGACAATCGTAATATTACCACAGCTTACTAAACAATAATTAATTAGCACAAGCTAGCATATCAGGCCGTTACGCACTGCTTGCGTGCCGATAGGCGCAATTTTTGCCAAAATAAAAATTTAAAAACCAACAAATTTTTACTTATTTCACAAAAATCATCAATATAAAACCATCTAGAATACTCCAGATAAACACTAAGTAGAAAACATTTCAAAGACCTTGTTTCAATTTAAAGCTTCCTTGGGTCAAAAGTTTTAGTCCAGAATGCCCCCAGCTTTGAAAAATCCTGGACAGAACCCTGAATTGCATTTATAGAGAACAGAGCAGTTAAGCCTCACAAATCGCTACCTCATTCTCAGACCCGTCAAGATGTTTTGCTTCTTTTTTTTTTTTAAACAGAGACCAGATACAAATATTTTGCACACAAACCCATAAAATATGAGGCGTGAGTGAAATACACCAAAATGCCAGCCCCCTCCCCCCTGCCTTGGACATGGAGGAGGCAGCTGAACTTGTTTGATCTTGGGATATAAATTGTTCAAGTGCATGTAAACATCCTTGTAAACACACACACATCCTGAGTCAATGGAATAAACACAGCCAGAAATGGAGCAGTCCGGTTGTTTGTTTTTCTCCTAAATTTATCACCTGGAGGACCATTTCCTTTATGCCCGTAATCCCTGATTCCATCTTACAATGAGGTCAACAGTGGATACACCCTGAAAGTCTGTCATCAAAGAAGCCTCCAAAAGTATTAAGCCTAATTTCAAACACGGACAGCAAATAACCGTGAAATCCTTCAGAAGACCTCAAGGTTTTGTTCCTATTTTCATGGATTCATAATTCTATCCCGCCACCGTCAGTATCTTAGATTAAAAGGCCTGATAATCATTCCATCCCGGACAAAATGAGTGACCATGACCTTTTCTTATGCCCCCCCCTCCCAAATCATGTTTTTATGGCAGAAAAATATTTATGCTCGACTGTAGGAACTAAGTTTTTGTTAAACCAGGCTTGATGTTTTCAGTTTCATTAACAAAAAAGAGTGAAACCCCCGACATTAGGGCGAGATCAATTTCCGGAGGTCAAAGGTTAGGTTCAAACTCTGATCTAGTTAACTTTTCTTTGTTCAACCCAAATTGAATAAAACAAATTTAAAAAGTGTAATAAACAAGTATTTTTTTCAATGTGATTTCCTAATAGCCTGTTTCATACAACCATTATGTCATGTACCCTGTGTTCTTTAAAACAAAATAATGAACACTCTAGTCTCTTCATACTAAAAAAGGAGTCCGACCGTTTCGTCCTTCAAGACTCATTTTGGTGTACGAGTAAAACAACATGGCTGCATTGTGAGCAAGAAAGTCTGTTAAAAAAGCCAAGAATAAAATACGTACCCCTCCTGTGTTTTACTTGTTGAATGGCGGTGAAACGACGTCTTCATCAGCATCTCCATCGTGAGAGGCACCTGCCCCTGATTTAATGCAGCATTTTCCCCAGACGGGATGTCGGTGAGCTCGGCATCCTCAGGTAAGGTTGGCAGGTAACCTGTTACTCGCGAGTTCTCACCACTGGAGCTACACTCACTACTCTTGGGACTTATTCCACCATTGTTTATGTATTGCACGTATATATCTGACTTGAGAAAACTTGGATAGGTCGACTCCCGGATGTTCTCCTCCACCTCGGCCTGAGCCGAGTCGAACAGGGACTCATCGAATACTGAGCTGCGGACCATGCCCGCTATGTTAGTTCTTAACGTTGAGGATATTTTCACGGCTTGTTGACCGTCCGCTTTGATGAACTTCTTATATATGACCTTAGCTAGTTCATTCCGTTTCGGATCGTCGGCCGATTTCTTCTTAAATCCCTCGGTGGCTAACCAGAATAACAGAGGGTCCTGAGCTTTTTCCTGTACAAGAAACTGCTTGAATAAGCATATCCCGTCCTCGTCCGAGAGCAAGGCGTGTAGGCTTTCCGTCCAACGGGTGTAGGGTGGCGTCACAGATGCCGACCCTTCGGGTTCGAACCCGAGTGGAGCCTCGTCCTCCTCCATACATCCAAGTCCCAGTTTCATGGCCGACATGAGCGTCGACCGACGCGGTGTTGCCGAGGGCGACCGTTCCTTGGTGATGCTAGTGGAGCTGGTCGACGTCGTTTCATTCTCCTCACCTGGCACAGGTGGCCGCTGACTCGTCGGGAGATTCTCAGTGAAGTTTCCACCACAATCTGCCATATAGTGGTATACCTGAAGTGTCATGGCGCCACGGGATGCGCACAACCTTGCGAAAAGATGCCAACCAGCGGCATGAGGAACGTGCTTAATTTATCTCCGCTCACTATGAACAACACAGTCTCCTTCGGCTTGGAAACAAACAAACAAACAGCAGCAATGTGAAACCAGTATAGATCCAGTGCGTTCAGGATTGGAAATTCATAAGTCCTGAGAAAGGGGCTAACTTGATCAATGGGGTGACAACCCAGCTAATGCCACAACACTCTTTCAACTCCTATCACCAACTGAATAAACCTGCAACAACAGAAGAGACAAAGAATTATGTTAATGAGTAATCCCATATGCAAATGGTAATGGAGAGCACTAGAGTCTGCCCAAATTACCCCCTGTGTGATGAAAGCAGGCCTGTTATGTAACACTCAGGAATTTGTGCACTGAGCACACATTGCACTGCCACATGTCCTCACAGATCATTGGTGCACAGAAGAAGAAAAAAAATGAGAGAGAAAAAAAAGGGGGCCCCTCTGACCACAGCACAGGTTCCATGTGTTATAAAAACTAGGGAGCACTAAAAAAAACAGGTCTGTTTTCTCCATCCCAGCAATCTCCAGTTTTTAATGTCTTTTTATAGCCACGGATGATTTACTGCTCGGGACATTTCATGTGGGAAAATGTTCACACGAACCATTAAAATTGTCCTACCAAATGAAGCAAGAATCACGAAGGCTTGATGAAAAAAAAAAAACCTTCTTGACATAAATGGGCATTTACATAGTGCACTCTCTATATAACTTTAAAACTGGACAGCAATTTTCTTCTCACAAAACCTATCAGTATTTACTATTCATGTGCAACTTTTCCAAGATAAAAGAGAACCAAACTTGATGGTACATGTAGGCCCTACCACCTCTACATTTCAGATTTTCAACAAATCCTTTCAATTTACCTTTACGTTCCCAAATCACCATAAAAATATATCACCAAGTTAGTTTATAAAATCAAAACAAATATGTACTGCAACAACCACAAAAAACTCTTGGAGGATCAGTAATTATAACAATTCAACGCACGCATAATTTATCGACTCGCAAATCTCAGCCGTTACGAAACGACCCACGTATAATTACACTCCCCCTTCATATTTTCAGAATTTCTCTTCCCATCTGGGACATCGAGCGTGTATGAATTCACTCAAGCAGCACAAATGTAATGAATAAGGGTCACCAACAAACACCAACGGCAGATTTGCACAGGAGAAATTGACCAATGAGTGCGAAATGAACCCAATTTCCTTATTTCACACCTTACAACTAATTGGCTTCGTTGATAAGTTCACTTGAAAATACCATTTAACCACAGTCTCATTCAATGGTTTAAGATAAATTGCGTTCAACCATTTGACCTTTTGTTCTCTTGGTTTTTACATTGATTGTGGAACTAAATCAGAAAGTAAAACGCAAAGTCAGAATATTTGAAATGTGAACTAAATACTAATTTTACAAAGTTACATAAAAATGATTATGTAGTGTACAAGCGCCACAAACCAAGATTTGATACCAAAGCACGGGACACAATTTGACTAATTCCAAACAAGATGAACATCACTGTCCTGTTCAACCGGGCCCAAACCCTTTTAATTACTAAAAACTCAGCATACTTAGGCCACACTACCAAATTTCAGGTCCAGCATGCCCCCAGTTTTGAAAAATCCTGGGTGAACCGGAACACTAAACAATACAGTACTGACCTAAAGTTACAAAAATCCCTTCGAAGAAAAAAACAAAAACATTTAGCAGATGCCTGCGGTAGAAACACTACTTAAAACCCATCCAATGAGAACACCATAACTATGAGAATGTTTTTAATCTGGTTCCAATACCTCAAACGAGGTCATCTCCCAAGAACCCTGTAGTTGATTCTGGAACAAAACCCACTCCCCCCTGGGCAAGACCCAAGACTTGTGTCTCTGATTTTCATCAAATGCTCAGAGGTTTTTTCTAGTTTCCTTAGGAACCTAGTAAAATAATTATGGAACTAAACAATCCCTACCTGGTCTACCACCTCACCCCCCCCCCCTTCCAAAAATTTAACATACTCTGATTCCAATAATGTTGACAAATATCTCATGTGTGTCCACCATGAAATTTCTCCGTGGTCCATGTGTTCCGCTTGTTTTTTATGTCGCTTTAAAAAGAAATTGAGCCTTGAACAAATTTGTAATTGGGTTTAAAAAAAACTAGGTCTTTTGGAAGTTCTGGGATCCAATTTCATTTTAATATAAAGTACTAATGCAGATAACTGCACTAGTTCATGAAGCTAGCACTATTAGCAGTTCGAAGCACCATCTGCCATAGTGTAACTGCACTGTCGCTCATTTTCACATGTGTGGTTTTTGAAGTAAAACTGCAAAACGCATGCCACAGGGATTTGTTAGATTGTGCATTCTTTCCTCCAGTAAATAGAGTACGTATATTATGCTTGAGAACTGTACCAGCATGACCCACACACTGGAAATAACTCAAGTGGTCCAGGAAAGTAGCCGACAATGGAACATAAAAATACCAGTCTGTTGTTTATCAAAATGCAGTCAGATATTAATTTGAACATAATAATGTCTAAACACCAAACAACAATAAATACTTTAAAATAATACAAACACATTTTTAAAAATGGCATAAAAATTGTGCAACTCAACTTCTTAATTTCAATACATGAATTTCAGCCAGTGTTTTTGTCGTCTTTCATAATTTCTTAAATTGGTGATTTTCCCCCAAAAGACTGTTCAAAATCCAATCAGTGTAGTTCTGTAAGTTTGTCAATACTTTCTGCCTTTGACTGAGGCAGTTCAATGAAAAATCAGAAATATTCCGAGCAACCTATATGTGTAATTAAAATGGCAGCATGGTCTTGCTTCACCTCTTTTAGAATTAATGTAAGCACACCATTAAGCAAGGACTCTAAGGCAAGATTTTAGACAGGATCTGTTAAAAAGGTGTCCAACGTTGCTGTAAATTTAAAAACTAGGTGTCCAAATTGTTCACTTACAATACATATTTACATGTAAATGACAGATAAAACATGGTGTCCAAATTTAAAACAGGGTGTCCAAAAGACACCCGGACACCCCTCTGGCTAACACTATGCTCTATGGCCACAACACCAAGACAACTGAAATTCAAGGTATTACCAATGTAGACGTCAAACTCAAAAAAAACTTAGCGCCCAACGAATATAAAATCTAGGTGGACAAAGTGTTATCATATTGGCTTAATAAGGTTGCAACCCATAAAGCTCTGTAGTGACCTTGCGCTATTGATGTGACCATTAACAATGACCTAATTAAAACTGCAAAATCCATTTGTAAAATGAACAAGATTAATCAAAGTTAAAACTGCCATGACCTTCTCTTGTGCGTAATTTGATTTAAAATAGAAAATGTCCGTGACACAGTTTTTTTCCTTTTAATTTTTGTTGTTGGATACTCCCAACCTTCAGAACCATTAGATGTTCAGGTGTTTTTTCTCCAATTTATATCAGGAACCAAACTCAGGCAAGGTCAAATAGTCTGGTCCCTGCTCTGTTTAAATGATCATCCCATTTGGTTATTGCTATTCCATACGGGGTACATGACCTACAAGGTGACAAACATGATAAAAAGGTCAAATGTTAAAAGATGGTCGCAGCTGAAGACATCATGTCAAGTCAATTAATTCAAATGTCACCACGAAACAATTCAGGTTGATATGTCACTACACTACACCAGGTATTTGGTCTCCCAAAAATTAGAAAAGATGCCGAATCCAATTGCTACTTTTCAAAAATTTTGACCAACATTAGTTTATTTTTTACCCCAAATTACATACATTTTTGGTCTTAACAAGTGAAAAAAAAGTGGAAATTTCCAAAAAAGGTGGCAGTCGGATACAGCATCTTTTCCAAAAAATTTACATGAATACAAAAGCATTTTGCTGTCCATGGTTTACTCTATATATCAAAAATACAATTTAGTTTTGAATTATTTGAACAAGTTGGGCAGCTGTTTACAAAAAGTGATTCTGGCTTGTTGACAAAAAAACAAGTTACATCTTTCATTCTAGAACTTTGAAGTGGAAAGATGAAACTCTACTGTCTGCTTTCTAAAATAATTCTAGTACATAATCAAAACAAAACATTGTACTTTTGCACAGAAAGTGCATCATAACAATCCTCAAATTCACTTCAACATCTAATTCTGGACAACATTTGAACATAGAGTAGCTTAAAAATCACAGCCCAGCAGATGTTTCACACTCACAGCGGAGTGCTTTTAGATTTAGTGCCACAACATATTATACTAACTTACTACACACTACAGCCAATGGGTTTTACGGAGGTCGAGCTTGGTCATGCCATGTTGAGTGAGTGAGTAACCTTGTTGCTGGGACAGCTTCCTACAGACATGGCAGAGCTCTACCGCCAAAATCAGTCCAAGAAACCAGCCAGTCCAAGCTCGTTTTAACACACAATGTAACCCTTCACCACCACCAAGGCTTTATCACTTGTGATACTGCCACGAATTCCCTTTGGTAGGTTTACATGGCCGTTGTACGACGACTACGACGAGGCGAATTGTAGTTCAAACCATGCTGTGTGTGTTACATGGTAATACCCCCATACACAACACAGCACTCTGCACTAACTACATGTACACTACCGAAGCGTTCGTGTTGACTGGTGCGATAGTCAACAAAGCGTAATTTCACTCACCCCAAACGTCGATCAGCCAAATGCCGGTGCAATTATTATCCAGGACTGCATGTAGGCAACTCACGTACAGCACATGTAAGCATTTTCAACAAGAAATACCATGTGAAAAAGGTGGAATTTCGAAGTTTGTAGGGCCGTTCCGTCCTTTACTTACCGGATAGCGTCTCTGACTGCGAGAAGTTTTTCTGTGTGTTTCAAAGTGCAACACATCAAAGCATGTGCCCGCCGCCCGATGGCTCCCAAAGGGCAGTGACGTTACCTCAAAGGAAAAGCCGCGCCAATCACAAAGCAGCACACTTTAGACCTGTGGTAGCGTGCATTCATAAAATAGGGAGTTGCAATTTTATTTGTGTCGCATATCTTATAAACACCCTCGCTGTATGGCATGTATGGTACTATTTCTCTTTGTATTGTTATAAATGTAGCTTGAACAATTGCAATGACGGCCTTTTTGTGCAATGTGTTTAAGCTTGAGGTTCGAATGATGATTGGTTAAACTTTGTCGAGTATAACATTTTTACCCTTTTCGGTGAATAGAATGATCTGATCCCCGAGGGCATTCGGCATTCTAGCGCCCTGCACACAGAGAGAGAAAGGACCGCACGGAAGTCCAGCGGGTCAACGTTGCGTGAAAGGCAGAGAAAAAAAGACCGTTTCAAAATGATTCACTGCATCACTCATGTACTTACTGTTGGCAAAATGAGGAGGCTAAATTGATGAATTGTGCAAAACAAACGGCCCCAATTCAAGGATCTTTGTGCAGTTGTGTTAATGGCTAGAGCCCCAAAAATCCAGAGCAACGTCAAAATCCATGGTACAGTGGAAGAAGACTAGCGGGTGTGTGTCTCATCATAGAGCAAGGATATACCCGAGTTCCCTACTGGCAGGAGACGATGAATGTTCCCTGCCGCTTCCATTCAAATCAGGCAACGAATTAATTTGGCGTTGACCGGGGCTAGGTCGGGGTCCGGTCAACTGCGGGCCTCCGCGCAAGCCAAGACGGCGCCTGTATTAAATGAGCCAAATTGCCTCTTAGGGTCGCCTTTTCTCCATAATATTTCTGGACATTTTGTTTAGGGTAAGCAGTTGACACGATTAATAAAGAGCAAATGGAAGGGCATTCAGTCAGAGTGGGGGAAAAACACACACAATGAAACCGAACATAGGGAGACAGATTTATGATTCATAATTTATAAACATGGCGTTTGCTAGAACTG
The DNA here is from genome assembly GCA_021014325.1 of Plazaster borealis. Classification (NCBI taxonomy): domain Eukaryota; kingdom Metazoa; phylum Echinodermata; class Asteroidea; order Forcipulatida; family Labidiasteridae; genus Plazaster; species Plazaster borealis. The sequence continues at coordinate 3,264,487 of CM037475.1, read as the reverse complement.
GAAGGTCTCGCTAACAATATTGACAACAATCTGTTAGCCGACATCTTATGGAGTTATTATAACAACTAAGTCATAAAACGGGTGGGATTGGTGTAATATCATGGTGAAGGCGACGTGCTGTATTGACTGTGGTATATGTACACAAGGGCAATAAACATTGTGTTCTTTTGCTTTGGGTAGTCCTGGAAATGATATCAACAGAAACTGAAAATATCTACTAAACATGAATGGTAAAGATTGATATTTGGTATAAATATCATTGAAAAGACGTTGTTTTCTTTTCCTTTTTTTAATGTGCACAATCTGACCTGATACATTACCGGATTTTAATGCTAAAAAAAAACATAACACAAAAAGGAAAACAATAATGTATAAATAAGGCAAGTAAACAAATAACCAGGAAACTTTGCAAAAATTCCAGTCTTCAAGATATATAATCTGTTATTTACTCTCAAAATATTTATAAGCGTTTATAACGGTGAAACCATGGTGAAACCATCTTGTTCACCATTTTAAATAAACGTAACCAAACCGAGGCTGGGAGGTAATACATTCCGCATCATTTTGAAATATATTAAAGAAAAAATCAATAGTCATCATTCACTGTCGGGGGACTTGGCAAGAAACTGACAACACGAACACGATGTGCATCTATAATAAGCACACACTTCTCAATTCTCCTTTCTCTGTGATTAAACCGATCCAAGTTGTAGTAGGGGAGAAAAACCCAAAACCCGCACAATCTAAAACACTTCCAGATTCAATGCGGACTTCTCATGATACGCCTTGCACACAGACTCACACTGTATTGTGGCCCCATTCACCGAAAGAAGAGAGGCGGACGAACTGCGCCGACGTTAATCATTTATCACCACTAATAAAAACAGCCAGGGCCCTGTGATCTTGCCGCCAACGAGTAGGTCTGCTTTGCCGCGCCGGCTTTATCTCTCCCCAGCATATCGGCCATAAAAACAGAAAGGAGCGGCAGAAACCCGCCGCAGCAGTTCATGGCCTGCAAGGCTGACAAAGAACTCCATATAGCGATTTTTTTTAAGGGAATGAATAAACACAGAGGGACTGGATGAGCAGGATTAGTGAGCTGCTCGTTTCAACGCCAACAATACGCCTATGGCTAAACCGTCAATTGTGTGCCCGGGTTTTACCGTTCCTTTGTAGTTTTTTCTCTCTCCCCCTCTCTCGCTCTGCCTGTCCCTTCCATAATTTTTTTATTTTGGGTTTTCCCTGCGATAAGTGGACGGCTGCTTAGGAAAATGAGCAATTATGATGTGATGTAGATTGGGCCGACATTTTCTTTTCACCTACGAATCCTGCCTTTGTCGGTAGCCGGCGGCAACATCAAAGGGCTTCACGGGCGCAAAAAATGACAACTGTGTGCTGTGCTAAGCATCAATAGTTGATTGGTATTATGCCAATGTGGGACTTATGACTGTTGTAAGAGATTTTGGATATGGTCGGTATACCCCCTGACTATTTTATTATTCAGGTCTTGGTCTGATATTGCCGATATTTTTTTTTATCGTCATGTGCCATCAGTTGATTTGAGATGACAGACTGGTTATTTTTCTCTGGTGTTCAAAGCTGTACGTTTTTCTATGTTTGTCTGTCTATGTCTCGCAAGTAGTTCATGTACTTAAGTCTACAAAGTAGTGAAAGTAACGGAGTTTTTTTTTAATCTAATAAGTGCTTCATTGAGAAGAACATGTTTAAGGTTTAATTTAATTATTTAATAATAGATCAACGGAAAAATCACTGTAGCGCATCATTTTAAATAAATGTTGTTTGACATTTTTGTTTTTTCCTTAAGAAAAAAAGAATGTGTAATCACATTTGCGATTAATTTAGTGCTTTATTAAGTTTTAGCTGGCCATCAAAATATATAAGGAAACGATCATTTCCCTGCCCCCTGCCGCATCTGGCTCTATGTGCTGTCACGTCCACAGAATTAAAGGCACTGTACACGTTTGGTAGTTGTCAAAGACCAGTGTTCTCACCTGGTGTATCCCAACATATGCATAAAATAACAAGCCTGTGAAAATTTGGGCTCAATTGGTCATTGAAGTTGCAAGAAAATGATGAAAGAAAAAACACCCTTGTTGTACAAATTTGTGTGCTTTCAGATAGGAATAAAAGGCTTCTTGCAAGAAGTCTTTTATTATTTTAGTGAGAAATTACCTCTTTCTCAAAAACTACGTTACTTCAGAGGGATTCGTTTCTCACAATGTTTTATACTATCAACAGCTCTCTGTTGCTCGTTACCAACTATGCTAATGTATATTTTGAGTCATTACCAAACGTGTACAGTGCCTTTAAAGTCGGATGCTGAAGGGGCGGGAGGAGGGAGACTCGAATGTGAATCTTCGATTTACAAAAGGTCCAAGGGGTTTTGAACCCTGGGGTGGTTTGGCCAATGGGTGAGTTCACGGGCTAATGGAACAACATGGAACAACATGGAGGGGGTAACAAAGCGTAATTTTTTACCAATTGAAAAGGGGTAACGATTTATTAATATTGTTTTAACAATGTTATAGGCCCCTATGTTTTTGTTTAAATACAGCCATATTGCCCTCTAACTCTATAATAGATTGTAACAGTTATTATCATATTCCAGCTCTAATGTTATTCACAAATCCTCTGCGAATGTCCTTTACTTTTACCGCTCCCCCCCCCCCTCTATATAGGGCCTACACCTCCCCCTCTCGAGTGCGTGTTGGGGGAGGGGCGCCTTCATGAAAACGTTTTTAAAAAGATTGTGCAGGTATTGTACACTTTTGGTAAGAGCTCAAAATCAGTGACCACATTTTGTTTGATTCAACATAATGCATGAACAAACAAACCTGTGAAAGTTTGAGCTCAATTGGTCTTCGAGATCACGAGAAAATAGTGAAAAGAGACCTTATGTGTTTTCTGTTTTTTCAAAATATCGCGCATGATAAAAACTATTGTTTTTCTCATTTCTCAGAAACGATAGCATTTTAGGCAGAAATATTTTAAGGAACCCTTTTAACCATTACTTACTTTAAATCATGTAAGTTGTGTGTGAATCTGTGAACATTTGTGTTTTTCGATCTTACCAATAGTGTACAGGGCCTTTAAAGGAACATTACAGAATTGGTTTTTGCTAACTGGCAGTGTAAGCACTTTATATAATCCACCGTATATACATAAACTGACAAACCTGTAGAAGTTTGAGATCGATCGGCCATCTGGGTCACGAGAAAATAGTGAAAAACCAATTACAGGTTTGCATGTGTTATACAATGCATGAAAAAAACGCTCATGAGCGATAAACTCCAATCGGAAATTAGTTTTTATTTATTTCTCATCAAATATGGCATTTCAGACTGAAATATTTCTAGGGATCTTTTCTTCTATCAACATCATTAGACCGTGTAAGTTTTATGTAAATCTGTGATCATAAAGAACATTTTAACACCAGTTCTGTAACGTTCCTTTAATTTATGTTTACAACTATTTTTATAATTGCACGCAGATATTGTATAACGTAATTCTTATTAAGTTATACAATAAGTGACTAGCAAACGGCTAACAAGAGAGCTGCAAAATGCATACAGGGTGGTTCAAAAAAAGTGTAGGCGTACCAATATTTTATAGAAATATTTACCTACTAACTTATAAGTTTTTACAATGTTTTTGGATAATATGAAAGTGATGACTGTTAAAGGGATTGTATACGTTTGGTAATTGGAACCCACTGTTTGTTTCAAACCTATACAGTTGTAGATATATACCATAAAACTAACCTGTGAAAAATTCATTTCAAAAGGTGGTAGCGTTTTTGAGATATTGCCGAAAATCTGGAGCGGTTATGTCCAAGCAGGAAGAATAATCTGCATTGGAATACACACTCTGAGAGTGAGAAGCGTACGCGTAACGCTTCTCAGATTCAAATTTTTTTGGGGGGGATCGATCTCAAACTTCTACTGGTTTGTCAGTTTATGTAAATGGTGGATTATATAAAGTGCTTAACTGTTTTGTTAGCAACAACCAATTTTGTAATGTTCCTTTAAAGGTATCATATTGTGCAAATACTGATTTGTCCACGAATGCTCTTTCAACTCCATCCACTTATGCTCAACAGTTACTACTTTCATATACAAAAATCATTGTAAAATCTTATAAGTAAGTAGGTGAAAATGGCTGTCAAAAGTGGGTACACTTTTTTGGGAACCACCCATTATTAAGATCCTGTTTAAGAAAAATGCAAACGAAAACTATACAGTTTTAATTGGACAGAAATGCCCCGTCGGAAATGTCCCTTATTTTTCCGCGCGGCGAACAACCCTCTCCCGACCCCCCCCCCCCAAGTCAACATTATTGCGCCATTGGATGTTGACGTCATTGATGACGCCCTCAGTGTGAAGAGGTAGAAAATATTTATGGTACATGCAGCAAGTTTTAGCTGAAAATTATTATGACTTAGTTTATTGTTCAGTCATTTTTTCTAAGTTCTATTAAATGGTCTGTATACGCAGGGTAATGACTCTGAAAATTAATGGCAATACAAACTTGCTTGGTACAAGAAGTACAGCAGCTTTGGATAGTATAATGTATTTTGAAAAACTTTTCACTTCGAAGTACTGCGGTTATGGAAAAATATATCACTTTTTATCCACAAAAATTTGAATCTGAGAAGCATTACTGTTAGTAACCTTTCTCAGCTTGTTTAATCCAATTACGGATTATTCTTCCTGCGTGGACATAACCGCTCAAGATGTTTTTGGCAATCTCAAAAACGATACACCTCCGCAGGTTAGTTTTATGGTTATATATCCACAACTATGTAGGATTGAAACAAACAGTGGGTTCAAATTACCAAACGTTTACAATCCCTTTAAAGGTATTGTACACTTTTGGTAACAGCTCAAAATCAGTGTCCACATTTTGTGTGATTCAACATGACCAAACAAACCTGTGAAAGTTTGAGCTCAATTGGTCATCGAGATCACGAGAAAATAGTGAAAAGAGACCTTATGTGTGTTCTGTTTTTTCAAAATATCGCGCGTGATAAAAACTATTGTTTTACTCATTTCTCAGAAACAATAGCATTTTAGGCAGAAATATTTTAAGGAACCCTTTCTACCATTACTTGCTTTAAATCGTGTAAGTTGTGTGTGAATCTGTGAACATTTGTGTTTTTCGATATTACCAATAGTGTACAGGGCTTTAAGTGAGACTGTAAAGTAAGACTACATTCTACCCTGTCTACTCTTAGACCATGTTATATTTTTATCTTAATTTTGTCTTATAAATGGAGGTATACTACAGGCTGACTACATGTTACAATAAATCGAAAACATTATTTGTTTGAGCACGCAAGAGGACGCTATTTTAAAAACTATGACATGAACCCAAACCGATTGCTTTGGTGCAACGACTGGGAGCAAGTTTACTCAGTTGCATGCTGCTGGTTTCCTACCAAACATTGTACATAGAGCATGTATCATATTGCGCAATACCAGTGAAAAATCCAAGATGGCAGCTTCCACGAGTGGACAGGAAACCAACACGGTAGCAGAAGAAACAGAAAAAAGCGAGGAAGAAACAACCTTTGCGTCTTTGGTAAAGATTAGCTGAAATTTATTATCAGTATTACTTCTCTTCAACAAGTTATTGTCCTGATTGTATTTGTAAATATAGCATAGGGTTAAAACTATTGTATTGTCATGATTGTATATTGTTAATTGGTTTGGATTGATTGTTGGAGCATTGCATTGGAGATTCTTCCAAGTTCCATGACAATGCATGCAATGATTACACTACAGTACATACACACAAAAACGGAGTGAGTCCAGCGTATTCTTGCTTGGCACTGTTTTTTTTATTAATACCAATGTCAATGGGGCTACCTGGGCCCAATTTGATGGCTCTGCATACTGCTGATATCTGTGCTTAGGATCACCATTCTTCACTTATTACAGTAGTCAGTACCTACACCTGCGGCAGCAGCTGCTGGGCAAGCCCCAAATTTCTGCACTAGCTCAGCTGTGTAAATAACAAAGAATACCCAGTGAGTAGCACATGGAGTATGCAGTACATGCACAAGTTAAAATGTCTTGCTAACCTGTGAAATACACTTGACATAAGTGCGAAATTCCCTGCTTTCGTATGTGCTGATTCTTTAATAATAATAATGATAACAATACTTTTACTTTTAGCGCCTTAATAATGCAGGCATGCTCGCTCTAAGGCGCTGAACAAATGGCACTAGTCAAAAGCTTCTTTGCTTAAGCAGATCCATGAAATTGGGCCAAAGTCACATGTTTGTGAAATTTTTCTCTTTTTTATGAATGTTGAGCTTTGACATACAAATGTATTGATGGAGAAATGTGGTTTACTTTAAATGTACTCTCCACAAGTGTGTAAATGGGTTAGCCCAGGTTGGACTCCTCCATTGCATACAACGCAACAGAGTCCAGGGTATAAAGCTAAGTCCTGTACCATTGCGAAAATCGTTATAACAAAATATTTTCGTATTTATACCTGATGGAGGAAGCTGAAACTTCGTTCACATATTCCTTGTGTCATGAAGTCCATGCCTGCTCTATTTCTCTCATTATTTTAAAAACATTTTTTGGTCAAGTTTTACCGGGGGGCACGTGCCCCCCCCTGGACCCGCTCCCTGGATCTGCTCCTGTATCAGGCATGAGTTAGTTGCAGTGATTCCTGGTTCCTAGTTTACGATCACGATGACGAACATTGAACATGATGAAATGTTTACACTAAACCAAGCCAATTTGAATTCTAATACAGAGATCTGGCTCAGTGCAAAAATTTGTCTAAATTGTGATTTTCTTGTCACTATTTCTCAACTAGGGTGTGGTTGATGTATTGTGCGAGGCATGTGAGCGTCTAAAATGGAAATCTCCTACCAAGATCCAGCAAGAAGCTCTCCCATTGAGCTTTCAAGGTTTGTTACAAGGATTTGTCCAAATTCTCTAATTTTATAGGGCACAAATTGTGTACAGGTCTCAATAAGAAACCATCACCTTGCAATTTGTGCGGAGTCCAGAGTGTTGCATGTAACTACCATTAGATTTAAATCTCTTTTGTGAGATTAGAAGAGTTGGTTCTGAGAAGAACCGGGGATAGTATACTATATCTCAACCAAGGTTCTTGATTTTGATCAAATAATCATCAGTGTTGTAGTACCACCTAGTACTTGGTACTTGTACTCGAGTACTACTCGAGTACCGTTTTAGATGATGACATTGTTTTTTTGAAAAGATTGCGATATTAAATATTTTCTGTATTTTGCAGGACGGGATATCATTGGCTTAGCCGAGACAGGTTCAGGCAAGACTGGAGCGTTTGCGATTCCCATTTTGCAGGCATTGCTGGACCGACCACAAAGACTCTTTGCCCTTGTACTGACACCGACCAGAGAGCTGGCCTGCCAGATATCTGAGCAGTTTGAAGCGCTAGGGTCAAGTATAGGGGTCAATTGTGGTAAGTGAATTTAAACCTGGTTAATATTGGTTAGCTACTTTGATTGCTACTAGGTTGACCTCAGTTATATATCAGAGCAGTTTGAAGCGCTAGAGTCAAGTATAGGAGTCAATTGTCATAAGTGAAATTAAACCTGGTTAACATAAGTTAGCTACTTAGATTTCGACTAGGTTGACCTCAGTTATATATTAGAGCAGTTTGAAGCACTAGGGTCAAGTATAGGGGTCACTTGTGGTCAGTGAAGTTAAACCTGGTTAACATTAGTTATCTCATAATATACAAGTTTGAAATCCTACTTAATTGGTTGTTATTTTTCTTTGCAGCTGTTGTAATAGGTGGGATCGATATGATGACACAAGCACTACAATTAGCCAAAAAACCTCACATCGTAGTCGGTATGTACATTATGTTCTGGTACTAAAAGAACTGCTTAAATCCCCACTTATCCTCACCAAAAGAATTTCAATACGGCTAGCTTAGAAAGTGCTCACAAAGAATGTTTAAGATTAAATCAAATCTGGCAGCATGTCCAAATGTAATCTTGAACTGTGTCCCAAAGGACATTGACTCCACAGATTAACTCCCTCCACTGTCTTGCAATTTATGGTTGGCGTGTCGTGGCCGAGCGGATAAGAACACCGAACTCAAGCTCTGGTGTTTCTGATCAGCAGAGTGTGGGTTCGAATCCCAGTCGTGACACTTGTGTCCTTAAGCAAGACACTTAACCACATGCTTCGTCCTTCGGATTGGACGTAAAGCCGTTGGTCCCGTGTGTTGTGTAATGCACGTAAAAGAACCCAGTGCACTTATCGTAAAGAGAAGGGGTTCGCCCCGGTGTTCCTGGTCTGATCGGCAGCATATATTGCGCCACAGCACCTTGTAAACCATTGCATGGTGCTATAAATAAATAGGCCTCATACTTCAAACGTAGCTCCACATACCTTGAAGGAAAAAATGTGTAGTCAGACAAAATGTGCGCTTAGAAACATCTGTATTAAGCGCCTAATAAATGTTGTGTATTATTATTATTATTATGGTTCGCCAGGTAGAAGGTGCTGTAAGCAATGATGTCATTTTCCCATCTCTCCCTTGGCCTACCCCGTCCATTCTCCCCAATGACTGTTTCTAGCAGAATACGTTTTATTAATCCACCGTTTTTCATTCTCACTATGTGGCCAAACCAGAGAAATTTATATTTCATGCCAAAAACCGCTTGTTTTTAAAATGTCATAGCTACACCTGGACGTCTTGTGGACCACTTGGAAAACACTAAAGGCTTCAGCCTCCGCGCTTTGAAATACCTGGTGAGTTTGTCGCAGATACTAGGAAAATATAAAAAGTCTCACAAGGCTGGCCGAGATAATTTAGCCATTTTATTGATAAGCAATTTTTATTTAAATAATAAGGCTTATCAAAAATGTAAAAAAATTGCTTGCCCCAAAGACGTGTTTCCTTTTCCCATTCAGAAGATAAAGGCACTGAACACATTTGGAAATTGTCAAAGACCAGTGTTCTCACTTGGTGAATCCCAACATATGCATAAAATTATAAGCCTGTGAAAATTTGGGCTCAATTGGTCATCAAAGTTGCAAGAAAATGATGAAAGAAAAAACACCCTTGTTGTACAAATTTGTGTGCTTTCAGATAGGAATAAAAGGCTTCTTGCAAGAAGTATTTTATTATTTTAGTGAGAAATTACCTCTTTTTTCAAAAACTACATTACTTCAGAGGGAGTCGTTCTCACATTGTTTTATGCTATCAACATCTCTCCGTTGCTTGTTACCAAGTAAGTTTTTATGCTGATACTTGTTTTGAGTCATTACCAAACGTGGAAGATACCTTTTTAAGCTTCCTATAATGACTTATGAATGGCAGAAAACCGATCAAACTTTCACACTCAGTTTTCTTGAAACACAAATTTGCACATTCTCCAGTCACTTTAGCTACGGCCTTCTTCAGGGCATACAACGGTTCGTCTTGTGGGTTATTGTGCTGAGAATAATAATGGACCAGCCTTCTGCGTTTGGGCCAGGGGGGCCTTTCAATGTTTAAATAAACTCATGTGGGAATATTATGTTTACCTCACGATTAGCGTCAACTTTCTCAGTTTTGAGTCATCTGTTTAAAAGACAAGGCCCAATTTCATAAAGCTGTTAAGCATAAAATACTGCTTAGTAAATATTTTTGCTAAGCTAAAAATGATTGGGGCACCAGTATTGACTATTGCAATCTCCTTTTATTTGGTGCCATGTCATATGAATTGGACAGAGTTAAAAAAAAATTACAAAATAGTGCAGCTCGTTTAATATGTTCCACACCCTTGAGAGAACATATTACCCCATCACTTAGGGAACTTCATTGGCTACGAGTTAGAGAACGAATTCTTTTTTAGATTGCTCTTCTTGTTTTTGCTTTGTTCTTGATGGAATAGCGCCTTATAGATTTTAATTGTTATGATAACTGTTATGTTAACAATGTAAAAGTTATGGCATTTGGCTAGGACCCTGTTTCTGTTAAGCAGGATTTTCTGTGCTTAGCAAGTTTTTGTGCTGACAGGCTTTATGAAATTAGGCTCAGGTCTTTAAGCTTTGCCACTTTGCCATAACACCATGGAAATAATCTCTCCATGAGTTGTGGTGGTTCTGAAAAGAACTGGTGGTGTAACAACTCAATGTTTCAATCAGTATGCTCCGATGGTCTTTAGGAGAAAGCTGGTACTTGTTTCCCCAAAAATTAAAGCTCTACCTTTCCTTTAACATCTTGATTCTGTTTGTTTTTGGAAGGTGATGGACGAGGCGGATCGAATCTTGAACATGGATTTTGAAGCAGAGCTGGATAAAATCTTGAAAGTCATCCCCAAAGAGAGACATACGTACCTTTACTCAGCCACCATGACCAAGAAGGTTTAGTTTCCTTTTTTTAATTTTAAGATTCACCTTTAAAGATCAATTTGAACGAAATTAACATTATTGTTCTTTTGTAATAGAAAGGTAAACAAGTGTGTAATGATTACATATAATTGAGTAAAACTCAATGAAAATGTATACAAAATGTGATCAGTGTCACGCTGGGCGAAAATTATGAGTTTCACGGAAAGCCCCAAAGCACCTAGGAATCAAAACAGCACAGTGACGTCACACTACCGACTCGATTCAAACAAGACAATGGAAAATGCTTAGCAACGAAGATAAACAACCTTCATCCAGTCCGTGCTGTGGTTTATTTTACATCACAACACCAAGGCACTGGTACTTCAGTGTTGATTTCATTTTTCATTTTTATGGGTCTTTGTTTGGAACGGCGGGGAAAAACACTTTCTCAACAAAATTGCTGGGAGGAAAACTTCACACTTATGACCAAATAATTACTAAACACCAAATAAGGATAAATAGTCAAATTAGTTTGAGTGATTTCGTTCAAGATCATCTTTTAGTTTCTGTAACGATATTAAAGTTTCTGAAGCCCTTTGCAGACGTGAAAAATTGCCAGGGAAATTCCCTTCAATATTTGTTGACTTTCTCAAACTTGGATTTTTAACCCCTGGAAATTCATGGGAAGTTGCTTTTCACTGAGAAATAGTGACCTTGCTTTGGAGTTGGGTTTAAAGGTATCGTACACGTTTGGTAATGACTCAAAACAAATATTAGCATAAAAACTTACTTGGTAACAAGCAACGGAGAGCTGTTGATAGTATAAAACATTGTAGGAAACGACTCCTTCTGAAGTAACGTAGTTTTCGAGAAAGAGGTAATTTCTCACTAAAATAATAAAAACTTCTTGCAAGAAGTTTTTATTGAGTCCTATCTGAAAGCACACAAATTTGTACAACAAGGGTGTTTTTTCTTTCATCATTTTCTTGCAACTTCAATGACCAATTGAGCCCAAATTTTCACAGGCTTGTTATTTTATGCATATGTTGGGATACACCAAGTGAGAACACTGGTCTTTGACAATTACCAAACTACCAAATTACCAAACTACCAAAAAAGCCTTTAAGGGACCCCTAGGTTGATAGACAGTGTGTGAATTTTCTCTGAATAAATCACAGTAAGTTTGAAATAAACATGATGTGGCAATGGTGTTTGCAATCTATAAAAATTGTAGGTTAAGCAAAGAAAAATTGACCAGAGCGGGACTTGAACCTGCAACCTCCGGATTAACGTGCCGGTGCTCTACCTACTGCGCTATCTGGCCCTAATGTTGGCGGTCTCCCAATTTTGTTAATATGTTTGCTCGGGGGTGCCAGTCAGAAGCCATTCAACCTGTAACTGCCGTATAGCCAGGGATCACACCCAAAGAAGGGATAAACTTAAGGGAATGCAAATATCAATGAAAAAAATAACAAGGGAAACTGACTTTATACAGCTTTTTTCGCCTTTCTTAATCATTCCAGAATTTTTTTAATTCCCTGAGAAGTCCACTTTGTAAACTTCTGTCAATTGTTCTCGCAGGTTGCTAAGTTACAAAGAGCATCGCTGAAAGAACCCGTCAAAGTGGAGGTATCCAGCAAATACGACACGGTCGAAAAACTGCATCAGTCCTATGTCTTCATTCCAGCAAAATACAAAGTAAGTTTCAGGAAATCATCTCGCCTTTCTGATTATTAAACATTTTATTATTATTATATTTCTGGTAATAAACCTAGGATGCCTCATAAGTGAACTTAATTACTGTAGCTCGCAAGCCTGAGGAAACCTGTAAACAAGGGTGCTTGCTATGTGAACCAGAAACACCGGGGTTGACCCCTACTCTTCCACGATAAGTGTTCTTTTTTCTTTTACATGCGCTGCCAATCCTAGTAAATAGGACCTACGGCTTAATGTCCCATCCGAAGTACATAGCAATTATGGTAAAGTATCTTGCTCAAGGACACAAGTGCCACGACCAGGACTCGAACCCACACTCTGCTGATCAGAAACACCAGAGCTTGAGTACACGAGACCTACGGCTTAAGGTTAATGTCCCATCCGAAGGACAAAGCAATTATGGTAAAGTATCTTGCGCAAGGATACAAGTGTCATGACAGGGACTCGAACCCACAACTTGCTGATCAGAAACACCAGAGCTTGAGTCCGGTGCTCTTAACCGCTCAGCCACAACACGCCACTCACTAATACAGCTAGATATTTTATTGTAAATTCCTACTCTACCATTTTTCTTTTTTGTTAATTTTTGTAGGACTGTTATCTGGTCTACATCTTAAATGAGTTGGCCGGTAACAACTTCATGGTATTCTGTAGTACATGTAATAACACACAGCGAGTGGCGGTGATGTTGCGCAACCTTGGTATGACAGCAATCCCTCTACACGGACAGATGTCGCAGGTAAAAGCCGTGCCCTTTCAGGGCTCGCATTTTAGGGGGAAAAATTCACGGGACTGCAGGGCTTGTAGCTCACAATTTTTATTTTTCTAGAAACGTTTTTTTTTATAAAACTAGAATCAAAGGGAGAAAAAAACTTTCTACACAGTTTAACATATCAACTGTTTTCATGAAAGATATTACACAACAAGGTCTTATAATTTTATTGAAAAATTATTGAGTTAACTGTTCGTACGCTAAAATCACTGGCGTCAGGCTTGCGGTCCAGTTTAGCCATGCTTTTTCAAAGTTGTTAAATGAACAAGTGAATGATGGTAACAAATGTTGATATTATTACACGATTTATTTTTAGTTTTATCAGCGATTCATTCTTCTGAATAAAGAGACAATGGTACTGGCTATTTTTGAGTTATTTGAAACAGTTTTACTTTCTTCACAAAGGAGGGATTCTTCCTAGATCAATGGTGCCTGGACATCGTAGAACTGAAATGAACAACCTATTCTAGGGCTCCCATAACTAAGCTAATTCAAAGCCAAGCCTTCAATAAATTTTTTGGAGAGGCAGGGTCATTTTCCATTGAAACTCATAAAGCCAGACGGAACAATCTGAAAGGGCACCAAGGCTAAGGCCGTATCCGAGTTTGCGGCGACAGATACAGCTACGGTCAAGTTCGCGCAGGGAACAATGGTAAAGCATGGAGGTAGAAATATAAATTTCTACCTCTATGGGTAAACTAGTGGTTGTTCAGTGACGTACGTAGAGCATGCGCACAGAAGTTGAAGTGTCAACGACTCTAGTTATGTCAGCTCAATGCGACCAGCGGATCAACCTGTGTTATCATTTTCTGATAACTGGTCCACTCTGCACTGTGCTATGAAAACAGCTATTGGTAACCAGCGATGCGACCATGCCCAGTAGGCTGGTTCCAAATAGTCGACTAGAGTGGTCCAACTATCGTCGACTAGACAGAGTTCGGGCTTATGTAGTCGAACTATGGTCAATGATACTCCTTGCGCGAACTTGGCCTACGACTGTTGCTTATGGTGTACTTTACTTCAATGCATGATAATAATAATAATAATAATAACAAGTTCTTATATAGCGCATTTTACAATAAATGTCTCAATGCGCTTTACATTAGTGCCCTGGTCATTGGGCCAATAACATTCGTTTAATCTTGCTCAGCTCCCTGGGGAGTATACAGCCCTGGGCAACCGTGGCGCTCCGAAGGCTTTTTCAAACACAATAGCAACCTCTACCCTCGCAGGTACCCATTTATACCCCTGGGTGAAGAGAAGCAATTATAGTTAAGTGTTTTGCTCAAGGACACAAGTGTCATGACCGGGATTCGAACCCACAACCTGATGATTAACCACCAGAACTTGAATTCGATGCTCTTAGCCGCTCGGCCACGACACCCTACATGATGGGGTAATATAGCCGTAGCCGTAGCTGTAGCCGCCAATTCGGACACAGCCTAAGACTAGGGCAACACAGGCCTTTGCCTCCATAGCCTTTGTGAAATTCTAATCTAGCTGCCAATGTTTGTCTTTCTGTCAACAGTCTAAGAGATTGGGAACGTTGAACAAATTTAAAGGAAAGAGTAGATCTATTTTGATTGCAACGGATGTAGCCAGCAGGTAAGCACTTTAAAAAAAGATTGCACCCCCCCCCCCAACCTAGATCAACATAAGCAGTAATAGTTACCAACCGATATTCATTGCATATTTATTGAAAAATGCTGACCAAGGTTTTAAAAAAAATGCTTTTAGAGACCATTCATATCTATATAATCATCACCATACGACCAGACATGGCTAATATTGTTGAACTTTTTACACAATTTTTTCGTGTAAAAGTGTCTGGAAAAAAACAAAATGAAACAGACATAAGGTTTTGTTTCAGAAACATAGATACTATGTTAAAATGGGAAACATTGGAAAATGTCAATTCAGGACGTTGACCTTTGCTCTGACATTTTTTGTTTGAGTGGAAGTAGGTCAGATCTTGCAGCCGTTTGCGGCCGCTATGGGCATTTTGGTACAAGCCCTTTCTGGCCGCTATGGTCTCTAAAGGATTAAATAGAGTTGACATAGATCGGACGTGCTCGGTGGTCGAGTGGTTGAGACCACCTGCTCGAGACTTCGGGGGTCTTGGGATGGAATCCCTACCGGGTAACTTACGTGGAATCTTCCTTGGGGACTCGGTAAACAATGAGTCTATAATGAGTGACCATTCAATATCATCCACTGTGGTTTTGAATGATAGATAAACTATGCCAGCCTGCAATATGATATCATGTGGTGAATGCATCTACACAGTAGACAGTCAACCCTCTTACTGTCTGACCATTCAATATAATCCACAGTGGTTTTGAATGATGGATAAACTATGCCAGCTTGCATTATGATATCATGTGGTGAATGCATCTACACGGTGCACAGTCAACCCTCCTACTGTCTGACTGTGGTTTTGAATGATAGATAAACTATGCCAGCATGCAATATGATATCATGTGGTGAATGCATCTACACAGTGCACAGTCAACCCTTCTACTGTCTGACTGTGGTTTTGAATGATAGATAAACTATGCCAGCCTGCAACATGATATCATGTGGTGAATGCATCTACACAGTACACATATGTACACAGTTAGTTCTGTGCACAGTTGTGCCACCATACATAACCCATGCAGTTGATAGGTGTTAAATGGTTGGTCAGCACTGTGGCAAATGCTACCGATATTTATATAGGGTTAAATGTAAATTTATAGCATTGCCTTTTTACTTGTTTTACTGTTTACAGAGGTCTGGACATTCCCCACGTTGATGTGGTCATTAATTTTGACATCCCCACACATTCTAAGGTAAGCTTGAGGACTCGTTAACTCTATACAATAGAGGCTTGCCATTTTGAGAGGTTTTAAAAAATATCAACTAATAAACTTTTAAAAAAATAATACAAACATTGAATATACTGCTAACGTGATGGATGCAAAGTGGGACCCTTGATCCTAATTTTTGCCGGTAACTGAAAAATTCATTTTTGCTTTATGCATGTCTGTTTTTCAAGTTAATAATAAAAAAACATTTTCCGCTTACACAGCTTAGCACAGAAAGTTTGCGTTAACTCTGTAAATGGAGAATGGTGATTGAAAGTGAAACTTCCTTCCTCAGTATCTTTTCTCCATTTGTTTTTTTTTGCTATAGTGATTAAGTTCGCTTTTCTGAGAGTCCTTGGCTTCACAACCAGAATAAATGAATTGAAATGAACCGAAATGAAAGCACAGAATTCTGCGGTTATCGGAGCCGTGAAGTCACTTGGAGTGACTTTATACCAATAATGTGCAAAAATAAGGGAATAAAAGAGTGGCGACTCTGTCTTAACCGTCTGTTTAAAACCGGCAGGGTCGTGGCCGTGGGTTAAAGGTTGAGCTGAAGGCGAGATTCTATATCGCACGGCCACGACCCTGCAAGGTTCTAAATGGCTAGTTAAGAAGCATAATAATGTTGGAAAATCTGTAAAACTTTTTCGTAAATTTTCAATTCCTGTCTCGTCTTTGGGCTCCTGTTCCCGAAGGGTCAAAATTGCATGCGACACCCAGCGGTTGTGCCTATGCGCACGTGCTTATAGATATAACTATTTAAAGCCTATTTCAATTCCTGTCACGTCTTTGGGCTCCTGTTTGCGAAGGGTCAAAATTGCATGCGACACCCAGCGGTTGTGCTTATGCGCACGTGCTTATCGATATAACTATTTAAAGCCGAATATTATTAAGGGGGGTCACCGTTTTGTTTTTCTCTCCTGTGGGATTGGGTAGGGGGATCACACTGTTTCCTTTCTCTTGTTTCACAAATATTGTGTTTTTGTTTATAGGTTTAATGTGCATTTTAGTTTTTTAATGTTGACTTTTTATTATTGGCATTTTTAATACAATTTACGTGATTTTCATCACATAATTTTCCTGTTCATATTTTAAATTGTTCATGAAGTGGTTTTTAATGGTACTTTTTAATGTAACTATTTCTTAATAATTTGTGTAAAGCGCCCTAGAGCTTGTTTTTTTCATGAATTTTGGCGCTATATAAATACTGTATTATTATTATTATTATATAACATTGAGTACCAGTATGTATTGCTTGCGTTACGCGTAAATTAGCGCCACGTGTATATTTAAACACTTCTCACTGTGTTTGTATCGTACGTTTAAACATGGCCATGTGATCTCTTTTTGACCAATCAGAATGGATAAACTGTCCTTGGTATTTATGAATGTCATATTAAAGAGTAAGAGTTTATGAACTCGTCATATAGAGGAAATCTTGTTAAGTTCAGTGTTCTCCAACCTATAGAAAAGACGTGGCGCACCGCCACGCTTTCTGCGGCGTGCGCCACGCTTTTATAATCACCGCCAAGCTTTAAAAAAAAAAAAAAAAAAAAAAAAAAAATCATTTTTTTTTGTTTTGTTTTTTGAGCACACTTGTAACACGGAATTACAAGGTAAGAAAAAGAAATGCGGTCGGGCTACCGGACACATACGTTTCCTCTAGTGGGTGCCTAAGATAAATTGGTACCAATAAATTGAATTAAATTGGTTTTCATTTCAAGTAAGTGTTTAGAAAACCAGTATTTTACCTTGTGTTCTTAAAAACTGTAAAAATATTTCCTCAAAAAAGTCTGAGGAAAGTGGCCAGGATTCACCTTAGAATGCACCACAGAGCATCTAGGATCAAAATTTTTCTCGGGGCCCTTGAGCGGGCCCCGGACCCCACGCCGTAGGGGCTTCGCGCTCGCATTACCCACTCGCAGTTTTCACCACACCAAGCACCAACCTTTAATTTTCAAAGTTGGAGAACACTGCAAGTTATATATTTAATATGGGTTATATATATGTATATATATATATATTGGCTTCTTATATAGCGCTCATATCCGTCACTCAGTGATGCTCAAGGCGCTTCATATTTTTTTCGAAAATCCCTTTATTTTACAATTGCTTTTTCTTTGACAGGACTACATTCACAGGGTCGGCAGGACAGCCAGAGCGGGCAGAGCTGGAAGATCCATCACATTTGTAACTCAGTAAGTAGGAAATGAGAAGCATAATGGCATTTTGTGGCCGAGCGATCTATTGCATCAGACTCAAATTCTGATGGCTGAATCATCAAAGAGTGTGTTCAGTTTTTTATTGGTATTTTTAAAATATTTTTTATTATGAGAGATCGCCTAACATCACAAGGCCCAACTGCCACTTCAAGGTGAGAGCTACACTTAACCGATTTGGGCTATCGACCCAAATCAACCGCCACCAGAGGCACGTTTTTCACCTACTCCTACAGGGTTACCTCCTTCACAGTCCGTATGGATGTAGGCATGGGTATCATCCACTAGGAGCATGGCTGGTAGAGCAGAATGCACTACCTTCACAACTTTTTACAAAGCAATTATGGTTAAGTGCCTTGCTCAAAGGCATAAGTGTCATGTCCGGGATTCGACCTCCACTTTCAGAACTAAATATTCTCCCGAATTCTGAATCTACTCTGTGTCAGTAGAACATATAGCAAGACAAGTTCTCAAAGAACAAAATCTACACAGCAAAGTAGATATACACATGGTGTTACCGCAAACCGAATATACATTAAAGTATTATTACTATTGTTATTAAAACCGCTGTTGTTCCTGATTGGACTTTACTCGTCCCTGTCTTGTTCCTACCCCCACCCCTAGGTACGATGTTGAGTTATACCAACGCATTGAGCAGCTCATCGACAAGAAGCTCCCGTTGTTTCCAACCGAGGAACAAGAAGTCATGTTACTGATGGAGAGAGTCATGGAAGCTCAGCGCTTCGCGAAAATGGTCAGTTTCTGTCAGATTAGGTCCCGAAACTATAGGATTGGTTTAACGTAAATGCTTTGTATTAAGGTCACCATTAGGCTCTACAAAAATGGTCAGTTTCTGTCAGCCCCAGTGGCGGCTTTAGTCGATTGTGCACTATACCCTGCTTGAGCCCCAGTGGCGACTTTAGTCGATTGTGCACTATACCCTGCTTGAGCCCCAGTGGCGACTTTAGTCGATTGTGCACTATACCCTGCTTGAGCCCCAGTGGCGACTTTAGTCGATTGTGCACTATACCCTGCTTGAGCCCCAATGGCGACTTTAGTCGACTGTGCACTATACCCTGCTTGAGCCCCAATGGCGATTTTAGTCCACTGTGCACTATACCCTGCTTGAGCCCCAATGGTGACTTTAGTTCACTGTGCACTATACCCTGCTTGAGCCCCAATGGCCACCAAGATAACGCACAAAAACACTCAAGCCTGAGCACATAGCCTATTTGGTAAAAAGCTGTAGTTTTGTCCATGTTCATCCTCCATACTCAAGCTTACTATGGTTGAATAGAGAAAGATTGATCTGTATAATGGCGGTAAAGTAAAATCAGGTTGCTATTATGCAATCCCTTCAAATCTGAAATGCCAATTACTAATCCCCTCACCTCTACCTAATCCCTTCACCCTAATCCCAACACCAGGATCGTGGGCTAGGCTACTCAAGCCCCACTCCCAGGTGAAATCCAACAACATCATCCGATGACGAACCGAGCATACTGTTTAAAAACCACAGGTACTTTTCAGAACCACACATACTTTAGACAGTGGTGTGTCGTGGCCGAGCGGATAAGAGCACCGGACTCAACCTCTGGTGTTTCTGTTCAGCAGAGTGTGGGTTCAAGTCCTGATCATGACACGTGTGTCCTTAAGCAAGACACCTAACCATTATTGCTTTGTCCTTCGGATGGGACGTAAAGCCATTGGTCCCAAGTGTTGTGTAATGCACGTAAAAGAACCCAGTGCACGTATTGAAAAGAGAAGGGGTTCGCCCCGGTGTTCCTGGTTTGATCGGCAGCATATTGCGCCACAGCACCTTGTAAACCATTACATGGTGCTATGTAAAGGAATTGGTCTCATACTTCAAAAATGTAGCTCCACAATACCTTGCATGAAAATAATGAATGCTGAAGCGCCTTGAGCATCACTGAGTGGCGGAAATGTGTGCGCTATATAAGAAGCCACTATTATTATTATTATTAAAAGAGTTTTTACTCAAACCTCTATCTAATGTTTTCTCTTCTTCAGGAAATGAAAGATAGCGATGACAAGAAGAAAGGGCGTGGTCGGGGCGGGGATGATGACACTGAGGATTCGACTGGTATACGCAAGAGGCTCAAGGTGTCTCACAGGGGCAAGGGAAAAAGATAACATCTTGAAGACTAAGGATTGGAATCAGCTACCTATGATATTTAAAGGAATTCTAAGTTGTAGATATATACCATAAAACTAACCTGTAAAAATTTCATTTCAAAAGGTGGTAGCGTTTTTGAGAAAATCTGGAGCGGTTATTTCCATGCAGGAAAAATAATCTGCAATTTGAATACACAATCTGAGAAACGTTTCTGACAAAAACGTTTCTCAGATTCAAATTTGTTTGGATAAAAACTTATATCTTTTTCCATAAACACATTACTTCAAAGTGAAATGTTTCTCAAAATGCTTTATACTATCAGAGCTGCTGTACTTGTTACCCAGTAATTTGTATTGCCATTTAAGATATGAACTTTAAACCCTTGGAACCTTGGTAAAATTAAACCCTCCTACTGTCTGAAAATTGGGCTCAAGGCAAATGAAGGAGATGGTCACTGCAGCTGCTGTACAACTGCTTGCCTGAAAACACAACGACAAAGCTTGGGACGCGAAGCCCATGGCAAGGATTTGGGGCTCTGTAAAACTATAAAAAAAAAGTTGAGGGAGGATTTTATCCAAAGTTGTCTAGAATTTGTACATAGTGTATACAGAAAGTACGATAGTACGATATGGGGTTGAACAAAGAAAAATTTACAAGAGCGGGATTTGAACCATGACCTCCGGTTTACCGTGCCGGTGCTCTACCAACTGAGCTATCTAGCCGTATGTTGGCGGTTTCCCTATTTTGTCGATATCTTTTTTTCGGGGGTGGCAGTCAGGAGCCATACAACTGTTAGCTGCCGTGTAGCCAGGGATCACACCCAAGTTTTTGATACAACCAGAGTGTATGATAGGTATAATTTTAGCAATGGACCATGAGTATTGGGTGCGAATCCAGAGGTGGGTCCAGGAGGTTCGAACCCCTCCAGGCTACTTTTTTATAAATCTGTCTTTTTCATTTTGTTAACTTTAAAACTTGCGTCATCACAGGCCTTAGCTCACATACAGGGTTGTAGGACTAGCTAGAGACATTGTTTTCATCCAGTGACGTGAACAAACAAACAAATTTTATTAGTGTAACATTTGCAATTAATCAGCTAACCAGAATAAATAAATGTGTTATTACCTTACAGTCGTTATCAAAGTATCGGCGCAATCACGCAAGTCATTCTCAAACTTTCTCCTGTGTGTACAACGACAGCTGAATTCAATAAATGGTGTAGCGTTTTCATTTTACATACCAGTTGCAATACCAATTTGTTTACCCCTCCCTTGTAAAATTCCTGGATCTATGCCCCAGTTCTATTCAGGCAAGATATTCTTTCTTTTTCAGTCTCATTTCCATGTTGTTTTCCCGCCATCTGTAAATCATTAAGATTGTTATTAAATTGCCTGAAAAATAGTTTGTAAAGGCCTTTACCATATGTGTAGTTAAGCCCTTGTACTCAAATGAAATTTACGTATTTCTTTTCCAAAGGGTCAAATATATCAGACCAATGCTTCTTCTGTAAAACATTCTTATTCATTACTGGATCGTACCCCAAGAGATTTCTCAGAAGTTTTTCTGATGACAAAAAACGGAGCTGAATGGTAATTTGTATAAGCCTTTGGATGATAAATGAGTGATGTACAAACTAAGTTGTGGCCAAATTTCATGGCACTGTTTGTCATACAAATTATCTTGAATCGTGTGAAGGCACTTGGCCGACATTGGTAATTGTCAAAGAACTGCAGTATCCACACGTTGTATAACCCAACATGTACATGAAATAACAAGCATGTGAAAGTTTAAGCTCAATCAGTCATCAGAGTTACAAGAAAATAATAAAAAAATACATTCTTTCAAATATCGGATTTCCGGAGATCAAAATTAATTGTTTTAATAATATTTCTCTTTATACCATGTAAGTTATGTGTAAACCGGTGAACATTTATATTTTCAATCTTACCAATGTTATGCACAGGGCTTTAACTTTTAAATAAAGTCATAAATCTTTTGATTTTGAGTACAAATTAACCAATTTCAAACTGTGGGAGCCTGCTGTATCTCCAACTGCCTTGTTAGTTGAACCATTTTTTGTTAAAGATATTTTCGCCAACCTAACGGGATATTAATATGAAGATAATTGTATGAAATTTACAAAGATATCTTACAGAAGGTTTGTTTTGTGGGAATGTTGACCCAGATGAAAATAAAGTAATTGTAGGCTATTGATGTCAAAAATGTGTTTGTCTGGTTTTGTGTAATCTCTCTTGTTTTCACTGATCCCTCCAAAGACCAGTTATTGTTTGTAAATGTGTTTTTTGGGGGTAAAAGTTCGATTTAAATTCCCCCATACTTCATTCTGGGGCTTCATATCATAAACAAATTCGGGATGGCAATAAGTCATTGATTACTGTGGGATAAATGCGCTTAGAAAAACAAGAAGAGACTAGTGCGAGTCTAGGATTTTGCTCACTTTCTTGAGGGTTTTTAACAATAGAGGGCGCTACACTAACTGTGATGGCGGCTAGTTCAATGTCAGGAAGAGGACTGTAAGTTTTGTTAGTTTTTCTAATTTTTGATACTTTGTAATAATTTAAAGTTTATGCTGTTCTCTGTATACATTCTGGGAATCTGTCCCATTCTGTAAACCTATCGATGCAGATTACAACCTATATTGAAGAAGAAATAGTGGGCAGTCAGGTTGACTCAGTCAAGGTTTTTTAGCCAGGTCCACTCCCTCCATCCATAGCCGTGGTAGGACGTCAGTGCCACTGCACTGACGTCCTGGGTATAAAGATCCTTTACAATGCGAACAAAATTTTGAGTAACATTTTAAAATATTTTTACCTAATTTGAGAAGCTGAAACTCCATTCACTTATTCTTGGTGCCTTTAATTACACTTTTGCTGAGTTCAAAACCTATCAAATACATCCATGATTATGAATGACATTATTTCCGAAAATATGTCCAAGTTGTGCACTGGCGCTGCGACTCCGTCGTGTTGCCGCCCCGAAGAAAAAACGTTCAGTGTTACGGGTTAGACAGCGCCCTCTTTTGTGGACTTGGTTCCATGTCAGTTGAGGTTGTCGCAACGAATGCGTCAATTTCCATTTTATTTTCACAATAATGTCATCCAAGGATAAAATTGGCAGTTCTGAATAGAGCAGGCGTAAGGTTCAGGACACAAGGAACATGTGAGTCACGCTTCAGCTTCCTCAAAAAGGTAAAAATATGATAAAAAATGGTTATAAATTTGGTTGCAATGCCTGAGGACCTTTATACCCTGGACCCCGTCGCGTTGTATGCAACGGAGGAGTCCAACCTGGGCTAAGTCATGGATAGTCAAGCCTCATATTACCGTGGGTCTCTTATTACCGTGTTACCAGATAATTCACTTTTTTCGTTGTCAATACGTAATCTATATAGACGGCTTTCATACGGTGAATCGATAGCCAAGAACCCTTTACTAAAACTTAAAAGGGTGTCAAAATTTGCTGGAAATTTAACAAGTGGGTGTCCAAATTGTTCACTTCCAATATGTAAATACAGATAAAACAGGGTGTCCATATTTAAAACAGGCTGTCCAAAAGACGCCCAGCCACCCTCTTGCTATGGGCTCAGTAGTTTCTGTCCCTGCCTTTCACCTCTGTCTGTGCATCATGGAGGTAGGATTTGTGGACCCCGGTGCCTTGGATGTGGACTGGGTTTTCCTCCCTAACTGACCTGGTCAAAAGTTCTAGCTACTAGCTAGAGTAGACTAGTCCCTACCTAGTTTTCCCTCTTTGGGTTTTCCCTCCCACGTCTTAAACTGAAATTTCTTCATTGTCTTCTTGACAAAAGTTGGTGTAAAAGTAATGTTTTCATTAGGATGCTTTGTAAATTCAGATTCAGAAATCGGATACAGCATTTTTGCCGACTGAAGAAAGGCATCACTGACATGACATTATGACATGACTGAAATAAAATAGTGAAGGAAAGCCAGTACCTAGCCCTGGTTGGACTCCTCCGTTGCATACAAGTGCAGTGGCACTGACGTCCTACCACTACTAGGGCTAGCCAGTACCCAAAATGCCCAAGGTGTTGTTGGGTGCATAAACTATAATTCGATCTGTTTCTTCTTTCTGTCCCCTTTTCACTTTTTCAGTTGTTTCCAGTTCGGACAAGTATTATGTAATTAAATGTTAATACCCGAAAAGCTACCCTGCCAGAACACTATCTAGCAGCATGGCAGACAAATCAGGTGACAAACAGGAGGTAAGATATTGACTTATATGCGGCAGAGAAATCTCTGTCAAGTTTCATTGTACTCCTCTTTATGAAACTTTGCCTTCGACGATCACTACAAGCTGACCGTCAACCAGGGTTCGAATTTAGGGGGAAAATTGACAAGATCGCAGGGCTTGTTACTCAAAATGCTCACTGGACCAGAATTGTTTTTACAAGACCAGAATCAAAAGGACAAAAAAACATCCTGACATAGCTTAACATACATTTAACTGTTTTTATTTGAACAAGTATTAAGACATGTAAAGAGAAGATTTATCATTGAGTATTAATAATTTATTACAAAATAGAAATGAAAGGTATTTTATCACACTCAAAGTCAACATTTGAACACAATATTACACAGAGTTTATAAGGTATTCTTATTCAACTGA
The DNA here is from genome assembly GCA_021014325.1 of Plazaster borealis. Lineage (NCBI taxonomy): Eukaryota > Metazoa > Echinodermata > Asteroidea > Forcipulatida > Labidiasteridae > Plazaster > Plazaster borealis. The sequence continues at coordinate 3,239,792 of CM037475.1, read as the reverse complement.
AAAAATTCAAGACTTTGCGTATCGCGTATTTAAGCTAAATCTTCTCACTTTCAAAGCTCTTCATGGCCTATCTCCTGACTATATATCTGATCTTCTCCATAAATATTCCTGTTCGACCTCTTTGTTCTGCTGGCCAATCCTTACTGACGCAAACTACTTTTTGCACTAAATTCTGTGGTCAACGAGCCTTCAACTTTATTGCACCTTCGTTATGGAATGGCTTACCTCTTCATATTCGCCAAGCTGACTCTCTTCAAATTTTCAAGGGACTTTTAAGACTCATTTGTTTGAATCTATATTTTTGTAACATATTGCTTTATAATATAATTTCATTGTTTAATGTTATGTGTTGCGCATAGAAACTAGAGCTCCTGCATTATGCGCTATATAAATGTCTTGTATTATTATTATTATTATTATTATTATTATTATTATTTCAGCTTCGGCGGAAGCTAGCCAGTATGAAGCAAGACTACGCGAGGACTCTACGCAGTGTGGAGGTTTGTAATTAAGAATAAGATTCATAAAACAGTATTTTGTCCAGCATTTTAAAGTGTGGAACGTGGAAAAAGAGTTTTGCGTTGGTTCTCTCCTATTCCGCAAGGGTTTTCTCTGGGCCCTCCGGTTTTCCTCCCTCTGGAAAAATCAAACATTTGTTACCTCTGGCTGTGGTCCGTTGTCATATATGGGTTGATGTTAAAGGCTGCCAGAGGTGCCCTTAAATGCCTGCAGCCCGAACACGTTGTAGCCCCAGCTGCAAGTAAGGATGATTAGCCTCCCAAATTATTATTCTTATTACTATTATTATCTTAACATGGCATCTGGCATTAAGTGGTTAAGATACAGTCTAGCACTCTTTATTTCATAACAAACAAGACAAATTATTCATAAAGTTTGATTTATATAATCTCATAATCTATTGTCGTTTCAATTATATCAAAATCACAAAAGGAATATTAATGATCTTGTCTTTTTATTTGTTACAGAAATCAGAGAAAGCAAAGAAAGCCCGTTCTCACGTCCAGAGAAAATTGGCCGAGCAGGCTCAACTCAGTTCAATGTCACCCTCATGTACGCATACATTCAGTAGAAGACCTGACCCCAAAATAGACACCACAACTGATGAACCGTTGCAAGATGAGAAGGCAAGAGGTGGAGGAGATGAAGGTCTTAATGAGAGAGATTTCAAGTCTTTGGTGGCCACAAGACGTCGCCAGAGACAGAGGAGGAGCGTCTCTTTCATTATTCCCAAGGAGACTCCATCCGAGAGAGACGTTCATGATAACGGTGAGGTGGAGAAGAAAGAAGGCCATCTTGGAGATGCGGTGATTAAGAGACAGGAGGAGCAGCTTGAATCCAGGAGCAAGAGATCATCTCTTTCCGAGCTGTCACTCGCAGCCATGCTGGAGAAGTCAAATGACCTTAAGGTGTCATCGGTTTCAAAAGCATTACTGGTAAATGAAACCTCGGGGGATTCTAATGTAGGCACCCACGCCGGGAGAGAGGACCGAATTAGGTCTAACGAGAATGTGGTTCTCGTCGTACCAGAATCACAACTTGTAGAATCTTTAGGAGAAGGTGGCCCTGAGAGGGATGTCACTCCAGTAACTCTTGCTGTGTCGCATCCTCAGAAGAATGCAAAAATCACAGCAGAGGGCAAGCAGAATCTTGACCTACCTTCTGGCAAATTTGACAAAGACACCACAAAGTCTTCCAGCATTTCCCCACTTCAAGAAGTCACTGGCTATAACTCAAGCAATAACAACAGCAACAACACAAACAAAATTGGTGAGAAAATAGAGGCCTCGGAGACTGCCCTAAAGCCACCTCAAATTGAGGTTAAGAAAAGGAGAGCCAACCGACGCAGTCTGAAGCGCTCAAGGAAACCCCGTGAGTTGACTGCATCTGACATCAGCATGAAAGAAGTAGCGCAATCGCAGAGCGCAGAGGAAGGCAGCCACACCTGGATTGAGGGGCTGATGTATCCGGTGGAGTATTACGTCAGACGCACTAGAAGCATGACCTGCAGTCAGAGCTCTCAGAGTCAGAATTACTCAAACTCCCAAAGATTCATGGACAGAAATGATTCACAGAGGGACATGAATACTCAACTGAGAACGACGGAACAAACAAACTCTGATTCTACTAGATCTAAAGATTCAGTACCTCAAGCTACCACGGTAAAAACAGCTTGTATGAAACAATTTGAGGTGAGTAGGAATCAACTGGAAGTAAGCCAACGTCAAATGGAATCTAGTAGGAATCTAACAGATGCTTCCAACTTTCCCCCAGAGTCGGACTCAGACTCCTTGAGATCTCAACTCTCTGAGTCTCTTCTGAAGACCTCTTTGCCAAGACCTCAGGATTGTCCTGCAGGAAGCATACGAGACAATGATCAGATGAAATTGTCCAGGCAAACAAAAACCAGAAAGCTTCAGAGACGGAGAGTTATTTGGAAAGGAAGTTCAAGAGCTTCTTCATCGAAGAACAGCATTGGCGAACAAAAGACTTTTGTTGGAGAGGAAAGTGCTTTCACACCCAACCCTGAGAAGAGTAAATCGAACTCTGGCCCTACCACCTTGGTGCAAGAACCTCATTCATCCAGCAACACTCCGGACCTCTGTTCAGGATCTACAACAGTGGTATCAACTCCTGATTTCAGATCAAACCCTGGTGCTGAACATGGCAGGAGAACAGAATCCCAACATGAACGCGATGCAGGAAGTATTCTCCCCACTCTGAGAAATCTCAGATTGTCGCATTCAGATTTTGCTCTGCCTGACGAAGACTTTGGCACCTTGAAGGAAGCCAAATTGAAAACTCTACCAGAAGCTGATGAAGCAGCAACATGTATGTGTGATGAAGGGGATAAGAACATCCATTCATCCCTGCCGTTGGAAAGGGAGAATGTTAACGCTCACACCGACAAAAGCGAAAACAGCGAAAGCATTCCAGTTGAACACCGTCATAAAAACTCCGATGACCAATTATTCTCCCCAGTCACTCATCGCCCCATTCAAAAGCTGTACCAAAGTGACAGAAACATTACCGAAAACTCCACACCTGAAATGGTGCCCCCCTTTTCAGAAGTTCCTCACCACAGACAAACTCGGATAGACCAACAAGAAGACATTGATTCAGTCCAACCCTCTCTTGATCCAGGGTCTCCTGCCAGATCGTGTATCGGTGGAAAGATTCAACCTGGAAGTTTCCCCATCGTAGAGTCTCCTGATAAGAACATTCTGCACAGCCAGTTCTCGCTGACCCAGTTTCATGACAGCTGCAGCTTGGCGTTCCCGAGCGCTGGATGTACTCCAGGCTTTTCACCAAGTTGCTCCATTAATGATACCGATGGGGTTATGTTGACTAAAATTGTCTCGCCTTTTCCTCATGACGTAGACATGGAAGCTGAAGGTGAAGATCTTGGCGACGGAGACCACAAAGTGGATTTCTGTCTTGATTCCAAACTTGATGAAGTAGTGCCTGGTTCATGTTCACGACCCTCGGTTACTTCTTCTTGTGATCCTACAAATGGTAACTCTGGAAGCAACTTACAAAAACACACTGTGTTTGTTTACCCTCTACCCTCAAATCAAACCACCAGTTCGAAGGATGGCTCGACCGTCTGCTCAATTCTATCAAAAGCAGTATCACATGAGACCTCCACTAGTAACCAATCGGCTGGTAACCAACCAATAAGTGATGTCACCGGGGGAACAAATAATGGCAGCATCACACCACCGACTGTCCACCCAGAAGCTAGCGGGGCTGTCTCTAGCAACATCGACCAAAAATCCCCCTTTGCAGGCGGAGCTACGGGGAGTCCTTTTGGAAGGGCCGAGGAGCCAAAAGCGATGTCCCAGTGTGAGGTGAAGGTACTTTGTGAGGACAATGAAGCAGAGGAGAGGGTTACCAGACATGATTTAGCTTTGATTGGATGCTTGCAGGTACACTGACTATAATTGAATTCTGCTATATCTTGAATTACAATCCAGCCAAAATTTGTTTATTTAGGTGTTTTGAGATGGAAGAGATAACCTGCACTGCAGCTGTTGATAGTATAAACTATTTTGAGAAAGGATTCCCTTGGAAGTAATATGGTTTGGATACTTTTTCACCCCACACCATTTGAATCTGAGAAATGATTCATGCATGAATTGTTTCTCAGATTTCTGAGGATTGGTGTCCGTTCGCAAATGCTGCGGCCAGAGATGCAGTTGTACCCGCTGTCACCTCACCAAACGTGGTTGAATTTGATTTTCTTGTGAAAATACAGGGTATTTTTTGCTTGGTCTAGTGGTAAGACATCTGCTCTAGAATGGCAAAGATCATGGTTTCGAATCCCACCTGAAAAAATATGCCCGTTTTGTTTTTTCACAGGACTTGGGAAAGTACTGCGTATACAGTGCTTTACACACATCGGTGTAAGGGTAAAACTAAATAATATCCAGTAGACACTGTATTCCGCTGAAACTTTCACATGTGACTTTTATTGTATCTGTCTTTATAATATGCCTATAAATCGGCATTATGTTGACAAAAACCAATATATGAAACAACCTTCAACATCGGTGCAGGGCAAACACTAAAACCATATATCCATATATTTTTCTTTTTTTAAACCCTACTTCAGATTGATCTTCCATGGGAGCAGTCACCGGCCGTCAGGGACCTAGCAAGCGGTGTGGTGAACCTAGATGAAGAGACGAGTATTCTAGTCCTCGTTTACCAACACAGCTTAGTTATCTGGCGGTATTACGAAGGCACAAAAGAGTGGGAGATACTACAGTCTTGGGTTATACCGCAGGTAAAGTGATCAGGGCCAAGGAAACGCTTGCTTAGCAGAAATGGGTTACCGGCCAAAATACCATGTAATATATATTGTCTGTGACTGGTTCCCTGTAAAGTTTTGCTTAGCAGAAACAGGTTACCAGCCAAGATACCATTTCATGTATTGTTTGTAACTTGTTCCGTGTAAAACCTTGCTGAGCAGATACAGGTTACCGGTCAAAGCACCATATAATGTATATTGTTTGTGACTGGTTCCCTGTTAATTTTTGCTTAGCAGAAGCACTTTTTTTTTGGCCAAACAGCTTTATACAATTGGGCCCTGTTTGTGCACAACTATGAAAAAAGCCGTCAAGAAAGACTCTGCTAGGGTTGAAACAACAGGCCATGTACTATTTTTTGCAACTATCAAAAAAGCACATTAAACTCAAAATTCCGAAGTCCTCCGAAATCCTATTCAGGAAATTGCCTGACTTTGTAGAATCTGGTACTGCAGTGAGAAATAACAATTGCTTATCATTGGGGCAGGCACCAATCTTATCCTAAGGCCTACAAAAAAAAAGGTTATGTTGGCGTAACGGGCCAATTGGCGTAAGGGCCAGAAAAAATAGAGTAGGTAGGTCGGGATTTTTTATTTTGTTTCTTAAACAGTTAAACGAAACTTGTGAATTCCAGTTAACTGTTAAACTGTTTCTACAGTTCCTATCAAAACTTTAAGCCAGCAGATGTCAACACACTTTCCAGGTTTAATAGAATACTATACCAACTCCTAAGGGTCACAGAACCAGGTCATAAAACCACAGAGACATAGCGCCTGCAGCTTGTGGTTTGATTGAAGCAAGAGTATTACAAACTGAAACAATGTATAACAAACTGCAGAGGATTAAGATAAGACATAATTGGATCTCATTAGGAGTGTCAATCATTCTCCCAGGGCTGGAGAGTGTCTAGGGCTGACATTAAATAAAGAAAAGGATGTCAGGTTTTTTTGTCACTGTCAGCTTCGTTTGTGGCAGGAAAGGTGTTTTTTTTAATCATTGACAAAACTTCAGCTAGGGGAAAAAAAGTTGAAAAAAATAATAATATCCAGGGTCGGCCTATTTTTAGGGTTGGTCGGGTTACGCCAACATAACAATTTTTTTTTTTAGGCCTAAGTCCAAACATTTGGGTGTTGAGTTGCCATAGAGTGGAGTATTTTGGTTGATATGGGAGGGTCTCTAGCCAAAGAGGGGGGGGCTATTTATTTGTATTCATTTCAGTCGAGAATGTGAACTAGAATAATCAGTACCCTGGTGTAAACAAGAACCATGATGTTCAAGATTTATTTGGTTGATATCAAATATGGACAAACCATTTATATGATGATTTATTTTTAATAATGAATTAACAGGAAGAGGAGTTCAGCTTGGTGAAGTGTTTACCCTGCAGTAAACAGAACGAAGTGGCTCTGGTAGTTGCCGGGAAATTTGCCTCCTGTGCTGTCAGGTATGAACTACCTAAACATGTCTTCAATATTTTGTTTCATCTCTTCTCTTTTAATGCAAACCTATTGTGGAATAACAATAAAATAGTTCTTATGACAAAGGCCATTTGGATGTGAACCTACCCCAGTCAATAGACTGTGCAAGTCTCGCGCATATTTGAACTTCCGGGACCATTGTGGTCCCAACCATATGGAGATTTACACGGGCAAGATTTTGTTTTGGCAATTGTTTTAGTTTAACGTGGTTTATGACCATGAAAAATGTTGTTGGGAATGTTATACTTAGTGATAAAAAATAGGAAAGTAAAATCAATTCAACAATATAACAAAGAAAACCCGAGAATTAAACTTGACCTCAGCTTCCGGTTGCTGCAAAAATTAAGAATTTTGTGCTCACATCCGATCACAAAACTTATGTAAACGCTTGATTTGGATGCGATGATAATCGCCAGATGCTGTAATTGCAACGTAAAACCTTTTCATATCAGTCTATGGTTGTTGAAGCGTCATTATCCTCTATAAAAGTCGTCAAGCATTAATTTTACGCCCGTGTGACCATCGTGAATCCGCGAAAGTGGTTTCTGAAAAGTTAAGACCAAATAAGCATCCTTGTCCCAGAGTTTTAATTTTGCTTCAATAATAATTAACACATTATTTTTGTATTTGTTATAAAAACGAAAACTGATTTTATAAACATGTAATGAGTATTTTTGTTGTTCAGATTTTATCAGTGAATATAATTTAAAACAAAGATTTGATTTCAGAGAAAAAAATGTTCTTCGTTTGACGTGTTTTCTCGTTCCGATACGCGCGAGACTTGCACAGTCTATTGGGTATTGACATGTAGCACATTAACAAAATCTATAAGTTGGATGTGAACCTCTCCAAGTTATTTGACGATCAAGTGCCTCACCTACTAGCAACGACTGTTGATTTCTTGTAGGATATTGACATGTAGCACATTAACAAAATGTATGAGTTGGATGTGAACCTCTCCAAGTTATTTGATGATCAAGTGCCTCACCTTCAATGCAGTAATAGCAAAAACTGGTGGTTTTGTGTAGGATATTGACATATATAGCACGAACGAAAAATCTATAAATTTGATGTGAACCTGTCCCAGTCATTTGATGATCAAGTGTCTTACCTTCAATGTAGTATTAGCAAAAACTGTCCTTCATGTTGTTTCGTGTAGTATCGTTGACGTTTCATTAGCAATGCCCTGATTTGACCTAACTGGTGCGTGTGTGGTTTTGTGTAGGATATTTCGTTTGACAAATTGACGGAGGGACTTCAGAAGTTGGATGTGAACCTACATGTATCCAAGTCAATTAATGATCAAGTGCCTTACCTTTGATATTGTATCAGCAATTCCCTGATTTGACCTAACTGGTGCGTGTGTGGTTTTGTGTAGGATATTGACATTTGACACATTGACAGAGGAACTACAGATGTTGGATGTGAACCTGTCCCAATCACTGGACGATCAGGTGCCTTACCTTCTATGTACTACGAGCGAGCAGGATTTCATCGTTGCAGTCAAGAATACCAAGAATAAGACTACTGTGTTTTCCGTCCAAGCTTCCACAGAATCAAGGTAAACAAACTTTCCTTATTGCCCCCCTCCCATTTTACATTTGTCTTTTTTTGTCTTGTTAGCCGACTTTACATTTTAATAATAATAATACTCAGTACTTTGGCCTATATAGCGCTTTTTCACACCCGAGGGCGTCTCAAAGCGCTTCTTATTTTTCTATGTTTGGAGCTTAGTTCGCATTATTAGACCCATTTATTTATGTAGCACCATGGAACAGTTTACAAGGTGCTGTGGTTCAATCTCCAGCCATACCAGTAAATGCCGGGGCGAACCCCTTCTCTTGATGATAAGTGTACAGGGTTCATTAACGTGCATTACAAAATACACAGGACCTACAGCTAAACGTCACATCCAAAGAAAGAACAATAATGGTTAAGTGCCTTGCTCAAAGACACAAGTGTCAAGACCGGGACTCGAACCCACACTCTGCTGATCAGAAACACCAGAGCTTGAGTGCAGTGCACTCGACCACCACACGCCATATTTTGGGCTCTCTTCTTTCAACTTGAAGTTTGACCTGTCTGTACTTTGTCCCTCCTCTTGCCTTGAGAAGTACCCCCTACTAAGGTTTAAACGCAAAGTCAAAACTATTTCAAAGATCAAACTTCTAATTTCCATTTAGTTATGCAGAACACAAGCTTTACAATACTTTATTTTTCAAAACATCTCAAATTATTGTATCAAAAATACTGACAAAACAACCTTTAACAGGGATGTGCATGTAGTGAAATTAGCCACTGGATGTAGTGCGGAGATGACATCATTACTGAAAGTTGAAGAAACCGCGGGGATCGTCATGGCAACCACATCACGCAATCACATACTTTTATGGTAAGAACACCACATATTGTATTGTTCACATTGTATTGCAGCTCGAAGGTTTACAAATTTGAATTTTAAGGGGTTTTTTTACAGGTAATCGGTAAACATCGGAGACCAAGTATACATGTAGATCACGTGCCCATGTTGCACACGGATAGAAAAATGGTGCCGCGAACATCGTCATTTTTTAAACTGGTAGAAGCCAGATTTCAACCTGTATTATTGTTTTATTATTGATTTATTCAGGCTTTTACAAAACATTACAATACATACAGAAGACTTAGAAAAACAATCAGACCAAGAATTACGAAAAAACAGAGGAATGTGTTGAAATACAAAACAAACAGCAGCCTAGGGTTGCCCAATAGCGAACTAACTCACTACCTAAAAGAGCAATCCCCGTGAAAAAGAAAATCATTAGAACAAACGGGTGGATATAAAAAATACATGGAATGATTATAATACACTCTTATGAGCAACTTCAGTCACAAAGTAACATCTCAAATGTTGTGTTTATGTGTTGATGTTTGATGTAGTTGAATTATTAAACATGTAGTTTGTGATAATTATAGGTGTCATACAGTTATTGACTTCAACTGTCTGTTACATGTTGCTTGTTATATACCGTACACAGATCCTTGTCATTTGATTGGTGGAACAAGCGTAACGTGTCATCCTATATTTTGCCATGTGTATTGCCGCAGCGGACGCTCCAATATTTAATATAGGAGTCCAATATGGATAATTAATGGACGCTTCAGACAAAGTAATTGTTCCCTTCCCATTAATTTTGTTGTCCAAAACGAGGCAAGGTCATGTTGTTTTCCAGAGGTCTTTAGAATTTTCAGAGTGCGGAGTGGACGAGTTTCCGTGTCTAATTTGTACTCATTGTGAAAACATTTCAAATGACAAAGATGTATGTGTGAGTTATATAAAAGAAACACTGAATGCATTTCGTTCCTGCATTGTCGCAGACATTGCACTCAAATGCATCCAGCATTTGTTTAATAGATTTTTCAGAGCCACCACTCCCACAAAAAAAATGTTTTTACACATAGTTGTACCCGCAAGTTTACTATTTATTTATAGTTACTCCTTATTTTTCCACACCATGCAAAGCTTCAAACACCACTTATAATAGATTTGGTTTGAATTAAAAGATTTTACAACAAGTAATTTCCCTTCTTAACATTAAAATCCTCCTCCTTAGAAGAAAAAATTCCAAGCCTGTTTACTTTTGTTGGTGTATTTAAGAAATCTCTGTAATTTTAAAGGTGTTTGAAGACAGGCGAGCTGCTTAAAGATTTCCCTATCAAACCAGTGGCCAGTGGAAGCCGTGTGTTGTGTCTTGAAGCAGCTGCTGAATCGGTAAGCACTGAATCTATAAGAATCTTGTCTACAGTACGTCTCAAAGAGAAATTACAACCAAAGGGTCTTTGCTATTTGTTTGCCTCCCAGTAGAAAATTTGAGAAATTCAATTTGTCACTGTGATGGCCTCCACTATAAACTCAAAATAAAATTGAGCATGTTCTTTATTATGAATAGAAATATACAAAACTTTCCCTTTAGTTATAGACATTAACTTTCTAAAATTGAGTACGTCTTTTATATAAATAGAATTTTACCAAAACATTTATCTGTAGTTATTAGACTTTAAAGGCACTGTACACGTTTGGTAATTACTCAAAATATATATTAGCATAAAACCTAACTTGGTAACGAGCAACGGAGAGCTGTTGATAGTATAAAACATTGTAGGAAACGACTCCCTCTGAAGTAACGTAGTTTTTTTTTTAAGAGGTAATTTCTCACTCAAATAATAAAAACTTCTTGCAAGAAGTTTTTGTTCCTATCTGAAAGCACACAAATTTGTACAATAAGGGTGTTTTTTCTTTCATCATTTTCTTGCATCATTTTCTTGCAACTTCGATGACCAATTGAGCCCAAATTTTCACAGGCTTGTTATTTTATGCATATGTTGGGATACACCAAGTGAGAATACTGGTCTTTGACAATTACCAAACGTGTTCAGTGCCTTTAACTTTCTAATACCACCCTGTTCAGGCCTTATACTGACGGAGTCAGTGCAGGCAATTGCCTCCATGCTCCTGGTCATTGCCTTGGTGCCCCTTGAAATGCCCTTTACAAAGGAGATAACGCCTTGGTGCCCTTGCCCTTTTAAAGGTATCATACACGTTTGGTAATGACACAAAACAAATATTAGCATAAAAACTTACTTGGTAACAAGCAACGGAGAGCTGTTGATAGTATAAAACATTGTGAGAAACGACTCCCTCTGAAGTAACGTATTTTTTGAGAAAGAGGTAATTTCTCACTAAATAATAAAAACCAAGAAGTTTTTATTCCTATCTGAAAGCACACAAATTTGTATAACGAGGGTGTTTTTTCTTTCATCATTTTCTTGCAACTTCGATGACCAATTGAGCCCAAATTTTCACAGGCTTGTTATTTTATGCATATGTTGGGATACACCAAGTGAGAACACTGGTCTTTGACAATTTCCAAACGTGTTCAGTGCCTTTAAGAACAAAGCATCAGGCCTACCTGCCTGTCTGGAATTTAAGAATTCTGACTATGAGTGAAAATTGAAAGGAGTTTCTCAATTCATGCAAAATAAAATGCTATTATTTCCTCTGTATATTGTCTTCATAGGGTTTGTTATTTCTAACTCTTGTGTACCGTGATGATGTCAGTGATCTGGAAGAAAAGTGTAACAGCTGCATCGGTGCTATTGTAGCGTTCAACCCACACACGGACAAGATGCTGGAATTGATAGACTACAACCTAACCAGTCAACATGAAAATACCAGGTAAGGTGAAAGACATACAGTGCCAGTAACATTCAGTCTCTAGGATGTTCTTGTTGTCTGGGCGCGAATTTTGGGAGAAAATCCACAAGACCAAAGGGTTTGTTGCTCAAAATTTTTACTGCCCAGAATTGTTCTAACAAGACCAGAACAGTTCAACTGTTTACTGTTTTTACTGTTTTTATTTGAACAAGCACGATTACATACGGTATAAGAGAAGATTTATCTCATTTGTCTTTATGGGCATACATACTTCATTACTCAATAGAGTTGAAAGGTCTTTATCAGACTCAAAGTCAACATTTGAACATAAGTTGTTTTTGTTTAAGATATTACACAGTGAGGTTTTATTATTCAATTGAAAACAACCGACTGCTGGACTTGTCCGGTCATGAGTTTACTGGCCCGACACTAAAACTACTGGCCTCGGGCCTGTTGTCCAGAGTAAAATTTGAGCCCTGGTTGTGCAGTGAAGTGCATGTTGCAGCGTTTTAACTAAAGTTCATCCAAAACCTAGTAATGGTCTTATATATATATTCAAAAATGATGAGCCCGTATCTGCCCGACTGGTCACAGTCCATAAACACTGTTCTTGGAGTGCTCATCATTTAGGCATGATATTCTTCCTGTTTTATTATTTGTGTTTTTACCCATACACCAGTGTGTGTATTACTCGGGTAGGATTCGAACCCATGACCTTTGCCATTCTAGAGCAGATTTCTTTACCAACAATTAGACCACAGCGCTTAGCCGGAATCCAATATTTTAGCAGCAGGTACCGCAACATTTTTAATAGATGTTAACTTTGTTTTGGGATAAAGAATATTATTTATGTTTTTAACCATATAGTAAATGTTTTAGCTTAACATTGAAAGTTCTTTTTGCGAGAGGAAGATTACGAGAAACTAGATAAAAATACATTTTCACAGTGCTTTTATGTTCACAAAACAACATCAAGTTATCCTCATTAAGTTGCTGAACATGCTTTCAACGAGTAACAGTTAAAAATAGAAATCAGACCGCCTTTAAAACGTAACAATAATTTTTGTTTCTTTTTGTTTTAGTCTTGTAGATGGCGTCATACACAACGCCACTCTACTGGCCAAACTGTCTGACAGCAGCCTCCACCAGTGGGAGATCTCCACAGGGAACCTACTGAATTATTCATCAGGCAATCACACCAATCAAAGCCTCAGGAGTGCCCAACTCTGCAATTCACAGGTGGTCTTAATTGGAACTGACCAATACCTGCAGATGTATAATGAATATTCATGAGTGGGAGGGAGCTACACATTCAATCTACAAGCCCTGTTTTACAAATTGGAACTGACCAATACCTGCAGATGTATAATGAATATTCATGAGTGGGAGGGAGCTACACATTCAATCTACAAGCCTTGTTGTACAAACTATAAACATGACAAAGAAGAAACGACAAAAAACTCCAAACTGCAAAGAGAATACGTTTTGTTAGTTTAATTAGAATCAGAATATCGTATGATTTGTTTTCTTTATGCACAATGAAATCACCATTCTTTATATACTATATCACTATCTAGAAGCTGATGAAAGTATCATTTTCACAAGTATGCATGACAACGAAATAGAACACATCGGGAAGTAAAAACACATTTCTTTCAAGCAAATATCATTTCTTCAGATAGCGCTTTCACCACCTTGTAACCTGTGAGAATCACATGGATAGCTGTGAGAACCACACGGATAGCTGTGAGTGTCCATGTGATATCTTTTGTTGTTTTTCAAGATGGCAGCCTCCAATTCATTTCACAATAACATTGTATTGAAATGCACTACTGACATTTTTTTAATTTCTAACTCGTTATAATCATCTTTCACCAGTTCATTTTTTTGTTAAACTAGCCTAAACATAGAATCTTCTTCATGGTATCAAAAATAATTTTTAAGATTAAACAATAATTTCATATTTTGTTGATTTATGTGATTTACTCTTTAACATATAATTACAAGCTCTCAGTCTTTCATGATGTCGATTGACATGAAATTCTTTCAAATGTTTTCAATTGGGCAATCGCCAACAAACGATGGTCTCCCAAATGGACGTGCAAGCCCAACTTGGAATCCCACCCAATTAAAGATGCATCCTTGTAAGAATAATACTAAACAGTCCCACTGTGAAATTCATCTCAAACTTAAAAATATCTATATCTATTTTAAGCGTAGAATATTAAAATAATTAACTCCAAAATATAAACAACCCAGTAAATATACTCCTTCATATTTATTTAATTTACAGCACTTTACTTTAGATCCTTCATCCCCACAAAAGCCGTACGCAGAAAAGGAGTTAGTACTTCCAGATACGTTTCGTTAAATATTGTAGAAATTTGTGGTATAACTTTTCAATAATTATTATATACTTTCTAAAACTGCAGAGGCGAATTAAAAAAGTCTATATCCTAATGATGCTATATTTATTATTATGGTAGAATCTTTTACACACATTCACGGATATAAATGAAGAAGTAACGGTTTCTATTGAGCTACAGGATATCTCAAATGGTTCCACAACCACAGGCATGCATTGAAAGAAAGTGCAGATTTTATACAAAGCGTTCACGTATATTTTGTTGTCGTCCGCATATACAGACAAATGTACAACACCTCCCCAACCCTCTACACCACAACAGAAAAAAAACCTCAACAAAAATGTGGAAATACTCCATGGCATAAATTGAACAGTTAACTTAGAAGAGAAACTAATAATCTGTAATTCAGCCAATTTGAGACGACGACGACCAGAAGTGAAATCTCACACGAGATAACTTTGAATTTTGAAATGATTTCCCATATTCCCATTATGACACGAAGAAACAATTACAAAGAATTGTCAAGATAATAAGCTGGTCCCAAGTGTTTGAGCATGTTACAGAGTCAGGGAACTAAACCAAAATGGCCCCTAACTTTTCGTAAAATCGGACTTTGCTCCTTTAAAAACCTTAGCTACTTTTAGGTATAAATTTGATTGCAGAAAACAGCACAGTGTTTAGAGTTAAAACTCTGCGTGTTTATGTAGGCTGGTCAATGCATAGAATTACAGCAGTACTGTACTACATTTTGATATATAATATTGAAACCCTCATCTCACAATAAGGATATGAAGGGTCCACAATAAAGAAATTCCCAATCGGGATATACTTCTACCCCCATGGGAACCCTGATCTCCAAACGAGGATTTGAATAGTTCACAACCATACTATCCCAATTGGGATATACTTATACCCTAATTGAAACCCTAATCTCCCAATGTGGATATCATTGCTCCTAACCAGGAAACCCTCAAGTAAACAACCATACTATCCCAATTGGGATATACTTATATCCCAATTGAAACCCTAATCTCCCCATGTGGATATCATTGCTCCTAACCAGGAAACCCTCAAGTAAACAGCCAAACTATCCCAATTGGGATATACTTATATCCCAATTGAAACCCTAATCTCCCAATGTGGATATCATTGCTCCTAACCAGGAAACCCTCAAGTAAACAACCATACTATCCCAATTGGGATATACTTATATCCCAATTGAAACCCTAATCTCCCAATGTGGATATCATTGCTCCTAACCAGGAAACCCTCAAGTAAACAACCATACTATCCCAATTGGGATATACTTATATCCCAATTGAAACCCTAATCTCCCCATGTGGATATCATTGCTCCTAACCAGGAAACCCTCAAGTAAACAACCATACTATCCCAATTGGGATATACTTATACCCCAATTGAAACCCTAATCTCCCCATGTGGATATCATTGCTCCTAACCAGGAAACCCTCAAGTAAACAACCATACTATCCCAATTGGGATATACTTATATCCCAATTGAAACCCTAATCTCCCCATGTGGATATCATTGCTCCTAACCAGGAAACCCTCAAGTAAACAACCATACTATCCCAATTGGGATATACTTATATCCCAATTGAAACCCTAATCTCCCAATGTGGATATCATTGCTCCTAACCAGGAAACCCTCAAGTAAACAACCATACTATCCCAATTGGGATATACTTATATCCCAATTGAAACCCTAATCTCCCCATGTGGATATCATTGCTCCTAACCAGGAAACCCTCAAGTAAACAACCATACTATCCCAATTGGGATATACTTATACCCCAATTGAAACCCTAATCTCCCCATGTGGATATCATTGCTCCTAACCAGGAAACCCTCAAGTAAACAACCATACTATCCCAATTGGGATATACTTATACCCCAATTGAAACCCTAATCTCCCAATGTGGATATCATTGCTCCTAACCAGGAAACCCTCAAGTAAACAACCATACTATCCCAATTGGGATATACTTATATCCCAATTGAAACCCTAATCTCCCAATGTGGATATCATTGCTCTTAATCAGGACCAAACCAAACCAAACCATCCCGATTGGAATTCTCATCTCCCAATGAGGATATAAATTGTTCCCGATTAGGAAGCCCTAATGTAAACAATCAAACTATCCCAATTGGGATAACACTGCTACCCCGATTGGAACCCTTATCTCCCAATGTGGATATCAATTGTTCCCAACCAGGAAACCCTAAGTTAACCAACCAAACTACCCCAATCGGGATATACTTATACCCTGATTGGAACCCTCATCTCCAAATGAGGATATCAGGAAACCATTTGGTAACACCACCAGCGGTAACATCAAGACTAATACAATAATTAATACAGTACTGAAAACAAACCCCAAGACGTGGCCCTGTATTAAAGTCAAGTAGTACATCCTGAAAATAATTACTAGCCTTAAATTTAGATACTTGAAACCCTGATGTGACAACAGGAATAATGTGCTGGAGGAATAGACTTCTCTTTTGCAATAGGAATATCCGCTATGATTAAAAGGTTGTTAAATAGAAAATGCGTTTCAATTTTGAAAAAAAAAAAACTTCATTAATTAGGAGCTCCAAAATATGCAAAAACAATTTTATGAAATCCACACAAATTGCAGTACTGAGCCGACAAATTTTTATTTTGTATGCAAAGACATCCATTGCAATCGAAACAATTTCTTGATTTTCTTTTCATTCAGTTTTATAGTGAACTAAAGGTTGCATTAATTTTTGCACGGAGACATTTCAAACAATTTAAATTTGTTACTGAGATTAAAAGCTCGCATTTTGTCATGCCTTGAATGTCTAGATTGAGAGAGAAAATCTTCCCTTGCCAAGGGCCGACTAAATTAGTAGAGAATTAGTGGAGAAATTAGTAGTAAAAAGGTTCAAAACACATTTGTTTTCCAATTCATCATTAGATTAAGGCCTTCTGAAACAATTTCAGGGTGAGACTAATTTGCCAGACAGTAAAAATAGAAGAAGCTAGCAAAATATATTGTGCAATGTGAAAAAAACCTCTCCTATCTTTTAAAATAAACTAACAGCTGATGATATGACTACCCTTGTGTGTATTTACGGTGATTACTAAACACAAACCTCAAATAAACAAGATTATAGATAAACCTGATAAAATGCCTTTATGAAAATGTGGTTCCTTAATTATATTTTCGCAAAGTCCAATATCTTTAGTTTTGAATTGTTTAATTTGTGCGTCAGATTTCATCTATAAAGCAATACTTGGTTTCTTTCAAACTGCCTATTTTGCTCTCGAGGATTCCTGCCCACATTTCCACAGCTCTCTTTATATAACTTACAAACTATTACAGTTCAGAAATGAATAGTTTCAATTGTACTTATTCGAAGAACTTGTTAACAACCAAAGGGATTTATTATTTTACCTTTCTTTGTGCAATATGGGTCTATGTTTCTACGTTTTCAGATGGATTACAGAGAAATGTGGACCCCCCAGACTTTGCTTAATCATAAACAGTTATCTTTCTTTTTTAATGAACTGTACAGTAGCCTATCTATCGGAGGACAATATTTACAAAGTGCAATGAACTTTTTAAAAATGGAATGTGATAAATGTTCATACAGAATAAAATGGACATTTTCATGGACTCTAGACTTCTAGTAAAATCACAGAACGCTGATTTGCAAAATGTAACAAAATCTAGGAAACCTACAGAGTGCTTCTCTGAATTAAGACAAAAAGGTGATTTGCGTGTGGAGTTCTGACACTACTCATCAGGTCAATTTTAACTTCTATAAATTATCTTGATGTAAAATTTCAGATTTTTAGAATACAAAATGTTTTCAACAAGTTAGATAGCTCCCACTTGACATCACACAGTGATGAACACTTAGAACGCTAGACGCAGCTCAGCGCCAAAACCCAAGTCGCCCATAAAGATGGCGTCTTACGGGAACTGTCTACATATTTGACTGTCCCACAAAATGAGAATTATCCAAATGTGTCGAGGACAGACAAACAGACAGACGAAATGTATCCAACAAACCGATAAATTTGCTGGTTTTCCTTACACTTCTACTGATTTTAGTGAAACATAAGTAACAAATTTGAACAAAACTGCACAATTCACTCGTGGGAGCGTCAAGTTGTATATGTATTGATCCATGTTGGTATGCTACCATTAGCTCTGTTACAACAAAATGCCAAATTTCATATAGCTGCTAAGCATAGTCCTCAGCTTAGCCAAAAAATTAGCGAAGAACCAGTTCCAAGCAATGTACATTACATGGTCCTTTGGCTGGTAACCGGTTTCTTGTTAAGTTTTTTTGTTGTGCTTAGCAAATTTGTTCACTTTGCAACTTTTATGAAGTTATTCCTAGTTCTGGTTGAAAATTTCAAGAAGAAAAAAAATCGTCTGCCCTTAGATAGAAGTAATCTCTACTTTCTCTGCACATCATATTATAGAACAATTTAATTGGACAAGAAAAAAATAAAGAAATACTGCCATTTTCAGTTTTGTTTTTGTTTTTTGTTTTTTCTTAATACAATAGAATGATAGAGCTAGTTTGGAGACTTACCACAACGCACCTATAGTGCTAACTGCACCCTAACGAGTGATAAAATTAGGATTGGTGTAAGTGAATCCGTCAAACTCCGTTTGATCCAAATTCATGATGAACAATTTATCAGTCGGGGTTAGCACTGGTTCCTCTCGAGTGAACTCCTTGTCAAAGTTACTGACGTCTTGGGATCCTTTCTGCATTGTGAAGGGCACCGGGGAATAAAGGTGAGTGATGACGGACAGTGGAGGGAATATTGTTGACGGAGACAAGGGGGGTGTGGCGTTAATCGAAAAACAAGAGGACGGGATTGAGATGAAAAAACAAAGCATAATATCATTATTTACAGACCAAAATTCCCCCAAATATATATCTATTTATAAATAGCAAAATCTAACCAAGTTAAAATCATATACAATTCAAACTATCTGCCAGTATCTGGAAAGGGTGTCAAAATTGGCTGAAAATTTAAATCTGTGTTCAGACAACCCCCTCCTTGACTAACATCACTGTAAACAAGTTATCCTCAAACAACTTCTACTCTATAGATAGTACCCTCTATGGTACTGTTTTGGTCGCCCTTCCTGCAAGTGTTTTGGCTAAAACACATTCTACACCTGACATTGTCTAAACCTTCTTCCTGTTAACATTCCTGCTTTAAGAAATATTGACTGTTGCACTGATGAAAGAATGGCATTTTCGTTCTTGGTCGAGGGAATTAATCCACTCGATGAAATTACTATTTCTTGAAGTACTATTCAATGTTTAGATTCATGGTACGATTTCGGAGATAATCCGGAAAATTAGTTTAATTTAAATCTTAAAAGATCAATCATTGAAAGATAGTACTGGTACCAACTCCCCTGAGAATTAAAATTTCTGTCTCAATAATTAACTTTCCTGATCCTTGCCGAGGCAAGAAAAAAAAACATGAGCAAGTTTGATCAAGGACAAGTTGTTGGCTCATGACCTACGTAGCGCACGAACACTGAAGTTGAAATGCAAACGACTCCAGTCATCTCATGTCAACGCGATTATCAGAAAATGGCGGTGGCCACTCTGTTTACGTTTTTTTTGCCAAGTTCATAGATAAAAAGATACGGACGATAATTTCTCTCACAATTGGTAACGTGTGCCTCAGATGATTATGGACGAACAGCACCCCAACAAATTATGGAAAGCTTTTCATTACTGGTAATAAAATTAATAGTTGGTAGAATAAATTAATAGCTGGTGAAATCCAGTCTGCGTGATTACATATAATAATAAGTCGGATCAACATTATTATTTTCTTTGATAATTGGTCCTCTCTGCACTGTTCTATTTAAAACGGCTATTGATAGACCGGTCGCGAATCGTTGACAAGACTAGTCCGTTGACTTGCATTAGACTTGCATCAGAGTTAAGCTCGGTTCATACTTCCTGCAAATTTTTGCATCACAAGTTCGCAACAAAACATTCACAGCGAAAACAGAGCTGTGACGTCAAATTCGCTTCGCACGAAGCATTCGCAGGAAGTATGAACCGGGCTTTAGTCGAATTATGGTTAACTTCTGGTCCTTGATCAAACTTGCTCAAAATATCGTTGTCCTGGAAATTTGAGCACCTATATCAAATGAAGTATTCACAGAATCGATTCTTGATTTTAAACTTGGTGGTTGGAATAATATTCATCCCCAAAACCAATGATGTACCTAAATTAGTACTGGTGGAATTTTACAAAATATTTGTAATATTTTACACAATTATTAGATATCTGGTGTTTTGGTTTTTTGTTATTAGTAATCTATTTTCAGAGTCCATTTTGCCTGTAACACTTCTTGACAAAAAAACACCCCACCGTATTCTAACAATTAACATAATCATATCAATTCAAATAGAACACAATTGAAAATCGATGGAGACTTAAAAAGTGTGGTGGCTTTTTGTTTGTTTTTTGTTTGGTAGTAAACTCAAAATCATTCTGTGAACCTCAACTTATACTGGAATAATAAAAAAGAAAGAAAGTACTGTTTAGACTCAATCAAATCACAATTATTTCCTGAACCAATTATTGCATACAAGAGAAAGCCTAGACGGAAATAAACCCCCCAAAACAAATTATCTACAAAGAAATTTATGTACTGATTTTCACTAACTGATTAAGGTGGGATCCTACACAGCGAAATTCTTATTCCTTTGCCCAAGTTCTGATAATTGCAAAATGTTATTGCACTATCATGTACTGTGGGATCAACTTTGAGCCATAAAAGTATTTGTAATTTATGATCAGGCCTAAAACTGTAGTTTGTAAAAAAATAATAAAATAACAATAAAAAGAAGGACAACAAATACAAATTGGATAGTGCCAGCAGGCACAACAAGACTTTGTACAGCGCTTTCCAATTTTCAATGGCACAGCTGAAGAAACAAAAAACAAGGAATTCGGCTAGGAAGTTGCATGCCTGAATTATTTAAAGGTGATTTTAGAAGACAATCATGGTGTAGGATTTTACTTTGCATATTATTTCGCAGCAAAATTAAATCTTCATAAAGATGCATTAGATTTGTTTTACAAAACACTCATATAATTTTCTTTTTTTCACCTTAACTTCTGAAATGTTGCCTAGTAGGGCAACTTAAATAAAATGACATCAATTCACACTCAAATGACCATGCATTGATCATTCCAACACACTGAACCTGGTTAAGCTGACGTGAAGTCAATTCCTACACAGCCATCCGGGGCCCAATGTCATACAGCTGCTTAACGGCTGATTTTGTGCTTCATGTACGAGTTTCCATTTCATAGCCCTGCTGACCGTAAGCACACGGAAAGGCATGCTAACCTTCCGGTGCTTACTGGAAGAAAATGCAAATCCATGGCGAACGCACAAGCTGGCTGCCTAATTTTCTTGCTAACCTGTAAAATACGCTTCAGCAAACTTTTCTGCTATAGTTAGCACGAAAATGTAGGGCCCCATAAGTGCAGAATCCACGGTAAGCAGAGCCATGAAATTGGACTGAATACATTTGGATACATAAGTGCTGGACCAATATGCTGAAGTCTGAAGCCAAAAGGCAGCCATGCTGCCACTCACTTTTAGTTGCATTATGAGCATGAATACATAAGAGGAAATCAAGGCTGCTGGACCATCCTCCATGTATTGATTAACTAGGATACAGGGAACCCAACCAAATTAATACCGGGTTGCCAACCTTCTTTTGTTTCTGTAGGGAGTGGTAAAATGGCGCACGGTGGCTTCACCAGAGTTTAGTGTGTCATACCATGCGTTATTACATGCCATGCAGTCAAATCAAACAACAAAACAAATTCAACCAATCAAATAAACGGACTTATCCCCTCATTTAGGCCACAGAATGACAGACAATAGTCCCGCATGATATAAACGCTCAGCCAAATAATGATTTCAGTCTATGATTTCAATGATTTCAGTGATACAGAATACTTATTCGAAGTGAGGATGAAGCGATCAAATCATGATTTGAGCTGACAGGAACAAAAAATACAGATTAAACAGTCCCTCAAAATACACAAAGATTCACAAGTAAAACATATTCTGCTCTAACGTAGCTACTGATGGCTTTTCGTATATAAGACTAGTTTAAAAAGCTATAGAAACCATTGGTTATAAAGTCACTCTGGCATCCTGTTCTAAGGCCTAATAAAACGCACTAAAGAGCAAGGGGGACCATGCTGCAATTTGTCAGCAGAGCAGAAAGAACAAAGGAGTGTTTTCCAAACTTCGGCTAAGGCTCTGGCTTCAGGCTCCACTTGATAATGAGGCTCCATACAAAATGCACACTGCTCCTAAATTGATGCTGGAGCCCGAGCAACGATTTGGAAAAGGCTTCAGGTTGGTCTGATGGGTCCACTTTGAATTGATTCTGAACTCCAAAAATTTGTTTTCCTTTTTTTTTTTCCCCTCCGTAAATTCTTTGCGGTTTACTTTGATTCTCAACATCTAGATTTCAATAAAATGTGTCATACAAAGTTCATTTGAAATGTAGTACTGAGGCAGTGAGTATAACTTTATAAAACAGCTGGTAACGACGAGTTCATGTCTTTATTTGATCAACAATATGTCAGAAAGAATCTTTTTCCTAATTGGTAACAAAAAGTTTTGACAGTTTCGACACTGTAACCTTTACCCAAACCTACTAGGTTTGAAAGTTATTCACTACTTATTTGCATCTTGAAATAAAATTATTGTACATCTGTTTATTGGCTCACAGCATAACCCAACAAAACATTTTGAAACTTCCTTTCCCGGAGTTGGTCAACAACGACCAGAACAAGATCCGGTAACGCAGGAGTAAATCGCTTCAAATCAAACCACATCAAGGCCTTCACGCAATTGCAGCATGGTATCCTCCCGTATCCGAAATAAACAAACAATGCAGCACTACGAAACAATGGTACACACAAAAAATAGGGGTTCTAGGATACAAACAACGAAACAAAACGACAGCATCTTGGAGAGGGTAAGCACGTAAGACTCCCCGACCACCACGCTACGTTTGTCACTGGAAATAAGGGTTGACGTAGCTGAATCCGGCGAAATCATCTTCGTTCAGAGCTCGGATTATCATTTGGTCAGTCGGGGTCAAGGTCACTGGGTTGTTGGTGAAATAGGGGTCAAAATTTTCGGCGGCCCTGGATGATTTCTGTCGGAAAGAAAAAGGGGGAAAAGAAAAAGCACAAATAGGGGAGGCGTAAAACAACGTCGGGGTACCAGTACACTACTACATAGTTGGTGGGTTATACAGTACAATAGCAAGGGGACCAGCTGGTGCTCTACAAACTAATGGGTGATATGGTAGGTTGACATAGGCACTGGGGCTGAAGACACAGGGCCCAATTTTGTAGAACTCCTTTAAGGAGTAAGTTTTGCTTAAAAAGAATATGCTCAGCAATATTTAGCAGGATACCAGTCACAGATTCGTACATGTGACACTACTTTGGCTGGTAATCTTATTCTGGTAAGCATTGTGCTTAGCTGCTTTTTCGTGCTTGCAGAGCCTTGTGAAATTGGGCCCTTATCATAAAGCCGTTATCCACTTTTAAAATATTTCGTTTGTCCCTGGCGAGGTTTTCCTTTTAACATTTTTGTCCATTTCTCATTTTGCCCCGAGTATAATAGTTTATCAAAACCCGGTGAACTCATATTTTGTCATCAAAATGTGTCAGATTTTGTCAGATATGCTCTGAACTTCTGAAGTTTAAACTTTCATTAAAATGGGACGAACCAAAAAATTGTATCCAGCTGTGCAAATCTTTATTCTACATTTTACCTAATAATGACACAGACATATTTTCAAAAGAGCTTGGCAAAGTGTGTGTGTATCTTCAACCCTTGAGGGTATATACAAAATCTACATGGGTAAAGTCATGCATTATTTCACAAACTGTTTCTTGGATTTACCGATTCACTTGACAATTTCAAAACAATCTTAGATTAATACAGTGCAGTGACTTTACCTATGTACAAAACCAATGCTTCTGTCTATCAAGGTACCGGACACCATGGGATTAAGGGTAATACGTAGGGGTTAAAATGCTGAAAGGACAGGGAGTTGCTTGAACACTGGGGAGGGGGAAAGGGGGGTGATGTCTAATCTATGAATACATGTAAATGAAGAGGGGGTGAAATAATGGGTTCTATAAAATGAATATCATCAAACCAAACAGGGTTTACAACGTGGGCTAATTTCAAAGAGCTGTTGAAACAGAAACTTTGGCAGGGAACCAGTCACACAAAAAAAGCAATACACTTGACATTGAATTTTGGCTGGTAACTCTGATTTAAGCAGCTCTGTGGAAGTGGACCCGCTTGGCCCAATTCCAAAGTAATGCTAAGCGGACAACTGTTGCTATAACATATCAAAGAGAGCCAATCACAATCCGTGAGCAAATCACACGGCATATGGGCTGGTAACCGGAGTTTGCTAAGCAACTTTGCGTAACAAACCCGCTTGCTTTGCAATGCATGGGCCAATAACTACTAATCTACATTGACGCCACAACACGACCAAATTTCATGGCGACGCTTACCGCGACAATCTGCGCTTACGACCCGTAGCCACTAACGCAGAATTCCGCAGTAAACAGCACCCTGAAATTGGGCCCAGCAGCTGATTTTGTACGAATGCGTAAGTCCACTTGTGCAACATTTATTGTTTGAATGGTGCACAACTTACGCAATCAATGTTGCTCAAGTGGACTTGCACAGTTGCGTAAAGTTTTGTTAGACCGGCAGCAGGTCTTTTAGGTTAGTAAGCAACTTGAACCGGCCGACTCTTCAGTTTTTAGGACACTCGGTGGCAGAAGACTACCCAGGTAATCCGTGGGGATGTGCGCAAGCTCACAATACATACATGGTACCAATTTCATAGAGCTGCTTAAGCACAAAATACTGCTTAACAAATGTCTGCGAAGCAAAAATAAGCAGGGAACCAGTCACAAATTATGTACATAATATGGCATTTTGGCTGGTAACCTCTTTCTGCTTAGCAAAATTGTTTTTGCGCTTAGCTGATTTTTGTGCTTAAGCAGCTCTATGAAATTGGCCCCTGGTATGTCCGCTCCATTTCATGTTCCAAAATCTCCCATCAGCTCTTTGAAATTCACCCGTGGTGTAACGAGGAAGGGGGGGCATTATGGGGATACTTTATCGCAAGACTGTAAATATCACGTTCACAGATCAGCTCATACTAACTGTGCATGATCCACAATGAGACTATGTCTGTTTGTTCCAGGAGGCAGGCATAGCTGTCAGTGGATTAAAATTAAATATCTACAGACAAGAGACTTAAAAGCAACATGTAGTGTTGGAACGCAACAATAACTGTGTCAGTTGCATTGCGATTGAGGTGAACAATAAAAGAGAAAAGTGAGTGTGTGGTTTGTTACTAACTGAGAAGTGTAGGACATTTCTTTATCTACAAGTAAACATGACGTAAACTAGACACAACTATCTTTCAACAAATCGAGTTGTACCTTTCTCTATTCATGAACTTCAGGAGTCGTAGAAACAAATATTTTTACAGTATTTTTTGTTTTCTGTCACATACGAAAAGAGAGATGGAATACCCAGCTGTTTTGATACCCAGCTGTTTTTTGATATTGACTTGATCGCAAAGTTCTCATTTGAGTATAATTAGACACATAAATCATTAAGTTGGTTGAATTCTTTTTGCGAAGAACCAAAACCCCCAAATCATCAACAAAATCAACAGCTGGTTCTCAGCGCTCGTGCCGGAAACAGCTATAACAAAAACTTCAACGAAATCAAGCAGTGTTTTGCAAGGCTTCTTGCCAAGACAGTTAAAAAGAAAAGAAAGAAATCCTTTAAGAAATCAAGAGCTGTTTCGCAGGTAGACTTGACTCAAGTCCCAATCCCGTGCCATCGCCAGAAAACTATTGTTTTGTGATGGTCTGCATTCCCCAACCTGTTCCGCACGCGGGACAGGGACTTGACGATGCCGCAGTCGCCTGATATGTAAATGTATTCACTTATGAATATGTAAACTTGCTGCGTTATACGTGTTGTCCAATCAAACGCATTCAAAAAGAAGACTCGTTCATTTGTTATTTGTGGGGGTTAAGTACTTAGATGAGGATTGAAATACATTTTTGAATAACCAATTAATTCTAAAAAGAAAGCACTGAATGTTCATTAAAATTTAAGTTAATACGTTGTAACATACATTTGGGTCGGTTTTGTTTGCAAAATTTGAACTTTGGGAAGTGCAATTCAACGACTTTGGTACCGACACCCACTTGCCTGCTAATGAGTTTGCCCGCCCCCACGTGTCACCGCGTTTAGACGCGTGCACTTACAATGTCTTGCACTGTGATGTCACAGAGTGTAATGAATATTTTACCGGCGGGGCAGCGCTTCCACGCTCCCATTGGTTTTGTGCATCTCCCCATTTGGGGAGATTTTCCAATAACAACGTGCAGTGTAAGAAACGACCTCGTCAAGTCCCATTCTGGGGACCACATTTCTGACCGCGAGCGCGCACTATACGGCTTGTTTGCTAGTTGACGCGATATGCTTGGGGATCTCGCATGAGAACGGGACTTGAATCAAGTCTATTTCGCAGGTGAAACAAGGTGAATAATGTTGGCCAATTTGACACACAAAACGGCCAAAATTATTTACCTTGTTTTTATTAAAACAATTTTAGATTGATGTTTACTCTAGGAGATTGAAACCATGGAGAAAAAGTGAGAGATTTTTCTCTAGCCTTAGTTTGTGTTCTAAGAAAGTGATTGAGACAACAGAATTTGCTGTTGCAAAATGCTTACCAACCAAAAGGACCTATTTAATGGCCTGACATTTCGACCCTAGCAGAGTCTTTCTCAAAGGCTAAAAGGAGCCTTCAAGAACGACTCTGTTAGGATCGAAACTTCAGGCCATTAACTATTTTTTGCAAAAAAGAGATTGGACAAATATTTGGGCTGAGTTTTGTGGTAAGCACGGCATGAATTTGGGCCCAGGGGGGCTGCCTTTATCTGATTTTCTTATACAATCTGTAAAATCATGTTCTTCATCAACTAAATCCACCAGCCTTGATGTACAATGCAACAGACTAAGTTATGACACGACTTCCAAACTTCATGTTGACACCAGTATCCATGACTAATTACTGATTGGATTTCCAACGCATGCATTCCTTCATTAATAAAAGCAACCTCTTTAGAGTAATAAATTTTTTTTTTTAAATGAGCTGCTAACTTCACGATGTTTGGTTAACTGAACTACTTTGAAAATGAAAATCAACACGTTAGTGAAGAATTGCGTTGAAACCAAATATTTCTAAGGAAGTACAATGACACTAGGACAAATAAACAGACGATGACACAAGGTGAGAAAACGCCTGTGAAATGAACCCAGTTACCATGGAGACACCAGCCTAAGAGTTTACAAGGTGCAGTCTAACAAAATACACTGAGTGACTACAGTAGTGAAATCAAGTTTCCGCAATTCGGTGACACAACAAAAAAACCTTACTCCCAATGTGGAATTTTCCCTTGGTGACATGTTTAGAGGTGAAAACAGAATTGAAAACCCCCAAAAACCAAAACAAGAGTAAAAAACTGTAGAAAACGTTGCATAGAGAGACAAACAAACCAAAAGACGGACGGAGAAACAGACCAACAGATGGACAAACCGACAGAGAGGGCTCACTTACAATTTTGGGGACAAAGGGAGGTTGTACTTCCCTGTTGACGAGCTTTCCCCAGTCGATACGACGGAAGAATGGATGCTCTTGAATATCCTTCTCAGCGTTGGCGCTACCTAGCCTCTTGGCAGGGTGCTTGGTTAGGAACTGCCAAGAGAAATACACGCCAATATTTGTTCAAATAACTATTTTATAGATGTGGGTTTTAACCCTTTGGAGACCATTTCTGTATAAACATCACAAAACGACCAGACATTGCTAATATTGTTCATTTCTTATATCAAATTTTGTCAGTACAAATGTCAACAGAAATAACATGAAACAGAAATTTAGTTTTGTGTTTAGAGATTGGGATACTATTTTAACATACTGCATTTGAAAATTTCACATTTGGACATTTTGACCTTTATTTTGACCTCTTTATTTAAATGGAAGTAGGTCAAACCTTGCGGCCGTTTGCAGTCGCTATGAGCATTTTGGTACAAGCCGCTTGTTGCCGCTATGGTCTCTAAAGGGTTAAGGTATTGTATGGTGAGGTATCAATGTGTATTCAGTTTGCAGAAACACCATGTGTATTATATAGATACTTTGCTGTGTAGATTTGTTCTTGAGAACTTGTCTTGCTATTTATTCTACTGCCGCGAAGTAGATTTTGGAATTCGGGAGACTACTTTTCTCTGAAAAGAACTGTCCTGCTTATTAAGTACTACCTTGGGAGGTAGGAAATCGGCCGGGACTACTACTTTCTCTAAGTGGATTTGGGGGACTTCTCGCTATTAACTTAACTACCGTGGAGTGAGTTATTAAAAGGTCTCATTGTTTCGACTAGCCTGCTCTAGTCACATCGTCAGGAGACTGCTATTTTATAGATGGCCAGGATGCGGGTATCCATCCCCCCTCCTAGAAGGAGATGTCAACGCTCCTAGAGAGTGACAAGCAGAGCGTGACATCAGTGTCTCCTCTTGGCATTTTGAGACGAACAAGGACGGCAGGAGAGCTTGCCTTAAAATTGTAGCAGTGTGTACCTAATATGAGATTTGAGGCATTGCATCAGTCTCCTGACGATGATTAGAGCAAGCTAGTCGAAACGTTGAGACCAATGGGAGACTTTGGAAAGCTAGGTGGCAGCAGACTTACCAGGAAAATTTAAATTGTTTACGTAGTTCTGAGCATGCGCACATTACCGAGAACAATGGATTTACCTGGTAAGTCTGCTGCCACCTAGCGTCCCAAAAGTCCCCCATTAAGAACTCTCTCCGCGGCAGTGAAGTTAATAAAGAGAAGACCCCGCGATCCACTAAGAGAAAGTAGTTGTCCTGGCCGATTTCCTACCTCCCCCCAGGTAGTAGTTAATAAGCGGGACAGTTCTTTTCAGAACTTAGTAGTCTCCCGAATTCCGAAATCTACTCCGTGGCAGTAGAACAGTCTCCTGAATTCTGAAATCTACTCCGCGGCAGTAGAATAAATAGCAAGACAAGTTCTCAAAGAACAAAATCTACACAGCAATGTAGATATGCATAATGGTGTTACCGCAAACCGAATATACAGTGTGTACCTTGCTGTAAAGCCATTTTGAGATATGGTTGAAACAATACTCTGAAACCGTTAGGTTAGGGTAAATCTTTTTGTGTACACCCAAACCAAACAGTGCACTCCTATGGTGCCCATCATACCTCAAAAGTGTTGACAGAAGTGTAGTGAAAGAGCGACAAATAAACAGAGCTTCGATAGGTGACACATCATTGTTGACTTTTATTATTGCATTTAAAGGCAAAGTATACCTTTGGTTTTTGGAACCGTTCGACTGTTTTAATCCTGTATAAATGTAGATATATACAATAAAACTAACCTGTGAAAATTTCAATTTCAAAAGGTGGTAGCGTTTTTGAGATATCGCCGAATATCTGAAGCAGTTATGTCCACAAAAATCCATAATTGGAATACACAATCTGAGTTTCGGATTGAAATTTGTTGACCATGTTATACATTATCAACAGTTGCAGTGCTTCTTACCAAGTAATTTTTTATGGCCATTGATTTTAGGAGTAACTACCAAAGGTATACCCTCCCTTTAATGGGATTGAACTGAATTAAGCTGGTATTAATTGTTTTAACTTCAATCTTTAATTTCATTAGAATTTGATATAAATTGAGTACAGAAGCCAGAAATGGGGCGGTATCCCCAGCAGGTGTAAATAAATGTAAAGAAATTGTAAAAATAATTTTTTTGTTGAAGAGACTATCGTTCATTATTAACTCTTTCATGCGCCAAAATGAAATAGTTGTAAAACGAAAAATAAGGATCGCACGACCCCACAGTTTTCAGAATGGGAAAAAGGACTCTTGAGGGTGCTATTGTGAAATGTTTTTTGGGGGGTCGTCATTTGCAAAAACGAGTAAACAATTAACGTGTCCATACGATCAATTTATCACTAAAATAAATGGTGCATGAAAGGGTTAAAGGGTCTGTAAACAAGACTCTGAAAATTAATGGCAATAAAAACTTACTTGGTGAAAAGTACAGCAGCTTTGGATAGTATAATGCATTTTGAGAAACTTTTCACTTCGAAGTACTGCGGGTATGAAAAAAGATATGATCACTTTTTATCCCCCAAAAATTGAATCTGAGAAGCATTACTGCAGTAACGTTTCTCAGATAGTGTATTCGAATTGAAGATTATTCTTCCTGCGTGGACATAACCGCTCCAGATTTTCGGCAATAATCTCAAAAACGCTACCACCTTTTGAAATGAAATTTTCACAGGTTAGTTTTATGGTATATATCTACAACTATATAGGATTGAAACAGTGGGTTCCAGTTACCAAGTGCATACAATCCCTTTAAAAGTCTTTCACTGCACAGTCATCTCAGGGGTGACCATGACACCCTTGATCTACTTTCTTCAGTAATTTTCTTCCGCCGTGTCGAAATAAAAACCTCTTCTGGTTGGCACTTACCCCTCTACAGATAGAGACAGCCTCTTTGGACATGGACTTGGGGTAGGAAACATTATGCTCCATGATGGACTGGAATAATTCATCTTCATCTTCGCCGTCAAATGGAGGCTGCCGAGGAAATCAAACGTCGCACGGTAAAAACCAAAATTAGTATGCTTGATGGGTATTTCATTTTTATTTTTTTCATTTATTAATTTCACAGGTAAAAACATCACAAATACATCATCAAAATAGACATAAAAATACAAAAGGCAAGAGATATAAAAATATAAACAGCAGATTAGGCAAAAAAAAAAAGAAAAAAAGTTTAGTGTCCTGCCTTTTTAAAAAAAGGAAGGAGGAGGGCCTTTTTTAAAACTCTTATTTTTTTTAAAAAAATGGCCGTCCGAAACATTTTTCGAGACAACTGGCCAAGCTATTTTCAAGATGGTTGCCAGCTTTTTTCAGTGTGCTTTTTTAAGTGTGCTAAGTCTAAAATACGATCTTATTTAATTTGTTTAACTTATTTTTTTCGTCAGGGATCGTTAAAAATGTATAATTTTTTTCTTTAAAAAAAAGGAAAAAAGGAGGCGGCCTCTTAAAAGGAAGCGGGCGGGGATGCTAAACATGTTTTTTATTTTATTTGGCCTTTCAATATGCATTCCAATAAAATAGATGGGAAATAGAGGCAATCGCCTCAATGAAGTATACAGTCTGAATGTACATAAACAAGAAAGATTAAAAGGGTTCTTTTCTTACCTGACCAGCTAACATTTCATAGAGTAAAACACCATAAGCCCACCAGTCTACTGCTTTGCCATATGGCTGTAAGGCAACAATCTGTGTACAAAGAAAAGAATCAGACGAAAACAACTTTGAAAAAGAAAGAACAAGAACAAGATTTCTTAGGAATTAGGCTGGTCTCTTTTCTCTACCAAGCCTAATCACCACACTGGCAAAAAAGATACCAAACATAGGCCGATCTCTTTTCTCTAACAAGCCTAATTACCACACTGGCAAAAAAGATACCAATCAATAGGCTGGTATCTTTTCTCTACCAAGCTTAATCACAATAATGGCAAAAAAGATACCAAACATAGGCTGGTCTCTTTTCTCTACCAAGCCTAATCACCATAATGGCAAAAAAGATACCAGTCAATAGGCTGGTCTCTTTTCTCTACCAAGCTTAATCATCATACCGCCAAAAAAGATACCAAACATAGTCTGGAAACCTCTCTTAGTTAAACATAGTCTGGTCTTTTTTCTCTACAAAGCCTAATCACCATACTGGCAAAAAAGATACCAAACAAAGATAGCATCCTGGTGAATAGTAGAGCAGACTAGTTCAGAAGATAACCATGGTTTAGAACTGATATCGGTTCCTGCATGCAAAGAACCATTACAACAACTGTCACTCAGAGATGCCAAGATTTCACAAATGGTGTACTGCAAAACTAAAACCTACGTTGATCTACCATATAGTGCAAAGCTTAAAATCTTAGGCCTTGTCCGCACTGGGGACTACAGCTATATATGGCTACGGCAAGATTTCCACGTCATCATGTGTTGACGTCCTTAGCAACACACTTTGCCGTAGGTCGTAACCGTAGCTGTAGCTGCCAATTGGATACGGCCTTTAGGACAGCACCGACCAGAAATAGAAACACAAATTCTAACCTCTGGTGCAATGTAGTCTGGTGTGCCACAGAATGTTCTTGTAGTTTTGTCTTCGGTCATGTCCTCTTTGCACATGCCAAAGTCGGCGATTTTGATGTGTCCTTCAAAGTCAAGTAGAACGTTGTCAAGTTTCAGATCTCTGTAAATGACTCCCTTACTGTGCATGTAGAGTAGACCTATACATATCTCAGCTGCATAGAATCTGTACGAGAGAAAGTTAGCTGAGGTAAAATCAAACTTCAACAGTAAAAGTGTTCAGTTGTTATAAAATACATATTTGTTTTCCACTATATTGTGAGTATTTGTACCTCATCCATTTCAATTCTAATGTTAAAGTACATTTAGCCTTGACTACAACTGCACATTTTTAAAAATAAACATGTCAAATAACAATAATGATAATGATAATTTTGTTGGCAAATTCTGAAACTATTTTTGTCTTCATATAACATTTTATAGGAAGTTATTGTGTAATCCAACTTAGTCAACTGAAACACCAGTCTCAAACAAAAGAATAATTATAATATAAATTTATGTAATTATAAAAATATCAGTATAGAAATTAAACAAGTCATTAAAACTAATTATTAAAATGTTATGGCTAGTAATTATATAATCCAAGTTGCACATGAAAAACCAGTCTCAAAACAAAAGAACAAATTCAATACAGTTTCATGTAACATTCAAATATCAGAAATAGAAATTAAACAAGTTATTAAAATACTGCACAAATAATGATCAAAAAGTTTAAGAGGGGATAAAATCAAAACAAGACAACAGAATATGAACACCTCAGATATATCACAGGAAATGAACAAAATGTGAAACAATGATCAAGGTTTAAAGAAACTAAAATAGAAACAAATGGCAATGACAACCCTAGGCTAAGTGCTAATAACATAGCCACAGAGTACTGAAGTTGAAAGCAGTGGGGAAAAGATGAAGATCAGGGCCCAATTTCATGGCTCTGCTCACCGCCGAATTTTGCGATTGCAATCACCATTCTTCGTTTACAGGGCAAGCGCCAAATTTCTGCACGAGCTGTGTAAAGCGAAGAATGCCTAGTAACGTGGAGCACGCACGTGCACAAGCAACAATTCCCTGCTAACCTGGGAAATACCCTTGACGTAAGCGGGGAATTCTCTGCTTCCGTAAGCGCTGATTCTTTGCATACGGTAAGCAGAGCCATGAACTTGGGCCCTATGAAGTAAACGGTTTGACGAAGGCTTATTTATCTGTGGAGGAAAAACCACAAAAGCAAAACATGATGACAAAATGATGAAAAACAAGTTAAATACAAGGTGACCATTTACTGTAACAATAGAGAAGGAGCATGGAGCAAATACGACAAGTTGTAAATAATACGCTTCAGTTTTAAAATCTGGGCCCCAATTTCATAGAGCTGCTTGAGCAGAAAATATTGCTTGACAGTTTGCTGCAAAGCAAAAAATGAGCAGGATACCAGCCCTAGATGGTACATAGGAAAATGGCATTTTGGCTGGTAACCTTATTCTGGTAAGCATAATATTATAGGTTTTGCAATGAAATGGCCTTCCCCCCAGCAACAGAGCTATGGTGGGGGAGGTGCAACATTGGCTACCTCAGTTACTTTCTTTGCACCCCCCTCCTCCAATTACTCCCCCCTCCAATTACTACCTCAGTTTTTCCCCGATGGCTGAAATTGAATTCAACCCCAAATCATTGCACCCGTATTAATGCAATTATGTTTCGCTCAAGAATAACACTGGTGTAAGTCTGTCACAGTGGTAAGTCAATGCTTTTCCAGCAGTACAAAATTACATGAAAAATTGTTGTTTGCCCCCTTAAATTTAAGCTCGCTCCCTTTTGCCCCCCAGATTAACAGGTCTGGCGCTGCTGCTGCCCCCCTTTCTCAACTACAACACTTACACAGCATGAGGTTCCTTGAACTTGCCGACTTTCTGAATCTGAAACATAAGGTCCCCTCCGTTGACGTATTCCATGACGAAGTAGAGTCGGTCGGCCGTCTGGAAACAGGAATGCAGCTGGGTTAGAAACAGAGGCTTGCTCTCAAGGGCCAAGACTCTCTTCTCTGTCATGGTGCATTCGATGTCGTCGTCTTGGACGATGACATCTTTCTTGAGGACCTTGATTGCATAGAGCTCCTCGGTTCCTTTCTTCTCTGCTAGCATCACCTGGTGGTGGTCGGATGAGAAAGGAGACAAACAAAAGTTAGAGTATGAAGATGAGTTTGCTTTGTGGGGTCAAGAAGAGTTCGCTTTGTGGGGTCAAGATGAGTTCAATTTGTGGGGTCAAGATGAGTTCACTTCGTGGGGTCAAGATGAGTTCACTTTGTGGGGTCAACATGAGTTCACTTTGTGGGGTCAAGATGAGTTCACTTTGTGGGGTCAAGATGAGTTCACTTTGTGGGGTCAACATGAGTTCACTTTGTGGGGTCAAGATGAGTTCACTTTGTGGGGTCAAGATGAGTTCACTTTGTGGGATCAAGAAGAGTTCACTTTGTGTGGTCAAGATGAGTGCACTTTGTGGGGTCAAAATGAGTTCACTTTTTGGAGTCAAGATGAAGTTCACTTTGTGGGGTCAAGAAGAGTTCACTTTGTGGGGTCAAGAAGAGTTCACTTTGTGGGGTCAATATGAAGTTCACTTTGTGAGGTCAAGATGAAGTTCACTTTGTAGGGTCAAGAAGAGTTCACTTTGTGGGGTCAAGATGAAGTTCACTTTGTGGGGTCAAGAAGAGTTCACTTTGTGGGGTCAAGAAGAGTTCACTTTGTGGGGTCAAGATGAAGTTCACTTTGTGGGGTCAAGAAGAGTTCACTTTGTGGGGTCAAGATGAAGTTCTCTTTGTGCATGTATACTCCTCACATAAATATTTGCGCGTGCGCTTGGTAAACAGCAACAATAGCATCTGGCACGCGATGATGAATGGACCAGTGAGAATAGGGCTTTCGATCATGAATATGTATGAGGTAAAATAATAACCTCTTCTGAGAACAAGTGGTGGTTCTGAAAAGAACAA
This sequence comes from Plazaster borealis, assembly GCA_021014325.1. NCBI lineage: Eukaryota > Metazoa > Echinodermata > Asteroidea > Forcipulatida > Labidiasteridae > Plazaster > Plazaster borealis. The sequence continues at coordinate 3,204,525 of CM037475.1, read as the reverse complement.
AGGATGAGACAGGTCTCAACATTTAAAACGGTTTGTCATCAAGGTCTTTTTATCAAAGCCCCACGCCCCCACATCACTATCTTACCTTGCCGAAGCTGCCTTTTCCAAGTACGGTGATGAAGTTAAAATCGCTGGCCCGCACCATGTCCCCAGTGTTCGTCTGTGAGAGGTCTTTCTTAGCTGTGTTATTGTCAAACTTAGATGATATCTTCTCTCTCTGTCATATGACATGAAATAAGAAGAAAAAAAAGAGAGATGTTATTATTAGTTATTTTAAAAAATAACATCTATTGATCAATCAATCACATCGAATGAACTCATTCATCGTTTCTGACAATGGCTCTCCCCTGGTCTCTTGGCTCCATGATTTCAGGTGGATCACAGCGAATAATGTTATTTTTCTTGAATATGGCAACCATCTTACTTTACTCCCATTTAAACAACTGTTACCAAACTGAGGCAAGAAGGGCGGAAGAATTTAGTTCTTTGTTGTTTACAAGATTTGGTTTCTATTATCGCAATTGGACATAGGGTTCATGGTAAAAATGTTATTTCCATACAATTCTGCCCTGTAGCAGATTCATTGAAAGAAGAGCTTAAATTACACTCTGTCAAAAAGTTACGCCACATAAATATTGCGCAGTTGCGGCACTATCTTCAGGTTTCATAAAACTAGTCATAGCTGCACAACTTGTTTAAAATTGAAATAAACTATAAACACCACTGATGATGAGACTGATGTCAGCTTTTTCATCGACTGCTGCAACTTCATCGACTGCCGCAATTCCATGAAAAAAAATGCACCAGAGCGACCATTTTAAGTCACAATCTTTTAGCATCCACAACTGCTAATTAATTTGCACAAAAAACCCCCTGAATTACGTAGTCGGAAATCGAGTGCATAAGTTATGCTACATTTATGGCATGAATATCTGACTTGTGCCACTTTCAAACATGGGGTAAGTTTTGTTAAAATCGATGCTAACTTTGTGGCACAACTAAATGTAGCACAAGTGGACTTACGCAGTTGTGTAAACTTCTGTGAAATCGATGCTAACTGTACAGCCATTTTGAGGAATGGCGGGACACAACACTATTGCTCTTACAGGTTTGGGTAAATTTATCTGTACATACCCAAGCCAAACAGCATGCACTCCTATCTCAAAAGGCTATTGGTGCGACTTATGCACTAAATGTTGCACATGTGGACTTGGGCAGTTGTTTAAAGTTTTGTACAATCGGCTTACAGCAATAATTGCTGGTATTGGTGTAAAAGAACAACAAACAAACAAAAAGCCAGCCTTTGTTACCTTCCTTCTCTCTTGTAGTTCACTAAGGCTAATATCTTCAGCCACTGCAGGGACGTTGTAATATTCCCCTTCATCCTGGTTGAGTAGTTTAAACCAACCGTCTGATGCATTCTTCATCAACTCTGACACGCCAAACGATAGCGATCCCATGAAGTCATTACGTGAGGTTCGGTCCCAGTCCCATACCTCCACCAATAAACGCCGAGTTTTGTCCTCCTCTTTCAATTTGCTGTTTCAAAAAAATGACCACATGATTAAGTATAAATGTTTTTACTGGTTACTAGTTAGTTACTGAGATAAGTTAACACTAACTGAAAAATAAACTAATAAAATAAAGAAGCCTTTCATCAATTCAAATGGAATTTAAAGGCACTGTACACGGTTGGTAATTACTCAAAGTATATAGTAGCATAAAAACTTACTTGGTAACGAGCAACGGATAGCTGTTGATAGTTTAAAACACTGTAAGAAACAACTCCCTCTGAAGTAACATAGTTTTTGAGAAAGAGGAAATTTCTCACTAAAATAATAAAAACTTCTTGCAATAAGTTTTTTATTCCTATCTGAAAGCACACAAATTTGTACAACAAGGGTGTTTTTTCTTTCATCATTTTCTTGCAACTTCGATGACCAATTGAGCCCAAATTTTCACAGGCTTGTTATTTTATGCATATGTTGGGATACACCAAGTGAGAACACTGGTCTTTGATACCTTCAAAATGTGTACAGTGCCTTTAAAGAAGATCACCAAATCTGAAAACTCACAAACTAAAGCTCTCGTTAAACTCTGGATTAAGTGTTTCTTTAATCGTCTTGGTTTTCTTCTTGCTCTTTCCTTGAGAGTCAGGGATGAGTTTGAGCTTGACGTAAGGGTCGGACAAACCATTTGGGTCCATGGGAATCAGGTTCTTAGCTGAAACAACTGTAAAGAAACAGAAGAGGATGGAAAATTAAAGGTATTATACAGGATTGGTAAGGATACATTTAATTTTAGTCTGAACGCTTACTGAAGCTCATCCTAGAAACCATTTTTTATGTCAAATATTTCCCTCTGAAATTAAGTAATATTTGAGAAAACTGTATCTGAAAACCTCTGACACAACAGCTGATTTCGGTTGTTACAACCAAAATAAAGGACAATGTGTTAGCACGCTGAAAATTGTTTTTCACTATTTTCTCTCGACTCACACAACGGATTAAGCCCAAATTTTCACAGGTTTGTTATTTCATGTCATTGATCACACAAACATGAACACTGTCTGCGACTATTCTGTCAGCTCTTCCAATCCTGTATCAGTTTTATTGAGCTGCTCATCAGAAAAAAATCGCTTGAAAGGTTCATCTGCTAAACAGAAACTTTGGGAACCATTTGAAATATAAGTATATTCTATTGTACTTCAGCTGGTTGCCTGTTTATGCTAAGCAATGTTTCTTGTGCTAAGCAAGTTTGTATGCTTAATTATTTCAGTGCCAAGGTCGTACACGTACGATCTACTTTATGTATTCCGAAACTGCATTATCGTACATGACAACCTTTTTTATGTTCTCAAAAAGTGTCATCAATCGTACATGTACGACCCATAATACACATGTTATAACAAGAGGGCATTATCACTCAAGAAATACTATTGACTTTTGGATGTACCAAGGCAACACAAATCAGCAAGATACATTTTGTTTGGTGAGAAAGACGTAAATGTATTATTTTTTGTATATATACAGAATTACGAAAAACCTAAAAAAGCTGGGCATTTTAGGTTCAAAACGCAAAAAAAAAACCAAAAACCAAACCGGCACTGAAAAAGTTAACAGCTTTTTGAAATTAACCCATGGGAGCTGTGAGAGACACCCAGACCCCTTCTAGCTGACAGTGTGGGGGGGGGGGCTGCATGGGGGGAGGGGCCTGCATGGGGGGGGGCCAGAGAAGACCCTCCATTACTGCTCTAGCTAGCCGCACTTGCCATCTTTTTTAACATGTTAGAAATATCTTATATTATTTGGTTTTTGCACTTACACCTATGTGTATTAAGCACTGTATACTTAGTACTTTCCAGAGTTCTGTGAAAAAAAAAAACACAGGCAAATCACTCGGGCGGGATTCCAACCCATGACCTTTGCATTGCTATAGAGCAGATGTCTTACCACTAGACCACCATGCTAGCCCGGTAGCTAGAGTAAGTTCGAACCCTATGTGTTAGCAGCGGGTTCTGATTTAATAGATGTTAATTTTGCATCGGGGATAAAGAATATAATTAGTTTTTACCCATACACCGATGTGTATTAAGCACTGTATACTCAGTACTTTGCCGAATTCTGTGAAATATCTAGAAATGTAGATATTTATTTATGTAAATTCGATAAGTCACAAATACATCAAGGGAATTGAGGCAATACCCGATAAAAACTGAATGAAACTTGACAAATCTTGGTCAGTACAGCACTCTAAAAAAAGGCTTTTTTTTTAAATTCAAGAACACTGTACATGTTTCATGGTTGCAAAACACTAAACCCATTCCCATCACAACCATACATGACAGGAACCTAACACTGCTTAAAACAGTTTCTAAGAACGACTTTGCTTGAGTAATCACAGGAGACAAACAAGGTCGAAACTCTTGCCATTATTTGGTGGTGGGGGGGGGGTAGTGTGTGAAATTCACCTGTCTCACTGACACTCCCCGAGGTCAGCTCTACTGGACTGTAATTTAGCGTAAGTCCTAAAAAGTTCACTGCACAATAACGCTGGGAATCCTTGAGAGACATTTACAGTCAATTGATTGGTCCCTGATTGGACGGCAATGGCCATGAGTTCACTCTGAGACGCTCGAAATAGTCCCGGCCGCTTTTTGTCTCAATTCCAAAAGGATTTATCCTCTTCCTAAGCCTTCTGCTGAATTTCCCTGGAGCCCCCAAGACTCGGGCTCCATTGCCCAGGTCAGTCCGGTAGAGTCGTTTTCTTATCTTCCCACAATCCGCTACCGCAAATTTGGTTTCTTCATGTTGGACAAATTGATTGAACAAATCTACATACGAGCCACGTATTAGGTTTTGAAATTGATGGAAGCTATTCTGGGACACGGTAAATTGCATATAATATGCATGATTTTTCTGATTTGTTCTCTTCCTGATTGTTTGTTCTTTGCCTCGTATCAACAAACCTTTGTCATCTTGTCCATTTGTCCTTCGAATAAATTTGTTTGTTTATATTTTTGTCTGCAAGCTTTTGCTTATCTAAGAAGCCTCTTATGCTTAATTCATTATATTTCTCTGCTGATAATAAACTTGTTTTTTTAATTTACTCGCTAATTGTTCATGTTAAATTACTTAGAGGTAGGGTCGTACTTTGGTAATGCCCCCATTAAAAAAATGGTGTAACTTATATGATCCAAAAGCTTACTTGTTATATAAAGATTGGTAGTAGTCATCCTGCAAAATTATTTCATATGAAAATTCCCCCCGTTGGTTAGAAATCAATAACAACATTTGAATCTGAAAAACGATTCATGCATGAATCGTTTGCCATTATTTACTGCCGCAACACTAGAAAATTTAATATTGGATAGGCCTGTCCAATATGGATAATTATTGGATGCTTCGTACTGTCGTTTAAAAACCAATTGTGCCAATAAATCAGCATTACCTTGACAAAAACTAATCTATGACCCGACCTTTAACTTTTACAGAAATGGAAATGAATATGAAGTGAATTGAACTTGATAGGATATCTGACTTGAAACTTAAGTGAAGGGAACCAAGAGATCTTGGCCGAAGATTGAAATTCTACCCAGACCCATTTTTGGTCAACACCCACGATAAATCTTGGTTGCGCCATTTTGGGCGTCAGATTCCCAGTGCAGTGTGCATTTTAGGCAAAGAGTGCGTGGTAAGATGAGCATGATATCTTTACACGTAATTAGACTCCAGAAATGGGAGATCATGGGGGTAGGCAGTGGTGTGGTTTTTATATACCGCACACACATAGATCCTTGTCATTTGATTGGTGGAACACGCGTCACGTTTCACCATTATTTTGCCATTGTTTACTACCGCAACACTAGAAAATTTAATATTGGATAGGCCTGTCCAATATGGATAATTATTGGATGCTTCGTACTGTCGTTTAAAAACCAATCATTCCCGCAAGTTTGTCCAAACGATGCAAGGTAGTGTCATGGCACACAAGGTTGGTGTATGCGGAGTGTGGGTTGGACGAGTTTCCAAGTTTATTTTGTAATTATAAAATATAATCGCTCAGTAAAATCTGGCTCGTAAAATGGAACAGTCCAGATTTCACCTTGTGTTTATATTCTGGGACAAAGCACTCATATGCATCAAACATAGATAGATAGAAGGCGCTGCTCCGTAGCGACCACCATTGGCTTTTCGTGTCCGTCGTTTTACTTATTTTTATCATCTTTGTCGATTTTAGTGTGTTCAACTTACTAGTCTTGCCTAATTTTATTTGAGTGAATATTTCTGTCCGTTTAATTTGTGTAACTTTGTCGATAAATTATTGTCTCTAATTAAATGAATGTTCTATTCTTTTGTGCCAATGGAAACTAAATATCTGTATTTTTTATGATGCGGACAATAAATTATTATTTTATTCTAACATTTGTGGCTGCAATCGATTAGCTTCCCCGGGTAGACCAAGTGACTTGCTCCACAAGCAGGTTTACTTGGGGCTGACCTGGGTGAGCCCCGAGAATGACGTCAAAGCTATTCGAACGCACCGAGGGGGCCCTAAGGAAGCTAATTGAATGCACCCTGTATAATAAATACACTGTGTTCTCGTCAGTTTTAAACATCACTTTCACTGTGTGATTTCAGTCGCTATGCTAATAAAACTGTACAGATATTTTTATAAGGTTTCCACCATCTTTGTCTTGTTCCCTACATGTCATAGCAACATGATACACTGAATCACATTGCACCATAAAGGGACCAGACTATATTTTCCCTTCCAGTCTCAGTTTGATGAAATGAATCAAAGAAAGGAAAAACAGCCGTGATAACTGTCTATTAATCCTCTTTATTATACATGTTATATCATAAACAGCATGCCTTTACCCAGCCAAATAGATTGCCGAAAGGGACAAGTGGTTGGGGGGAGGGTGGCACTGTCTTGAACATATCTTAAGACCTAGAATACTGAAGAGGGCATTGCTATTAGCAAGTTGACAACATGAGTGAAGAATGTTCTTCTAGAACATCTGAGTTACTGTCATCGACCCCATGAGGGTTTATCGCTTGGAAAAACTGTCTATACAGCCTTCGGCAAATCATCTGCACTGATGCTTGGATGAGAGGTGGATCCATATTGTCTAAATGTGCCGAGCAAAAGCAACAATGCGGTGCAAATTTAATTTTCTTTGTGGATGAGATCAGGGAACCAGTCTAATATGATATCTCCCTTTTTTTCTATGCATTGACTGTTGGTGGGAGTCAGGGACCCACATTTCCCATTAACTGCTAAGCAGAAGGGAAAAAAAGAAGACATTTATCAAATTTATTTAATTAGCAGAAAATATCAGACCACCAGTCCAGAATTTGGTGCACTTTTATTTTAAAGATAGTCTTGAGTGCGGAATTTCTAAAGGTGCTAAGCAACAACAAAAAATAAGCTGACAAGAAAAAGTTATTTCAATCGTGGAAAAGATCATCAAATCAGACCCTTATAAGATCTCCTTTAAAATCAATATCCATACCCCTTTTGGTATGCACATCACGTTCTGAAAAAAACCCCATCACCGTTGAAAGTTCCCCTCCCCCTTCTCGCACTCTCCGACGTCCGAACAGCTAAATCTTTTGATCAAGTCTAAGCCGCTCTTGTACACACCACTCTCCCTCAAGAGGGAGACAGCTCTCCCATATCTGACCAAGGAGATTGGGAGCCCTGCCTGCAAGTACACGACCTCGTAGATAATAGTATTTGTCTGATGTTGTCAGATGGATTTCACCCACCTTAAGTGTCAGTTTGATTGACAGAAGTCTCAGGAGCTCCGTCCGGTTCTTTTAAAGAGGATGGTAGAAGTAAGTTTTCAACAAAATGTTTTGATTTGGTTCCTGTAGGAATTTCAAACTTTGCATGGTCGAGAAATAATAATTATAATAATAATATGGATTTATAATGCACACTTCTCCAGAAAATCGATCAAGGCGCCTACACAGAAAGAAAAATAGTAAACAAAATGGATATTCATTGTAGTTAAATTAAACCTATATAAGTCTATGTAAACAAGTGTGACTTCAGTTCCCTCTAGAAGTTAAACACTCTTAACCCTTCATGCACCATTTATTTTAGTGATAAATTGATCATATTATGGACACATTAAAAGTTTACTCTTTTTCTGCGAATGGCGACCCCCCCCCCCAAAAAAAAAGATCACAACAGCACCCTCAAGAGTCCTCTTTCCCATTCTGAAAACTGTGTGGCCGTGTGATCTTTATTTTTGGTTTTACAACTATTTATCTGAAGGGATTCAAACCGGTCGCTAGCGACCAGTCGACGCATGAAAGAGTTTACCAGTTCGCTTCGGAGGATGCAATGCGCAAAACTCTTACGCAACACAACACGCAGCAGCAGTCTTATAAACTGGCATTTGAGTTTCCGTGCATGTTTGGCGGTGGTCATGTCAACACACCACGTGTGATAAGACAATACGGCAGATTGCGCGTAGACAGGCCACCGTTTCAAAGAGTCCATGTGGTCATGGTTTGGTGGTCCCGGTCAAAAGGCGAGCACCGCAAACAATGAACGGATTATTTATTTGGATGGATTTGTGCCTAATGCCTTTATCAAAGACCTGTTCCTTTCACCAACCAGTCAAGATTTTGAAAAGACGGATTATACCGCATTGTTATGAGGCCTTCCATCACTCTCCGGGGTGCTGTCTGTTTGATTGGGTGTGGGTCGATAATCAGCCATTACATAACGGCTTTCCAACAGTCTGATTGCGCTTCAGAAACATGACCGTAAAAATAAAAAAAAGCCATTCAAATCTGAACTGTCAATGAGAAAACGTCTTTATATGGGTGTCCAAATTGAGTTTCATTGACAAAACAAATTATTAATGGCTAGAAAAACAAAATTGCTTTTTCGACAGAAAAAATAATCCCGCACAGGTAATGGGAAAAGGATTTTTAATCCGGAAGCAAATTGGTTAACGGTTTGCGTCACTACCATGGAAATAGCAGCCCTCATTATATCACATCACAAAACCCCATCAGAAAAACAAATTTGTTTGGGTGGAATGCAAAACTGAACATGTGGCACAGCACCATCACGAGGGTCAAATTTTAGGGGGGGGGGCGGCGCAAGGGGGTGCATAATTATTTCTAGGGGGGCACTTCTGGCCAGTTTCTGTTTGCCTTTTTCTTAAAGAAGCCCCTTTTTAGTGCTCCTGCTATGCCATTTACTATTTTTTATTTTTTATAAATAGTGAGTGTAAAAGCAAATACATTGTCTGCGTGTAAATGGAAACATAGTTTTTAAAACATTGAAATTATCACATAAACATGTAAAATTTCAAATGGGGAGGGGGGCACAGGGGTTGGGGCTGGTACAAAGACATCAATTTGGGCCTCCCTTCGTTGCGCCACCTCCAGGTTTGTGTACCATTGGAAAACATTAGGGTTACATGAGACTCAAACATGTGTTGCCACTGGTCCAAGTTTTTTACTCGTGGTCCGCTGGCCAAATGCCAGTTAAAACACCTTGAGGACCAGTCAAAATTCTCTCCAAGTGGTCCGACTGGCTAGTTCAGTGTTGAAAAGCTTCCCTATTATCATCTGAAATACGGACCAGTGAAAAAGGTGACGGACTAGTGAAATGCTAATCTAACTGGTCCTGCTGGTCAGTCACTAAAAAAAGTTAAGGGCAAACCCTGTTCTCCCTTATCCCGTGTGAGAAACTAACTGTGGAAAAGGTCCACCATTTTTGCCATGATGTATCTTGAAATGTAAAAAAAAAAAAAGTATCGTACATGTTGCAGGCCTGGAAATTCATCTTTGAGAGGGCAAGGCCATTTTCATTTTGCAAAGGGGCACTTCCATTGGAAAAATCTTAAAGTCTGTGAGCAACTTTTGAAGGGGCACCAAGGCCAAGACCAGGACAACAGAGGCCATGGCCTCCGAGGCCCAGGTGTAATTCCAGGCCTGATGTTGCCCTATTACTGCAGATAATTTTTACTTTTTTCTGTAAGCACAAAGTTGAAATGAGTTATAAAGGAAAACAAATGTTTAGTCTGGTGCTTAAATTACCGTCTACTTTGAGTTCCGTTCCATCGCACGAGGCTTTTAGCTCCAGACGTCCTCTTCGTTCTGTATGGTCGGAACCACAGAGGTTGGGCACTAGCATCTCACATCGTTTGTGTACGTTCATTTCACATGCTGTAGAAACAGAGGACAATAAAAGAAACAAGAACAATGAATACAAAATAATGTTGATTTGTTTTTCTTATCTGAATTTAAAAAACCCAAATACATAACAAGACCAAACAGACAGAGCTAGGACAGAAATGAAACTTAAAGTTAAAAATACATGTTTTTCTGTCAAAAGGCAAACATTATTTGACACTCAAGTAGATCCTTGTCATTTGATTGGAGAATTGTTGGTCATGCAGGGTTCATTATTCAAACCATTACTTGGCCTGCGTTATAAACCGTGCATTTTGGTACTATTCTACGTGCATTTTCAGGCGCTTGCACGCGCTGTACGCAGGCTCTTGTTTTGTAAAAGTAGAAATAGCAGAACAGACCTACATTTGTAAATTGTTTTTGTTGTTGTTGCTCCAAATGGATGGATACTTCATGGATATTATATAAAATAAATAATGAATGTTTTGCATTTGTGCAATGGAGAGATTATTTTCATTCGTTGAAAGAAGGCAGGTTCCATTCAACTCGACTTGGAATGAATGGAACATGCCATCTTTCAACTCATACAAATATTCTCACCATTGCACTCATAAACATTCATTATTTGCCGGCATCCTGATACCATCTTAAACGTAAAACAATGACGTAACAAGAAGTAAATAAGCAAGCCCAGAGCACAGGATGGGCCGATGGGCAACCTTCGTTTGACCTCCATCAGAGGGTGCCCTCGTCTTGGGACATAAGATCTACTTTGCATCACATACAGGAGGATAATTCAAACTTGTGTACAGATTTAGCTTTAGTGTGCCATGATTAAATTGCATCCTCAAATAAAACACAAATTCTTTCAAAGATACAAAGATGATATAATGAATCACTCCGAACTATTTCACATTTTTTGTTTTTAAAACTGAAATTCCTTGTCCTACGATAGTTGCTTTAAAGTTCACCTCACCGTCTGAACTACTTAAAAAGGGGAAGAGGGGGAAAAATCACAACTGCGTGAACAATCCATCCACACTAAATTATTCACTGCCCCGTTCCTGGAATGCATACATGAGTCACGAAGACAATGAGTAAACATAACCACGTCCAATACATGATGATAGACATTTGTGGAATCATCAAATGCTTGCGGTCTTCCCCTCTTGTGACAAGTCTTGCGTTATGAAATAAATGCCCCCCCCCCTCCCCGCCTCAAAAAAATAAATGAATTGAATAAATAAATAGCCAGTAAATAAATAAATATAAAAATAAACTAAGGAAAGCATTATCTCTTTAAAGGGATTGTATACGTTTGGTAATTGGAACCCACTGTTTGTTGCAATCCTACATAGTTGTAGATATATACCGTAAAACTAACCTGTGCAAATTTAATTTCAAAAGGTGGTAGCGTTTTTGATATATTGCCGAAAAACTGAAGCGGTTATGTCCATGCAGGAAGAATAATCTGCAATTGGAATACACAATCTGAGAAACGTTTCTGACAGAAAAGCTTCTGAGATAAATTAATATTTTTGATAAAAACTGATATCTTTTTCCATAACCACATTTACTTCAAAGGTGAAATGTTTCTCAAAATGCTTTACACTGTCAGAAGCTTACCAAAGCAAAAAAAAAAAAAAAAAAAAAAAAATGCTTGAAATCTTCAAGCACCCCCTTCCTCTTCGACATCTCTTTTTTCTTTCTCCTGGCCGGCCGCGTGGCCGGCCGACACGCTTCAGTGGCGGATTAAGCCATATCACGGCTCTAGTCGCTCTCCTTCAAAGGTGCCAGGTAATTTCCCAATTATAAGAGCTTTCGGGAGGGGATAAAGACAACGATGTATCGGGAGTCAGCGCAACAGTCAGTGACGCTGTGGCATTTTTAGAAGTAACTGACTGCTGCGGCCTTGTCCGACAGCACTCGAGGTAGATCGGGCAAATTTCAGATGATTATAAAAATGCCCTTGGTTGCAAATTGCCGGTTTTAGTTTTAGGATTTCAAAAGGCTTTAGGACTTTGAGTAACACTTGCTATGAGTCTCTTGCATATCGACAACAAGAAAACAACTCGAACGAAGACTATATTTTTCTATGAAATCAAATCTTCTTTTAAAATTCTATGAGGATAACATTCTTGCAAACAAATACCCATAGCAATGTATTATAAACATAATTTACAATTTCTATATAACACAAATAATTTGTTAATACAAACATTGAAACAAATTAAAACTTTGGACAAGGATGCTTATTTTTGGAAAACCCCATTTGCAAATCACGCCTGAATTTGTGAGACCCTTACATACATATTGGTTTAATGATAAAATGATCGCCAGTTGAACAAAAATCTTAAATGTTTACAAGTCACGGGAAACGGAGGTCAAGTCATTTTCTCAGGTTTTCTTTTAGTGATTTGTTAAATTTATTTTACTTTCATACATATCGTGGCTAAATTTTACTTTCCCAGGAATATGATAAAAAAAATTACAGCCATAAACTACGGCGATCAGGTTGGCTCAGTGGTTTCTTTCCCTGCCTTCCACCTCTGTGGACCCAGGTTCAAATCCCACCTCAGACCCGGAGCCTTGCATGTGGATCGGGTTTTCGGTCCCTACCTGATTACGTAGGTTTTCCCCCTTTGGGATTTTCCTCCCACATCTAAAACTGAGCATTTCTTCTTGTTCCCTATTCATCCTGTTATTGGCGTTAATTGTGCTGTTGGATGTGTAATCAAAATAAATAAATAAATAATCAAATAAATTATAGTAATTGAAGAAACAGAATCGCGCACATGTAAAACTCAATATGGTTGGGACCAACTTGGTCCCGGAAGTTTGAATACGCATGAGACTTGTACAGTCTATTATTAAAGCAACTATACTTGACGTAATTCAGATTGAACCTGGAAACATTTATAGTCATGAGTTTCTGCAAGAAAACTTGTTTTCCCCATTCTTACTTGGAATCTACTTTCCATATGTATGATAATATGCAATAATGACATCAAATGACTATAACAGATTACGAATACATTTATTATCTCAGTGATTTCCAATTATGATTGATTGATAAACATTTCACAAGGTGTCAGTCACGATTCGGTTTTAACAAAATAGGTCCAAATTGTTCACTTTCAATTATTTGAAATATAACTGACAGATGAAGCAAGAGGTGTCCGAATTACAAACCATATAGTCCAAAAGACACCCAGATAAACTTGGGGCCGTCACTTCAGAAAATACCAAGATTTAAACCAAATTAAAGCTGAAATGTTGTGGAAACAACAGACATTGGGGTTTTTTTTAACAAAGAGTAGTTTTATGTTAACAATTGACAGTAACCTTTTAAAAATAAAGTTTAATAATAATAATAATAATAATTATAATAATAATAGTATGCAGTTAGCGTTCTTCACATCCTAAGGGTGTCCCAAAGCACTCATTCCTTTTTTTCTACAGGTGTGTCAAGCTATACTAGCATTTTACATGTATATTTACAAGTTTATGTGAAAACATGTCAAACATAATAGTATCACAGATCTAAACTAAACAAATGAGAAAGATTCAAACAATCTCAAAGTGCTACATTTTTGTATCTAAAATAAAACCATCATTTAAATGTAAACAAACAATATTTCCAGGAAAAAGTCTTCCATATTGCTATATTATCGCAGTACACATTAAAGGTAGGGTCATCGTTTGGTTTCGGAAAATGTAATGCTGATTTACAGGCAACATTATCAAGGAAGAAGAAAAATGTCTACAGGAGTCCATCTACATTAAAGGCACTGAACACGTTTGGAAATTGTTAAAGACCAGTGTTCTCACTTGGTGTATCCCTGTGGAAATTTGGGCTCAATTGGTCATCGAAGTTGCAAGAGAATGATGAAAGAAAAAACACCCTTGTTGTACAAATTTGTGTGCTTTCAGATAGGAATAAAAACTTCTTGCAAGAAGTTTTTATTATTTTAGTGAGAAATTACCTCTTTCTCAAAAACTACGTTACTTCAGAGGGAGTCGTTTCCTACAATGTTTTATACTATCAACAGCTCTCCGTTGCTTGTTACCAAGTAAGTTTTTATGCTAATATTTGTTTTGAGTCATTACCAAACGTGTACGATACCTTTAAACCAGGTATGAGCAATTACCAACCGCATCTCTGTCCGCAGCATTAACAAACGGACACCTTGGAAATTTGAATCTCTGAAAGTCGCCTTCAGGCAATCTTTGGAGATTCAAATTTGTTTGACATACGTTTCTTGATTTCTAATCGATGGGGCCCTTTCAAATGAAACAATTTTGCAGGATGTTTACTATGATATTACCATCTTCATAAGTCAGCATTCGAAGAAAAAAATTACAGATTTTTTTCCCATACCAGCGTATGACCCTACCTTTAAAACATTTATTAACAAATACTTTCACTCAAAGCATTTTTTTTATCCGAACAAATTTTATGCTCATTTCTGGAATGTAAACCAGTGAGCGTAGACCAAATATTTTGGTTTGAAATGACAACTCAATCCCTCTAGTTGATAAATTTAGCTATTATTATTAATATTATTATTATTATTATTATTATATATTACTGGTAATGAAACCAAGGATGCCTCATAAGTGAACATAATCACTGTAGCTTGCAAGCCTGAGGAGACCTGTAAACAAGGGTGCTTGCTATGTGAACTAGAAACACTTACGAATGTTGTGTACGGTCGATGTTTTCTGAAGATATTTTAGGTTGCAAAGGTCCTCATGGACCAGAAACCCCCAAGTATTTAAAACATAAAGAAAAAAACCCATTTAATGTAGATTGATTTTAAAAGATTTCGAATCATTCATTTCTCTCAAAATTCAAGGTACAATTTTGTACTGAAACTTCAACATGATATTTTGTGACGAGTCTTTTGTTACACATAAAAAGGAAAACCTTCTTGAGAAATTAGCATAAAAAGGAAAAAAAATCACTTTTATGACAAGTAGCTTTTTGAAAACACAATTTGCCCTCTTGCTATATATTCCGATTGTCTCTATACATAATAGTATTCATAGCACACTTTGCCTCTCGTCCCATCGGGCAATCGCTGGAGTGCTTGACTTTTCCCTTGCATGAAGCTATTTTGAGGGCCCACGCTAATATGACTTTCGGAACCTCGGGACCGGCTCTCAGGGAACCAGTGACAGGGTCCGTCTCACAGTCAAGTGTTGTGGTGCTCCATTGGGGGGCAAGCCTGGACATGAATTTGCTGGGTGGATAGAGGGCATATGCTGGCATGGACTGTATTCGTTTTTTCAACACGCTGCCAAACATTTGACTGAGCGTTTTTTAAAGATCTGCTCGTCATACTTAAATGTTCTGAGGGTTTATAGAAAGCAGACGCTTTGCTTAAATTTAGTGACTTCATCTGTTATCTATACTTGTTTAAGGTAGTAATTGCATTAGGGAAAAAAACAAACAACAACAGCATGGTTATAGAGGTATTACAGTTTCTCTGCAATAAAACCCTCGCATATGGCGTCACAAGCTCAAACAGGGCGCCCTCACTGAGGTCTTTTGTTTGTTTATTTGTTTAGATGATCTTCCCGTCCAAGGGAACTTGGCAAACTCCCACAAGGGGATATAAACACCAAGCTGGCAACACCCAATCTCTCTCATACAAACATTGGCTTAATGTCTATAATTATGAATTGCACAAATCAAGAAATTATGATTCATTAACTACATGTAGACGACAATACTTATTCTAGTGATTGTGAAAACAGCGGTTAGCTCGATAGGATTCGAACCCACAACCTTGTGATTGCAAGTCCTGCAGTCTAACCACTGGACCATGGTCAATGAAGACCTATCATTGGCCGTGAGTTGTGTGTGGCACATGCCTGCATGATCGTTTCCATTGTTTGACCTCAGCAATGGTAAATAACATGATAAAAAAGCTATTAATAAAAACCTGGCCCATATTTCATAGCAAATACTGCTGAACAATTGTCTGCTTAGCAAAAAAAAATCAGGATACCAGTCACAGGTAGTGCATATGGAATGGTATTTTGGCTGGTAACCTTATTCTGGTAAGCATAATTGTATTGTGGTTAGCTACTTTTTATGCTTGAGCAACGCTATGAAATTGGGCCCCTGGTCATAATTTTGAACTGAAAAGTTGTCAGCCATTTTGAATCTGAAAGCTACAGCGGCCATCTTGTAAAAACAAAATAAATAAATAAAAAGGCCCTTGTCCATCTCTTCTTTAATAAACCAGGATATCAACTGGTACTTGTATTTTACAAAGCTTATTATGAAACCAATACTGTACATTATCTTGATTCAAAGAGAGTATCCACGCAACAAGAGGCAGCATTTTGGCCATCAATACTAATGCAGTACCTTATCTATGAAGCAGTTTATGCTATTTGACTATCGGTGATCAAAGAGAATGTTTTTCTTCGTTCTCAAAACAATTATTGAGCAAAAGTCAGACGATTAAAAACATCTCAGGTTTGTTTACATTTTACCAGGTGTCTCTATAGCTGGAAAAAAAGTAAACATTCTACAAATGTTTTGTTTGGGAGTCTCATTTACTTTCCATGAGAGATGAAATATCTCAAGTATGTCTGGGTATGTGTAATCTAGAGCTCCAAGGGATACGCAAGAAGGTTTTCAAGGTGAAAAAAGATTGTCTTTCATTTTTAAAGTTAAGTAGTACACCGCAAGGAAAACTGAATGGGTAATTTTATGTAAATTTTAATGTGATCCCTCTGCTGCTGCTTCTCAGGTTGTATTGTAAGCTTGGGTGTGATCCCTGGTCATACAGCAGTTACAGGTTGAATGGCTTCTGACTGACACCCCTGAACAAAGATATTGGCAAAATAGGGAAACCGCCACCATCAGGGCTAGTAGCTTAGTTGGTAGAGTGACTGCAACCATCAGGGCTAAATAGCGTAGTTGGTAGAGCGACCGCCACCATCAGGGCTAAATAGCGTAGTTGGTAGAGCGACCGCCACCATCAGGGCTAGATAGCTTAGTTGGTAAAGCGACTGCCACCATCAGGGCTAGATAGCTTAGTTGGTAGAGCGACCGCCACCATCAGGGTACGTTAATCTGGAGGTCGCAGGTTCAAGTCCCACTCTAGCCAATTTTTCTTTGTTCAACACAAAAGTTTTAAAGTTACCACGGGCAAGCACAGACATGTATTACTACATTGAACCTAAATTAAGAATTGCAAAAAATAGTTAATGGCCCGGCGTTTCGACTCTAGCAGAATCTTTCTCGAAAGCTAAACAAAACCCCCCCCCCCCAAAAAAAAAAAACCCCAAACAAACCCCAAGCCAATTCTATTTTCTAAATTAGAATTCACACACTTATGCCATTTTGTAATATAGACCCCATTAAGTATGAGGTCTCAGTCTCACACAACAAAATGCTAAAAGTTGTTTCTACCATTTCAAATGAAAACTGATTTTTGATTTTCATTAATTTCACTGCTAAAAATTGTATTCTTGAAATAAGAAAGAAATCATATTTCAAAAAAACTTTTCTGGTGTCTTTCTCAAAAATCTTATAAGAAAAATTGTCCAGGGAGTGACACAAGAATTGTTTTCTTGAAATAAGATTGTTTTCTTCTTATTTCAATAATACCATTTTTAGCAGTGTTCTCTTGACCCCCCCCCCCACACAATAATTTCGAAAAAATTATCAAAATATTTCAATTATTCTGAATGGTAACAAAGGTAATTTCCAGAGTGGCATCGGTGAAATATCGGACACTGCTCATCCCAATCAAAAGAAACCACACTTGACTCTTGGGACTGTTTGTGACACAGCTTTCCATTTTCTAAGCGTAGGCTTGTAAGATATATCCGACATTATTACAAACCCTCAATACAAACTCAATCCCTTTCCTCTCCTTTACATACGCAAATCTAGCTTTAGGCCAAAAAGACCTTCTGCTCTGATTAAGGGGGAGATAACATGTATCCATTGCCATGACAACATGGGGCAATTTCCTTGAGAGAGTGGATGAATGTCACCTTGGGTTCCTTGTGTAGAATTACAACATTTTAGACATAATGACGACACTGCAAGAGGCGTCAGCGATACAATCCAAGACTGGTCCCCTGATGCTTACCGAGACCCACTGCTTAATATCAGGTGATAATAAAGGATGCAGGGAGAAAATGATACTGAGCATGACCTCTCAATGACCTCACAATGAGTGCACAGTGGAGGCTGGCGCTCCAGACATTGATCCACAGCATGAATTCATATGTGAGTCAGGGGACCAGACCATGTGTTTTTACACGCAGCCTTTAAAGGGTCTGTATACGTTTGGTAATTACTCTAAATATCAATGGCAATAAGTACAGCAGCTTTGGATAGTATAATGCATTTTGAGAAACCTTTCACTTCGAAGTACAGCGGTTATGGAAAAAAATAACACT
Source organism: Plazaster borealis (assembly GCA_021014325.1). NCBI lineage: Eukaryota > Metazoa > Echinodermata > Asteroidea > Forcipulatida > Labidiasteridae > Plazaster > Plazaster borealis. Next base: position 3,186,421 of record CM037475.1, on the reverse strand, counting down.
TTTCATTCCCAAAAATTTGAATCTGAGAAGCGCTACTGACAGTAACGTTTCTCAGACTGTGTATTCCAATTGCAGATTATTCTTCCTGCGTGGACATAACCGCTCCAGATTTTCGGCAAAATCTCAAAAACGAATTTTTACAGGTTAGTTTTATGATAGGATTGAAACAAACATTGAGTTCCAATTACCAAACGTATACAATCCTTTTAAAAGTCACAACAACTTTGCTACATTATTTCAAGGTCTTTAACAAAAATTGCTCTATCAATGTCTTTCCATGAAGTTTCTGAGTCTGTAAAAAAGTTAACCTTTTTCTCTGTGTCTTTTTTTTGTTGCATTTTGAATACAGAAATAAAAACGTGTTTCAGCTGACTTGCACTTGTTGATACTCTAGTCAATCTTTCTTTGTCCAAAAACTATTTAAAAATCTTACCATGTCAGTTTCCCCCGTGGTTTTATTACATGAAACTAATAATCATGCACTTCCGCTAATATCAGTTTAATCCATGTCCAGTTTATTGCTTTTTGCGAGTGCATGACAAAACGGAATTCGATCTTGGAGCTCTTCTCTTTAAAATAAAACCCATTTCCGCACCGTTCCTCTGTGCTTCAAGTTGAGTAAATCAGTACATGTCAGAATATTACCCAGGAATCGATGCGGTGTGGGGTCTCGGAAGCTTTGTTAACGTTCAGCTGGTAATTCTATGTAAACATGCATGTAAAATCTGCCAGTTTTGCTGGAGATCGAGGAGGGGGGGGACTTCAATTCCTCAGGGCTATCTAGACATAGTGAACGCCGACCCGCACAAGGGTGTTTGCCTTTGAATATTACGATCCATGTATGGGTTGGAAAGGAGAGATCAGTTTAAGAAATGAGATACGGAGCGAGAATGGTAACAGTATCTGAACGTTAGCAGTCATAGGTATCAACCGTGCATACCGAACTGTATGCATAATTCAACCCCGCGTCTCTACCGTACCGTTAAATATTCCTGCACAAAACATCCAATACGATATCAGCAGGACAACTGGCCGCCGGAAATGATTTCCTTGCATGACTGTTGGAGAGTTGTTTCAATGCTTTGTTATTTAATTGAGTGCTTTTGACATTTGAGTTGCACAACAAGAAAGGGGAAAAGGCAGAATATGTTTTTTGAAGTCATGTTGATCTTCAGTTTTCATTAAAACCAAGGGCCTTTTTCAAACCTTGAATAAGGCTCCGTTTCCAGCTCCGGGCTCCCTTTGATGTTGAAAACACTGTGCAAAATGTACACTGCTCCAAAATACATGATGCAGCCCAAGCTGAAGCTGAAACCCAACCCGAGGTTTGGAAAAGACCCCAAATTAAAGCATTCATCACAAGATTGCCATCGATATGGAAAGGTTTGCAGTGACACCATGTACATGTAATAATCTCTCTATGTGAGTTGGGGGTGGTTCTGAAAAGAACCGATTGCCATCCTCGTCTGGTCCCCCCTTTTATTTCCTCTCTCCTTGTTTTACTGTCTTGCTAAACATTATTTATTGTTCATTTATTTATTTATGTATCTAGATATTCATTTAATTATTTATTTGTTAATTTCGTTGTTTTAGTAAAATTTATATATATAGGCCTATGTTTTATTGATTTATAAATGTATGTATTTTACTTATGGTCCAATTTTCCAAGTATGGATTAGCGACTTTCGAGTCACAGTGTTTGAGTACACTTTTGTTAATCCTGGCCAACTTGGTATGGGCCAACTTTTTTTCTTTCTTTTTTCAAACAGACTATTTGTATAATGTATGTTTGTTTTTTGAAAAATGGTAGAAAAAAGAATAATAATAATTATTTACAAATTTCTCACTGAGAAGTGCAAGACTAAGATACACAAACGTCAAACTGATGTTGTAATTATGGAAACTTTTAAAGATACCAGCTTCAGCTTTGCTCTAGACATTGTCCGACTTTCGTAAGCCTGCTTCAAAAGTGAAATCCTTTCATAATGAATACAACTTGCCTAGCTTGGAGATGTGAGTCCCCAAATATTGGGACTTATACATAAATTGTCCCAGTGTAAATAGACCGTGCAAGTCTTGTGTAAAATTAAACTATTTTGGGACCTCTTTGGTCCCAAGTACATTTGCTTTAACGTATGAAGGAAATAAACTCGCGCTTTAAGGGGGGTCCCAATGTTCGAACACGCATGGTCTGTTCATTATTGTAAACAAAGTAGTACCCGGTGATATCAAGTTGATATTTATCATCCAGGACAGGTACCCAGGCATCTCAATCAACCCATGAACATGAAGGGGGCGTAGAGAGTCAACAAACGACAAACTTGTGTATACACACCATACAAGCGCACACACGTTTCTCCAATGAAGGCGCGTTCAATCAAGGAGGCACATGTTGGGCGGGGGGAGGTCTCTTTAGTATAAAACATCAAGGCTAAGCTTTCGATATAAAGAGAAAGAGGCTTGAAGATCAACTTTTTTACGCAGTGGAGAGCTCTAAATCATGTTTGCTTGTCTCACACACTGGGGGCAAAAAAAGGGGGGCGAGTTGTGGGGGTTTCTTTTATGTGTAAATGGATTCTCCCTAAATCTGTAGGGATTTCCTATTCTATCTAAGAAAATACTCACCTCCGATACCTACATACCGGGTATGCATTTCTATGCGCATGCGCAAGCAATTCGCTGACACAAAAACAAAGGCTATGACATCACCCACACACTGCACCTCCCAGTAGCCCATGCGAATCGACCTTCTTATTTCAGCGTGCGTTACGTGTACACGCGTTTTTAGGTTTGCTCCTTGCGATACACTTTGCAAGTGTAAAGATCCTATTTCCGACACGACATGGCTGAACCAAAATCCAAGAAAAAATACAGCAAATCGCAGAAATATCTGCCGTTCCTGTAGATATTACGGAGATGTAATATATACTCTAATATAGAAATGAAGATCCACTCTTCTTGGAATTACTCCTGTGAGTTTGACAGACAAATAGCAATTAATTTTGCAAACGTCTCGCAAACACTGTGGACATCTTTGGCTTTCCCTTCAAAGGTTCAACACATGACAATTTCATAATACGATTGCTTTACTTCTTGTAAACTTAATCCTGATTGTGAGTGTGATGTAATTCCACTGTAAGCCACGCCCACTTCACACAAACTGGCTCCACTGATTACCAGAAGCCCATAGGAGTTGTATTGGGCTACTTTGGTTTGATGATTTATGCAAGAAAAGTTTAATTTTGAACTTGGACAGTTTGGATGCTTTGCTAAAAAAAAAAAAAAATGTTACTTGCCTGTTTGTCCAAACAAGGCAATGCTGTGTCAAGACGGACAAGGTTGGTGTCAACATGGAGTCATCCACTTTGTTTTGAAGGGTTCTTTAGAATGTTCAGAGTGTCGGATGGATGAGTTTCCATGTCTAGTTTGTGTTTAGTGTGAAAAACAACTCAAATGACAAGGATCTTTAGATGTGAATTACATAAAAGAAATATTGAATCCATTTCGTTCTTGCATTGTCGCAAAATATAATCACTCGGTGAAATCTGGCTTTTCCATATTTCACTCGGTTTCGCCTCTCGAAATGGAATAGTCAAAATTTCACCTCGTAAGTAGCAAACAAACAAACAACGATGTTGTCATTGAAGATACCCAGCAGACACCCAGACCCTCTGGCAACTAGCACTGCATGGTTCTTAATTGCTACTGGACTGCTGACTAAAAACTGCCTGTTACCTTCAAACAAAATGTGGTCATGTTTTTAACAATTTTGTTGATGAATTGTTGATATGAGCCAATATCCATGGCATTAATGGCATTGTCTAATGAAATGCCCGGAGGCATCACTCTCCATAGATCTCCCATGATATCCCTTATTGATAACGTCTTAATATTATTTACTTGTATCTCTAGCGGGATTAAAGACATACAGTTTTAAGTCACGAAGTGAAGTGGCATAAAGTGGTATATCCGTACAAGCATAGGAAACATTACCTAAACATGCCAAGCATGCAAATTTAATGCGCGCAGAACAAATATTGCATTAGCAGGAATGGGTTACCGACCAGAATTTGTATTGACCTCACAATGCTTGTGACTGGTTCCCTGCACTATATTTTGCTTTGCGGATAAGTATGTCAATTTTGCTCAGCAGGAACAGGTTACCGACCAGAATTTGTATTGACTTCGCAATAGCTTGTGACTGGTTCCCTGCACTTTGTTTTGCTTAGTGTCAATTTGCTTAGTAGGAACAGGTTACCGACCAGAATTTGTAATGACCTCACAATGCTTGTGACTGGTTCCCTGCACTATATTTTGCTTAGCAGATATGTATGACAAATTTTGCTTAGCAGGAACAGGTTACCAACTATAACTGTTATTGACTTTGCACTGCTTTTGACTGGTTCCCTGCACTTTGTTTTTGCATAGCAGATAAGTATGTCAAACAACTTTTCCTATGGTGCAGTTGTGGTAAGACATCTGTTCTAGAAAAGGGTTCTCGGTTCAAATCCCACAGGAGTAGTATGCTTATGGGTTTTTTTCTTTCAAAAAAAACTACTTCCAACCCACTACTTTATAAATCAAAATGTAAACAATCCCCCTTGCCTAGGCCACCATCACTGTGGTCAAACATGCATGTAAGGGTCACGCACAACTCTCAGCCAATGATAGGTGTTTCTTTGACCACAGTGAGGGCGCTGTTTGAGCTAAGTTACATCATATACAAAGGGTCTATCGGTTCACTGTTACGAGTCACCAAGGCCACAACTTCTGCAATGCAGAAAAAGTCCATGGGCAAAATCTCTTCTTAATACCTGTAGGAGTGTCATAGTTTCTTTGACCACTTTGAGGGCGCTGTTTGAGCTTGTGACGTCATATGCAAAGGGTCTATTGGTTCACTGTTATGGGTCACCGAGGCCACAACAACTTCTGCAATGCAGAAAAAGTCCATTGGCGAAATCTCTTCTAAATACCTGTAGGAGTGTCATAGTTTCTCTGACCACTTTGAGGGCGCTGTTTGAGCTAAGTTACATCATATACAAAGGGTCTATCGGTTCACTGTTACGGGTCACCAAGGCCACATTTTCTGCAATCTAGAAAAAGTCCACGGGCCAAATCTCTTCTTAATACCTGTAGGAGTGTCAAAGTTTCCACGTAATTTACCTCTGAAAATGTAGTGTCTGTACTTTTTATAATAACGAAGAGATCATAATACAACAGAGGAGTGACAACCAAGGATAACAACCAGTGACAGGTGGGTATTAATTTGAACGCTGGAAATGATAAATGCTCAAGAAATACAATCAAATCTGATCTAATGAAATTGCTTTGAGTGGGATTTGAAGATCAAGTGGTTGTTGTGGTGGAAGAAGAGAAAACACAAGGAAACAAAATATATGATGTTTTTTTTATTAGACAGTTCATTTGAGCACACCTTGAGTTTATTATCCTCTCATTTATTGGGAAAAAAACAAAAAAACGAACTGTGAACTTTTCAGAAAGATGAAGTGTCGTGATTCTGACTTTTTTCTTATCTGACAGAACCACCCACCCCCCTCCTCCTCAATATCTCCACTCATCACTGCAGATGATAACCTTTTCGCCAAAAAGTGCAATTTAGAGTTGACTCTGATTATCGGGAGGTTATTACCGATGTATCCCGGTGTGGTACAACCACAGCAATGTCAGCAATATATGGTTTGTTATGAAGACAAATAAACAACGAGTTATCCACACACGATCCAGGGCACCATATCCTGTAGATCTGGGTTTCATAACAAGATTTTTTACAGACTCTACTTCTCTCCATTAAAACGCAAGCCTCTGTTACAAAAAAACCTTCAATCCCCCGTTACATGACATGAAGGCACAATAGACGCCCGAATTTTGTTTCTGTTGATTCTATCAACAAAACCTCCTTGTATCTACCCGTAAAAATAAAGAACTCGTTTTCTTCTTTAAATCCTGAACCTTTTTTTCTGTTCTGATGAAGAAATAGTCTCCCTTATTGCGAGCATCCCAGAAACAAATTAGCTACAATAAAAACGCCGACCTCTCAGAGAAATTCATTAAGCGTGGGGCACCTCACGGGTATCACAAGACAATAACGGGAGAGCGGGGGGAAAGGATAGAGGAGGCCAACGAGAGCAAGATCACGAACGTCTTCTTTAGAAACATGCTTGATATTGTCGCAGAATTATACCCATGGGGTTTTCGATTTAACTATTGAGGCTATACGGAAACTGCATAGCTATCAAAGAGACTCTACTGCGGCAATGTTACAATTCAAAGCGTGTCAATAAAAAATAAAAAGAATCTAACTCGGTCTTTGCTTGATCTAAAAAATAATGTTAAGAGGATTTTCTTAGTTGTATAGACTGTGCAAGCCTTGTGTGTATTAGAACTTGAGGGGCAAGTTGGACCCGGCCATAATTGAATTTTACCTGTGCGCGATTCTGTTTCTTCAAATACTTTAGTTTCACGTAGTTTATGGCTAAATACAAATTATATCATATTGTTGGGAAAGTAAAACTTAGCCATGAAATATATTTGAAAGTAAAATAAATTTAACAAATCAAGAAAGAAAACCACAGAATAAGACATGACCTCTGTTTCCGATTACTTGTAAACAATGAAGAAATTTGCCCAACTGATGGTTATGTTATCGTTAAACCTTTGTAATGGTCGCACAAATTTGGAAGTGATTGGCAAATGGGGTTTCCAAAATGTAGTATCATTGTCCCAAGTATTAATTTTATTTTCATGTTAATTTTAACACAATATTTGTATTAAATAAAAATTGAAATTGTAACTATAACAAATTGCTATGGGTATTGTTATTTTTCAAGAATTTTGTACGAGTAGAATTTTAAAAAGAAGATTTTGTTTCACAGAAAAATATAGTCTTTGGAATAAATATATGTTGAAAGATTGATTTTTCACTTGGTATAGTCGGGAGGCTCCGCTAGCTTAACAAAATTTATTTTAAAATACGCCAGAAAGTATCCCACTCAATGTTCTCTTTAATTTTTAATTTTTCATGAGGATTTTCTGACTTAGTTATATTGCAGAAAATATCCGTCATTAGATAGCTTTTTGCATTGATGCCAGTACACTTTAAATCCGTTCAATTTGAGCTATCGGCAAACCATTAAAAGTGAATCTTTTAAAACCTCTACTGCACCAGAAAAAGAGTAACCCCTGATTTGCAAATCAGATATCGAGAAAAAAATAGACACCCCGATATTGAAGTGCACCATTTATCAGGTTTACTTGAGTCTTATTTGAGTCTTATTTTTCAATTCTAAAGCTTCATTTATTCCTACAACAGACTCGATTAAAGAATTTACAAAGTCTGATTCATGTTCCTTCAATAAGCTGGAAAGAAAAATTGCTACATCAAAGTCGCAGGTAAATCATGAAAAATTCATAACTTTTGGGGATGTCGAGGAGCCTAATTGCATGTATTGGAAGAGCAGGCTCTATAATAATCCAGATAAAGTTTCACTTGTTATAAAACACTCACAGAAACAACTGAAACATATAATAATGACATCTGCAATATTAATGACATCTGCAAGATGTAATAATAATAATAATAATAATAATAAGACTTATAATGCGCACATATCCACCCTGCTGGGTGTTCAAGGCGCAGTAAAAACCAAAAACAAAACAAAACAAAACAAAGAAAAAACAGACACAACAAAATTAGTCCTTGAAAACCTGTGACGTAAGATAAGTTTTGAGAAGAGATTTGAATTTTGTGGTACAAAGACAAGATCTAAGATTAAGTGGTAGAGAGTTTCAGATGCGTGGCGCAGCTTAAGAAAAAGACCTGTCACCCCATGAGTGTCGAGACTTGGGTTCAATGAGGAGATGTAGATATTAGATAACCTCATACTGATTTCTTGAATAGTCCCTCCAGAATTGGATGATTGATATTTATCTAGAACATGCTCCGGGAAGGAACAGAAACTCAATCTATACACTCTCGTTATCCAGCTCCCCCCTTCCCCCTCCCTCCCCTCTCTCCCCTTTACCCCCATAAATTGAATTCACAAATGTCAGAAGCTCGTAAAATGAGCCTTATAATTTATGTATCTGGATTGACGGATGGGGGCAATCAACATAAAGCAGTAGCGTTTCAAGATAAACTTGTCTTAGGCCCCTATTCCTAATATTATGGCATACAAACTGAATACCTACAGTTATACCCCCACGTCAGTTTCAATAATACTCTATACATATCAAAGATGTTTCAAAACATGAGATATTGGTGATCCGTCTTCCGCTGAGAGGTGCAATTTGCAGCGATGGCGGGTGTTATCTTTGTAGCAGTTCTCAGAGGAAATCCTCAAAAACATTTCCCATCTTTCTTGGGAATTGTATATTTCCACGTTGAAAAAAAATAACGATGGCATTTAAACCTTTAGAGACCATTAGTAATGAGAAGCTTGGACCACAATGTCCGATTACATTTTAAGTGGTGGAAGTAGACGACTTCTGAAATGTAGCTCTAAAAAAAGGTTGATGTACAAGTCTCGTCCTCATTGACCTTTTCCATCTTAACATTCCATCCACTACTTCAAAAAAGAAAGACCAAAAAAGCTTGATTTTCAAACACCACCTTGACAATTTTATAATTTTTGTTAGGGTTAAACAAAGACAAATTTTGCATACTGGGCGGGACTTGAACCTGCGACCTCTGGATTAACGTGCTGGCATTCTAATGTTGGCTCTACCAACTGAGCTCTCTAGCCCTAATGTTGGCGGTCTCCCTATTTTGTCAATTTATCTTTGTTCGGGGATGCCCAACATTATAATGTTTTCGAGAAATTCTTCCTTTTAATCCTCAACAACCCTCACCCCTCCCCCAGCAGTTTACTGACAAAAAACACCCTGAAAAAAAACCCCAAAACAAACAAACAGAAGCAACCTAGAACAATTAGTTCCTTGACACTTCGAGTCCTTTGTATACCAAGACCTTCTTTGGCGTCTTGCCTTGAAACCTGCAGGTATGCTTTGAACCTTCTCTTTGATCACATCAAGTAGATGAGTTGCAAGAAATGGTCAACCACTTACAAGCACTTAGTAGATTTTCAAGAGATGTAATCCAGTTTAAAGCACTTTCCACTCTTAGTGTTGTAGAACAATTAAATATAGAGAATGAATGGAAGCATTGTGCGTTGGAGGGCTATTTGATATGGTCACACTAGCTTTGAAGAACTGGAGGAGGATATATCTCGAGTGTTTTGAGTGTCGGAGGTGAGTGTTAAATGAGTGCTCATAGAGTGTTTGCTGAGTGTCCACTGATCATTGGATGAGTGATCACTGAGCAGCAGGGTAAGAGTCGACAGAGTGTTCATGGAGTATGCAGCAGGCTTAATAAATGGTGAACCCAGAGTTTAAAGGGATTGTATACTTTGGTAATTGGAACCCACTGTTTGCTTCAATCCTATATAGTTGAAGATATATACCATAAAACTAACCTGTGAAAATTTCATTTCAAAAGGTCGTAGCGTTTTTGAGATATTGCTGAAAATCTGGAGCGGTTATGTCCACGCAGGAAGAACAATCTGCAATTGGAATACACTATCTGAGAAACGTTACTGCAGTAATGCTTCTCAGATTCAAATTTGTTGGGATAAAAAGTGATATCTTTTTCCATAACTGCAGTACTTCGAAGTGATGAGTTTCTCAACATGCATTATACTAACTAAGTTAGTTTGTATTGCCATTAATTTTCAGAGTCATTTCCAAACGTATACAGACCCTTTAATGAGAGCTCACTGCGTTCACAGATAACAATCCAATGTTCACGAGTGCTCAATGGGTGTTCTCATTGAATGTTATCTGCATGTTTGAGGAACACTCAGTATTCACAGATTAAAAAACAATACATTGTTCACTGCATGTTCACAGATTGTTAACGCAGAGTTAATCAGGTGTCGACCAAGTGTTCCCTGAGTATTTTCTGTGTGTTTGTGAAGGAGAAGACAGCTATCAAGCTTAAAAAACAACCCTCTAGGGCTATCCTTTCAGGGTATTTTTAAAAGATCCAATCTCTTGAACTCCTCAAAGGAAAAATCTTCGGGCCACCACTGTTCGAAGACACAACTCTGCATCTCGACTCACCATCCTCCCCTGCACCTTTAGTACGTTGAATTTTGATTAGTTTTTTTAAAAAACACATATGTCCATTCGCCCACAAGCCCTTAACAAAATCTGATAGAGATTCGTGCGACTGATCCGAACCATACGGTTTAAATTTAGAAAAATAATATCGTGATGCCGCGAGGCATGCTGTAGTTTCTTATTAGGCAATTTCATTTTTCCTGAATTAACATCAAACTGAGGTGTATTTTTTTTCTGGATTCTTCAAATGGAGGATCTGTGAGTGTGAAGCTTAAACCATGTTTACATGTTCTGTGTTATGGAGAAGGGAAAAACATGTTTTGTTTTGAGGTTTTCCACGGGGAAAAAACCTGTTCTTATAAATAGGAAGGAAAAAAATACTGTTCTTGGTGAATACTGGGCCTTTTCCCAAACCTTGGCTTGGGCTCCGCCTCCGGCTTGGGCTCCATTGTACATTTTTGGAGCAGCGTGTATTTTGCACGCGTTGGTTCGAACATCAGAAGGAGCCTGCAGCCGATTTCACTAAACGCTAGGATTAATCCTATCTCGAGTTAGGACGAGTAACTTGTCCTAACTCAGGATTAATCTTAAGGTTCACATGTTACAGTGCAAGGCTGGGACTTGTCCTTAATCCTAAGATTAGTCCTAAGTTAGGAAGAGTTTAGTGAAATCGAGGGCTGGAGCCTGAGCCGGAGCCGGAGCCGGAGCCGAAGCCCAAGCCGAGGTTTGAGAAAGGCCCCTGAATAGTATTTGAATCTCTTTGTGACTCCTTTGGTTTTTTTAAAACTTTAAAGCAAATGTATCTTCAACATCTCTAAAGACCCCATTGTGTATTTCTTAGAATCCTCCCTTACCAAAATTACCAATTAATTCCAATTGGATATCTTGTTGGAAAGAATTGGATTGAGTTTGTATTGAGTTGGTGTGAGTTGGTTTATATTGGATTACTGAATTTCCAATTGGAATAAAATCTTAGACCAACTCAGTCCAATTGGAAATCCAATTGGAGTCATTTGGTTTGATTTAATTGAATTGGAATTAGTTGGAATTTGTTTCAACCAATTGGAAATTTTACCTCCTGAATTAATTCCAACTGGAAACTTTATTTCCCATTTGATACCAATTGGGTCCAGTTGGAGAAAGTCCAATTGGGTTCAGTTGGATAAAAATATCAAACTGAATCCAACTGAGCCCATTTGAGAACAATTGGTTTTGTGCCAAAACACAACATTGGAAAAATTCAAACTGGTTCCCATTGGAAAATTGAATTGGAAATTTTGGTAAAGGCCATGTACATTTGTATTAATTTAGGTAACTGTTAGCTGCTTTTGTATTTTAATCTTAAATGTGTATGTTTACATTATATGCATCCGCGGCCCCTAGGGAGAACAGTTCATTGACAACTGATGGGGCTACCCTGGTTTAAAAATAATAATAATATTAACAATTAATCATGAAATCCAACAAAAATGTTACATCAATGAGGTACTTACACGAAAATGACACAAATGTTGAATTAAATTTGAAGCACCGGCACATAAACCCTGAGGTTTCAGGTTCGAATTCCGTTCTAGTCATATTTTCTTTAATCAAACCCAACAAATTATTTTTAAGTCGGTTAAAATCCCATTTTTATTACTTCTCAAAGGCAGAAACTGAAACATTAAGAAGGTTTTTTATTTAACGTCAGTGAAAAACAAAAAGCAACATCTCAATTTCAGAGAGAATGATTTGCTCAAAGTAAAAAAAACATTTTTTATTAAAGAAGTGTTTTTTTCATACCTTTAATAAACTGTCTCTCCTCTAAAAAAATGTTAATTTTTCACGTAAACAAAAAGCGAAATCCAACATCACGATTTCAGAGAGAACAATTTGCCATAAGTGCAAATCTTCACTTTTTTTGTTTACATCAAGCTTTTGCACGAACCCGGAGTAAAAATGTAATCTTTTTTTCCCTTCTCTCTCGCGCAAAGGGTATCAATTTAATTCTCCCTTTGGAGAATTTGCTCAAGGCATCTATACACCGAACAGCTGCCAAATGGTTCTTCGTTTCTTTATTGTAATGTGATGATGACATTTTCAGTTGAGGTCAGTGAAAACTAGATTGCTATTGATGAGGAGGGGGGTGGGGGAAGTAAAAGAAAAGGAAAAAAAACCCAAGTTCTTTAACAAAGCTAATCAGCTTAATAAACTCATGTTATCTTTTCAGCAAAGTAGATACAATAGATCAACAATGCTGTAGGGGACTGTTATGTTACAGGCCAAACACATCCAATATAAATCAGATAAAAATCTTTGCCAAAGGAGTTTTAGGGGGGGAAAAAAAACCCTACTCAAGGTAGTACAAATGGAATGCGTATACCGTGCTCGGTTCATTTACAGTGCAAATTGATTTTAAGATAAACACTTAAGTCATTAACTCTGCCGTTAAAGTTATGGTGCAATTTCTGAGGATCAAGTTTTATTTCTTTATTTATTTATCTATATGTGTAGAAATGTTGTTGTTTTTTTGTTTTTTTTACAACCTTACTAGATTGTATCTCCACCGAGCAAAGTTTCAAATCCTACTCATGTACATGGTGTTACCGCAAACCTTACTAGATTGTATCTCCACCATGCAAAGTTTCAAATCCTACTCATGTACATGGTGTTACTGCAAACCTCACTAGATTGAATCTCCACCATGCAAAGATTCAAATTCTACTCATGTACACGGTGTTACCGCAAACCTCACTAGATTGTATCTCCACCATGCAAAGTTTCAAATCCTACTCATGTACATGGTGTTACCACAAACCTTACTAGATTGTATCTCCACCATGAAAAAGTTTCAAATCTTGACACATGTACATGGTGTTACCGCAAACCTTACGAAATTGTAGGCCTATCTCCATTATGCCAAGTTTCAAATTCTACTTGTGTACATGGTGTTACTGCAAACCTCACTAGATTGTGTCTCCAACGTGCAAAGTTTCAAATCCTACTCATGTACATGGTGTTACTGCAAACCTCACTAGATTGTGTCTCCACCGTGCAAAGTTTCCAATCCTACTCATGTACATTGTGTTACTGCAAACCTTACTAGATTGTATCTCCACCATGCAAAGTTTCAAATCCTACTCATGTACATGGTGTTACTGCAAACCTCACTAGATTGTATCTCCACCCTGCAAAGTTTCAAATCCTACTCATGTACATTTACTGCAAACCTCACTAGATTGTATCTCCACCATGCAAAAGTTTCAAATCCCACTCATGTACATGGTGTTACTGTGACTAGATTGTATCTCCACCATTCAAAGTTTCAAATCCCACTCATGTACATGGTGTTACTGCAAACCTTACTAGATTGTATCTCCACCGTGCAAAGTTTCAAATCCCACTCATGTACATGGTGTTACTTCAAACCTCACATAGATTGTACATGTATCTCCACCATGCAAAGTTTTAAATCCTACTCATGTACATGGTGTTACCACAAACCTTACAAGAAAAAAGAAAATAAAAAAATCTCGGACGGTTAACCTTTTTTTTAAAGGGAATTAATTTGGCCGTAAACTTTCCTGATAACATTTAAAAGATGGCAAGATCCTCCAAGATAATCAATACCATCTTGAAATCTGTCTAGACAACTGCAGACAAATGTTTGTGAAGTACGAGCACTTCTGAAAATCCAGGAAGACCGAGTCTACACAAAAATCTATACTTGTATTCTCCATGGAGCTTGATGAATTTAGGTGTTTTCATTTTGTCTGCTACAAAGTCCCACTAGAGTAATTGGTAATCTCAAATAAATGTCAAAAAAATATATGCACAATATTCAACAAATTGTTTATTAAATATCCCCAAATATGACAAAAAGAATATTACTTAACAGACTATTTACTCAACATTTATGCTGTGACTTTTTTTTCATTTTTGTGATCCATTTACTTCAGGATAATTCAAACAAAAAAAAGGAAAACATGTGGAGCTCTATGCCAAGACTAGTCACTTCCCACCAAAACTAAAAACTGGGTTTATTTTTTTACCAAATAGATGATAATAAGAGCTTTCAATAGTTAGGGTCTAATGAAGACAAAATGTTTAAGAAATCACTTCACATTGATATCACCATGGCTGGTGTTTGAGTCGTCTTCACTTTTAGCGCCAATGTTTCACTATTTCCGAGCAGTGACTCATTTTGGCGTGGGGGAGTAACAGGACTGGAGTTTCATCTTTGAGAGGGCAAGGCCATTTTCATTTTGCAAAGAGCACTTCCATTGGAAAATCTTAAAGTCTATGGGGAAACTTTTGAAGGGGCACCAAGGCCAAAACCAGGGGCAACAGAGGCCATGGCCTCCGTGCCCTCCGTGGCCTGCATGTAAAATCCAGGCCTGAGGTAATGTTGATTTCTTGGCCACATAAAATAAATACAGTAAGATATAACACACAAAAACATCACCACTGTCTTATTTCCATGGTGTTTGCCTACTTCCTCTTTAAGTTCAATAGAGAAGAGAATAAAGGTATGAATTATACTAAAAGGTAATTGGTATGGCCGTGAAGCCATGCAAATTTGCTACAGCAAACAGCTCTGCCGCCATGCAAACAAGGGTGAATAATTTAGAAAAGACACGATCAGATGCATACTGCAAGTGTATCCTAATTCTTCTTTGCAAAATGGTTATCATCATTTTCTTTTGACGGGAAACAAATTCATTGTTTTCTGGAGGACTAAACCAGTTGTCATACAGCTGGGATTGTATTTTAGGTCTTTTACAAACTGCTGTTTTGGACTTAAAGTACCATTGGCTGTTTGTCTCTGTTTTGTAACTTCTAAACATACTTGGGTATTTGAGCGTTTCCTGAGCTTTGTTAGTCTTTTTTTAATATACCTTTCCCATGAAATATGTAAATTGCATGTCCCGTGTGCGCACTAACACTACTGGTTGGCAAAATAAGGGATTTTGGCGCCTTTTCTTTTTGGGCTGATGATGGCGTGACACATACGCGTCTGACTAGTGCACAAATCTATGGCGTTTGTAACGCATGCGTGAATATAATTGGCAAATTTTATTGGACAGGCTTATTGAGTTTCTTTACAATCTTTAAGAAGTTTTAATGTTGTATCACGCCTCGGGGTTGGATCAGCTGTTAATGGGGTTTTTTCAGGGATTTTGTGCAGGTCATATCAGGCTTATTTTAATTGCTGTAATTGAAATAAGACATGGTGGTTTGGGGGTCTTTAAATGCTATTTTCTTAATTATTTCAGACAAGAGTTATTTCTCCAGAGGAATTGTTGCAGGGCCCAATTTCATGGCACTGCTTCCTGTGGAATCCTGCGCTTATGGCCCCATAGAATCACGCGCTTTACAGGACACCTTTAGCGCAGAATTCTGCAGTAAGCAGCACCGTGAAATTGGGCCCCTGGTTGAAACTGATCAAATCGGTTTTTTCAATGGTTACCAACCCTGAACTTTGTATTCAATCTCTGTCAATACGACGGTTTAATTTCCAAGTGTGTTGCCTGTCTCTATATGTTTATGCCTGGTGTCAATAAATTAATCGAATTTGTCCATTTTGGGGAGGAAATCGATACAAAGTGAAGCGTCAACATTTATCACCGCTGCTAGTCATACTCAGCTAGAGTATCTGACTAGCGGTATCCAACCACGTATCACACAAACAAACTGGGGGGGGGGGGTTTCTCGAATGGTGATCACCAGGCAACCCAAATAACTATTGGGCTCACGTAGGAAACATCATGCAACCACAGGGCACATAATACATTTGTCCATGCTAAGGAGCACCCCCCCCCCATTTACAAGTATCATTGAAACTAGATATTACTGCATATACACTTCGGTGTGAGTATCATGCTTCATTAGGGATGGGATAATGGAATCGTGTCATTAGCCATGAGCCATTCCCGTTTGGCTAAAAGCATTAACCCCCCCCCCTTCAAAACCGGATGTAACACACCGGTGTTAAGATATGTTAAAGAACAAGATGAAAGAGGCAGAATGCTGCAATCAATTGCCCCGGTTTGGTTTGGTTAACAAGTAATACCGGCATTGATTCTTTATCCCCCTCCGAACGGAGATTTTAATCTGTCAGCCTGTATTTCCGACGTACCCTCAAGTTGCTCGTTGGGATTTCCCTTTCCTTTTATTTGTTTTTCGTGGGAAGGCTGACTGACCGTAAATGCCCCGGGTTTGACTCGGTTTATTTTCACACCAGTAATTCTGTTATTAATATTCAATGCTGACAAAACGTGTATTTGCTTTGAGTAGCGGAATGTCCGAGTTGGTTGACTGTTGAACGCATAACGTGCCATAACATAGTTGTAAATTTTACCAAACAGCTTGAGCACAAGACTAACTGAATCCTTTTTTCTGAGCTTCTACAATTTCAAGTGATAAATCACAAGGGGAACTGAATGGGTAAGTTTGAACAAATTTCGGGTTTGAACAAAGAAAAATTTACTAGAGCAGGATTTGAACCTGCAACCTCCGGATTAACGTGCCAGCGCTCTACCAACTGAGCTATCTAGCCCTAATGTTGGCGGTATCCCTATTTTGTCAATATCTTTGTTGGGGGTGCCAGTCAGAAGCCATACAACCTGTAACTGCCGTGTAGCCAGGGATCACACCCAAGTTTATGACAACCTGGGAAGCGGCAGCAGAGGGATCACCTTAAGGGGATGCGACTTTTTATTATAAATATCAGATAATAAACCACAAGGGAAACTGACTAGGTAATTTTAAAATAGTTTTGGGTTGAACAAAAGAAGAATTGACAAGAGCAGGATTTGAACCTGCGACCTCCAGATTAACGTGCCAGCACTCTACCAACTGAGTCATCTAGCCATAATGGTGGCAGTCTCCCTATTATGTCAACATCTTCTACAATCAATCAATCAATCAATGTGACATTTATTTCAATGCTGTCATTCATTACAAAAATGCACATTTATGTTCAAATTACACGAGTAATACATTAGCATGAGATATGAAATATGTTTTGTACAAAATGATTCAATAGTAATCGGCACAATTTCAACGAGGAAAGCAAATTAAAATTATCGTTTGTTTTTTACTGTAATTTTACCTGACAACAAGGCAACATTTTGTAGAACTCCAAGATTGCTTATCAACCATTATTAAAAATTTAGATTGCTGTCCAATTCACATATCCATAATTTACCTTAATAATGAAGTGTTATGGACGCTCTGATGCATCCTTGTCATGCCAACAATCCAAGTCATTCTCACGGAAATTTTCTGACAGCTTGATGCTGACCATCTATTCACTTGACGTTGCGTGGCGTGGAGTGGCATGCCACGTCCGAAGTAGCTACAACAGGTTAATTTTTAACTGCAATTTATTTATTTATTCATTTTTTGTTTTTCACATTTACAACTCAATACAGTCCTCCACTGCTCTTTACCAAGTAAGTTAACTTGTGGAGTAATGACTAAAGTATAGCCTGCCTTTAATGGCACTGGACACGTTTGGTAATTACTCAAAATATATATTAGCATAAAAAGTTACTTGGTAACAAGCAACGGATAGATGTAGATAGTATAACAAATTGTGAGAAACGACTCCCTCTGAAGTAACGTAGTTTTTCAGAAAGAGGTAATTTCTCACTAAAATATTTTAATCTGAGAAAGACTTCAGGCCTGAAGCCTTTCTCAGGCATCTGAAAGCACACGAATTTGTGCATGAAGGGTGTCTATTCTTTCATTATTTTCTTGCAACTTCGGTGACCAATTGAGCCAAAATTTGCACAGGTTTGTTATTGAATGCATATTTTGGGATACACCAAGTGAAAATACTGGTCTTTGACAATTACCAAACATGTCAAGTGCCTTTAAATACTTTAAAAAGTGCACCGATTTCTTACTTTGTTCTTGCAGCAATATTTTATGGGGGAAAACCCAGCATGATTTCAACAATTTCAAACAACTTCAAGAAAAGTTGCAAAAGATTACCAAAAAGCAAGTGAAAATGAGAAATTGCAGTTAAAAATGAACCCATTCTACTTGGATTTCTACTTTCATTACATTTAATAACTGCCGTACAGTCTCCACTCTCAAGCCGCTGTGCTGAGAATGGGCTAACGCCTCAGGTTTTATTTCATGCGTATATCCAAGGTGAATTTAAATCTACATGAAAACCACGAATGCCAATTTCAGGGTCAGATAGCCTACAGTTCCTACCAAGCGAGAAATTCACAGAAGTGCCTTGATACATCGTAACTGTATAGATGTAAACCAATCTACATGTATTAAAGATACCATAGTCCACAGGTCCTTCAAGTATATTGCAGGGTTTTCCCTTATTTTTTTTTTCAGTGACTGGCCAGAGGGACCAGTTATTTTGTCATTTATGGAAGTGTCGTGGCCGAGCGGTTAAGAGCACCGAATTCAAACTCTGGTGTTTCTGATCAGCAGAGTGTGGGTTCGAATCCCCAGCCGTGACACTTGTGTCCTTAAGCAAGACACTTAACCATTGCTTCATCCTTCGGATGGGACGTAAAGCCGTTGGTCCCATGTGTTGTGTAACGCATGTAAAAGAACCCAGTGCACTTATCGAAAAGAGAAGGGGTTCGCCCCGGTGTTCCTGGTTGTGGCTGCTAAATGCACCGTAGCACATTGTAAAAAACATTATAAGGTGCTATACATAGTTGGGTCTCACAACTCATAACTTCAATAACCCATCTTTCTGTTTAAACTATATACTAAGCGCCTTGAGTACCTTGTTTGGTAGATACGTGCGCTATATAAGACTTCGATATTATTATTATTATTATTTCAATAGTCCGCCAGCTTTTTACCTGGTCCACATCTTTTGGGGTTTTCTTTCAACATTGTCATTTTGTATGGTATTTGAAGCTTACAAACCATTAGTGCAGCCAGTGGCTTAAAGGGAAGGTATCATGTTTGGTAATCGCTCTTAAAATGAATGGCAATAAAAACCTACTGCGTTAAAAGTAAAGCAGCTTTTGATAGTATTAAGCATTTTGAGATTCATTTCACTTCGAAGTAATGTGGTTACGGAAAAAGACATCAGTTTTTATCCCCCAAAATTTGAATCTGAGAAACTTTACTGTCTGTAACGTTTCTCAGATTGTGTATTCCAATTAAGGATTATTCTTCCTGCCTGGACATAACCGCTCTGGATTTTTGGTGATATCTCAAAAACGCAACCAAGTTTTGAAATGAAATTTTCACAGGTTAGTTTGATTGTATATCTACATTTATATATAGCATTCAAATAATCGAACGGTTCCAAAAACCAAAGGCAACAGCCAATCTCTCTCATACAAACATTGGTTTAACGGCTATGATTATAAATTGCACAAATCAATAAATTGTGATTCAGTAACTAGACGACAATACTTGTTCTACTCATTGTGAAATCAGCAGTTAGCTTGGTAGGATTCAAACCCACAACCTTGTGATATGCAGTCTAACCAGTTGACTACGGTTACCCTTAACAAGAGTCATAGCCGTAGCCGTAGCCGTAGCCATAGCCCCCAATTCAATTACGGCCCATCCTTCTGGTATTGATCCAAGGAATCCTCAAAAGTGCCTTGCACTGGAACCTGTACACAGCTAAAAATTGTTATCTTGCAATAAGAAAAAAATGTTATTTCAGGAATACAATTCTTGTGTCACTCCCTAGAAAAAATTTCTATTCAAATTTCTGGGAGTCACACAAGAAAAGTTTTCTTTTAATATAATTTTTTCTTGTTTCAAGAATACAATTTTTAGCAGTGTAGGCCTTATAATACCTACGAAGAGAAGGTATTGGAGACATCTCAGTATGTGATGTGGCAGGAAAGGTACCAAATAGGGAAAAACCCCCCTGCAATCAGGTACAAACCGAAAACCAAATCCACATGCATGGTTCTGGTCCGAAGCGGGATTCAAACCCTGGTCCACAGAGGAGAAAGGCAGGGACGAAAACCACTATAAGCAAAGTTACCGTGCCGATAATGTAGAATTTCAGCGCTGCAAAAAAAGTCCCTGGTTTTCCAGGTTTCTAGATTGCGTCATTCAGTGTCATAGCAACAGAAAACCTTGAGACGGCGATATCAGTGACTCGTTCAAGTACAACAGCGGGTACGTCATTGCGTGGTCCAATGAAGCCAATCATGCATGCAAATACTTTATGCAGACCCTCTACAGATGCTTCCATGTCATCAGGAACCTTTGCAAAACAAAATCTGGATTTCTACTTTCAACTCCTTTGTGGTGTGGCTTTCAACAATCACAAAGGTCAAAATAAATAATTTGATTAGTGCCATACGTTCACAAAGGAAAGAAAATCAAACAAAAATAACCATGAGAATTTAGCGAAAAGTACCGAAAATTACTTTGCCAGGAATGAGATTGGATGATTGTGAAAATTTGTTTAAAAAATGGTGTGCCGGCCTACTGGTTCTCCCTTATTCTACCCCCAGAACCTCCCAGATGTTACAATTCAGGAGATTTAAAGACTCTGTGCATCACCAGAAATACAAAACGACAGGTGTGTACACAATGTGGACTAATTTTCCCTCCGTTTGATGACTGCTTTACTTGAAGGCTCAAGGAGATTTTGACAAAATCCTGAAATCAGGAAAAATCAAGAAAAACCCTTTGCCTGCTTTGCTTCATCTGGGTTTTCCTCCCGTTTCCACATACTATTGTGATTAATTTAATGCAAAACTAAATCGTAAGAAACTAAATGCATATTGATAATTTAGAGCAGAACAAATTCTTCAACTGAGACACTTTCTTAAAACAGTCTCATCACAATACTGAGTATGTGCTTGTGCATTGAGACCTGTTGTAATATTTTATTCCTTGTGCGGCTCGACTCGACCACAGGACCTTTTGGTTCACCTAATTTTTATTCTCTGTCTCAGTGCAAATGCATGTCTTTAGGGACCATTGCCTACAAGCTCTGCTTCTAAAATGGATCCCTCTGCAGTGTCATGTTCGTTTTTATCTTATTCTCGATATCTATACTGTTAAGTTGTATTCTTTATACCGATCACTCTTGCTGAGTGATAAATGTCTTTTTACTTTTTGATACTGTGGAAAATAAATGAACCTTGAAAACAAAAAAATGAACCATGAATACTATAGTATTGTGATGAGACTGTTTTTAGATTTGAAAACTCATTTCATTAAATCTTTTAATTGTGATGCCGGGAGCAGGCCCTAAATGTGCAATTTCCCTTAGCATTTGCAGTTTTAGTCACATGAATACATTAGCTCCGTTCCCCTCCAGGGTAAAAAAACCTGCAGTTACTGAAGAAAATAGAAAATTACCCAGGAAGCTCTCCCTAAAGGGCCAGACGCGAAAAATCCAATTTGCGAATACCGATTTTACCATTTGTCCAATGACCTTGATCACAGGCAATTACTTTCCCTCCATTTTGTTTTTCTCATGGTGACGTCAATTGAGATGAATAAAAAAGTCAACTATTTTTTCTCACAAAATGTGAGAGCTACTGCATCACTTAATCTTGCCACGGGGGATAGAAGGGACAAGCGATTATTCTGAACGAAAAAGGGGTTAAGGACTTTTTAAAATTATTCCTTCTCCTCGACGCAATACGAGAGTTAGGAGTGTACTGACTGGAGCTTGAATGTGACAAAATTTTAACCCTGCAAGACTGTTATACCGCTGAACATCACAGCACAGGATCGAGCCGTCACAAAGTGCGGTATTCAAATAACTACCAAAGTCTACCAAAACTATTTTTAAGCAACATGTAACAGACAGTTGAAGTAAATGACCGTATGACACCTATCATTATCACAAACTGCACATTTGTTATTTGACACAATCGTCAAAATTCTGACGTAAACACAACATTTTGTGACGCCATTTTTCTACCCATGCACGCAAACTATAGCAACGCAGGCATTTGATGAATATGCAAATTGAACTCTGATGTTTACCGAGCGCAGTGTAACAGCCTACTCTCTGTGTGTTCTGGCCCCAAACCAACCACAAATCCATAAAAATACGCTACTTTATAGCACCAAAAACGTTAACCCTCTGATAAGATTGATGTGCCTGCCTTCATCTTAGGAGTGGGTGTTAAGGGGGTACAGTACAAAACTCAGCAAATTCAAGCAAAAACCAAGGGGTGGATTTTGTTGGAGTTGGAGTGGTTCAAGTTCTATAAAGAATATGCAGAATGTTAGTGGTACAACCATCATGTGCTTTGATCTGAAATAAATTGAATTGATTATTATTATTATTATTATTGATGTATTTTCAAATCAATAAAATCAAATTGTGAACCCCCCCCCCCCAATAATAATTTTTCTTAGTAAGCATTTTCCACCTCAGTTGGCAAATGACGCACAAATTCAGGAAGAACACGGAAATACAGACTAAAATTCAGTAAATTTGCTGACTAAATATATTGGTTTTTCCTTCGACAACAACAATTGCTTGTTGCTGTGACAGTATTTAATACAGTACGGCTGCGTGCTGGGCAGTGCTGGGTACACTAGCTTTTCTTGAAATAGAGGAGAATTTTGGTAGTCAGCGAGTCTACGAACTAGTTTCCATACACCTCCCCCCAGCCCTCCACCCCGGCAAGCAAATCCCAGTCCAGGGCTTGAAATTTACACTGGACTGCAGGCCCGAGGCCAGTGATTATTAGCGCCGGGCCAGTAGACTCGTGACTGAAAAAGTCCGGCAGTCTTGCGTTCTTGCTCAAATGTTGACTTTCAGTCTGATAAAATCTCTTTTAGTTCTGTCAAGAATTGATGAATTTTTATCCATTATACAAATGAGATACATCTTCTCTTAGTGCTTGTTCAAATTAAAACAATTCAAATGTTAAACTGTGTAGGTATTTTTTTGTTCTGGTCTTCTGGTCTTGTATTTAAAATTCTGGTCCAGTAAACATTTTAAGCTACAAGCCCTAAGGTCTTGTGGATTCCACCCCCTCCCCCCCCCCCAAATTCGAGCCCGGCAGTCGGCAAATTGGCTCCCATACACCTTCTCACAGATAATGTCCTTACTATGTCCCTGCCAAATCTCGAAGGGTATATAGTCCGTCATCATCCTCGATAAAAATAGTTATTGGCCTGACGTTTCGACCCTAGCAGTCTTTTTTGGTCCTATGAGAATACCATATAATTCTAACTAATTGTTTGTAACCTGAATATCGCAACATAAAAACCTTCCTACGGAGCCTTCCGACCTCGTTAAATCACAGCTAATTGAAAGAGTTTGAGAGACTTCAATTGCCTTCACTTGAAATTTCTGTCATCTGATTAGACATTGAAAGTGTTTGAACATCAATAACAATCAGAGATTCATGACAGGCAGGCAAAAGGTTGACATCAAGGAAGGAAACTTTAATGATCACAGTTATTAATTGGCACTACATTAACTCGACGACTGTCACAAAATTCATAGAAAAATCTCCACCGAAGTCAGGTGTCCCTCCGTAACATTCAAAAAGGAAATTGAATTCCTGACTTGATTAATCAAAACCAAGCGGGATTTGAAGTACCACAAAGGTTTGATGAAAATGTTTGAATCGTGAGCCACCGAGCTGTCGTGTCTTCTGGCTCAACGTCGTCATCGTATGACAGAGCACGAGCGAATCATTTAAAAAACAATTGAAGGCACCTGTTGGTTGGCATTTCGTAGACGGAGACCTGCACGGCAACCACAACACAGCAATACCTCCTGAAACTATTCAGTAACAGTAAAATCAATCTGACCGAGACGACTGGCTGGCCCGAACAGATGGACGCTTTATTTCCCCGTTTCCGAAACATCAGCTGGAGTCCTCACTCTTGGCGGCATTGCATGACACCCACACGTGCTCTGCTCAAAGTGTCGTGACACTTCCTTTTCTCCTTTCATCTGGTAACTTCGATCGCAGTGATTTATTCCCCCACCCCCATCACATTTTGCAGTTATTCTCTCTTAACAAATCAACGAGACTGGTGGAACTTGGAAAACAAGTTCAAGCAAAGATCAACACAAAGTCTGACGCATGCTAAAAATGTGGACAAGAAGTATCACTGTAAAACAGTGTTTTGTTAACTTGTTATTAACTCTTTCAGTGCCAAAGTCGTACATGTACGATCTATTTTATGTATTCCGAAAGCACCATTATCGTACATGTACGATCTATTTTATGTACTCAAAAAGTGTCATCAATCGTACATGTACGACCCATAATATGTTATCACGAGAGGGCATTATCACTCAAGAAATACTATTGACTTTGGGATGTACAAAGGCTACACAAATCAGCAAGATACATTTTGTTTGATGAGAAAGACTTTTACCAAATTTTATACAGAAATTTGAAAAACCTCAAAAAGCTGGGCACTTTAGGTTCAAAATGCAAATAAAAAGCAAGCACTGAAAGAGTTAAGTGAAAAGTTCATGACTTGAAAATTTGCTTGATAAAAAGAATAAGAAAAGGTGCATCTTTAGGTGAAAAACCTTTCCAGAGTCAGGGTTGAGATTTGATGAGTGTGCAAAATTCCAGAAAATGGTTTGCTGGCCTGGGTTTCCCCCTTATTCTAGACCCAGAAACTCCCAGATATTATACAAATTCAGGTTTACAGATGCTGTGCATCGCCAGAAAAATAAAAACTACTAGTTTAGACCTGTGGACTTTTTCCTCCTCCCTTTAGTGACTGCTTTTTACTTCTTTTAAGAAAATTTGAAAGGCTCAAGGAGATTTTGAGAAAATCCTGAATTCAGGAAAAATCATGAGAAATCACATGCCTGTTGAGTGTCGAGTCGCGCGCTTAATGCACTGATGTCCCTTTGGGCAATGAAGAACAACGCACGCAAAATTTAAAATCAATCTCAAAATGAAGAACAATCAATGCAGAATTTGAAAGAATAAATCAAAAGCTGACAACCATTTCCACGCAATTAAAAATAATAAATAAAAATAATCTTCTTTTCTACTGGCGTAATGAAATGAGTAGAATTCCATCAAAATTTTATTTGCATTGATTTAAAAAAAATAAAATTCAGTGAAGTAAAATATATTTTTCAGCTGAAGTGTGAAACAAAAGGTAGTTTTGTTTTGCACAAAAGACCGACATTCTTGCGCTGCGCAACTGGAGTGCATTCCAAGCTTGTATATCCTCTGTTCTTTTTATTCACGCTAGACTGATTTCCGTATTTAACCGTGGGTTTGGGCCAACACCCCTCACTTCAGGCTCATGCACATATGCTGTACTTGCTATACTCTGAATTGTTCCCTATTCTTATATCATTGTGCATACAAGCCTGCTACATCCCATGCTGTCTGATTAAATTAATATTACTAATATTCTATACAAGAATATCTGTTTTCGTTTGTGTCATTTATCGTTCTGGCGTATTAAACCAAACTGTTTTTCATGCGTATGAGCGCAGCGAAGTAGCATGAAATGCCTTTTAAATTGTATGTTTTCCGGAGTCCTCTGTAAACAAGTAGGTATCGACAGGCACTTTGGAAGGGAATCTAAATTGAACACATAGCCTTTAATAGCATTCTTGAGCAAATTTCTTGACAACTACATCCGGTGTGCTTGGGATTAGTAATGGAACGCCAATGCTCATCGATTTTAAATTCAAGTGACTATCATCATCATCCCAGTAGTTTCTTTAGCACTTCCTGTGTTGAATCCAGAGTGGAATTTGCTTAGAGAGCTTTTAGAGTCATTCCTTTTGCAGTAAGCAGTTTATCTTTATTAGATAGAGTGCAGGAGTGTTTTGAATCTTGTTGGTGAAGAGTTGGGATCAACATTACAACCTCTTTCCCACCGTAGGTCTGTAGCCAGCCTCTGTCTTTTCTACAGATATTTTCATGGTAAATGTGCCACGTGTGTCTGACCTGGTTCCTCATATCAGAATGTTTGAGTGGGAAACCAGACTTTCTGCTTCTTCTCACCCATACACTCTTAATTTGCTGAGATGTAGAACAAAGAGCCATTCCAACAGCTTTATTCCACGTACTGCATCTCTTTGGAACTCCTTGCCTGGTGCATGTTTCCCTCCATCCTACAATCTAGACTGTTTTAAGAGGAATGTTAATTCCTACCTCCAGCTCTCCTGAGTTATTTTAACATTTAACACTTTTCTTCTTGTAGCCCCTTACCCAGAGTGGCTTTTAGCCTTGTTTGGGGCGAACTTGCATATAAATAAAAATATATAAAAAAAAACTCCTTTCCTCTCTCTTTTTACCCTCCTCCTTCCCCCCTCCTCCAACCCCATCCCGTTCCCCTCCAACTGCGGTAGGATGGCTCTGTAGAGGTGCTGGTCACCTGTTCCATCTTGCCGCTCACCGGCGATTTGTTGTAGGCCCTAATTGAAAATACTATATTAGAAGTAACTAAAAACAGTAAACTTGCGTGTACAACCCTGTGTAAAAAACTCTTTTGTGGGACTGTTGGCTCTGAAAAGAGCCAGTGTGGTCTCGACGTTTCGAACAGTATACTCTGCTCGTCTTCCGGAGAAAATTCTATACTTTTTATATTTATTACCTTGTATATTTCTTCTTGTAGTGTTGTGCCAGTGAAGAAGTGTAATAAAAAATTTAAAAAATGAAAGAGTTCAGGGGGGTCAGAGGATGAGTCTGACCACAGATGCAGGTCACGCACCTTCAATCATGGGGTATACCTATATTACAACCCCCCCCCCCAGGTCACCCAATGACATATTTCACCAGAGAGTGGTTTTTTTTTTACTTTTCAAGTGTTTTCAGAGTGAGCTTCTTATATTTTCCTTTGACCTCCCCAAGCGATTCAAGCACCCACACTCTGAATTTCACGGCAGAGTGTACACCCTTTCAAAAATTTCTCAAAATCGTTTACACAGATGAGCCTCGTTGACGAGCCGCATCTTGAAAAAAAAAAAAAAAAACTTTAAATGGTGTGGAATGAGCATGCACTCTGCCAAGATAAAAAAAAATGGGAGATTTTCTAAATTGGCATGAAGATACCAACTTGGCAAATACGCCACGGGGTTCGTTTTGACATGTTCCAAAATTGCAATGTCAACCGGACACGATAAGGGGTGGTGAGCATTGTCATTCTTCTGTTCATTTTAATACTCGGGTGAAAAATGTCACGACTTCTCAATTTGACTGTATACGGTTTACAAAGAGTGCCCCCCCACCCCGCCTCTTTGTAAATGTAAAATGACAAGAACTGACAACCTCTTTAATACACATCTGATGTTTGATGATAAACCCGGGGGACAGCGTGATCAAACTGGTTGGCATTATCACCGGTAACCAAAGTCACTCTATACTTCCATGTGTCTACTCCTCATGACATTGACGAGTTAAAGGGTTGATCTGAATGGATAGGCTAGACTCCTCAGATATCAAAGACTTATCAAGGACTTCTCGTGGAATATACCATGTTCGGAGTGAGGACTTCCATGAACCTCCGATCAGAGTAACGACTTCATTCACTCTCTTCCATCTTGGATACACTTCTACCCTGGAATCCTCTTCACTCAGTAGGCCTAATGACCCCAATCAAACTATCTCAATTGGGATATTTAACTCCAAGTAAATTCTTTTAATCCCAATGAGGATATTAATGGCCCAATCAAACTACCTCAATTGGGATAATTAAATCCAAAATAAAACCTTATCCCAATGAGGATGTAAATGGCCCCAATCAAACTATCCCAATTGGGATATTTAACTCCAAAATAAGCTTTTTTTTTATCCCAATGAGGGTATTAATGGCACCAATCTAACTACCTCAATTGGGATATTTAACTCCAAGTGAAGCCTTCTTATCCCAATGAGGATATCCACACCCTGTATAAGAAAACCTTCCATGACAAAATAAACTATCCCAATTAGGATATATACTTTTATCCTTATTAAGAACTCTTCTCCCAGTGACATTTTGATATCTAATTCATTTAAGGCAGGGTATGCTTTTGGTAATCGTTAAAGACCAGCCGTCGATTTCACCAAAGTCTTCCTAACTTAGGATTAATCCTAGGCAATGCTAAGAGATAGGACTAGTCTTAAGTACTGGTCCTAACTTAAGACCAGTCCTATCTCTTAGCATTGCCTAGGATTATCCTATGTTAGGAAGAGTTTGGTGAAATCGACGGCAGTATACTCACTTGGTGTATCCCAACATATGCATTTAGGAGAAATTAGCATTCAAAAACTCTGTGAAATAGCTTATATAATACTTCTCATTTTCAGTTGTATCTCTCATTTGTAATTGTGTGGTGGACTGATTTTGTCCATTTGTCCTGGTATTTAAATTGTCAAATAAGACTGGTTGTTAATTAATTATTATTATTTTTTACTACCAGGGCATCCTGCCAAAGTCTTGTCATTTCATCTTTGGTGTGTTTTTATACAATATGAGGGCCAAGAACGATCAGCTGTGCTGGATGGGTCACCCTCGTTAAATATGGTTTGAATAAAATATAAAAATAAAATATAGTAGGTTGAAAAAACATGACACATTATTGTTGCTTTTAAAGCAGAGGAAAAAAAATAACAACAAAGTGTCACCCTAGTACAGCATCAGGTGAACAGATTTTAACAGCGATTCATGCAAGGTCTCTAAAGACCTTTACACAAAAATAGTAACCAATGTTTAAACTGACAAGTTACAATAAACAAAAAGTTAAAATGTATTCAAATAAAAAGTCATTTTTACGATTTATCGCACAATCATAATTTACATTTACAGGCACAAACAATTGGGCATTTTTGTTATTTCAAAGTTCATTAGAAAACATGTAAAGCACACATGAGACAGACCGTGCCTTGATATTTCCCCGCAGCTAATAATGTCTTGCGCTAAAGTGAGAGAATATTGAGTGCGATGAAGCAAGCTGTTGCATTGTTCACTCAAGCACGTTCTGGGATAATTGTTGTCGAAATGCTGTATCATGACTGCCGTCGATATCCATCAATAACTGATCAATGTGGCCTACATCAGCCTCTTTCAATGGTTCGCGCGACCACAAAACTGCTATGATAAATATCTGCTAACACAAGAATATTGTTGGGAATCGGTCACAAACAGTTCAAAACAACATGGTAATTTGGGCTGGTGACCTATTTCTGGTGAGAAAAACTGAGCGCGCTTAGCAAATTTTTGTGTATTAAGCAGCTCTATGCAACAGGGTCAAGGGCAAACATCACTGGCAGTTCAGTACAACATGTATGCACTATAAATAATCAAGTGCACTTGATAATGCTACTTCAGTATTAGTACAATTCATGTATTTATAATATAGGCGCATTTTGAAGTCAGTGGGTGCGTTCGATTAGCTTCCCTGGGTCGACCCTGGTGTTCTCATTTGGGTGAGCCCGTGCCATGAGCTAATCGAACGCCAACCTCCCCCAGCATTCACACCAATGCATCTTGGGACAGCCGACCCGGAACTACTTTCATGTTGTGCATTACCTCCGTGGATTCACAAAAAGATCGTAAAATAATTATTCTCAGGGTAAAACTGCAACGTTAAATTATTGTACAAGCCCACGTTGATACACAAGTTCTCGTCCTTAATATAAAAAACTGAATGCACACCAAGTCGCTGTTTTAAGGATGAAAATGTGTGTCAAACTTACTGAAAGTGTTCCGCTGAATTACAATCAAATTAATGGTGGCCATTGACATGATTGAGAAAGTTTTTCGTTGTTGACGTCATGCACCTCGGTCAGCCCCAAGTGACCCGCTCCACAAGCAGGGTTCTTGGGGCTGACCCCGATAATGACATAGAAGCTATTCGAACGCACCAGGGGGAGACAGGGTGGACCCGGGGAAGCTAATCGAACGCACCCAATAATGCTTCTCAAAATGACTTGCACTGTTTTTACTGTTCATTGAGCCAGAAGAATTCATGAAACCCATCTCAACTCCTTAGGAGTATGCAGCACCGGCAGCAAAATCGGTGCACAGGTTCCTTATTATTCACATCAACAATCACTACCCTCTCAGGTACCTATTTAGGAACTATTGGGTGATGAGAAGCAATTTTAGTGTCTTGCTCAGGGACACGAGTGTCACGACCAGGATTTGAACCTACACTCCAGCTAGGCTGTCACAGGATACGTATTTGTACCATGTATTATTTTCTGGGCAAGCATTTCTATAAAAATTGTGATCGGAAGTGTTGACTAAAATATAGGGGAATGTGATGTGGTGTGGTTATACTCAAAAAACAAAACTATCATTTATCATGGAATTTATTTATCAACCTATAAACTATGTCAGGGCATGAGTTGGGGGATCCACAAGACCTCAGGGCTATTTAGGTCAAATATTTTAGTGGACCAGAAAGTTTGTTACAAGATCAAAATCTAAATGAGAAAAAAATTCAGCTGTTTTTATTTGAACAAGCACTAAGAGAAGATTTATCTCATCTGTCTTCTGGCTAAGACTTTTATATACTCAGTAGAATTGGAAGATAATGATCAGACTCAAAGTCAACATTTGCACATGATGTTTTAAATCAAAGATGGGGTGATGTTCAAAAACACAAGACCGCCGGACTTGTCCGGTCATAAGTTTTTCCGGGGGAATAAAAAGAAATGTCTTTTCCCACAACTTCTCAAAACGCATTATACTATCCAAAGCTGCTGTACTTCTTACCAAGTAAGTTTTTATTGCCATTAATTTTCAGAGTCATTACAATACAAAACGTATACAGACCCTTTAAACAAATATGGAGCACTCATGGATGTCAAGGAACTAAGAATGTATCTGTACATCTGTACGACCGGATGAAATGCATGCGTGTATGCACAACACAAAAAGATAGATGGGTTATTACCATGGTAACAAGCTCTCCCTGTTACGTCAAACGAGACTTGCTTGCTGATGATCGGGAGGGAGGGGGGGATCTGATTCCACAGTGATGGGCAAAAGGGGGCCATGGGGAAAATGTCGGGGACAGCTTTGTGAGATTCCTGACCAAAAGGGGGGAAGGACAAAAAAAACCAGAAGTTAATTTCTGGAATGACATCAATGGCGTCATCAGGGAGCCTCGGAATAGCGCTGTGAATAGATACACATTCTGCATGACTTCATCACTACGGCTGTAGTCTGGAGTACCACACTGCTATTTTCGTTATTCTTCCTACACTCTTCTCCCTCTTTTAATGCAAACACGTAAAATTAATAATGCTTGAGTTATTCTCTTTCCACACAACCATCTTGACTTTTCTTTAATTCTGATAATGGTAACTAAAAAGAGGCTTAGAGGAGAAGTCTGATTCTTTTCTGGAAATCAGCATTTGTTATTGCTTTTTGTAGCCAGGGAACAAGATGATGGTGGCACTTTGATGGAGATCAATCAGGCCTTCTCGATTGTGCATGCAGAATATGGACTGCTGTGTAATGTAAGATACAACCTTATTGTTGTAGTTAACCCTCCTACTGTCTGACCATTCAATATCATCAACTGTGGTTTTGAAAGATAGATAAACTATGCCAGCCGGCAGTATGATATCATGTGGTGAATGCACCTACACAGTACACACATGTACACGGTTAGTTCTGTGTATAGTTGTGCCACCATACACACCCCATGCGGTTGAACGGTTTCAGAGGGTTGGTCAACTCGACGGAAAATGTTACCAAGAGTAGAGCGGTTTTAATGTAAATAAAACAAATAACATTTCAGGGGTAGACATCTTTTTCCCCTGCCATAAATCTTTATCATAAAGCAGCCATCTTGTTTTACTCCAATTCTAATCAATTCTACCAAATCGAGGCTGGGGAGAAAACAGTCTAGTGCCTTTCTTTAAACATGAAAAACAGCCCTCGTTACTGATATTGACTAGGAACATGATTAGAGACAGTGACAGCATATCCCATGTTAATGTAGACTGAATGCTTTGATGACGCTGAACATTGCCAGACAATATATCCGTAGTCATTAGTGATCTTTACACGTGGGTGACTAATTGTAAAATTGGCGGCTTTTTAGATTATGTGAACACGGTGGTGGATAGCAGAACTACAATCCTGGCCATATCTCGTTGGGCCCCCGCCTCCCCTACCCCTCCCCCTCCCCCTTTCCATAATCAGTGAGATTTTCAAATTTGCTCATCAGAACATGGACAGATTGGTTTATTTTCAGGGAACTTTCTGCAGAATCAGGGAAAGTTGGCAGCTCTGCTACACTATTGAGTGGAGTAGGGTGATTTTTGATCTTTAAATAGTGTGACTGATTGGCTCTTTAAAGGGTCTGTATACGTTTGGTAATGACTCTGAAAAGTAATGGCAATAAAAACTTAATTTGTAAGCAGTACAGCAGCTTTGGATAGTATAATGCACTTTGAGAAAATTTTCACTTTGAAGTACTGCAGTTGTGGAAAAAGATATCACTTTTTATCCCCAAAATTTGAATCTGAGAAGCGTCACTGCAGTAACGTTTCTCAGATAGTGTATTCCAATCGCAGATTATTCTTCCTGCGTGGACAAACCGCTCCAGATTCTCGGCAATATCTCAAAAACGCTACCGCCTTTTGAAATGAAATTTTCACAGGTTAGTTTTATGGTGTATATCTACAAATACATAGGATTGAAACAAACAGTGGGTTCCAATTACCAAACGTATACAATCCCTTTAAGATGTTACTTATTACTATTGTAAAATTCAGCAAACAAATAGATATATATATAATA
This sequence comes from Plazaster borealis, assembly GCA_021014325.1. Taxonomy (NCBI): domain Eukaryota; kingdom Metazoa; phylum Echinodermata; class Asteroidea; order Forcipulatida; family Labidiasteridae; genus Plazaster; species Plazaster borealis. The sequence continues at coordinate 3,153,619 of CM037475.1, read as the reverse complement.
TTTCTTGAAGCTCTGCTAAGCACTTTTTTCTCCGCTAAGCTACAAATTTGTGGGACCAGGGTCAAGAAAATATTGTATATGAGAAAATATTCCCCTGGTAGGTAATTTGAACAAAGTGTCTCAATATGTCGGATTCTTGAAGAAGCGGACATTATCTGAAAACATCCATTAGAGGACTCTGCAAAATGTTGAGCTTGTCTGGAGAACTGAATACTGTACCCATAATGACGTTAGAGCTATTATAAACAGTCCTAAAATGCATCAGCACAAAATGCAACATACCATGAGCTGTAATTCTAGCTCTTAACATTGGAATTGGATAGATTAATTCCTGTATCATGTTGTACGGTCATTATGCGCTAATGGAAAGGCTGGTAGTTTGCCTGGCAGACAGCATGTCTCGTTTTTTGTTTTTGCTTTTGTTTTCCCCCAGATTTATTACGCCAGGAGTGGACAAAGTCATTCATAATTTCTATCAAGGTTGCCATGCAGCATCATCCAGGTGATATTCGTGGTCTGGGTTAGCATCAAGGCTAAAAAACACATCAAACATTAATTGAAAAAACCTGCCACAATGTACTAGTCTACAATTCCAAAATTGTTATTTATGTCCCTTGCTACAAAATTTACCAGCGTACATTGTTAATTTGTTGTTATCGTGCATGACTGGTTTCTATGTGTGTTTTTATATGTATTATTTGATCTTAGCCCTTTTCACACCGCGAAACAATAACCCACTCTTGCTACAAAATTTACGAGCGTAAATTGTATATTTGTGTGTTTTTATATATATGTTTTCTTTGATCTAAGCCCTTTTCCCATGGCGAAACAACAACCAACCCTTGCTACAAAATTTAAGATCCTGTAATGTGTATTTGTTGTCATCATGCATAACTAGTTTCTATGTGTGTTTTTATATATATGTTTTCTTTGATCTAAGCCCTTTTCCCATGGCGAAACAACAACCAACCCTTGCTACAAAATTTAAGATCCTGTAATGTGTATTTGTTGTCATCATGCATAACTAGTTTCTATGTGTGTTTTTATATATATGTTTTCTTTGATCTAAGCCCTTTTCCCATGGCGAAACAACAACCAACCCTTGCTACAAAATTTAAGATCCTGTAATGTGTATTTGTTGTCATCATGCATAACTAGTTTCTATGTGTGTTTTTATATATATGTTTTCTTTGATCTAAGCCCTTTTCCCATGGCGAAACAACAACCAACCCTTGCTACAAAATTTAAGATCCTGTAATGTGTATTTGTTGTCATCATGCATGACTGGTTTCTATGTGTGTTTTTATATATATGTGTTCCTAGATCTGAGCCCTACCGATGTCCCTTGCTCAAAAAATTACGATCATGGATTGTTTATTTGGTGTCATCGTGAGTGACTGATTTCTATAATAGTTTTAATCGTATTCCTTGGATCTTAGTGGACCTTGTTTTTGTTTATTATGCCTCCGAACATCCTTGGATGCGGAGAGGGCAGACTAGAAATATAATAAATGATAATTATTATTAACCATTAACCTCAATCGTTAATAGACTTTGCAAGTCTCTCGCGCATTTGAACTTCCGGGACCATTGTGGTTCCAACCATGTGGAGTTTTACGTGGGCCGGATTTCGTTTTGTCAATTTCTTTTAGTTTAACGTAGTTTATGGCTATGAAAATTATATATGTTGTTGGGAATGTAATATAAGTGATTAACAATATGAAAGTAAAATCAATTCAACAAAATAACAAAGAAAACCTGAGAATAAGACTTGACCTCTGTTTCCGGTTACTTGTAAAAAATTAAGAATGCTGCCCAACTGACGGTCATGTTGTCATTAAACCTATGTAATAGATGCAGACATTCGGGCGTGATTGGCAAATGGGGTTTCTAACAATAAGCATCCTCGTTCCAAGTTTTAATTTTGTTTCAATGTTAATTTGAACAAATTCTTTGTATTATACAAAAATTTCAAATGGTTATTCTTTTTTTCAAGAATTGTGTCTCAATATAATTTAAAAAGATTTGATTTCATAGAAAAATATAGTCTTCGTTCAAAGTTTTTTTCTCGTTTTCGATATGCGCGAGACTTGCACAGTCTATTCAAGACACCTTTACAGTTAAAAACACAACCCTCATGTTCCATAAACTTGAACTGAAATAATCCGTCGACCTGTCTTTTTCTATCAATTCAAATTCAGGCACAGCCTTATAAAATGGATCCCCCCCCTACTGTCCACAATCACTTGCGATCGCACAAAAATTTGAATTTCTAATGATGGAATGGGGTGATATTTTATGCGTTGAGATGACCTATTCCTGTCGGTGTTTCAGTGATTACCGGCAGCCTCCATTTAATTTGATCATTTTTGAAGATAAGCAGCCCCGCAAGTATGAAAATAACAACTTTATGCAAACATGTTGAGTACCCAAGACACGGCCGACTACAAAAAAGATCTGTCAGTTGTCGCTACTTCAAACAAAAAGCTGTGTTTGAAGAAGGTAGATGACCCCCCCACCCTCCTCCCCTTAAAGAATATGACTGCATGCCGGTACATCAAGATGTTTAAAGGCACTGAACACGTTTGGTAATTGTCAAAGACCAGTGTTCTCACTTGGTGTATCCCAACATATGCATAAAATAACAAGCCTGTGAAAAATTTGGGCTCAATTGGTCATCGAAGTTGCAAGAAAATGATGAAAGAAAAAACACCCTTGTTGTACAAATTTGTGTGCTTTCAGATAGGAAAAAAAAGGCTTCTTGCAAGAAGTCTTGTATTATTTTAGTAAGGAATTACCTCTTTCTCAAAAAACTATGTTACTTCAAAGGGAGTCGTTTCTCACAATGTTTTATACTATCTACAGCTCTCTGTTGCTCGTTACCAAGTCAATTTTTATGCTAAATATATATTTTGAGTAATTACCAAACGTGTACAGTGCCTTTAAAGGCCATGGTAGAACATCTAGGCCGTTTATTCAACCATCTGAATACAAAATTACATTAAAGGCAGAAGGCCATATGGACGTGTCTTAAGGCTTTGACTGTGGCTTGGAACACACAAGCCATACAGCAACAGCCATAGCCAGAGATAACAATTACCCAGTATAAAAGGTAGGGTCACAGATTGGTTTTCGTCAACGTAATGCTGATTTATAATGGCACAATTATAAAGAAAGATACAGTAAAAGTCACATGTGAAAGTTTCAGCTGAATACAGTGTCTACTTGCTGAGAAAACAGCAAAATACTGTCACAATATTATCACAAGAACGTCAAATCCATCCATGTTTAGAGAGGAGATGGGGTACCAACTGCATCTCTGTTTGTAGCGTTCACAAATGGACACCAACCCTCAGAAATCTGAGAAACCATAAATCATTTCTCAGATTCAAATGTTTTGGGTGAAAAATTATCCAAACCATATTATTTCAAAGGGAATCCTTTCTCAAAATACTATCAACAGTCGCAGTGCTTCTCACCAAGTAAGTTTTTAAGGTCATTAGTTTTTGGTGTATTTACCAATCTATGACCCTACCTTTAAACCCAGTCAATGCATAGATCGTACTGTCTATCATCTGCTGATAGTTGGCGGAATGCCAGTGTAGCATCTGGATGCACAAATTGGTTGCATATGACATCACCAAGTCGGAGAAGGTATATACACGCATCTGCTCCTGCAGTTCATGCATCCTCCACTTTGATTGGTACCCTTCTTACGATAAGCACACAACATGTGGACATGTTTACTTTCACATGGACACCAGTCTTGCTTACAGTTCACAGGATTTATGTATGGCCTTGGTCTCATTACGACAACATTTGTATCCGGTAATTTATCTATGACAACGGTCTGTATCGTCATAAATTATCCTTATGAAATGTATGTAAAATATCGAGTAATAATTTTTATTCCTATCTGAAAGCACACAAATTTGTACAACAAGGGAGTTTTTTCTTTCATCATTTTCTTGCAACTTTGATGACCAATTGAGCCCAAATTTTCACAGGCTTGTTATTTTATGCATATGTTGGGATACACCAAGTGATAACACTGGTCTTTGACAATTTCCAAACGTGTTCAGTGCCTTTAAGGTGATCCCTCTCATGCTGCTTTCCAGGTTGTATCATAATACGTGGGTGTGATCCCTGGCTATACGGCAATTACAGGTTGTATGGCGTCGACCAGCACCTCCAAAGAAAATGGGAGACCTCCAACATTAGGGCTAGATAACTCAGTTGGTAGAGCAACAGCACGTTAATCTAAAGGTCACAGGTTCAAATCCCGCTCTAATAAATTTGTCTTTGATCAACCCCAAATTATGAAATGTACTTATAAGTTAATTTGAAAATTGGGATTAGCCAACTGTATACAAAACTCCTTATCCATGCACGAATGAATTGAAAGGCTTCTGGTGGAAAGTTAAACATCGCAAAAAAAACAAAACCAAAAACCCCAAACCTCCACACAGACGCAACTGAGACTGCAGAAACTACAAATTATGCCAGTGTCCGTTATGCAAATGTCTGGCACACAAAACATTGTACTACTCACTTCTTTGAAGTGTTTTTCATTCTTCAATGACAGCCATGAAATATACACAGAGAAGACAACTGTATTTGATCAGTATGCCTGACTAGTCAATTTAAAATATCAGTGCACCCCCCCCCCCAAAAAAAAAACCAAAAAACAAATCAAAACAACAACAACAACCCCAAAACACAAGAAAACAACAGCAGGAAACACGGCAGAGGAACTAAAACGCAGACCTCAAAATTACAGGGAGGCCACGGAGGCCATGGCCTCTGTTGCCCCATGTCTTGGCCTTGATGCCCCTTCAAAAGTTTCCCATAGACTCTAAGATTTTCCCAATGGAAGTGACACTTTGTAAAATGAAAATGGCCTTGCCCTCTGAAAGATGAAATTCCAGACCTGACAAAGTAACAGAGAAATTGAGCAGGAAGATTTTTTTGTTTTTGTTTTGTTTCTATCTATTTGTCGCCACGGTGGATGTCTTCTCACTCAATACTGTGCGTTTCTTGTGACATCAATTTACCAGCCTGGCCAATCGTTGTCAAAGCACCTGCTCTTACAGTCTCTTAACCCCCTACAGGCTTCTGTCCTCTCCCACCATCTCCTGAATGAATTAACTTCCGCACGGCGCAATAACCACCGCCTTGTCATGGACATCACCACCGTAAAGGGGGCTGTGAGATATTAGCTGCTTTCTGTTGTGGACACTTTAATATGGACACCATCCCTCGCAGCAACCATGATGGGTCTTCCCCCGCCAGCCATCCAGGTAGTACAACAACAACAGGGGAGCAAGAGGCACTGACAGGTTTCCCAATCCATGGGCCTCGAGGTGTAGGACAGTAGGTTTAATGAAGCGTGGGCTACTCCATGTTCCGCAGCCCGCCAATATTATGACTTGAGAGTCTTCAAGATTGAAGTACATCATCAGGACACAGGATTAATATCGTCCCACTTTTTTTTAGGTTTGACTAGTCGAGATGGGACGAACTCCACTTGTTTTATTATACAATCGCCCACATCCTGAGAACTCTCTCAGGGGGTGTGAAAGGTTGCCTTCTCTGGGCGCACTCAAGGAGCAATAAATACACTTGGAGCTCCCTTAATAGACCGTCTCAACTGTCGTCAACTTGACAGGCTGTTATGAATGCTTTTGAAGACTTTGGCCCGACCGACCCACACGGTTGTTTAATTACTGAAAAGGAACCTGATTTCAGCGAAACTGATATGGAGTAATATCCAAACCTGCTAACATTCTATAAATTGGACTCGAGTGATTTGTAAAAAAAAAAGGATAGAGTTTTGTATCAGTTTGGTTCGCCGTTAACATTGTGAAATAATGGTTTTTGTCATGCAGTGGTGTTCTTAAGGTTATGATCTTTATAACCCGTTTTAATCTTAATTCAAATTCCTTATTCACAATTTGCCGACCATAGAATTAATTATAAGCCGACTGAGTGTGGTATATGTATGTGTAAGAAGGTAACATTTTGTGGAGTCAAAAATTTGGCTCTACAAAATGGCATGCCGTGTTAGTTCACGATGTTAAAGGAAAACCATGCAATTTCGAGGCATATTTGTGTGGATCCTTGTATTCTACTTTTAAAACATCTTTCTAACCATAATGCATTTGATAACAAACGGTTACAAACGCTTTTCATAGACCAACTCGCCCGATCCAAGGCAACGTGTCCCTTTAAAATAACCCAGATGTCAACATACCGAGATACGACATTGTTGCACGGAGCGCTCTTGCACGAGATACAGCCTTATTACACTATGGAGTTGTGACCTTAATGCACCGACTAATGCAGTTAAAAATTATGACTTTGGGATCTTTTATGTATTTTTTTACCTTGAGCTAAATGTTGATAGTTGATGAGCAGGCTATAAATAAGGGGCCGCATCGAAAATCAGAGCACAATAAAAACAGGGATGCTTCATGGTCATTTTTTCTATTTTTGTTTTGTTTATTAAAGAATTTTTGTTCTCTATCCATCTTTGTCTTCATCCAGTTTTCTGCATTTTCTGTTTTTAACGTACTTGTATTATATCCCCATGCATTGTGTTCGGTTTCCTTTTTAAAGGTATCGTACACGTTTGGTAATGACTCAAAACAAATATTAGCATAAAAACTTACTTGGTAACAAGCAATGGAGAGCTGTTGATAGTATAAAACATTGTGGGAAACAACTCCCTCTGAAGTAACGTAGTTTTTGAGAAAGAGGTAATTTCTCACTAAAATAATAAAAGACTTCTTGCAAGAACTTTTTATTCCTAATCTGAAAGCACACAAATTTGTACAACAAGGGTGTTTTTTCTTTCATCATTTTCTTCGATGACCAATTGAGCCCAAATTTTCAAAGGCTTGTTATTTTATGCATATGTTGGGATACACCAAGTGAGACCACTGGTCTTTGACAATTTCCAAACGTGTTCAGTGCCTTTAAATTTAAAAGGAATTTCACCGTTTTCTTCTGCCCTACGGCTGCCATTAAATTCATGCCCAAGCAGTTTATGAAGGTCCTTCCCAACAAATACATGTACATGTGTATCTGTTCCTTATGCATTTGACCGCCGTGGCGAATTACCACATGAGAGTTCCATCGGGAAATGCAATTAGAACACAACAAATCGACAGAACCTACTACAAGGCAGGCTTAAAATAACCCCTGACAAAATGCTCCAATTTATGATTACCCCGTCGCAGAATAAGGAGTTCATTTATGACAATTGAATTTTCTCTTTTTGCGTCTTGGTTCTCTTCAATTGGTGACTACAGACAGACGGTATTGAGGGTAAGGTCATGGGGAAGATCCAGAGGGGTTGGGAGATTGAAATCACTGATGCTCCGCCTTGATGAGGCAGAGGGAGGACGGGGATAGAGCGGGTCACTGATGATGTCATACCGGGCTGGGCTACAATTGTCAATCAATCTCAGGCAGGGACTTTGCTTGCCTTCTCGTAAAGGAAAGGGGACTCAGTGTATGGGTAAAAACCAAATAACATTCCTTTATCCCGATGCAAATCAATTAAATCGTTGCGGTACCCGCTGCTAAAATATACGATTCAAACTGCCTCTAGCTACCGGGCGATCTCGGTTGTCTAGTTGGTAAGACATCAGCTCTAGATTGGCAAAGATCATCGGTTTGAATCCCACCCGAGTGATATGCCTGTGGAATTTTTTTCTTCACAGGACTCGGGGGAAAGTACCGAGTATACAGTGCTTTACACACATAAAACCAAATAATATTCTTAATCCTCGATGCAAATTTAACATCTATTAAAATGTTGCAGTACCCACTGCTAAAATATAGGATTCGAACTGCCTCTAGCTACCGGGCAATCTCGGTGGTTTAGTTGGTAAGACATCTGCTCTAGAATGGCAAAGATCATGGGTTCGCATCCCACCTGAGTAATATGCCTGTGGACTTTTTTTTCACAGGACTCGGGAAAGTACTGAGTATACAGTGCTTTACACACATCGGTGTATGGGTAAAACCAAATGATATTCTTTATCCCCGATGCAAATTTAGCATCTATTTCAGCTGCTCAGACTGTTCCAGTTTGCTAGTTTTAAAACGTTTTCAAGAAATCATTAATTTGGGTTTTCAAGAACTCATCAAGTAAGATTGGATGCTTTCCACTTCGTGCGAAGAAAGACAGCAACTAGATTACGGGTAATAACCATGTAACATTAAAGAGTGGCTCCAAGGTCAAATTCAGTTTTGTAATAAACCCGTTTTCTCAAGAGATAGAGATGTCCTTATGAAAGTGGGGGAAAAAATACAAGTCTCTTGCCTCACGTTAAAACAGTGTAAAATGCCACTGTATTTGATACTTTTTCAGTGCGAATTTTGATGTCACATTTCAATTGGGTCTGTACAGGTTTGTACAGGAAAGTGTTTTAGTTCATTCCTGAATTTTGATGATATTCAATCAAAATGGTGTTAAATTTAACCTTTTGACTGGCGCAAAAATTCCTCTTTAAATATGTACATGTACAGACCATTTATAATTGACATCCAATGGCATCATGGTTAAAATTTCGCTCCGAAAGAGTATAAAACAGAATGACAATTTACACCATGGTTATCAAACCTCCGTTAAAGTGTAAACAAAAGTAAAACAATAATATTCCATATAGTTGTTTTGATGAGGGGATAATCCATGACGACAGAGTTCAACTTGTTTGTTAGGTCTTCTGGCGTCAAAAACAATAATATTCCATTACTAGTTGTTTTGATGGGGGGATAATCCACGACGGAGTTCAACTTGTTCGTTAGGTCTGCTGGCGTCATTAACTTAATGCCATGGTTCAGTTGTAACACTTTGTCCGTGTTGACACTAGCTGCGCCCAACACCTTTAAATACAGGCTCATCTCCCCTTAATGATGTTGCTTTGTTTTCCCTCTCTCTTCAGACCCAAAGGCTACTGGGACAGAGCGGAGCGGAATGATCGTAGGTGTTATTCACAGGACTCCATGACTAATTAATGACAATGCTTGCTTTTCTAGGTAAAGATGATTAAGTGTCTGCTCAGGAAATTGCCATTCCTCCTGCCAAACTCGAGTCTTCCAAGGGGAATAACATTTAATACAGAGCAGAGCTTTGTAATTGATATAGAGTTGCCACATGGAGAGACAAGTTTTCTTTGGTCATGTGATGACTGGGCGCCATTTTCAGTCCAAATGTGAGCACAACCCTCGTCCCCAGGGTGTGTTGAGCAGTACGAGGTTGACCGCTCTCTCACCCTGGTGTTGGATCATTTGCATATCCAAAAAATTTGGATACATATGCAAATTAGATTAGTCTGGCTGTGAACATGGTGAATACTTAATGTACACCAGTCGTTGTCCAATCAGGGTCCAAGTAAAGAGTTTCCCTCCCAGGGTTTACTATTGTAAACATGGTTGGAAATAAAGTTAACCATGGGGACGAGGTTGGAGCACAACCCAATGAGCAGTCTAGTCTGGCACCCTGCGTGTGCACATGCATGTGATGCACTGAAAATGGCTTCTAACCACAAGTTATCACAACTCTCACAATCCCTTATGGTTTATTATTTGAACCCTCTCAATTATACAGAGTTGTAAACTGGTAAATGATCTACTTAAAATTAATTGACTTAATTAACTTGAAAATGTTTCTGTTATAATTCGTATTAGTTTTTATGAAAAAATACAATTTTGTCCGTGGTTTTTAACATTTTTAAGGTTGTATAGAAAGAAAAACGCTTTGAATTGATAGCTTTTGATACGACTATGGCTAACTGTGTCTGCTATCTATGGTATGTAGCCAATAGCAACAGCCACTATTGGCAAGACACCGTACAAATACACTTTGATAGGAGGTATCTGAGTTCAGGTTGGTTGGAAAATCCACCCATACCTCAAAGCTCAAAGGACTGTAGGCAAAGACGACAGCATGACATTACAGATGTTATGATTAGAAGAATAGTAGATGTAGCCAGCTTAGGGTCGAGGACGATGGGTAAGAGGACGGAACTCAAGCTCCCGGTGTTTCTTATCAGCAGAGAGTGGGTTCGAGTCCCAGTCATGGCGCTTGTGTCCTTGAGTAAGATAGATTACCATAAGTGCTTTGTCCTTCAGATGGGACAGCCATCTATAGGTCCTGTGTACTAGGATTAGTAATGCACACAGAGAACACTTATCGTGGAAGAGTAGGGGTTAATCCTGGTGTTTCTGGTTCACATAGCAAGCACCCTTGTTTTACAGGTCTCCTCAGGCTTGCGAGCTACAGTGATTAAGTTCACTTATGAGGCATCCTTGGTTTCAATACTAGCAATGTATGAGTATTAATATTCTGTGATGAAAAAGCCTACTACTAAAAAATCCATCCATACAACATGTACTTAGAAGCGCAATGACCCCAATGTCATAGAGCTGCTTGAGCAGACAATAGTGCTTAACAATATTCTGCTAAGCAAACATAAGCAGAACACTTATCACAAATGGAACATGTGAATTAAATTTTGCTTAGCAAAGAAAAATCTTGATCAGCAGAAACAAGTTACCAGCCAAAATACCATGTAATGTACATTGCCTGTGAATGGTTCCATCATACCAACTCGCTTAGCAGAAAAAAATGTCAAGAACAAATACCAGCCATATAAAATTTGGCCCAGGGATTGATCTGATAGACTTAACTCTTCGCAAAAAACAAACAAACAAACAAACAAACAAACAAACAAACAAACAAAAAGCAAAAACTCTTTTGTTTCCCAGCCAAAATAATATGTTCTTTGTACTGTTTGTGTGAGTATGTGAATGGCGCCAGACTTTTTATTGGTGTTGCAGAATTAGGTTAAGCATCCATTTTCCGCATGCAACTCAATGAAATATGATTGCAAATAATGTAAGCTACATTACATCAAAAATGTAATTGACATCGGTCGTTGCTAGTTCATGGTTTACATCCTTTTACGAGAGGTTCGTCCCGTTTCATCATAGTGAAGTCAGACCTGTCCACAGTCACTCGTAATTAGAATTTGATCCGCGGTAATCTTTTTACAACCGCCGTGTGTGACCATGCGTAACAAGATTAAAACAAAACAAAACATTCTCTCGTCGATCGTGAACATTTTTAGGTGTGGATTCACGGATGCTTTTTAATTAAAGCTGCTATGGAGCACTGGTAACCATGTCAAAAGGGAAGCCGAGTCTGGGGAGACCAGCTAAAAAGGCCAAATTTTATAAATTTCTTTGCTCAGTGAATAAATGAGTGGAATTTTGGCTGGTTACCTGTTACTGCTCGGCAAAATTTTGTGCTTACGGGTAGTGGCGTACCTAGAGGGGGGCCCAGCCCAGAACCCTTGCCCCCCTTCCCCTCCCCCAATGAGATTTTTTAACATGCACAAATGATTTGTTCAGTATATTAAATAGCCCCAATGAAACATGTCATCCCGCCCCCCCCCCCAAGCCACCACTTACAGGGCCCAATTTCATAGAGCCGCTTAGGCAGAAAATAATGCTTAAAACAATTAATCATATTTTTGAACGCATGAGGGCGCTTTCTTCAGGGAATGTCTTGCATCACAATTACAGTTTCATCTTATTTTAATTGCCTATGTAGTATTTTTCTTCATCAATGAAATTACATAATAAAACATACACAAAACAAAAAAAAAACCCCCTTTTTGTTTGTTTTTTTTTCTCACGTAAAAAAAATTTCCACATGCGCTCACACGTCAAAAACAATTATCTGCTAAGCAAAAGTAAGCAGGATACCAGTCACAGATTGTACATGAGACATGCTATTTTGGCTGGAAACCTTACTATGGTAAGCATAATTCTGTTGTGCTTAGCTTCTTGTTGTGCTTGAAGCAGCTCTATAGAATTGGGCCAAGGCTATAGTATATTGGGCCCTTCATTATTTTCATCGGGACAATTGACATGAACTACATGTAGGTAGGCAGTGGTTTTCCACCGCGTGCGGTCATATGCTTCAGCCTACTCATAAACTCATTCAAGTAAGCACACAAGGTCTATAAATATTAATACATACTTCATGACAGACTCATTCAAGTACACAAGATGTATTTCGTGACAGCGTCTGGTGTCGACCCTGCACTACACACGTACAGCGAGGAAAGGGTCGATTTACATCAATGCTGAAGATTCTTAACATCTAAACATCAGGAAGGCAAAACGCTAAATCACCGCCACGTCGAGCCCAGCCTTCGAATCGCTGGCTCACACCTGCCGACATTGGTCCATATATTTTCACCAATTTCACCTGTCTTTTCAATGTCATTAATCGCATGACAATTTGAAGGTCACATCGGGGCCCTAATAGACTGTGCAAATCTTGCGCGTATCGGAACGAGAAAACATGTCAAAACACGTCAAACGAAGAACATTTTTTTTCTCTGAAATCAAATCTTTGTTTAAAATTATATCTAATGACAAAATCTAGGAACAACAAAAATACTCATTACATGTTTATAAAATCAGTTTTAGTTTTTATAATAAATACACAAATAATGTGCTAATTATTGTTGAAGCAAAATTAAAACTCTGGGACAAAGATGCATATTTGATCTTCTTGATGGTCACACGGGCGTAAAATTAACGTTTGACGCAGTTTATAGAGGACGCTGATGCCTAAACAACCATAGACTGCTATGAAAAGGCTTCGCGTTGCAATTGCAGCATCTGGCGATTATCATCGAGCATCCAAAACATTTACATAAGTTTTGTGATCGGAAGTGAGCACAGAATTCTTAATTTTTTGCAGCAACCGGAAGCTGAGGTTAAGTTTAATTCTCGGGTTTTCTTTGTTATATTGTTGAATTGATTTTACTTTCATATTTTATATCACTAAGTTTTACATTCCCAACAACATATATATATTTTTCGTGGTCATGAACCACGTTATAATTTACAAAACAAAATCTTGCCCACATAAATCTCCATATGGTTGGGACCACAATGGTCCCGGAAGTTCAAATATGCACGAGACTTGCACAGTCTATTTCAGGGAGCTGCTTTAGCAGAAAATATTGCTTGGCAATTTTCTGATGAGCAAAAATAAGCAGGATACCAGTTACACAGAGTATACATGACATGGTATTTTTGGCTGGTAACCTTATTCTGGTAATAAGCAAGATTTGGTTGTGCTTAGCTACTTTTTGTGCTTAAGCAGCTCTATGAGATTAGGCCCAGGCCAAGTTTCAGGGCATAAGCAGAATTCAGCCCTCGGGCTCAATTTAATGGCCATGCTCACCACATATCATTTTGCGCTTACGGCGCCATGTAAAGCATATGACTCTATGGACCATAAACGCAAGAATTCTGAGATAACACATAGAGCGGCTTGCGCAGAAAATATTGCTCACACATTTTCTGAGGAACAAAAATAAGCAGGACACCAGTCACAAATGGTACGTGTGTCATGGTACTTTGGCTGGTAACATTATTTTGAAAAGCTTTATTTGTTTGTGCTTGGCTACTTTTTGTGCTTCAGCAGATTTATGAAATTTAAGAGTGGGGACACAGCCTCTGCTGCCCCTGGTCTTGGCCTCTGCTGCCCCTGGTCTTGGCCTCTGCTGCCCCTGGTCTTGGCCTCTGCTGCCCTTGGTCTTGGCCTCTGCTGCCCTTGGTCTTGGCCTCTGCTGCCCCTGGTCTTGGCCTCTGCTGCCCCTGGTCTTGGCCTCTGCTGCCCCTGGTCTTGGTCTCTGCTGCCCCTAGTCTTGGCCTCTGCTGCCCCTAGTCTTGGCCTCTGCTGCCCTTGGTCTTGGCCTCTGCTGCCCTTGGTCTTGGCCTCTGCTGCCCCTGGTCTTGGCCTCTGCTGCCCCTGGTCTTGGCCTCTGCTGCCCCTGGTCTTGGCCTCTGCTGCCCTTGGTCTTGGCCTCTGCTGCCCTTGGTCTTGGCCTCTGCTGCCCCTGGTCTTGGCCTCTGCTGCCCCTGGTCTTGGCCTCTGCTGCCCCTGGTCTTGGTCTCTGCTGCCCCTAGTCTTGGCCTCTGCTGCCCCTAGTCTTGGCCTCTGCTGCCCTTGGTCTTGGCCTCTGCTGCCCTTGGTCTTGGCCTCTGCTGTCCTTGGTCTTGGCCTCTGCTGCCCTTGGTCTTGGCCTCTGCTGCCCCTGGTCTTGGCCTCTGCTGCCCCTGGTCTTGGCCTCTGCTGCCCCTGGTCTTGGCCTCTGCTGCCCCTGGTCTTGGCCTCTGCTGCCCCTGGTCTTGGCCGCTGATGCTCCTTCAAAATATTCCAAGAGACCTTAAGATTCTCCCCCAGGAAGTGCTCTTTGCGAAATGACAACAGCCTTGCCCATCAAAGATGACACTCCAAACCTAATTTTAACATCACTAGTTTCCTCTTCACATCGATTCATTTGGGTACTAATTTAACCTCCCACAAGGTTTTCCAATCCAAAGATATCCACTTTAATGCAATTTTGCCATTTTACCAAATTAATATTTCTATTTTAGTAATTCTATCTGCATATCTCTATCCCCGTTTTGTCGGTGTTGCTATTTTCATATCTTTTATCTGCAGTTTTTAACGATTTTTATAGCTTGCAATACAACATATTTCAGCTTTGTGCTGCCAGTTGGATTTGAATAAAAATGAATGAATCCTGAATTGGAAGAATCGTAGACAAGCCCGTGGGTTTCACCATAAATTACGTCTTGGCATTCTGAGACTATAGTCCACAGCAATTGATCACCAGCTAAACTACACACACTGCGATATCTATAAGGTTTTAAGGAGACCTTGTCTCTTATGCTCACAGACACCTTGTTTACACTGAGGCTCCTGTATTAGATTACCAACCTCTCCACACACATGGAAGAGCAACACAAACACAACCATTGGGCGGGGAAAGAATGACAAGGAAGAATGATGGAAACTTGAAGACAAATTGTAATGAGGGTGGGGGAAGAGACAATCGGACTACTGTAGAAGATAGATGGGATGTGAACACTGGAAGATTCGCTCATGCCTGATGCCAGCGAGCTAAATACAGATAAAATGCAACACAGATTTCCTGGCTTTCATTACACACACAGGCAATAACTTGAACCTTGGAAACAAAATCAAATTACGCACGATCATCTTGATTAAAGGGAAGGGATAAAAATTACTCCAGGGTGGCTTTCTTTTGTAGCGTGTACATCGCTAGATTTCATTATTCTTCAAGGTGAATTTTATATCGGTTGACCTTGGAGATTGTTATCTACCAATTACACTGTTGTCAAGAAGTAATAATTATAATAATAATAATAATAACAATAATAATATAGTCTTATATAGCGCACATATCTACCAATAAGGTACTCAAGGCGCTTGAACAAACAGAAACATTTCAAGACATGTTTTTGAATGTATTGAATTATGAGACCCATTTATGTAGCACCTTATAATGATTTACAAGGTGCTGCGGCGCATTCAGCAGCCACTGCCAGAAACACCGGGGAAAACCCCTTCTCTTAGCGATAAGTGTAAACTGGATTATTTTACGTGCATTACACAACGGGACCTACGGCTTTATGCCCCATCTGAAGGACGAAGCAATAATGATTAAGTATCTTGCTTAGGGACACAATGTGTCACGACCTGAGGACTCAAACCCACAGTCTGGTGATCAGAAACACCAGAGTTCGAGTCCGGCGGTCTTTACCTCTCAGCCACGACACACCAGGTCAGTTCATCGATGGGTTCATCCAAGTTTTAGTCTGAAAGCTTACTGATTATGAAGTTCACACTAGAACCGTTTTTTTCTGTTAAATATTTCCCTCTGAAATGAAGTCATATGTTCAAGAAAACTGTATCTAAAAACTTTTAAAGCAAAAATGCAACCAACATTAAGGACAATGTGTTTCCATGCTGAAAATTGTGCATGGTTTTTCACTATTTTCTCCTGACTCACACAACGGATTAAGCCAAAATATTTACAGGTTTGTTATTTCATACACATGGTTGATCATACAAAACATGAACCCTGTCTGCGACTATTTTGTCAGCTCTACCAATCCTGTATAATACCTTTAAAAGCACATGTGTAACATTGGTAATTGGCAAAGACCAGTATCCAAACTTGATGTGACCCAACATATACATGAAATAACAAACCTGTGAATTAAGCTCAATCGGTCATTGGAGTCACAAGAAAAAAGTGGAAAAAACCTGAAACTGTTTTCAAACATTGAGTTTTGGATTTGCAAGATTAAAACTGATTGTTTTACTCATTTCTCAAAAACTATTGCATTTCAAACAAAAATATTTCAAAGAGAGTTTCCCACCATGACCATCTTTATACCATGTAAGTTGTGTGCAAATCTGTTAACATTTATATTTTTACTCTTACCGATGTCATGCACACCCTTTAACGTTTCGCAGAAACAACACAGTGCACTTTGTACCAGTGTCAAACGTTTGATTGCGAGCAAATTGTGTACAGTCAATAGAGCTCAATTGTAAACAAGTTATTTATGAATACCTTTTACAAGACTGAATTATAAAAAAAGGTATCGATTGTGACGAGACTAATGTATGCAAATGCTTTGTCCGCCGATTTTCATTCCATAATTTCATTTGAGGTGATAGAGCATGCAGCTCTTTCATTATAGTGCACGGCGCCCAACAGCCAATTCATTCACACCTTCAACACTAACTGCTGAAAAACATTGTCGACATTACAACACGCGCAGTGATGCAGGTATACATCCGAGGTTAATTAGACAAGCGGTTGGGACGACTGACACATCGGAATAACTGAATAACCTGTGAAATGCGGGCAATGTTTGAGGTTGAGCAGGCAAATTCTGCCCCCTATATAATAATAGTAATAATATTTATTATTAAAAAAACACTTTCCATGTCACATAGATATCACAAAGCGCTGTACAATTAAAAATCTAAAAGTTATTAAGAATACAGATAAAAGCAGTCACAAAGTAAAGACAAGTAATTAAAAATTATTAACAATAACAATATTAAGTGATTAAAAAGAGATTCTTAAAAAGGTGGGTTTTCAAAGAAGTTTTACAAATGTCAATGGTATCAGCAGATGGCATTGTCGTCGGCAGCCCAGTCCACAAACGGGGGGAAAAATATTGTGTATGATCGATTGCCATAGTATTCAGTTTTGAATACTGCGGTTCAATCAAACTACTTTGACTAAAATTTTACAAAACAAAATTTATGTGAAATGATTTGCTGATCTGAAATTTGTACTGAATTTTTTTGCAGGAGTTAACAGAATGCAAACATGGCAAACATCAACATAATCCCGTAATTTATGCCAAACTTAAATACACAAAGATTCGATGCATATTTTACATTTAGAAGGAGAGGGAAAAGCATTTGCAAAAACAATACAAGAAAAAAGTCTTGTTTGTTACTTCCTATAAAGGATTTATGCAATTATTTTTTAAAGAAATTCCATCCTCAGGAAATAAATTAATAATAATTTGATAGATGTTAATTTTAATAACAATTTGGTTTTATCACACACCAATGTATGATACAAACTATCTCAGCGCTTAAAAAAATGACACATCGGTGATTAGTTAATTTATTTGGTATTTATTCCATTACCAACCCAACAGCGCAAGCGCCATTAACAGGATGGTGAATAGGAAACGAGAAGAAATGTTCAGTTTTAGATGTGGGAGGAAAACCACAAATGTGGGGAAAACCCACGCAATCAGGTAGGGACTGAAAACCCACTCCACATGCAAGGCCCGAGTTGGGATTCGAATTGGGGGTCCGCAGAGATGAAAGGCAGGGAAACAAAACACAATGAGCCAACCTGAAGCCCAAAAATTAACTATCCTTGGGGGGAAAAAAAAAAAAAATTATATTAAAGGTATCGTACACGTTTGGTAATGACTCAAAACAAATATTAGCATAAAAACTTACTTGGTAACAAGCAACGGAGAGCTGTTGATAGTATAAAACATTGTAGGAAACGACTCCCTCTGAAGTAACGTAGTTTTTGAGAAAGAGGTAATTTCTCACTAAAATAATAAAAACTTCTTGCAAGAAGTTTTTGTTCCTATCTGAAAGCACACAAATTTGTACAACAAGGGTGTTTTTTCTTTCATCATTATCTTGCAACTTCGATGACCAATTGAGCCCAAATTTTCACAGGCTTGTTATTGTATGCATATGTTGGGATACACAAAGTGAGAACACTGGTCTTTGACAATTTCCAAACGTGTTCAGTGCCTTTAATCACCCCACTGACTGATCACATTCAAGAAACATTTCCATCAAAGCGGAAAAAAAAAAGAAAAAAAAAGAAAAAAAAAACGAGCGCGGAGCTCATTCAAACTGTAACCGGCCCTTTCTTCCTGTCTCTGTTTCTCCTTCAAACCACCCGCCCAATTTCCTCCTTCCTGCTCTCTATTTTTACAGGGTTGATTATTCAGGCTGCCGTCATTGCTCCCCCTCCCCCTCTCTCTCTCTCTCTCTCTCTCTACGGAGGAAACCGTGACGCCATTGTGCATTCGGATGTTGTGAGCGGCAGAGACAGGGAACATTCATGATCGGAGGAAATAGTCTTTTTTTCATCAATCATTTCCTGACTGATGATCGGAACGTTTGGCTGGCAATTACTCCCCGTGGAAGCGAGATCTCTTCTCCGACCAAGCAATCACTAAACATAAAATGCTGTTACATTTTTTATGAGAATTTTTTCCTCAACAAGTCATCCCCCCCCCCTCCTTTCAGAAAAAGGTGTTGGCTAATAAAAAGGAGGCAGCAGCTGAAAATGGAAATTATATTTTTATTTTCCGTCCTTACTACGTCAAACTTATTCTTGTTATTTACCCCAGAGAGTTTTGGGGTCAATTTTATTCGTGTTTTCTTGACATCAAATTATCTCTTCTACAGCAACATTGAATGGATTGTTTGTTGTCAATCGCCGACAAAACTCAGCATTGCAGATGAAAACATCAACATGTGTATCTAGCAGGACTCGAACCCCGGACCAACAGAAACCTCAAATAACATTAATCACGTACAGAGACTGCCATGTATGGAGCATGATGTCTGAGCTGGGACGAGGAACATTTCTACAGTAATCCAGTGGTTGCACATTCAATTCCAACCTCATTCAAACATCATTGGGGTGAAAGATCGTTTACTTCTGCTGCCCCTTCATCGTTGAACAATTTACCGGATCATATTAAACTTTCTCCATCACTGGCTTTGTTCGAAACGTCCCTTAAGACTCACCTAATGAGGACTGCATAAACATTGCCCTCCATTGATGTGTCGCTACGCCATGAGCATCTTTAGATGCAGGTTCTCACCATGCACAAGTTAGCGTATCGGGCCGATACGCGTGAATTGTGTGCTGATATGGGCAAATTTCGGTCAAAATGCCCCCCCCCCCCCAAAAAATAAATAAATAAATAAATAAAATAAAATAATAATAATAATAATAATAATAATAATAATAATAAAATAAAAAAAATAAGTAAATAAAAATAAATAAATAAATAAAAATAAAATAATAATAATACATAATTTTACCCCCAAATTTTCACAAAAATCATCAGGAGAAATCCATTTAGAATCCTCCGGATTGCACAGTAGGGCTTTTAAAACCAAAGATAAAAACCAAGTAGAACACATTCCGAAGACCTTGTTTAAATTCACGGTGCCAGGGACAAACTTCCAAAATTGGGTTCCAGAATGACCCACAGTTTTGAAAAATCCTGGCGCATTGAATACTGGTGCATTATAAATGCTCATTAATACAATTATTAGTAGTTTGTTCAATTATTAAATATCACAAAAAAACTTGCAAGGTGAAGCAGACAAAAAACTAAATGAAAAGGGTTATGAAATAACTTATAAACACCAGACAAAACAGACAGGAAGAAAAGCAACTATGACCCAGTAAATTACCAATTCCAGACAATTTCAAAACAACAAGAATCTAAACACGTCTATACTTACATTCACATTTCATTCCCTGACGGAGTAGACCATACAGTAGAGAACCACAGTGGTCACAGAATGTTGGACTGCTGTACGTGGCAACTTTAAATTTATGCCTGCTTCGGGGGTCCTACAAACAAAAAGACAAGATATTAATTGATCAAATTCATATCAACTGATAAACAATTGACAAAAAGATGATAGGGGGGGGGCAGTCCTCTCGAGACCAGAGCTGTGTATTGAGAGAGTTCCGCCATGGAAGGATCAGATTTCTTTGGTCACATGGTTGCTGGACGCCATTTTTTGGTCCAAATGCAGCACAACCAATCTAGTCTGGCATCCTGTGTGCGCACATGCAGGGTTTTTTTGGGGGGGGACCGAAAATGGCTTCTTATCGCAATTGTCGCAACTCTCTCAATAAACAGCTCTGCTCCACCTTTTTGGAGGAAAGAAAGAACATTTCTAAAGGTGTTTGGAGGACAAATGTATGCAAATTGTCTAACCCTTCCAGCTATGGAGCTCCAATAATGATTATATATTTGATGTTTTTTACATAATTTTGCATATATTTGAATGTTTTTACATAATTTTGCATATATTTGAATGTTTTTGCAGTCACTTCTCCAAATAGACTTTTATGTGATGCTTCCCATCAAAAAGCGCTAAAAAACTCAACAAAGACGTTGTATATATGTTATTATTATCATAATTATTATTTATTCAGCCAACACAACAATACAAGACTATGCAAAAATACTTCCAGATGGGCCGTGGAGAAACAAAAGCAAGGTAATTACTGTGATCCAAAGACCTGCTGCCCAACATCTGGTTGTTAAACAAGTAGAGTAGATAAAATATAACAATTTATGTAAAATAAAAGATAGCAGGGGCGGATCCAGGATTTTCCAAACGGGGGGGCGTGAAAATATACCAAGCAGCAAAATCTTACCTTCCCCATTTCTCCCTCCCCTTCTCTCTCTCCCTCTATTTTTTTTTCTCCCTCTTTTTTTTTTTTTTTTTTTTTTATTTTAAATTGGGGGGGCGTGCGCCCCCCACGCCCCCCCCCTGGATCCGCGCATGGATAGGAAAATGAACTATAAATAAAAACCTGTCCATGTACAATCAAAGGTTACAAATTTAAATATAACATTTACAACATAAATTAATGTGAGAGTAAAACCAGTTTTTAAGAGTGGAAACGGGGGGGGGGGGGGGAGATTAAGATGCACAAGGCACCTCAAGTTAAACATTTTACAAGAATCCATGGAACCTTAGAGAAATAGGCATCATTGGGAATGAAAAATATATAAAGGGATATGTTTTTGTTTGAGCTTGTTTATACCTCTGACTAAGGTTCGGTCTGAATTAAAAGCTAAGGCCATCTTCTTTACTCGTGTTATATATATATTTATGTGTGTGTGTGCTACAATGGCACCTTGAATCCTTGGTATTTCTCATAAACTGCAAATCCTAACAAAGTTGGTCACCCTTTAATAACACGAGGGAGTATACATGTTTAACTTCCACCATTCAATCCGTAGAGTGTATATAAAAACCTCAGCCTGGAATACACAGGTCTATGACCTGCGTACATAAAAGCTTTTGACAAGTTGGGAAAAAAAATATGTCGGTTTTCAGTCGATTCAACTAAGTGCAAGTTGAAAAACAAATACAGTCAGTGTAACTGAAACAGCTTCATGAAATCATACTCCGCCGCGGATAGGTTTTGACATTCTCTCGCAGGTATTTCTTTTTATGTTGGATAAACAGTGTGCCTGGACAGCGTATGATGCCTCGATGAAATTAAACCTGCGCAGAATTTCATCGCTTGTTTGAACAGAGATTATTGCTTGTCATATTTCTCCGGTAAGTGAGAATATTAGGGAACAGGGCAACAAACAATTATATCACATTGACTGGTAATCTGTGGTAAGCAGAATTATCAACTGCTGAGCAGTTTTTGTGCATTTTCTTTTACATAGCTCTTTGAGATTGGGCAAAAGATTGCTAAAAACGAAAGGTTGTTGCATCATACTAAAAACCTATTACGGTCTTAAAACAACTGTAGAATTCAAATTTCGAAAAGCTCTTTAAGAAAAAATTTTAGCAAAGAAAAATCCTGCTTAGCTGAAACAGATCACCAGCCTAAATACCATGTGTGTCTATTGTTTCTAACTGGTTCCCTGCTAATATTGTTTGCTCAGCAGCAAAACAAGCACTATTTTCTGCCAAACAGCTTTGTTAAATCGGACCCCCGAAGAAAGTAACAAAAGAACGACCAATTTGATACTTTCAAAATATTATTATCATTCACTGTTATTACAAGATCAAAAACTCAAAAGTGCATGACATTGCTTCTCACCAAGTAAGTTTTTATGGTCATTAAGTTTTGGAGTACTCACCAATCTATAACCCTACCTTCAAGGCCCCTCCCCCTTCCCACCCCAAGACCCCCCAAAGGAAACTTCAGAAGGTGTGTAGATTATAATTTCCACCAGGGAAATTATTCTAATAGGGAGAGATGCCACGGTTCACTCATCAGTTTGATATCAAATCTGGATTAGAACGATCGGGATCATCTCCTATGTTACCCAAGCATCTTCAATCAAGCACATCTTCCTCCCTAACTACAGACAAAGACCTCGTAATTGTTGATCCATAGAAAAGAAAAAAGTCACTCTGGAACTGCAACCTTTTCAGGATGGTGTCAAGGAGGGATTAAATTATGCAAAAAGCCCTGAATCATTGCTGGAAATTTAATATTTTATGAATCGGTTGCGATGCTGTCCTGACAAGAAATTAAAAGCGGGTTGTGGTGTATTCAAAATATTTTTACAAAAACACACGCACATACAAAATTGATTATGTAATTCCTTTTTTCTTATTTGATTAATCCTTTTTTAAGTGTTTTGCCAACCTTTAATGCCCTTTTGGGGGGGTTTGAAGACAAAAATATCAGCAGGTATAGATTTCTTTTCTTTTTTTATATTAATTTCAGTCCAAAAGAATAACAGTGAACATTTAAGGATAGCACTTACAAAATACAGTATTTGTTCTTTTTATTTTGGGAATCTTCACAAGAAAAACAAAAACCTGCCAGCAGGGCTCTATTTCATAATGCCTTTAAGCACAAAACCTTGCCAAGCACTGAAAAATCTTGCTTAGCAGAAACAGGTAACCAGCCAAAATAACATTTACACTGTCGTGACTGGTGCCCTCTCATTTTTTCGCTCACCAAACAAACTTGCTACGCAGTTTTTTTCCTTCTAAAACAGCTTCAGGAAACAGTAGCCCTGGACCGGTGAGGTCAGTGCCAGCAAATTGTAAGACGTCATTTTGTGAATAATTTTCCAATTTTGAGTTTAACTTCCGTAAAACCGTCTTTAAAATACTGAGCTTTCGTATCCCTCCGAGAGCTTTCAGACGACAACTCTTCTTCCAAGAAAATTGATTACAGCATGCACTTCATATTAAATCACATCAAAGACGTTTTATGAATTCATTTTTTATTAAACCAGAGCAATATTGAAAGGAAAAACTGAAACACAAATAAGGGAATAAAAGTGTAGTGACAAGGTTTGATTAAAGGGACACGTTGCCTTTGGATTGGGCGCTTTGGGCTATAAAAAGTGTTTGTTATGAAATTAATATGGTTGGAAAGATGTTTTAAAAGTAAAGCATAATGATTCACACAACTATCCCTCGAAATTGTGTGATTTTCCCTTTACTTCGTGAACTAACATGGTCCGCCATTTTGTTGAGTCAAAAATTTGGCTATGAGTGCAGAACGTGCATTAGCCAACCAGTCTTAAACAGCTCCAACTTTGTCTTTATCGCCATCGAATCGGTGATTTAAAACCTGTGAAACACTACCGCGAGATTCCTGTTTCGACCAATCAGAATGCATAAACGTTCCAAGGTATTTATGAATGTAGATTAAAGATATGGTACAGCCATGGTAATGCTCGGTAGATTGCTTAACCTGATTTGCATTACCTGTCTTCATCGGAAGCAAATAAACCTCAGTAAAACCATGGTCAACAAAACAAGCTTAAAATTGTAGCTAACAATTAATTGATTTCAAGAAATAAAACAAAATATATAAATAAAAAAACACTATATGTATAAAAAGTGTCATTTTTTTCTCAAATGAAATTTTATTTCTGAAAAAGCTTCTGATACACTTCTTATTAGTCAGCTTCTGACTGGCGACCCCCCCCCCCTCCGAACAAAGATATTGGAAAAATAGGGAGACTGCCAACATAGGGCTAGATACATGTAGTTCAGTTGGCAGAGTCGCAAGGTTCAAATCCCAGTTTAGTAAAGTCTCTTCATTCACAAAAAATTAAAATAGTTCACAGAGAAAAAACATTTCTTAGAATTATTGCTGAGAAATTGTTACATTTTAAGACACCTCTCTAAAAAATATGTATTAAATTGTTGATTTTTGAGGGCCCCCCAAACCCCCCCCCCCAACAAAAAAACAAACAACAACTGATGCAGCACTGTATCTTTAATCGCTGTGAAATAAGAATGCAGTACAACGTTGTCAACAGGAAGCGGGGATGAGATAAATGGAGGAAAAACCAAGTCTTTTGAGGAGAAACGGAAAAGATGAGAATGGAAAATGCTTTAAGGAGATGTAGGAGGAGCAAAGAATAGTCTACTGCTAAGATGACATGACTGATGGGCAAAATGCTCCGAACAAGGAAAGTCACAAGTGACTAATCAAGATTTGAGATGGGTTGTTGAATGTGAAGGATGTGAGGAGGAGGTGGAGGAGGAGAGGGGGAGGCTGGCTGGGATAGGATAAGATGTAGAATAAGATGCACTCCAAAGATACGTGAGAAGTTCAAGGGACTGGGGCGGAAGATGGAGGGATGGAGGCAGGAAGGAGAGGGGGGAAGGAAGAATGAGCTGAGTAAGTAACCAGATGACGTTCCGTACATGTCATTGAATCCTTCAAACTAACCCACGAGTCACGCCAAAAATAAAAAGCTGCTCTCTTTTTCTTCAGTTAAGCTACAATTTTTGCCCGAGGTTACGTTTCTAAATGGAGATGTGCAGCTGTTGAGGATCTCAGATGAAAGCGAAGAGTGCATTCTCTTCGAACCCTTGTACTCGCCCGTGGTTCTTTAAGAATAGCGCAAAGAATAGAGACAAATTTGTACAGGTTCATCCGAAATGTGACAAAATGATCAACAACACATTTTATTTAGTAACATTTTTTCTTTGATTTTTTAAACCCTCTGTTGATTCAACGGAAGAGGGATATGGAAAAACAAGATGTTAATGATAACGTCACTTTCACTATAGTCCTTTCAATAATCCCATTCCATCCTTTCTCATTTCCTCCTCGGACTCTTACTTCCTTCCTTCAGCAACACCCGCTTAATGTCACTCTCTTATTACCCCCATTGTCCCTCGTGGATCAACCCCATTGTGGCAACAAATCCGGTTTTCCTTGAGAACCCGATCCCATCAGGAGGGAAGTAATGATGCTCGTTTCTTCTGTTTTTTTGACGCGGGGTGTTTTTAAGGTTTCACTTTGGCAGGAAACACTAATTGATAAATGGATCCCCTGCTAGCAGAAGATCCGTGTTTGGTGACACGTGAGAGGAATTATACATGAATTAAACAGTTACAATTAAAAGTTTGTTGCCTCCCCCTTTCCACCCCCATTTTGTTTTAGTAATCTTAAAGGTATTATACAGGATTTGTTCAGGATACAACACATCATTATTTAATGTTAGTCTGAAAGCTTACTGATTATGAAAATCTACTAGACCAAATTTTTTTCTTCCTGTGAAATATATCCCTCTGAAATTAAGTCATATTCGAGAAAACTATCTGAAAACCAAAAAAGAAAAAAACGCAGCTGATTTCGGTTGTCAACCAAACTTAAGGACATTGTGTTTACATGCTGAAAATTGTCCATGGTTTGTCACTATTTTTGCCCGACTCAAACAATGGATAAAGCCCAATTTTTCACAAGTTTTTTATTTCATGTACATTGTATATGGTTGATCACAAAAAACATGAACACTGTCTGCGACTATTTTGTCAGCTCTACCAATACTGGCAGGGTATACTTTTCGTAATTGTCAAAGACCAGTATCATCACTTGATGTATCCCAACATATTCATAAAATAACAAACCTGTGAAAATTTGGGCTCAATTGGTCACCGAAGTTGCAAAAAAATAAAGAAAGAAAAAAACCCCGTCCCTTGTTGCATAGAATTGTTTGTTTTCAGATGCCGCCTCAGATTCAAATGTTCTGGTGAAAAATTACCTCTTTCTCTAAAACTACATTACTTCAAAAGGGTGTCATTTCTAACAATGTTTCATAATAACAACAGCTCTCCAGTGCTCCTCACCAACTAGGTTTTTATGGTCATTAATTTTTGGAGTAATTACCAAAGGTATACTCTCCCTTTAAAGGGTGTGTACAACATTGGTAATTACCAAAGAACTGTATCCAAACTTGATGTGACCCAACAATACATGAAATAACAAACCTGTGAAAGTTTAAGCTAAATCGGTCTTCGGAGTCATGAGAAAACAGTGGGAAAAAACCTATGTGTTTTAACTTTTTTTTCTTCAAATATCAGAATTTATCCTGCAGGATAAAGACCATTATTTTACTCATTTCCTAAAAACTATGGCATTTCAAGCAAAACTATTTCAAGGGAAGTTTTCTACCATGACCATCTTTATACTATGTAAGTTATGTGCAAATCTGTGAGCATTTATATTTTCATTCTGACCAATGTTGTACACACCCTTTAACACATGTTCACCACGGAAATGAAAGAGATAAATTGAGGAACCTCAATTCAATATCAATAATTATTTCTTTGACACATGTTTTCTCTTTTGAGGTGAACTGTGGTTCATCATTCAAAACAGTGGTTTGGAATGAGACACTTTCATTTTGATTTCCTTGTTTTTTTTTGTTACTTCGTTTGTATGTGCTTGATTTAAAGGCACTGTACACGTTTGGTAATTACTCAAAATATATATTAACATAAAAACTGACTTGGTAACGAGCAACGGAGAGCTGTTGATATTATAAAACATTGTGAGAAACGACTCCCTCTGAAGTAACATAATTTTTGAGAAAGAGGTAATTTCTCACTAAACTAATAAAAACTTCTTGCAAGAAGTTTTTATTATTCCTATCTGAAAGCACACAAGTTTGTGCAACAAGGGTGTTTTTTCTTTCAACATTTTCTTGGAACTTCAATGACCAGTTGAGCCCAAATTTTCACAGGCTTGTTATTTTATGCATATGTTGGGATACACCAAGTGAGAATACTGGTCTTTGACAATTACCAAACGTGTTCAGTGCCTTTAAAGAGATAGTGTTTGACGGTTAGTTTATTAATTTAAGTATTTATTGTTGAAAACTGATTGCATTTCATTAATCAGGGAATGCCCCAAATTGTTTTAACTGGTTTCCATTGGGGCTATGAATATATTACTACAAAGTAATAAATTTAGGGTTTTTTTTAATGCATGTATTGCTATGTATTTTTATTTTTATTTATATTTATTTTATCTCTCAGGCAATCATCAAAAAGTACACACAAGGTCAACACAAAACATAAAAAGAAAACTACATAAGCAATAAACAAGTAATGAGGAAGAGGTAAGTGAACCAGCTGGAGCCCGATGGATTGCCTAAAAGAAACGAAGCCTCTGAAAACTCTGTCTAGAGGCTCTCCTTACCAGCTGGTTCGAAGAAGAACAACAATTAAAAGTCAAAAATATATATTAAAATATGTATATTTACACTATTAGATTTAAATAAAACAATATACGAAAACATGTATAATGCTCTGACAGAGGATTTGAAGGTCATGCCTTTTAGGGATTGTTGAAAAATGGTGCCCCTGGGGTTGTTGACTTTCAATAGAAAATAATATCAAGTTATAAACCACAAAGGAAACTGTCAAGAGATAACGACAAAACAGGGAGACAGCCAACATAGGGCTAGATAGCTCAGTTGGTAGAGCGCCGGCACGTTAATCCGGTGGTCGTTGATTCACATCCCGCTCTAGTCAATAATACTACTAATACAATAATACTTATAATAATATGTCCACACTGTGAACAGGATGTTGAAAATGTTAGACACTGTTGAACAGAGTGGACGATGTATGCCGAGCTGAGACAAAGTATGCTCATTGAGATTTGTAACTTACATCATGTCTTCACAAGTGTGACTAGCGATGACAAATTTATGATGTTCCTTATGTCAGATATTTAGATGTGCAATCGATACTTCACTCCAAAAACAATCATTTTGAACATCCTTCTCCTGTGCTTTTCAGAAGGTGTTGCGAAAAGCCCTGTTACGTCATCACTCATGTTACGTCATTTGTGGGAGCTCCGTTTTGTACAGCCACTTTGTTGCAACATGGAGGTATAACAAAGCAACCTCCCACCAAAGACGTCAAAGTATTGTCTTTTTAAAGCAAAACGGCAGAAGCGTAGCTAGTTTTTCAACATCTTGAGGTTGGAGCCAAATTTTTTGATCGATACTTATGAAAATTTGAGACGTTTCAAATTATCAAAATTACAATTAAATCATAAACGAACACATTATAGACAAGTTAAAATAGCATTCCAGTTAAAAAAAATTCCGCTCAAGTAGATTTTAAAATATGTTTTGAGTAATTCAGAATATTTAGCATTTAGCATTGGCTGCTAAAAGGACCTTATTCAGTATGGTGCACAGAGCCCGATCTAGACGAATATGTACAAGGAACAAATACTTAATTTTTTTATTTTTTAATTATTTTTTATTATATACCCAACAGCACAATTAGCGCCAATAATAACAGGATGAATAGGAAACAAGAAGAAATGTTCAGTTTAAGATGTAGGGACTGAAAACCCTCCGTGGTCCTGTGGTTAGACTGCAGGACTTGCAATCACAAGGTTGTGGGTTCAAATCCTACCAAGCTAACCGCTGATTTCACAATGGACTACAATAAGTATTGTCGTCTAGTTATACTGAATCACAATTTCTTGATTTGTGTAATTCATAATCATAGATGTTAAACCAATGTTTGTATGAGAGAGATTGGCTGTTGCCAGCTTGGTGTTTATATCCCCTTGTGGGAGTTTGCTGAGTTCCCTTGACAGGAAGATCATCTAAACAAACAAACAAACAAACAACAACAAAACCCAATCAACATGCAAGGCTCCGGTCTGAGGTGGGATCCGAACCGGGGTCCACAGAGGTGAAAGGCACCAGTCCCCTTACAGTTTGCTCTGCAATCCCTTTGTGCAATGCCATTCTTTAAAAAAATAGATGTTTCAACAATACATGACGCCATATCAATGTTATCTATGAACTATTCCTTTCACGACCTGAATAAAAGCAACATTTTCATTCTGCACGGTCTGTAGTGTTTCCATGAGGCATTTTCCTCGACTGTCATTTAACCTTGGTTGGTGACGATGAAAAGACAAACCAGAAAAAAGAGAAGGGAGTATTTTTCAAAAAGCATTTCAATCAAATTATAATTTTACGCTAACACTGAGGTAGTGTTATTTAACACACACGGCTAGTTGTATTAGCAAAGACCTAGAAACGTCACTACGAGACTCCGTCAATTGTTCGGCACAGATTTAATCCATTTATTATGCCGAAAAAACCCAAGAAAAACCAACGATAAGTGTAAACGCAACATTGTATCCGACAGTGGAAATGTTTTGAAATTTTCCGCTCTGACAGAAAAAGTAGTGCATAGCATGGAACATGGCTCTAATTTGCATTGTCGATGTTTTTAGAGCAACAGTACTTGTACATGTAAATTTAATTTTACAGATGCAAAGTTTAAAATCAGAAGTGTCTTGAGTTTACTAAAGCAAATTCTATGGATTATGCATTCTTATGAAGAAAATGTTATCTATTTTAACTCTTTCACGCGTCAACTGGTCGCTAGCGACCGGTTTAAATCCCTTCAGAAAAATAGTTGTAAAACGAAAAGTAAAGATCGCAGGACCACACAGTTTTCAGAATGGGAAAGAGGACTCTTGAGGGTGCTATTTTCACCTGTTTTGGGGGGTGTCACCATTTGCAAAAAAAGCTGAGTAAACAATTAATTTGTGCATGACAGGGTTAATTCATAACTGCTATAAGTTATTTGTTGCTGGGGAACAAGTTGCCTTTTTGATTGAAACAAGTTAACTTTACTTCTCAAGCCTATGCAGTTAGTGACAAAAACCTACAAATTGTCATGATGTGCAGGTTTATGGATCAAATGTTAAACGGTTTCTTGAAGCTGAATGTTTTTCTCTTTCCATTATGTAACATGAATGATGATTGGCTAATCGTAACCAGTTGCCATTTTACAGGACAGAAAATCATATCCAATGGAAAAGACTGTCTCATAGCATGTGCAAAGGTCAGATTACGTGTTGATGTTGTGTGTGTGTGTTTAAGCGTTACATACGATGTGTGGACCTGAGAACAAAAAAGGTCCACACAATCTAGATTTGAAAAACTATGTGGACTTACACAATGTCCACACAGTGGTTTCACAAAACAAAGAAATGCCCACAGAGTGTATGTGACACAGAGCTGTGGGTAGGTGCACATTTAAACCGGGGGACCAATAACAAAATCGGACAAAAGGGTCCCTGGTTGGGTAAAGGTCCCCAGTTGGAGAGCGAGTGTACAAAACCAACGGGAGCTGTTGCAAAAAAAGTTGAAGTACAAACAAAAGAGGGACAATAGAAGGTCCCCAATGTTTGAAAAAATGAACACATACAAGTTTTTTGTTTTGTTTTTAAAACTATTTTCTTGTGACTCCGATAACCGATTGAGCTTAAACTTTCACAGGTTTTTTATTTCTTGTATATATTGGGTCACACAAAGTACAAATACTGGTCTTTGACAAATTACAAATGTTGCCCACGTGCTTTAACGCAAGAAATCGGTGGGTGAACAACCTTGATTTCTTTTAAGATTATAAAATTAATATTCAAGTGAATCTAACGGTGTGACCTTAGGCAGAGGGTACTCATGGATGACAGATTGGGCTGAAGATGTGAATAGGCGTGACATGTCTTAAGGATGTACCTTGATGCTAATTAAGAAGACTTAAAGGCACTGAACACGTTTGGAAATTGTCAAAGACCAGTGTTCTCACTTGGTGTATTCCAACATATGCATAAAATAACAAGCCTGTGAAAATTTGGGCTCAATTGGTCACCGAAGTTGCAAGAAAATGATGAAAGAAAAAAACACCCTCGTTGTACAAATTTGTGTGCTTTCAGATTAGGAATAAAAACTTCTTGCAAGAAGTTTTAATTATTTTAGTGAGAAATTACCTCTTTCTCAGAAACTACATTACTTCAGAGGGAGTCGTTTCTCACAATGATTTATACTATCAACAGCTCTCTGTTGCTCATTACCAAGTCAGTTTTTATGCTAATATATTTTGTAATTAGCAAATGTGTACCGTGCCTTTAACGATGTACCTTGATGCTAATTAAGAAGACTTAAATGTCAGCCCAGATGGCTTTGCAGTAATATATTGTGGCCTTATACGAATCCATTCAGCTGATTGTCTTAACTACAAGACTATGTGTGAACATGGAGGTAGTTTGGAGTATAGAATTAATGATCAACTTGAACGGAATCAATCAAACTAATTTGACTATTTATCCTTGTTAATTTTGTGAATAGTTATTATTTGGTCATAAGGGTGAAGTTTTCCTCCCTGTAATTTTGTTTAAATTTGAATGGAATACCTAGCTCCCTCCCCCTTCAATTTATATGGATTGACAACGTAACACAAGTATTCAAGTCATGCGACGATGGCATCGTTCCTGTGCAAGGAGGGAACAGGGTAGAGCAGTCCCAGATGGTGGGGATTCTTTTCGGCATGCTTCTTCCAAGGGAAAATCATGAACTTTGGAAGTGTGTATTTTCTAAATTCTGCATTCAAAATAAATTCTGTTTGAACTACCTGGTTGCCAGGTCTATACTCTACGTTTGTCTTATTTTGCATTTTGCAATACAAAAATTCCTTCACACAGAAAAATGCTTTTGAGTACAACCGTGTGTAATTTCAACGATTGTGCAGAAAGATTCCAGCGGGCAGGAAATAGTGTGTGTAGGGAATGGTAGCGTGCAAAGGGTTAAAATGCTCCAGATTGTACTGTAGACATTTTCAACCCAAAACATAAACATCAAGTAAAAACTATTCTGAGAACCTCGATTCAATTCAGCGTGCTTCGGCAAAACCAAAAGAAATTTGGGTCCAGAATGCCCCCCAGTTTGGGATCCTGGAACCCTTCTCACATAGAAATTAACGAGTGGGCAACAAAATTTCAACCCGCATGAATAACATGCGCTTAGGCACCTCATGAATCTACGGCCATTTTCACCCGAAACATGGGAAAGAGAAAACAGACTGAGCATTTAATTTTTGTCTCCCCCCCCAACACCTTTGGGTGATGCCCAAGGACCTGATGAGCCCAATGCAGCCAGAACAGCTTGCACATTCCGCCCATGTTTTATTCAACATTTATCCCCCTTTGTGACGGATGTAATTACGAATGGATTACGTAGCTTAAAAGGGGGGGGGGTCTCATCAATTTGAAGTAATATCTCTGGATGGACCTTGGGGGGAGACAGGTGGAAAACAAAAGTAGGATGTTGAGGAGGCACGTCCTTGCCTACCCATTATAGTTCTAGCTACATATATCTACACTCAATTTGTATACATGTGTGTCAAACATTCCTTAACTCTTTTTACGCGCCGCCGACCGGTCGACCGGTTTAAAATCCCTTCAGAAAAATAGTTGTAAAACGAAAAATAACGATCGCAAGGCCACACAGTTTTCAGAATGGGAAAGAAGACTCTTGAGGGTGCTATTGTGACCTTTTTTTTGGGGGGGGGGGAGAGTCCCAATTTGCACAAAATGAGTAAACAATTAATGTGTCCGTGTGATCAATTTATCGCTGAAATAATTGGTGCATAAAAGGGTTATAATTGACAAGTTTTCTGTGTGTAACGTTTTCATTCTATTGCTGAATTTCTGCAGGAAACCGTGGTAGACAGCAAACCATTTCAGGATGAATTTAATTTATTATCAAGAGATGGGTTGGGATGGGTTTGTGTTGGCTGTAAAGGATGTCTGCGTGCGAATCAGAAAGTTTGGGTCTGTTAAAGGCACTGTACACGTTTGGTAATTACTCAAAATATATGATAGCATAAAAACTTACTTGGTAACGAGCAACAGAGAGCTGTTGATAGTATAAAACATTGTGAGAAACGACTCCCTCTGAAGAAACGTAGTTTTTGAGAAAGAGGTAATTTCTCACTCAAATAATAAAAACTTCTTGCAAGAAGCCTTTTATTCCTATCTGAAAGCACACAAATTTGTACAACAACGGTGCTTTTTTCTTTCATCATTTTCTTGCAACTTCGATGACCAATTGCGCCCAAATTTTCTCAGGTTTGTTATTTTATGCATATGTTGGGATACACCAAGTGAGAACACTGGTCTTTGACAATTACCAAACGTGTTCAGTGCCTTTAAGCAGCTCTATAAAATTGGGCCCTGATCAAGTATTCCATTTACCCCGGAAAATTGCATCAAATGTGAAACGAACACGGTGTGGCAGTGGAGTTAGAGCTTAACAGGAATCTCCTGGGGATTGGCTGAGTCAATGTGGAAAAGGGCTTATTGTTCAGCTTTGAAGTAAACAACTGATAATTAGATTACTATCACATCTACATAAAATCTCTTGTAAGAGTGCCGACAATGTTCAATTAATCATCTCGAACTTGATTGACTACTTAACCACTGAAGTAATGACAGCTGCGATGGGACTTCCATACACAACGACTGCATTAAACTTTTCATGACCTACAAAATAATGAGACTAACATTCGGTTCATCATAATTTATTTTCAGCCAGACATAAACAGGGGGGGGGGGTTTACAAGCAGACTTACCAGGTAAATCTATTGCGGGTGCAACACCACACTAAATAGAGAGAAACTCATGCGCAGAGCCAGAGTTTCTCAAAATGTAAACCCACAACTTTTTCTGTAAATCAAAGATTTGAAGGTCGTGGCTTTTTTGGATTAATGAAACATGGTCCAATGTTGTACCCCTTGGGGTTGTTGACTTTCATTCAACCTGGAGCATTTGGGGGGTACACTACCCCTCTAAAAATAGCCCCATTTTGCTAAAAGGTGTAGGGTTATTTTTCCAAGATAGAGTCTGCCCAGTTTAGTTGTTCAAGAGTATTTCTATTTTGGATGAGCCTAGCTCAAAAGCGAAACGGCTAACGTACCAAAAATTGGGGGGAAAAACGAAGTCTTGTTGTCAGAAAATATATTTGGTTTGTTTTCAAGAGGCTGAGAGACTTTTTCAATATATTTTGAGTATTTTTGAAAAAATTCAGCATGGTATGGGGGGCTTAGTTAGTGTGGTGGAACCTTGTTCTCGGAAGCCCTTCGCTCAGAACTATTGGGAAAACAGTGAAAAGATTTACCCAGTATGTCTTCATTTCAACGTCAACCATTTCTACATCAATCCAAATGCTTCAACATATGGCATGTCTTGAAGTAACCCAAAGCAAACCCCACCCCCCCCCCCCACCCAGGCAAAATGATAGACCCTCAGATCCAAACACGTTTTTCATAAAGGCACTGTACACGTTTGGTAATGACTCAAAACAAATATTAGCACAAAAACTTACTTGGTAACAAGCAACGGAGAGCTGTTGATAGTATCAAACATTGTAGGAAACGACTCCTTCTGAAGTAACGTAGCGTTTGAGAAAGAGGTAATTTCTCACTAAAATAATAAAAACTTCTTGCAAGAAGTTTTTATTCCTATCTGAAAGCACACAAATTTGTACAACAAGGGTGTTTTTTCTTTCATCATTTTCTTGCAACTTCGATGACCAATTGAGCCCAAATTTTCACAGGCTTGTTGTTTTATGCATATGTTGGGATACACCAAGTGAGAATACTGGTCTTTGACAATTACCAAACGTGTTCAGTGCCTTTAAAGGAAACAGCTTTTCACAAACATACAATGCCACACTACTATGCTGACATTCAACTAAAATCAATCAACCCCTTCATCCGACTGATGTAAGGCAATTCACAGATTTCCTCTCCAAGAAAACTGTTTCTTTTAAATGTCAACGAAATGATTAACTCACAAAAGAACTAGAACAGCGACCCACATGGACATTTTGATTTATCTAGCATCTTGAAAAAATAGGATTGCACCTGACTCCTCGATTAGTTTCTCCCTTATAAATTAGTTCCAGGGTTTGATTATCTTCTGTTGTAAAATGTGGATTTGGTTGAAACGGGGGATGATCGTGGTCTGTTTGTGAGACTCTTGAGGAGGAAATTAGAATTAGGAAATGTTCGGTCAAGATTGTCCATGGACTGGACCCCCACTCCGTGGTTGCGGTGATTAAAAAAATGGTGTACTTGTCAGTTCATAAAAGGGTCAGATTCATAATGATCAGGGATCTCCCCACTCACAAACGAGCGCATCAGGCCGATACTCGCGAATTTGCGAGCTAATACGCGTGAATTGCGGTCCGATACATGCAAATTGCGAGCTGATACGCGCCATTTTGGGGCAAATATGCGCAAATTGCAGCCGATCCACAAACAAATAAAAATATTTTTTTCAATATTTCAATATTTCAGATCAAATTTACAAAAATCACAACCGTTTAAAATGCACCAGATTGCACAGTAAAAAACATCCTCAGGACCTTGTTTAAATTCAGCGTACTTAGGCCAAAATATCCTCCAGTTTCGAAAAATCCTCAGGAGAACCCTGAATACAAGTCGGGTACATGTAAGCAAAAGGTTCCAAGCTAGAGACAGTTTGAATCCTATATTTTAGCAGAATTCAAACTGCCTCTAGCTACCAGGCAAACTCGGTGGCCAAGTTGTAAGACATCTGCTTTAGAATGGCAAATGTTGTGGGTTTGAATCCCACCCAAGTGATATGCCTGTTGATATATTTGTTTACAGGACTCGGGAAAGTACTGAGTATACAGTGCTTTACACACATCGGTGTATGGGTAAAACATAAACAATATTAATTATCCCTGATAATTTGTTATCTATTAAAGGCACTGAACACGCTTGGTAATTGTCAAAGACCAGTGTTCTCACTTGGTGTATCCCAACATATGCATAAAATAACAAGCCTGTGAAAATTTGGGCTCCATTGGTCATCAAAGTTGCAAGAAAATGATGAAAGAAAAAACACCCTTGTTGTACAAATTTGTGTGCTTTCAGATAGGAATAAAAGTGAGAAATTACCTCTTTCTCAAAAATTTGACTCCACAAAATGGCCGACCGAGTTTGTTCACGATGTAAAAGGAAAACCACCCAATTTCGAGACATACTTGTGTGGATCATTGTATTCTACTTTTAAAACATCTTTCCAACCATATGCATTTTATAACAAACGGTTACAAATGCTTTTTATAGACCAACTCGCCCGATCCAAGGCAACGTGTCCCTTTAAGACGCATCAGCGAATGCTTGGCAGAATGGCTGAAGAACCTCACAGCCACGTCATTCTGCGGGAAACCAATGCACTCTCCTAAAATGTTTATCAACTGATGGGATTTTTGATACAAAGTGAATGTATTTTGTCCTTCATCAGCTTAAGTATGTGCTAGACAGAAGAAGACAAAAGACATCCATATAGGCAAATCATTTGATGTGAGTCGGAAACAAATAACTTGAATAAATTTCAAAAAAATTCAAAACAGTTTTTTTTTAAAAACACTTGCATGAATCTGCCTGAAATATGATCTTAATAAATAATGAAGTAATAAAATTTTTGCACTAAATTGGTAACTCAGAAATTCAGGGACTGCATTGAAGTGACTAGACTAAAAAAATAAAAATAAAAATGTGAATGGCCTCATGGTTCAATCTTAGGCCTGAACAAAAAAAACGTTATGTTGGCGTTACAGGCCAGAAAAAATAGGGTAGGTAGGTCGTGATTTGTTTTCTTTTTTCTCTTTTTTTTCTTTTTCTAAATAGTTAAACGAAACTTGTGAATTCCAGTTAACTGTTCTACCGTTCCAATCAAAAATTTAAGCCAGCAGATTTCAACACATTTTCCAACACATTTAATAATAGAACACTGTACCCACTCCTAAGGGTCACAGAACCAGGTCATAAAACCACAAAGACATAGCAGGCTTGACGAAGTAAGAGTATTACAAACTGAAACAATGTATAACAAACTGCAGAGGATTAAGATAAGATGTAGTTGGATCTCAATAGTAGGAGTGTCAATCATTCTCCCAGGGCTTGACAGTGTCTGGGGCGGACATTAAATAAAGAAAAGGATGTCAGGTTCGATCCTAGCATAGTCTTTCTCAAAGGCTTTGTAAAGGCCACTTTTGTAAGTTGTATATTAAAAAAGCATCAATTAACATTTATCAATATTCAAAAATTTCTTAAAAGAATCATCTCCCTGAATGGATTTTGACTAAAAGAACCTGTAAAGTTGAAAATCTCAATTCAATTTTGTTGAAGGGCAAGGACTGGTGATTTTTTGTTTTTATTTCCTCATTGTGCCAACCGGTAAGTAGTTACTATAATTGAAGACCCAATACCTGTAGCACTTAGGACGAGTGTTTCATCCTGATTCAACAACCGCACAACTCAGGAGTAAGTGTTGATTAAATTGGAGAAGGACTCTTACGATACACTAAAGCTAATGGCCTGTCTGACAATATCAGGGACAGAAAAATCACGTTAACCAGTCACTTTAGGCTTCGCTGGATATTTTTTTTGTTTTTTGATTTATTTTATATACATATAACATTTGTAGGGGAGATGGCCTTAGCTTTCGATCCAAACCGAACCTTCGTCAGAGGCATAAACAAACACAGACACAAACATATCCATTTATAGCAAAAAGAGGAGCAAAGGATTAAGGGAAGGTATTCAGAAAAAAGCGGGAAAACTATAGCCAATATATATATATATATATATTTTAGTTATTTGTTTTTATGGGGAGATGCCGCACGAAGACAATGTTCATGAATAATTCATGAGGTGAGGAACACAGAGTGTGAGTCCAATTTGTACCTCGTTCGTCCGTTTGTGTGGTCACCATCAAATCATCTACACTGGCAGGTCTGAGAAGAGCCATTTAAAGGGACACGTTGCCTTGGATCGGGCGAGTTGGTCTATAAAAAGCATTTGTAACCGTTTGGTATAAAATTCATACGGTTAGAAAGATGTTTTGAAAGTGGAATACAATGATCCACACAAATGTTTCGAAATTGCGTGGTTTTCCTTTTACATCGTGAACAAACACGGTCGGCAATTTTGTGGAGTCAACATTTTGAATCCACAAAATGGCTGACCGTGTTTGTTTGCAAAGTAAAAGGAAAACCACGCAATTTCGAGGCATATTTGTGTGGATCATTGTAATCTACTTTCATAACATCTTTCTAACCATATGCATTTTATAACAAACGGTTTCAAACGCTTTTTTTTAGACCAACTCGTCCGATCCAAGGCAACGTGTCCCTTTAATAGTATCGACCATCGAGGGTCCTCAGGCCAGCAGACAGTTCGGGGGTTCAAAGATTTTGCATTCCTGGATTATATGGTTTATAATCTGGGTGGTTCCGCACACACACAAAATCAGAAGTAGCAGCAAAGGTACTGCTGGGTATGACCAGTACCTGATCTCAGACGGTTCAGGTTGGTCCATTACTTGTGGGGGAGTTCACATCCCAGTGGCCTGCTTGATGGGGTTTCCATTTAGGACTTCAGGCAGCTGAAGGTTCTTTATTCGTTTTTCTCCCCCCTTAGAAGTCAATGTTTATTGTCCACCCATAGCTAAGCTGACCTCTTCTAAACACTGATATTTCCCTATAATAACATCCAATGATGATTTGTTCATTCGAAATCAAAAGTTGAAACGAAGGTACTTTAGATAGATCCTATATTGTACCATCCCCTTAAAGGTGTTCCATTGCCGAGGTTCACAGGAACAATATTGTGCATTGTAACCTTTGACCTTGTCCTTTTATTTAGTTATTCTGGTTGTGAAGCCGAGGACTCTCAGAAAAGCGAACTTAATTACTGTACTAGCCGAGAACCCAATGGAGAGAAGACAAGGAAGTATAAGTTTCCATTTTGGATGTGGGAGGGAAAACCCCAGAAAAATATTCCAGGGAAATCCACGCAGTCAGATAGGGACTGAAAACCCAATCCACATAGTGCCCCCGGCGTGATTTGAACTGGGGTCCCAGAGGTGGAAGGCGATGAAAGATACCTGGTCTATCCAACCCAAACACCTAGGAAATAGGACTTAGACAGAGACTTCCCAGTGGTCCGTTGGCCAAAAGGCAAGTGGTAACATCTAAGGACCAGTCAAATATCTCTCCAAGTGTCTGGTGCCTCGTTCAGTTTTTGAAGAGCATCTCTATTAAATATGAATTATGGACTAAAGAAGCAAAGCTGGCGGCTCAGTGAAAGGACGAGCTAACTAATGCTGCCGGCTAGTCACTGAAGAAAGGACAAACCCCTGACTAGCTGCAAAACACTGAGCTCTTCACTATGCCCTTTGTCACTTTTGACTTTAATACCTTGGGCCAAAAGCTGGTCAAGGTAAGACTGTGATAAACTGAAGGTGTCAGGGAGAGCACGGTTTGATAATAACTCTAGGGATGGCCAGCCAAGCGCATGTCCAGATGAACAAAAATGGCCGCTTGCATAAACAGTGTATAAATCCATCATTGATTAAGTAGAGACGCAGCTAATTACAGTCCTGCCACGGATAACCTGAGATGACCTTAAAACAGACACCAAGGCACTAATTGGGAAAGCGCTGCCCTCGTGTGGTAGCACTCTCTCCACGTGGATGAGACTTAACAGGCTTGGACAGCCATTAGTACGGTGACAGTGACAAGAACAAAACAAAAAATTGAACGATGTCAAACAAGACAGGTCAAATTCCCAGCAAAGCAACAGATTGCTGTTCTATTCAGATTCTTCTTTTTTCTTCATGCTCATGGTTCACTCAGTGTTGTGTTACACACACACACAC
Source organism: Plazaster borealis (assembly GCA_021014325.1). Lineage (NCBI taxonomy): Eukaryota > Metazoa > Echinodermata > Asteroidea > Forcipulatida > Labidiasteridae > Plazaster > Plazaster borealis. Next base: position 3,113,561 of record CM037475.1, on the reverse strand, counting down.
AGAAATAGCCATTTGTTCTCTTCAGTCACTGCCATTTGAAAGAATCCTACCCCTCAATTCCACTTCCATTCTGATCTCGCGACCGGCGAGTTCTTCACATTCATTCTCTACAAGTCCACTGATCTTTTTTTATTTTTATGAGCAGCGTTAAGAATTCATTAAAGGTGATGCATGATGCCACGGCCTTGTCTTCAGTGCAGTGCATTTGCATTAATTATGCAAAATAGTCAATTTAGACGAGCGCTGCCGTTAGTTCCGTTTAATGGCAGAAACAATCATGCCAACCTTGAATGGGGTGATATTTTGTGTACACTCATCATCCAACTGTGGTTGTTCAGTGGACACGATTGCAATATATGCATGAATGAAAATTAGGCATGAATCACTGGTTTGGGTGTGAATTATTATTATTATTATTTTTTTAAGTCAGTGAGAAATCGCCAACTTTGAATCTATCAAAATGTATTCATGAATACAGAAATATACAATTCAAGCTTGGATCAGAACCTATTCCGCTTTCATTTTTCATACTCCCAATATTCTGCACAACCTCTACCGGCGTGGAATATTTGGCATAACTAATCGTGAGGGTAAATAACTCTTTATGTATGCGCTTACAAAAGCAACAATCTAAACAGAGTGTGAAGCGATCACGTGCATACACTCCACGTTTCAATCAATCCGTCTCACAAAAACTTGAGGTCAGCGAACATAAAAATGCTGGATCATCTTTGCCAGAAGTCTATACAAGAGCAAATAAGCCCATGGCGATTCTAAAACCGAGCGGCTACAAAGACGCAGAGGGAAAAAAGAAAAACAGCACAAGAGACAGAAAGACCGGGAGATTTCTATGACTCCCTTGGGACATTGCTCCGCAGATATGATACCTATCCCACTCATCGGCACTCGGCGCTTCTCTATAACCTGGGTCTGGTGCCCGGACTCCCTCGTGTGGGTTAATTTACTAGAATGATTGATGGAACCCGGTAATAATAAGAAACCAATGCGCAGAGATTAATGGATCCCTGGGAAAGATGGTGATGTCATTAGACGTTGCCATGACGACATCGCCATGAGAAAAACCTCCACAATTAGGACAGCTGACAATGAAATCTGACTAACTGCTTTCAGAAGTTATTTTTACAGTAACTTCAGGTCTCTGAAAGCAATTTACTACCTTTGCATGCGACGAGTTCAAACTCTTAAACATATATTCTAAATGGCATCTGCGTAAGGTTCGCTGACAAATAAATAGTCTGCTAGTATTAATACCAATGTCTCCGAAGCCAGGCGTCAGATACAAAAACTTATTATTGTGTGGCAAAGCATGACCCGGGGGATCATAGAGCATTATGGAGATAAAATTGGACACAAGTGAATTTCTACGAGCGAGTGTCTTTCCTACATCCGAAAAAAATACTAAAGCAAGCCCCGGGACACGATGCTGATGACGATGAACGTGAGAGGAATCATAAACTCAACTTGCCCGTGAGGAATTACAGCACAAGGGTCTGTGTTGGATTTATAATGATCAACGTCAACTTAATTTAAGGCCTCAGTGTACATGTAGATTTGACTCTGATTATAATCAAAATGTATCACAACCATTCTCTATCTCAAAGTTTAGACTTCCTAAATAACCTGATTATAACATAAACACTCTTCTTAAACAGCTACTTGAGCAAACAAAAATTAAACAGGAATGCTATTTAAATTTGTTTGTAATGTTTGTTTATCACTTTAATGTAATTTTGATATTTTTACACTTCTGAATTTTTCGTAATTATCCATCAAAACATTAGGCCCTACAACATCAAGTTTTTGAAAAACTAGAAATACTTCTGCTGTTAACGGCGTGCGTCTGACAATACTTTGACGTCATGTGTGGGATGTTGCTTTGTTATACCTCCATGCTGCAACAAAGCGGCTACACAAAACGGAGCTCCCACATATGATGTAACATGGCTGATGATCAGGGCTATTTTGCAAATCTTTCTGAAAAGCACCGGAGAAGGGTATTCAAAATGATTGTTTTTTACACAATTAAAATCTGTTTAATCTCAATTTCCTTATCGATTGAAAACATTTTAAATGAATTTCAGCAAAGATCACTTGTTGCCGTTTTCGTTCAAGTAGGTATTTGAGTTGTTTGCTTGCTTACTACCTTCCTGTTTTGTGGTAATATCAGCGACAACATCATTTAAAGCCATAGTGTAGTGATGGAAAAAAACTGCGGGTAATCAAGCACAATGATTCTTTATAGAACGGACTTTTTTTCTGAAAGCTGGAGTTGATACTATGGTTGAACCTCTCCAGAGAACTGCAGCCTTCTTCAAGACTGCAATACTTGAATCCATGACAAGGCTTACATGACAACACTAGCCCGGTGTACAATGTCTGGTAAAAAACTGCTACGGTCTAGTTAACACCACTTCTCAACTTGCCCTGCGGGCTACTAAAACTCTGCAACCTACTACTTGTTTAAAGTACTCACATTTCTTCAATTTCAGATGTGAATATACTTTTCAAATGTGTTCATCTATTAATGAATGCAGCTTCATTTGACCATTTAAACTGGTTGTGATTGCTACCATTAATACATCAGACAGATACATTTATGACAATACATGTTTAAAATCTGGGCTACTAAAACTTCCTGGAGGTAAGTAAAGAGCACAGTATACTAGACCAGTGGTAGGCCTGAAATTACATGGCCTCTGTTGCCCTGGTCTTGGCTTTGGTGCCCCTTCAAAAGTTTCCCACTGACTTTAAGATTTTCCCAATGGAGGTGCCCTTTGCAAAATGAAAATGGCCTTGCCCTCTCAAAGATGAAATGAGCTCAATTGATCATCGAGGTCACGAGAAAAAAGTGAAAAGAGAACTTAAATGTGTTTTCTATTTTTTCAAACATCAAGTTTTTATCGCGCGTGATCGCGTGTGATAAAAACTATTGTTTTACTCATTTCTCAGAAAAGATAGCATTTTAGGCCGAAATATTTCAAGGAACCCTTTCTACCATTACTTACTTTAAATCATGTAAGTTATGTGTGAATCTGTGAACATTTGTGTTTTTCGATCTTACCAATAGTGTACAGGGCCTTTAAGCACAAGCCTGCATTATTATTTTGTTTTTTTCATTATTTGTTTTTCTGGGAATGTAATTTGTTAACAGTGCCGAAAGAGTGGAAGGTACTTTGTCCCCAGACATGACATCATAAAATGTGTCTTCATAACTAAATATTTCATTTTGATGACAAGCGGATTGGGACTGGATTAAGTACAAGAACACATTCATGGCTTGAATGTTAAGAAAATCTTCACAATAGACCACAAGTCTTAAAAGCTTAGAACTTTCAATGAACCAGAATTTTTTTTTTACAAGACATAAACTATTTAATTCCTTTTGATGTTTCCCGAACTTTTCACAGGAGGTTTGGAATAGACACTAGTAAATCTTCTAAAGTATGTGGATTAAAAGGTTCGGTTTTTTTTAATCCAACAGTAATGTAGATGTTACTTACAATATTATTTTAGTTACGTTTCACTCCTAAGGTAGGAGCTTCTTCAGACTGGTGCAAATTAAATGATTTGATGATTCTAAAGTATGTGTTTGGGAAAACAGTAGACTGCAGGACTTGTTTGGGTTGTGGGGCTACCGTACTGGCCAAGTGCTAAAATTACTGGACTCTGGCCATTTGGCCAGTGGGTATTTGTTACATCCTCATTAAAGGTAGGGTCACAGATTAGTTTATATCAACTTAAAGGCACTGGACACTATTGGTAATTACTCAAAATAATTGTTAGCATAAAAACTTACTTGGTAAACGATCAATGGAGAGCTGTTGATAGTATAAAACATTGTGAGAAACGGATCCCTCTGAAGTAACATCGTTTTTGAGAAAAAGTAATTTCTCAGTAAAATATTTGATTTCGAGACCTCACGTGCGTGAGGTCTCGAAATCAAGCATCTGAGAGCACAAAACTTTGTGTGACAAGGGTGTTTTTTCTTCCATTATTATCTCGCAACTTGGATGACCAATTGAGTTCAAATTTTCACAGGCTTGTTATTTTGTGCATATGTTGAGATACACCAAGTGAGAAGACTGGTCTTTGACAATTACCAAAGGTGCCCAGTGTCTTTAATGCTGATTTATAGGCCAAATTATCAAGAAAGATACAATAAAAGTCACCTGTGAAAGTTTCAGCTGATTACAGTTTTGTTCAGGGTCATTACCAAAGTATGACCCTACCTTTAAAAGAAATTGTCAAGAGGTTTCTTGCAAAATATGATTCTAGAGAATTTGATAAATTGAACCACCATTTGAGTGTTGCATTAAGTTACAATATATAAATAAATACACAAATTAAAAAAACGTGAAGAGAATACAATTTAAAGCATTTTTATGGTTCAATAGAGAAACTACAATTTTTTTCCGGATATTTAGTTTTTATAATTTTTTGACTGTGAATTTGGATGTGTTCATTAAATATGCATTTGTCTTTGACACAAATGCCCAATATCCTTTTTTTAAATATTTCGTAAGACAAAAAAATGGACCCATATGAATATTAGAGAAGTTCAGCAGGTCGTACCCAGAAAATGGAAACAAAATCTCTTGATTCAAGTCTCCATAAATACATAAATGACTCTCGGATTTCCTTTTAGTCAGCTTGCCAATCCAAGAAGATGGGAGCAAAAATCAAATTAGAAATCTATTATCCCCCGAGAAACATCTTCTTAGAATCCAAGACGCCACGCCACGGCTAAGGATTTGGCAAAAGTGCGACAATTCTGACAGTCGAGAAATCCATTAAAAAACTGTTTTGAGTTTTGTCGTTCACACCCTCGCAGAAGATTATGAAGGGGTTTGCTTTGAAGTTTATAGCTTCACAAGAAAGCATCACACAAATCACAAATGTTCCCCATGCACAAGCTAGCGTATCAGGCCGATATGCATGATTTGCGTGCCGATACACGCACATTTCAGCCGACATGCAAAACAATTCTTTAAAAAAAAAAAAAAATCCACACAAAAAAACATCAAGAGGAAACCATTTAGAATGCCCAGATTGCACAGTAGGGCTTTTAAAACCAAGATAAATACCAAGTAGAAAACATTCCGAGGACCTTGTTTCAATTCAGCGTGCTTCGGCCAAACTTCCAAAATTTTGATCCAGAATGTCCCACAACCTCGGGAGAACCCTGATAAGTATATTCCCAAGTTTGAAGAAGTATACCAGTCATTGTTTCGCCTATTCTGGCGTTACTCATGTTACATTAATCACAGGAATAAGAAAACAGGGTGTTTTTTTAGTGTTTTTTTAAACTTTTTTAAATAGATGTACTTGTTTACAGAAGCCACTGTTAAATACAGGATTCGAACTGGCTCCTCGTCACTGGGAACCCACTGTGGTCTAGAGGTTAAGAGATCGGCTGTAGAATGCGGTGGGTTGTGGATTCGAATCCCACCCGAGTAGAGCATGTATGTGGAATTTTTTTCCCTGACTTGGAAAGCACTGAGACCGCACATCAGTATGAAACCGGGGAAAAACAATAATAATAATAATAAACTGGTTTTTTTAAATGTTTTTTGTGTGTGACTTGAGGCATTAGTTACTTTTCAGTGATGAGAATTGATGAATGTGAAAATTCCTGAAAAAAATGGTGTGCTGGCCTAGGTTCCCCCTTATTTTAGACTCAGAACCTCCCCAGATGTTATAATTCAGGAGGTTTACAGACTCTGCGTATCACCAAAAATACAGAAACTACAGATTTGGACACAATGTGGACTGTTTCTTCATCATTTGGTGACAGCTTTACTTCTTTCAAGAAAACTTGAAGGCTAAAGGAGTTTTTGAGAAAATCCTGAAATCAGGAACAAGTCCTGAGAAATCACACTCCTGACTTCAATCGGCAATAGCCCCTGACACAATACAAGACCCATGGAGCCTGTTATAGGGGGATGAACAATCCTCAATATGAAGCCAAGTTGATCCTTTTACAAATTTGAACTCACAGGGGGAGAGAGGTCCACTCGGAATGGGCTTCTTTAGTTGCATGTCTGCAACAAGATACGGATCTTGTAAAAACTGCCACATGAGATCTTGAGTCTTTGTGACACCTGCTAAAAGGCAAGTCCACAGTTTCAATGTAAGAAATCAAACGGGGAAAAAAAAGAATCTCAATGCATTACCTTGTGTAACATCAAAAATTTAACATCCTGTTATAATGACGTCATCAAGTGTCACGTGACATCACCTTAAAGGTGCCATTTTACAAGATCTATGTTATACCCTATGCTGAAACCTTGCATGTATTCAAGCCGGAATGTGTTACATCTACAATTTGTGGTCCTGTTATGATGACGTCATCAAACGTCATGTCATGCTACCTTAAAGGTGTAGTTTTACAAGGAACAGCTCTGTGTTTCGTTTACAAATGAACACACAGCTCTAGTTATCATTGGAACCCCACTGTTTAATGTTAGCATGGTTTACAGTGGAATTACTCCACGCTTACCAACAAGAATATTTATAAATATTTATATTTATTTTATTTCTCTGGCAATCGATTCTTTAAAAAAAGTCAATCAAAATAGCAAATAAACGTAAAAAGAAAACTACATTTAGCAGTACAGAACATACAGAGGAAGAGGCAAGTGAACCAGCTGGAGCCTGATGGATTGACTGAAAGAAACGAAGTCTCTGTCTAGAGGCTCTCCTCTCCCAACCTCGTCCCCAAGGTGTGTCGAGCAGTACGAGGTTGACCGCTCTCTCACCCTAGTATTGGATCATTTGCATATCAATTTTTTTTGGATACGTATGCAAATTAGAATAGTCTGGCTGTGAACATGGTGAATACTGAATGAGTACAACTTAACATGTTTCGTTAGACTTTTGTACACCAGTCGTTGTCCAATCAGGGTCCAAGTAAGGAGTTTCCCTCCCAGGGTTTACTATTGTAAACATGGTTGGAAATAAAGTAAACCATAAGGACGAGGTTGCTCCTCTCCAGCTGGTTCTAAGAAGAGCAACAGTCTAAAAGTTGATACTAAATTATGTATATTTAAAAATTTATATTTACACAAACACACACCAACATAAAGACCAGCAAACAGGTAGTAAAATACAAAGAAAAGAGAGAAGAAGAAAAAAGAAAAATATAGAGGGTAAAGATCAATATGTACTAGGCAACGTATACCTTTGGTTTTTGGAACTGTTCGATTGTTTGAATCCTATATAAAGGTTGATATATACAATACAACTAACCTGTAAAAATTTCAGTTCAAAAGGTGGTAGCATTTTTGAGTTTTCGCCGAAAATCTGGAGCGAATAATGTCCACGCAGGAAAATTGGAATGCACAATCTGAGAAACGTTTCATGCAGAAAAGTTTCTCAGATTGACAATACTTTGAATCCCTTTCTCTAAAACTACATTCCTTAGGAGGGAATCGTTTCACAAAAATGTTATACATTATCAACAGCTGCAGTGCTTCTTACCAAGTAAGTTTTTATGGTAATTAATTTTTTGAGTAATTATCAAAGGTATAATAATAATAATAATAATAAATATTACTGGGCTCTTATACAGCACTTTATCACACCCCTAGGGGCGTATCAAGGCACTCAGTATTTTTTCCTGCAGGGTATGGGGAGCTACCCTTGAAGTATGAGACCTAATCCTTGATAGCACCATGTAGTGGTTTACAAGGTACTGTGGTGCAATATGCTGCCGATCAAACCAGGAACACCGTGGCGAACCCCTTCTCTTTACGATAAGTGCACTTTTTTGTTTTTTTTAATTATGCAAGTTCGCCCCAAACAAGGCTAAAAGCCACTCTTGGTAAGGGGCTAAAAGAAGAAAGAAAAACAATTATTAAATGTGAAAATAACTCAGGGGAGCTGAAGATAGGAATTGATATTCCTCTTAAAACAGTCTAGATTGTAGGATGGAGGGAAACATGCACCAGGCAAGGAGTTCCAAAGAGATGCAGTACGTGGAAAAAAGCTGTTGGAATGGCTCCTTGTTCTACATCTCAGCAAATCAAGAGTGTATGGGTGAGAAGAAGCAGAAAGTCTGGTTTCACACTCAAACACCCTGATAGGAGGAACTAGGTCGGACACACTGGTGGCACATTTACCATGGAAATATCTGTAGAAAAGACAGAGGCTGGCTACAGACCTACGGTGGGAAAGAGGTTGTAACGTTGATCCCAACTCTTCACCAACAAGATTAACAATACGCTTCTGCACTCTATCTAATAAAGATAAATGACAGGCAGAAGCTCCGGCCCAAATGTGACAACAGTACTCCATTAGGGGACGTATAGTTGTCTTATACAGGTAGAGGGTAGCATCAGCAGGTAAAAACTTCCGAGCTCGATAAAGACAACCAACTCGCATGGAAGCACTCTTTGCAATGCCTGCGATATACTGGGTTCTTTTACGTGCATTACACAACACACGGGACCTACGGCTTTACGTCCCATCCGAAGGATACCCTCCTTTTAAAAACACAGGATACAGGATCTACTCGAAAGTTATGGAAAAAGAAACTACGGATGTAAGAAAGGTCTTCAGGGAACAGGCTGAAGCAACCGTCTTCTACAGCACCGAGGTGACAGCACATTTTCCGACGAACAACCTAATTAGACACCTTGATGGCTTAGCGACACCTCCATGTAATACATTGAGGATTGTTGGAGGGGGGGGGGGGGTAGGATACTAGCTAGCGGCATCTTCTCTTCTCCATGGGTCCATGAACGTGAACATGAGGGGATGAATTGCCAAGTAAGGCAAAGGGAATCATACGCTTTGCATGGCCGTGAGCGTGACGCAGACTCTTGACATCACATAACGCAGTCATATCAAGAGTGTTAAAGTTAAACATACTGCTGTTTGTGTTGAGGTGAAGGATATTATTTGGTGTTCGCCCTTACACCAATGTGTGTTAAGCAACAAACAAATCCACAGGCATATCACTCGGTGGGATTCGAACCCACAACCTTTCACTAAGGCAGTCATATCAAGAGTGTTAAAGTTAAACATACTGCTGTTTGTGTTGAGGTGAAGGATATTATTTGGTGTTCGCCCTTACACCAATGTGTGTTAAGCAACAAACAAATCCACAGGCATATCACTCGGTGGGATTCGAACCCACAACCTTTCACTAAGGCAGTCATATCAAGAGTGTTAAAGTTAAACATACTGCTGTTTGTGTTGAGGTGAAGGATATTATTTGGTGTTCGCCCTTACACTAATGTGTGTTAAGCAAAAGAAAATCCACAGGCATATCACTCGGGTGGGATTCAAACCCACGACCTTTGCCATACTAGAGCAGATATCCTACCACTTTCCACAGATTGACTTCTTCTACTTTGCATGCTCCTTTCATACAATCATTTTTCATTATTCTGCTGTTCACCATACTCATCTACCGGTATAGTTGCCCTCTTGTCATCATCTTGTTTGTACTTTGCTATTCGGCACGTTTCTTGGTCTACGTTTCTTGCATTGTTGTTTCTGTTTGGTTTTATAGTTCTTCAATTTGCCTTGTATTTTTTTGTATTTGTAATGTTGCGGTGGAATAAAAGTACCAAGACCTGGCCAAGGAACTTCGTAAGATTTGGCAGGTAAAGGTAAAAGTAGTCCCTGTGGTGGTTGGAGCACCATTCCCAAAGCACTGGGGAAACATCTAGATGAAGATGAGGGACAAATGTGAGGGTAGATTTGTTACAGATGGCAGCGCTCTTGGGAACAGCAAGGATCCTGAGAAAGACCCTTGAGATCTAAGGCTACAGGACGTAGCCCGACTCGAGGAGTTACCGGCACAAAGGAAAATGTGATCTTTCTTTTGCATGCTGTGATAAAATGAAATAATAATAATAATAGTAACAAGTTAACATCTATTAAAGGTAAAGGACATGCATAAAACACAGTCCTTGTCCGATGATTCCTCAGAAGAATTTTTATAATCACAAACAAATTATCTGTTTTCAGTTTGAAAGCTTGGTAAGTGTTTGCACAAAATCAACCGTAATTTTGTTGAAGAAAAATCTGAATTCAATTTCATTTCTTTTGCCAGGTCAGAACAATTTCAATATACTGTGCTAGTTCTTGCACATGTTTCTTCGAAGAACCTTGGGTTGTGTTCCCACGTATATTGCTTCGATGTGTGAAGCAAACAAATGGGACAAAAAAGTCATAACACTTCCACTGTCTGTAAGCATTGTAACAAAATACTCCATGGCCCAGTTTCAAGGAGCTGCTTAAGTACAAAAAGTAGCTGAGCACAATAATATTATGCTTACCAGAATAAGGTGACAAGCCAAAACACCATGTCATACCTACCATTTGTGACCGGTATCCTGCTTATTTTTGCATAGCAAAACAAATTTAAACCATATTTCTGCTTAAAGGCATCGTACACGTTTGGTAATTGTCAAAGACCAGTGTTCTCACTTGGTGTATCCCAACATATGCATAAAATAACAAGCCTGTGAAAATTTGGGCTCCATTGGTCATCGAAGTTGCAAGAAAATGATGAAAGAAAAAACACCCTTGTTGTACAAATTTGTGTGCTTTCAGATAGGAATAAAAACTTCTTGCAAGAAGTTTATATTATTTTAGTGAGAAATTACCTCTTTCTCAAAAACTACGTTACTTCAGAGGGAGTCGTTTCTCACAATGTTTTATACTATCAACAGCTCTCTGTTGCTTGTTACCAAGTCAGTTTTTATGCTAATACATATTTTGAGTAATTACCAAACGTGTACAGTGCCTTTAAGCGGCTCTATGAATTTGGCCCCATATTTCAACTGAGGAATTACTTCACTTTGCCTTGACGATCGCTAGAGGGAAATTGACTTGTTGTTGCTACTGCCTCGCAAAACCAACGTTAATCTTGGCTCCTGCATTGTGTAACTCCCCCACAGAAAAAACAAATTATTTTCATTTTAACCTCGGCATCATCGGAATTACCTGAAACCTTGACAATTGTCCGCGCTCTTGCCGAACCACGTGCAAAAACCATTACCATGTCATGATGATAACTACTGATGCAGAGTAATATATAAGTCACACCCACAGACAAATTATCACATTCCTTCTTGCCATCACGTCACCGACCCTCAGCGGACTTGACCAAGACAACGATATCAAAATGTCAATTACTGCTAGTGGGTCCTCAATCGGGAAAAATGCAAAAAATTCCGGGTTTTGTAGACAGGGTAAAAAAAGAGTCAGCTAGTTTGCAAGTCGGAAGCTGTACTAGAAACCAGATCTGGAATTTCATCTTGAAAAAAGGGCAGGACCCCTTTTCATTTTGCAGAGGGAAAATCTTAAAGTCAATGAGAAGATTTTTGAAGGGGCACCAAGACCACGACCAGGAGTAAAAGAGAGTGAGGTCTCTGTGATTCCAGACATGAGAAATGTTCAAGTGATTTAATTATTGAATGTACTAGTACGTGTCCATTAGGCCTAATGTATATGTCTGGCCTTCCAAATCAAATTCTCACAAATCTTATGCCTGACCATTAAATGTTTGGTTGTTGTCAACGAAATGCTGATTTGTAGGCAAAAATATAAAGAAAGATACAATAAAAGTCACCTGTGAAAGTTTGAGCTGAATACAGTGTCTACTTGCTGAGAAAACGGCAAAAAAACTGTCACAGTATTTTCGCTCGAATGTCGAATCCATCCACGTTTAGTGAGGTGACAGCGGGTACCAACCTCATCTCTGGCCGCAGCATTCGCGAACGGACACCAACCCTCAGAAATCTGAAAAACGATTCATGTATGAATCGTTTCTCAAATTTAAATGTTATAATTGATTTCTAATCAACAAGGGCATTCCAGATGAAATAATTTCACAGGATGCTTACTTCCATTACCATCTTTATAACAAGTAAGCTTTCTGATAGAAATGACACGATTTAGGTTTGGGGTCATTACCAAACGAAAGACCCTGACCTTTAACAATACCACCGCAATCCAAAATATGCACAATCCCTTTAATTGTTTAAATGTTCACTCCGTTCAATTCCACTCCCCTGCATTTTGCATTGCATCATGTTTTCCAGATTGTTATTAATCTTACAAATTTACAACCTGAAAAACAAATATATAACAACATTACGAGCGAGAGCCTGTCACCAACGTCTGGTTGATTTATTCTCCATAAGCAACGGATTGCGCGGCAAAATGTCACTTCAAACATTTGCAGGGAATTCTTCACCCGGAAATGTTCATCTTTGCACAAGATTCTTGGTTACGAAACATCTCACTTCAATTTGCGAATATGTTCCCATTAAGTACTCAAGTATAAACTGGGCTTATGCCATGAACAATTTTGAACCCCTTGACCTACTTCATTCTAGAACGTCCGTCAAATTCGTTGCTTTGATTATTTATACCCCTTTGTTTTGGGGTATGCTTGTTTATTTTCATTCATTACTAAGGAATACATGCACAGTCATTCTAACATGCACAATGCATAGGTCTGATGTTAAACGCAGGCAACAGAAACAATAGACTGTGTAAGTCTCGCGCATACTCGAACTTCCGGGACCATTGTGGTCCCAACCATAAGGAGTTTTACGTGGGCGGATTTTATTTCGTCAATTCTGTTTAGTTTAATGTAGTTTATGGCCATGAAAATTATATGTGACGTTGGGAATGTAATACTAAGTGATCAACAATATGAAAGTAAAATCAATTCAACAAAATAACAAAGAAAATCTGAGAATAGACTGTGCAAGTCTCGCGCATATTTGAACTTCCGGGACCATTGTGGTCCCAACCATACGGAGATTTACGTGGGCAATATTCTGTGTTGTCAATTATTTTAGTTGAACGTGGTTTATGACCATGAAAAATATATATGATGTTGGGATTGTTATACTTTGTGATAAAAAATAGGAAAGTAAAATCAATTCAACAATATAACGAAGAAAACCCGAGAATTAAACTTGACCTCAGCTTCCGGTTGCTGCAAAAAATTAAGAATTTTGTGCTCACCTCCGATCACAAAACTTATGTAAACGCTTGTTTTGGATGCGCGATGATAATCGCCAGATGCTGTTATTGTAACGTAAACCTTTTCATAGCAGTCTATGGTTGTTGAGGCGTCAGTGTCCTCTATAAACTGCGTCAAGCGTTAATTTTACGCCCGTGTGACCATCGCGAATCCGCGAAAGTGGTTTCTGAAAAGTTAAGACCAAATAAGCATCCTTGTCCCAGCATTTTAATTTTGCTTCAACAATAATTAACACATTATTTTTGTATTTATTATAAAAACTAAAACTGATTTTATAAACATGTTATGAGTATTTTTGTTGTTCAGATTTTTATCATTGAATATAATTTAAAACAAAGATTTGATTTCAGAGAAAACAATGTTCTTCGTTTGACGTGTTTTCTCGTTCCGATACGCGCGAGACTTGCACAGTCTATAAGACCTTCGTTTCCGGTTACTTGTAAAATATTAAGAATGCTGCCCAATTGACGGGCATGTTGTCATTAAACCTATGTGATAGACGCTGGCAAATGGGGTTTACAGCAATAAGCATCCTCGTCCCAAGTTATAATTTTGTTTCAATGTTAACCAACGGTTCTTTTCAGAACCACCCCAACTCATTTAGAGATAGTCATTACATGGTGTTACCGCAAACCTTTCCATAATGTTAATTTAAACAAATTATTTGTATTAAACAAAAATTGAAAATTTATTTATAACAACTTGCTATGAGTATTTTTATTTTCAAGAATTCTGTATAAGTATAATTTTAACAGAAGGTTTGATTTCATAGAAAAATTATAGTCTTCGCTCGATTTTTTTTCCTCGTTTTTGATATGTGTAAGAATTGCACAGTCTATTGACCGTATTTTTGACCGCATGAGGGCACTTTCAAAGGCTGGTTTCATTGCATAACAATCTTATTTTGACAGCCTGTATGTCATTTTCTTGTCTCAATGGCCAAATAAATATTAATAATACTGGACGACAATGAAAAAAGCAATTTTTTAAAACTTGTTTTGCACCATACAAATTTGGTTCACAAACGCCCTCACATGGTCAAAAATACTGCGAATTGCCTCCATGCCCGTAGTCATGGCATCGGTGCCCCTTGAAGTGTTCATATAAAACTTCACCTCATAAAGATACCATTTACTCCGGACAAACAAACTATAAATTTGCCCTCAGAAGAACGGAGTATCACGCATGGATGTACAATTACTAATATTAACTATTACAATTATTATGTTGATGATCAAAATACACTCACTGCATTATACGGGAATTGATAACTTTATGCTTCAGGACCTAGGTCAACATTATTCAAATATACTAATATCAATGTCCACCATTGTGATAAGAAAACCAGGTACCAGGATCTTTTGGTGTTTACTTCGATACAATTCAATATGATTCAATAAGATGAAATGTCCCTAGAGCTGGAAGTCCATGTGTCCGTCATGCATAAGGCGTAGTGCGCAATGCGTACAAATGAAACTACATGCCAAACAATACACATAATTCCATGTACCCATATTGTGTACAGATAGACCAATCCAAGCGCTTAAGTGCTGCATGCCGCGCCACCATTGCTGGGAAGCTTGCCAGCGCAAGGTTTTGTACACAAAGACATAGAAAAACCGATGTGTTTTATAGGTACTGAACACGTTTGGTAATTGTCAAAGACCAGTGTTCTCACTTGGTGTATCCCAACATATGCATAAAATAACAAGCCTGTGAAAATTTGGGCTCAATTGGTCATCGAAGTTGCAAGAAAATGATGAAGGAAAAAACATCCTTGTTGTACAAATTTGTGTGCTTTCAGATAGGAATAAAAGGCTTCTTGCAAGAAGTCTTTTATTATTTTAGTGAGAAATTACCTCTTTCTCAAAAACTACGTTACTTCAGAGGGAGTCGTTTCCTGCAATGTTTTATACTGTCAACAGCTCTCCGTTGCTTGTTACCAAATAAGTTTTTATGCTAATATTTGTTTTGAGTAATTACCAATCGTGTACGATACCTTTAACCCTTTGTTTAAGGCACATCTACATTAAGACCCCTTTCTCTAAAACAACAGGTTGTACGCTGACTGGTAAACACCTTGTATGATCCCACAGTCATCCACTGTCCACGCCTTTTCTGTGTGGGCTTAATCCAATGAATCACAGCCACCTGGTTTTAAGTTGGTGCAACTGCCAGCGATGTTGTGCATGATAAAAAAAATACACAGAATGTACCAGTAGAATGTCGAGTTCAATCCACCTTAACGTAGTTAGCGTAAAACCTGTGGGACTGTGCATGCATTACTCACAAAACATGTTTACCAGCAATTTTTTCACTTTTATTGGATTACTTATGCCATCCTCTTGAGCTGTTCTTAAATTCTAGCTTTGCTATCCGTTCAAATGGCCACTGAAATCACAAAGCAATCTCTGTTTTATCAGCTCATGTTTAATGAAAATAGACTGTGCAAGTCTCGCGCGCATTCAAACTTCCAGGACCATTGTCGTCCCAACCATATGGAGTTTTACGTGGGCAAGATTTTGTTTCGTCAATTATTTTAGTTTAACATAGTTTATGACCATGAAAATTATATATATGTTGTTGGGAATGTAATACTTAGTGATACAAAAATATGAAAGTAAAATCAATTCAACAATTATAACGAAGAAAACCCGAGAATTAAACTTGACCTCAGCTTCCGGTTACTGCAAAAAATTAAGAATTTTGTGCGCACCTCCGATCACAAAACTCATGTAAACGCTTGTTTTGGATGCGAAATGATAATTGCCAGATGCTGTAATTGTAACACGACACGCTTTTATTGCAGTATATGGTTGTTGAGGCGTCAGTGTCCTCTTAACTGCGTCAAGCATTAATTTTACACCCGTGCGACCATCGCGAATATCCGCCTAAAGTTTCTAAAAAGTTAAGATCAAAAAGGCATCCTTGTCCCAGAGTTTTAATTTTGTTTCATTATTATAATTAACACATTACTTGTGTTTTATTATAAAAGCTAAAACTAAATAATATGAATTGTAATTATTATTTTTGTTGTTCAGATTTTGTCATTAGATATAATTTAAAACAAAGATTTGATTTCAGAAGAAAAAAATGTTCTTCGTTTGACGTGTTTTCTTGTACCCTTACGCGCGAGACTTGCACAGTCTATGCTGATGAAAGTTTGAAGATCTACATGTACATAATGGAGCTCATTGCTTCTATATTTTGGGATGTCGTGGCCGTGCAGTTCGAGCACCAGACTCAAGCTCTGGTGTTTCTGATCAGTGTGGGTTTGAGTCCTGGTCATGACATTTGCGCACAGGATAGGCCAATGAGCAACCTCCTTTTGACCTCTCCATGAGGGCGCCCCAATGCAGTGACGTCAAGTACATAAGGTCTACATAGGACGCATTTCTTTGTATACAAAATCAGTAATAATGTCCGCACAAACCATTGATTCTTTTCATTCACCTTCTTTTTACATTAAATGTTTTCAGGAAAGTACAATGAATTTGTTCTCCCTCTAAAAGAATGGAGTTGCCACTTAAAATAATATTTACATGGTATGCAGACACTTTCACTGGTTGCTTACTGACATTCATTTCATTTCAATTCATTAAAAAAAACCTTAATCACTGTACTAGCCAAGAACCCAATGGAGAGAAGACAAGGAAGGAAGTTTCAGTTTTAGAGTGTGGGACGAAAACCCCAGAGAATTATTCCAGGGAAAACCCATGCAGTCAGGTAGGGACTGAAAACCCAATCCACATAGTGCCCCCGGGATAATCAGAACCGCGGTCCTAGAGATGGAAGGCGAGGAAATACTACGCCAAACCGACCAATTCATTTCCACGTTCTGAAACAAATGTTTGAATTACTTCCGTCTGGACGAAGTTTTAGATGCCCACCTTGTAAAACGCTTAGACGGAAGCTGTCTTTTATTCCAGTGGCAACCAAACTTCTGCATGGATGGTGCTCTGCTACACGTTTCCATCAAATTTTCTAGTGCAATGGCAATGTGGTTGTTAATAACTGGAGGTTTAATACATACCATTTCCTTGTTCCTATAATATGTAAATTTGAATATGATGTTTGTATGTAAATATGTATCTGTAATTATGCATACTTCTCTTTATTGTAATAATAACGTATTGCCCTAGCTGTAAATTTTAACTGTTTTTATTATGGAGCTGTCAAATCTTTTGTAATTGCCTAATCTAGGACGAATAAAGCTGTTTAAATTGAATTTAATTAAATTGAATGATGAATTTGGCTTTTAAAATGAATGCAGTCATACGGAGGCAAGAAGGGGAAATAGTCTGTCCCCTCATCAGTACAATGAAAATCAGTATTCAAGATTGCTAATTTCACACAGGGAGCATGACCAGTAATGCCAGCATAATAACAAATGTCTACCTTGTTTCTGAGACAGCAGTTTAGGCATTGACTGAAAACCCGAGTTCCTTTTCTTTTATTGAGGCTATCACATTTCAAAAACAAAACTATGCGCTGCCTGCAAACACCGACGACCAGCACACAGACCAATTATCCTGCGAGTATTCAATCAAATAAAAAATTGGGGCAGAAACACCTCCCCAAGGTCAAAGAAACCAGTTTGTAGAATACCATTATCCAACTGCTTGTTATGATGTGAAATCTCTTCACATGTGTTTCACCCCCAAAAATGCGTTAACTTCCCATTAGCAATTTGACACCTCTTCTTGTATTGGGTGCTGCATGTATGAGCCCTAAACAGGTGATGGGATTTGCAGGGATAATAGCTCCACATCGTCTGACGGCACGTTCCGCGTTTACTATCAATAGTCCAGTATAATACATGAGACAATTAACAGCAACGACCAAGTCGGTTTAGAGCACCGAACTCTGGCGTTTCTGATCGGCAAGGTGAGGGTTCAAGACCCGGTCTTGACACTTGTGTCCTCAAGCGAGACACTTAACCATTATTGCTTCGCCCTTCTGATGGGACGTAAAGCCGTAGGTCCTGTGTGTTGTTTTAAAAACTATCAATGCACGTAAAAGACCCCTGTACACTAAGAGAAGGGGTTCGCCCTGGTGTTTTAACGCTACATACGAAGTGTGGACCTGAGAACAAAATGTAGGGACTTGAAACACTATGTGGACTTACACACGTCCACACAGTGGGTTTTTTACAGTGTTGAAGAATAAGATTTTCCTAGAGGAATGTCCACAGCGTGACTGCAACACAGAGCTGTGTGTGTCTGGCAGAGCGTTTATCTTTAATCATGAAGGCTGCACCCAAAAGGAAGAAGAAGAAGAAGGCATCGCGTTCGTCCTTTGCACGGTCAGCCATTTTCGTGTAGAGCCTCGACTTGGGGACAGCAGTGAATAGAAGCATTATATAACTCTGTATTGTCACGGTAATGTGATGACACTTTCATCCAAACAGATGCATAAATACATTACAAATGAAGCATGAAGTCGAGGCTCTACACGCACATGGTGGATCCGTGCAAAGGGCGATTACTAGTTTATGGATGCTACTCTTTGGTCTGGTGTACCATGGAGGTAGAAATAGACCTCCATGGGTGTACAAGCCTCATTTTTGAAGCCAAATAATATAATAGTTATTGTGTTGCGAAAAAACAAGATAAAGTGCAGGTTTTTTTAATGGTGAAAACAATTGGTTATGGAAGTTTCTTACTGCAACATTTCAGAATAAACTGATGCCATCACCAGCTATTCATAGTGGTTTGAGGGAACAAACTCTCCCAGTTTAAATCCAGCAGTATCCATCTTTAAACCTGGAATATGATATCGGAACAAAAGACTTCTGCAGGGATTAACCATCTTGAAATATGCACACTTGTGGGTGCCCAGACATGTTTGCGGAAATTAAAAGAATTGATGTGCTCTCAGCAGGCTGTTCAATCAGTCAAAAGCATGAGGGGGGTGGGAGCCCCATCAGGCATGGGGTAAACCTCTGTACGTCACGGAAATGTCTTTAGATAATGGTTCATTTGTACTGGTGGGAATCGAGAGGGGACATTGTTGGTGAAAGAACAGGAGGAAGAAAAGTGCATTAAAGAGTGTGTGCTGAGGTTGGTTTTTTTCAATTAGTGCTCGATATGGGGCATGGTGTACCCCCCCCCCCCATTGTGTCTTCACTGTGTGCTTCGAATCTCAGGAATTCTTTTGAGGATTTTAGGGGGGGGGGGTTCTATACAAGAGGAAAATAGTGTGTTATAGTATGGGAACATTGGGGGGGACACCCCTCTGCCCCATATCGGGCAGGCTATATGTTTTTTTATCCTATACTTGGGTCTTTTTCTGCACTCGAACTCGTACGCGCACTGAGATGTTTTGCATACCAAGGGCTTGAAGTACCCACCGGACAGACCAGTGGCATGAGTCCTGTAACTCTAGCATTGGGGCAGAAACCTGGGCCCAAAGCTGTTTAGCAGAAAATTCTGCTCAGCAAATTTCTTCGCTAAGCAAGAAATGAGTGGGGTACCAGTCACAGCAATGGTAACTGTATGGTATTTTGGCTGGTAACCTGTTTTTCTTAAGCAAGAGTTTTCTGTGCTTAGGATATTTTTGTGCTTACATGCTTTATGAAATTGGGCCCTGGTGACTTAAAAGGTAGGGTCACAGATTGTTGTTTGTCAACGTAACGCTGATTTGCTGTTAGGCAAAATTGTCAATAAGGATACGATAAAAGTCACCTGTGAAAATAAATTTCGGCTGAATCTAGTGTCTACTTGTTGAGAAACAGAACAAAAAAACTGTCATGGTATTTTCATCAAGAACGTCGAGGCCATCCACGTTCAGCGAGGTGATGTGGGTACCAACCACGCCTCTGGCCTCAGCATTCATAAACGGATACCAGGGAAAGTTAAATCTCCAAAACTCCCCTTGAGGTGAGTTTTGGAGATTCAGATTTGTTGACATACTTTTATTGAGTTCTAATCAACGGGCGGCATTTCAGAAAGAAAACAATTCCGCAGGACGCTTCACCACCATTACTTTGTAACAATGTAACATTTCAGAGAGAAAATACACAATTTTTACGCACTCTTAACCAAAGTACTACCTTTAACAATTTCAACAGTCCAGTGTTTTCTAAACTTTTAATCTTATTATTGCATACTCTGGCTTTCCAAGTCCAACCTCTTCCTAAAAGTTCAGTTAATTCTCAACAATTTTTTTTAAATTTTATGTATACAATATGTTGCTATTTTGTTGTTGTTGGTTTTGTTGTTACTCTTGTTGATGTTTTTGTTGATGTTTTTCCCACAGGACATTCTTTATCCCGAAAGTTAACATCAAATTCAGTAAAACATAGCCTTTAGTCAAGGCGCACCGTGGCACCCCAGCCCGGATATCACGCACGACAAAAGACTAGCACGAGCGGCGAAGTTGCGAAGCGCCTTTACCAACTCGTTTTGGGGCTTTATGTTTTTCTTTACTTTTTGCTACCGATTTTGGTAGGAGAAATGTTATGCATAATGCATTAGCTCGCTTTGGTGTTGGCCAATAAGAAGATACAATTACTTACATGACGTCACATGAACGTTTGATGCAAATTATTAGCAAGATGGCGACTACCACTAGCACTATCACCAGTTGACGACAAATTGTTTCAGCAAAGCATTAGCTTTGCTGCTCAACAAATGAAACTTAAGCCATGCCACAGCAGTGTCATGCTATTATAAATATATTGGAACGTAGAGGTTTATTTTTAAATCTCCCCACACAGGTAGGCCTAGCTACGTATGTGTAGAAACGGCGGCGGTTTTTTAAAATCTTGGACACGGACGATTCCTACTCCAAATGCATCATCATGCATAGCCAGGCCTATGTTGTTTGTTGTCATGATTTTATCATTTTCCATTGTAAGAATTTGTTTCTCGCAATGTTATAGCCTAAAATCGTCCTATTTTATGTTATCGATTGTCAAATTTAAATAAATATTTGCCAGACAGGATTACCCATCTAAATATAGAAGAGTCTAATATCTAGCTGACGGTGATTGGTTAAAAAAAATTGCAAATTTAAATATTTCATGATCATGAATACTGATTAGCGAAACGAGTTGGTAGAGGCGCTTCGTGGCTTCGCCGCTCGCGCTAGTCTTTTTTCGTGCGTGATATCTGGGCTAGGGTGCCGCGGTGCGCCTTGACTAAAGGCTAAGTAAAACACTACATAGAAACAATATTAATATTTTTCTTTCGCAAGACTCTGGAAAGTTGTTGTTGTTGTTTATGTTGTTGTTGTTGTTGTTGTTGTTTTAATGTTTTCCCACATGACTCACTCAGGAGAGTACCAAGTATACAGTAGTTAACACACATCAATGTTTGAGTAAAACACAATCAACATTCTCACCCCGATGCAAATTGAACATCTAACTAAAAATATTTGGTCCCGTGAAAATATTTCTGGTCTCATCAAATGTTTGTGCTGCATGACTGTTATAATATAGTGGTGAAGTCTGGTGATTTTGTTCAAATACAAGGCCTGTTATTGCATCATCATCAATATTTTGGGTAAATTACTCCCAAATTGACAATCTCTATCCAGGCGAACCATACAAACCACCAATGAACTTCCCAAGTACCATCAAAATTCAAAATGTTATTAAAATTCTCCTGTCCACTGTATGATCCAATTAATTTGCTCTCATATTTCATTTTGATATTGTGAGGTTTTTCTGTATGGTCTCTGTTTTCTGTAATAATAACAATTTTAAGTGGTTTGAAAGTTCCATCATATTCTCTTGAAGAAACGTAATTTATCGCTGTCAGCCAAATATTTCAGTCCTTGAAGTTGTTGTTTCGTGAGGGAAGTTCATTAAAACCAAAAATGTATTGAAAATTGAAGAAAATGTGATACAATGAAGTGGAAATGAGATACCTCCAGACCTGTTTGAAAACAAACATTGTGCTATCCGCTCGATAAAAAAGAAAACCCACAAGATACATTTCTTCAAATGAATACCAGTTCTAAGAATTTGAGGGGATTTCCCTAATCCGCACATCCCAGAATTTTTTTTGAACCATTTACCTTGGATGGGATAGGCGGTATACGTGTATGGTCTCATACTTGGAGTGCCAGGAGCGTCACCGAGTGGCGGATTTGAGCGCTATATGAGAAGCCACTATTATTATTATTATTATTACTCGCGAAAAGGCTGCCTTCGCGAGGCTTTTAGTGCCCGGTGGCGATTGGGCGACTCAAATGCTTGACCCTGACAGTACATTGTAAATCACTGTACAGTCAACCTCGTCCCCATTGTTTACTTTATTTCCAACCATGTTTACAATAGTAAACCCTGGGAGGGAAACTCCTTACTTGGACCCTGATTGGACAAGGACTGGTGTACAAAAGTCTAAAGTAAACATGTTAAGTTTGACTCATTCAGTATTCACCATGTTCACAGCCAGACTATTCTAATTTGCAAACGTATCCCGTACTGGATATGCAAATGATCCAGTACCAGGGTGAGAGAGCGGTCAACCTCGTACTGCTCGACACAGCTTGGGGACGAGGTTGCTGTACAGTATTATCAATAAAAATAGGGGGAAATAATGTCTATTTGAATATATTTCTATATGTTGCAATCTGTTGTCAAGTGCAATTTATTTGATGTTAACAAAAACAGGTTCATTTTTAACTACAATTTTTTAATTTTTCACTTTTTTGGTAGTATATAGCAACTTTTCTTGAAGTTGTTTTCAAAATGTTAAAATCATGCTGTTTTTCTCCATAAAATATTGCTAGAGGAACAATGTAAGAAAATAATATAGTCTTTTGATTTATACCTTTTTGTTAGCAAAAGAATTGACCACATTTAATACTCCAGTCCAAAAACTATTATTGCATCATAATATCAAAGAGAAATACACACACCGTTTATTGACAATGTATGCTTCGTTATTAGGAAAGCTGACAAAAAAGAGTACATTTGTGGTTCGAGTGTTAATAATTTAAGTGATGGGGATAGATTTTTGTATCCCTTGTTGTTCAAACCCAGCCGGCATGGAGAGGATAGATTTTTGTTATCCTTGTACGTCAAACCCAGCCAAAAAGGGGATAGATATGTTTATCTCCTGTTCCTCAAACCCAGCTAAAAAGAAAAGGGGATATATTTTTGCATCCCTAGTTCTTCAAACCAAGCCAAAAAAGAGAAAGGGATAAAAAGAAAAGGGGATGTATTTTTGTATCCCTTGTTCCTCAAACCAAGCCGAAAATAGGAAGGGATAGATTTGTTTAACCTTTGTTCCTAAAATTAATCATCTTCTTGTGAAATGTTTTCCGTGTTTATATAAACATGACAAAATGTGCGTAATATTGCTAACAAATAACTGTTACTTATTAATTTTTAAATTGTTAGCCTAGAAAAAATAGATTGATTCTTAAAATGTTTTTCACAATTTTGGGGAGAAAATGGTAAACGACAAATTTGTTGCTTTAAAATCCTGTTTTGATAGCAATTTTTTGGACTATAATGACAATTTTATGCTGTAAACTTGAAAAATAACCAAAACTGAAAAAATGCAGTTAAAAATGAACCTGTTCAAAATTGTTAGTTTTCTCCGAAAAATTGTGTCTACTGGCATTATTGAATAAGCCATTTTGAGATATGGCGGACACATTACTATAACACTGTTTGGTTTAGGTAAATTTGTCTGTATACACCCAAATCCTACAGTGCACTCCTATAGTGTCCACCATATCTTAAAAAGGCTAATGATATTGCATTGAAATGTTTTAGGGTATGAATAGGCCTAAATGCAAAGTGCTTGCGTCAATCATTTTTTTGAAACCTGGCGAAACACAAACCTCACATAGAGGAAGTTATCCAGTGTGTAAAGTATCTAGGAAGAACGATTTTAACCATTATTGCTGCGTCCTTCGGATGGAACAAAAAGCCGTAGGTCCCGTGTGTTGTGCAATGCACGTAAAAGCACCCAGTGCACTTATAAAAAATGAGAAGGGGTTCGCCCCGGTGTTCCTGGTTTGATTGGCTGCATATTGCGCCACAGCACCTTGTAAACCATTACATGGTGCTATGTAAAGGAATTGGTCTCATACTTCAAAAACGTAGCTCCACAATACCTTGCAGGAAATACTGAATAATGAAGCGCCTTGAGCATCACTGAGCGACGGATCTGAGCGCTATATAAGAAGCCACTATTATTATTATTATTATTAAACATCCCACTTGTGTGAGTTGCGTTGTTAAGCCTAGTTTGCGAGAGACTCTGTTCGGGTTGAAACAGCAGGCCAGTACCACTTTTGTAACCAAACATTCCAAACACAACCATCTCACTCTGGACAACAAGTGCGCTTTTGGCAATGTTCTTTCTGATGATCTTTTAACTCTAAAAAAAGAGGAAGAAAGAAAAACTTGACTTACATCAGAGTCTGCTCCCTTGTCTGACCCTGGGCACTCAAAGGTGACAAATTCATGGCAACGTTTGTGTACACTGAACGAACAAACTGCAAAAAAAATGACAGAGACAATTATAAGAATGAATATCAGATGAAGAACATTATGAAACAAGAAAGTAGTCATGATTTTTACAACTTTTTTTCATGCCTCTTGACGCTCCTGTGTGAAAAACAAACCAAAAAACATACATTTGTTAAAAAGTTGATTTATTTTGTGTCTGTTTAGAAGATCTTTCCAACAAGGGAACTCGGCAATACTCCCACATGGGGAATATAAACGCAGGGTTCTCCCCATGCACAAGCTGGCGCATCGGGCCGATACGCAAGAATTGCGTGCTGATACGCAAGAATTTCGGCCGATACGCAAAATTAATTTCAGTAGTTTTACAAAAAACATGAGAAGAAAACCATATAGAATGCTCCAAGTTGCACAGTAGGGCTTTGAAAACCAAGAAAAACATAGAGTAGAATACATACCGAGGACCTTGTTTCAATTCAGCGCGCTTCGGCCAAACATCCCAAAATTTTGGCCCAGAATGCCCCACAAGCTGGCAATAGTCAATATCTCTCCTCATACAAACATTGGTTGAATGTCTATGATTATGAATTCCACAAATCTTTAGTATTGTGATTCAGTAACTAGACGACAATACTTGTTCTAGTCATTGTGAAATCAGCAATTAGAGTAGCAATTTACTATGCTGTACAAGGGAAATCGTTCACTGTACTGTACATATCAACTGCTAACCATGTACGTCTAACATATAGGTCATTCCATGCCATTTCAATAGGGGTGTTGTCTGTGATGGTCTAAGATTTTGCTTTAACTCTATTGAGAAATTACACCCCGTCCCTTTTTTCCTCCTAGCTTCGGTGATGTTGAGGCATCTTCAAGGGGCTGTGGATCTCAGGACATGAAGGGGTTGCCCTTAAGTTTGTCTGTGACTAGCCGGCAGGAGTTGTTTCACTACTCAGCCAGCTTTGCTTCACTAGTCCATATTTCATGTTAAATAAGGGATGCTTTTCAACACTGGACAAGCCAGCTGGACCACTTGGAGAGAATTTGGACTGGTCCTCAGGTGTTTTAAACCCTGCAGCGAGGGGCCTGTTTGGTTGCAATGCCCCTGTGGTACGCTGTCAGCACATGCTGACAAGCTAATTTCCATAGGTAAAGAGGGTTTGTTTTTCATTTTTTAATTTTTTTGTTAAAATCTAAGTGTTGTTTAAAGGCACTGTACACGTTTGGTAATTACTCAAAATCTTAGCATAAAAACTGACTTGGTTATGAGCAACGGAGAGCTGTTGATAGTATAAAACATTGTGAGAAACGACTCCCTCTGAAGTAACGTAGTTTTTGAGAAAGAGGTAATTTCTCACTAAAATAATCAAAACTTCTTGTAAGAAGTTTAAATCCTATCTGAAAGCACACAAATTTGTACAACATGGGTGTTTTTTCTTTCATCGTTTTCTTGCAACTTCGATGACCAAATGAGGCCAAATTTTCACAGGCTTGTTATTTTATGCATATGTTGGGATACACCAAGTGAGAACACTGGTCTTTGACAATTTCCAAACGTGTTCAGTGCCTTTAAATGTCCAGGTATTGCCTGGGTTAATTTAAGTTTATTTGTTTGCTTAATTAATTAAGTTTTATATGGTTTCATCTAAACATTGACAATTGACAAACCAATTTTGTACACAAAGGATGCTGGCAGAGTTTTGTCCTGCCCCCTTCTAACCAAATCACTGACCCCTGTTGATTGACACCCCCCCCCCCTAAGACACGTGGCATGGTCCAGCTTAGGACATCATGGTATGAGCTGGGCCCAATTTCATAGAGCTGCTTAAGCAGAAAATATTGCTTAACATTTTTCTGCTAAGCACAACTACCAGTTACTTTTTTTACATGTAATATGGTATTTTAGCTGGTAACCGTATTCTGGTAAGCATAATTTTGTTGTGCTTAGCAACTTTTTATGCTTAAGCAGCTCTATGAAATTAGACCCTGACCAGTGTGTACAATGTAGTTAAGACAATGGAAATATTGAAACATGTCAGCATGCGCTGACAGCGGCCCTCACACTGCAGGTTTTTATTTAGCATTTGGCCAGCGGACCACTGTAGGAAGAACGCTGAAAACTTGCAACAATCAGTTGAACAGATTCTATCGTCCCCAAACATTCTATCGCATATTTTAACGTAACCTTTCAACAAAGCCCAGTGAAGGTTTCACATTATAACCCTTATACATCCATCACCCTCACCCATCCACCCACACCCTATAACCCGCCCCCTCCAACCACCAACCCCCCCCCCCTCCCACACCACCACAAAAAGTTAAAATTCAAGCACAATATTTGAATGATGTACAGGTACCTGTACATGACAATTACAGGTCACAGAGCGCACAGAGACAAACTGTGTTTGTGTGCCAACCTGCCAGCCTATCAGTTCATCTATTTTTAGAAACCATAATAAGCATGATCAGAAAAGACAGGGGGCTATTGATCCAGTACAGATGATGTTTTATACATGTATATTTACATGGGGCTGTGTATTTACATATGGGGTGTATGTACAACTGTAACTGGAATTATTGTAGCGGGGTGTGGAAAAAATTTCCTTTTCCTTTTCTTATAGAGCGCTTTCTGACACCAAATGGGCGTATCAAAGCGCTCAGTATTTTTTCTTACAAGGTTTGCGGAGCTACATTTTGAAGTATGAGACTATTCATTTATTACAAATGTGCTGCCGATCAGACTAGGAACACCGGGGCGAACCCCTTCTCTTTACGATAAGTGCACTAGGTTCTTTTACGTGGATAACACAACACACAGTACCTACGGCTTTGCGTCCCATCCGAAGGACGCAGCAATAGGCCTAATGGTTAAGTGTCTTGCTTAAGGACACAAGTTTCACGACCGGGACTCGAACCAACACCCTGCTGATCAGAAACACCAGAGCTTGAGTCCGGTGTTCTTATCCGCTCGGCCACGACACGCCAATGAAACCCATCTTGCTCAAAACTCCCCTCATGAAATTGTTAATTCAATAATAATTGGCAGTGATAGTTTAACTTGTAGCCAAATACTACCAATGGGGATTATTTACATGTATTAATGTCCCCCAATATGGTTTGAACCAATGGGCCCGACATCAGGATCAAAACTATTAGGGTATACTAATATCCTCATTGGTACTTTTATCTCTCATAGAATATCACAATGTCCCTAATCAGGAACCCTCGGATGATAACAACCTAATCCAGTATGATCCTTATAACTACCCCAATTGGGGTAAACTACTCACACTTTCAATAACACTGAGCTATCAAAATATCCCAATTACGGGGTATACTACTATCCTCATTGGTACTTTAGTCTCTCATAGAATATCACAATGTCCCTAATCAGGAACCCTCGGATGATAACAACCTAATCCAGTCAGGTCCCTATAACTACCCTAACTGGGGTATACTACTATCCTTATTGGTAACTTAATCACTCATGGAGTGTAGCAATGACCTTGATCAGGAAACCAATAACTACCCCCAACCTCTGAGGTATCAAAAGACCGATCAGGTGACCCTTGGTGGTGACAACAACTTTTAAAACCTTTCCTAATCGGGAAATATGTACTACCTTGATTGAAATTTATTTCTCCGATAAAAACAGCAAACAAACCTATCAAGAAAACCCTTGGGTGAAAAATGACACCCTCTGTTCCAAAAAAAAAAAAAAAAAAAGGAACTCTGTTACCTCTTTACTGCCAAACAAAGATGTTTTAGGTAAAATATTTTGGCGGGAAACTGCAGGCAGCGCGAAAGTTCAATGACCAGCAGACAAGCATTCTGGCGCTTTCCTGTCCAGCATGCTACTGCCCTTTCAATGAGAGGCACACCAAGCTAGCAACCCGAGCAGGCGAGCACCCTCGAACCTCGCAGTCTTTGATTGCACGGTCGGTATTGATTACTTCCTCTATGACCAATGGATTCATCACTGGTAATCAATGTGCAGGGAACCGGGGGGAATATAGTCCACGGGTACACAAGGTACAGCCAGCGTTCGGTGCTGACAGGACTACTGACAGGTTTACCGCTTGACAGCCGGGGTAGACATCGAGCAAATTTACTGTATGGACTCCCTGAGCTGCTTAAACACAATTTAACGTTTCAGGCTACACCGATAATCAGTCCAAGATCCATGGTGTACTTATCTGCAAAACCTCTTGCTGTTGTGTGCCTTACATTCTACAATTTCACATTCAAAACTCATACAAAACACAAATGCAAAGAAATCGTTGAATGCTTCTACTACACCAGTATCCTGTTTAAAGGTATCGTACACGTTTGGTAATGACTCAAAACATAAAACATTGTAGAAAACGACTCCCTCTGAAGTAACGTAGTTTTTGAGAAAGAGGTAATTTCTCACTAAAATAATAAAAACTTCTTGCAAGAAGTTTTTATTCCTATCTGAAAGCACACAAATTTGTACAACAAGGGTGTTTTTTCTTTCATCATTTTCTTGCAACTTCGATGACCAATTGAGCCCAAATTTTCACAGGCTTGTTATTTTAAGCATATGTTGGGATACACCACCTGAGAACACTGGTCTTTGACAATTTCCAAACGTGTTCAGTGCCTTTAAATGTGTTGTGTTGTCACTTAGCCTTCGAGAAAGACTCTGCTAGGGTCGAAACATCAGGCTATTAACTACTTTTTTGAATTTATACCATAGGTTCTTTTGATTTGTAAGCAGTGTGCAACAGCAAATTCTATTTTCTCAAATTATAAATGCTATCAGTAAGCTCTACTAAAGTATTTTCTTAACCATGGAAAATAAAATTTTCAAAGACTAGGTTTTGTCGGCCTACAAATCTTCATTCTTATTTTTATGATTACTTTTGGTAGGTTTTACAAAGAGTATTTACAAAGTTTATTATAGAACAATATTTTAAATTAGGAGGCCACATATCTTTCTACCAGACATAAAGGGAAAGTCCATGACTCTCATTATAAAAATAAGGAACAGAATAATAATAGAAGAATAATCGTTAATTGTTTGTGCGTCACCCTAAAACTTATCCTTCCTGGGCTCGATTTTACAAAGCACTAAGATTCATCTTAAGATGAGGTGTCCGTATAACCATAGTGATTTGTGTTGTGACATCACACTTTCATGGCAATTAAGACTGATACACCGTTAAGATCGATCTTAGCTCTTAGAGAATCGGCCGTGGCCCATCAGGTTATCTTGTACAAGTATGGTTTCTAATTCACTTGCCTCTTTTGTAATACACTCGCCCATTTTGTGATGCACTTGCCCAAATATGTAATACACTCGCCCAACTTGTAATACACTCGCCCAATTTGAAATACACTCGCCTATTTTGTAATACACTCGCCCATTTTGTGATGCACTTGCCTAAATATGTAATACACTCGCTCTTTTTGTAATAAGCTCCCCCAAATATCTAACCACACTCGCCCAATTTGTAATACACTCGCGCAATTTGTAATACACTCGCCCAATATGTAATACACTTGCCCAATATGTAATACACTCGCCCATTTTGTGATGCACTTGCCCAAATATGTAATACACTCGCCCAATTTGTAATACACTCATATCACCCATTTTGTAATACGCACGCCCATTTTGTACCACACTCTCCAAGTTTTATACAAGTACACTACACTTGGCCATTTTGTGATCTCATCACAACAGCTGTTTTTGCCGCCCACTGATGTTGATTTTTCACATACTATTTTGAAATAGATCTCCGGTGTGTACTGTATTTAATTGAAAGCTGTCAGTTTGCAAGAACGAAACTTACGACCGTCTCAAAGAGTACAGAGGAAGGACTCGGCAAAGGTTACAGAAATATCAATAACTAAAATTGACTAATCAATTGAAAGGACCCACAAATATTTTTCAAACACATTAGTGAATTTTTAAAGATGATTGTCTTTTTAAAATGATACTAACTGCATTGATAGGCCCCCCTAATTGTCAAAAAACAGTTGCACTTTTTGTGACCCAACATGAAATAACAAACCTGTGAAAATTTAGGCTCAATCATTCTTTGGAGTCATGAAAATAGTGAACAAATAACTTCTATGTTTTCACTGTTTGAAACATTGAGATTTGGTCTCATGTGATCAAAACTGATTGTTTTGCTCATTTCTCAAGACATATAGCATTTCAGGCATCCAAATTTCACAGGAAGTTTTACATCCTGACAATCTCTATACCATGTAAGTTATGTGTAAATCTGTGAACATTTATTCGTTCCATCTTACCAATTTGTGCACACCCTTTTAAGAGGTAACTTATTGTTGAAGGTGTACTGTGCTTTTGGTAAAAGACCCTGCAAGTCTTTAGCATACTTAAATGGCATGTCGTGGCTGAGTAGGTATTGAGCTCATTCTTGAATAATAGGTAGGAAGTCTCCTTAATCAGTTTGATGGGTTGAGTTCTGAGCGGTCGAGATTCGTTTCAGTCATTCTATTTCATTTATAGGCATTCAAGACTACACTTTGACCATTCTTAAGTTGAATTTCTACTACCTATTTACACTTGGTGAAATTGAATGGTTGACCAGCTCTTTCTGCTTGCTTTTACGAAATTGAGTGAGTCTTGCAGCCGAATAAAATTGAATGATCTTATTTGACCAGTGAATTCTAAAATGGTGCAATTGAATTACTCCTTTTGACTGTTGAATGCTGATTCAACAAAGCATTCATTTTGAAACGAAAATGAATGAGCCGGGTGTTAAAAAATGAATGGATTTTGTTGAAATTGGCCGGGAAAACCTTTAGTAGAAATTGAATTTTACAAAGAGAAGTGGGGACACTGTTTGTCAAACGACAAGTGCACATTATGTTAATTCTTATCTTTTCCAGCATAAAAACAAAACCAATAGCTTTTCTTGATCAACTTGCTTGAGCATTACTGTTATTATTTTTCTCAACAACTTCAGCACTCCATGTTGAGATTTCTCTCCCAGGTACTTGGGGGAAAAAAGGGAAACTACAGAACCTTAAGTGTAGACCAAGGAATTGAAGAGTACTACAACACATGTACATTCCAAACTGTCAAAGTGCATTCAAAGTCTTAAAGGCAGTGTATACTTGTTAATTACTCCACAAGTTAATGACCATAAAAACAAACAAACAAACAAGTGCACTGGAGAGCTGTTGTTATTATAAAACATTGTTAGAAACAACCCCCTTTGTAGTTTTAGAGAAATAGGTCATTTCCCCCCCCCCCAACAAATTTGAATCTGAGAAAGGCTTCAGGCATGAAGCCTTTCTCAGGTATCTGAAATCACTCAATTCTATGCAACAAGAGTGTTTTTTCTTTCATTATTTTCATGCAACTTCGATGACCAATGGAGCCCAAATTTTCACAGGTTTGTTATTTTATGCATATGTTGCGATACAAGTGAGGGTACTGGTCTTTGGCAATTACCAATATTGTTCATGCTTTGACATTTACCAAAAGTATACCCTGCCTTTAAAAGGTATTATACAGGATTGGTAAGGATAAAAAACATCCTGTTTAATGTTGGTCTAAAAGCTTACTGATTATGAAGTTCATATTAGAACTACTTTTTCTGTGCAATATTTCCTCTGAAAGGAAGTCATATTCAAGAAAACTGTATCTGAAACCCCCCCCCCCCCAAAAAAAAAGCAACAGCTGATTTCAGTTGTTACAACCAAAATAATAGGACAATGTGTTTACATGCTGAAAATTGTGCATTTGTACTATTTTCTCCTGACTCACACAATGGATTAAGCCCAAATTTGCACAGGTTTGTTATTTCATGTATAAGGTTGATCACACAAAACATGAACACTGTCTGCGACTATGTTGTCAGCTCTACCAATCCTGAAATACCTTTAAAGGGTCTGTATATGTTTGGTAATTGGAACCCACCGTTTGTTTCAATCCTATATAGTTGTAGATATATACCATAAAACTAACCTGTGATAATTTCATTTCAAAAGGTGGTAGCGTTTTTGAGATGTTGCGGAAAATCTGGAGCGGTTATGTCCACGCAAAAAGAATAATCTGCAATTGGAATATACAATCTGAGAAACGTTACTGTCAGTAACGCTTCTCAGATTCAAATTTTGGGGGATGAAAAGTGATATCTTTTTCCATAATCAAAGTACTTCGAAGTGAAATGTTTCTCAAAATGCATATCCAAAGCTGTTGTACTTCTTACCACGTAAGTTTGTATTACCATTAATTTTCAGAGTCATTACCAAACGTATACAGACCCTTTAATACTTATTAACAATGCAAAGACAGCAGCACAAGTACCAATCACCCAGGGAAATATTTGGGCTTTAAGTGCCTCTTAGCTTTGGGAAACTGACGACTGAGTAATGCCATAAAAATAATCTTGCCTACATGTATTAGCCAATTGAGATGAATTCTTCGCATAATAAAACATTTCTTACTCAAAACCCAAGACTCTGATGTTGTTAGGTCACATTGCACATATAGAGTACATGTACTTTTTTTATAATAAGTTTTTTAATGGGAGGGTATCCCTTTGTTAATTACACAAAAATTAATGACTATAAAAAGTTACTTAGTAAAGAGCACAGCAGAGCTGTTGATATTATAAAACATTCTGTTAGAAACGACACTCTTTGAAGTGATGTAGTTTAAGAGAAAGAGGTAATTTTTCACCCAAAAGTTGAATTTAAGACCTTTCTCAGGCATCACACAATTCTCAATTTTTCACAGGTTTGTTGTTTTATGCATTTGTTGGGATACACCAAGTGAGGATACTGGTCTTTGACAATTTACCAAAAGTATACCCTGCCTTTAAAGGTATCGTACATGTTTGGTAATGACTCAAAACAAATATTAGCATAAAAACTTACTTGGTAACAAGCAACAGAGAGCTGTCGATAGTATAAAACATTGTAGGAAATGACTCCCTCTGAAGTAACATAGTTTTTGAGAAAGAGTTAATTTCTCACTAAAATAATAAAAACTTCTTGCAAGAAGTTTTTATTCCTATCTGAAAGCACACAAATTTGTACAACAAGGGTGTTTTTCTTTCATCATTTTCTTGCAACTTCGATGACCAATTGAGCCCAAATTTTGACAGGCTTGTTATTTTATGCATATGTTGGGATACACCAGGTGAGAACACTGGTCTTTGACAATTACCAAACGTGTTCAGTGCCTTTAAACTGGTCCGCCTCGGCAAGATTTAATTTGCCAAGGAGAAGTAAACAGGTTACTATAGTCACAGAGCAAAGTATGTTGCTCAGTTCTTTGGCTACATCATTAACATGTCTACATCAGCAAGATTGCTGTGCTTAGCAACTTGTTGAGCATTATCTGCTTCATGAAAGAAAAATCTGATTAATGGATGTACCTGCTAACAATCCCTTCAACGATGTTAGTTTTGTTTGTTCGTTACAACTCTAAAGTAAACATGTCATAGCAAGGCTGCGTATTGACTGCCAATACCTCACTCTGATTACACAAATTATTGTCATGTTATGATGCCAACAGTTCCAAAGGTCAACCACTCTTCATATATAAAATCTTATCAGTATCAAAACTTCACTAAATAAAAGAGACCTCCAATTTACAGGTCGTGAAGGTGTGTATCATTACTGGTGGACAGTTTAATGCTGCCACTTAGTTTGCCAAGTGCCTTGACTTCAATGGCAATAATGCACACTGACTCTCATTACTCCTATAGAGGGGATCAGACTATTTTTTTCCCTTCCGGCCTCAATTTGGTTGTGTTGATTTTCAAGGTAGAAACAACAAGATGGCGGCACCGTGAGAAAGCTCCGTTCTCAAAAGAATTCTCAACAGATGTTCAGTAAATAGCGAACTTAGGAAACATGTAAGTTTGTTTTCTACCTTCATGGGCAGAGTACCAACTTAGTCAAAGCAGGTTGTATTTTTCAACGTACTGCGTTCAGTATTAAACAATGTGCTAACCATGGGTACATACCTTTGTTTCGACACCCCTAGGTTCAGACACCCCTAATGTATCTTCCTAATTCTAATTATAACCTTTACCCTGACCCTGACCCTGACACTAACCTTAACCCTGACCCTAACCAAAGCCCTGACCCTAACCCTGCCTCTATCTCTGCCCCTGACCCTAACCTTAACCCGACCCTGACCCTAACATAAACCCTGACACTAACCTTAAACCTGCCCCTGACCCTAACCTTAACCCGACCCTGACCCTAACCAAAGCCCTGCCCCTGACCCTATCCTTAACCCGACCCTGACCCTAACCAAAGCCCTGGCCCTAACCTTAACCCTGCCTCTGACCCTAACCTTAACCCGACCCTGACCCTAACCAAAGCCCTGGCCCTAACCTTAACCCTGCCCCTGACCCTATCCTTAACCCGACCCTGACCCTAACCAAAGCCCTGGCCCTAACCTTAACCCTGCCTCTGACCATAACCTGACCCTGCCCCTGACCCTAACCTAAACCCTGACCCTAACCTTAACCCTGCCCCTGACCCTGACCCTAACATAAACCCTGACCTTGACCCTTTACTTAACCCTGCCCCTGCCCCTGACCCTAACCTAAACCTTGACCCTGACCCTGACCCCAACCCTGACCCCAACCCCAACCCTAACCCCTACCCCAGTAGATCATGAGGGGTTATCGAAACATAGGGGTGTCAGAACATAGGGGTGTCAGAACATAGAGGTGTCAGAACATATGTACAGGTGTAGGGGTTTTAGAACATAGGGGTTTTGGACCATAGAGCAGTCACAGTTAGCAATACAAAAGGGTGTCTGTGGCCATGTCAGGCATGATATTTGGTCCTTGGAAACAAAATTGAATATTTTAAAGAGCACAAAGCCTGACCTACTTAAATAGACATTTCAGGCTATTTAATCACAATTTTTCAGATTTTGTCCATGGAAAAAAAAAATCAGAAAACAGACTAGGAGGAAGAACTTATTATAAGTAGGAAGTATATCATGCCTACCATGTCTGAATTAGCCTCAGCGGCTGTGGCTTCGGCTTGATCACCATGTAACATGCATTGAAGCATAGGAGGCCCATAGCAACAGCTGTAGCCGTACTCATCAATTTAGACACAGCCTAAGTGTCTCTTAGGAACCATGTTTGTAGTTTAAAGGTATCGTACACGTTTGGTAATGACTCAAAACAAATATTAGCATAAAAACTTACTTGGTAACAAGCAATGGAGAGCTGTTGATAGTATAAAACATTGTAGGAAACGACTCCCTCTGAAGTAACGTAGTTTTTGAGAAAGAGGTAATTTCTCACTAAAATAATAAAAACTTCTTGCAAGAAGTTTTTAGAAGAAGAAGTTCTTGCAAGAAGTTTTTATTCCTATCTGAAAGCACACAAATTTGTACAACAAGGGTGTTTTTTTCTTTCATCGTTTTCTTGCAACTTCGATGACCAATTGAGCTCAAATTTTCACAGGCTTGTTATTTTATGCATAGTTGGGATACACCAAGTGAGAACACTGGTCTTTGACAATTACCAAACATGTACAGGGCCTTTAAACAAGCTGCTCTATTTGTCAATTACATTGTGAAAGCACTCAGGTAATTGGAATTGAACAATTTGGAGGCCTTTTTTTTTTTTTTTAATGGTTTATTTTATTTCATCATTACTGAGTAAAGAGCCATTCGCAGTATAAATACTGAATTATGGCTCTATTATGTACAAAATGGTGATACGATAAACAGCAGTAAACGACAAAATGCACATACAAAACAAAAACAAAAACAACAACAAATTACCCATTCAGGGTTCCCCAAGATTTTTGTCAAAACTGTGGGGCAATCTGGAACCAAACTTTGCTACATTGTAGTTTAGCTGAAACACGCTAAACTGAAACAAGGTCCTCAGAATTTGTTCACTTGATGTTTACGCTTGATTTTAAAAAGCTCTACTGCGCAATCTGGAACATTTTGAAACGAAATTTTCACAAGTTAGTTTTATGGTATATATCTGCAACTACATAGGATTGAAACAAACAGTGGGTTCCAACTACCAAACGTATACAATCCCTTTTAGTCTGGCTGAAATTCTGGGTTAAACTTATAACGTGTACCTAATAATTCACATGAGTAGATTAGGGCTGTAAGACCCTCAGCACCCTCCCATTAGGCCAAAACAAACAAATTGTTTGTTTGTCCGACCGACCGATTTATTCTTCTTCTTTTTTCTCAAAATTTTCTTTAAAAAAATAAATAAATAAATATAAAATAAAATGGTCGAAAAATGTTAAAACAGGAAGAAACTATATAATATAAAGCAGTTTACCAACCCACAGCATTTATACATTCCTGACTACTTATTCTGGTTAAATTTCAGTACTGCTGAATATGCACTCATCAGCTGGAGGTCCGGTAAAGCATTCATCTCAAACATTAACAACATAAAATCTTGTTAGTTGAACAGTTGTTCGGATAAAAAATACTATTCAAAGACACTTAATAAAAGAGTTCAATGCAGTGAAAGTGTTGTGTTTTGTGTTTGGACTTAATATTTTATTACCAAAGAGTTTATATTCCCAAATACAATATCCATAGTAAAAAAATATGAAACAAATAAAAAATCGACCGACCAACCCTATCTTTTGACAAACAAACCATTTTTTTGGAGGGGCCTTAAATGTATACATAAGTACTGATGTCACATCAATTTGTCTGAAACCTTAAGATGCTTTGAAAAGGGGCTTGTTCTAGTTCAGCCATTCTCAAAACAGATTGTCATAGACACTCCCGAGCATCAGACAAATTACTGTTATTAATACGATTCACGTATCAAGACCGTGGGTAGACAGTGTAGTTTTTGATGCACACGTTCAATCGATCAATCGTCCCATTAATATTGATAAAAAAAGACGGGATAACTTTTACGCACGAAACAAAATTACATATGAAACTACTGGTAATTCACCGTAGTTCTGCAAATTATGTGTCACACTGTGATGTACAAGTTGGGTAATCTTGGAGACCACGGAATGAGAGACGGGGGAAGAGGTGTGCTTAAAACTTCCCCTCTACTCTTGGTGAAAAGTTTCCCACTGAGTTGACCAACCCTTTGAAACCATTCAACTGCACTTGTTGCGTGAGGTGCAGCAACTGTGCACAGAACGAACCGTCTCTGCCTGTGTATTGTGTAGATGCATTCACCACAGGATATCATGAATGCTGATGAAGCTTATAAAATGTAATTCAAAACCACAGTGGATGAAATTGAATGGTCAGACAGTGGGAGGGTTGACTGTGTACTGTGTAGATGTGTTCACCACATACTATCATATTGCAAACAATCATTCAAAACCACAGTTGATGATATTGAATGGTCAGACAGTAGGAGGGTTGACTGTGTACTTTGTAGATGCATTCACCACATAATATCAAATCCAGCCTAGCATACTTTATTTATCTATCATCTAAACCATGGTGGATGATACTGAATTGTCAGAAAGTAGGAAGGTTCAAATTGTCTCATTTTCAATCAATATATTTGAATCTTTCGAGGGCACACTGACAGAAGTGCTTATTTACCCACAAAACTATAAAATGCTTTGACATAGTTTTGTATACAAACTATGTGATGTACATATAAATCAGCATTCTCCCCATGCACAAGCTAGCGTATCGGGCCGATACGCAAGAATTGCATGCTGATACGCAAGAATTTCGGCCGATACGCACACAAAATTCGGTCGATACGCCCCCCAAAAAAATACATATATATATATTAATTTTTTTAAATTACGGTAGTTTTACAAAAAACATAAAAAGAAAACCTTATAGAATGCTCAAAACTGCACAGTAGGGCTTTGAAAACCAAGAAAAACACCAAGTAGAAAACATTCTGAGGACCTTGTTTCAATTCAGCGCGCTTCGGCCAAACATCCCAAAATTTTGGCCAAGAATCACGAATGCCCCACAGATTTGAAAAAACCGACTGATGCTGTGAAGGGTCACCTCCAATGTAAACGGGTCACCACTAACAGAAAATTTAATACTGCTACAGCCTAGGCACTTGCGAGCTAAGCACCTCAACCAGCAAGCCAGTTTTGTCTTTTAAAGGCACTGTACACGTTTGGTAATTACTCAAAACATATATTAGCATAAAAACTGACTTGGTAACGAGCAACAGAGAGCTGTTGATAGTATAAAACATTGTGAGAAACAACTCCCTCTGAAGTAACGTAGTTTTTGAGAAAGAGGTAATTTCTCACTAAAATGATAAAAGACTTCTTGCAAGAAGTTTTTATTCCTATCTGAAAGCACACAAATTTGTACAACAAGGGTGTTTTTTCTTTCATCATTTTCTTGCAACTTCGATGACCAATTGAGCCCAAATTTTCACAGGCTTGTTATTTTATGCATAATGTTGGGATACACCAAGCGAGAACACTGGTCTTTGACAATTACCAAACGTGTTCAGTGCCTTTAAATCATTGAATATTCGGTCCAAAAGAAATATTCATTCCAGGCACGATATTTTGGTCCGTGGAAAAACGTAGGAATACATTATCAAGTACAAGGGCTGATCTACATGTACATGTACATATGGTGTAGGCTTTAGTAGACATTTCAGGCTATTTTAAATCAACATTTTTCAGATTTTTCCGAAGGGCAAAAAAACAAATCGGAAAACAGACTAAAGTAGGAAGAAAACCATGCTTGACTTTCCCTCCTAAATCACAGGTAATTCTCAGATTTTCCGACATCAAAACTTGCGGACTTAACTAAACAGATATGTATTTATTTATTTTTGTTTAGCTATTTTTGTATCTGTCCTTGGTTATCCATTCAGTAAGAAAAACACACCGACCTCCCATGGATCCCAGCTCACATAAAAAAACTACTAAAACGCAATTAAAATATTAAGCACACAAGGTTACAAGGAATAAAAGTGGAATGGATTAAAACAACCCCAAGGTAAATATGCTGGCGGCCATTTTAAACAGCTCCCTCTAACTTCTTTCAGAATTTATTTCAAACATGAATTAATCTTTTGGGGTATTTATTAGGAACCCTTCAAAAAAATTATTTTAGAAACAATGCTGCAAGGTGTAGCTGCAAAATGTCCCAAGCGTCCTATATTTTCAGTATAGGACTCCAATATTAAATTTTGGAGCATCCCGCATCGCGGCAGTAAATACATTGCAAAATAACGGATGACACTAATGACACACCTATCAAAAGGATCTATGTGTGCGATATAGAATACAAAATATATTTATAAATTATACATTTTAAAAAAAATTGTTTTTGTTTCAATATAATTTTTTGTGATGCTTCCTTTTTTGATCATTTGATGATACCTGTTACAGGGTTCTCCCCTGAGTTTTTTCAAAACTTTTGGGGCATTCTGGACCCAAATTATGGGATGTTTGGCCGAAGCGCGCTGAATTGAAATGAGGTCCTCGGAATGTTTTTTAACTGTTTATTTTTGGTTTTAAAAAGTCCTATACTGTGCAATCTGGAGCAATCATTGGTTTTATCTTTACGATTTTTGTAAAATGATCAGATGTAAACAAAACAAAATATATATATATATATATGAAATAATTTCACTTTGTTTATCGACTGCAATTTGCGTGTATTGGCTCGCAATTAGCGCCTATCAGACCGATATGTTAGCTTGTGCATGGGGAGCACCCTGCTGTTGGTGACAGTTAATCGCTGTTGGTTATCACTAGGAATTGAATTTTAAAATTAAAAAAACGTCAATTTTGAGTGAAGTCAGCGCTGAAAATACTAAATTTGTGCCTGCACAGTTGATTTGCCATGGATAGATGTTTGTTTCACATTATCTCGATCATTCAGCCCTGTAGGTATGGTAACAATCATTTTGATCAAACAAAAAATGATAAAACTTAATCATTAATAAATAATGTTCCTTTGGTCTAGTTACAGAACCTCGATCAATCCATCAATCATGGTATAATTGAGCTTTCAGTTCTGTGGCGCTCCGAGAAAACGCTCCGAGAAAGTTGAAGGCACTCACAAATCAGGCCTGGATTTTCATCTTTGAGAGGGCGGAGGCCATTTTCATTTTGCGAAAGGGCACTTCCATTGGAAAATCTTTAAAGGTATCAGACATGTTTGGTAATGACTCAAAACAAATATTAGCATAAAAACTTACTTGGTAACAAGCAACAGAGAGCTGTTGATAGTATCAAACATTGTAGGAAACGACTCCCTCTGAAGTAACGTAGTTTTTGAGAAAGAGGTAATTTCTCACTAAAATAATAAAAACTTCTTGCAAGAAGTTTTTATTCCTATCTGAAAGCACACAAATTTGTACAACAAGGGTGTTTTTTCTTTCATTATTTTCTTGCAACTTCGATGACCAATTGAGCCCAAATTTTCACAGGCTTGTTATTTTATGCATATGTTGGGATACACCAAGTGAGAACACTGGTCTTTGACAATTACCAAACGTGTTCACTGCCTTTAAGACTATGGGAAACCTTTGATGGGGCACCGAGGCCAAGACCACGGCCTAATTTCATGACTCTGCTTACCGCCGAATTCTGCGCTTGCGATTATCATTCTTCGCTTACAGGGCAAGCGCCGAATTTCTCCGCTAGCTATGTGAGTGAGGAATGCCTAGTAATGTGTACAGTGGAGTATGCATGCGCACAAACCAAAATTCCCTGCTAATCTGTGAAATATGCATGACATAAATGCAAATTTGTTGCTTACATTAAGCAGAGCCATAAACCCTTCCCAGATTTCTAAAGGGTTGGTGTCCGTTCACAAATGCTGCGGCCAGAGATGCGGTTGGTGACAGCGGTCACCAACCGCTGTCACCTCGCTAAATGTGGATGCATTCGACGTTCTTGCGAAAACACTGTGACAGTCTTTTGCTGTTTCCTCAGCAAATAGACACTGTATTCAGCTGAAACTTTCACATGTGACTTTTAATGTATCTTTCTTGAAAATTTTGCCTGTAAATCAGCATTACTTTGACAAAAACCAAGCTATGACCCTACCTTGAAGCATCTCTATGAAATGGGCCCTATTGCAGGGTGGGGGGGGGGGGTTTATAAAGAGATCTCGTCCTCAATCACATACAGTGCAAATGTGCTGTCTTGCTCAGCCAGGGTCAATAGTCTGATGCGGTGGACGGAGATCTTCAAATCAACACTTCATCAATCTAAATGGAAATTTTCTTCCTGGGATGTACTGCTGGTCATGGGTTAGTTTTTATGTGTACAGCCACGATGGTTTACTATTATGTTTCTGGTTATCATGATTCATGATTCATATTTTTAAAGCCAGATTTCAGTTGTAGCGATTTGATATAACACTGGATGGTTTTTTTATGAACTCTTTTGTATATACAAAAGAAACATAAATTCACGTGTATAACATTTCTTCTTAAAATTTCAGATTTAAGAAAATTTATAAAATACACTTTCATTTATTCTGATTGTGAAGCCAAGGATTCTCAGAAAAGCGAACTTATACTAGCCAAGAACCCCATGGAGTGAAGACAAGGAAGGAAGCTTCAGTTTTAGATGTGGGAGGAAAAACCCCAGAGAAATATTCCAGGGAAAACCCACACAGTTAGGTAGGAACTGAAAACCCAATCCACATAGTGCCGCCGCCGGGATTCGAACCGGGGTCCTAGAGGTGGAAGGTGAGGAAAAATACCTCTAAACCACCTTCCTATGTATTTCATGACATGCACCACACAAGGAGTGTCAAAAGGTTTTAGACAGACAGGGCGCATTACGAATGGCCACTATTAACATTGTTATTAAAAATTTATTCATTGCTAAATAAAAATGAAGAATTTTATAGTCAAAATCAACTCTAAGTACACGAAAAACAACCTTTAGGGAATGCTACTTTTTATTTCAAAAATCAAGATATCAACCACAAGGGAAATTGACTGGGTAATTTTTAATTAATTGAAGAAAGTCAAATCGACCCAAAGCGGGATTTGAACCTGCGATCTCCGGATTAACGTGCCAGGGCTCTACCAACTGAGCCATCTAGTCCTAATGTTGGCGGCTTCCCTATTTTGTCGATATCTTTACCCAGTCAGTTCCCCTTGTAGTTGGTTACTTGTTATTTATATACAGCGCACATATTTACCAGATGTGTACACAACCTTTTTTTGGTGTGCTCTCGCCGAAAGGAATAATTATTAGTCTGCCACGGCAAACAAAATGCATCACTTTCCTGAACCTGGACAGTTAGTCCCCCACCATCTGTCTTTTTTATATTAATTTTCCCTGCGCGGTCGTTTCACCAGAAAATTATACATGAGCCCTGTAGCTTGGAACGAGTCACTCATTGGCAGCTCTTTCCGTTCAAAAAAAAAAAAATTATTGGACAATTTTTTTTATTAAAGAGAAAGAAGGGTATCAAGCCAATTGAGTTATTTTGAAAATTGTAGAAATGTCTGCTAAACAAATTGTCTGGGATGATGCAACCTATGACATCACTGCAGCTTGGAACTGGTCACTCTGTGCAGCTCTTTCCGTTAAAACAAAACAAATTGATGGACAATTTTGCATTAAAGAAAAAGAGGGGTACCAAGCCATTAAAGGCATCGTACACATTTGGTAATTGTCAAAG
Organism: Plazaster borealis; assembly: GCA_021014325.1. Taxonomy (NCBI): domain Eukaryota; kingdom Metazoa; phylum Echinodermata; class Asteroidea; order Forcipulatida; family Labidiasteridae; genus Plazaster; species Plazaster borealis. Next base: position 3,070,487 of record CM037475.1, on the reverse strand, counting down.
ACCAGTGTTCTCACTTGGTGTAGTCCAACATATGCATAAAATAACAAGCCTGTGAAAATTTGGGCTCAATTGGTCATCGAAGTTGCAAGAAAATGATGAAAGAAAAAACACCCTTGCTGTACAAATTTGTGTGCTTTCAGATAGAATAATAAAAACTTCTTGCAAGAAGTTTTTATTATTTTAGTGAGAAATTACCTCTTTCTCAAAAACTACGTTACTTCAGAGGGAGTCGTTTCCTACAATGTTTTATACTATCAACAGCTCTCTATTGCTCGTTACCAAGTCAGTTTTTATGCTAATATATATTTTGAGTAATTACCAAATGTGTACGATGCCTTTAAATGAAGGATACGAAACGTATTTGTTTAATTTAAGTCTGAAAGCTTACTGATTACGAAGTTCATACGGATTTTAATAGGTTTTTTACGCTGTATTTGGTATGTTCCCTTTTAATCACTCAATTTAGCCTTTTGGTTGCAATGTGATTTTTAATAAACCTTTAATTAATAAATGAATGAATAGTAGAACCATTTTTTTCTGGGAAATATTTCCCTCTGAAATTAAGTCATATTCGAGAAAACTGTATCTGGAAAACCTAACAAAATGCAACAGCTGATTTCGGTTGTTTAGGGCAATGTGTTTACATGTCGAAAATTGTGCATGTTTTTTCACTATTTTCTCCTGACTCACGCTACGGATTAAGCCCAAATTTTCACAGGTTTGTTATTTCATGTATATGGTTGATCACACACAAAACATGAACACTGTCTGCAAATATTTTGTCAGCTCTACCAATCAACCCTACAAATTCAAACAGGGCAAAGTGTTTAATTTAAGTACAGTGAAGTTAGGATTGGGTGTTTGATTCTGTGGGATTGTGTATCCTTGCTGCCAAGTAATGGTGTTGGAATTTGAATGAGTGGGTATGGTGGATGTGTGAAATGTACATGTCTGGCATTGCTCTTTCCTACACATGGTATAAATAGTGTAAAGATAGTTGTTTGATTATGTTACGTTGGGTACTGTGTGATTTCACTGATCAAATTTTGCACATGCTAAGAGTACACACTCCAACAAAATCAAACAAAAAAAGGCCTCTTTGAGTTTGTTAGGTTGTGTATCGTCCCCCCTTGATTGGGTACAGTTCCCATCGCATGGTAGTACAAGCTGTTGGAATGTGTTGGGTTAGGGATGGATTCTAGTAAAAATGCTTTGGGTTTGAGTTATTTTTTAAAAATTCCAGAAGTGTCTCCTAAATGTTTTTACTGGTATGATGCAACCTATGACTTCACTTGTTTACAAAAAAAGAGGCCAGCTGTCAAAAAGCAATGAGGATCGTGAGAGCCTCTACAACTGCCTGCATTTCTGCATAAATTCTGCATAAAACATGACGCATATTGTTGCATTTAGCCAGGTTACCAGTAACAAGGATAACATCAACCAGCATAATGCCCTGTTCGCATAATCCCCCGAGTAACTAGAAAACACAGTGGCCCAATTTCATAAAGCTGTAAGCACAAAAACTTGCTAAGAAAAGGAAATTATTGCTTGGCACAAAAAGGTTACCAGCCAAAATAACAGACATTTCACATTGCTGCGACTGGTGCCCCGCTCGTTTCTTGCTAAGCAACGAAATTTGCTAAGCATAATTTCCTGCTTAACAGGGGCCCAATTTCATGGTGCTGATTCATTGGATCATAAGCTCAGATTTCGTGTCCTGGGCCCAATTTCATAAAGCTGCTTAGGCAGAAAATACTGCCTTGCAAATGTCTGCTAGACAACAATAATCAGGATACCAGTCACAGATGCTACATGCATGTGAAATGGTATTTTAGCTGGTAACCTTTTTCTGCTAAGCACAATGTTGCTGTGCTTAGCTAATTGTTATTGTGCTTAAGCAGCTCAATGAAATTGTGTCCTGATGGGGATTAGTGCTGCTTGTTTGCTTGTTTGTTTGTTTGTTTGTTTGTTTGTTTGTTTGTTTGTTTGTTTGTTTGTTTGTTTGTTTGTTTGTTTGTTTACATGATCTTCCCAACAAGGGAACTCAGCCAAGCTCCCACATGGGGATATAAACGCCGAACTGGCAACAGCCAATCTCTCTCATACAAAAATTGGTTTAACGTCTATGATTATGAATTGCACAAATAATAATTAAATTATGATTCAGTAACTAGACGACAATACTTATTCTAGTCATTGTGAAAACAGTGGTAAGCTTGGCCTGATTCGAATCCACAACCTTGTGATTGCCAATCCTGCAGTCTAACCACTTGACCATGGTGACAAGCGTTTTAATTGAATACGCTGAATCAGTTCAAAGAAATAGTCCGTCAGTTCAACTCAATGGAATAGAATGGTTTTGTGTTCACATCCTATAAATTGTTTTTTTTTTAAAGGAACCACGCTGTTGCAGAAATGAAGGTCGAGCATTTTCCAGTTTGGCACCGATGTTATTTTTAATATTTGATTACACATCCAACAGCAGAATTAGCAACAATAACGGGATGAATAGGAAACGGGAAGAAATGCTTAGTTTTAGATGTGGGAGGAAAACCCCCAAATGGAGGAAAACCCACCCAATCAGGTAGGGACTGAAAACCCAATCCACATGCATGGCTCCGGTCTGAGGTGGGATTCGAACTAGGGTCCACAGAGGTGAAAGGCAGGGAGAGAAACCACTGAGCCAACCTGATCCCCTCTTATGCAGGGAATGATTTCCATGTAAATCAGACCAATATGTCTCAGTTGGGTAATGACTCAAAACAAATATTAGCATAAAAACTTACTTGGTAACAAGCAACGGAGAGCTGTTGATAGTATAAAACATTGTAGGAAACGACGCCCTCTAAAGTAGCGTAGTTTTTGAGAAAGAGGTAATTTCTCACTCAAATAACAAAAAACTTCTTGCAAGAAGTTTTTATTCCTATCTGAAAGCACACAAATTTGTACAACAAGGGTGTTTTTTCTTTCAACATTTTCTTGCAACTTCGATGACCAATTGAGCCCAAATTTTCACAGGCTTGTTATTTTATGCATATGTTGGGATACACCAAGTGAGAACACTGGTCTTTGACAATTACCAAATGTGTTCAGTGCCTTTAAAACATCACCATTTACTACTTAGTATCGTCATTTAGTGTGCACAAAACAAGTTCAGTCTAAATTATGGAACGACCTCCCTATAAAGACACTTCCCCAAATGTGAACATTTTCAGGAAGAGACTCAAAACTCATTTTTTTCTCCAAGGAGGTTTCTATGTATTTCTTTATCAAAGCGTCTTTGAACAATTTCTTTTGTTTATGGGTACCAGCACTATATATATATTGTTTAGAGTAATTTGTTTTCTCCCTTAACTCTTTCATGCACCATTTATTTTGGTGATACATTGATGATATGGACACATTAATTGTTTACTCAGGTTTTTTTGCAAATGGTATACCCCCCCCCCCAAAAAAAACACCTTAAAAAACAAAAACAAAAACAAACAAATAAACAAACAAACAAACAGACAAAAAACAAGTCACAATAGCACCCTCAAGAGTCCTCTTTCCCTTTCTGAAAACTGTGGGGCCGTGCGATCTTTAGTTTTCGTTTTACAACTATTTTTCTGAAGGGATTTAAACCGGTCTCTATAGCAACCAGTCGGCACGTGAAAGAGTTAACAGGGTCCGCTGGCCAAACGCCAGTTAAAATACCCAAGGACCTGTCTAAAGTCACTCATAGTGGTCCGATTGGCTAGTTTAAGTTTTGAAAAGCATCCCTATTTAATATGAATTATGGACTAGTAAAAACAAGCTGGGGGACTAGTGACGTAACAAGGTAAACTGGTCCTGCTGGCAAGTCACTGAAAGGGCAAACTCAGTTAATTGGTTGAAGGTTTCTTAAGGGGTCTGTATACATTTGGTAATGACTCTGAAAATTAATGCCAATAAAAACTAACTTGGTAAGAAGTACAGCAGCTTTGGATAGTATAATGCATTTTGGGAAACTTTTCACTTTGAAGTACTGCGGTTATGGAAAAATATATCACTTCTTATCCCAAAAAAATTTGAATCTGAGAAGCGTTACTGACAGTAATGTTTCTCAGATAGTGTATTCCAATTGCAGGTTATTCTTCCTGCGTGGACATAACAGCTCCAGATTTTCGGCAATATCTCAAAAACGCTACCACCTTTTGAAGTAGTTTCATGGTACATATCTGTAACTATATAGGATTGAAACAAACAATGGGTTCCAATTACCAAATGTATACAATCCCTTTAATAACCACAAAAACATTTGTTATTTCATTATGACTTCCATTTTACTGACATTGCCACTGGATTGCCAACGCTGGTGAAACCAAAAGAAATAACAACGGTTACAACGCACCACAAGTTTCAATCCGTATATAAAATGAAACATGCAATTAATATTCATTTTCATTAAAAAAAAACCATTAGCGATAATTGAAACCTCATCTAATTCTTATGTGACATTGTAAACATTTAATTTTGTTGGTCTATTCTATCGACACGGAACATTCTCCAAATGGACCCCATGAACCAAGGCATGCATAAAACCTTCCTAATGTAGCAATTAACTCAGAGTAGATTTTGTCTGCCGTTTATAAATCAATGCCGTTTCGATTGAGCAGGAGAATATAATGGTCTGGTTTGCCGAGTCCCCTGATGAGGAGGACCGTAGGGTCAGTGATAGTATCAACAAAACTGAAGGTCTATGTTCAGCGAGGGGAAAACGAAATGAACATTAATTATTGCAAATAACGACGTGGAGTATCCACATCGCACAGGGACTTGTCCTTGCGGAGATAACACATAACAGAGCGTAAACATTCAACATTTGAAACACACATAAACGTCTCTTTGCTTTGAAAACAAAAAGAAGAAACCAATCTTACATTATACAGTAAAATAATCTTTCTGTCCATCCAGGGTATCCTAAATTGTGTAATTTTATGTAAAATGAAGCCTACTCATTCAACAATCAACATTTGGGTGGTCGGGTTGGCGTAGTGGTATCTTTTTTTTATCGCCTTCCACCTCTAGGATCCCGGTTCGAATCACGCTGGGGCACAAACGTGGCTTGGGTTTTCAGTCCCTACCTGACTATGTGGGTTTGCCCTGGAATAATTCTCTGGGGTTTTCCTCCCACATCTAAAACTAAAACTTCCTTCCTCGTCTTATCACCATTGGGTTCTTGGCTAGTACAGTGATTAAGTTCGCTTTTCTGAGAGTCCTTGGCTTGATAACCAGAACAAATGAAATGAAATGAAATGAAACAATATGTCTTTAAAATAATCAACCATTGTTTTTCAGTTATTATTATTATTATTATTATTATTCTTTATCGTGAAGACAATAAGAGCATACTGATCGAAACGTCGAGTGGTTAAAATCACCGTTTCTTCTCAGAACCACCACAGCTCATAAAAGGGAGTTTATTTACATGGTGTCTTCCGCAAACATCACTTGATTGTATTCCCACCATGCAAAGTTTCAAGTCCTTCTTGTGCTTTGTTTGATTATTTTCTAGGAGGGCAAGTCCTTAAAGAGACAGTTAAAAAGAGAATGCCTTTGAGTACTATCTCGAAACAATGCACTTGTTTCATAGAGCAAGGAATTGAAGAAAGGAGAGTGCATAACCCAACAAATTGATTTATCTCCCTTCTTCTACTGGGAAATCAGTGTTTTGCTTTCAAGTGAAATTGAGCCGAAAAACTGAAATTCATATTGAACCCTTTAGAGGCCATAGCAGCCGCAAAAGGCTTGCACCAAAATGCCCGTAGCAGCCGCAAACAGCTGCAAAATCTGACCTACTTCCACTCAACAAAAAGGTCAAAGTAAAGGTAACAACCTGAAATGGCATTTTAAAAAATTTCCCATGTTAACATAACTATTTTTTTCTAAAACAAAATCAAATTTCTGTTTTGTAATATTTTTTCAGACACTTTTATAAGAAAAAATTGTTTCAACAAAATCAACAATAAAACCACATCTGGGCAAATGGTGATGATTATAAAGAGATGATTGGTCTCTAAAGGGTTAAATTGGATATTGAGTTGTCTCGATGTAAGAAAACTTGTGTTGGCCTTCCCTAATATCACTGCCTTCTCCCATGCCTTTCAAAACTCTAGCTTTAAGCGCCGTTTTTTCTCTTGCTTTTCTTTTTCTTCGAGATAAAGAAATTTAGGCAGGACTGCGTACATTAGTGAATGAGTAATACACTGTCACATTTATATCTGACAACTGTTGTGCCGCAGGCAGGTAGCTAACGGCCAAATCTACAACTCACATGTACTCGACTCAGATAAAAAGATGTTTATTTGAAAGTCAACCCCAAACTCTTATTGAATCGATCACGGTGAACAATATCTCCCGGACAATTTTCTTTTTTTAATAAAGACGTCTCACTGCAAAGCTCTGAGCACATTGTTTAATAAGTGAGGGCATCACTACAGCCCGTCTCTCGTCCAAGAACTGAATTATCTTCAAACTCATCTATTCTTCCTGACAACAGATGTTCAAATTCAGTGAGCAAATGAAACCGAAGAGACAGCGATAATCAAAATCTCAATATCCTATTTAAATATCTATGAAATGAATGGGAGTACAATTCTAAATCGATATTTCACTGTTGCACCATTAAAGAGGGACTTTAAGGTCAAATTCAGTTTTGTAATCCACTCATTTTCAAATAGAGTCCTTATGAAAATGGAAAAAAAAAATGCAATTTTCTAACCTCAAGTTAAAACTGTGTAAAATGCAGTGGTGTTCCATTACCTTTAAGTGCAATTTCGTTCATCCCCCCCAAAAAAATTGACGTCACATATATAGTCTGTACATTTCTCTGCAAGGAATTTTCAGTTTATTCCTGAATTTTTGTGATGTTCAATCAAAATAGCATTGAATTTTGACCTTTTGTGTTTCATACCCTTTAAGTGCAATTTTTTTCTTCAGAAAAAAAGTTTGACGTCACATTTCAAATATGTGGTCTGTACATTTTTCTGCAAAGAATTTTCAGTTTATTCCTGAATTTTTGTGATGTTCAATCAAAATAGCATTGAATTTGACCTTTTGACCGGTGCAAAAAACTCATATTTGGAATGTACAGACCAATTGTTATTGATGTCCGATGATGCCATGTTTCAAATTTTTTTCTGAAAGGGTGTCAAACAAAATGACATTTTACACCATTTTAGCGTGCGGTTAGAGACTTGTAATTTTCGTCCCCACTTTCATGAGGACTCTATCTATTGGAAAATGGGTGCATCACAACACTTAGCTTGAACTTGGAGCCCCTCTTTAAACCAAAGCAGTTTGTGGGGGTTTTTTTCTTCGGTTTTGGGTTTTGTTTTGGTCTTAGCTCCATGAAGGTGAATATCAGATTAAATTTGCTTTGTACATAGTCTAAAGGAATTGTACTATACGCTTTTTCAATACATATTTGCCGCCCCGCATGTCGAGTTTCTAATTAGTGTAGGGGTCTTCATCAGCGGTCTGTCACAAAAATCTTTCCACTCAAGTGAGAAAAACAGTTTCATTAAAAATATGCATCCGTCCGATTTCTCTTGCTAAAAGGTGACAGGGCAAGGCAGTGTTTCTCCTGTCAATCTCAATATTGAGGCATTTCATCTTGCCGGTGTCAGCGGGCACCTTGTTTTTTTCCTCGCAGTATTACTATTATGGTCCATTTCATGATGCTACTTATAATAGACTTATAACAGTCTTCTGAGCTTATAGGTATCGTACACGTTTGGTAATGACTCAAAACAAATATTAGCATAAAAACTTACTTGGTAACAAGCAACGGAGAGCTGTTGATAGTATAAAACATTGTGAGAAACGACTCCCTCTGAAGTAACGTAGTTTTTGAGAAAGTGGTAATTTCTCACTAAAATAATAAAAACTTCATGCAAGAAGTTTTTATTCCTATCTGAAAGCACACAAATTTGCACAATAAGGGTGTTTTTTCTTTCATTATTTTTTTTGCAACTTCGATGACCAATTGAGCCCAAATTTTCACAGGCTTGTTATTTTATGCATATGTTGGGATACACCAAGTGAGAACACTGGTCTTTGACAATTTCCAAACGTGTTCAGTGCCTTTAAGGAGCCCAGAATTCATTTTACAAGACCATAATCTAAATGAGTTGAACAAGCACTAAGAGAAGATCTATCTTATTTACCTTTTGTGTAAGTATACTTCAAGACTCAACAGAATTGAAAGATATTTATCAGATTCATACTCTTTTTCACAAAGATATTGTTATTACACGATGAGGTATTTTATTCAATTGAAGAACGCTTTCAAGATATACTGTCCGGTCGTGACTTTACTGGCCCGGGGCTAAAAATCACTGGCCTCGGGCCTGCAGTCCAGTGTTAATTTTGAGCCCTAGGAAGACCACTAACATTAGGGCTAGATAGCTCAGTTGGTAGAATGCGGCACGTTAATCTAGAGGTCGCAGGTTCAAATCCCAAACTAGTTCAATTTTTCTTTGTTCATCTCAAAACTGAACTTAAAGATACCCAGTCAGTTTCCCTCGTGGTTTACTGCCTGATAATAAAAAACAATACTGCGCAAAATTTTAAAATAGATTGAATTATTGAACATGTTGCAAAAATGCAGTCCTGTTCGACTCAATTTTTCTTTGTTCACCCCAAAACTTAATTAAAATTTACTCAGTCAGTTTCCCTTGTGGTTTACTTCTTTATATACAAATATAATACCGCAATTTTTTGTGAAATATATTAAATTATTGAACATGTTTACAAAAGATTCCCAAACAAAAATATCTGTTTTATTATTTGTTTTTCTTCCTCCCTTTACATAATTTATTATTTTATAAATACAGAATGCAAAACTTCCATTTACTAAATGCCCTTAAGGGGTTTTTGATCATCTGGTATTTCATGCACATCAAAATGTGCAAGCACAAGACTGCTGTTTACCTCGTCACGAACAAACAAGGCACAACATCCTGTCAGAGTGTACTTTGGAACTCAGAAGTGTCTCAGTATGATTCTGTTCAGAATAGGTCTGTACAAATACAGTGCAGCAAGAATATTTAAACGTTGTCGTCACTGTCAAGTGTTTAATGTACAGGTATGTTGATGACGGCTCTGTTGAGTTGATTGCGATGGTTAAGTATTATGTTTTCGATCAGGCAGTGACCTCTGACAAGAGTTATCAATACTCTTAGAAATCCTTTCTCCAGGAGAGGTCAGTGTATACTGATCGAAACGTCGAGAAGAAACCGGCTCTTCTCAGAGCCACCACTTCTCAAAGAGAAATTTCTCACACGGTGCCACAGCAAACCTTACTTACTTAGAAATCCTTTCTTTTTTAAAGTTTCCTTGATGAGACGCAATAAGCAGCCATGTCTATCGTGTTGGCACCATCTTTGTCAGTGTTTGTCATGTTCCCTATTTTGTGATAGCAATGATAAATACCGATTCTCGAGATACCAAGAAGGAGCCAGACTAGTGTTACCATAGCATTCCTAAAGTTTACTCTTTGAGAGGGCAAGGCCATTTTCATTTTGCAAAGAGCATTTCCATTGGAAAATCTTATACTTTATGGGAAACTTTTAAAGGGGCACCAAGGCCATGACCTGGGCCCTATTTCATAGCGCTGCTTCGGTAAGCAAATTTTCGTGCTAACTATAGCAGAAAGGCACTGAACACGTTTGGTAATTGTCAAAGACAACATAAAACATTTTAGGAAATGACTCCCTCTGAAGTAACGTAGTTTTTGAGAAAGAGGTAATTTCTCACTAAAATAATAAAAACTTCTTGCAAGAAATTTTTATTCCTATCTGAAAGCACACAAATTTGTACAAAAGGGTGTTTTTTCTTTCATCATTTTCTTGCAACTTCGATGACCAATTGAGCCCAAATTTTCACAGGCTTGTTATTTTCTGCATATGTTGGGATACACCAAGTGAGAACACTGGTCTTTGACAATTGCCAAACGTGTTCAGTGCCTTTAAACCTACTAGTCTGCATACTCATTAATGTGTCACAATTCATGCTTGCGTAGTATGTAAGAACATTGTACGGTACCACCTGTCCTCAATCCTGACGTATTAATCAACTGCCCTTTTTTCCATTCACACCCCCCCTTCTCAATTCATATAAAAAGGCATGCCTTTTGGGAAAGTGCAATAAAGTGCACATTACACCCTTGGCTGCGGATCATCAAATACCCGTACATAAACTATAAATCAGGTCCAGTGCTCGGTACATATAAATGTTCATGTACGTCTATATATGTCATGTCTTTTCAATTTAAAGGGACACGTTGCCTTAGATAAGTTGGTCTAAAAAAAGCGTTTACCGTTTGTTATAAAATGAATATGGTTAGAAAGACGTTATAAAAGTAGAATACAAAGATCCACACAAATATGCCTTGAAATTGCGTGGTTTTCCTTTTACTTGCGAACTAACACGGTCGGCCATTTTGTGGAGTCAACAAAATGGCCGACCGTGTTTGTTCACGATGTAAAAGGAAAACCATGCAATTTCGAGACATATTTGTGTGGATCATTGTATTCTACTTTTATAACGTCTTTCTAACCATATGCATTTTATAACAAACGGTTACAAACGCTTTTTGTAGACCAACTCGCCCGATCCAAGGCAACGTGTCCCTTTAAGAGAGATGTGTGAACAGTTTTTATATAAAAAAATTAATAAAAAGATTGTACTATAGTAAGGCTACTACAGACCTTTTAAAGGGAGGGTATACCTTTGGTAATTATTCAAACAAATACATTAAGACCATACAAACTTACTTGGTAAGAAGCACTGCAGCTGTTGATAATGTGTAACATTTTGAGAAATGATTCCCTTCTAAGGAATGTGGTTTTAGAGATAGGGATTTCAAAAACATTTTAATCTGAGAAACGTTTTCTGCATGAAGCGTTTCTCAGATTGTGTATTCCAGTTACGGATTACTCTTTCTGCGTGGACATAACCGCTCCAGTTTTTCGGCAATATCTCACAAACGCTATCACCTTTTGAAATGCAATTTTCACAGGTTAGTTTTATTTAACATCTTCATTTAAATAGGATAAAAACAATCAAGCGTTTCCAAAAACCAAAGGTATACTTTGCCTTTAAAGTGCCATCTGCAAAACAAAAAAAGGAGGCGGCCTCTAAAAAGGAAGCAGGCAGGGACACTAAACATGTTTTCTTTTTGTTTGGCCTAAGTGCGGAGTGCTGTAACATCATACACATACGTAAGCTACAAAAATGACAGCTTAGGCCATATCCAAAATGGCCACTGTGGCTACGGCTGCGATTGGCATCCTATGCTTCACTGCTTGTTCATGTGACAATCCAGCAGCCGCAAGCCGCTAATTAGGACAAGGCCTTGGATAATTGTTGAAAAATAATTGCGTTTTGAATTGCCCTTAAAAAGGGCTATTATAACTATTGTCATCATCTCCCCAGACATATGGCAGCCTAATTAATTTTGTAGACTACCTTTTCTTTGATAATTGTTTTTGTCCCTAGTTTATTTGTATCTGTTCCTTTATAATATCTTGTAATTTAATTTATTCTTCCTATTTATTATTTGTTTTCACTTTTCAGCGCATGCCAGTAAAGCTCTTGGCTTATTGGGTCTGCGCCTGAACAATAGTGAGTCTGTACCTCAACAAATTACGGTCCTTTTGAATGTTGTAATACATGTATGTGTGAACTGTTTGGTATAGCAATAAATGTAATATTGAATGGAATTGAACTGAATCCAGTTATTTGATTAACTGATTGATTATTCCATCAAAGTTAGGGAACAAAAATGATTTATTTGTACTGCGTTTTTTTTTCCCCTTCCACATTGTGTGATTACAGCACTGTACAGACCTTGTTACCTTTGTTAACAAAAAGAGTAAACCGTGTACATTTCCAGGGCCTCTGTGGCAGGCAAGATACTACACTGATCACATGGGAAATTTACATTATGTGTCATAACTTCCACATAAATTCAAGAGTTATAAAATTAACAACTGAACAGGTTCTGCGCTGTGCCCCCTTTGTTCATATCAAAAGTTGATACAAATCAGAAGGTGCAGTCTCCATAAAATGTAAGATTTGATGTGAATGCCAGCAGGAAGTTCAGGCTCTGTGGCTCTTTTGTAAACATGTGATGTCACAGGTCACATGGTCTTATACTTTGTGCCTCCTGTGTCCCATGGGGTAAAAAATCTCTGATGGGATTCGAACCTTCCGCATTTCTTGACTGCTAGACTGTGATGAGTGGCCAGTTTGAATCCCATAATTTACAGCAGTGGATTTTATAACATCAACCAGTAAGGTTGCTTGGGGGTTTTTCTCTTTTGTTTTATCTGTGAAAAAATGCTACCGGTACCTTTTCCTCAGCCACTATGAGGTAAAAAAAAATTTCCTAAGGCCTATGTACACTTTCTGCCTGCAGACCTTTGAATTGAGGCACTCCTTGTATTACCGTGAGGTGTACTTAGAATTTAGTAGGGATTTCATAAAGCTGCTTAAAATTCCATAGAGCTGCTTAAGCGGAATCAGGAACCAACAGCAATCAGTATATGACATGGTAGTTTGGCTGACTAACCTTTTTCAGGGTAAGCACAACTGCTTAGCTAATTGTTGTGCTTTTAAGCAGCTCTATGAAATTTGGGCCCCGAACTACAACGTTATATACCTGTAAATTAATCCACCATACTGTAAATGTTATTATGAGAGTGACGATGCGGCCAGAAATCCTGATGCATCAGTTTCTAGGCACCCAAACCAAACATGATCATGTTCCAGACAGACCGACTTCAAAACCCTAGCAATTAAAACAGAAAGGCACTTTGTCCCTTCTGGAAAGGAAATTGAGTGAGACCACTCAAAGTTAATGTTTTGTGTGGCAACTTTGAAAAAAAAATAATGTTAACATTATTTTGTTGTTCATGTTAAAGGTAGTGTCATCGTTTGGTTTTTGTCACCGTTATGCTGATTTAAGGGCACAATTATCATGAAAGACACAATAAAAGTCACCTGTGCAAGTTTCAATTGAATACAGTGTCTACTTGTTGAGAAAACAGAAAAAAACTGTCATGGTATTTTAATCAAGACCTTCGAACCAGTCCACGTTCAGCGAGGTGACATCTAGTACCAACCGCACTTTGGCTGCAGCATTCATAACGACACCACGGATATTCGAATCTCCAAAATCGCCTTTAGGCGATCTTTGGAGAATCAATTTTGTCGGCATCCTTTATTTCTAATCTAATCAATGTTTTAAATTCATTTAAAACATTTTTGTAGGCCTTTTAAAAAAGTATTTGATGAAGATTTTTTATTTATTTTTAACCCAAAACATGTTCCAATTTTGAGGTATTGCACACCTTTGGAAACAGCTCAAAATCAGTGTCCACATTTTGTGTGATTCAACATATGCATGAACAAACAAACCTGTGAAAGCTTGAGCTCAATTGGTCATCGAGGTCACGAGAAAATAGCGAAAAGAGACCTTATGTGTTTTCTGTTTTTTCAAACATCAAGTTTTTATCACGCGTGATAAAAACTATTGTTTTACTCATTTCGATCAGAAACGATAGCATTTTAAGCAGAAATATTTTAAGGAACCCTTTCTACCATTACTTACTTTAAATCATGTAAGTTATGTGTGAATCTGTGAACATTGGTGTTTTTCGATCTTACCAATAGTGTACAGGGCCTTTAAAACGCAAATTAAAACTGAATTGTGCAAAGTACACGCTTTGTGAGGAAAACACGGAGATGAAGACGTGATCCAAGGAATGATTGATCTGTAACTTGATTCACTGACAGTGGGAAGCAGAGTAAAGGGGGTTCGTGTTCTATTTTGATAATCACATCGGCTCCTTCCAAAAAACGAGTACCCTACATTATCAATGACACCCTCCCGGGGTAGTCATTACTTTGACAATCAGGATCAAATTTTTATTAAGCAGTTACCTAGAAAATATTGCTGAACAAATTTATCTGCCAAGCAAGAAATGTTAGCAGGATACCAGTCACGAATCCAATGAGTGGTACTTGGTGGATGGGCTGGTAACCTGATACTGCTAAGCAAGGTTTTAAAGTGCTTAGCAAGTTTGTACGCTTATCAGCTTTACGAATTTGAACACAGATCTTATAATTTTATTATGTTACAGTACATAGACAACATTGGTAAGAATTACAAAGACAAATATCCCACACTTTACATGACCCAACAAGTATATAAAATGACAAACCTGTGGAAATTTAAACTCAATTGAATTGGTCATTGGAGTCACAAGAAAGCAGCGAGAAAAAATCACAAAAAACACACAAACATTTTCACTGTTTTCAAACATTTTACTCATTTCTCAAAAACTATAGCATTTCGGGCAAAAGTATTTCAGGGGAAGTTTTCCACTATGCCCAGAATTCCCTTGTAAGATATGTACAAAAAGTTGCGCTTTAATGTCAAATTCAATTTTGTGATGTACTCATTTTCCAATAGATAGAGTCCTCATGTAAGTGGGGAAAAAATTCAAATCTCTAACCTCATGTTAAAGTGGTGTAATTGCCATTCAATTCGATACACTTCTGGTGCAAAATTTGTAAACATTCAAAACATCCTATGACATCATTCAGGAGAAAAATGGGTCTGTACATTTTTGTACCGGGATGTTTTGGTTCATTCGTGACTTTTTCATAGCAAAATTTGAAACATGACGCCATTGGATTTCAACAACTTATGGGTCTTTACATTCCAAGGAGGAATATGTCGTCATATTAATGTTAAATTCAATGCTGTTTTGATTGAATATCATTGAAAGTCAGGAATGAACCAAAACATTCCCGTACAAAAATTTACAGACCCATTTTTCTCCTGAATGATGTCATAGGATGTTTTGAATGTTGACAAATTTTGCACTGGAAGTATATCGAATAGAATGGCAATTACACCACTTTAACATGAGGTTAGAGATTTGTATTTTTTTTAACCTTTTACATGAGGACTCTATTTATTGGAAAACGAGTACATCACAAAATTGAATTTGACATTAAAGCCCATCTTTAAGGTGTTCCCTCTGCTGCCGCTTCCTAGGTGATATCGCAAACTCGGGTGTGATCCCTGGCTACACGGCAGTTACAGGTTGAATGGCTTCTGACTGGCACCCCCGAACAAAGATATTGACAAAAGTATAGGGCTAGATAGTGCAGTCGGTGACAGCACAATAATCCGGAGGTCGCAGGTTCAAATGCATGCCGCTCTAGTAATTTTTTCTTTGTCAACCCAAAATTACAATAAAGAATATAAAATTCAGAGAATAAGAAAATCTAAATGCATATTTTTGATGCTTCCTTGTGTCAAAGCTGAACTGGAAAATCATCTTTACAGGGACAGGCGGTACCATTTCTTCATACATTACATGTCAGCGTGTGTACTGTGCATTGCAGTTTTCAACACAGGATTGCTATACAATGTTACTTGAAGTTTTGCAATTACATCAGTTTAAGTTATTCACCATCCCCTTTGAAATACACTGCCACAGATTTAATGAAAAGGCAAAATGGAAACGACCTTGACCGTTAAAAAGATGACATTCTGAGGCCCGTATTTGTAAATATCTAATATCATCACAGAATTTCAGAATCAGAGAGTACTATGCATGAACCATAAAACAGATCACTATGTATGTACCATGGCTTTCCTGTGTACGTGCGCAATAGGACACAACTTGTACACTGAAGGCATGGATGTTATAAATACCTGCACAAATTTAAAGGTAGTGTCATTGTTTGGTAGTGACCCCGAACAAAAAATTGTGTAATTTCTATTCGCAAGCTTACTTGCTTTAAAGATGGTAATGGTAATAAACATCCTGTGAAACTATTTTTGCCTGAAATGCCCCCGTTTAGAATCCAATAAAACCATTTGAATTTGAGAGACGACTCACGCATGAATCGTTTCTCAGATTTTTGAGGTTTGATGTCGTTTGCGAATGCTGCAGCCAGAGATGCGATTGGTACCCTCTGTCACCTCGCTAAATGCAGTTAGGATTTGGCATTCGTGTGAAAATACTGACATTTTGTTGCTGTTTCTCTCGGCAAATAGACACTGTATTCAGCTGAAACTTTGTGACTTTTACTGTATCTTCCTTTATAGCTTTGCCTATCAGCATTACGTTGACAAAAACCAAATGAGGACCCTATCTTTAACCAAAGCTGTTAAACTACTGCATATTGATTCTCATTATAATCATTGTCTATGTGTTATGGAGATGCACTGACTCCCATTGAGTGATGCAGTGACCGAGGTTCCTGCAATAATTATTCTAAAAGAGGAATTTTCCAACGATGATTTTCTATAGACCATGTAACCTTTGTTAAAGAGATCGACCTTGTATATATTCCAGGGCCTTTCCGGCAGGCGAGATACTGCACTGGTCATATGGAAAATTTTACGTTTTGTGTCATAATTTGCATATAAATTCAACAGTCATAAAAATAACAGCTGAACAAATTTTGAGATCAAAAATTGAAAAAAATAGACGATGCAAAACCCATAAAATATCAAAATTTATAAAAAAAAAATGTCCATGGAGACATTGTACAAATTGTGCCTGCAGGAAGTCAAAGCTCTGTGGCTCTTTTGTAAATGTGTGATGTCACAGGTGTACATGGTCTAGGGTCAGTTATTGTATCATGCAATGAAGCTTCGACCAAAAGTAATGGACTGTAAAATATACTATAAAAATAATAAATAAAACTGATAATGAATAGCGGAATGGAGACCTCTGCGCTGGCATGCCTATAAGGTGACAGAAAAGATCTGTGTGAACACAGTCTCGAGCTCACAGGGCACTGCGTTCATCACCTGGAGCTTGCCACTAGCTCAACCATTCTCTGGGAGCCCACATGGGGTGCAAACCTCACGTGGGGGAAGATGTCTCTTCTTCGTGGACATGCTGAAACACCGGCTTGGCCAGCGCTGAAGAGCTGCGTTCTTGCATGCTGGACCTGGTCATCTGGACCAAGACCACTGGGCAGGCTCGAGATTTCGTATCGTCTTGACTCGACTGATTGCATAGCGATTTAGTTTCCGATGTTTATCGTAATGATAGAATAATCGGTCTCCCATATTTTGAAAATATGTAACATAAATAGTCAAACACTAGACCAGTTTGATTAACTCAATATTTAAGTAGACATATATGAACAAAATAATGATTATGATTTTAATTTTCCTACAAACTAATAGAGCATCTGACAGAAGTAAACAGAAGAGTCTCTCAGGTGAATGTTATAAAGATATCCAGGACTGAAATTCTATTGTTGAGAGAGCGAGGCCATTTTCATTTCGCAAAGGGCATCTCCATTAGAAAATCTATGGGAAACTTTTGAAGGGGCACCAAGGGCACCTGAAGGCCAAGACCAGGGCAACAAAGGCTGTGGCTTCCCTGTCCTTTGTGTAAGGCCGTATCCGAATTGGCGGCTACGGCTACAGCTATGACTGTTGCTAAGGGTGTTGCTAAGGACATCCTATACTCAGTCACCGAATTATTATTATTATATATTTCTGGTAATGAAACCAAGGATGCCTCATAGGTGAACTTAACCACTGTAGCTCGCAAGCCTGAGGAAACCTGTAAACAAGGGTGCTTGCTATGTGAACCAGAAACACCGGGGTTAACCCCTACTCTTCCACGATAAGTGTTCTGGGTTCTTTTAAGTGCACTACCGATCCTAGTACAAGGACAAAGCAATTATGGTAAAGTATCTTGCTCAAGGATACAAGTGTCATGACTGGGACTCGAACCCACACTCTGCTGATCAGAAACACCAGAGCTTGAGTCCGGTGCTCTTAACCGCTCGGCCACAACACGCCACAATGAATGACATGGCGATCCAGCCGTAGTCGTAGCTGTCACCACCAATTCGGACACGGCCTAATTATTCCAGGCTTGGATATCATGCAAACCTGTTACACAGTGTACATGAACACATGTCAGATCTTTAACCAATACCCACCTGACTGGTCACAGTACATAAACACTGTTCCTGCCTAAAAAAAGCATGTAGCATTTATTACTGCATTACAATAAACATTCCATTATTTACTGCCTTGCAAATAAACACATCCCAACAAACTGCATATGTTGGACAGATCACCTCATTCTCTTTAAATGTGATTTATATTTTGTCATCATATCACTAGTAGTGAGAGTATAAAGATTGACACTAACTTCTTGTTCATCTACAGGTTTTCCTGTAGTTTTCCCGTAGTTAGACCATAGACAGCGTTTTTTTGTTCTATGGGAAATCCTGTAGTTAGGCAGATACACACTCACTTAAAGGTATCATACACGTTTGGTAATGACTCAAAACAAATATTAGCATAAAAACTCACTTGGTAACAAGCAACGGAGAGCTGTTGATAGTATAAAACATTGTAGGAAACGACTCCCTCTGAAGTAACGTAGTTTTTGAGAAAGAGGTAATTTCTCACTAAAATAATAAAAGACTTCTTGCAAGAAGTTTTTATTCCTATCTGAAAGCACACAAATTTGTACAACAATGGTGTTTTTTCTTTCATCCTTTTCTTGCAACTTCGATGACCAATTGAGCCCAAATTTTCACAGGCTTGTTATTTTATGCATATGTTGGGATACACCAAGTGAGAACACTGGTCTTTGATAATTTCCAAACGTGTTCAGTGCCTTTAATGTGATTTATATTTTGTCATGTTTCCCGTCTCTACTAGTAGTGAGAGTATGAAGAAAGTGAGAGTATGAAGATTGACACTAACTTCTTGTTCATCTACAGGTTTTCCCGTAGTTAGACCATAGACAGCGTTTTTTTGTTCTATGGGAAATCCCGTAGTTAGGCAGATACACTCACTTAAGAAAAAATAAATAAATACACAAATAAAACAACATGTTCAGGGCTCCAATTTTACACTGGACCACAGGCCCGAGGCCAGTAGTTTTAGTGTCGGGCCTGTAAACTCACGACTGGACAAGTCCGGCAGTCTTGCATTTTTCAATTGATTAATAAAACCTCACTGTGTGTAATATCTTGAACAAAAACAAATTATGTTCAAATGTTGACGTCAAGGTCTGGTAAAATATCGTTCAATTCTATTGAGCAATGAAGTATAATAGTGTTTGCCCATAAAGACAAATGAGAAATAAAATGCATGTTAAACTGTGTCAGGAAGTTTTTTCTCATTTTTGATTCTGGTCTCGTGAAAACAATTCTGGTCCAGTAAACATTTTGAGCAACAAGCCCTGCGGTCTTGTGGATTTTCCCCCCAAATTCGAGCCCTGATATTGATTGAGCTTAGTCCCTCAAAACAAATTATCTGATAGGTAAACAAAAGAGAATGCTTCACATGAACAGAGATATCGACATCAAAGCATTTGTACAATTTATTCTGGGTCATAATCGATATTATCAACCCAAATATTTTATTCATGCGCACATCCACAATAAAGCTGCATACTAAACTCTGCAACCAAGGGAGCTTCAAAAGGGAGACAGGGGAGG
The DNA here is from genome assembly GCA_021014325.1 of Plazaster borealis. Classification (NCBI taxonomy): domain Eukaryota; kingdom Metazoa; phylum Echinodermata; class Asteroidea; order Forcipulatida; family Labidiasteridae; genus Plazaster; species Plazaster borealis. The sequence continues at coordinate 3,050,948 of CM037475.1, read as the reverse complement.
AAAAAATCGTGAAACAATCTTTTTTCGAACAAAAATAATCTTTGTTAAAAAAAATCTTTGTTAAAAAAAATATATTATTTTCGTTCGTACGAAGATTAATCTTTGTTCAAACAAAGATTGTTTTTGTTCCTGATTTTTTTTTCTCTTGCCTATGTCCCTTTAAAAGCTCCGTACAGCCCAAACACCTTGAATACATTTTTAGGATTGACAAAATAAAAATGTCAGCCAAGCGAATTGAGGCTATGAAGATCTTTGTTCGAAAAAAGATTATTTTCGTTCGTACGAAGACAAACAAATATTGCTTTTGTTCCTGTTTTTTTTTCTCTCTCACATATGTCCCTTTAAAAGCTCCGTACAGCCCAAACACCTTGAATACATTTTTAGAATTGACAAAAATGTCAGCCAAGCAAATTGAGGCTATGAAGGTATCCGCTTGGTTGATCACAACACACTGTTGTTGTACAAGTACAGCCATAAATATTAGGTGAATGTGGTCTTTCGCATGTATGCACATGTCCATGTGTATAACACATAGGGGTGCAAAGGTGTCAATATAACCGGAGAAAGAAGAACAGGATATATCTCGTGCTGTTGTTTTTTCTGCCTGTTTTGTTTTTTCGTTTGGGTTTGGGTGTTTTTGATTTTGATTTTTTTTTTTTTTTTTTTTTTTTGAGGAGGGTGTTGTTTTTGTTTTTGTTTTGTTTGTTGTGGGGATCGTCTATGCTTGCATAGAAATCCATAATGGAGCAGTATGGTATTTAATTTCAGTTTACACTCGCCATTTGCATTTTAGAAGACAGCCACGATTTATCCACATGTCCTACATTTTGACATTTTTTGTTATTCATGTCCAATTGCAATGATACTGGGTTAACTGATTGCATGTAGGCCTTGCATTCTTTTACATTCATTACATCGGCATGATGTTATCAATGCCATTACAAATTACTCATGAAGCGTCCAACGCGTACTTACGTTTTCTGAATTTTGATTGAATTTTGAAGCCCAGTTGGCTGCTAGCCAGTACCAGTTCTTTCGTTATTATCAAAATGATAATAATTGTAATTAATATTTACAATTAAAGGGATTGTATACGTTTGGTAATTGCAACCCACTGTTTGTTTCAATTCTATATAGTTGTAGATATATACCGTAAAACTAACCTGTGAAAATTTCATTTCAAAAGGTGGTAGCGTTTTTGAGATAAAAATATGGAGCGGTTATGTCCATGCAGGAAGAATAATCTGCAATTGGAATACACAATCTGTATGATGTCAGTAACGCTTCTCAGATTCAAATGTTTTGGGGATAAAAAGTGATATCTTTTTCCATAACCACAGTACTTCGAAGTGAAAAGTTTCTCAAAATGCATTATACTATCCAAAGCTGCTGTACTTCTTACCAAGTAAGTTTTTATTGCCATTCATTTTCAGAGTCATTACCAAACGTATACAGACCCTTTAAATCCTGAAATGACTTTACAATCCCGGCAGAAATTACATGTGTATTTCGTATTAACGTTGATATAAAAAAGAACAGGTTCATTGCGTAAGGCCATGGTTTCAAAATAAATCAACCGTGAAGTTTTCCAACCCATGCCTCACCAAATGTTGTTAATCCATTACGCAAAATCAAAATTGTCAAAGAATAACATAAATTTCTGTGAGTTTATTTTTGGCTTTTGTGGGATTTGATTTCTCCTTTATCTTTTCTTGTTAGTTTACTTTTTTGTCTTTTCTGAATTTGTATCATATTCTTAAATTTGGATATAGCTCATTGAATTTTAATATAATTGTTTTTTTAGCCTTGTTTATCGGGAGCTAAATGACTGAGGGCAACACTGATTTAGTTAACTTTGTTTAGCTTCTGTCATCAATAACTCTATGATGCATTGTGAATTTTTGTCTCGTTATGTACTTTATCTTTTTAATATTGATAAATAATAAATAATAATAAACATAATAATAATAAAAGCATGAAATAGGGTTCTCCCCAGGATTTTTCACAACTGTGGGGCATTCTGAACCCAAACTTTGGAAGTTTAACCAAAGCACGCTGAATTGAAACAAGGTCCTCGGAATGTTTTCTACTTGGTGTTTATCTTCGGTTTTAAAAGCCCTACTGTGCAATCTGGGCATTCTAAATGGCTTTATAATGATTTTTGAGAATTAGATCTGAAGTAAAAAAAATATAAAAAGGTAATTTTTGTTTGCATATTGGCCACATTTTGCGCATATCGGCACATAATCCGCGCATAGTGGCCCAATACGCAAGCTTGTGCAAGGGGAGAACCCAAAAATATAGGGCCCCTATCAGTGAAGTAACTAATCAGAAAATAATGAAATGCAAAATACATCACACACTTGTTATTCAGGAAATTCTTCCAGCGATCACACAATACTTGCATCCTTGTCCAGAAAAAACAATCCAAAGAAATTCTAATTTGATAGGGGGTGCTGAAAATACACTCATTGTTGTTGCAGGAAATACAAAGCCCCACAGTACAAACAGTGATTAGAAACCTGCAGGTAATGGATAATCAGAATTAGATATGTACATGAATCACTTTAGTGGGCATGTTCTATCTTACATGTAGTAAATAACATCGTGGCAACTTTACCTTTTTAATAAATGAAGTGAGAAAAAAATTACACAACTTGCTTGAAATGTTGGCTAGTGAAGGACCTTTAGGACTTGAATTTTGGGTAAAATCCACAAGACCACAGGACTCCTCATAGCTGAGAATGTTTACTGGACAAGAATTGATTTTACAAGACCAGAATCTAAATGAGACAGAACTTTCTAGAACATTTTTTTGAACGGACACTAGGGGAATATTTATCTTTAGTCTTATAAGTGAGTGTACTTTGAAACTCGACAGAATTTAACGATTTTTACCAGACTCAAAGTCTTTGAACGTCATTTTTGGTTAATTTAAGATAATTAGACAGAGAGGTAAAATTATTTAATTGAAAAACACAAGACAGTCGGACTTGTCTGGTCATGAGTTTACTGGCCCAACGGTAAAATCACTAGCCTCGGTCCGGCCGTCCAGTGTAAAATTTTAGCCCTGGTCTCGTTACTATGGTGCACTTATTAACTGCCATGCTACTGCCAAACAGGATGCCATTCACTGGCTGCCAGTCTGTCAAAGAATTAAATTCAAAATCATTTTGCTTGCCTGGAAAGCTATGAATGATAGGGCTCCTCCCTATCTCAAAGAAATTCTCTCACCATATACGCCAACTCGCAATCTTCGCTCTACAAACCAACTTCTTTTAACTGTCCCTAAAACAACCACTTCCAACAGCGTTCGCGCATTTTCTGTATCTGCACCCACTCTCTGGAACTCTCTTCCTTTACATATCCGAGCTACAAAGTCTCTGAACATTTTCAAAACATTGCTCAAAACGCACGTATTCAATATGTCTCATGATTGACTTTTTGTTTGTTATTTTTTACCACTTGTTTTTGCCGACACGTTAATGTAAATCTGTTTTATTCAATGTGCTCTTATTTCTTTCTAAGCTACATAATTTGTAATCTTTTTTGTTACTCTCTCTTTTTTTGGGGGGGGGGGTTTATGCACCTCAGAATAAGTTTAGTCTTAGATAGATGGCGCTTTACAAGTTTTAATTATTATTATTATTATTATTATTATTATTATTATTATGCGACAAACTAGCAAGGGAAACCTACATACGTTCAGCTTCACTTGCTGGCTGGTACAGCAACCAGAGAACAATCCATCACTGTGCCCACAGCAAACTTGTAAAATGTGTAAAATACAATCCTCAATTTGTGTTTTATAAAGATTTCTCCCTTTATCTGAATCTTAAGTAAGTGCATTTAAATGAAACAACAGAACTCCGTACACTCTAACGAGGCACACGTATGCTTCGGAATTAGATGTCAATGCACCACTTTAGTAGGCGTGTTCTATCTTAATAAATAAATGATTTTGGTTTGTGGCTACTTTACCTTTTTAAATAAAAACCCCAAATGATGTCGGAAGTGAGACAAAAATACACAACTTGCTTGAAATGTTTGCTAGTCGGTGAAGGGCCTCGTTACTGTGGTGCACTTTTTAGGCTGTTTTTTTATATTACTGCCAAACAGGACGACACATTAACAAGAGTCTGCGAAAAAGGGAGCAATCTATCACTGTACCCACAGTAAACGGGAGGGCTGTGATTTGTTGCACTCTTGTAAATGTGTAAATTACAATCCTCAATTTGTGTTTCGTAAAGATCTTCCGTTTATCTGAATCTTAAGTAAGCGCATTTAAATGCAACAACATAACTCCGTAGACTCTAACGAGGCACACGTATGCCTAGTCTTGTGCCAAGTCTGAATGCTGAGTGGTGTTCGCTTTCCTGCCAGCAAACTCTGGCAAAACCAGGGAAATGATTTGGGGGGTGGGGGGGGGACATGTATGTCTAGTCTTGTGTCAAGTCTGAATGCTGAATGTTTTTTGCTTTCCTGCCAGCAAACTCTAACAAAACCAGGAAAATGATTTGGGAGGTACATGTCTAGTCTTGTGTCAAGTCTAAATGCTGAATGGTTTTTTAATTTGTTGCCAAGATAGTCTTGCAATTTAATAGGGAATGGTTTTCGCTTTCATGACAGCAAACTCTAACAAAACCAGAAAAAAATGAGTCGGGAGATGTACATGTATGCCTGGTCTTGTGTCAAGTCTGCTGAATAGTTTTCGTTTTGCTAAAAGCAAACTCTGGCGAAACCAGGAAAATGATTTGGGAGGATGTGGGGGACGGAATGAGTTATTACTGCTCAAGTTTGAAGACTTTTACAATTGGTTACTCATGAATGAAATCTCACTGTCATTTCTTACACCCATGTCCTCAGTCCCATCTTATCCCCACACTCCTATCTCACCTTTACCACACCCACTAGCATCCCAACCAGAAACACCAGTATTTGTTTGTTTTTTCACTATTTCCTGTTTACATGTACACCAAGTGACACTGTCACCGAAGATGTTCAGCCTTCATAACTTTTTTTCTCCATCTATACCTGTCTATATCTATGTCTGTTGAGTATTGCGGTCAGATTCAACTCTGGGATAGTTGCAGGCACGCAATGAATACAGTACACGTACAATTATTAACTAATTCCTACAGTGTATTATCCCAGGACATGTACGGGCAAGTCCGTCTGTAACTTTGCTAGTTTCCAAACCCATTATTCACCGCAGCATATGCCCAGCTTTTCCATTTACCTTAATTGAGTCACTGCATTGAGTCAGTTCTTGCGGCGTCATGAAGAGTGCGAGTTGGAAGGAGGGGGGGGGGGGTTGGGGGAGTGCTACTTAACTGAATCTGGGCCTTAAAGAGGGGCTTTAATGTCAAATTCAGTTTTGTGATGTACTCGTTTTCCAATAGATAAAGTCCTCATGTAAGTGGTTAATTTTTTGTACAGGGATGTTTTGGTTCATTCCTGACTTTCGATGATATTCAATCAAACCAGCATTGAATTTGAACTCTGGACTGATGAACAAATTCTTCCATGGAATGTAAAGACCCATAAGTTGTTGAAATCCAATAACGTCATGTTTCAAATTTTGCTCTGAAAAAGTCACGAATGAACCAAAACATCCCCGTACAAAATGCACAGACCCATTTTTCTCCTGAATGATGTCATAGGATGTTTTGAATGTTGACAAATTCTGCACTAGAAGTGCATCAAATAGAATGGCAGTTACACCACTTTAACATAAGGTTAGAGCTTGTAATTTTTTCCCCACTTACATGAGGACTCTATCTATTGGAAAATGAGTACATCACAAAATTGTATTTGACATTAAAGCGCCTCTTTAACATGGATGCTCTGTAGTATAATGGGTCATCCTGAAAGAGTGCTATTTTGGATGACTTGATCCTGAATTCAAAGTGTCGTTGTTTGAAAGAGAATCGGTGCCTTAAATTGTTCTACTTAGCTTTTCAAAATGAGTGTCTCATACAAACACACACAAGTTGGTATTCACAAAGTGGTATTCAACAGCAATCGGGGACCTCCTGTGTTGTCCCTCTTTTGTATGTACTTTTTGGCATCAGCTCCCCGTTGGTTTTGAACGTACTTTCCAACTGGGGGCCTTCACTCAACCAGGAACCCTGTTATCCTTTCCTCTATTGTCATACGTTCCCAGTTTGAATGTCCCCATGTGTGCAAATTACACACTAGTCTGAAGACTACAACATAAAAGGGGGGGGGGGGGGTGAATTAGTTTGACAATCAATTCACACTACATGTTCATAACTACTGGGTCTTGGGCCCAATTTCATATAGCTAATTTAAAGGAACATTACAGAATTGGTTTTTGCAAACAAAATAGTTAAGCACTTTATATAATCCACCATAAACATAAACTGACAAACCTGTAGAAGTTTGAGATCGATCTGCCATCTGGGTCACGAGAAAATAGTGAAAAACCGATTACACTTTGCATGTGTTATACAATGCATGAATAAAACGCTCATGAGCGATAAACTCCAATCGGAAATTAGTTTTATTTATTTCTCATCAAATATGGCATTTCAGACAGAAATATTTCTAGGGATGTTTTCTACTGTCATCATCATTAGACCGTGTAAGTTTTATGTAAATCTGTGATCATGAGGAAAATTTTAATTACCAGTTCTGTAACGTTCCTTTAAGCACAAAAATTAACATAACACATAAAAAAATTTGTTTAAAGAAACAGGCGGTAACCCTGAATGCCATACGTGTAGCATACAATGTCACTAATAGCGAACTTGTCCTGTACTATTTTCTGCTTAATGCTTTATGAAAATTGGGCCAGGAGTATCCAATCTAATGTAGTTCTGTTTGCCTGGTCTTCATGTGAGAGAGGGATTGAGCCCCAGCGACAATGCGATATATGTACCCTAGACTCAAGCTCTGGTGTTTCTGATCAGCAGGGTTGGAGTCTTGAGACTTGTTTCCTTAAGCAAGGAACTTAACCATTATTGCTTCATCCTTCGGGTGAAACGTAAAGCCCAGGTTGTACCATAAACTTGGGTGTGATCCCTGGCTATACTGCAGTTACAGGTTGAATGGCTTCTGACTGGCACCCCAGAACAAAGACATTGACAAAATAGGGAAACCGCCAACAAAGGGCAACATAGCTCAGTTGGTAGAGTGCCGGCATGTTAATCCGGAGGTCACAGGTTCAAGTCCCGCTTGAGTCAATTTGTCTTTGTTCAACCCCCAAATATAAAAAATATATATACAAAGAAAGAAACTCAAAGACTGTTCTCCAACCCACCCAGCACTGTATGTTCAGTCACTAGAAGCTATGTTAGAAGCAAGCCACGTCTTTCAATGACAAATGTGTTGTTTTTCTTTTGCCAAGGTCTATTCTCCATGAATTGCACCTAGAAAGCTGGCATGACACCTCGCATCGGTTCACGTAAGAAACGTGAGTGCAATTAATCAGATTTGAAGCAAGTCTTTCTTTCTTGTATCGAGGCGGACATCTTCCCTCTGCTAAGAGAGAGAGAGAAAGCAGGGCACTGCCAAGATGCAAAGTTTAAGTGATGAAGCTACAGAAGATGATTCACTCACTGTTGCTGCATCCAAAGAGGATCTCAAGATTAATACAAAATTGTGTTCACTGTCAACGCCAGCTCCCCTCCCCCCTCCCCAATCTCAACATCCAAACAAATCAGCACTGCAATATCAACTGTTAAAGGAAGACTGTTAAGGAAGATCAATGATAATTCTGCACAGTTATTTGAAGGACACCCAAACATACTCTTTTTTTAGGGCCACTTAAACATATGGATTTGTTTTCTATAATACACATGGAAGCTTTTTTTCAAGTGTCTTCAGCATTATTCGGTTAGTATTCCGCCGCTGTATAATATCTCCATCCCCCATCTCAGTTTCCTGTTATCATTTCCGTATAGTCAGATTATGATTATTATTACTGTGTATACACACTGCAACTACGTTGATCCTCTTGTGCGGTAAATCAGTTACGAAGCCTCTTGCCGGTATCCAGCCAGTGTTTTCATAATGCCCGAGATTATACTCACTTATCATAGCAATGATAATACGGGCTTCATCCACACCTGTTGACTCAGGGAGCTGTTTTTTTATAGTGCCGTCTTGATTTCCACACTGGTGGCACACCTTTTTTTATGAGACATATTCGATGCCCTCCTATAGAGGCATTTACCAGGGCTGGGTTAAGAGGCTGGCCTCATTTCTTTTATTTTATTTATTAATTCAGGGCCCAATTTCATGGAGCTGCTTAAGCACAAAAAGTAGCTGAGCACAACAAAATCATGCTAAGTAGAATAAGGTTACCGGCCAAAATACCATTTCACATGTATCATTTGTGACTGGTATCCTGCTCATTTTCGCTTAGCAGGAAATTGTTAAGCAATATTTTCTGCTGAAGCAGCTCTATGAAATTGGGCCGTGGTTGTGAATCCAAGGATTCTCAAAAAAAGCGAACTTATATTATCACTAAACTAGCCAAGAACCCCATGGAGAGAAGACAAGGAAGGAAGCTTCAGTTTTAGATGTGGGAGGAGAAAACCCAGAGAAATATTCTAGGGAAACCCATGCAATCAGGTACGGTGCGGTCTGAAAACCCAATCCACATAGTGCCCCCGGTAGGATTTGAACCAGGGTCCTAGAGGTGGAAGGCAAGGAAAGATACCACTACGCAAACCCGACCGCCCTAATCTATACCTCATCCAAGAGCCGTATATTGAGAGAGTTGCAACAACTTGCGATTACAAGCCATTTTGTGTAAAAAAAAAAACCTGCATTGGTGAATACAGGGTGCCAGACTAGTCTGCCAATTGGGTTGTGCTGTATTTGGACCAAAAATAGGGTCCAACAACCACGTGACTGAAGAAAACTGGTCCCTCTTATGTCGCAACTCTCTCAATACACAGCTCTGCCTCATCCCAACTTTAAAAGGAACAAGAAACCAGGCCCAAACTCCCACAATTACTTGCTCATCACATGGATGAAAATAAGAGCTTTCAAATAACACCTAATTAGGGCCTGATGAAGGTAAGTATTTCTCAACATGTAGAATGTTTAGGACCTCACATCACATTGATATCATGGCTGATCAGGGCTTGAACTTGGGATAAAAACCACAAGACCGCGGGGCTTGTGGTAGCTCAACATTTTTACTGGACTAGACATTTTTGTACAAGACTAGAATCAAAATGAGCAAAAAACTTCCTGAGTCCTGACTGTTTTTATTTGAACAATTAAGCACTAAGACATGTAAGAGAAGGTTGATCTCATCTGTAATTTGGGATATTAAGTGTACTTCATTACTCAACAGAATTAAAAGATATTTTCCAGACTCAAAGTCACATTTACCACAATGCATCTTGGAAAACTGGGTAAGTACAGTTACAAAATATATCAAGCTGTCAAGATGGACGCCATGCTGTACTTAACATGTACATTAACTATGCCAGGTTTTATAGTTGTATACCGCTTTACTTCAAAACAAGTGCGCCATGATGGTTGCCGTGTTGCTTGAAGTGGGATTTCGCCCAGAATCCTTGACATTTGACACTTGGCATTTGACATTTATTTCACACTAACAGAATATACATGTACAAGGTACATACATTACAACTTTTCAGAATTAATACACATTATATGTATTTGATATGACGTTGTACAGAAAATCATATTAATGTATACATCCTGTCAGTATGTAGGGAAAGAAAGAAGCTCGGTGCTTTTGAGTTGTTCCCTATTGGACAGACAGAACATTTGAACAATGGACAGACAAAACTACAGTACAAAATAACAAAAATACAATAACCGAAAAAATAAACAGAGTACAGGATGGCAGCAGAAACTAGATTATTTAAACAAAGGTTGACCTGATAAATTCATTACAAATCCTTTGCGCACCGATCCTTTGCGTGCCATTGGGACATGTATTTGGGTTTATTACCAAGACATTTTAACTTGAGTATAATTACCTCTGATAGTGTTAGTTTACCAGCCTATTATATTCATACATGGAAGTGTCGTGGCCGAGAGGTTAAGAGCGCCGAATTCAAACTCTGGTGTTTCTGATCAGCAGAGTGTGGGTTCGAATCCCCAGCCGTGACACTTGTGTCCTTAAGCAAGACACTTAACCATTGCTTCGTCCTTCGGATGGGACGTAAAGCCGTTGGTCCCGTGTTTTGTGTAATGCACGTAAAAGAGCCCAGTGCACTTATCGAAAAAAGAAGGGGTTCGCCCCGGGATTCCTGGTTGTGGCTGCTGAATGCGCCGTAGCACCTTGTAAAAAACATTATAAGGTGCTACATAATTGGGTCTCATAATTCATAACTTCAATAACCCATCTTTCTGTTTAAAGTATATACTAAGCGCCTTGAGTACCTTGTTTGGTAGATACGTGCGCTATATAAGACTTTGATATTATATTATATTATTATGTATTCTGTCTAACCGACAGAATCCAGAGAGATTTACAGCATGCTAGTTTTATTCTTTGATTTCCTTTCAAATCGAGTGAATGTTATGTACCCTTTAAAAGGTCGGGTCATAGATTGATCAATACTCCAAAAATGAATGACCATCAAAACTTACTTGGTGAGAAGCACTGCAGCTGTTGATGGTATAAACTATTTTGAGAAAAGGATTCCCTTCGAAGTAATATGGTTTGGATAATGTTTCACCCGAAAACATCTGAATCTGAAAAAAGATTCATGCATGAGTCGTCTCTCACATTTCTGAGGGTTGGTGTCCATTCGCGAATGCTGCAGGCCAGAGATGCGTCCCCTAAATGTGGATTGGATTCAACGTTCTTGTGAAAATAACGTGACAGTTTTTTTCACTGTTTTCTCAGCAAGTAAACATCTGTATACAGCTGAAAATTTCACATGTGACTTTTATTGTATCTTTCTTGATAATTTTGCCTATAAATCAGCATTAGGTTGACAAAAACAAATCTATGACCCTACCTTAAAAATAAATGTCTAATTCCCCTTTAAAAATGTGTACAAATAAAATCTTTTTTGGGTGGTCAAAAATACTTGACATGAACAGAACTGTCAACTCACCCAGAAACCTCCTGTGTACACTAAAAAAAACATACTTCATTGGTTGGTGTAAATATTTGGACTGTGAAAAGTTACTATGCCTTTAAAACGCTCTCCACAAACTCCCCACACGCCAAAAATACATTCTAACCAATCTCGATCAATAATTTATGCTCCTTCAAAGACAGTCTTTCTGAGAACCCCACACAGCCAGAGGGGGGAGCTTGAAGACAATCTATTTTGCGTATCACTGGGAAGGTAACATGCACTCGCCACATGGAATGCAAACAAGAAACGTTGATCGTAGTCAAGGTACCTGAACTACTGTGTACTGTGAAGGTTTCAGCTATAGCTATGACTAGGGCTACTGCTATGACTATGGCTATAGGGCTACAGCTACATGTATGACTATGGCTATAGGACTACAGCTTCATGTATGACTATGGCTATAGGGATACTGCTATGACTATGGCTATAGGGCTACAGCTACATGTATGACTATGGCTATAGGACTACAGCTTCATGTATGACTATGGCTATAGGGATACTGCTATGACTATGGCTATAGGGCTACTGCTATGACTATGGCTATAGGGCAACAGCTACATGTATGACTATGGCTATAGGGCAACAGCTACATGTATGACTATGGCTATAGGGCTACTGCTATGACTATGGCTATTGGGCTACTGCTATGACTATGGCTATAGGGCTACTGCTATGACTATGGCTATAGGGCTACAGCTACATGTATGATTATGGCTATAGGGCTACAGCTACATGTATGACTGTGGCTAAAGGGCTACAGCTATGACTATGGCTATAGGGCTACTGCTATGACTATGGCTATAGGGCTACAACTATGACTATGGCTGTAGGGCTACAGCGACATGTATGACTGTGGCTATAGGGCTACAGCTATGACTATGGCTATAGGGCTACTGCTATGACTATGGCTATAGGGCTGCAACTATGACTATGGCTATAGGGCTACAGCTACATGTAAAACTATGGCTAGGGCTACAGCTATGACTATGGCTATAGGGCTACAGCTACATGTATGACTATGGCTATAGGGCTACAGCTACATGTATGACTATGGCTATAGGGCTACTGCTATGACTATGGCTATAGGGCTACTGCTATGACTATGGCTATAGGGCTACAGCTACATGTATGACTATGGCTAGGGCTACAGCTATGACTATGGCTATAGGGCTATACTATGGCTATAGGGCTACTGCTATGACTATGGCTATAGGGCTACAGCTACATGTATGACTAGCTATAGGGCTACAGCTACATGTACATGTATGACTGTGGCTAAAGGGCTACAGCTATAACTATGGCTAGGGCTACTGCTATGGCTAGGGCTACAACTATGACTATTGCTATGACTATGGATAGGGCTACTGATGACTAGGGCTACAACTATGACTATGGCTAGAACTACGACTATGGCTAGGGCTATAACTATGACTATGGCTAGAACTATGACTATGGCTAGGGCTACTGATGACTAGGGCTAAAACTATGACTATGGCTAGAACTACGACTATGGCTAGTGCTACAACTATGACTATGGCTAGAACTATGACTATGGCTATTCTGTTTCATTCCATTTATTAATTCTGGTTGCTAAGCCAAGTATTCTCAGAAAAGCGATTTTGGAGAGAAGACAAGGAAGTTTCAGGTTGTTTGTATGCTAGCTATGGCTAGGACTACAGCTATGGCTAGGGCTACAGCTATGGCTAGGGCTACAGCTATGGCTAGGGCTACAGCTATGGCTAGGGCTAGGGCAAAACAAGCACTGGTGGAACGTATGCAGTTGGTTCATGTAGAGGGTGGCCAACATCTTAAAACAGAAGATGAATGTTTGGTGTCTGCATGTTAGGTGTGTGCTGGCCGGACTAGCACTGCCTTATATATAAAACGAAGTATAGAAAATAATTAAATGACCTTTTCAAATAGCCATTTGCTGAGGGGCACCGGATATGCATGCTCCTAATTGGGCTAACACCTACACACAACTGCACAAAGTACGTATTGTTGAATATTTAAACAGGACGTGGATGAATCTTTGCCTCTCGGACGTAACATAATTGTTCTACAGCAGTGTTAAGATCCTCGATAATAACCCGGGGACAAGGGAGGCTAGCATAATAAAGCATAAATTACCCTTTTTAGGAACAATACAAAAATGCCTACGCTACACCACGGTTTTTGTATATTAGACAAGCCTTCCGGCGACGATGTGGCTGATTTGCAAACTCGACAAACAGCGTTTGGGGCAGCGGAATTACACCCCTGAAGCGGAACAGGCAGGTAAGGACCTGCCATCGTTGTTATTGGGAAAATGTCAAACCAGGACAACTCACCTATGTAAATTAGTCTCAAACGACGGCGAGCAGGAGCGGCGTTGATAAACCACATTCATTAAACTGGAATAATGCTCCAAAAACACTGGTACATTTCTTTCAAGCCAAATGTCACAACTGTTTCAAATTGAAGCTAATTTTTCTAACTTTCCATTCATTTATTTGTTCTTTCACTATTTTTAAATACACTTTTCCGAAATTTGAAAAAAGGGCTCTTTAAAATGCTTCTCACTTTAACTGAAGTCGTTTTACATTAAGAGTTATTCATAGGTGACATCCACTTCCAAGTCACTAACAATTCAATCTACTACATCCAAAAATGGATAGGACATTTATAGATGCAAGTAACACACACCTAATTCCATTCATGCACACAATCATCTTTAAAGGTATCGTACACGTTTGGTAATGACTCAAAACAAATATTAGCATAAAAAACTGACTTGGTAACAAGCAACGGAGAGCAACGGAGAACATTGTAGGAAACGACTCCCTCTGAAGTAACGAAGTTTTTGAGAAAGAGGTAATTTCTCACCAAAATTATAAAAACTTCTTGCAAGAAGTTTTTATTCCTATCTGAAAGCACACAAATTTGTACAACAAGGGTGTTTTTTATTTCATCATTTTCTTGCAACTTCGATGACCAATTGAGCTCAAATTTTCACAGGCTTGTTATTTTATGCATATGTTGGGATACACCAAGTGAGAACACTGGTCTTGGACAATTACCAAACGTGTTCAGTGCCTTTAAGAGAACCTTGTTGTCTTTTCTTTGTCAAGTCAGGGTTTCACTGAGGTAACAATATTTCAAAGGAAAACGATTACTCCAGAAGCTCCAAAAAGTTGCAAAAAATCACGCATGGGCACAAGTTTTTTTCTTGGAATACCAATCCAAAGTGGTACAATAAAGTGTAATGTGTTCTACACTTTGGCTCCACAGAAAGTTTTATTTCAAATTGTTTTCCTTTTCTCTTAATCTAACATCATGATTTTGGGGGATTCCAATTACAGACTCCCCAAAAAATATACGCTAAAAATCTGTTAATACAATCTTTAAGTATTTTTTCCCTTTTTCAAAATGAACACAATTGCTTCCCAAAACAAATAAGCAGAAGTGAAATGTCGAAACTATCAACAAATTCTACCTTTAAGTATGACATAACAAGAAGTTTCTTCAGCTGAATCTCTAATCTCAGCAATGATTTTGTATTGACTGACATCCAGGGCAACATGCAATGTTCAGTGACTTGTAAACCACGTACGTGGGTGCCACCTGTTTCATGTGTGCCGCCGTTCTGTCTAAGATGTCACAGAACAGATCTAACAACCCCCCCCCCTCCCTTACAGTCTGATAAAAACAAGACTTCTACGCAATGCTCAATCAGTGTTTCACATCGAAGTACAGTGTGTGGGGTGTGAGGGCAGAGGATTGCACTATGTTGTGCTGATGTCCATTAGGAAAGATCAAAAGCTACATGGGGGGGGGGGGACACCTAAGAAATGTCAGACTGGATACAAACAATACTTGATTACGAATCCGAGGAATAAACATCTAACTTCCAACTCAGTATTTTCAAATTCATCTGGGAATTTTGTTTTCTATTATCATACATTTATTTGTCCAGCCACCGATGGCATTTACAGAATGCATGAGTTTGATAAGGCTAGACCCCTCTCTCCAGTCTCTACATATTTAAAAAAAAATTATAATAATCATAATAATAGTAATAATAATTATGAATTTAAAAAATAAGAATAAAAAATTGAAAATTAAAAAATACAAATAATAAGTAAATAAATAAAAATAAATGTTAAATAAGTTTCAAAAAAAAAAAAAAAAAAAAAAAAATGTTATATGAAAATGAGCTTCAACTTTCTAAATATTTGTTAACATTTAGAATTACAAGCGATAAAAATGTTTCGTCAGAAAAAAAGAACAAAACACTTTCAGTCACTCAAAATCGAGACTTCCACTGGAAAAATAAAAGTACATGCTAAGTTATTCCAAAGAAAAAAACCTCAATCTACTGAATTGTTGTCACAAACTATTCAAGGGGAAGTATGAGGTTTTGGTAAAGTGAACAGCCATCATTAACGGCATGTACCAAAATGCCCAATAGTGGCCGCAAAATTTGACCTACCTCCGCTCAAAGCAGAGGGTCAAAGAAAAGGTATCGGACCGAATTTACATTTTCCCAATTTTCACATGTTTACATAGAATCTACAATTCTAAAACAACGCCATGTATTTCTGTTTCATATTAATTTTCCTGACATTTTTCCTGAGTTTAACAGAGCCAAACAACTTTTAAGATTAGCAATGTCTGGGCCTATGGTGATGGTTATACAGAAATGAACGGTCTCTAAAGGGTTAATAGAGCGACATTGTGGGGTTTTCGTTTCAGTTCTATTGATTTTTTTTTGTCCTTGATAAAAACATTGTGGGGTTATTAACTCGTTCAGTGCTCGCTTTCTTTTTGGCGTTTTGAACCTAATATGCCCAGCTATTTTTAGGTTTTTCGAAATTCTGCAACAAAAAAGTCTTTCTCACCAAACAAAATGCCCTCTCTTGATAACATATTATGGGTCGACATGTATGATTGATGGCACTTTTTGAGTACATAAACAAGATCATACATGTACGATAATGGCGCTTTCGGAATACATAAAATAGATCGTACATGTACGACCTTGGCACTGAAAGAGTTAACAAACGGAAAAAAACACAAGTACAGTTTCTACCTAAAAACACCCCACAATGTCATGAATGTACCTCAGTAGCCCAAAATGTACATAATATTCTACATGTGTAGCACACAGACATCTTCCATAAAACAGTGACTGGCACAAAAGATGAAATTAAAAATGGAAAATACAACAAGAGCCTTGAGAGTTATATAGCATTAAAACAAGTCATGCATATTAAGGGTTATATATATGCTGCATTTAATTAACATATTGTCTTCTAAATACCAGTATCATGTTGTAAAATCATCAATTCACACAGGTTATTTATAATTTATTAGCACAGTTAAAATTAGCCATAGTGTTAGCCAGAGGGGTGTCTGGGTGTCTTTTGGACACCCTGTTTTAAATTTGGACATCCTGTTTTATCTGTCATTTACATGTAAATGGATTGTAAGTGAACAATTTGGACACCCAGTTTTTCAAATTTCCAGCAAATTTGGACACCCTTTTACCAAATCCTGGCTAAAACCTTTTTTACCCAGTCACCTAAATTTGTGTACCGGTACATATTTAAAAACAGCAAACATTTTCTCCGTCGCTATAAATGGACATTTGTTTTGGGCGAAACAGCCAACTACACCATACGGTTACGTGTTCAATCATGACACAGGGCACACGTATTGCGAGTAAACCAGATAATGCATTCATGATTACAATGCGAGATGTGGGCACACGCGGGATAAGATGACCCGTAAATATGCAATTGATGCGTGCTCTGTGTGGTACATAAACGCAGCGGACAGGGCCGCGGTTTACATGACAACACATCTGTCCAACCTGGTAGTTTCTATGCCAACATTGTAGCAATGCATGGGTTTTCTGGCTGTACTGATAAATCCAACTTGCTGCATACACACACATCATAGGTGTACATGAAGAGCATCATATTATCCCCATTACATGTACAGAGTCAGTGTTTATCATGGCCAAGGTGACCTGCATATTGCATACATGTGTACATTTCTATCATAGGTTTTTTCAAGGCTAGATCTGTTTGGAAACTGTCAAAGACCAGTGTTCTCACTCGTGTATCTCAACATATGCATAAAATAACAAGCCTGTGAAAATTTGGGCTCAATTGGTCATCAAGTTGCAAGAAAATGATGAAAGAAAAAACACCCTTGTTGTACAAATTTGTGTGCTTTCAGATAGGAATAAAAACTTCATACAAGAAGTTTTTATTATTTTAGTGAGAAATTAACTCTTTCTCAAAAAACTACGTTACTTCAGAGGGAGTCGTTTCCTACAATGTTTTACACTATCAACAGCTCTCCGTTGCTTGTTACCAAGTAAGTTTTTATGCTAATATATATTTGTTTTGAATCATTACCAAATGTGTACGATACCTTTAATACCAGGCCAGGAATTTCATCTTTGAGAGGGCAATGCCATTTTCAGATATAGGATTTCGTATCAAAGTCAGAGCTATTTAATGAGAGAACTGCAATAAACTAAATTAGAAGCCATTTTCTTGGGGGAGAAAAAATATGCATGTACGCGCACACAGGGTGCCAGACTTGACTAGACTGTACATTTTGAGTAGTGAAACATTTGAAAAATCGCATTTAAAGCAATAATGTGACCAAAGAAAACTGGTCCACTCCTAATCGCAACTCTCTCAATACACAGCTTTGGTCACTGTGTTCTCAAACACTTTCGTAAATCCAGGCCAACTTAAAATGGTTTATCTTTGTTTCTCATGTACCTTTCCTACCCCCCCCCAATTTATCTATTCTATCCTTCCCATTGTAATGTTATGCTTGCTCTACACTATTCCCTATTTTTACCACCCAAACAATTGCCCCATTTATATTATTTAACCTGAAGTCATACTTTACGTATTGCACTGTACGTTTATTGAATTGAGAATCGGCCAAATACATAATTTGATTAATAACTTGTGTAGTGAAACTGAGAGTGGCAGAATAAGAGGAGCAGTCACCATTTATCTAGAGCCGTACATTGAGAGAGTTGCGACATAGAGGGACCAGTTTTCTTTGGTCACATGTTTGCTGGATGCCATTTTCTATCCAAATGCAGCACAACCCGATGCGCAGTCTCGTCTGGCACCCCGTGTTCGCTCATACGTTGTTTTTTTGACCCCAAATGGCTTTTAATCGCAAGTTGTCGCAACTCCCTAATACACAGCTCTATCGTGCTATTTTTTTCCCCTTCCAACTTGAGGCAACCAAGTGCATGTATAGGCTGGCCCTTGATATTAAATCAAGGCCACATGTGCATTTATGATAATTCTGGTACAAAGGATATCAAGCAAAGATGGTAGCATTTTAATAAAGCCTGTCTGGATTGCAGCAATTGTGGCTGCGCCCCTGCGGCTATTTCCATTGGCTTCAAGAGCCAAAGCCATAAATTATTTCACTGTTGGAATCTTGTCATACTCCATGTTTACCTTTTTCCCTTCCAGCCTCACTTTGGCTACATTGTTCTAAATGGAGATGGAGAAATATGTATGGCGAGACTATGTTTAAAGGTAGCTAACATCATACTCTGGCAATGACCCCAACATTTTTTTTGGTAATTTAAATCCGAAAGCTTACTTGTTATAAAGATGGTAATGGTAAGCATCCTGTGAAATTATTTAGGATGTCAAAACAAAATTGAAAAGCCAAAAATCACCTCAAGGCGAGTTTTGGAGATTTAAATGTCCGTGGTGTTCGTTTGTGAATGCTGCGGCTGTAGATGTGGTTGGTACCCAAGTCACCAGCTAAATGTGGATGGGTTCGACGTCCTTTAATGAAAATACCGTGACAGTTCTTTGCTGTTTTCTCAACAAGTAGACACTGCATTAATATGAAACTTTCACAGGTGACTTAAATTGTATCTTTATTTTGACAATTTGACTTAGTATAAATCAACATTACCTCGACAAAAACCAATCTATTACCCCACCTTTTTCGGCCAATCATTGCGAGTTACACACAGACATGCAGACCGTGGGAGCAGAAGTAATATTATCGGACTTGCACGAATCCCCTTCGACTTCCCTAAATCTATTATGAAAATAAATCAATTTGATTTTGGTCTTTATCAATGTGAGGACATGTACTCACAAGCTGGTTTACAAGATTAGGTGAACATGTTTAGCATTGTTATAAAGTCTCCTGACGATGACTAGAGCAAGCATAGTCAAAACGTTGAGACCTATTTAGACTCACTCCGCGGCAGTGTAGTTATTAACGAGAATTCCCCCCGATCCACATAGCGAAAGTAGTAGTCCCACCCGATTTCCTACCTCCCGCCCAGGTAGTAGTTGATAAGAAGGACAGTTCTTTTCAGAACTGAGAAGTCTCCCGAATTCCGAATATTCTACTCTGCGGCCGTAGAATAATAAGCAAGACAAGTTCTTTTAAAAAAATTCTACCTCGCAAGTAGATTTAAGAACTGAGAAGTCTCCCGAATTCCGAATATTCTACTCTGCGGCAGTAGAATAATAAGCAAGACAAGTTCTCAAAGAACAAAATCTACCTAGCAAGTAGACATGGTGTTACCGCAAACCAAATATAATTGATACCTCACCATGCAATGCCTCAAATCCTATATGTTTTTAGCATTGCTGGGCCCCAAATTTAAACCACCCAAACAGCCAGACAACGAATCCGTCTTAGACGTTGGACTTACATGTATTACAAGGGTACCAGGGTTCTCCCCATGCACAAGCTAGCGCATCGGGCACACAAATTGCATGCTGATACTTCCCAGATCAAATTTGCAAAAAATCATAAAGATAAAACTATTTAGAATGCCCCAGATTGCACAGTTAGGTTTTTAAAACCTAAGATAAACACCAAGTAGAAAACATTCCGAGGACCTCATTTCAATTCAGCGTGCATTGGACAAACTTCAAAAATTTGGGTTCAGAATGCCCCCCAGTTTTGAAAAATCCTTGGGAGAACCCTGGGTACATTGTAGAATTTCACATTCCGTTCATAAAAGTTTCACTAAGTTAAACTTACATTTTAGTTTACTATTTAAACAAAATCAAAATGAAACTTACTGCTACACTGGAAACCTTGCTTGCCAAAACCCCTGAAAAGAGAAGAAAACACCAGAAAAATCCAACAGTTAATTGCTATGTTTGTTACACTTTTAGCCTTCAGTAAGACTCTGCTGAGTCAAAACGTCAGGGCCACTCACTATTTTTTTTTAAACTAATCAAATCAGCAGCAAACAATGTTGTATGTCCCTAAGTACAAATCAAGCCCAGTGTGCTTTGTGCATGTTTCTATAAAACCTTACTTTTTACCTTTTAATGACCAGCTTGAACGATTTGACATTTTGTCTGATGAAATATTCCTCATTTGGAATGTAAAGACCCATTAGTTGTTGAAATCCAATGAAGTCATGTTTCAAATTTTGCTCTTAAGAAGTTAACAAAATTTGCACTGGAAGGGTATCGAATACAATGACAATTTACACCATAACGTGAGGAATAGAGACTTGTAATTTTTTCCCCACTCACATGAGGACTCTATCTGTTGAAAAATGAGTGCATCACAAAATTGAATTTGACATTTCCCTTCCTCTTTAAATAGCAATCCCGGTAAAAAATTTTCGCTCAACGGTCTACTCTAACCAATGGTTTCACCTGTTCCCATTAAGATCACTGGATCATCCGTGATTAATCTAAGGACTTATTCTGACGCCAAACACCTGACGGAGATCACCCTAAGGCCCCCTGAGCTACTTATCCAAAAACGTGCTAAGCACAGAAAAAAATATATTCTCAGTGGAATTGGGGCATGACTTACACAAATAAATCCATTTTGTTTGTTAGGGTCATGTCAGAGAGAAGGCAATTTAGAGACAAGTTCCAGGCAACTCAGAAGAAGAAGAAAAACATAATTTAAGTTTTTACATCATTTTGTTGGGGATGGTACAGACAAGATGTCTTTTCTACTATTGAACTGTTCCTTTTGCATACAGAACCCACACCAAATTAACATACATGTTTCACAAGTTTACATTTTTTTGCAATACTTAAGCATGTTCAAATTTGCTATGCAAAATTCATGGATCGTTATGCAAAAGTATGATTTTTGCTATACAAAAAATAACAAATTGCACAGCAGTTTTGCTATGCAAAAATTTGGGACAAAATCGTTCCCTGGTTCCCTTTGCCTACTTTTAAGCTGGTTGCCTCTATCTTGCCTGTAAAATTGCCTCATGTGACAAAACTCTTAGACTTCAGGGCTTGAACTTCACTGAGCCAAAGATTTTAGAGTCGGGCCAGCAAACTCAAGAGACAAATAAAGTTAAATCTTCTCTTTCAATATTGCTTCTTATATAAAAACAGTTTCCCATGTGGAATTTTTTTGTTTCTTGCTAATTTTGATTCTGGTTTAGTGAAAAGAAAAAACATCTAGAAAAGTAAATATTTTGAGCTGCAAGCCCATATAGACTCGTGGATTTTACCCCATTTTTTTTTTTTTTTTGACGCTTTACACTATAATGAAACAGGGCTTGAATTTTACATTGGACCGCTTTTGCATTTGTCCGTATTTCATATTAAATAGGGATGCTTGTTCAACACTGAACTAGCCAGCCGGACTAATTGGAGTGAAGTTTGAATGGTTCTCAGGTGTTTTAACACCTAGTTGCGACAATTGTAACCCTCGATTCTACTGATGGTTATAGACCATCCTTTATATATAGACCGAAGGGTTATGACAATAGGTTACAGTTTGACATTTTGTTGTCAACATTTGAAACGCATCCAATTACGCACATTTGATAATGCTGGGGGAAAAAATTGCAAATAAAATTGCCAAATTTTTAAGGGAGGGTATACCTTTGGTCATTACTCTCCCCAAAAGAGCACTGGAGAGCTGTTGATATTATAAAACATTGTTAGAAATGACCCCCTTTGAAGTTATGTAGGTTCAGAGAAAGGGGTCATTTTTCACAGACAAATTTGAATCTGAGAAAGGCTTCAGGCATGAAGCCTTTCTCAGGTACCTGAAAGCACACAAATCTATGCAAAAAGGGTGGGGGGTTTTCTTTCATTATTTTCTTGCAACTTCAAAGACCAATTGAGCCCAAATTTTCACAGGTTTGTTATTTTATGCATATTATGTTGGTATGTATACACCAAGTAAAGATACTGGTCTTTGACAATTACCAAAAGTATACCCTGCATTTAACACTAGGTCCATGGTGGCTCTTAAGGTCTATGGGACGTGACCGAGAGCTATAATTATCATATCTAGATTACACCATGGAGGTAGATACTGTACACCAAGCTCTTTGATTTATGTGCAAACTACTATCACTTCCTCTTTCCTTATATAGTTTGAGCTAGCTAACTCCATGGTGTAGTGAGGGGGTAGCTGCATTTTGTTCCTTCTTTCATGATTCCACTACAATGGAGTTTCTAGTTTAGACTGTGCATTGACTGGAACATAATTGGGATTAGGAAAACATACCATAGTTGTGAGGATGTTAGATCTACAAGTGGGTCTCTCTCTCTCTCTCTCAAAAAAAAGGAGGTATTGTATGAGAATCAAAACAAAAGGGTCTGGTATGCGGAAACACAACAGGCGGAGTCGACTGGAACCAATGGTGGAATAAATGTCAACTTCAGATCGGAATAGGATTGTGGAGATAATCGGGTTTAAGAAGAGGCTCATAAACTGTCCTCGCAGGGACAGGGAAACATCTAGCCAACATGGCTGTACTAACTGCCCACTTACTGATTCTTTAAGGAACTTAAATCGCTTAAATGTTCACACAAGTACTACACATCTAGAACCCATACCTTTTTTCTTGGACCACTTTTAAAAAATGGCTTCTCGGTGGTGGTGGAACAGCCTTGCTGTTATTCCAAGAGGTCAAACAAATCTAACAACTGATTTGGAGTTGAACAAAGAAAAATTGACTTAAACGGGATTTGAACCAACGACCTCCGGATTAACGTGCCAGCGCTCTACCAACTGAGCTATCTAGCCCTATGTTGGCGGTCTCCCTATTTTGTCAATGTCTTTGTTCGGGGGTGCCAGTCAGAAGCCCTACAATCTAACAACTGTGCTAATTTAGTATTAGGAATGATAAATACACAAGCAAATTTTTTATTTCATGTTGCCAAGTTCTAAAGATTTAAGTTGGGGTTTTGTTTTGTTTTTTTTCAATGGGCAGCAAGGCCAGGGGCACAGAGTCTTCACAACTGCCTCCCTGATGCTTCGGACCTGTGTACCCTTAAAGTCCTTGCATCAGTAACAGATAAAGATCTTGGACAACTACTAAGGTCATTGATACTTGGTGGTGGTGTCAGTCATGGAGATCGCATCTATACAAAGCTTTCGCCAGAAGGCCCGGATTTATGACAGGCAACCTTTGCTCCCGGGTTGCAATCTAGATGGATCGACAACAAGATAAGCCTCACTAGAGATTTGATTAACTTGAAGATTAGTGTTCTTATCGAAAATGAATCTTGAAACGGGTTCATAATGGAGATGAGATGGAAATGTTTGTGTATGGAGCAGGTTTTCTGCTGGTACCTGGAAAGTTTTTTTCCGTGGTCATTAACATTATTCAGTATGAGTCAATCCACTTTAATAATAATAATAATAAAAGGCATTTGTAATGTACCAAAATCAATCTATGTAAAGAGATGTTCAAGGCGCAGAGAAGCAGAGATAATGCAAACATAACAATACAAAATAACAATTAGGGAAAACAAACAATAAGTGACGATGGAAAGCAACAGAAATATGAATTAAAGAAATACATCTTGAAAAGGTGACTGGAATTATGTACATCGGAAATATTAGGAATATCTTGAGGAAGTTCATTCCAGAGAGAGATCCAGCATGTGCGAATGAACGATCCCCCCATAAGGTTTGAGTTTTAGGAACGACAAATGAAAAAGAATTGGAGGACCGAAGATTCCTAGAGGGATGATACTGAATGAAGAGATTGGTATTGTATTCTGGAGCAGAACCTTGCAGGCAATGAAACACAAGCAAAAGTAACTTAAAAACAATTCTTGAAGGCATAGGGAGCCAATGGAGAGACTGAAGTACTGTTGTGATTGACTATTGGATGTGGTCACGTCAAGATTTTTCTCTGTGTCTTCGTGACCATCTCTTGCTGTACAGCCTATCATTGCCACCGATATACAGGGTTCACCCTTAACATCTTTAGTGACTGGCCAGCAGGACCAGTTAACCTGTCATTACACTAGTCCGTCAGCTTTTTCAATAGTCCATATTTCAAATGAAACAGGGATGCTCTCGAACGCTGAACTAGCCAGCCGGACCACTTGGAGAGATTTGTGACTGGTCCTGAGGTGTTTTAACTGGCATTTGGCTAGCGGACCTCTGTTAAGGGAACGCTGGTAATCATCTTCAAGGCTGTGTCAATCCAATGTTTAAACAGTGTTTCTGGCATGGTTGGCTGCAGATTGCGCCACAGCACCCTGTAAACCTTAACATGGCGTGTCGCGGCCGAGCGGTCTCTCAGCGCACCCAATTCAAGTTGCGGTGGCTGAGTCATCACAATGTGAGTTCGGATGTCGGTCCAAGCACTTGTGTTCTTGAGCAAGACACTTAACTATAATTGCTCATCGGCATTTATATCCTAACTTTTGGACTCTGCCGAGTAATGAAGAAGAAGCACATGAAGCCATGGGTCTTATCATTTGAAAAAACATTAGCTCCACCAACTTTGTAGGAACAAAAATGAAACGCCCTCTGGTGTGATAAAGCACTATATAAGAACTGCATATTATCATTACTGAGGACTGCACTAGTAAACTGAACATGCTTTACATAAGATCAGGCATTACACCATATGGCCACATAATAATAAAAAATTGTTGATCGTCCCCGCCCGACCCTACAAAACCCCCCCGACCCCAATTTTCTTTTTCTTCATAAAAAATGGTATTTTTAATGATCTTTTCAGTCAAATTTGGCTCCCAGATTTTTCAGCTGATATTTTTTCAAAATCCATAGGTCGGAAATAGATGATTGAAGAAAGGTTATTCATGTTGGCAAAACAAGAACAATTCTTCAAATATTTACTGAGGCTGCGTTTAAGTTTTTTAAAAATGTTTACAGAAAATGTCATCTAGGAGTTGAAAGGCTTTAACAAAACATTTAAAAACATCAAAATCACACAAACCCTTTGTTTTATAGTGATTTTGATGATATCTTTATTCTTTATTTCATATTTTGCCATGTCAAAAAAAAAAAACGCCCTCCCTCCCCCACTTCTCATCAAAAAAGGACGATCAACAATTTTTTATTTTTATGTGGCCTAATCAGAGTGCAACAGTTAGTAAAGGTCGGCTTCAGTGGCACGATGGTCGCACGACTGAAAACTTGACATGAGATCATGAAAAACACAGTTTAGTTGAGGCATCAGCGTCCTTCAGCATTCGACGGTTATCATCACGTGACTGGCTATAAACAGGCCTTAAGAGTGAGGAAGGGTCTTTAGCAGGGCGGTTTCCCTTAACTTTTCTTTCCAACTGCCAGCTGGACGAGTCAACCAAAGTTTTGTGAAGTTCGCAAACTTGCGTTTTTTTGACGATCTTATCCCCTGAATTCTGCCCTTCATAATACTTGTTTTCATCAACAACCATTTTCATGGATTCATGATTTGCAGATCGGTTGTATAAGGGGTGTGTCCACCCCCTCTTTTTTGTTGTACCTATCTGTTGTTTCTTCCTTTGCTATCCAAGGCCTTACTGTTCATGTACGTCATATCATCAATTTTATTATCCAAACACATTTTGTCAGGTTATCCTTTAACATATGTATTGCCAGGATATTCGTGGTCACAATGCAAATAATTAATGTTTGAAACCGCTGATTTGAACTCTTGAGGAAGGAAACAATGCTTATCATTTTTAAAGTTACAAATGTTTGGCCAGGTTGTCTACATTGTTTCCAAGAAACCCCAAAACAAACAAACTAATCTTTAAATTGCTTTTAAAGAAATAAATGAACAGCCAGGCTAGTGTTAAAGGTATCGTACAGGTACGTTTGGTAATCACTCAAAACAAATATTAGCATAAAAACTTACTTGGTAACAAGCAAGGAGAGCTGTTGATAGTATCCAATATTGTAGGAAACGACTCCCTCTGAAGTAACGTAGTTTTTGAGAAAAAGGTAATTTCTCACTAAAATAATAAAAACTTCTTCCAAGAAGTTTTTATTCCTATCTGAAAGCACACAAATTTGTACAACAAGGGTGTTTTTTCTTTCATCATATTCTTGCAATTTCGATGACCAATTGAGCCCAAATTTTCACAGGCTTGTTATTTTATGCATATGTTGGGAGACACCAAGTGAGAACACTGGTCTTTGACAATTTCCAAACATGTTCAGTGCCTTTAAGCGTGAGCCTTGAAGAGTCAATTTTAACATTCTCACATCAAACTGATGATTTGATTAATTGAAGCTTGATGTGTAATTTGATTAATAATTGATTTGATAATCCCACTTAGTCTTTTGCCTTGAATATGCGGTACTCGCCGATCGTTAATGATAAATTATAATAATAAATGATAAAGATTACAGCAGCTGAGTTTCTTTTCATTTTCCCAATTTGTCCATTCTTTAAAAAAATATCCTCTAATATTAATTAAAATTTCTAGTTATTGTTTTATTTTCCCTCAGTTTTAAAGGCTTAATTCACGTCATGAAAAATGGTTGTATGGCTTCTGAATTGCACCCCCGAAAAAACACACCGCCAACATAGGGCTAGATAGCCCAGTTGATAGAGCGCCGGCATGTTAATCCGGAGGTCATTGGTTCAAATCCCGCTTTAGTCAATTTTTCTTTTTCCAACCCCCAAATCATTTAAAATAACCAAGTCAGTTTCCCTTGTGGTTTATTATTTGAATTTTTGTTCTTATCTGCTTTATAAATTGGTTGTTACTCAATATTAGGCCGCGTTCGAAACAAGCGACTTTGGCTACGGCTATGGCTGCAGTGGAAACGTTGGAGATTCTGACTTTTTGTTCCGGCAATAGACACTGCCGAAGCCACCTTTACAGACTGACTCAGATTGAAAACTCCTTTTTTGTTAATTGGTTAAATGAGTTCAAATGAAACCAGGGGAGATATTTGATCTCCATCTGAAATAAAACTAATTATTTGTCAAATATGAATGAATTTGTATCGTAATTAATTTTGTATAACACATCTTGATAATTGAAATACCACTTTAATCATACCTTTTAAAATGATACAATCAACAGAGCTACTGTAAGTGAATGTTGGCACTCTGACTTAAAGGGTCTGTATAGGTTTGGTAATGACTCTTGAAAACTAATCGCAATAAAAACTTACTTGGTAAAAAGTACAGCAGCTATGGATAGTATAATGCATTTTTAGATACTTTTCACTTTAGAAGTACTGCTGTTATGGAAAAAGACACTTTTAATCCCCCAAAATTTGAATCATCCCCCAAAATTTGAATCTGAGAAAGTAACGTTTTTCTCAGATTGTGTATTCCAATTGCATATTATTCTGCGTGGACATAACTGCTCCAGATTTTTAGCAATCTCGAAAACGCTACCACTTTTTGAAATGAAATGTTCACTGGTTAGTTCTATGGTATCTACAACTATAGATTAAAACAAACAGTGGGCTCCAATTACCAAACTAGTATACAGAATCCCTTTAATAACGTGATGAGTTCACCACTATGAGTTCAGGCCATTATCATTTGGTGATCGCTATCTAGCCATATCAGCTTGCCTGGACCAGGGCTTGCCCTTAACCCTTTTCATTGACTAGCCAGTGTGACCAGTTTTAAGATTGTCGCTTCCCTGTTCCGCCAGCTCTGTTTACATGGATATTTCCTTTCAAAAAAGTAACTCACTTTGGAATAAACTAGTCAGCCAGACCAGTGAGACTACTTCAAGACAATTTTAACTGGTCCCCGGTTGGGCGTTTTAACAGGCATTTGGCCAGGGGACCTCTGTTACATGTATGTGTTAAGGGAAGACACTGCTGGTCCTCTTTATCCATCAGGGCCCAAATTCATAGCGCTGCCTAATGGTAAGCAAATTTTCGTGCTAACTGTAGCAGAAAAATTTGCATGTTCATAAGCGTATTTCACAGGTTAGCCCGAAAATTAGGCGACCATCTAGCGTGTGCGCCATTGTTACGTCATTCACTTTATACAGTAAGCACCGGAAGGTTAGCATGCCTTTTCGTGTGCTTACGGTTAGCAGCGCTATGAAATGGAAACTCGCTCAGTAAGCACACAACGTGTGCTTAGCAGCTCTATGAAATTGGGCCCTGGCTGCAAAGCCATCATTTCAGGCTGAATTTCAAGGTGCTGCTACAGCAAGAAAGTTCCTCTTAGTCTTAATAGAAAATGCTATGGTTAAGTGAACATAATAAGTTACCTGCTTCCACGCATTCACTTAGCATTCCTCACCAAATCACCTAGCAAAGGCTATTGGCTCGGAGCTCCTCTTACATGTCTTAAAGGCATTGTACACATTGGAGCCTATTGTTGGTTTCAAACCTATATAGTTGTAGATATACACCATATAAAACTAACCTGTGAAAATTTCATTTCAAAAGGTGGTAGCGTTTTTGAGATATTGCCGAAACTCTGGAGCCTTTACACCTTTAGCAGTATAAAACCCATTGGGCACACACCCTCGTGGTGTGTCGTCCAGAGGCGTGTGTGTCAGGTCATCATGACTATGTACTTGTTCGTATGTTCAAATGCTTTACCGGTGAGTGTTTGGTCTCATACCAAAGTGGGAGATTCGGCAACCCTTGTAAATAATGTAGCAACTTAATAAATTATCTGAACACGGAGATTGTGCCGGAAGTGAATGTGTTTACTTCTTATGTTCATGTTGGTCAAAACGATCCCGCGCATGGTTGGAAAAACCTCAACCATCACAGTAGCAACATCCAAACTGTTGGACTCTGATTAATGGTGGTATGCCTGATCCCTAAGCATGTTAACTGGTTTACTAGTGCAGTCCTCAGTTTCTACCTCCATGGTCCAACACATTCAGTAACTCAACACCCAAACTGTTGGACTCTGATTATGGTGGTATGCCTGATCCCATGTAAAGCGTAATCAGTTTACTAGTGCAGTCCTTAGTCCAACACCATACAGTAACTCAACACCCAAACTGTTGGACTCTGATTATGGTGGTATGCCTGATCCCATGTAAAGCATGATCAGTTTACTAGTGCAGTCCTCAGTCCAACACCAAACAGTAACTCAACACCAAAACTGTTGGACTCTGATTGGATGTTGAGTTACTGTATGGTGTTGGACTGAGGACTGCACTAGTAATTAAAAGCTTTACCTGGGATCAGGCATACCATCACAAACTGTTGGACTCTGATTATGGTGGTATGCCTGATCCCATGTAAAGCATTTCATCAGTTTACTGAGTGCAGTCCTTATTCCAACACCATTCAGTAACTCAACATCCAAACTGTTGGACTCTGTTTATGGTGGTACATGTATGCGTGATCCCATGTATGTACATGTAAAGCCTGATCGTTTACTAAAAATGCATTCCTCGGTCCATTGGTATCAAACAAAACATTTTAGGGTTGAGGTTGACAATAAATCCCCCAGCCCTCCCCCACCCGTTGACAAGAATAACCTTCCGCCCTTTGCTTCAATTCAACTCTTTACAAAATACATTGACATTGTAGAAACCTTTGGGAAAAAATACAGCATCAGGGATTTATCCTTCGTGCAGGAACCCTTTATATAAAAAGAATATTGGTCTTAAAATGTCATGATAACATTCATTTTCATTACGATTTCATCTGCAGGTGACAATTGTTATTTTACAGGATAATATTTATTCATTTATAAAAAATTCTAAGTGATGAGTGAACCGATCAATTGAAATAACTTTAACACAGCCTCCATTTTTTAAAGAGAATGTAAAACATTGATCGGTGATAACAGAATTAGCAATTCAGAGACCATCGGGTTGTGTAAATTCCCGGGTGGTTTGGTTTGTTTGTGTTGTTTTTCCCCTCCCTCTTTTAAGGGGACTGCATCTTACTTTTTTGAGGCACCATGCACCTTCACCAAATAAAAAGGGAAAGAGTTGTACAAATCTGACTAGCGGTGGAGCAAAATGGGATTTGTTTTCAGAACAGGGGTGGGAATCATTGCCGACAGAAAGGTCTGAAACTAGGATCCGTACTTTCTTAAAGGCACTGTACACGTTTGGTAATGACTCAAAACATATATTAACATAAAAACTGACTTTGTAACGAGCAACGGAGAGCTGTTGATAGTATAAAACATTGTGAGAAACGACTCCCTCTGAAGTAACGTAGTTTTTGAGAAAGAGGTAATTTCTCACTAAAATAATAAAAGACTTCTTGCAAGAAGCCTTTTATTCCTATCTGAAAGCACACAAATTTGTACAACAAGTGTGTTTTTCCTTTCAACATTTTCTTGCAACTTCGATGACCAATTGAGGCCAAATTTTCACAGGCTTGTTATTTTATGCATATGTTGGGATACACCAAGTGAGAACACTGGTCTTTGACAATTACATGTACCAAACGTGTTCAGTGCCTTTAAAGCAGGTTGAAATAATGGCATAATTCCCATATTTGGTAAACCCTGGAGTTAAAGAATCCTTACCAATAAAAAAGTGGATGAAAGAGCATAATTTTTGTGCACTGAATGGAACAACTGTACTTTTTTTTCCAGCCAGGCAGACAGGCACAAAATCTGAATTCAGATTAAAGTCTGAAATTTCACATTCCTGAGTACACGGTGAATAAAGGACACTTAATCTAACTATCATGAAGCGGGATTTATTAGTAGCTGGCAATCCAGATTTATGGACATTGCCGAGTATATTTTGTTACACAGACCATATTGGTCACTCTTAAATGTTTAGACTAGCTTGGGCACAGAGTCACGGCTCTGCTTACCGTGGATTTCTGCACATTACAGTGTTACCATTCTCCTCTTTACAGAAGGATCAGTTGGAGGAACCCCAATGCCTTCCCTACTGCTTACTGTATACAGTAAGCAGTAGGGAAGAACAGAGTAAGCAAAAGGTTCTCTGGCCCAGGATCAGGGTCCAATTTCATAAAGCTGTTTAGCAGAAAATTGTGCTGAGCAAATTCCTTTGCTAAGCAAGAAATGAGTGGGGTACCAGTCACAGCACTGATAAATGTAGGGTATTTTGACTGGTAACCTTTTTTTGCTAAGCAAGAGTTTTATATGCTTAGCAAGTTTTTGTGCTTACATGCTTTATGAAATTGGGCCCTGGACAACTCAATGGCAGTTTGTTTTGTTAAAAGATTTGAATCGTAATCATCTGGGCCCAATTTCGTGGTTCTGCTTACTGAGGAATTCTTCGCTACAGTGCCCTGTAAAGCACATAATTTTATTGGCTGTAAGCGCAGAATTCCGCGGTAAGCAGAGCCATGAAATTGAGCCCTGCTTACTACATCAATCAACCGGCGTGTTAGCATGCTTTTTGCTTTGTTTTCTGTTGGTTATAAAAACTGCAGGTCTGGAATTACATGGAGGCCACAGTCCATGACCTCTGTTGCCCCTGGTCTTGGTGCCCCATTGAAAGTTTCTTTTGTAGTTTTGAGGTTTTTCCAATGGTTAGTGCCCTTAGCAAAATGAACTTGGCCTTGCACACTCAAAGATAAAATTCCAGACCTGAAACTGTATTAATTTAAAGACGCTCCGTAAGCAGAAACATCTTGTAAAACAGGCTAAGTTATGAAATTTGCCTCAGTTGTCAGACCTGTCCTAAGAGTACCATGGATGCAGCACTGCATTGCTAAGTTGTTGTTATTCAGGTTTTTTTAGTAGGTCGGGTCACCGTTCCATTAATAACCGTTTTAATCATGAGCCATGACTACAGTTCCATTCAGCCTACACTTAAGTGGAGCCGATAGCGTAACAAGCCTCATACTAGCTACTAAGATTTCATCCTAGAAAAGTATGCAGTTAAATTTCAATAGCCAGTAGAGAAGTCTAACTGAACTAAAAATAGTATCTTATTTACACAAATAAGATTATGTTTTTGGTCATAACGAATGAAAAGGTGGTGATCGGTTACAGCATCATGTCCACACTATGAACATTTAGGGTTAATTTATTATTTTTTTAATAGATAGGGGCCTACATATAACTATATCTCAGGGTTTGCCCTTAACTTTTTCAGTGACTGGCCAGCATGAAACAGTTAGCTTGTCATGTCACAGCTTTTTCACTAGTCCATAGTTCATAAATAGGGCTTTTTTTAAGGGATGTTTTCAACACTGAACTAGCCAGCCCAGACCAAGGAGACAGTTGTGACTGGTCCTCGGGTGTTTTAACTGGCAATTGGACATCGGACCACTGTTATTAAAACCCTAACCCCCATCAGGGTCCCTCCACATACCCTGCCAAATACAACAGAATGCAACACAGTTGAAACTAGAGATTGAGTTTTTGTCATGTGACAAAAACAAGGTGTTCGTGGGGAGTGGTTGAATGAATAAACATTCTACCTGATCAATCCAATGCCTGGTCCAGGAGTTATGAATTTTTCAAAAAAATTAACATCAACTTCCGGTTTGGACCGGAAGTCAAGGTCAAATAGGGGTCACATTTTGTGTAGCGCGTTTAGTTTATGAAGATGATTTAGATGATGTATGGATTGTAAACCTCCAACTATTTGTTGAAACATTAACTTTCACTTTCCGGTTTGAACCGGAAGTCAAGGTCAAATGAGGTCACAGTGTGTAGCGTTTCTTAAATCTTTGGAGCCCTTTCTGATGATGTATAGATGATAAAAATCCAATGTGTGGTTCAGGAGTTCTGATTTTTCAAATATTAAATTTCATCTTCCGGTTTGAACAGGAAGTAAAGGTCAATTGGGGTCACATTCTGTGAATCGTTTGTTAAGTTATTACATACTTGTCCAATGATGTATAGATTGTAAAAATCCATTGTGTGGTTCAGGAATTATGAATTTTGAAACATTAAATTTCAACTTCCGCTTTGAACCGGAAGTCAGGGTCAAACGGGGTCACAATAAGTGTAGAGTATTTTAGGTTTTATAAAGACCTTTCAGATGATGTATAGATTGTAAAAATCCAATGTGTGGTTCAGGAGTTACGAATTTTTCAAGTATTACATGGATTATCTTTATGCCGGGGTGCGCAATATACAAGGTGACATGCAGCGATGCTAAATGTATTCCTACATGTAGTTGATGTAAACTGAACTACACGTTCTACGTACATGTATCTGTACACGAGCTATTACACTATCTCGCGTTATCAAAGTGGGTCAACACAAACGTGCGCTTTAATGCCGGTGGACGAGATCAAAATGGGGTCATGTCTGCGAGGCGTTTACGGAGTTGTTAACGACCTTTCCGATGATGTGTCGATTGTAAGAATTCATTATGTAGATCAAAAGTTATGATTTTTTGAAATAATAAACTCTGAATTTTAATAACTCAAGAATGGCTGACGTCATCATAACGTAACTCAAACGGTTTCTTCTCCTAATGAATATCTAACTGTGTGTGAAGTTTCAAGTTCATACGAGTTTGGGAAAGGTGCTTTTGTTAGCGGACAAGGGACGCTGAGAAGAAGAAGAAGAAGAAGAAGTATGAGGAAAAAGAAAAAAAAAACGAACAAAAATAAGAGGTGTTCCGGGCTGAAGGCCCGAACACCTAATGAGAACCATGCCAAATGCAACAAAATGCAACAAGGGATTTTGTTGCATTAATTGTGCAGGCATGTTGTTTGTGTTAGGACTGAGCAAGGGGGTTTGCCCTGCTAAATGCAATAGTACATGTATGATAAGTGTAGTGGTGACTACAACAAAATGCAACACCAATATGAAGTCACTTGACTGCTAAATGCAACAAATTCAGTCAAAGAATGACATCTGAGTTGACTGCCAAATGCAACAGATTACAACAACTTTTACCATTTGGTGCATATTGTTGCATATTTAGCATGGTTAGGGTTAACACAAAAGCACAATTTTCTTACGCAGGACATATTTGAAAACCATGATGTTTACTTAGGGTCCTTCCACATACCCTGCCAAATACAACAGAATGCAACACAGTTGAAATGAGAACCATGCCAAATGCAACAAAATGCAACAAGGGATTTTGTTGCATTGTGCAGGCATGTGGTGACTACAACAAAATGCAACACCAATATGAAGTCACTTGACTGCTAAATGCAACAAATTCAGTCAAAGAATGACATCTGAGTTGACTGCCAAATGCAACAGATTACAACAACTTTTACCATTTGGTGCATATTGTTGCATTTAGCATGGTTTATTGTTAAGGGAGTAACGCTGATAGGGGTTTAAAGATGAATTTTTTTAACCCTTACACCGATGAGTGATAAGTACTGTATACTCAGTACTTTCTAAGTGCACTGAGTGCAGATTGTTATGAGTAAAAATTCAATTTCATGCAATTTGTAAAATTCATGCATTTTTCTACATTACAAGTAAAATGTTGTGGCACCCACTGCTAAAAGACTGCTAATTAAGACTTTTGTGATTTGTAAGTTGGGTTTCTAAAAAATACATGTCCTCGTCCAAAGCTTTAATTTTGTTTCACAGAGCTGCCAATGATTGCACCTTTCAATCAGGGAGATTTTGTACAACAATCAAGGAGATAGGCCTATTCAACATATAACAGGGAACAATTTTACACAATCAGGGAGATTTTCAAATTTGTTCCCCAGAACATGGAAAGATTGGTTTATTTTCAGGGAACTTTCTGCACAATCAGGGAGAGCTCTGGTTCCAATGTTAAATTTTAACAAAATATTTACAAATATTATTACAAATTGAAACTGTATACATTATCCCTAACCCCCATCAGGGTCCCTCCACATACCCTGCCAAATACAACAGAATGCGACACAGTTGAAATGGGAACCATGCCAAATGCAACAAAATGCAACAAGGGATTTTGTTGCATTGTGCAGGCATGTTGTTTGTGTTAGGACTGAGCATCCTCCATGGACTGAGCAAGGGGGTTTGCCCTGCTAAATGCAACAGTATGCACATAAGTGTAGTGGTGACTACAACAAAATGCAACACATTGATGAAGTCACTTGACTACTAAATGCAACAAATTCAGTCAAAGAATGACATCTGAGTTGACTGCCAAATGCAACAGATTACAACAACTCTTACCATTTGGTGCATATTGTTGCATTTAGCATGGTTAGGGTTAAAACAAAATGCTGTGGGTATTTTTATTTTCAAGAATTTTGATATGAATAGAATTTTTTAAGAAGATTTGATTTCCAGTTGATTTCATCCAAAAAATATTGTCTTCATTCGAGTTGTTTTCTTGTTTTTGATACGTCTATTACAGGATTCACGCCTCTGGTCACCGAGCAGTGCGAGCACATTTATTGGTAAATTGCAATAATCAGAACCCTTGATCCTCCTAACAGACGAACCGGAGGGTTACGACGAACCATTTTACTAATTTGTTTGACTTTTTTCCAAACATTTTAAAAGTTGTTGAGAAAAAAAAAATTTAAAAAAAGCTAAATTTTAAGCAAGGTCCGTAGTAACTCTAGGTCTAGACTCTAAGGGACGTGACAAAGAGCTGCAATTACCATACTCCTAGAACTATGAGGTTCGTTCAGCTATCGTCTCATAGTCCAAGGAATGCCATTATCGCAGCTAACTCGTTAGTCCAGCACCAGCACTAGGGGTCGAATCCCAACCAATAGACTCAGTAACGGGGGCGCTGTACTCCCTTTTTGAATGCATTCGAAGGTCTTACTAGCTAGTACTAACCGGCGTCGCACTAGCTACCGTCGAATTCAAAATTTGAAATAGAGGAGTACAGTGCCCCAGTAAGGTCTACCTACATGTACATGTACTCCTAGAATTATGAGGTTCGTTCCGCGATTGTTAATAGTTCTACAACAAGGAGCAACTACATGTATCTTGTTGGCCAAGCAAGGATTGTGGGGTTCGAATCAAACCGATAGACCCAGTAACTTGGGCGCTGTAGTTCCTTTTTTTTTTAAATTTTGCCTTCGACTGTCGCACTTCCTGGTACATGGTATGACGGTCAAAGTCAAAATTTCAAGAAGATCCCCATCCCAGTGTAGTTTCCCTCGAGAACTGCTTTAGGGATTACTCTACTCAAGCCTCAAGGAGTATAGCATCCCAGCTACTGCATGGCCTAGCCAAACCAGTACCAGTGCTTTTCACTTCAACAAGAGGGGTTAGGTCATAATCTGAATCCTTGATTGAATATTATTGGCAGAAAAGAACAGTTTGTTAGCTCGTGATGTCAACACGTTTAGTGAACACTCCAATATACTCAAAAGGCCTAATTTTCTACATCAGTTACACTATTAAACAGCACCTTAATCTACATGTACGATGGTATGACCATGGAGCTATAGCTCCATGGTATGACCAGTGAGGTAGATTTTAATTATACCTTCATTCATGCTATGACCGGTAGTGTGTACGACTGACCTTGACCAAACACCAGCTTGCAAATTGATCAAAATACCACTGACCAGCAACAAAATAAAACAATATTACTGTCCAACAAAACCAAAAGCCTTTCAATCCGGCCATTCATTTTTATCGCGTTGAATACTCACCATATGAAATCCTTGCAATGGCTGCAGAATGTCGGCTGCTTAAAAAACCGAGGGATAAACTTGTGGCTCCGCACTTCGATAATAACTTTCTGACGTACGGCACCCCGGCGGGCAAACCCCTTCGCAGGGGCGTCCTCACCCAGGCTACTGGAGAAACTTTTCGCAGACATGTTTTGATCCCCGGTGTGGAATTTTCCCGTGAAAGACAGCCTGTCAGTTTAGTTAATCCGTCTCGAACACCACTGCTTCTTGAGCCCCTCGAAATATATTGTTATCAATCCAGTCCATATGCTAGTTAGAAGAGTGAATACTGAAGGCTCCCGCTCAGGCCCTAGCGTCTGGAACGACAAGTAGTTTAGAACTGCAATGTTTATCGGCAGGGTGGTTGGGAGGTGGTGTGTTGCATGCACTGCACGGTCGATGCACACCACAGTGTAGTCCGTTATGTGTGTGTTTACAACGAGCCTGTTGTTACCGTGTTCCGGGTATAGCGCCACCAACTTTTTTCCTCCAATATTGTTATCCAACTATTTGTTTTCCCACCTCTTGTCCACGTGGGTATTTTATTTAGGCCCACTTGACTTTCCTTGGCGTTTTTCTCCATGCTCAGTGGCACTTCCAGGTGGCTCGAGGGAACTGGACTCGAGCTCCCTTCAATGACCTGTAGATTTGTGTTCATGATTTTGTTTTATTTCATGGGGAGACAAATAAAAAACGGTAAATGAAAATTGTTTTGAGAAAAAGAGCATTGAAGGGTGGGGGGGACGTTGACACACCCTAAAGAACCAGCTGCTCTCAGTGGTGGTTCATGTTTTAATTTACATGAACCCCCCCCCCCCTCCCCCATCCCAAAGGAAGAACTTATTTTCCAGTTCACTCCAAAAGTAGGCCTACTTTCCGGTGCGTCACGCCCTTCCAATTCAATTCGTCCTTAACACTTTATATGTCACACATTGCTTAGAAAAAAAAGTGCAATCTATTGTCAATTTTCAGGCATGTACAAAGGCATTATTGGGTAGCTACCGCGAGTTCCGACACCCTGAAGTTCACCTTGAACTTCTGTTAAACCTTCACTCATGCCGGCTGAATCAAAACTAAACAGTACTTGTATGAATATTATATTTTGTAATGGGAGTGTACTTGTATGGTATTGGTAGACCCACACAGCGAACTTTTAAAAGTATAGTAGACCCCAAAGAATTACATTTTTCTTTTGGGAAACAGCAGATAAAAACAAATTTTGCTTGTATTATTTATTTGTTTTTGTTTGCTCTATGATTATGAATATTCGTCAAGGTGACTTTTGCACTTTCTTGTAAAGTTGTCAATAACAACAAGATCACTGTCTTCCATTCCTTACAGGAAGTATTGCAACACTTAAGTGATTGTATCGTTTGGTAATTGGAACCCACTGTTTGTTTCAATCCTATATAGTTGTAGATATACATGTATACCATAAATCTAACCTGTGAAAATTTGTGGTAGCGTTTTTTAGATATTGCAGAAAATCTGGAGCGGTTATGTCCACGCAGGAAGAATAATTTGCAATTGGAATACACAATCTGAGAAACCTTTTCTGACAGAAACGCTTCTCAGATTCAAATTTGTTTGGATAAAAACTGATATCTTTTTTTATAACCACGGTTACTTCAAAGTAAAATGTTTCTCAAAATGATTTATACCATCAGAAGTTGCTGTACTTACCAAGTAAGTTTGTACTGCCATTAATTTTATGAGTAATTGCCAAACGTATATAGACCCTTTAATCAACTCAAACAAAAGGAGTTCAACATTGCAATTTGTTTCCGTGATAGGTCAATGAATAATGTTTTATTGTATAGATCTATAAGAGTTGACAGATGCAAAATATGTACACGGAGTAAAACTTTTACATGTAGAGAACTAAATTCTTCATCAATATTTATTTTGTTTAATCTTTGGAAAAACATAGTTTTTGGTCAACTTAAAATGGGCAACAAAATCGAATAACTGAAAATAATAACTAAAGGCTATCAAATATTTTCTTACTGATTTTCTCAGGGCCCCCCACAAAACAATAATAAAATATAAAATAAAATAAAAATACAATAACAAAATAAAAAATTAAATAACAGTAAAATAGGAAGAATGTCATGCCAAATATTATGCAGATTTGAACTTAAATATCAAGATATTGTTTCACTTATTTTTTGACTAACATAATAATTATAATAATAATGTTGAATCTTATAATATAGCGCAATTCCAAAGAATGATCATTGCGCTTCAAACTTTATTACCCCTGGTCACTGGGCCATAATTTCATTCCTTAAACCATGATTTCAAAACTGAAACTTTTGCAGCCTAGAAAGCATTTCTGATCAACTTAATTTTGCTTTCGGTATTTGGAAAGGGTCATCACCAGCAAACTAAAGTAACAAATATTACAGACAAATATACACACTTGAAAACTCTTGTCATTTAGCCTTCGAGAAAGACTCTGCTAGGGTCGAAACGTCAGGCCATTAACTATTTTTTTGCACTTATGAAAACTGTAAAAGTATCAGAAGTTTAAATCAAACAAGCTCCAAGAAATGCTGCATTAGCATAAGAGTATTATTCCTAAATTGTAGACCACTTGCATTGGCCGCCAACGCTGACGTCAAACAATGTAAGCACACAACTCTCAGCCAATGATTGGTCTTTATTGACCTCAGTGAGGGCGCTGTTTGGGTCTTGTGACGTCGTATTCAAGGGCTCTATTAAATAGTGTACAACATTGGTTAGATTGAAAGTATAAGTGTTCACAGAATTCCACATAACTTTACATGGTATAAAGATGATCAGGGTGGAAAGCTCCCCTTGAAATATTTTAGCTTGAAATTCTTTAGTTTTTGAGAAATAAAACAATTATTTTTGATCTTGCGAGTCCAAAACCTCAAAACATATAAGGGTGTTTTTTACCTTTTTTTGTGACTGTTTACCATGTGAGCTTAAAATTTCACAGGTTTGTTATTTCATGTATATGTTGGGTCACATAATAAAGTGAGGATGATGGTCTTTGACAATTACAAATTTTGTCTGCAAGCTTTAAACCTATGGTAAAAGATTCACGTTTTTCATTCTTTCTGCCAAAACATAGATGATTGTTTCTTTATAATACACAGCCAAATATTGTAACATCCCTTCAAAATACACAATGCAAATTTATACAAGTCCTAGCTGGGATAAAACTATTTACATTGTATTGCACCTAAATTAACAAAAAAACATTGACACAGCATTCTAATCACGTTAAACAAACAAGACAGACTAATTCGTACAAATTTACATAATTCAATATTTAAATTCCGAACTTTGTAGTTATATTATATCATACATCTCGTACAAAAACACTGTTCAAAGAACAAATTTATTTCAAAATAATACCTTGCAATTTCGATTCAGCCTCCGAGAGTTACAATACTGAAAAGCAGTATGTTGAATAATATTTGGAGCCACCAAGTCCAGTGGTTACAAAGAGAAAAAACAATTATAATAAACGCTTGCAAATTCTGAGTTTGAAATATTGTTTAGCAAAAGCAATTGAAGATGTTTATTCAGAGATTTGACCCCAAAATCTTCTGCAAAAAATTTAAACTGTTTGTTGGACAATGAACTCATTCAATGACTATATCATTATTAAACAGGGGTTCAAAGGTCAAATCCGGTTTTGTGATTCACTCATTTTCCAGTATATAGAGTCTTTACGAAAGTTAAAAATATTAGAAGTCTCTAACCTCAAGTAATAAACCACAAGCAAAACTGGCTGTGTAAATTTCAAATAATTTGGGGTGGAACAAACAAAATTGAATTGAGCGGGATTCGAACCAACGACCGCGGGATTAATGTGCCCCATGTTGGCTCTCTCCCTATTTTGTCAATATCTTTGTTCCGGGGTGCCGGTCAGAAGCCATACAACCTTTAACTGCAGTGTAGCCAGGGATCACAACCAAGTTTAAGATACAACCTGGGAAGCAGCAGCCAATGGATCAAAAAGGGGAATGCAACTTTTTTTTAATATGTCAGGATCCCGACATTAATGTGTTTAAAGTCTCAAACCTCACATTAAAATGATGTAAAATGCCATTGTATGGGATAATCTTTCAGAGCGTAATTCAAAGCAAAATGTCATTGGATGCAACAATAGTCCTGGAGGCCTGTCACCTTTGTATAAATACTACAGTGATGTTCTGGATATGAGGGTCTGTTTCTAAGGCGGAACATTTTCAGAGCTCCATAATTCAAATCATACCTGTAACAAGCTACTAACCTCACTGGATTAACATTCCATTTCCACACACATTTTTGGGCAGTGGGTTTTGGATGTCAGCTTTTTTGTTTGTTTAGATGATCTTCCCGACAAGGGGAACTCGGCAAACCTCCCACGAGGGGATATAAACGCCAAGCTGGCAACAGCCAATCTCTCACATACAAATAGTGGTTTAACGTCTATGATTATGAATTGCACAAATCAATAAATTGTGATTCAGTTACCAGACGACAATACTTATTCTAGTCATTGTGAAATTAGCAGTCAGCTTGGCCGGACTCGAACCCACAACCTTGTGATTGCAAGTCCTGCAGCCTAACCACTCGACCACACTGACCTCATCCATCAGTCATATTCCTGAAATAATTTGATTGACTATGGCTCTAGTAATGGCTTAAGTAGCAATGTTAAAGTATAAGTAAGATCAGTGAAGTAGCCATAGCCATAGCCGGAGCCATTGCCATACCCCAAAGCCATCCATTCCAACACATTATCAGTAATACTCTAACTGGTTCCCACTGGCAGCACTGGCTCAATACCCTAACTGGTTCCCACTGGCAGCATTGGCTCAATACTCTAACTGGTTCCCACTGGCAGCATTGGCTCAATACTCTAACTGGTTCACACTGGCAGCACTTGCTCAATACCCCAACTGGTTCCCACTGACAGCACTAGCTCAATACCCTAACTGGTTCCCACTGGCAGCATTGGCTCAATACTCTAACTGGTTCCCACTGGCAGCATTGGCTCAATACTCTAACTGGTTCCCACTGGCAGCATTGGCTCAATACCCTAACTGGTTCCCACTGGCAGCTTTGGCTCAATACTCTAACTGGTTCCCACTGACAGCACTGCCTCAATACCCTAACTGATTCCCACTGGCAGCACTGGCTCAAAACTCTAACTGGTTCCCACTGAC
The DNA here is from genome assembly GCA_021014325.1 of Plazaster borealis. NCBI lineage: Eukaryota > Metazoa > Echinodermata > Asteroidea > Forcipulatida > Labidiasteridae > Plazaster > Plazaster borealis. Next base: position 3,008,926 of record CM037475.1, on the reverse strand, counting down.
AGCACTGGCTCAATACTATGACTGGTTCCCACTTGCAGCATTGGCTTGCTACTCTAACTGGTTCCCGCTGGTAGCATTGGCTTGATGTGGTTTGGCGGCATCTGTCGACTGGATTTACCTGAAAGTTAAAACAAGTCATTAAAGTTACGTTTAAAGTTGCATGGCCCGATTTTTACTGAAAGAAATGTTTTTAAAGAATTTGTTTTTCTCTGAAAACATACAAAAACTGTAGCATATGCCACAGAAAAATGCACACAATACATGTAACATGCAAAATTGTTTGTACATGGCTGATGGATGTGAAATTTTGATTCTACTCCGTGGCAGCAGAATACATAGCAAGACAAGTTCTCAAAGAACAAAAATCTACACAGCAAAGTAGATATACACATGGTGTTACCGCAAATGGAATATACATTGATACCTCACCATGCAATGCCTCAAAACCCATAAATTATGGCAGGTTTCCACCAATAATTCATTTATAGTTTTAATCAAGTACCATTTATCATTGGCAGATTTTTTTGTGCAATACAAAAATAGCTATTTAAAACTTAAATCTAAATGTTGGATTGACCACAAATCGGACCTACATCTTTACTTTAAGGCGTCTAAGTGGATTCATCTGTGCATACCACAATCACAGAAAAAATAAGAATTTTATTATTGTTTTTTTAAATCACCCAACACAAGGCTTTAATTTAAGGCGTCTAAGTTGATTCATCTGTGCATATCACAATCACAGAAAAAAATAAGCATTTTATTATTATTTTTTTTAAATCACCCAACACAAGGCCAGAAGGTTACTCAGGGTGAGGGCTACAAGGAAAATATAGAAAGGTTAAAGAGAAAGAAGATTTCTCTTGAACTGCGATGGATTTTAAGATGGTGGAAAACAAGATGCAGGTAGGAGTTCTAAAAGTGCAGCAGTACGAGGGAAAAAGGTACAAGAGTATCTTGCAGAACTGACCTTTGGAACAAATAAAGTGTAGGGGTGAGAAGATGCGGTAAAATGTGTTCAGGAGAGAGATTGGCTGTTGCCAGCCCGGCTTAACAGAGCTGCCAACATTTGCATCTCGCAATCAGCAAGATGTTGCACAGCAATCATAGAGAGATATTTAGAACTAGACTTCGAACAAACACTGGGGTTTCGGCTTATTTTGAATTATAATCTTTGAATTGATGTAATAATTTGACACCTGATAACATCACGATGACGAAAACATGTTTTTCGTACGAACTTTGTTATAAGCTACAAGACGGCACAAAGATTGTGACTTTATGACATTTGGTTAAGGAAATGTATTTTTGAATTTTCTGTTTGGACTGGAATAAAAAGATCAAAGTGAGGTCATGTTTTTAATAAAAACAAATGTGCCATTAGCTCCAAGACGTCACAATGATTATGACTTCATAACATGTGGTTCACGAGATATGGAATATGTGTTTCACGAGACCGGAATTAAAGGTCAAAGAGGGACGTAAGTTACACAATGGCACAAATATTATAACTCTTTGACTATGGCTCAGACGATATAACATTTTAAATAATTAAACTATCACGCCAAGGCTAAAATTATTATTAAACTTTACCGCACAGACCTTGACATAAATTGTGGTGGGTGAATTCATTGAATTGACTTGGGGATAAACCGCTACTAATATCCCGTTAACGCTTCCGTTTTTAATCAGTTGCATTTGTCTAAATATCCCTAACGCATCCGTATTTATATGTCTTTACTTATCTTCATATCCCAAAACGCTTCCGTGTTTAATAGTTCCAGGAATCCCCACCAGCAAGAGGGCGCTAATCCAAATCCACCATTGTTAATTATGCAATAAGGCCGAAACCCCGAATTACATTCAACATAGTAGGGACAAAGTTTCCATCAGGGAGATTTTCAAATTTGTTCATCAGAACACGGAAAGATTGGTTTACTTTCTGGGAACCTTCTGAAGAATCAAGGAAAAGTTAGCAGCTCTGATTACCTCAGTGCCCCAAACAAATCTCACCCCCCCCCCCCCAAATAAACTCAGGCCCTATCTGAGTTGGTGGCTACGGCTACGGCTACGGCTGTTGCTTAGGGTGTTGCTAAGGACGTCCTATACTTCAGCGCATGATGACGTGGAAATCTAGCAGTAGCCGTAGCCGCCAATTCCATAGCAAACTAAGAGATGACCTTACTTTTTTCATGCGGTTTTGTTGTGGTACCAAACAGCTGTCTGAATGACCGTGACTGGGACAGGAAGTGTCTTGCCTGCTCAATCTCCGCCACTAACTGCCTCAGGTCATCACTGTCAAAGGTCGGCAACAGAGGATGCTGAGGGGGCAAAGGTCATGGGTCATTAATCTTATGTTAGCTAAAATGAAATTGTACTTTTAAAAGACAAAATGTTTGAAATGTGCATCTGTTCTGAAGGTGTCTATAGTCTTGTAAGAGTAGTTTCTTTTAATTTTGGGTTGAACAAAGAAAGATTGACTCGAGCGGGACTTGTACCTGTGACCTCACGATCAACGTGCCGGCGCTCGACCAACTGAGCTATCTAGCCCTAACGTTGGCGACTTCCCTATTTTGTCAATATCTTTGATCGGGTGCCAGTCAGGGGCCATTCAACCTGTATCGTATAACTTGGGTGTGATCCCTGCCTATATGGCAGTTACAGGTTGCATGGCTTCTGACTGGCACCCCCGAACAAAGATATTGACAAAATAGGGAGACTTTTTATTGTTATTTAAAAAAAAATGTTTTATGAGAGATCGCCTAACATCACAAGGCCAGACGGCCACTTCAAGGGCGACCCAAATCAACTGCCACCAGGAGCACATTGCCACCTACTCCTGGGGCTGAAACAGGGTTACCCCCTTCACAGTCCATAAGGATGTAGGTGCCAGTCTTACATTAGGGCTATATAGCTTAGTTGGTAGACCGCCGGCACATTAATCCGGAGGTCAAAAATCAAGTCCCGCTTAAGTCAATTTTTCTTTGTTCAACCCTAAAATATTTGTAACAAAAATAATAATAATAATAATTCCTAGGAAAATTTACCTCTGTGTTTTTAAAGCCCTCTTCCAGTAGTCTATGCGCCATCAAGTCGCCATCCATTCCAGCATAGCAGCGATGGTAACGACCACGGCACATAGCCGCTACCTGCCGCAGGAAAATATTGGCTGTTCTGCAAAATTAAATACAAACATGAAACGAGAGATAAGTCTTTGTTGGTTTCCCATGGCAACAATCGTTTGGTAATTGGAACCCACTGTTTGTTTCAATCCTATATAGTTGTAGATATATACCATAAAACTAACCTGTGAAAATTTCATTTTAAAAGGTGGTAGCGTTTTTGAGATATTGCCAAAAATTTGGAGCGGTTATGTCCACGCAGGAAGAATAATCTGCGATTGGAATACACAACCTGAGAAACGTTACTGCAGTAACGCTTCTCAGATTCAAATTTTGGGGGATAAAAAGTGATATCTTTTTCCATAACTGCAGTACTTCTAAGTGAAAAGTTTCTCAAAATGCATTATACTATCCAAAGTTGTTGTACTTCTTACCAAGTAAGTTTTTATTGCCAATTTTTGAAGTCATTACCAAACGTATACAGACCCTTTAATATTAACCTCCTCCCCTTCCCTTCCAGCATGGTTTGCCCGGAACGTTTTCAGTGACTAGCCAGCAGGACCAGATAACGTTTCATGTCACTGTCTGTCAGCTCTGTAACCAGGGCCCAATTTCATAAAGCATGTAAGCACAAAAACTTGCTAAGTACAGAAAACTCTTGCTCAAAAAAAAAGAAGGTTACCAGCCAAAATACCATACAGTTACCAATGCTGTGACTGGTATCCCACTCATTTTTTGCTTAGCAAAGAAATTTGCTGAGCAGAATTTTCTACTAAACAGCTTTATGAAATTGGGCCCTGTCCATTAGTAAGTTTCCTTTTTAACTTCGTCATTGACTTGAACCATCTGTGCTGTGGCAGTGGTTTACAAACACATTTTTCTACGGTGGGCCTGGAGCTATATGGAGTCTACGGAGGCTATGGACTCTGTTGGCCCAGGGCCCAATTTCATAGAGCTGCTAAGCACAACAATTCATGCTTAGCATGAAATTTCTTCCTTGATAAAAACAGGATTACCAATCAAATTTCCACGTGATTTTCAGGATAAGCAAACAACAGCTGAATACCAGTAACAAGCAATATGCAACACATGGAAATTTGGTTTGGAATCCTGTTTTTATCAAGGAAGAAATTTCATGCTAAGCAAATTGTTGTGCTTAGCAGCTGTATGAAATTGGGCCCTGGTCTTGGCCTTGGTGCCCCTTCAAAGGCTTCCCATAAACTTTATAATTTTCCAATGGAAGTGCCCTTTGCAAAATAAAAACGGCCTTGCCCTCTCAAAGATGATATTCCAGGCCTGCTATGGGATGCAATGAACCAGACAGCTTGACCACTTGGCCAGAATTGTTACAGGCCCTCTGGGATTAAAGCTAGTGTCAAGAATACCGCTGCTACGGTAGAACGCTGTCCGATACACAAATGACTTTACCTTCCAGTCATACCTACAGCATCCTGGGAGGACCAGGCAGGGGGCCAGGCAGGACCGATCAAATGGAGGCAACTGCTGCACAGAGGCACTGACAGCTTTTAGAGCAATCCTTTAGCTCAGGCAGCCGCTAAGCGACAGATGAGAAAGGAGAGGGAACAAGAAAGAAAACTCCATCCAACCCTCCTCCTTGACAACAACATGTGACATTTGCCTGAAAATATGTGGCTCACGAATCTGACTTTTGAGTCATCGATGGAGTCACATCAGGCTACTTGTCCATAACGACTGAAATTGTGTATTTTCCAGTGGAGAACATCTTCCTTGACTTCGAGGGAATGCCTACTACTACTACAGCACAATCTTCACTTACTCGTCTTCACAGTTGAATGAGATGGTGTGGATCTTGACTCCGCGTATGGTGTTGGCCTGAGCCACCTCTCTTAGGACTCTAGACGTACTGCTGTCTGGCTTGCCGTCGGTGAGTAGGTAGATTGCCTCCACATCTTTGTCTTGGAAGGCTCGCTGGTGAGGGAAACAAAAATGGAAATGAAATTGCAGCCGTTGTGACTTTAAAATTCAAAATTTTGAATTGATGACTTTGAGTGCTAAGGTAAGTATCGAGGGCTAGGTATTTCCTACAGGGGTAAAGGTTTTGACAGCACGGTCATTGGATAGGGGTCATGGGTCACAGGGTAGGGTCATGGGTCACAAGGTGAGCTCATGGGTCACAGAGAAGGGGTGGGGGAACACACCTGTAGGGCTTCCAGGGTACAAGTGTTTCCAACAGGGGCGAAGGTTGAGATCCATCTGACAGCAAGGTCATTTGATAGGAGTCATGGGTCACAGGGTAGGGTCATGGGTCACAAGGTGAGCTCATGGGTCACAAGGAAGGGGTGGGGGAACACACCTGTAGGGCTTCCAGGGTACATGTGTTTCCAACAGGGGCGAAGGTTGAGATCCATCTGACAGCATCATGGCAGTTGACCTCTGTTGGTTCCACAATGCCATTTCTCCATGGCTCAATGTCACCAGAGAATCGGATCAAGTTGAAACTGTAAAAAAACCGCATTAATAAAAAGTCTGATTGAATAAAAAAACCCTCAAACTTTAATTTGATCAGTCTGTAATGTCCGTGGCTTAAATAAAACAAACTAAATAAAATAATTACATCAGAAACAACACAGCCAGAGCTCGAGTCCAGTGTGCTTGGCTGCACTGCCAGGACAACAATTTGTAACTAACATTTTGAGAAGTGGCGTGAAACAAATAATAAATAGATAGTCAAGCCTTGTTTTGGTAAAAATTTGAATAGTGTCTGCTGCCACCTATCATCCCTGAATGTCTCCCCTTGATTTTCACTGGTAGAGGGCGCTATACTATGACTTACCTGATGTTTGCTCGCTGGAACTGATCCCAGATGAGGGCAACCATCTCTCGTTTCAATTCCTCCATGTGGGCAACCATCGATCCTGATGTGTCCACAAGTACGACCACCTGAATCATCACACAGCCGTGTCAAAGGTCAAACAAGATTGGATCATTTATAATAATAACGAGTATTTATCGCACGGTTTTTCAAGCTGAGCAGACCCCTTAAAGCACCTTGCATTAATACCTTTGTTCATCAGACCCTAAGCATTCCTAAAACCATCTAAACTCCGTGGGAGTATGCAGCACCGCCAGCCAAATGGGCGTACAGGTCGCTAACCATAATGTGTATTTATTGTGTGCATTTTCGGGCCAAGTAGAAGCACCTTGCATTATTCCCCCTGCCCATCGAGTCCTAAGCATTTAAAAAAAAACCATCTCAACTCCTTAGTAGTATGCAGCACCGGCAACTGATTGGGTCACAGGCTGCTAATCATTCATATCAACAATCACTACCCTCGCAGGTATCCAAAATGATCCGACTGAATCATTTCAACTGCAAACAAAGATTTTGCAGAAAATCTATAATTTTGTTACCACTTTTTTTAAACTACTTTACGTCACATGACATCTCAAAGGCTACTCAGCTGAGAGATTGTGCCCTAGTGCTTCTGTCAACCTTTCGCATTACAACTAAATATTGTTGTATCACTGCTATAACAAACCTTTTTATAACAATCATTGTATATCGTGCGACAAAAGGTTTGGAGCCCAATGGTTTTGTGTATACAAACGGGTTATTTTAATCAACATACAGGTTATTTTAAGCAAGGTACAACGTTTTGAAACTTTCTCACTCCTTTCATGGAAATCCCTGAGAAACAACGTTGCACTAACACGATGACATATCATTTCATCGCGTCAGTGCAAAAAACGTTGTATCTCGCATGAAATTGCTCCGTGCAAAAACGTCGCATGGGTTTATTCAAAAGTGGTACAACATTTTGACACTTTCAAACTGCTATTTTAGGTAAATGCTATTTTAGGAAAATGCAAAGTTTTTACAATGACATGATTTATACTTTGTGCATGGAGGCGGTTGTGGCATGTCGTGGCCGAGCGGATAAGAACACCGAACTCAAGCTCTGGTGTTTCTGATCAGCAAAGTGTGGGTTCGAATCCCAGTCGTGACACTTGTGTCCTTGTAAGCAAGACACTTAACCACATGCTTCGTCCATCGGATGGGACGTTAAGCCGTAGGTCCTGTGTGTTGTGTAATGCACGTAAAAGAACCCAGTGCACTTATCGTAAAGAGAAGGGGTTCGCCCCGGTGTTCCTGGTTTGATTGGCTGCATATTGCGCCACAGCACCTTGTAAACCATTACATGGTGCTATGCAAAGGAATAGGTCTCATACTTCAACACGTAACTCCACTTATCTTGTAGAAAAAATACTGAGCGCTTTGAGACACCCATCGGGAGTATAAAGCGCTATATAAGAACTGCATTATTATTATTATTATGTTTGTAGCCACCGACCTTTTTCTCAACCATCACTCCGAATGTCCGTCGGCTGGTACCCAGCAGCCACTGAAGCCTGCGCAGGTAACGGCGGAGAACCAGTTCGATCTGGACTTCATAGTCTTGCAGCTCATGCGCCTGAATCTGGAGATGTCTCACAGAATCCTAAAGAAAATGCAGGAAGTACAAGAAAACCAAAACCCAAAAAACACTTCAATCAATTTACATGTAATTCTTGTGTATTTCTCAGGAATGTGTGGCCTAGTATCATTAAAGGCACTGTACACGTTTGGCAATTACTCAAAATGTATATTAGCATAAAAACTTACTTGGTAACGAGCAACGGAGAGCTGTTGATAGTATAAAACATTGTGAGAAACAACTCCCTCTGAAGTAACGTAGTTTTTGAGAAAGAGGTAATTTCTCACTAAAATAATAAAAGACCTCTTGCAAGAAGCCTTTCATTCCTATCTGAAAGCACACAAATTTGTACAACAAGGGTGTTTTTTCTTTCATCATTTTCTTGCAACTTCGATGACCAATTGAGCCCAAATTTTCACAGGCTTGTTATTTTATGCATATGTTGGGATACACCAAGTGAGAACACTGGTCTTTGACAATTACCAAACGTGTACGATGCCTTTAAGTAGGTAGGAGCGAGACCATGATAAGCTTTGAAAGTAATGAGAAGGATTTTGTAGATGATACGAAAGTTGATGCATTCACCACGTGATATCATATTGCAGGCTGGCATAGTTTATCTATAATTCAATACCATAGTGGATGATATTGAATGGTCAGACAGTAGGAGGGTTCATAACAATATTTGTTCTTCACTGAAAAATACTCTAAGACTTCTTACCTTTATGTTTACACTTGGGAATATTGTGCAGTACCTGACAATAGAAAAATACAACAAAACCAGAGATAATTTTTTTTCATTAATAAAGACAAAATGCATTAAAGGTATTGTACACTTTTGGTAACAGCTCAAAATCAGTGTCCACATTTTGTGTGATTCAACATATGCATGGACAAACAAACCTGTGAAAGTTTGAGCTCAATTGGTCATCGAAGTCACGAGAAAATAGTGAAAAGAGACCTTATGTGTTTTCTGTTTTTTCAAACATCAAGTTTTTATCATGCGTGATAAAAACTATTGTTTTACTCATTTCTCAGAAACGATAGCGTTTTAGGCAGAAATATTTTAAGGAACCCTTTCTAAATGTAAGTTATGTGTGAATCTGTGAACATTTGTGTTTTTCGATCTTACCAATAGTGTTCAGGGCCTTTAAGATTAATATAATAATAAATTTGAAAAAGTGTTATTTGATATTAATTCAGTCTGTTTGCAAGTACTGTGCCAATGCTTTGCTCTCAGAAGGGCTTTGCTCTCTTAGAGGGAACCTCTATGTGAACAATTTAAATTTGGGGCACTTCAAGGGGGCACCAAGGCAATGACCAGGGGCATAGAGGCAGAAGTGCCTCCGTTGCCTTCATGTACTAGGCCTGAATACATGTTCACAAAAAAACAACAACGTTTTTTAGAGATCTCAATCTAAAATATACCATTTTGTCTTGAAAAAGAAACATAACCTTCTCAGAACAAACACTTCTACCAAAAGAGTTTTTATACATGGTTGTACCCGCCAGTTTACTACTAAAGTGTTTCTTATGATCCACACCGTGCAAAGCTCCAAACATCACTTAAAGGCATCGTACACGTTTGGTAATTGTCAAAGACCACTGATCTCATTTGGGGTATCCCAACATATGCATAAAATAACAAGCCTGTGAAAATTTGGGCTCAATTGGTCCTCAAAGTTGCAAGAAAATGATGAAAGAAAAAACACCCTTGTGTACAAATTTGTGTGCTTTCAGTTAGGAATAAAAACTTCTTGCAAGAAGTTTTTATTATTTTAGTGAGAAACCAGCTCTTTCTCAAAAACTGCGTTACTTCAGAGGGAGTCGTTTCTCACAATGTTTTATACTATCAACAGCTCTCTGTTGCTCGTTACCAAGTCAGTTTTTATGCTAATATATATTTTGAGTAATTACCAAACGTGTACTGTGCCTTTTAGAAAACAAGAGTGTTAAAGCATATGGACAACATGGGTAATTGTACAGTATCTACACTTTATGTGATCCAACATATTATACATGAAATAACAAACCTGTGAAAATTTAAGCTCAATCTGTCATAGGAGTCACAAGAAATTTTTGAAAAACCACCTAAAATGTTTTCACTGGTTTCAAACATCGAGTTTAGACCTCGCGAGATCAAAACTAATTGTTTTACTCATTTCTGAAAAACTGTTAGCATTCCAAGCACAAATCTTTCAGGTGAAGTTTTCCACCATGACCAGCACACCATGCATGTAATTTATGTTCAAATTTGTGAACAGTTATATTTTCAAAGTTACCAATGTTATGCACACCCTTTATACTGAAAGTGGTTTCCTCAATAACCACCAATGATCGAGCGGTCTACTGCATCGGACTCAAGTTCTGATGACTAAATCATCGATTCCCGATCATGCTCTCATGTCCATGAGCAAGGCACTTAACCATAATTGCTTCTCTTGACCCAGGTGTATACATGGGAACCTGAGAGGGCTGAGACAGTAGTGTGTTGGATTAACCCCTTAGCGCTAATTTAAGCAGCTTGGGGTTGTATGCTCCCCAGGGAGTTGAGAAAGTTAGAGGAATGGTCTAAGTATGCCTGATGAACAGGGATAATAATGTTGTAAAGCGCCTTGATCTAGCTACTAGGATATGTGCGCTACATAAGAACCAATTATTATCATGATTATTAACATAAAGACCCTGTGACATGAGGGGATTTTTACAGACAACAAAGAGGCAACCAACAGCACTGTGTGCATAAGAAACACTTTGGTAACACAAGAGATTGTCTGGACCTCCTTGCCTGTTAATTGCCTTGTGTGACATGTCCTTAAAGGTATCGTACACGTTTGGTAATGACTCAAAACTAATATTAGCATGAAAACTTACTTGGTAACAAGCAACGGAGAGCTGTTAATAGTATAAAACATTGTAGGAAATGACTCCCTCTGAAGTAACGTAGTTTTTGAGAAAGAGGTAATTTCTCACTAAAATAATAAAACCTTCTTGCAAGAAGTTTTTATTCCTATCTGAAGGCACACAAATTTGTACAACAAGGGTGTTTTTTCTTTCATCATTTTCTTGCAACTTCGATGACCAATTGAGCCCAAATTTTCACAGGCTTGTTATTTTATGCATATGTTGGGATACACCAAGTGAGAATACTGGTCTTTGACAATTACCAAACGTGTACAGTGCCTTTAAGACAAGCGACTTACTTGGCAGTGACAGCCTTGTTGAGTGTGCTGATGTGTCGCTTAGCGTGGGTACACTCAGGGCCTGATACCAGCTTGTTCAGATCAAGACGCAACTTGCCCAGTCCGTACAATTTCAACCACTACCAAAGAAAAAGATAACATTGATTTTTTTTTTATGGATTACTTTTACAAAGTGCTGACCATTTAGAATGGTTGTAGAGCTACGTCTGATTGCATCATACTTGAATAATATTAAAAAAAACCAAAACAAATTCTGTTAATAAGAAAATACATTTTAAAGGAATGTTATTGGCCCAATGACCAGGGCACTAATGTAAAGCGCATTGAGACGTTTATTGTAAAATGCGCTATATAAGAACTTGTTATTATTATTATTATTATTGTGAATGTGTGCCATTTTGTTGACAGACACATTGCTAAATAAAAAAAAGGTTATTTTAATGTAAACAAGTTGCTTTTCAGAATCACGTTGTCGAAAAACAAATTGTTCAAGTTGTGGATGTCCTTCGCAGTGCTTTTATTTTGCAAAATAAAAAGTTATTTTTTAATTATATATACAATTTTCTTTTCAGAACCCAATTGTTGGACAAAAATTGTGAACTTCCTTTGCAGTGTATGGCTATAGCCAACTGGGCCCAATTTCATAGAGCTGCTTAAGCACAAAAAGTAGCTCAGCACAAAATATTTCTGCTTAGCAGAATAGGGTTTCCAAGCCTAAATCACATCTCACATACACAATCTGTGACTGGTATTCCGCTTATTTTTGCTTAATAGCATAAAGCTGTTGAGCAATATTTTCTGCTTAAGCAGCTTTAGACATTGGGCCTTGGTCTTAAACAGCTCCAGCTATGTCTTTATCGGCCGTTTAATACCTAGGCCCAATTTCATAGAGCTGCTGTCAAAGCAGAAAATATTGCTAAACAATTTTCTGCTGAGCAGAAATGACAGGATACCAGTCACAAATTGTACACGTGACATGGTAGTTTGGCTGGTAACCTTATACTGGTAAGCATAATTTTGTTGCACTTAGCTACTTTTTGTGCTTAAGCAAATCTATGAAATTGGGCCCTTGTAAAAAAGGTCATGTGACCACCTTTCAACCAATAGGACTGCTTAAACTATCTGGGGGTATTTATGAATTAGGCTTAAATGCAGAGGAATGACAACTGGGCTATGGTTTTTGCTGGCATACCTCTTTGGTCGTTTTCAGTTCTTCCTTGTCTGGTATGACCGGATGATTTATGGCTTTTCTGACACTCTTCTTCTTGTTCAAGATGTCTGGATATTGTTTGTACACGGTCCCTGAGATTCATCAAAGTGAAAGAAAAATTGTACTTGTTTATTTATCTATTTATTTATTAGATTACACACCCAACAGTACAATTAGCGCCAATAACGGGGTTGAATAGGAAACGAGAAGAAATGTTCAGTTTTAGATGTGGGAGGAAAACCCCAATGGGGGAAAACCCACGCATTCAGGTAGGAACTGAAAACGCAATCCAAATGCAAGCCTCCAGTCTGAGGTGGGATTCGAACTGGGGTATTTATAAAAGCTTCTCGACATATTGACTTCACTTAGTTCTTATCATACAGACCTCTTGCATACACCGCCATTGATGGGTGTTCTGGGGTCAATTTCACAAAACTTCTCTCTTCCTAACTTAGGACTAGTCCTAGGCAATGCTAAGAGATAGGACTGGTCTTAAGTTAAGAACAGTTACTGGTCTTAACTTAAGACTAGTCCTGGGCAATGCTAAGAGATAGGACTAGTCTTAAGTTAGGACCAGTACTTAAGACTAGTCCTATCTCTTAGCATTGCCTAGGACTTGTCCTAAGTTAGGAAGAGTTTTGTGAAATCGACCCCAGGTTGGCTCAGTGGTTTCTTTACCTGCCTTACACCTCTGTGGACCCTGGTTCGAATCCAAGACCAAAGCCTTGCATGTGGATTGGGTTTTCAGTCCCTACCTGATTGCGTGGGGTTCCCTCCCACATCTAAAACTGAGATTTCTTAATGGTCTTCTCTACACAATTTCAAACCTACGGGTTACAGTGCTACAATCACTTTTGAGAATCCTTTGGTTTCATTACCAGAAAGATAAAATAAAACTAAATAAAATAGACATAACTGAGGGCACACAATGGAAAATGCTTGCACGCATGACAACATAAAAAGTGTCAACCAATGAGGTCTCTTCTTTTAAAATCAGTGAGGGCGCTGTGTTGTGATGACAGATAAAAGAGTCTCTTCTTGAAAAATGTGCTGAAGAAAGTTTTCATAAGTACTTCACTAATGTGAAATTGTTAAAGGCAAGGAGAAAGTATAAAACCTTTCTTGCAATAATATACTGTTCTGTAGTAAAAGGGGATCGGGTTGGCTCAGTGGTTACGTCCCCTCCTTACCTGCCTGTGGGCCCCAGTTCGAATCCCACCTCGGACAGGAGGAGCCTTGCATGTGGATTGGGTTTTCAGTCCCTACCTGATTGCGTGGGTTTTCTCTCATTTGGGGGTTTTCCTCCCACATTTAAAACTGAACATTTTTTCTTGTTTCCTATTCATCCTGTTATTGGCGCTTGTGCTGTTGGATGTGCAATGAAATAAATAACTAATTTTGGGTTGAAAAAAGAAAAATTGGCTAGAGTGGGATTTGAACCTGCGACCTCTGGTTTAACATGCCGGCGCCCTACCAACTGAGCCATCTAGCCCTAATATTGGCGGTCTCCCTATTTTATCAATGGACAACATACACAACCAACTGTTTGAGATACAAACTTGTAGATAACCAATCATTGAATAAACTGTTTGTTCAGGGCCCAATTTCATAGAGCTGCTAAGCACAACAATTTGCTTAGCATGAAATTTCTTCCTTGATAAAAACAGGATTACCAAGCAAATTTCCACGTGATTTTCAGGATAAGCAAACAACAGCTAAATACCAGTAACAAGCAATATGCAACACATGTAAATTTGGTTGGTAATCCTGTTTTTATCAAGGAAGAAATTTCATGCTAAGCAAATTGTTGTGCTTAGCAGCTCTATGAATTTGGGCCCAAGTCATTTGGTGGAAGAGTCACTGAGCGGGACTTACCAACTTCATTCTTAAACTCCGTGTAGAAGACTTGCTTAGCTGGTTTGACCTTATGAGCACTCGTTGGTCTCTTCGGTTTCTTGTCCTTCTCTGTAGCAAGCCTATTGGAGTCTAACTCTGTGATTACATATCAATGAAATATCAATATCAATCTAATCTGTTGGGTCTTGAGCTGTGACTACATATCACAAACTTATCGATATTGATGAAAGCCTGTTCTGTGATAGTGTACAAACATTAATCAAGGCTCAGTATGTGATAAAACATCAATAAAATATCAATATTGACAAAGCAAAAACATACACAAAGCATTGCAGGCCTGACTGTACAGGAGTCTAGCTTTGTGATTGCATATCAATAAATTATCAATTTCAATGAAATCTGTGGCTATATTATAAAAATCAACATTATATGAGTCTTGCGCTTGCGCTGTGATTACATATCGATAAATTATCACAATGGACAAAACATTGCAAGCTTGAATCAGGTGTTTTTAATAGAACTTCTGATAAAACTATTCACTCATTTTATCACAATCTACATACTTACTACTTGGATCTTTCTTGGCACTAGAGGGCCTGCTCCTTGGGATGGGTTTACATTCTTCCTTGTCCTTATTCTCTGTAATTTGCTGTCAGAAAAAAAGGTATCTGATTAAATATTTGTTTAATTAGTTCTGCTCAGTAAGATTTGATTGTGCTTAGTCAATCAGTGTTCTAAAACAGCTCCATGAAATTCGGCCGTCAGTGCTCCCACAGATTAGCAGCGAAGTCACAAAGTGTGTTACCAACAGGGCCCAAGTTCACAGAGTTGCTTAAGCATAAACAGTTGCTAAACACAACAAAATTATGCTTACCAGAATAAGGTTACCAGCTAAAATACCATTTTACATGTACAAAATGTCACTGGTATCCAGCTTAGTTTTGCTTAGCAGAAAAATGTTGAAAAATATTTTCTGCTTAAGCAGGTCAATGAACTTGGGCCCAGGTGTGAACATATTTGATAAAGTGACCCTTTGATAAAATTGTGTGAAAGAAATTATGAAAAAAAGTTCTCTGAACAAATTTTGACAGATGATGCTGTTTTGAAACAAAAAACATACAAAAACTGTCGCATGTGCCACGGACATTTCACAGAATACATGTAACATGCAAAATTGTTTGTACATGGATGATGGACGTGAGATAATGTTAAGATTCCGACAATAATTCATTTTCAGATTAAAGGCACTGTACACGTTTGGTAATTACTCAAAATATATATTAGCATAAAAACTGACTTGGTAATGAGCAACAGAGAGCTGTTGATAGTAAAAACATTGTAGGAAACGACTCCCTCTGAAGTAACATAGTTTTTGAGAAAGAGGTAATTTCTCACTAAAGTAATAAAAACTTCTTGCAAGAAGTTTTTATTCCTATCTGAAAGTACAACAAGGGTGTTTTTTCTTTCATCATTTTCTTGCAACTTCGATGACCAATTGAGCCCAAATTTTCACAGGCTTGTTATTTTATGCATATGTTGGGATACACCAAGTGAGCACACTGGTCTTTGACAATTTCCAAATGTGTTCAGTGCCTTTAAGAAGTGGAACATTTGAAGAAACAAAGCGACATTGAAGGAAGTACCCACCAGACGAGCAAGACTGAGTTCTGTGTGCTTAGGGGCAGGTAGCGCCCTCTTCTTGGCTGATTGTGGTCTCATTGGTAACATCTTAGGCTGGTCTTCTTGTGGAATGTTCGTCAATTCTGACTGCTACAGGGTTAGGAATAAAATCAAAACCAAAGGATAATGCCTAGTACTTATACCTCATACATATTCATAATCGAGAGTCGAATTCTCACTGGTCCACTCACCATCATGTGCCAGATGCTACTTTTGCTGTTTACCAAGCGTGAGTCGGTATTCATGTGCAGGGTAAATACGCATGCGTAGCACGCTGTCGAATGTGCAACAGTCTACTACACATGTGCTTTACAAAGCAATGGGGGAAATGCCACATCGGTAAAGTATCACACATGCGTGAACATTCCCCTAGCTAGCTGTTTACACATGAAAATATGGCGGCACACGTAAATGTCAATCCGTATTTTCACGCGCTCAATGGTGCCGAACTAGATGCTATGGGGAAGGTAGTGCATTCTACTCTACCAGCCAGGCTCCTAGTGGGTGATACCCATGCCTACATGTACATCCTTAAGGACTGTGAAGGGGGTAACCCTGTTTCAGCCCCAGGAGTAGGTGGCAACGTGCCCCTAGTGGCAGTTGATTTGGGTTGATAGCCCAAATCAGTTAAGTGTAGACCTCACCTTGAAGTGGCCATCCGGCCTTGTGATTCTAGGCGATCTTTCATAAACCAAATTTTAAAAACTAACAAACAAAAACAAACTAGAGAAGTATGAGGTATAGTAAAACAAATATATCATTTTTTAAATATTTCTTTTGGATGGAAAGACGATATTAGCACCTCTCGGTATTGGAAAATGGCAAACTAGCTCCAGAACTAGTTTGTCAATTTCCAATAACTCGGGGAGCTAATATCGACTATCCACCCTCAAACCATGGTACATTAGTATACTATGCTAGTTTTAAAGATATGATTGTAAGGGGATATTGCTTATTAGTGCTGTGTTCCCAAACCTCTCCTCTAAACATATAGGAATTCAAACAATCAGTAAATACAAAATGTCACACGCTTTGTATAAACTTTTGAAATTATGCATTCACCCCAAAAATGTTTTTGAATAAAAAGCTAGTTATAACCTGCTTTGGTTACTTAAATTATTGTTCAAATAAAACAAACCGTAAATAAAGACAAAGGTTTGAGTAGTACTTACATATTTTGGGGACCTCTTCTTCACTGAGTCAACTAACAATGCACACTGTAAATTGAATAAAAAAATGATTTCATTCGAGCAATGACTACTCAATATTTCATTCATTCTGATTTGAGAAAGCTCAGATAGAAGCCTCCAAACTCGTTCACGATTTGTAATTCTTAGTGCTTTAAAGCCATTTCATAATGATCACCACCATGTACCCACCCAACCATGGCAACTTTTGTTGATTTTTTATTTAAAAAAAATTCAGGAAGAATGTCTTGAAAAATAATAAAAGAGACATAAATATATGGTTTATTTCAAATAACCGAAATGCTGAAGAGCAGAAAGAAAGGCCTACTCTTTCTCATTCGATTACTCAAGATATAGTTGGTTGATTTTTATGATTCAAAGTTGCTTTCATCATAACATAATAACATTTAATTTGAAGTATTCTACAAAATCTCACAGAATCTTGTCTATAATATAAACAAGATAGATAATTTTGTCAGTAAACTCACAGGCAGTGACACCTCAAACCACCTATTCACGCCTGATTAACTATTGATCAGATAAGAAAGATCATGTTGAAAATTGCTCATTCCTAAACCTGTGAGTACCAAACGAGATTGCCAATGGTCTGCTCCTAATGGCTGATTCACATTATGTTTGCTACTCATCTTATGTGAGTAAATTACTCACTTTCTGTTTGATACTCCACTTCTGCAAGTTATCAAACAAACTTCTGAGAGTTATCCAGCTACCTTGCTACTCATCTTATGTGAGTATATTACTCACTTTCTGTAACATTGAGCACGAGATACTCCAATTCTGCAAGTTATTAAATAATGTTTCTCGCTGCAAGAATTTAAAAAATGTGTTACTCACCTTCTGTGAGTAATTGACAGCTTTATCCATCTCACTGAGTATTGCCTTAATATCATCGCTCTCGATGATCCCCGTCTCACGGAACCAATGAAATCGTCCGCTGGTCACGTGAGCGAGTGTCCTGAGACACTCTGCCATCTGCGTGATGTTTGCGTACCGTCCCGGGATGGCGCCGTTGCTGTCGTAGTCGTCTACATTGAAGAGGATGGAGTGGAGGCGTGTGGACTGGCCGACTGTGGCCTCCTCCATGAAGGAACAGATGACCTCTGGCAGCTGGTCTGGGATTCCGCTGGTGAAGAGGTAGACGCCGTCAACAGCTGCAAAATAGATTAGTAAATACAAATGTAATCATACCTCATATACAAAAAACCCATTGTTTGCACATTTAAATCAAAAGAAAATCTGTCCCTTGGTAATTGACAAAGACCAGTATCCGCACTTTGTGTGACCCAATATACATAAAATAACAAGCCTGTGAAAGATTGAACTCAATCGGTCATCAGAGTCACAAGAAAAAAGTTCAAACAAAACCTTATGTTTTCACTGTTTTAAAACATTGGGTTTTGGACTCGTGGGATCAAAACTTATTAATCCATTTCTCACAAACTATAGCATTTCGAGCAAAAATATTTCAAGGGAAGTTTTCCACCATGACCATCTTCATACCATGTAAGTTACGTGCAAATCTGTGATCATTTTATATTTTCAATCTTACCAAGTCATCTCTTGAACAATTTAAGGGACTCATTTGTTTTGATTTCTGTTGTTTTTGCTGAAAGTGCTTTGAATCTTTTGGCAAATATGCCATATAAATTCCTATTATTAATATTATCCCTTGTGGTTTATTACTTGATATTTGAAATAAAAAAGTCGCAATCCCTTTAAGGTGATCCCTTAGCTGCCGCTTCCCAGGTTGTATCGTAAACTTGGGTGTGACCCCTGGCTACACGGCAGTTACAGGTTGAATGGCTTCTGACTGGCACCCCCAAGCCCAAACAACCCCATATTAACAACATCTGGAGACCACCAATATTAGGGCTAGATAGCTCACTTGGTAGAGCGCCGGCACATTAATCTGAAGGTCGTTGGTTCAAATCCCGCTCTAGTCAATTTTTCTAATCAAATTATTATTCTTATTATTTTTACTAATGTTTTGCACACCCTTTGAGATGAGTGAATGTCGGCTGACTAACAAGTTCAAAGCACAGGTGAATACAATCTTGACATTGATATGCAATGATGACTTTCCATAACTTGTTTGAATTTTATGCAGTTGGTGGAGAAACCTTTTAAAATAACTTCATCCGTCAGTCTGCTCCAATCATCAACTAATCCATGTATAAAGAGTCAATTCTTTTATATATTAAATGTTATTTATATTTAATTTCCCAGGCCATCATAAAGTACAAGTACATAAAAATGACAAACGTAACGTAACGTAACGTAACATAACGTATCGACAAAAGGAAAAAGTTGAAACGGCTAGAGCTTGATGGATTGCCTAAAAGAAACAAAGTTTATGTCAAGGAGACTCTACTCTCTACCTTGTACACACAAAAATACTTAGATAAAACAAACATATTTATAAATCTACAACAAAAAATTATACAATGCTGTTTGGACAGACTCTTAATGCAAAACCTTTAAGACAGTTGGACATCTTGAAAAAGTGTTCTTAAGACAGACAGAAATGACAAGTTCCATCGTTGACTTACAGGTATTACGCTTCTGATCTTCTTCGTTCTCCAAGGCTAGTCTAAGAGCCGACAGGAAATTACGACTTCCGCTGCACTCCAGGCCCAGGACCCATCTGAAAACAACAATTCAGTTACAATTTTTAAAAGTTTTATTCAGTTTTGAAGATCATATAAACAATGAATTTACACTTCCATGATCTCCGCAATGATTAACTACTCCTTCAATTCAAATTACAAGTTCATTTCAAATTTGGTATAAATTCTTTGAACTTTGAATTTCTTTATTGGCAATAGATTGTGCAAGTCTTATGTGTATTTTAAACATTGGGCCCCGTAAGGGGGCGCGATTTTTTTTTCATTCACACATGCTTGAATTTTGGCGAGACTTGCAAGGTCTCTCATACAGCTACTCACTTCCATGCCATCTGTATATTCTCCTCGGTTGGTTCTTGCATAAACGGCCTCCAAGCACGAGCAGAGCTGCCGAAACTGGGCATTCAAACAAATAAAATAGACGTACAAATGTTCATGGTGGTTGTTTTCGTATCTACATTTCTAAAAAACAAAACAAAATTTGTGCTTCATCTTATTTTTCAGACATTTTTACTGAACAAAATTGAGTCCAAATATCATTCATACCAGCCATGTCTAGGTGTATGGTGATGATTGGTCAATAAATCCCAAATAAAAGAATTATGCATTTAATTACCCAATCAGATTGAATGACTCTTTGTTAGACAGTTGTTGTTACAAGCATTGTAGTAGCAATCGTTTCATTGGTCAATAAATCACAAATCAAGGTATGACCTGTATTCTTACCCAATCAGATTGAAGGACTCTTTGTTGAGTAGTTGTTGTTGCAGTAGGAGCCTGAGGGAATGCTGGATGTGTACTAGATAGTTGACATTACTCAATGAAAGATCAATCAGTATCACTACCCTGTACAAACACAAAAAAGGAAATCTCAAAGTTTGAAAAAGAAGTCATTTTTTGGCCACAAAATGAGAGTAAAGTCTGTTAGGCCGTGTCCGAATTGGTAGCTACAGCTATGGCTACGGCTAGATTTCCGCGTCATCGTGCATTGAAGTACAAGATGTCCTTAGCAACAGCCGTAGCCGTAGATACAGCCTTAGGCTCCTGCATTATGCGCTATATAAATGTCTTGTATTGTTATTAGTATTTTTGTTATTATTTTGGTTTCACCATTATACCAACGTATTTTAAGCACTGCTGTGTTTTCCTGAGTCTTGTGGGCGGAAAAACCTAAGAGCAACACGGTCTGGATTCGAAACCACAACCCTGCATTCTAGAGTGGTTATCTTTCCACTAGAGTATCCACTGTGGGTTCAAATCCCACCTGAGTAGCAAGAATCTGCAGACTTTGGAAAGCAGCGAATATACCAATGTTTAGTCACACATCAGTGTGTGGGTAAATTAAAATAATACTCTTTCTTTGATGCAATTATTACATATTTTTTACTACTTAATGCCGGATGCATGTATGTTTTAAATGACACGGTCAAGGTGGCCTGATAAAACCGCAATTTAAAATGTCCTTTTGTATTCTGTTCGACAGTTGATGCGTGAACACGCCAAGAACGTTCTGTGAGAAACAAGTTCAACAGCGGTTGAAGTGATAACACGTCCAGAAAGCTCACAGTCTAGCAAACACCATGCATGCATTCACTGTGTCACGCATCGTTGGGCCGGTACAGACAGGGAAAAAGTCTCTGGAAACAATGGTCGTAATCTCTCTTTCCCAGGGTTTTTCCCCATTCTAGACCTTTGTCCTTTTGTCTGACAAACCAGGATGGCGAGAGATCAATAGGCTACCATGATTGTTCTCAGTTGTTTTCAGCACGGAGGTAAGTGCCAGATTCCAGCAGGCAATGGCTGATTATCAGCCGCGGCTTACGGCCGAGGGGCCAGTCGAGTCAAGGTGAGCAAAGAGGGCTTTCCTTTAGACTTTCTTGAAAGAGAAAAGTAAATCCCAATGCACTTTTATGAGAATGTTTGTTGTCTTTACCTTTTTAGTCATTTAGTCCGGGTTTCATTTTGACAACGATATTCAGCAATTTTTTTAAAACAGCGTCTTGTGGGCGGAAAAACCTAAGAGCAACACGGTCTGGATTCGAAACCACAACCCTGCATTCTAGAGTGGTTATCTTTCCACAAGAGTATCCACTGTGGGTTCAAATCCCACCTGAGTAGCAAGAATCTGCAGACTTTGGAAAGCAGCGAATATACCAATGTTTAGTCACACATCAGTGTGTGGGTAAATTAAAATAATACTCTTTCTTTGATGCAATTATTACATATTTTTTACTACTTAATGCCGGATGCGTGTATGTTTTAAATGACCAGGATGGCGAGAGATCAATAGGCTACCATGATTGTTCTCAGTTGTTTTCAGCACGGAGGTAAGTGCCAGATTCCAGCATGCAATGGCTGATTATCAGCCGCGGCTTACGGCCGAGGGGCCAGTCGAGTCAAGGTGAGCAAAGAGGGCTTTCCTTTAGACTTTCTTGAAAGAGAAAAGTAAATCCCAATGCACTTTTATGAGAATGTTTGTTGTCTTTACCTTTTTAGTCATTTAGTCCGGGTTTCATTTTGACAACGATATTCAGCAATTTTTTTAAAACAGCGTACACATTTTCCTAGAATGAACGTTGACACTTTGAATAAACTGAACAGGTTCCCTGGACAGTTCTCCCTCCTACTAACCTCTTTTCAGTCAGGGTACCAAACAGCCTCCTGCTTTCCTTTGACAGCCAGTCTACCCTGCGTTCATACAGCTTGACCGTCGCCCCCAGCTGTTTCTGGTAGTCAAAGAGTAACGCTGGATCCACGTGAATGTTCTTGATCGTACCGTCGTGCCATTCAAACTGAGTCATTGCTTTCTGAAAGATTGAAGCAAAAATATTTGTCTTAAGAAATGACCGCTGTCAAAACAACTAACAAAATGTCATCTTAAAGGCACTGTACACGTTTGGTAATTACTCAAAATATATATCAACATAAAAACTTACTTGGTAACAAGCAACGGAGAGCTGTTGATAGTATAGAACATTGTAGGAAACGACTCCCTCTGAAGTAACGTAGTTTTTGAGAAAGAGGTAATTTCTCACTAAAATAATAAAAGACTTCTTGCAAGAAGCCTTTTATTCCTATCTGAAAGCACACAAATTTGTACAACAAGGGTGTTTTTTCTTTCATCATTTTCTTGCAACTTCGATGACCAATTGAGCCCAAATTTTGACAGGCTTGTTATTTTATGCATATGTTGGGATACACCAAGTGAGAACACTGGTCTTTGACAATTACCAAACGTGTTCTGTGCCTTTAAGAGGTAGTTATGTTGTACCGAGAACATTCATTTAAACATTTAAATGAAAGTTCACGGTACGACATAACCACAACTCTTCATGATTGTCCTCTCTAATCCCATAGCTGCCAACATTTGAAAATTTCAATTAGTAATAAAACATCGTTGCATGTCAAGGCATTTGACATGCACACAATTTGTATGAAATTTCAATGTTATTTTTAGGGAGTGCTCCCCCTTTCCAGGCGATGTTGTCTTTGTTCTCTTAAATTACAAGACACCAAAAAAACAAAAACAAAATGTCTGAGAGAGGTATGTTATGTTCTAAATAGAAAGCAGTAAATAAACACTCGGCCCAAGTAGTGTTGATATCCTGTGAACTCGACATGAATGATGTCAATTTTGTTGTTTGTGCCTCATCTTGAACATTTGTGAGATGGACTTTGGCTTTTGTATGCGTAACTATGTCAGACCGTCCGCCATGTGCTACTGATAAGTCCCGTCGACATACTTTACAAAATGCATGTTGTTTCCCCTTCTTTGAAACCGTGATAAAAGAAAATTCATCACTGTATTTACTACTGTAAAATTGTCCTTTATGTTTACCTCTGGAAGCCATAACGATCAATAAGACAGCGGAAGTAGACGACAGAAACCTGGAGGTACTCGCGGTACTGCATGTAGAATTTGACAGGTCTCCGTGTAAACATGTATGCCTATAGTCTTGGTTCCAAGTCATTCGCATGGATAGATTCCAAACCGTGGAATGAATCACTACGCCATCGTTATGTACAGTAGTACAGACCAAATGGATCAATTTGAACAACAGAGGGCGTCACTGTCCCTGGTTTGATTTCGTGAACCGTTCAATTTAATTCAAGACCGAATAGCGCACCTCTGTTGGGTTATCACGAATATCATATAAGATAGTTACGTGTATTTGATAGTGACGTCTTGGACTAAGACTAGAATGCCGAACGCACTTCCGCGTGCATGCTGTCGCTGGTTTCCACACGTTTTCTGGATACTTTTACAACATGTTATTGGTATCCTGCGACGCACTTTTATCGATACTATAAAAACCGAAAGTCTTCAGTACTCTTCCAGAGTCGTTCATGGTGATACAGTGTATATATACGGCATTTAAATGGCAAAGAATCGATTACAATTTACACAAAATAAAATACAAACAATTTAATCGACTTTTCAAAGCTGAAAAAGAATGTTGCGTTAAAAAATAGAGTTTTTTTCTTTCTATAGCGGGAAAGGTGAAACTCGTAATTTTTAACAAGCAATTCGTATTTTCGTAACTCAAAGATAAATTCGTAATAATTACGAAAAAATCGTAATAGTTGGCAGCTATGTAATCCCCTCCCTCAAAAAAATTGTTTTCGTACAGAGCCTTCTCACTTACGTTACATTTGTACATGAGTCCGGTGCTCTTATCTACTCAGCCACGACACGACATAATGCCATCCAGCATTGCATTTCGTAGCACATGTTGGTGCAGTTCTAAGTAACGTGTGTGCATGGCGTGCGCGTGTAAAATCTTCCAGCGTGGCGTGTCGTGGCCGAGCGGATAAGAACACCTAGCTCAAGCTCTGGTGTTCCTGATCGGCAGAGTGTGGGTTTGAATCCCAGTCGTGACACTTGTGTTCTTAAGCAAGACACTTAACCACATGCTTCGTCCTTCGGATGGGACGTAAAGCCATAGGTCCCGTGTGTCGTGTAATGCACGTAAAAGAACCCAGTGCACGTATCGTAAAGAGAAGGGGTTCGCCCCGGTGTTCCTGGTTTGATTGGCTGCATATTGCGCCACAGCACCTTGTAAACCATTACATGGTGCTATGCAAAGGAATAGGTATCATACTTCAACACGTAACTCCACTTACCTTGTAGGAAAAATACTGAGCGCTTTGAGACACCCATCGGAAGTATAAAGCGCTATATAAGAACTGCGTATTATTATTTATTATTATTATGACGAGTGATAAAATAGCGACGTCATCTGAGAAGGTTCTATACTCTTCAATCCCTTGCTAGCCTCTTTCTGTACTTTTCTGAGAAGATATTCAAAACTGTGTCTTAGAATCCCATGGTAATACATCAGCCGATACAACTTGACAGTTGTTGACAGTTGTTGACAGGTTTTTTTTAACCTAATGCCTCTGGGAGCCAGAACAATTTGGCAGCTGTTGCTTGGAGCAAGTTCGGGTGGGCGACTAGACTTGACCAGAGCCGTATATTGGGACCAGAAACTGTTACGTAGCTCTCGAATTGACCATAGTCGACCAGTTTAGTTGCCACCCGAACTTGCTCTTGATGGTTGTCTCTTACCTCGTGTGTCTGAGAGCGAACAGACTTCCTGATGACTGGAATGAACTCTTCGATCTGACTGAAGGCATTGGGAGCCAGGACTTGATACAGGGACAGTCTCTTTCCTGAAACCAGGACAAAAATACGTTCATTTTCTCTTTCAATGCAAAATATCAGACACCCATTTGCCAACACCGCTTACCCCTGCATTTTGCGCTTACTCTTATCATTCTCTGCTGACATGGTTAGTGTCAAATGTCTACGCTAATTGTGTAAGCAGAAATTGCTTAGCAAGAAGAATGCTTAAAGGCACTGGACACTATTGGTAATTACTCAAAATAATTGTTAGCATAAAAACTGACTTGGTAATGATCAATGGAGAGCTGCTGATAGTATAAAACATTGTGAGAAACGGCTCCCTCTGAAGTAACGTCGTTTTTGAGAAAAAAGTAATTTCTCAGTAAAATTTTTGAATTCATTTCGAGACCTCACGCGTGTGGTCTCGAAATCAAGCATCTGAAAGCACACAACTTCGTGTGACAAGGGTGTTTTTTCTTCCATTATTAACTCGCAACTTGGATGACCAATTGAGTTCAAATTTTCACAGGTTTATTATTTTGTGCATATGTTGAGATACACCAAGTGAGAAAACTGGTCTTTGACAATTACCAAAGGTGTCCAGTGTCTTTAAGTATTAAGCAGGGCCATGAAAAGTGACACGGGTCTGGATCAAGATTGATTATCAACTTAGTGATGCTGGTATGTTTTTAAAAACAATGTGAAGTTGCTTAGCAAGCAGTGTTAAGTGGGATTTCTGCCTTAAGCCTGATTGATACTTCATGCGAATGCAAGGGCGAACTTGACTTCACATCTCTACATTCGCATTAAATGCTTCACAAGAGTTGAGACATTATACAATTGTTGCATGCTGTGATGGAGTCCATGGTATTTTTTACACCCGAAGGGGCAAATGGCACCCTCGGCTTTGCCTCGCCCCCTTGCACTGCCAGCACCCCAGCAAAGGCTTGACTTCAGAGACTCCATAATTGAACTAAAGTGGAATACCTTTGAGTCCGTTCTGTTGCAGCCATTCCTCAGATGTCTTTGGTAGGAATGAGGGTTCCTCGATGACCACAGGAGTGGTGTGGTTTGGAGGTCTTGGCAGAAACCTTGACTGTGGTAGCTTCTGTACTTCCAGGGAAATCTTAAGGTTGACAGACAGAAAAATTGATGGTCCAAAAGTATTTAAAAAACTCTTATAAAATAAAGAGAAAATGTAACATTGACTGAAAACTGGTGAATTTGCTTATTTTGGATGGGAAACGATCCACTTTAATACTAAATTTTTAACTCAAATATGCATCTGTATAGATAGTCCCGATAAACGCCATCTTCACAGACACCTCAGGTTTTGGCTTTGAGCCGCGTCAAGTGCTCTAATTTTTCTACGCAGCCAAGTGGTTCATCGACCAATCATGCAAGGAATTTGACAAAACTCCTGGGTTCTGCAAGCAGTGTTTATGCATAATGCATAGTTGTGCATTCAAATAATGATATCATTGGCCGTTATGATGGTCGACTTTTCACTGTGTGACGTCAAGTGGGAACTCTATGGTTTCATTTATTTATTCATTTACAGGGCTTTTAAAAGGACTTACATTTGTTAACACTTTATTTTTTAAGTTTTTCTCTGTGTAGTTAGCCTCTGTAAATTGTCCATTTTCATCTTGATGTGATTGCCTCAATTTAGCCTCTAGCTACAAGTGCTGTGTTTTTAATCAACCACAATAATCATAATATAATGAGCAAGAAATGAAAAAAATAATGAAGTCAAGAGTTTTATGCTGTCACTTTAAGGAGTTGATGGGTACTGCTCAACACAACTTAAATTTTTGTTTTGTTTTTATTCACAAAACAGAACAAAAAACGCACACAGTCAAATTACCAGTACAATACACAAATAAATGAGAACAACAATATTCAAATAAGTTAAATTAAATTAGTGAACGAAAGCTCTGACTCAAGACACCTTACCTCATTCAAGATGCTAACGAGGGCGTCTCCCATCATGCCTTGCCTCATTTCCTGTATCTTATTAATGACATCTTGAGCTATTCTTATCTCCCGCAGTAGCATGGTAATGTCTGTACCGGTGTAAATTTGATCCTAGAAAGAGAAAAGAAACGCCTCAAAAATGTCAAAGTACAGCAATCTTAAAGGTATCGTACACGTTTGGTAATGACTCAAAACAAATATTTGCATAAAAACTTACTTGGTAACAAGCAACGGAGAGCTGTTGATAGTATAAAACATTGTAGGAAACGACTCCCTCTGAAGTAACTTCTTGGTATCAGCCTTTCTCCTTTTGTTTTAAATTATTTTAACGTGGTCATTTGTTGTGGCTGGAACATAACTTTTTGACCTTCACTATTTAGTAACTCTTCACATTGTTTTAGTGTTTTGCATGTATCTTCTGTACCATTTTAATGTTTTTTTATATTATTGTAACATTCTAGCAATTTGGCCTGTTGCCACGAATGGAATGTAAACAAACCAATACCAATATGAGAGGCAAGTCCAAGATTCCAGCAAACCATGGCAGATTATCGGCCAGGGCCTTTGGCCAAGGGTTGGCCTGTTCACGGTGAAGACATTCCATAATTTCTTGAAAGAGAACAAAATTCTCTGGTGCATTTAATGAGAATGTTTGTTGTCTTTACTTTATATAGTCAGGGTTTCATTGTAACAATGATATTCTAAAGAAGAACGAAAATTACTTTGGAAGTTCCGAAAAGCTCCGAAAAACAGTACTGCGCATAGACGCAGTAATAATTTTGTAACATTTCAATATTTCTTAGAGATCCTACCTCAGCTCCCGATGCATAGACATGATACCTTCCTCCAGAGATATCGGCTAGTTTGCGCAGTGTTAACTGAGAAAAAAATAATTGAAACTGTGTTATTCCAGCAACATTTTTAGCATTATCAATCAGAACTATGCTTAGGTCTTTAGAGCAAAGTATGGAATCAAATCTTAAAGAGGGGCTCCAAGGTCAAATTGAGTTTTGTGATGCACTCATTTTCCAAAATATAGAGTCCTCATGAAAGTGGGGACAAAAATTACAAGTCTCTAACCTCACCTTAAAATGGTGTACAATGTCAATTATTTTGATACTCTTTCAGAGCAAAATTTGAAACATGACGTCATTGGACAGCCGAAGCAAATGCGTCTGTACATTCCAAAGAGGAATTTCTGCGCAAGTCAAAAGGTCAAATTCAATGCCATTTGGTTGAAAAAAAGATACTATGTACAAAAATGTACAGACCATACATTTGAAATGTGACGTCGTCGATTGTTTTTAAAAATTATTTTGACAAAAAATTGCCTTTGAAGCGTATCAGACACAGTGGCATTTTACAAATGCTCCCATACTTTAACACACTCTTTTCCTCTTGTACAGAAGAACCTCTCCCCCCACCCAAAAGAAAATCCACTAAAGAATTCCTGAGATTCCCAGAACACAATAGGAGGGGTAGGGGTACACCATGCCACATATCGAGCACCAAATGAAAAAAATAAAAATACTTGTAAAAAGACAAGATAATTAGGTACAAGCAGTGAGCTCATTTGACAAGGCAGAGCATTAAGAATATACTACAATTCATATAAATTATAGAAATAATAGTGTGGTGAGGAAATAAATTAACATATATGGATGAATGTATCGCTTATGCACTAAAACTAAAAAAGCAAGCAAAAATGAGACTAATATGATACTGTACATTGATTCAAAGCATCTACCCTACTCTCACAAAAAGGTCAAAGATCACAACGTCACCATAAAATACCTAATCCAACTTCCATGAAGCTGCTAAGCAAAAGATGCCAATTCTGCTAAGCACATAAAAATGTTGCTTAGCAAAAACATGCTAACCGCCAAAATACCATGCTACATGTATGTTTTCGCTTAGTGGAAAACTTGCTTAGCAATATTTTCTGCTGAACAGCGTAATGAAACGGAGACTTCGCGTTTTTAAAGGTAGGGTCATACTTTGGTAATGACCCCCAAAAAAAATTGCGTAATTTTTATCCAAAAGCCTACTTCTTATAAAGATGGTAATGTGACTACTAAGCAGTGTTGTCACTAGCCCAAATTTAGTGCCGGTCGGAATTTTTTTTTCAAGATGGTAAAATTCACGCTAAAAATGTGAAGTGAGCGTTGCAATGGACGCCATTGCAGTAAGCATCTCTTTTGATGAAACAATACATCATAGCAGACAATGACAATTGCTATAATTTCTATCAAATTTTTAACAAAATATTTACTTAACGAAATGGCACCACCACCACCCCTACCTTATGCCTTAAAACTTAAGGCGCCAAACGAACCATGGATGAACGAACCGGGGAGATACAGAAAATACAACAAGAAGATCGAGGCAACATGGCGATAGCGTGTTGAGCCTGCCAAGCTTCGTTCATTCATTGTACAGTTACAGGATTATTCTATTATTCAATAGGTAAGTTTACCCCATGCTGCCAAGTTTGTCCGATTTATTGAAGATTCTAAAGAAACTGTTAATACTTCGCTGCGATAGCGGCATGATTACGAGCAAATGATGAACTCAAAACTTTTATATTGTATAAACAACAAATTAATAGGCTTAGTGTCCACAATCAGCTGTCCACAATAATACAGTAGATCATACACAAGCGCCAGTGGAATTGCACGTGCAGGCAAAGGGAAAATCACTATGAATGATCCGTCACTGCCAAACTTGGCAATCGCCCAAACTATAGCACCTTGAGTGATACAGTTGGGGAGCCGCAACTATAGTTGGGATCGCCCATAGAGCTCTGACGGTAACCTCACTGCAATGAGATACTGCGATCCCAACTATAGTTGGGCGATTGTCAAGTTGGGGCGGAACTACTACACGTGAAAAGTTGCAGTCCCGCGAATAAGGTAGACGTTACGTAGCACATTGCTGCATACTTGCACGGTAGTTGATACGGTACAACCAGACCGGGACAAAATAAATTAAGACGCACGAAAATGAGAAGTTATGGTGAGTATTTGTCAGAAATTGTCAGGGACTGTCAGGAATGGATATTAAAACGAAACGCGATGTATTTTGTCATAAATACTGGAATTTATTGTTGGCTTCTGATGACAAAGTAATGAAATATTCAGCATTGCCGGTCGAAATAGTGCCGGTCGGTAAAGCTGTCAGCAAGGAAAAGTGCCGGTCGGGAATCTCCGAGTGCCGGCAGGCCCGACCGGCACCGACCGGCGTAGTGACAACGCTGCTACTAAGCAAACTTCGATTATTTTGTCTGAAGTGCCCCTGTTGATTAGAAATCAATAAAAGTATGTCGACAAATTTGAATCTCAAAGGATTGCCTGTAGGTGACTTTTGGAAATTTCGCCCTTTAACCTTTTCAGTGACTAGCCAGCAGGACCAGTAAGGACCAGTTAACTTGTCATTACACTAGTTTGTCAGCTTTTTCACTAGTCCATATTTCAAATGAAACAGGGATGCTCTCGAACGCTGTACTAGCCAGCGGGACCACTTGGAGAGATTTGTGACTGGTCCTGAGGTGTTTTAACTGGCATTTGGCCAGCGGACCACTGTTAAGGGAGAATGCTGGGTACCCACTGTGAATGCAGGGAGTACTATTACGATTAAAACCATAAGATTATAGTGACGGCTTTTTGGCTGTTTTCTCAACAAGTAGACACTGTGTTCAACGGAAACTTTCACAGGTGATTTTTATTGTATCTTTCTAGATAATTGTGCCTGTAAATCAGCGTTACGCTGATAAAAACCAAACGATGACCCTACCTTAAAGTGAGATAACAATAGAGCCTAGCATTTTACGTTACAAGCTTGACAAAGCCCAAACTGAGACCAAAGAAGCATTTTAATATTATTTGCATTTCCATTCATGGTTGACCTCAGCTCTAGCAGCAAATGCAATGAATCTAGATGAAGCAGCTGGCATGAAAGTAAAATTATCTTCAAAAAAATAAAGTGTACCTTAGGATTGGTTTTCTTTTTCTGCGGCAAATTTCAAAATAAATTCACACCATGTTAGCCAGAGTATAGTCAAGACAAAACAAAATAGGGAGATCAGTAAAATATGTAGAGTAATATGTAAGATCCAGAGGGCGTACAAAACCATGGTGTTGGTCACTCATCAGGGCCCAATTTCATAGAGCTGCTAAGCACAACCATTTGCTTAGCATGAAATTTCTTCCTTGATAAAAACAGGATTACCAACCAAATTTCCACGTGATTTTCAGGATAAGCAAACAACAGCTGAATACCAGTAACAAGCAATATGCTACACATGGAAATTTGGTTGGTAATCATGTTTTTATCAAGGAAGAAATTTCAAGCTAAGCAAATTGTTGTGCTTAGCGGCTCTATGAAATTGGCCCCAGTTTACATAGCAAACATGGTCCACCTGGGCCCATTTCATAGCACTGCTAACCGTAGGCACACGAAAAGGCATGCTAACCTCCCGGTGCTTACTGTATGATAATGAATGACGTAACAATGCAGATCCATGGTGAACGTGCAAGCTGACTGCCATAATTTTCTTGCTAACCTGTAAAATACGCTTACACTTAAGCCAATTTTTCTGCTTACAGTTAGCATGAAAATTTGATTACCGTTAAGCAGCGCTATGAAATTGGCCCCCAGACATTTATGTCCAATTTGCCCCCAGGGATTTGTGTTTAAGTGTTACATAACGAAGTGTGGACCTGAGAACAAAAGAGGTCCACACAGTGTTGGGGACTTGAAACAATATGTGGACTTACACACGTCCACACAGTGTTTTTTACAACGTTGAAGAATATGATTTTCCTTAAACAAAGGAATGTCCACAGAGTGAATGCAACACGGATGCTGGGTACCCATGGCAGGTCAGCAGAGTTACGTGCGTGACATAGCTTCCTTCTGGTTCTTATATACAACTCTATGGTAAAATATCAACTGTACTCACAAGAATTATTTCACTGAAAATCCATGTATTTAAAAAACAACAAACCAGACTTTTAATTTGAAAATGTGATTCCTTGAAATTGTTGACACACGTAGAGGGGGGGGGGGGGTGAGTATGAGTATGGAATGTGTGGTTTCTTGTAGGGAGGAGGGTCCTTTATATATGGAGAATAAAACCAGTGCAAATCACACACACACACTCCAATATGAAACTTCAGAGAACAACGCGACACTTCAATTTCACACAGAAAACTTGAGCTGTTTTCTCACACAATGTCCAGTCCGTGTGAGTCTCGTGACCGGCTGGATTTGATATGGAGTTAAATTTTACTTACATTGGTGAGGTGATTATTACAGTCGAATGCTACACAGTGCAACGGGACTTGCCGACCAACAATGACTTGTTCTATGTACTCAACCAGGGCCTCAGCGTTCTGGTCAGGACTGCAACATGACAAAACACAACAATGTTCTTAAAAATGTTTTTATAGATGTAACAATTACTTTAGAATAAAGAATGTCATTTCGGTTTTATTCTTACTTTATTTTTTTATTTATTTATTTGATTACACATCCAACAGCACAATTAGCGCCAATAACAGGATGAATAGGAAACGAGAAGAAATGCTCAGTTTTAGATGTGGGAGGGAAACCCCAGTGGGGGAAAACCCACGCAATCAGGTAGGGACTGAAAACCCAATCAACATTCAAGGCTCCGGTCTGAGGTGGGATTCGAACCGGGGTCCACAGAGGTGTACAGGCCCGACACTAAAACTACTGGCCACAGGCCTGCGGTCCAGTGTAAAAGCCCTAGCCGTTACCATAGCCACCAATTCGGACACCTCCAGAGTCACTGATGAAACACTTACCAGCTTCCCATGACCACAACGATGGAATCCACATCCTTGACTTTAAGAACCTTTTTGATGGCATCTAGGAGATTGCATCCTCCCATCCCAGTGAGACTGTTCACCCAGTAGCGAGCTTCATCAAGACTGCCCCCCAAAAAAGAAAAACAGGTACAGCGTCAAGATTACTCAGTTTTTCAATACACATCTCCAAGAATTTTCAATACACATCTCTAAGAATTTTCAATACACATCTCTAAGAATTTTCAATACACATCTCTAAGAATTTTCAATACACATCTCTAAGAATTTTCAACACACATCTCTAAGAATTTTCAATACACATCTCTAAGAATTTTCAATACACATCTCTAAGAATTTTCAATACACATCTCTAAGAATTGGAGACATTCCTCCAGAGAAGGCCTGAGGTCTCAAAGAAGATCAAACGTCATAGCATGGTGTATGAGCCCGGGGCCAATTTCATAGAGCTGCTATAAACGGTAAGCAAATTGGCTTATGTTAGCGGAAAGATTTGTGCAAGCGTATTTCACAGATTAACAAGAAAATTAGGCAGCCAGCTAGTGTGTTTACCTCATTCATTTGTTTACAGTAAGTGCCGGAAGGTTAGCAT
The DNA here is from genome assembly GCA_021014325.1 of Plazaster borealis. Taxonomy (NCBI): domain Eukaryota; kingdom Metazoa; phylum Echinodermata; class Asteroidea; order Forcipulatida; family Labidiasteridae; genus Plazaster; species Plazaster borealis. The sequence goes on along the minus strand of CM037475.1, from coordinate 2,975,521 downwards.
GCCTTTTCCTGTGCTAACGGTTTAGCAGCGCTATGATATGGAAATTGCACAGAAAGCACAAAATACAGCTGTTAAGCTGCTCTATGAAATTGGGTATCATTGCAAACTCGTTCTTATAATTTTAACACCTTACCTAACCTTCCATTGACATGTAAAATTATTTAAACGGTAGATTGAAAGCACAATTTTTCAGTTTATGGCAAATTTTGACACTCTTTTTCAAAATTCTTGCCGAAACTGCGATCATTTTCACCACTTCACGCTGAAAGACAAATATACATGGAACATATTCAAGAACACAGGCATGGAGGCATGATGATAAAACTGCCTTTAAAGCCACCAATGTGTTCTGCAGTTGATGTGATAACACGCCTGAAATGTTCTGTGAAGTACCAGTTTAATAGCGGTTGACGTGATAACATGCCCGGAAAGCTCATTGTGTAGCGCGCGCCATGCATGCACTCACGGTATCACGCTTCCTTGGCCCAGTACAGACAGGGACAAAAGGCGCTGGAGCCAACGGTCAAAATCACTCTTTTCCGGATATTACAGGGTAATCTTTATTTCTAGACCTTCGTTCTTTTGTCTGACAAAACAGGATTACGAGAGATCGATAAGCTGCCATGATTGCTTCTCATGGTTCTCAGCATGGAGGTGAATGCCAAATTCCAGAAAGCCACGGCCGCTTATCGGCCGAGGGGCTGGCTGAGTCAAGATGAACAAAGAAAGAAGGCTTTGGTTCAATATTTTTTTCAAATTATAATGTTAATTTTCTTGTTATTGTTTAGTCATGGTTTCAATTTGACAACGATATTCTGAACAAAATCTTGGTCGGGGTGTTCCGAAAATAAAACTCTAGGCCCAATTTCATAGAGCTGCTTAATAGGGAACGTATACCTTTGGTTTTTCTTAACCGTCCGATTGTTTTAATCCTATATAAATGTAGATATATACAATAAAACTAACCTGTGGAAATTTTTATTTCAAAAGGTGGTAGTGTTTTTGAGGTATTGCCGAAAATCTGGAGTGGTTATGTCCAAGCAGGAAGAAAAATCCGTGATTGAAATACACAATCTGAGAAAAGTATCTGACAGTAACGTTTCTCAGATTCAAATTTTGGGGGATAAAAACTGATATCTTTCTCCATAACCACATTACTTCGAAGTGAAATGATTCTCAAAATGCTTTATACTATTGAAAGCTGTTTTACTTCTAACCAAGAAAGTTTCTATTGCCATTGATTTTAAGAGCGATTACCAAACGTATACCTTCCCTTTAAGTGCAAAAACGTAGCTAAGCACAAAATAAGGTTACCAGCCAAATTACCATGTCACATGTACCATGTTTGACTGGTATCCTGCACACCTTTGCAAAGCAGAAATTGTTCAGTAATATTTTCTGCCTAAGTAGCTCTATGTTGTGCCCGGGTCAGAACTGGTCAAGTATGGAGGCATTTTAATACTTTTTTACAGAGTACACCTTCGGTCTTCTAGCATAGGACTTTGAGATTATAAGACAAGTTTTCAACTTCGGACTTGACAAGGCTTACCTCCTGAGGCTTACTGACAAGCCTGTGAGTTGAGTACTTACATTCTGATGTTGGTGTATCTAGGTGTGTGCCATAAGGAGTCCGTGTCTGTACCAAACGACATGAAATACAGCATCTCTCTGTTGTGCAGTTGCTCGTCGATCAATGTCTAAAAGAGAACAGTTTAAGAGGCTTGACTTTCAATGAAGAATGCAGCGAGAAATTTCATGATAAATTTACTGATCAATTTGATAACTGAGCATAGTTTATAAATTTTAACATTACCAAGTAATAAACCACAAGGGAAACTGACCGTGTAAATTTTATATAATTTTAGGTTGACAATGGCTTTTGACTGGCACCCCTGAACAAAAATATTGACAAAATAGGGAGACCGCCAACATTAGGGCTAGATAGCTCAGTTGGTAGAGCGATGGCACATTAATCCAGAGGTCACAGGTTCACGCCCCGCTCTAGTCAATTTTTCATCCTTCAACCCAAATTTAAACTTAAACATTATTTACACTGATCTTTTATTGAGTACAGGAATATCACACATGACTACCATCAATGTAGTTCAGAACTTGAATACATGACATTATTGCATGATATTTATGTTTTTTACCCTTACACCAATGGGTTCAAATCTTATCCAAGAAGCCTATGGATTTTTCTTCTGCAGGAATCAGTAATTTAGGCACCGAGTATAAAATGCTTATCACACATCGGTGTATGGCTAAAAACCCAAATATGTAGTTCAGAATTGCAACCCATAATTTCCTTCATGTTGGGTGAAGGCCACTGGGCCACTTTACCTCAGAGCTGGGCACTTCTCTCGGAAAAGTGAATTTGGAAAATCATTTAGGGACACCATGACCAAGATGAAGACCAATTTCCAGACACGATCACAAAATTATTTCTTAAATTTATTAACTACACATCTAATAGCTCCATTAGCGGCAATAGAGGTTTTACAGCTGACGTCACTATAGCCCCGCCTACCGCAACGGCAGCCATCTTGCCGGTCAGGGTTAGGATCTTGCCGCTGGTCATTGACCGGCAAGCGTCTCAAACACATAGTCACGTGATAACATCACGTGACTGTAAAACCTCTATAACTGGATGAATATGAAAAAAAAAATTAATATTAAGTTTTAAATGTGCGAGGAAAACCCCAACGGGCAAAATCCACAGAATCAGGCAGGGACTGAAAACCCAATCCACATGCAAGGCTCCGGTCTGAGGTGGGATTTGAACCAGGGTCCACAGAGGTGAAAGGCAGGAAAAAACCTTAGAGCCACCCTTATTCCCCCCGAGCTTGCTAAGCACGGAAAAGTATTGCTTAGCAGAAACAGGTTACCAGCCAAAATTACATTAACTTTGCATTGTTTTGACTGGTGCCCACCTCAGGTGAAAGGCAGAAAAAAAACCTTGGAGCCACCCTTATCCCCCCCCCCCGACCTGGGCCCAATTTCATAAAGCCTGTAAGCACAAAAACATGCTAAGCACATAAAAGTATTGCTTAGCAGAAACAGGTTACCAGCCAAAATTACATTAAGTTTGCATTGTTTTGACTGGTGCCCCACTCAATTGTTTGCTTGGCAAAGAAATAATGTCAAGCAGTATTTTTCTGCTTAACAGCTTTATGAAATTGGGCCCTGATCCTAAAGAAGTTTTCTCAGTCTTACCGTTAGGGAGTCTCTAAAATGGCTGACACGTCCGAAGCCACAGTTGGAGTCTGAGCTGTCCACAACGATGGCAACCCTGTTGCCTTTAATCATTCCAAAGGTCTTCCTACTTCCCTTCAACAACCATCGAATGCGATTGTGGTACATTTCAATGCTCCTACAAAGGATCCAAAGAGGTCTCACAAATAAATGCTATTAGACGATACAATGCATATGCGGGAGTGTGGGTTCGAATCCTGGTCATGACACTTGTGTCCTTGAGCAAGATGGCTTTACTATAATTGCTTCTTTTCACCCAGGGGTATAAATGGGTACCTGCAAGGGTAGAGGTTGATATTGTGTTTGAAAAAGCCTTCAGAACGCCGCAGCAGCTCAGGGCTGTATACTCCCCAGGGAGCTGAGAAAGAGTACGGGAATGTTATTGGCCCAATGACCAGGGCACTAATATAAAGCGCATTGATAGGTTATTGTAAAATGCGCTATATAAGAACTAGTTATTATTATATGATGTGTCGTGGCCGAGTGGTCTAGTGCACCAGACTCATGATCTGATGTTCTGATCAGCAGAGTGTGGGTTCGGATCCCAAGTCTTGACACTTGTGTCATGAAGCAAGACACTTAACAATTGTTGCTTTGAACGCTGTTGGTTATGTGTGTTGCGTACTGCACGGTAAAGTACCCGGTGCTACGAAACGCAACGCCAGATGGCACTACGCATTCATACCTACATGTGCATAGTACTCCAGCATGGGAGACCTCCCGCATTGCTATAGAGATGGGACATCAGTGAGAAGACTCTATAGATCCTCCCATGTCCTCCAAAATACCTCACTCTATTATAATTCAACACCCAAATGTTTGGACGAGTATAAGATCAAAGTCAGACAACTTCATGGAGAGGATTTTGGAGGATTTGGTGACCGATACGGTTACAAAGGTTTACTTACTCATAAAGTTTGTACTCAAACTCATTGACGACGCTCGCCTCAAACTTCAGCTCTTTGGGTGAGCTACTCGGTTTCTGCATATTATTCTTAGGCCTGGATTAGAAAAGACATAAGTGAGATCAGTACTTTGGATTTCTACAGTAATTTTTAGAAACAATACATCGTTAGATTTTGTCCATCAGCAAAATGTAATAAATCCTAATACGATAACTCTGACATTGTCCAATATATGTTGAATGAATTATCACAATTTCATCTCTTTAAATTGGCTTTTAAGAAAGATAATAATCACTCAAGAGACAAAGTTGCAAATCTCCAAGAGCTTACAGAATAAGTCTAGCAATTTCAGCAGCTCACTGCAAAATAAGTACTGTTCACAAACAACATACATCGATTACTATTCTGGCTGGTAACCTATTTTTCTGTGCTTGGCAAATTTTGGGGGTGAACAGGGCCCAATTTTATGTCAAATTCTGCGCTTGTGATCACTATTCTTCATTTACACAGCAAGCATCAAATTTTTGCGCTAGCTATGTAAGCGAAGAATGCCTAGTACCAGGGAGTACGCATGCGCACAAGCAAAAATTCCCTGCTAACCTGTGAAATACGCTTGACGTATGCGCGAAATTCGCTGCTGCCGTAAGCTTCGATTCTTTGCTTACGTTAAGCAGAGCTATGAAATTGGGCCCAGATCTACTAAAGTGGGCTTAGCAGACCTGTTATTGGGCCCCAATCTGTAATTGGGCCCCAATCTGTAATTGGGCCCCAATCTGTAAGTGGGCCCCAATCTGTAATTGGGCACCAAATCTATAATTGGGCCAAAGATCTGTAAGTCGGCCCAGATTTGTAAATGGGCCCCAGGTTATGAACAATCATCAAAATAACACCAATGATTAACCTACCTGACAATCTGTCCTTTACTGAGAAGATCTTTAAGCGTCAGGTTGAAATGCTCAATGCTATGATTTTTCAACCAATCGGTGGAGGTTTGTCCCTCGTTAAACATGGCTGCCATGTCACGGGCTCTCTGAGTGTTGAAAAAAAAAAAAAAAAAAACAATTAACAATTATAAAATCCTGCTGTTGACTTGGAAAACACTTTGTTGCAAAGTAACAGAAATCTGACTCCCGTTGTGGCGCAACCAAGATTTACCGTTGGTGCTGACGTCAGTTGAATTGGGTCAACATTGACCCTTTAGAGACCGTTCATTTCTGGATTTCCATCACCATACGCCCAGACATTGCTAATCTTGTTGAATTTTTGCCCAGTTATACTCAGAAAAAATGTCAGGAAAGATAATATGAAACAGAAATACATGGCTTTGTTTTAGAATTGTAGGTTTTTTTTTAACATGGGAAAATTTGAAAATGTCAATTTGGTCCAATACCTTTTTTTTCGACCCTCTGCTTTGAGCAGAAATAGGTCAAATTTTGCGGCCGTTTGCGGCCGCTATGGGCATTTTGGTACAAGCCGTTTGCGGCCACCATTGTCTGTAAAGGGTTAAGGTCTGGTATCCAAGCATTCATACCTCAACCCGTTACGTTACTTCATAATAACCGTACTGTTAATCACTGTGTAGATTTGGCCTTTTCCTGAAGACTATCTGAACACGCTGATCGAAACATCAACTTGACAAGCTTCCCGCTCTTTGGCCACTTTCCTAGTAAGGTAAATTAAATGCTTACCACTTTGTCATAGGTCTGATTGATATGTGTGACAGTCATATCAGGGGTGGGCATTGCTCCTCGGACGGAGGGCTGGACCCATGCCGGTCTCTCATCGAGATTACTCTGTGACTGGGTGACCTTTGGCCTCCGACCTCCTCGCTTCGTAGAGCGGCTCTGGGTGAGAAATGTCTGCTTTGAAGACTTTGGTCTCCTGGTTGAGAAAAACAACAACTATTTGTTAACAGTATGATATTAAAAGAGCCCCTTGTACACACCGCCAATGGCACCGGGGTCAAACAATGGAAACGTATACATGCTTTAGCACCACAAACAACTATCAGCTATTGAGGTCTTCCTTTAAACTCAGTGAGGACGCTGTGAGCTTTTTGCGCCATATGCAAGGGGAGTCTATCTAAAATTGATCTTATTTTTGACCGCACGAGGGCGCTTTCATCAGAAATTGTCTTGCATCACAATAACAGTTTCATCTTATTTTAATTGCTTGTGTGTAGTTTTCTTGCATCAATGACGAAATACATAAAGATAATAATAACAACTATGAAAACCCCAAGTTTGTTTACTTGTTTTGCATCACGTGAATTCGGCTCACCTACGCCCTCACGCGGTCAAAAATACGGCGAATTAAGCATCCCAAGAAATTATTTCCATTCTTAGTATTTTTGTCCTCAAGAAAATATCAAAAGGGATAATGTAAAAAACATTGAGTTGTTTATCAGCATCCTTCCTTCTCAATTTCTGTTGGTCAGGAATATTTTTGTTTTTCCTCGAATATGACCTCATTTCAGAGGGAAATATTTCACAGAAAAAAAGTTTAAGTTTAAGCTGGACATTGTTTTCAGGTCCCAATTTCATGGCTAGGCTTACCAAAGAATTCTATGCTAATGGCGCCCTGAAACATGTGTGATTCTATGGGCCGTAAGCACAGAATTCCAGGGTTAGCAGAGCCATGAAATTTGGGCTCCTGGTTGATTTTTTTTGTTACCTGGTTATTTTCCTGGGTTCTTCTTCTTCACTGTTAGGAAGGTTGATATCTTCTTCATCAGAATCATCCATTGTATAAGTGTTTGCTGTACCGGGCCTAATGTTATTTGCAAAATATTAAAACAATTATAATAAAAAAGTGATTTTCCTAGGCAGTGGGATATTTTATCGATGATAAAATCATCCAAATACCAAATTCCAAACACTATTTTGCAATACCAAAACTTCAGACTTTATTTCCCTTTAAGAAAAAAATCTTTGTGAGCCACAAATTAGAAAAAGAATTTAGTACTAATACTATTCATTTAAATGTAGGACTGGAGTCATTTTTTAATTAATAAATGAAGAATATTCTTATTTTTGGGGGATGACAAACAAAACAAATAGCGTTAGCGGGTATTCAAACGCAGAGCAAGTCGGTTGATAAGTGGGAGTATAGTCAGATATTCCTGTAGGCATGGTAGGCTACCAGGATGTGAACGATAAAGTTGGTAATTTAATACCTTATTCATAATAATGTCGGCTACTACTGTACACGTCAAAGGGGGCGCTGGTATAAGATCTGATGGCGAAACAGTGTTTCAGATAATTTTACCATAGCCAGTAAAATATCCACTGCCAAAAGTGTACTAATAGCGTAATAACAACAATATTTAAAAGTTCTTATTGAAATCACATGCACAAAACACACAACAAAAGCTGCCGTCCACGACCTACATGTATAATTGAAGAAACAATTGTCATTCATTCGTTGCATTTATGAAATTATAAGAAATTGAACTAAATAGTATTGGTTAATCAAACTCAAACTTTTCAAAGCTAAAGTAAACGTTATTTTTTATAATTTGTTTTATTTATTGTTTATCCGTTTCTGGAGTCAGTGAGTGGAGAGATTAGCAGAGAGTGGACATTTCCAAAAAGAATTTAAAGTGGATTGGAACTTACAATTACATTCACATTTTTATAATAATGTTAATCCGTTAAATAATAAGTTAATTATGGGCTATAAAAAACGAAATATTTATAGACATGTTACTGCATACATATACAACAACAAAAATACCTAAGAAACAACAGCGTGAGAACAGTGTATTTAGGCCTAATTAATAATAAATAGGGGGCCTATTATTTTATAAAATTATTTAATTTTAATTTAGCCTACTTATTTTGTACTTTTAATTTTATTTTATTGAGAGTTGAGTTAAACAAAGAACATGTACCTTGCACTTGAAAAGTCACCATTCATCATGAAATATTGGTATTTTGGTTTCTCATCGACCGTTTTTACATTTCTGTACCAATTGTCAGATAAAAATCAACAAATTGTGCAGAGAGTGCAGTGACAGGCATTTGCTCTCGGTTGTCGCGGTTGCCAATAGTATTCCGGATAGAGCATGCGTACAACACCAATCAATTAGGAAGAAATGTACCTTGACGCTTACGTACTTTACATCACTTGTTCGTGTTTGGGTGTATCAGACTAATATTTGTGTTATCAACAGAGGTCGCTATCGCATTTTTTTCGGGGGGTCATCCAAACACAAACAAGAAACATAAACTCGTTGAACTATAAAGGTCTGCTTTATTTTGTAATGAATTTAATTATCTATATCAGTTACATTATTTTGGTATTACTTAAAATCATGTAATACAAAACCTAAGTGATTCATAGCTAACTATTCCTAATTTATAGTTTATATAATATAAAGAATCCCTACTCTTGTCCCGGCCGCGTGGCCTAACGGATAAGGCGTCCGACTTCGGATCGGAAGATTGAGGGTTCGAGTCCCTTCGTGGTCGTTTTTTATTTTTATACCTTGCAATTGCAATCACTTGCCTATCAAAGTTTGAGAACTTTGGTAATATTTTGCTATGTAAAAGAGTTTAGATGTTCTTTTACTTTCTATTGAAATACTCGTATAGCTGGAATCCGACCATTAGCGATGCAGCTGTGCTCCATAGGCATTACAGGGAGAATAAAGCAAATAGAATAGCCTGGAGTAAACACTCGGTATTTATAACCATTGTTTTTGTAAGAGCTAATGGCATGTCACAATATCACGCTTCCCTATTGAACAAATTTGCTCGAGTAATCATTCCATCAACAAATGACAAAACAATTGTATGCGAACAACGCCAGGATATTGTAATACCCAATCCTGGATTAGAGCCGGTTGACTTATGAGCTTTATAAGTTACCCGGGTGTAAATAAAATGGTCGTTACCATGGTTGCAGAGAGTGGCCCTGGCCCATGTACAAACTGCTTTTTCACTATTTCTCACATAGCACTCAGATATGATAATCCATGCGTATACATACACGGGTAGCACATACACACTGCAATCAACGTGCACCCGCTCGTTTACCCTTCGACCACCCGAACCAGACTGGACTTGTCATCTTCAAATCTCGTTGGCCGGTAATGTAGAAAATTAACTGCTTTTCCCCCAATCCATGACGTCATTCATTTGACAGTGAATTGTTGTTAGTATAATTTTGACTTTATTGTAGCTTGATATATTGCAGTCCATTTGGCTGGATTTTACACGGAGGCCCCTATTTTATTTATACCCAACCCGGAACTGAGGATCAAGCAGTTTTTGGTTTGGTTCTCCAACACAGTCGCGCTTTTAGTGTAGGCCTAGACCCTATACCCTAATTACGGACGGGACATTGCACTATAGCTACTACGACCCCTGGCCTTGTGTCGCCATGTCTCGGACGCCCTTGACTTTGTTTCGACTTTGTTTGCGACGGGAAACAAATTCATGCTAAACAAAATCATGATTCCGTTCAATCATGGAGGTAGTCTATTCCTCCATGGGACAGGCTGCAGATGTCAGATGAGATGATTGAGCTATCCTATCATTATTGTTGTAATCATGGAGCAAGTGAGGTTTGCGGTAAAACCATGTACATAAATCTCTTAGTCTTATTGAGTTGCGGTGGTTCTGAGAAGGTTTAACAACTCGACGTCGAGTAACAACTAATGTCCAGTTGTCAAACCACATGGGCCCAATTTCATGGCTCTGCCTACCGTGGAATTATTTGCTTATGGCCCATAGAATCATGCACTTTACAGGGCTCCGTAAGCAGGAATTCTGTGGTAAGCAGGGCCATGAAATTGGGTCCTGTTTTTCTCTGAACTGCCACAGCTCATCGCAAACCTCACTTGATTTTACCTCCTCCACCATGCAAAGTTTCAAACCCTAACTATTTGTGTAGGCCTAGGCCTATGTATTTTAATTTGAGTCAGTCATAAATGCTTGCATAATTATCTTTCAAATTTTAGGCGATATATCATATTATCCTGTTTACCAAAGTCCACAATTGGCCTATATGAGATATGCCCTTTTTCGGCAAAGTACTAAATCTAAATGACTATAGGCCTAATGGTATGATTTAATGGTTTTGAACTTTGGTCGTTCCAAAGTGTAGAATCATTTTAAAAACTAAAGTTTAAAATGAAGATAGCAAATTTAAATATTCTGATCGAGAGTTCAACTTGAGGCCGTACGTTGCTGGTAGGCATATTGGCTTTGTTTTGTATGTTTATGCAGTAGTATAGTATGCATAGTATTAGTAATTGCTTTTGAACAACTGCGGGTGACTTATTGTCACGTCAACTTGTTTTGATGTGAGAACGAAAAGCTGTAAGCTTTATAAAAAACCTTTTCCTTGTTAATGATATATAAGGTGTTTTTTTTACCAGTCACAGACACACTTTTAAAAACTCAAACAAGTTATATCAATCGATTGAAAGACATAGACATCCCAACAAGTCCCATTTTCAATGAAAATAAACCTAAATGTATGGCCCCCAAAAGACGAATCTACCATTCGGAATTGCTGGACCAGATTAACCACAAACCGGTTCATGTTTCTGCTCAAGATGATTTGTTTAAAGGTATTGTACACTTTTGGTAACAGCTCAAAATCAGTGACCATATTTTTGGACATGGCCATTTCACACGCATCATCAGGACAATTTTTGAGGCAACCACTATGGCCTTAGAGAAGAGTTAGTCGTGGACCGGTGACCCTTCAGTCATTTTAGTTGTCACGTTGATAGCTTTGGGCATAATCCGTCCTGTCAATGTACATGGAACAAATCCGGATTAGGTTTTAAGTGTCCAAGACACAACATCCGATAATGCAAATAAAAAAAAACAACAGTTGCCTAATTGGTGGGGCAACAATGACGTCAGTAACGATATGAATATGCATGACTTCACTGAGTTGGGAAAGCACTTCAAACAATTATTATGCGTTGTAACATACCGGTAAAATGTTTTCCTTTCGGAAGCCTTGTTGTCGGCTGACGTCGTTGTTTACGTTTTACGTTTACGTTTGTAATTACGCAGGCCTATTCTGTCAAATCCATCTAGTTTATAACTCATCGCTTGGTTGCAATTGGTGCAAACTTTGAACTGGCGGGGAGCCTTGATCCATAATACGAGACTTGGCATGAATTATAAATGAGTTTCGATTGCCTCGACTTGTATATTTATCTGTATACAATGCAATGTCTTTTGTACCATAGAACAGTATAATGTAATCCTCCATCGTGGTGAGAAGTGAGTGACTGGTCTCCATAAGAACGTCTATACCCCTTTCTCCGTCTTCCCACCGGGAACATCCGCCCGTGGAGAAGCCGAGTGACGGCCACTTAACCCCAAATGGAGATTTACAAAGTAAACCGTAAGTTCATATAGAAAATCGTACATAGCTTTAAAGGCACTGAACACGTTTGGTAATTGTCAAAGACCAGTGTTCTCACTAATGGTGTATCCCAACATATGCATAAAATAACAAGCCTGTGAAAATTTGGGCTCAATATTGGTCATCGAAGTTGCAAGAAAATGATGAAAGAAAAAACACCCCTGTTGTACAAATTTGTGTGCTTTCAGATAGGTATAAAAGGCTTCTTGCAAGAAGTCTTTTATTATTTTAGTGAGAAATTACCTCTTTCTCAAAAAATACGTTACTTCAGAGGGAGCCGTTTCTCACAATGTTTTATATTATCAACAGCTCTCTGTTGCTTGTTACCAAGTCAGTTGTTATGCTTATATATATTTTGAGTAATTACCAAACGTGTACAATGCCTTTATGGCCCGATTTTCGCCGTTTATAAAGTTATTTTAATTTTTTTATATTTTTGGAACGAATTTTGACATGTTATGCTGTTTCAAAACGAAAAAATACAAAAATTTGCGCATAATATTATTATTCCTAGGGCAATGCACAAAATACATGTAACATGCAGAAGTGTTTATTGTACATAATGGCTGATGGACGTAAGATAATGTCGGGTGCCCGACAATAATTCTTAGTGTTAAACTATACTAGGCCTACTTATATTATTGGCAGCTTTTTCGTGCAATACCTTCAACGATCGCTTATATACATTTCTCGAATCTATAAAAGTGGTTATTTAAAATTGAAATCTAAATTTTCGGGTCAAAAAAATCGGCAAAAAACGGACTTGGCATCTTTAACAATTATTGAATACATTTTTACAAATATTCTTCTATGACTGCGTAAATGCATATAATGTTTGTTCGTCTGGCTGGTCATTTTGAAGTGTTTGATTTTATTTAAATCATCTGGCTGGTCATTTTGAAGTGTTTGGTTTTATTTAAATCCCCAATGAAACAAAGGAAGAAATAGGCCAATGGATCTGTGACGGGCATCGTAACCCGTGGGCCTGAAGATGTGTATACAGATTATACAGAAATGGTGTTGGCTAAAGACATTTCCGAGTGTTTTTGTTTATTGCATTATTGTGTTATTATTTGTTTACATTAATAATTGACAGTATGATATTAAAGGCACTGAACACGTTTGGTAATTGTCAAAGACCAGTGTTCTCACTTGATGTATCCCAACAGTGCATAAAATAACAAGCCTGTGAAAATTTGGGCTCAATTGGTCATCGAAGTTGCAAGAAAATAATGAAAGAAAAAACACCCTTGTTGTACAAATTTGTGTGCTCACAGATAGGAATAAAAACTTCTTGCAAGAAGTTTTTATTATTTTAGTGAGAAATTACCTCTTTCTCAACAACTACGTTACTTCAGAGGGAGTCGTTTCCTACAATGTTTTATACTATCAACAGCTCTCCGTTGCTTGTTACCAAGTAAGGTTTTTATGCTAATATTTGTTTTGAGTCATTACCAAACGGATACGACCTTTAATAATCATTTCTAGAAGTATATTATTATATTAACCGTTGGAAACCGATTGCAGCAGGCGCAGCAGGCTCGAGTAAAATGGAGCTCTGTACATGGCTAGTAAGTTATACCCGTTCATGATTTGTTCAGAAAGCTATCGTCAGTTTGTTTACAAATAGTCCTATGTACCGCCATTGTAGTAGTGAAAAAAATGTACCAGGTACTTACGAAACGGGATACGGGTGTTTACTGTTCAACTCGACCTAACAAGCCTTGGACCGGGTGGTTATTACTGTCGAGACTTTTACTGGCATATTTTGTTTCAGTTTGAGGGGAAAATATGTAACGGTATAGGCCTATACCCTCAATACACAATGGCGATTCTGTGTTTAGTAGTAGCACTGGAAAATGTGCTACAACGGTATATGGCTGTTGTGTTAGTTGTCTGTTGGTTTTTGAGGTGTGGGACAAATTGTCACGACTATTAAATCGGTTGGCCATGGTTGCGAATCCCGCGGGAACACTTTTATACACAGGTCAAGTGGTTCTACCTCCATGGTTCAATGGAGAAAAACGTAACATTTTACAGTTACCATATTCGGTGAAAAAAGGAGGCCATCTCAAATCAAATGTTCTTTTTTTTTTTTTTTTTTTTGGCAATTCTTGATTTTATATGTGGTAATTGTGCTACAAAAATAAGAGCATTTGCATTACCAGTGTTGATCTTGCCTGCTAGAAGATCCCCAGAATGTGCATGATGGTCACTCTGTTTTTAAAGAAGGTGACTTGGTCTCTGTCCTTCCTCTATGGTCCTATATTAAAGGTATCGTACACGTTTGGTAATGACTCAAAACAAATATAGCATAAAAACTTACTTGGTAACAAGCAACGGAGAGCTGTTGATAGTATAAAACATTGTAGGAAACGACTCCCTCTGAAGTAACGTAGTTTTTGAGAAAGAGGTAATTTCTCACTAAAATAATAAAAAACTTCTTGCAATGCAAGAAGTTTTTATTCCTATCTGAAAGCACACAAATTTGTACAACAAAGGTGTTTTTTCTTTCATCATTTTCTTGCAACTTCGATGACCAATTGAGCCCAAATTTTCACAGGCTTGTTATTTTATGCATATATGTTGGGATACACCAAGTGAGAACACTGGTCTTTGACAATTTCCAAACGTGTTCAGTGCCTTTAAGTAACTTCGCTAATTTTAAAACAGCTAACTCGTATAGTCTTTCTGAAATGTTTATAATATTTGTGAATACCTGTAAAAGTGCGCCCTCAGTCATGCAATGTTGTCACAGCCTTTGATCGGCTTCAGAGTTAATAATGGCCCTTGTTGGAATCGATTGCCGAACTGTCCTCGGATTGTCAGACAAGTTTCATACAAAGACAATATGCAAATCAAGTACATGGTTGCCTTGGATCTTGAGCACCCCGAGGGGTGGATTACGAGGATAGACGGATCATCACTTAGCGATCGGAACACGGCACAGACGGAGGGTTCCAGAAAGACGGTGGACGGCAGGGCTGGGCCGGCTCTGTTCAGGTACCACTCAGACCAGGGATATTTTGTATTAAACATCCATCGTCATCATTACGTCACATGCTTCAAAAGTGATGCTGCAAAGTGTGTAACTTGACAACAGCCTTACAAAGTTTTAGTCGCTGAGAAACCGTGTTCGAGAACCGCATAATCGCATTACAACTACATGTATATTATACAGCACCAGGGAGATTATTCGTGCTTTCAAAAAGGAATTAGGGTTTTGTTAAAATCTTCACTTACAACTGGCTCTTAAAACCGGCACCTTTTATCAAAATCTTAATTTTGCACACACTAAACGAGTTAAACAACTGAAACCGCATATAGGCCTATTGCAGAAACATCTTCTCATAATACGGTTTCGTCTTGAAGTATACTTGAAAACACCATGAGCGAAACGGCGATGGAAGTCGACCCCTCGGACGATTTCGAAAAGAAGAAGAGAGAGAAAGGTAAGACAACTGTATAGTCTTTGTTGGAGACGTTTACTTCCATAAATTTTGTATCGGGGAATAAAACGCTACCGGTCGGAGTTGCCAAGTGGTAGTTTTCAAGTGAGGAAATACAGTCGAGGTCAGTCGGATTTTTAACTCTAGTGTTGTCAACGCACCATCAACTTGTGCTTTTTCAGATTTTGCCAGAGTCTTGTCACCCACACCTACACAAGTTTAAACCACTGAGTGAAATATCTTACGGTGAAATATCCCAACTGAACACAGTCATCAAAGCACAATAAATTTAGGGCTTGTGTGGTGCCCGCGTATGCAATAATATTACGTTTGCTTCAATTTCCGCGATCACACTGGCACGACTCTCTTTGTACTCTACTCGAGAGGTCTAACAACTTTTAACAAGATAAGTTGAAATCGTCGTAACATTTTCCCAAGGTTGCAAGTTGGCATAGAGACATTCCAGTAGTATCGGACCCCAAGGTCATGTTGGTCCTTTCGTTCATCAAACCGGTGGGAAAGTTTGGTCTTGCAGGAGTGGTTTTCATCAGCTGCAGGCAGTGTTTCACACCCCGTCCCGTTAAACTATCATCCAATTCCCGGGGTACTTGATTGGGTAGCCACCGTCTAGACTACTTGTAGATGTTTTGTTTATCTGGTGCTCTAGTTCAACGAGATCATTGAGCAAGATGACGAGATCAAGCGAATATTGATCTGTTTTTAACCTTTTACAAACATGTTGGTAAAGCCATTGATTTATTCTTGTAGCTTTACACAACTGGTAACGGGCTTTGTATGAGATGGATCATAAACTGGAACCCTAACCGTGTTGTTGTTGTTGTTGTCGTTATTAATATTATATTTCTCTTCACAAAATTCAATGAACTACACACTAAAATTCGAGCAAAAAATCACTATAAGTGAAAAGAAAACACCACAAAATGTTAAATAGATGTTGAGAAGGTTGGAGGAAAATTATAAAAACACTCCTATAACAAAAAGGTTTACTCTGCCAACAATATTTTTTTCTCAAAAGTTCAGACAAGCATTAAACACAAGAAAAACATGTTGTTGTTGTTGTTGTTGTTGTTGTTGTTGTTAATATCGTTGTTGTTTCTTTTATCCTTTTTTTCCAGTCTGAAAATATTTTGTCTCGTCCGTGTTTTTACTCTTTTTCAGTTCATTAAAAAAAACCCAGCTAATTACTATAGTGTTGATTTTGCCTCTATTTTTACAGGTTAGAGTGTTGAAACAGTAATACAAAAAACACTTTCTTAGGAACACTCGCGTTACCGAGTTTATATGTTTATTGTTTATAGTAACGCGAGTGTGCTATAAGTAATTCCTAATCCTCTGTCTGTCACCTTGGGAAAGTAACGAACCAAGCGTCAAAACACCCGATCGATTTCACATGGTGTTTTCGTGAAATATGGGCCTGTATAACCTAAATCATGTGTTTGTTTATATCAATCATTTCACAAAACTTTTAGAAGAATCATTTTTGTCCCCACTCACCCGCGGTTTCTGCTCCTTTGCTGATAAATATTTTGAACTATATTTTGTCGGCAACATCATTTCTGTATTTGTTCTATACCTGTCTGTCCGTGCGTTCTTGTTCCTCCCGTTCTGTTTGTCTGTCCATCAGGTATCTCAACACAAGCCCCTGCTCCTTGAGAGTGTTAGGGTCCAACCACTTCCAAAGAGTGTCTGACTCCTTCGATACCTTGCCTAGTTGGAGGGGGTGGACATGATTGTCTCTTCTGGCGATGGATACTACCATTTTTTTTAAACCCTGTTTAAGTCCTTTGTCATTGCTCACACTCTGTTAAGAACGTGATTTCCCTGTAATTTTGTAAACAATTACAAGCGACTTCAATCGTTTTGAAATAAAGATGTCTTTGAAAAGTCAAAGTCTAGAAGATGCCTCCCATCCTTATTTTGGTTTCTGTTTTGTATAAAACTGGATTTATATGTTAACTTCTTAAATTCATTTTTTGGCTATGTATATAATTATGTATTGTGTGGAAATTTCATAAAGAATGGAAATAAGTGTGAGTTTGAATGATTCAGAGTGAATTTAATCAAGGGAAGGGGCCAATGAATCATTCCACACAATCACTAATTAAGTAATTGCTCCAAAGTCTATGACTGGGGGAGTCGAATTCCTTGATATCCTAGAGGGGGTAAAGCCCCAGATTATTATTATTGTTATTGTTATTTTGTTACAGGAATTTTTCAAGAAAAATATTGGATGGTGTGTTGGCAAATAATTGCATTGCCATGTCATTAAGAACTTAGATAATTAGAGAAATATACCAATTAATGGTTGCTAAATGACTCAAATAATACTAGACAATAGCTGGGCATATAAAGAAGACACTTAGATGTAAAAATTATTGGGAAATGCACACATTTGTTAAAATATTTAGTAATATTGGCCATTTCGTCCCTCGGGATAAAGTCGAGGTGTTTCCACGCCCCTAAAAGGTTAGCTAATTATGCAAAATAAATCAATTACTGGGTAATTAATGAACTCAAACAATTCTAGACAATTGCTGGGCATGTAAAGAAGTCTCTTATATCATCGGAAAATGCGGAAATGCACAGAAATCATTTTTAATATATCTTGTTAAAGCAATGATGCATTTTCAGCCTCCCTCCTGACGCAATCCATCACGATAGTTGAATTGCGTCGCCATCATCCGTGTAAAAGGTTTTTGTATAATATTCAAAAAGAAAAATTACGTTCTATTTACGCACGGCATGTCACATTAATCAAATGTTCCAACTACATTCAGAACACTTTGGTCCGATCCCAATTAATTTCCTGCTTTTTTATAATGGAGAATCGCGTTCGATTTTGCACGTAATAGGTTCAACTTGTGCACTTCACCAAACGGTAGTTTATCATTGCACGGCAAAGCTATGGTGTAAAGAATCATAGCAACAGGCAATTTAGATTCCGTAATATTAAGCGGAATGTTGGCGCCAAATGCTCGCTTCCATGGCAACCAACATAAAGGCCAGTGACGTATCAACTATGTGGGAGAGCATACTATGCTTTGAGTGAAGTTTGTTGCTAAAAGAAGAATGGATCATTATGTCGCAATATGAAACAGTTTCAGCTGTGTGGAGTCGTACGTTTCAAAGGGACATTCCTTGAATTTTAGGCCTACTTTTTACTTCATACGCAGAACGATTATGCCTTAACATTTCACAGATTTCATGTTTATAAACTGACATCAACTAGCTATCATCAGGGGCGTGGCAATGGCATTTTCTTTGGGAGGGTATGGGCGACAATTTGCATTTCCTTTCAGGGGGTGTATGGAAGTTGTAGTTTACGGACTTGCCGACTACCAATTTTATCCTCATATTCCAATACAGAATGCGCGCCCAGCAGCCACATGTGCACACTCTGCGATGTCAAAGCAACAAAGCAAATGAGTGTAGGCCGACATGTAGCCGACTTTAAAAAAAGAAAATTGGCCAGCAAAACGACTGAATATTGGGCCGCATCCGAATTGGCAACTACAGCTACGACTACGGCTGTTGCTTAGGGTGTTGCTAAGGACGTCCTAGTCTTCAACGCATGATGACGCGGAAATCTAGCCGTAGCCGTACACGGCCGTAGTCTGGATTAATTGGCAGCTGAGGCCGCGTCCGAATTGGCGGCTACAACGGCTACGGCTGGATCGTCGCGTCATCTTGCGAGGAGGTATAGGACGTCCTCAGCAACAATCCCTTAGCAACAGCCGCTGTAGCCGTCAATTTGGATACGGCCTGATGAGGCTGAGACAAATGAGTGTGGTTTTACACTCAACCCAGGTTCACTACCGGTACACTCCTGGCTAACATTGTTGCTGAAAAAAAAAATAAAGTTTTGATAAAATTGTCTGCAGAACGGTTAAAGTTTTGTAGGTTATATTCTATACCACCTTGAGGGAAGACTACGTTAGTCACGACTTTGGCTTATACATGTACTATTAAATTAATTTTGTCAGCAGTGTTGTATTCCTCATTTAATACAACTTGGCCCATAAAACTGACCATTCCTTTGTTCTTAGGGCCGCACTGGATTAAAAGGAAATTCAACCACGACCACGAAGGGATTCGAACCCTCAATCTTCCGATCCGAAGTCGGACGCCTTATCCATTGGGCCATTGGGTCTGACGTCTGACACACAGTCTGACCAC
Organism: Plazaster borealis; assembly: GCA_021014325.1. NCBI lineage: Eukaryota > Metazoa > Echinodermata > Asteroidea > Forcipulatida > Labidiasteridae > Plazaster > Plazaster borealis. The sequence goes on along the minus strand of CM037475.1, from coordinate 2,956,320 downwards.
AGAATACAAAGCCGTCTCCTTATGAAGCACACGATGAGTAGAGTTTCCAAAAAACCGTAATTTTTGGTGCAAAAACCATGATTAAAAACTACGTATTCAGGTATTCTACGGTTTTCGCGTTCGGCTTGACAGTTAAAAAAAAAACCGCCCTCAAATATCATTTATTGCCAGGTTAAGGTCATGTGACCGAAGTCTCCACCCCTTTCTTTATGCCCCCTTTGCCCTCTTATGCCCCTCTTCCGATTTGTTAGGACTTGGTTAGGACTTGGTTAGGACTTGGTTAGGAGATGTTAGGATATGTTAGGATTTGGTTAGGAGATGTTAGGATATGTTAGGACATGTTAGGACTTGGTTAGGACATGTTAGGACTCGGTTAGGACTTGGGTTGTAGTCCGGCCGCTGGTGTGAGGGCCACCCGGCCGTATACGTTCTTCTCTTTTGTAAATGTGTTCTTCCCCAAGCAACATGTAGACCTATGGATAACTGGGTAAACAACGAGACAACTTAACAAGAAACATTTTGCCATAATATACAAGTTATTGAGGCAATGCATGCAAACTTCAAAATCCTATGGCTAAAGTAAGTGAAACAAACATTATAGAAATTGTGAATAAATAGTTGCAATAAAACATTTTGTCTTTTTCTTTGCCGTGCGTGTGTTTTCCATGCTTCAATATTGTTCGAATGTCTCAACCTTACATTTAGTAATCCCTAAATTTAGAATGAAGTCACGCTTTGTTTGCACCACAGCTTTTTTGCAATATTAATGCGACGCCTGTTTGTGCAGATAATGAAATTTTAATCAGGGTTTTCGCGCCAAAGTCCCCAGATTGCACACAGTACATGCGATGTATAATTCATTGCGTGACACTGTGTTCTGATGATGTATGCTCAATAACACAAGACAAACATTAATCCTATCACTAGTGATGCAGCTGGCCGGTGGCCACAAATTTCAACAAGAAAATGTCTCCCTTTCTAGAAAAACCCCCCACAAGACTGGGCAGTTAAAGTTTAATGTTATTAAAATTGGTCCAAGTTATTATAAGCTTGGATACTTCTGGTGACCAAGAACTATTTAAAATAGAAACCTCAGCTATTGGTGAAGATTTCCTCGTTTTCATTATTTTGGTTAACAAGTTAGTATAACATCATAAAACTAAACCGCAAAAGAAAATGTATACATCGCCCGTGGCCGGCTGTGTTTAAATGTTAATAACATATTGGAAACGTCTAAAGCTTTAAAATTTTCTTTTTTCTTAACCCCCCCCCCCACACTGACCTCAAAGTTGTACGGGCGACCTCGAGTGTACCGCATCATAATATTATGTAACTGAGTTGACACAAACGCCCACCCCCACCCCCTTTTATGAAGAATATATGTAGGCTACGTTTTGTTTTGTGCAGCACAAATTACTGATTTGTCAGTAATAGGGCCTATGGTTATTTGATAGCATTTGCATTAAATAATAAATTATCGTATTTTTGTTTTTGCAGTTGAGATTGCCTTTACTTTTGCCAAGCGAGGTTAGCAAAACTCGCGGCTGTAACTTTGCAAAAGGAAGGTCTTTATTATTTTAGACCTTCGGACAGCAATTTTTCCTTTTCACTCATAAATAAAATTAATGAGACCAAGCTGAAAGGACTTCTTCACATAAAGTTTGTCTTTGACTTCCAGAAGCCATAACTCCACCTTTATTGCCACACTGAGTAAATAAATTGACAATGATTGGCCGACTGAATTCGCTTGAAACGAGCGGTCGATGCTCACACAGGTCGTTTTTACGATCAATAAAAATGGCGATGTCGGTGACTGAATGTTTTTCGAGAAACAGATGTACGTTGAAGAGTTTGGATCAAAGATTATAGAGCGCCGAAGGCGCAAGATGCGGAACTGAAGCTTTATCTATTGTTAAACGTGAAATACGCATGGGCGCCATTTCAGCAAGTAAATGTTTTGTTTCCCATTGATAGGAATGGTCATTGTCATTGACTGATCTATTGTTGTATCAAAAGAGTTACTTGCCGAAATGGCGTCCAGTGGGATTTCACATTTCAGCCCGAGTTCCGCATCTTGCGCCTTTGGCGCTCTATAATCTTTGGTTTGGATCTACATGAAGTCATTGTGTTTACAGAAAGAGCGATCATTTTGTTTAAAATAGGATCAGGTGATTTCATGGCAGGCTTGCCGGTGTGGCAGGAGATTCTGTCCCCATACGGTGATTTTGTGCATGTAGAAATTCGTCTGATAGCGCCCTCTTTTGAGTCAACTTCCTTCAGCCCATGTTGATTGACCGTGGGGGACACAGACACAGAAATCCCATATTATGACACCGGTAGTACTCAGCTTGTCCAGGGAGGTTGCAAAATGTCACTCTAAAAATACCTTTAATTATTGTGCTGAAACCATCTTCGTATTGTCCCTTGTATACCATAGCAATACTAACACCGATTCTCATTTTTGTAAAAAGGGGCGTCTGTCTATTTGAGAATCTAGTCTCGGTATAATGGTTAGATTAATGGTTTGAGTGCGAAGAACAATGGTTGCATGAGATATATCTATGAAAGAACATCAAGCCGTTAAATGGAAGACAGAGATGAAAAATGCACGAGTGGCCTGTAGACCATTACCACTCTGCATAATGTTTCCATCGTGGAAAATTGTATTCCGGAACTTACTGATTTTGAGGTGCCAGGCAAAGGGTTCCCCCAATGTTCACATTTGAACACACTATTTTCCTCTCGTACAGGAATACCCCCCAAAATCCTCTGAATAATTCCTGAGATTCCAAGCACACAACGAAGACACAATTGGGGGGGGGGGGGGCGGGGTGTTACACCATGCCCAATATTGAGCACCAAATGGCCACTCACTTAGGTGTCCGAATTGGCGGCTATGGCTACGGCTGGATCGCCGCGTCAGCATCGCGTTGAATAGTCCTTAGCAAAACCCTTGGCAACAGTCATTACCGTAGCCGATTCGATTTGAATGGTAAGAAAAAACAAGATGGCGGCACCATGATGAAGTTTTATAGCCAGTAGCTGATCATTGTCACCATCTGCGGGTTGCTTTAATTGTTTTGATTGTGTTTTCAGTGAGATCGATAAGAAACAGCATATTTGGTTTTCATTTTCTGGATTGCAGAGGTTGAAGAATGCCGGCAGCTTTTACAATCTCACCGGGTGTCGCTGGTGAGCCAGGTACCAGCCCTGGACATGCTTCTCCATCTCAAGGAACAAGTGGTCGTGGACGTCGACAAGGCTAAAGACATCCGGCGTAAAGGTCGTGGGGTCAACAAGGACATCAACGAAGCTATCCTTGCCGAGCTACTGACGAGGGGTATCCGGGAGTTCGAGGTCTACAAGAATGGTTTGAGGAAATTCAATCTGAACTTGTTGGCTGACTTATTGGAGCAAAAACATTTTACAAGTAGGTATTTTTGGTTCACTATGTTCAACATTATCTCTAATACGGTTTATACCTTTTCCTAGTGTCCACTGTCCAGCAGGTGTTTCTTTGTAGTTCAAAGGTTAGGTAGCTGATGTGTTGAATGAGAAAGGAGTGTAACTGTTACTTCCGATCCGATCCGAATCTTTATCTGAACAATACCGTAATACGCGAAGTAAAAGCTTGGACAAATTATCCAACTGGTAATTTAGCCTACTCGTCACAATTACAATGTACATGGCACACTAATCAATTTCACATGATACAAATAATGCAACAGCCCACATTATGTAACAAAATGGAGTGACCTTTGTGATTTTGGCGGGAATTTTGAAGTCGAGAACGTTTTCGGCATGGACATTGCGGACGGCGTTGAAATTGTTAAAGAAGCTTTATCCAAGCATTATAGCAGATGAAGCATTATCAAGTCAGAGCTGCCAACTTTCCCTGATTGTGCAGAAAGTTCCCTAAAGGAAACGAATCTTTCCATGTTCTGATGAACAAATTTGACAATCTCCCTGATTATGGAAACCTTTTTCACCGTTATGCTGAATGTAGTTCTAGATAATCTCCCTGATTGTTGTACACAATCCCCCTGTTTGCAAGATGCAAATGTTGGTAGCTCTGCAAGGTAAATACAGAAACAGTGAACAGTTTCAGCTCAAACGCAAATCTAGTTTCCAGTGATTCGAAACTTCTTTTCCGTTTCACCTTTCAGAGATGATGCATGTCTTGGAACCCGTTTCCAAGAAGTTAGGCCACCACTGGAAGCATCTCTCAGATGAGTTAGGCATGCCTGGTGTCATCCCTAAGATAGAATCCAAGTATGCCAGGATCAGAGAACAAGCGCTCTACTTCCTCCTCATGTGGGAGGAGACTTCGGGAATAGGGGCGACGATTAACCGTCTTGTCGAAGGCTTGGACAGGTGTGGCATGAAGCAAGTTGTCGGTAAGTCCAACAACACTTATCGTGACAATGGGGTACTTTTGAGACGCTAGGTGGCAGCAGACTTACCAGGTAAATCCATTGTTCTCGGTAATGTGCGCATGCTCAGATCGACGTAAACAATGGAAATTCACCTGGGTAAGTCTGCTGCCACCTAGCGTTCCAAAGTCTCCCATTTCACTTATTGGTAGTGAAAATAATGGTTTACTCTTTTGATAACTGTTGTTTGCACTGGTTTGTGATTCGTGCTTGGTATACTAGAAGAATAACTTTCGAAAATGTTAATTTGTTTTCTGTTTAGTGTACGTCAGGAAAGTAATTCAAGGAAAGAGCGTGAAGAAGAAAGGAAAGAAGAAGAAGAAAGGCTCGGGTAAGAACAAAACACATTTGCCATGTTCTCTTCATTTACTACCCTAGATTCAAGTATGTTGTTTATTTATTTAACCTGCTGAGGTAAATCTGACAATAATATTATTATTTCCACTCTTTCTTGTCTATTCTCAGGGAAAAGTCGCGCAACAACAGGCACCAGGAGGTAACATCTACTCCGCTTCAGTAGAATGAAGCTAAATATTATATGTTTTAACTACAATAGAGGAATACACACTTTCGGATAACGCCGACAAAATGATGAACCGTCCGTGCGCGGACTTCTTACGCCGTGTGCCGTCTCCGAATTGGCGGTTAATTTTGACACGGCCGTTGTTTCGTTCACATCAATGTTTCATTTCAAAGCATTGTCAACATTATAAAAAACAGTTGAAACTTTGGCAAAATATCAAGCTTGCCTAAAAGAAATGTAGGCCTATTCCTACTTGAAGCAAATTGTAGCCAAGTTAAGTTTTGAAAATGGCAGTCATTTGTTTTCTTCTAAGCTGAGGGCCTACGTTAGGAAATTAATTTTCGGGAGAAATGACGCCCATCTCCCCCCCGTGTCTGATTTGGCGGCTACGGCTACGGCTGGATCGCAGCGTCACCATGCGTTGAAATATAGGACGTCCTTAGCAACAGTCGAAGCTGTAGCCGAAGCTGCAAATTCGTATACTGTCACACACAGGTTCAGGCTCATGTTTATTTCCATGCTATAAGGCAAGCACAATACAAGGGAAAACTTCAACGGAACTGTAATTACTGGCAATAAAAACTTACTTGGTAAGAAGTACAGCAGCCTTGTGTAGTATAATGCATTTTGAGAAACTTTTCACTACGAAGTACTGCGGTTATGGAAAAAGATATCACCTTTTGTCACCCCAAAATTTGAATCTTTCCAATTGTAGATTTTTCTTCCTTCGTGGACATAACCACTCCAGATTTTCGGCAATATCTCAAAAACGCTTCCACCTTTTGAAATTAAATTTTCTCAGGTTAGTTTTATGGTATATATCTACAACTGTATAGGATTGAAACAAACGGTGGGTTCCAACTACCAAACGTATACAGACCCTTTTATAATAGTATGGGGAGGTCAGACTATGTACGGTTCATGCACTTGACGTCATTTGAGTATGGCACCCTCGGCTAGAGGTAAAAGGAAGGTAGCCTGGGCATCTGACGTCTCACTTCAAGGCTCGTGAATAACGGATAAAGATAGGGGACCAGTCTAAAAAGAAGGTGGGGACGAGGTTGAGATCCTTGGCTGATCCTGTGCGCCGCGCGTGCGTAGCTGTGCGTGGCGGCTTGATGACGTCAATGTGGCGGCTTGATGACGTTAATGCGTAAGGTCTATTGAACAAAAACCATAAAACTAACTTGAAAATTCCATCGAAGTAATGTGCTCTTGGTTGGGTTTTTTTAGGAAGAAATCTTAACGCCTCAACAGTTTGTTCATTTTGCTGTTTATCGGATAATTTGTATTAAACAAAATCGAGGTTTGGAAAACGTCTTTTCTATTTCTAGCCAATATTTATTTTTGAAATAATCTTGTTCCTTTTATCGTGCACATTATTCAGGCTTTTATTTTTTGCAGGATTTGTAAATTTCATTCACTTTGAAAGCGTTTGTATAATATTCAGTTTTATTAAAATTTATTTGTATTTCTTTTGTGTGGACTCAGTGTAAGACTTGCTTTGTTTTCTAGTTTGATATTGTATTGTTTTATTTATGCAATTAAACAATCTACAGCATTGTAAATAAACAAAAAAGCGCAATAAACGATCATTTTATCTGAATTCATCTTTTTACAAGTGGTCCAGATTTCTTCTGTGGGGCTACCCCCAAATCAAAAAAAAATCACAACAATGATATTCAATTATTTGAAAATTTATTTGTCTATTCAGAAAAGAAAGTTTATTTCAAATGATAATAATAATAACACACACTCTAAGCTGGGCCCAATTTCATAGAGCTGCTAAGCACAACAATTTGCTTAGCATGAAATTTCTTCCTTGATAAAAACTGGATTACCAACCAAATTTCCACGTGATTTTCAGGATAAGCAAACAACAGCTGAATAGTAGTAACAAGCAATATGCAACACATGGAAATTGGTTGGTAATCCTGTTTTTATCAAGGAAGAAATTTCATGCTAAGCAAATTGTTGTGCTTAGCAGCTCTATGAAATTGGACCCAGGTCTTATGTAGCGCTTAATCACACAAAAAAGGGCATCTAAAGCACTCGTTATTTATACAACAGGTATGGAGAGAGCTATGTTTGATTTATGAGTCCCATTAAAGGCACTGAACATGTTTGGTAATTGTCAAAGACCAGTGTTCTCACTTGGTGTATCCCAACATGTGCATAAAATAACAAGCCTGTGAAAATTTGGGCTCAATTGGTTTTTTTGTTTTTTTTATTATTTCAGTGAGAAATTACCTCTTTCTCAAAAACTAAGTTACTTCAGAGGGAGTCGTTTCTCACAATGTTTTATACTATCAACAGCTCTCCGTTGCTTGTTATCAAGTAAGTTTTTATGCTAATATTTGTTTTGAGTCATTACCAAACGTGTACGATACCTTTAAAGTATGGGAAAATTCAACATGGGAAGGGGGGGGGGATACTTTCTGCCCCATATCGGGCACCAGTGCTGGAGGACTCGAGACCAGTCTCGGACAACAGGAACACAACAACAGCACTTTCGGGCATGGTATATACTGAGGCTGGTACCTTTTAGGTATAATATAAGAAAATGATTAGCAAAGACATGGCATAAGACTTGCATTTCAAACTGTGAATTACTTAATCATTCAACAAAAGATAAGTGGTGGTTAGCCGCCATGTTAGTCAGGTAGTTGCAAAGAGGAAAGTAAAATGTAGCACTTAAATGACTACCTAGTAATAAATAAATATCTGCATAAGCTTTCGTAGCAACAACTACTTCAAAACTACTTAAAAGGGTATAATGTTTGTTTTGTTTTAAATAGAATACCAAACATTTAAAACGATATTAATGAATTGTAAGAATAAATAAGAAAAGTTAATCATTCAGCATAACTATTACAAATCAAGGTGGACGGAAGGGAATATTTCAATTCGAGAAAATGACAAATAAATAAGTTAACTTTCTGAGTATAAATGAATTTTGGATAATTTAATTGATCAAAAACGACCAATACTGAATAACATTAAAACTATGGACGGAAACAAAATAAGATTAAATTTAAAAGGGAATAATTATTTTTTATTTTAATGAATACCAAATATTTTAAACAATATTAATGAATTGTAAGAATATATAAGACAAGTTATCAGTTAATGGTATAATTGCATACTACATTTAACAGCAGGTATTGCAAAAACACCTTCAAAAATATTTCTCTATCAAAAATTTGGATAAAGTTTGTATCATTGACAAAAGCAACAAACTGTCTTTTTACAAAATTGATTTTTTTTTCTGTAAGTAATATTCAAATACCCTGAGTCAATAGTACATCAATCTCAAATTGGAAGGTTATCAAGTATTGTAAAAAAATCTTCCTGACAAATTTGAACAGCAGTTCTGACTATCCACACATTCTTATTACAAAGTGTCCATCATAGCTCAGTAAGCCGATTGGAGCATTCTGCACATACTGGTCATGCTCAGTATAACTGATTTCAACCTTCTGCATGTTTAATAATCTGTAGGCCACGCCCCCATGTTGGTTACTTTATGCTCTCTGCACATATCCTGCAGGAAACGGTGACTTTAAGGTTTCTAAAAATATACTTTCTTCTTCCAGAAATTCCTTGTCCTGCACAGAAAAAAAATGGAGGAAATTCGTTTTCATTTTCAAAATATTTATTTCTACATATTTTACAAGCGCAGAATTACAGATAATAATATAAAACTACAAGAATTGGAGACTATACACAAAGAGTCGAAGCTCATAAAGGGAGGGCCTTGACCAGAAAAAGTTAATTAAATATAACAGGATACTAAACTACCCACACAAAACAAGTGAGTCAGATAAACGAATGCACTAGACAGCACTAACAAGACTACAGATGGACATGGCCGGAAAATGGAGTGTCAATGATGCTGTAGGTAGGAAGAAAGAAGATTGCATGTATTGGGGAAATACCAATTGAGAGGAGAACTGCAGAGAAATAACCTATGCTAGATACTGGGACAAAAGATAGTTCTTGAAATAGTTTCTATTAGTTAATAAAATTAACTCATAAGATACCGTAAAATCTTCTGGCCTTAAAGGCACTGGACACGTTTGGAAATTGTCAAAGACCAGTATTCTCACTTGGTGTATCCCAACATTTGCATAAAATAGCAAACCTGTGAAAATTCGGGCTCAATTGGTCATTGAAGTTGCAAGAAAATAATGAAAGAAAAAACACCCTTGTTGCACAAATTTGTGTGCTTTCAGATGCCTGAAAAGGCTTCCAGGCCTGAAGTCTTTTTCAGATGTGAGAAATTACCTCTTTCTCAAAAACTATGTTACTTCAGAGGGAGTCGTTTCCTACAATATTTTATACTATCAACAGCTCTCCGTTGCTCGTTACCAAGTAAGTTTTTATGCAAATATATATTTTGAGTAATTACCAAACGTGTCCAGTGCCTTTATTTCAAAGAAGAGGTTTCAAATAAATTCAATCCAAAACTTGGTCCAGGACCCTTAGTTACAAGGTGTACATACAACTCATAACTGCAGCATTCAGCCCTAAAAATTGTATCATCTGAAATACAACTTCCCCCAACAAATAATTACAGATCTAGATGCTAGCTGGCACTTAGCAATGGAACATGGAGAAGTTTACAAATATAAAATGGTTTGAACGTGGCTGTCGATATTAGCTTACCAAGAAATCGGAACTTGACAAACTAGTTCTGGGGTGAAACCGAGGGTTTGTCAACTTCCAATACGGAGGGGAACTAATATGGACTGTCCACCCGATATCAACCATGTTATATTTGTTCTGCTATACTTTGTTTTGCTTATGTGTCGTGTCGTGGCCGAGCGGATAAGAACACCGAACTCAAGCTCTGGTGTTTCTGATCAGCAGAGTGTGGGTTCGAATCCCAGCCGTGACACTTGTGTCCTTAAGCAAGACACTTAACCACATGCTTCGTCCTTGGTCCCGTGTGTTGTGTAATGCACGTAAAAAAACAGTGCACTTATCGTAAAGAGAAGGGGTTCGCCCCGGTGTTCCTGGTTTGATCGGCAGCATATTGCGCCACAGCACCCTGTAAACCATTACATGGTGCTATGTAAAGGAGTAGGTCTCATACTTCAGAAACGTAGCTTAACAACACCTTGCAGGAAAATACTGAATGTTGAAGCGCCTTGAGCGTCACTGAGTGACGGATATGTGCACTATATAAGAAGCCACCATTATTATACATCATACGGTGAACTGACATTTCCGTGTGCTGCCATCTTTTCATGTGTATGTCATGTAGCTTGGGCGTTATTCGCATGTACGTACTACACACGGCAACAGTTCCACGACTGCTTCGTAATGCGCATGTGTAGTAGAACGTTGCACATGCAACAGTCTACCACAAATGTGTAATTACCCTGAGCATGAATACTCGCACACGCTTGGTAAACAGCTAAAAAAGCATGTGATGGTGTTTTGCCAAGATTAAAAGTGCTTCACTTTGCATTTTAATGAAAGTGTTTTGAAAAAGAAAACAGGGGATGAAATTAAAAGGGAAAGAGTCAGAAAGACAGAGTAACCAACGGAATTGACAGTTACAACAAAACAAATCTAAGCACCACAGCTTGTATCTTTTTCGGTAGTTTTCAAATGAAATCTGAACTTATAAACAGATGTTTATGTCCAGTGTTTCTAATTAAGGTTACCTTTTCAGCGGCAACTTTCCACAGCCTCAGACTGTGCCCCAGCTCAGCTTGGGACAGGAGCTTGTCTACATCGTGTTGACTCATCGCTCTTGAGTGCACTCTCTCCCTCTCGCGGAGCTGTGGGTCGTCCAGCATCGGCGCCGAGCGATGATGTTGGGGTGTGAAGCGAAGACTGTCACCGGCTGGCCAGGCTGGAGTTGGTGATGGAATACCTGATGTGACACAGGATTAATACTGTTATTGCTCTTGATTTATTGACCCATTGCATTGACGTCACTCACAGCTTAGGGGACATTCAGAATAGTCAATGTTAAAATTTTTTGATTTGTTTTCGAAATTGTTTTGACCCACCCACCCTCCCTAAATTTCGACTTTTAAATATTGATTGGCTTCATAATATAATTTATACATTGAAGAACAAAGTAATGCCTCAAATGAACCAGATATTTTAGATCAAAGGTTTCCAACATCAGTAGTTTCCAATGGCTTTTCCTGACTTAAACAAACAGCTTTGTAGTTTAATCAGGAATGAAAATGACGATCTTGGCCAGATGGGTATTTATTATTATTTCTTTTCAATTATTAATATATTATGTGTAATTTGTTTAAACAAAAACTGAATTTCGATTTTCAGTTATTTCTTTTGACCCACCCACCCACATTTATACACCTGGGTTAAGAGAAACAATTATGGTTAAGTGCCTCAAGGACACGAGTGTCATGACCGGGAATCAAGCCCACACTCCGATGATTCAACCATCAGAACTTGAGTCCGATGCAGTAGACCGCTCGGCCATGACACGCCATGGTGGATCGAGTCAATGATGAGAAACAGAGTCAATGAAGATGGTGAATCGAATCAATACAAATCGATTACTCCAAATCCATCAAATGACAAAGATGGAGTCAGCCCGATCAAGGTCTATTTGTGCATCTTCAGGATTTTGTGAGAGAGAAAAAGGTGGTTATGTCCCAAAGTTTTCATCCTCGTAGAGTCTTTCTTAAAGGCTCATTTTTTAGCCTTTAAAGGGATTGTATACGTTTGGTAATTGGAACCCACTATTTGTTTCAATCCTATATAGTTGTAGATATATACCATAAAACTAACCTGTGAAAATTTCATTTCAAAAGGTTCTAGCGTTTTTGAGATATTGCCGAAAATCTGGAGCGGTTATGTCCACGCAGGAAGAATAATCTGCAATTGGAATATAAAATCTGAGAAACGTTACTGTCAGTATCGCTTCTCAGATTCAAATTTTGGGGTATAAAAAGTGATATCTTTTTCCATAACCGCAGTACTTCGAAGTGAAAAGTTTCTCAAAATGCATTATACTATCCAAAGCTGCTGTACTTCTTACCAAGTAAGTTTTATTGCCATTAATTTTCAGAGTCATTACCAAACATATACAGACCCTTCAAGAAAGACTCTGCTGAGGTCAAAAAGTCTAGCCATTACCACCTTTTGCATTTATGCCGCAAATAATTTAAGCTGGTAAACAGTTTGCAACAGCTAACTCTTCTTCTTTTATAATTTTATTTTGTTTTTAAGACGAAAAAGAAAAATTGAAAAAATACTTTTTAATAGTTCAAATATCTTTAATACAAAAAAGAGAAACAAGAATGTCCAACCGTTTGATCGTTGTAGAGGTGCCGGTCCGCCACAGAGTTGACAGCGTAATGATCCACGCTGTCTCTCTATACTCCTCTGCTCTTGAGCTAGGTCCAGCCTCTCCTAGAAGCATTTAAAGAAACAGTCATCATAACAAAGTAACAGATTGAAACAAAAGCAGTTAAAGAAACAGTTAAACAAACAAAATATGTAAACATAGGGAGGTTTACAAGGTGCTGTGGTGCAAGCTGTTGCCAACCACGCCAGAAAACACCGGGGCGAACCCCCTCTCTTAACGATAAGTGCACTGGGTTCTTTTACGTGCATTACACAACACACGGGATCTAAGGCTTTACGCTCCATCCAAAGGATAATAATGAGCAACAATGGTTAAGTGTCTTGCCCAAGGTGACAAGTGTGCCATGACCGTGACCAAAGCCCACACTCTGACAATACCAGAGCGGTGTATCCAATGCACTAGACCGCTCAGCCTCGACACTACCTAATTTTGGTCAACGTTGTTACTTTGCTATATTTTTTGAAGGACAAGTGAATACACCCTGAGGAGAAATCTATGTCTATGAGATTGCACAATGAACATCAAATGCAGAAATCCCCCCGACCTTTGCGATTTGTCTCTGAGTGGTCCGTAATGTCTGAAGTTGACTCTGAATGTTCATTTCTCTGGTAGCGTGTTCGGCCTCGATCGTCCTGGCTGCCTGCAAGGCGGATTGACCCTCCTCCCTGGCCTCAACACCTTCCTGGAATCATGATAGTAATGACAAAAAGATAAACAATGATGATGTGGACAAGATCTTAAAGTCAGAGGCTGAGACCAAGGCCCTTTCACATGAGACCATTTTTAACAAGAGACCTTCACTAAAATCACATCGATATAAACAAATAGCAAATTCCAGTCTTGTGAAAGCAATCCTTGTTAAATAATAACCAAGGACCCTTGTTATTTTTAACAGAGATCTAGACCTCCTCAAAGAAACAGCAACCGTATTAACCCTTTAGAGACCATTCAATTCTGTATAATCATCACCATACGCCCAGACATGGTTTTGTTGTTGATTTTTTTTATACAATTTTTTTCTTGTTAAAGTGTCTGAAAAAATACTATAAATCAGACATTTGGTTTTGTTTTTAGAAACAAAGATAAAACATGAGAAACATTGGAAAATGTCAATTCGGGTCATGACCTTTACTTTGACCTTTTTAGATGAGTGGAAGCAACCTCGTCCCCAGGATGTGTCGAGCAGTACGAGGTGTACGAGGTTGACCGTTCTCTCACCCTGGTATTGGATCATTTGCATATCCAATTTTTTTGGATACGTATGCAAATTAGAATAGTCTGGCTGTGAACTTAACATGTTTACGTAAGACTTTTGTACACCAGTCGTTGTCCAATCAGGGTCCAAGTAAGGAGTTTCCCTCCCAGGGTTTACTATTGTAAACATGGTTGGAAATAAAGTAAACCATGGGGACGAGGTTGGAGTGAAAGTAGATCAGATCTTGCAGCCGTTTGCCGCCTTTATGGGCATTTTGGTACAACCCGTTTGTGGCCGCTGTGGTCTCTTAAGGATTAAAATCACCACGATATTTAGTGTGGAACGATTACTGAGCCATAAACAAAGACCCTAGCAATATTATTCTCACGCACAGAACATGTCACTAGTAGAAGAAAGTGTTCAGTGAAAGAACAACTTTCACGAAGCGACATATGCATTATTTGTACACAGTGCTCTGCTTGCACATCTCATTTTACGCATTTGTTTAGGAATTAATAACTCATCAAAACGGTTGCAAGATTGAAAACACATTGGCAGTTAAAGAAGTCAGCTTTATTTTGGTATTAAAAAAAAGAAAAAAAGAATAGTAAGCAGACTCCGAAACTGTACTTTGAAAAATAGGTACATTTCAACTGCAATTTTCTCCAATGATGGAGTTTCGGCTGTGGTGCACCATGCGTCAGTACATGCCGCGACGAAGAATTTTGAGGAAAAATTCTGGAACTACAATGACACCCTGCTATGGCGCCGTATGCTCAGACTTCTGTGTTAAGCAGCACCATAAAATTGGGCCCAGATACTGCTTAACAACTCCCTGCTTAGCAGAAATGAGGAGGACACCAGTCACAGATGGTACATGTGACAAGTTATTTTGGCTGGTAACTTTATTCTGGTAACCATTATTTTGTTGTGCTTAGCTTATTTTTTAGTGCTTAAGCGGCTCCATGAAATTGGGCCTGGGTCTCACCGTGACAGTTTCTTGTATCTGCGCTGAGCGCTGCCTGAGAGTTTCAGCCAGTTGATGAAGCCGTCGCTGTTCGCTGTCTAGCTCCTGTCTATGCTGTGACAACTGCAGCTTCTCCTGTTGTGTGGCTTGCTGCTGCTGCTGCAACGAGGCAGCTCGAGCTGTCAGCTGACTGCGCTCTGAGGCGAGAGATTCCAGCTTGCCATCTTGTTCTGCTCCAACCTAAGGGGGAATTTGTGAAATGTCAAAATGGCAGTTCGGGGAAAAGGTTAAGAGATAGTAGACCACTACTTGTATCTTGGAAAGAAGATCACCTTCAACAACGAAACAGGGGAGGAAATAAAGAGAAGAATCCAGGTAGGTTGGGTGAAGTTTGGCACACTCAGCTACATCTTTCGAGACCACACCCTTCTTATATCCCTGTAAAGGCAGGTATTCGATCCGTGCATCAAACCTGTTCTATCATAAGGTGCTGAGACATGGACTACCGCCAAACTTCTTGAGACAGAGAGGTGACAGAGAGGGCTATGGGAACAATACTGATATGGAGTAACAGAGAAGGACAGGGTGACAAATGAGGACCTAAGAAAGAAATCAAGAGTGCAGGGTATTATTAAAGGTATCGTACACGTTTGGTAATGACTCAAAACAAATATTAGCATAAAAAACTTACTTGGTAACAAGCAACGGAGAGCTGTTGATAGTATAAAACATTGTAGGAAACGACTCCCTCTGAAGTAACGTAGTTTTTGAGAAAGAGGTAATTTCTCACTAAAATAATAAAAACTTCTTGCTAGAAGTTTTTATTCCTATCTGAAAGCACACAAATTTGTACAATAAGGGTGTTTTTCTTTCATAATTTTCTTGCCAAATTGTCACAGGCTTGTTATTTTATGCATATGTTGGGATACACCAAGTGAGAATACTGGTCTTTGACAATTACCAAACGTGTTCAGTGCCTTTAAGACATTATATCAATGAAGTGGAGATGGGCAGGTCACCTAGCAAGGAGGTATGCCAACAGGTGGGCATGCAAAACAACCAACTAGACTCCAAGAAACCAAACAGGAAAAATAGGAAGACAAAACAGAAGATAGACAGATGAACTAACAACATATAGGGACATTGCTTGGCAACAGACACCTCAGGATAGAGTGAAAAGGAGAAAAAGTGAAGATGCTTTCCTCCCACAGTGGAGTGAAATAGACTCGAAAAAAAGAAAGAAAAAAAGTGTTTTTTTTCATTTGGGTATTTTGATAGATGGTTAAAGACCCACCTGCATAGCTTTGTTGGCCTGCTCTTGTAATGACGTCTCAAGTTGTCTCCTAGAGGAAGCTAGCTGAGCTCGCTCTGCAGCAAGGGCCTTCCTCTCGTCCAGACACTGACCCATTAGAGTCTTCTGCTCTCCCAAAAGGGCATCCTAAGAAAAAATGGGATGGACCATGATCATCCAATGGCAATATTGGACAACACTGACACATGTCTTTATCCAGCAGTACAAATCAAGAATTAACCTTGCATGATGCCATCAGACTGTTGTCAATAGACCCCTTGCACAACGCGCAGCGTAGTCACATGCGCCTATCCTGTCCGCCATTTTGGGTGTCAAAATCGTATACAAACATGAACAAAAGAGAGTTTTGGCACCCAAAATGATGTGCATTGTCGGAGGCGCGTTCCGGGGTATATAGAAATCAATAGATCCCCCTTGCATAACGCGAAACGCTACAGACACGCTGAGGTCACGCGCACGTTTTTCCGCACAGAGAACAGCTATTGTCCAATGATCTGTCTCCTTTTTGAGAGTGTGACGTCATATGCAATGGGTCTATAGACCAAATGTAAACACTGTTGTGAACTTCACCCAAAATTTCGTTAAAGGCATCGTACACGTTTGGTGATTACTCAAAATATATATAAGCATAAAAACTGACTTGGTAACGAGCACCAGAGAGCTGTTGATAGTATAAAACATTGTGAGAAAAGACTCCCTCTGAAAGAGGTAATTTCTCACTAAAATAATAAAAACTTCTTGCAAGAAGTTTTTATTATTCTATCTGAAAGCACACAAATTTGTACAACAAGGGTGTTTTTTCTTTCATCATTTTCTTGCAACTTCGATGACCAATTGAGCCCAAATTTTCACAGGCTTGTTATTTTATGCATATGTTGGGGTACACCAAGTGAGAAAACTGGTCTTTGACTATTTCCAAACGTGTACGCTGCCTTACAGGTACTGTTGGAAACAGCATGATGGTGTAAGCGTGTGAGTATAATCTGATGGTGTCATGTAGTGTTCTTAATTTGGTTCTGGTTCTGGTGCGTTATTACATAATCTCCTCAAATGGGACGTAACGTGCAGGCGCTCTTGCCCAGATGCGCAGACTAATTTAAATACTTAGCCCCCCTAATGATCAGGGCCCAATTTCATAGAGCTAGTTAAGCAGAAAATAGTGCTTAAAAACTTTCTGCTATGCAAAAGAAAGCAGGGCACCAGTCACAGATTGTACATGTGACGTGCTATTTTGGCTGGTCACCTTATTCCGGTAAGCATAGTTTTGTTGTGCTTTAAGCAGCTCCATGAAATTGGGCCCTGTTGAAGGTTAATTATGGCAAAGTTGCTTTTGAACAAGTCTATACTAGATGCATCCCATTTACTTGCTGGTAGTTTTTTCCATTCAGCCAAAGTCCGCAGGAATAGTCGATATTTTAAACAGTTCTTAGAAGCAGCTATAATAAACGAATTGACCGTTATATTTTGTATCAACACATAATCATTCTTAATCTACCACAAGGGACTGGCTCCTTGTGAAATAATAATAATAATAATAATACTGTACATTTATATTGCGCTTAAAGGTATCGTACACGTTTGGTAATGACTCAAAACAAATATTAGCATAAAAACTTACTTGGTAACAAGCAACGGAGAGCTGTTGATAGTATAAAACTAAACATTGTAGGAAACGACTCCCTCTGAAGTAACGTAGTTTTTGAGAAAGAGGTAATTTCTCACTACAATAATAAAAACTTCTTGCAAGAAGTTTTTATTCCTACCTGAAAGCACACAAATTTGTACAACAAGGATGTTTTTTCTTTCATCATTTTCTTGCAACTTCGATGACCAATTGAGCCCAAATTTTCACAGGCTTGTTATTTTATGCATATGTTGGGATACACCAAGTGAGAACACTGGTCTTTGACAATTTCCAAACGTGTTCAGTGCCTTTAATACTACGTTTCTAATCGTTACATTATTTTTATCTTGCAAGGTATGTGGAGCTATGTTTTGATGCATGAGACCTATTCCTTTGCATAGCACCATGTAATGGTTTACAAGGTGCTGTGGCGCACTATGCAGCCAATCAAACCAGGAACACCGGGGCAAACCCCTTCTCTTTACGATAAGTGCACTGGGTTCTTTTACGTGCATTACACAACACACGGGACCTACGCCTTTACGTCTCATCCGAAGGACGAAGCAATGATGGTTGAGTGTCTTGCTTAAAGACACAAGTGTCACAACTGGGACTCGAACCCACACTCTGCTGATCAGAAACACCAGAGCTTGAGTCCAGTGTTCTTATCCGCTCGGCCACAACACGCCACGAAATGTGGTTTTTCTTTGACTGATGTACCTTTGCCTGTTGGAGAGATGCCTGTTGGGCAGCCAGCTGCTCTGCCGCTAACTTTCTCTCCTCCTCAGTAGCTCTCTGAAGGCTAGTCAACTTACTCTGCTCCTGACGTAGACGAAATCTCTCCTAGAACAAAGAATCAACGGGAAACCATTCATGCAATTCTTTAAAGAAGTTTTGGTTTAAAAACAGTCAGGGTTAATCCAAAATGTTGACACCAGACTATTTTTCTTTCCAGCCTCAGTTTCAATCAACCTCATTCCCAGTGGTGTACGATCTCACCACGCCATTTTTCCCCAGAATGCCTTGCTCGATCATTACCCCTGGAAGTGTGACTTTGAAATATCCAAGTATATTGGATATTTTAATTAGTGAATGATCTATTCTGAGTTAGAGTCGTACGCAGAGCGTGCTATCAAAAGAGGTATCAAGTCATAGAGCAACTGGCTCCCTCTCATTCTTCTTTGATCTTGTGATATGTCTAACTGTATGCAGTTTAGGCTGACAGTGTAAAAACACGATTCATTGAAGTGGATTGCATCAAATACTTGCATTTTGACATGCAAGTATATACTAAAAAGCATCCTACAATCGCTCAATTTTTTTTTAAATAGCGTGTGCGCAGAGCAGTCACTTTTGGTGAGCCAATCAGCATGTTTTTTCAGCACTTCCCTTCCAAGGGTCAGTGACGAGAGGTATCGATGCGGCACGCTGCCCATAGTAGCGAGGCCGAGTTTCCATCAAGTTGAATGAAAGAAAAGCCAAGATGGCTGCAACGTGTCAAAGGTCACTCTAGTATCATTTTACCTCATCAAGCTGTGTATTCTGCTGGCGGATATGACCTTCAAGACGGCTGACCAGGGCTTCTAGCCTGGCTCTTTCCTCATTCATCTCATCCTGCTTTTCAGACAACCGCTTTTCCAAGGCTAGGAAAGACAACAAACAATTTTCAGATAACTCACATAACTCAGTTCTCAGGTCTCAGTTCTTGTAACTGTACAAAAATAGGTGCTTCCTTGTTTTTTTTAATTATTATTATTATTTATTCGACCTCAACAGTAAACGTACATAAAATACAATACAAGGCAATAATGAAGGGGAAAAAACCCCAAAAAAAAAAAAAACAACAACAAAAAATGAAAAAAAAAAAAATAAAAAAAAAAAAAATGAATATAAAAAAAAATAAAATTATAATCTAATCAAATCAATAATAAAATAAATAAATAAAATAAAAAAATAAATCAATAAATCAATAATAATTAATTAAAATAATAAATAATAAAATAAAAAACAAAATAAAAAAAAAAAATAAAATAAAAAAATTAATAAATAAATAAGTAAAAAAAGAATATTTAAAAAAAATTCTGATATGATGAGGTGAGGAGCGAATAACAATGAAGATGATGAGCCTGACTTATGAGTTATTATGAGAGGATGAGTCAGAGCAGCACGCAGAATAAAGGGGGAAGGGAGGGAACTACAAAAAACTACAACAAAAACACAACAAAACGGGTCAGGGTCAGGGAACAATAAGTAATCCAAAAACTGATGCCTCGGAAGCATGTGTTCCCACACATATTAAACTAGGAAAAAACTGACAATAAACTTGACAATATAAAGAGAGAGGAAAAGAAGAAAGAGTTAGCAGTTTACTCCATGAGGAATACCCACACATGAAACATAATACCAGCTTTAACAAACAGAAGAAACCCACGCACCCGATGCTAGCCTGGAAGGTATGGTACTTTTCGGAAGTCTGTCGTATCAGTGTATATGAGGGTTTTAATAACCCATAGGTTTGCAGAAACTTGCGAGTAGAAGATGTTAAGTGTTAGACATTTTGGGTTGAACAACAAAAAAATGACTAGCGCAGGATTTGAACCTGCAACCTCCGGATTAACATGACGGCAATCTACCAACTGATCCATCTAGCCCTAAGGTTGACGGGATTTGCACCGCCAACATTAGGGCTAGATAGCTCAGTTGGTAGAGCACCGGCACATTAATCCTGAGGTTGCAGGTTCAAATCCCGCTCTTGTCATTTTTTCTTTGTTCACCTCAAAATTGAATTAAAATTGACCCAGTCAGTTTTCCCTTGTGGTTTATTACTTGATATTTAAAATAAAAAGTTGCATCCCCTTAAGGTGATCCCATTCAGTCGCTTTCCGGGTTGTATCGTAAACTCGTTATATGGCAGTTACAGGTTGTATGGCTTCTGACTGGCACCCCAGAACAAAGATACTAACAAAATAGGGAGACTGCCAACATTAGGGCTAGATAGCTCAGTTGGTACAGCGTCGGCATGTTAATCCGGAGGTTGCAGGTTCAAATCCCGCTCTTGTCCTTTTTTTCTTTGTTCAACCCAAAATTGAGTTAAAATTTACGCTGTTAATTGTTAATTCTTAGCATATTTTTATTTGTAATTCTTTACCCTGGAGTTGTTGGTCTTTCTCTCTGAGTTCTACAGATCTCTGCTCTAGCTGGCTCTGCTGCTTGCCATGTACATGACTCTGTAGGCTTCCCAGTTCCTTGCTTGCATAATGAACCTGGTCTACCACAGCCTGGAGGGACCTGGGTGCAAATAAAAAGACTCCGCAATTCAACTTAGATCTAACTTTCAATTTACAGCAGATTTGGACTCCCCTCTTTGACCAACACCCTGATGGGAGGAGCAATTATCCCAGAGCTGTGTATTGAAAGACTGGCCTGATGGAAGGGCAAGGGCACCAAGGCGTTTTCTCCTTGGACAAGGGCACCTCTATGAGGAAATTGTAAATTTCTATTGGAACATTTCAAGGGGCACCAAGGCAATGACCAGGGGCAATGGAGGCAATTGCCTCCACTGCCTTCTCAAAGTATCAGGCCTGTAAAGAGTTGTGACAACTTATGATTAGAAGCCATTTACAATCCAAAAACGCATGTGCGCACATAGGGTGCCAGACTAGACTGCACTTTGTGTTGTGCTACATTTGGACAAAAAATTACATCCAGCGACCACTTTATGTACTTTTAGCTTTTATATTTTTCTATAATATTTTGAGTCATTCCTTTTATATAGTGAAGTATTGTGTTTTGTTGATGTATTTTTGTACTGAAATGGTAAATGTTAATGATTGTTATTTTTTTTGATTTGAACTTGTTGATGTAAAAGCCAAAATGAATTTCCCGTTTGTGGATAATAAAGTGAACTGAATTTGAATGTGACAAAAGAAAACTGATCCCTTAATGTCACAACTCTCTCAATACACAGCTCAGAATTACAACCCCCCATCAAGGAATAAGCCAATAGCATGTTTTGTGTTGTAGTTGGACATGGTCTGTCCAGCGGGCTAGATAAAGGGATGAACTAACTTGCTGTGTGTTGGAGCGTTGTTGATGGCGTCCATCTCTCGCTGCATGGTTAACTTGACCTGCTGTAGCTGCTGTTCATGCTGCTGTTGTACAGCCTCCATGGCAAGCCTGTTGAGACAAAACAACATTTTCTAATCTTCAGTAAGTTTTTTTTTCTGGTTGTCGGATTAAACTGTTTGGCAAATGATTCTCTAAAAGCTTTCTTTGATATTGGCGAAAAAGAGCAGCAAACCAAACCAGAGCACAGTAAAAACTTGCTCAGCAACAGGTTACCAGCCAAAATATTATATAGTTTACATTGTTGTGACCAGTGCCCCCTTTTTTTATTGCTTGGCCCAAAATCAGATTAGCAATATTTCCTACTAAATTTACTTACTTGCATTTTTCTACCCAGGGTATTCCCAAACCGTTCAAACTGGTTTCCATTGGGGCCCTGCAAACATTACTCCAAACCAATTTCATACTTACTTCATATAATTTACTATAAGTTCACTTCAAACAGTAAAAACATAAGTAGTAATAATTTGGGAGGCTAATTATCCTTACTTGCAGCTGAGAAGCTGAATTGCGAAGGACGTGGCTACAACGTGTTCGAGCCGCAGGCATGCAAGGGCGCTTTTGGCAGCCAGCCACATCGAACCATAAATGACCATGGAGCACAGCCAGAGATCGAAGTGTTTGTTTTTTCCAGAGGGAGGAAGACCGGAAAGCCCAGAGAAAAACCCTTGTGACATAGGAGAAAACCAACGCACAACTCTACTCACATTACTCACATATGGCCTTTGCCAGGAATCGGACCAGGGTCACACAGGTGAGACCCGAGTGCTTTAAGAAACAAGTCAACCATGCTACCCACACATAGGCCCTAACACCATGGTACTGAGGAGTGGCGCGTGTTCACTACAACATCAAAGGACACTGCCACCGGTAAGAACACCCCTTAAACATTTATTAATCTACAAGAATAAAGCAGGGCTCGAAATTTACACTGGACTGCAGGCCCAAGGCCAGTGATTTTACCGTTGGGCCAGTAAACTCATGACCGGCCAAGTCCGACGGTCTTGTGTTTTTCTTTCAAATGTTGACTTTTAGTCTGACAATATCTTTCAATTCTGAAGAATACTTATGCATAATACAAGTGAGATAAATTTTCTCTTAGTGCTTGCTCAAATTAAAACAGTTCATATCTTGAACTGTGTACCGGTAGCTTTTGTCCTCATTTCAATTCTGGTCTTGTAAAAAAAATTCTGGTTCAGTAAACATTCTGAGCTACAAGCCCTGTGGTTTTGTGGATTTTCCCCACAAATTCGATCACTGCATAGGTAAGATGAAACGAACAAAAAGAATTAATAATATTTGATGTGAGTGCATACCTGTGATTCTGCTGCAGCTGCTGCAGCTGGATGCTGTGCTCCGTACCCATCTGCTTCGCCCGCTGCTGCTGTTGATCCTGCTGTGTACTGTAGTCCTCCTGCAGCTGCCTCAGTCGCTGTTCGTACTGCTGCAGTGCTTCCTGGTGATCCTGACGTAGTCTTGTCTCGCGGCGGCTTGCCGACTCCTCCAAGAGCTGAATGTAATCCCTGCAGAGAAAAAAAAAAGGATTAAGAAAATGATACGTTAAGCTCCGCCTCTTGAAGAATTGACCAATCACAACCATGATTGCACCCGACGATGTTTGCCATTTTAACAATAGAGTTTAAAGCCTCTATGGCCCCCATAGACTGTGGAAATCTCGCGCACATTTTAATTTCCGGAACCATTGTGGTCCCAACCATATGGAGTTTTACGTGGGAGGGATTTTGTTTCTTCAATTATTTTAGTTTAACATAGTTTATGGCCATGAAAATTATATATGACGTTGGGAATGTGATAAACAAAATGAAAGTAAAATCAATTCAACAAAATAACAAAGAAAACCTGAGAGTTAGACTTGACCTCCGTTTCTGGTTACTTGTAAAAATTTAAGAATGCTGCCCAACTGACGGGCATGTTGTCATTGAACCTATGTAGTCTCCCGAATTCTGAAAGCTACTTCGCGGCAGTAGAATAAATAGCAAGACATGTTTTCAAAGAACAAATCTACACAGCAAAGTAGATATATACACATGGTGATACCGCAAACTATCTTTGTTAAGTTCCCTGAATACTTCAAAAATTCACATTCCCATTAAAATAAAAAGGGACCAGACTAACTGGTTCCGTTAGAGTAAAAAACCAAAACGGCTGCACCATGATAAAGAAACTAAGGTCGTGTCTGAATTGGCGGCTATGGCTACAGCTAGATTTCCGCGTCATCATGCAATGAAGTATAGTGCATCCTTAGCAACACCCTTAGCAACAGTCGTAGCCATAGCTGTAGCCACCAACTCAGATACGGCCTCAGGTTATTTCCTACTTAGTGGCTGCAACTGAAACAACACGTTAACAAGTGTTGAAGAATAGACTGCTCTTAGCAACACCCTTAGCAACAGTCGTGGCCATAGCTGTAGCCACCAACTCGAATACGGCCTCAGGTTGTTTCCAACTTATTGGCTGCAACTGAAACAACACGTTAACAAGTGTTGAAGAATAGACTGTTTTTAGCAACACCCTTAGCAACAGTCGTAGCCATAGCTGTAGCCACCAACTCGGATACTGCCTCAGACTGTTTCCAACTGAGTGGCTACAACTGGAACAACACGTTAACAAGTGTTGAAGAATAGACTGCTCTTAGCAACACCCTTAGCAACAGCCACAGCCACTAATTTGGCCACAGCCGGTATCTAGAACACATGCAGTACAAGGAGTGTTTGATAAACGTACTTGTGAGCATTCTGCATGGCCGTTGTCTGTTGTTGCTGAACTTGTTGCTGGGTCTGTAACTCCGACTCCAAGCGGCGTTTTTCCAACTCCAACTGGTGCACCTAAAGACACATTTTTAAGAGTTACAATTTCGTTTAAATAAAAGTGAGGTTTTTATTTAGTGTTTTTTGGTTATTTGGTTGAAGCACTGGGGCCGAGTCAAAGCATTAGGCGAAGTAAAAAGTAAAAAAACAAATCATGTTTAGCGTCCCTGCCCGCTTCCTATTGGGGGCCGCATGGATTTTATTTTTATTTTTACCAATTCAAAATGAGATTATGAAAAAAACCATAAAATGTAAACTGATACATCAGAAAATAAAATACTTGCAAGTCCAAACTTAGCCTGTGCCGGTTACAGGGTTAAAAACAGATCGTTTAGTCACACATTTGCATTTATTCTTGTGAAAGTGAGCTACAGCATGGTTTTTAATACTGAACAAACTATTAAATAAAACCACTGTAAACATGTTCAATGTCTTGTCTAACATGTTTCTTTCATTATTGTGTGTTGAACAGTGGAAAAACCAATGGTTGTTCGAAATTTTGAAAAAGAATGGCGGACGTCTTGAAAAAAAAAAGAAGAAAAAAAAAGAAGCCCCTCCCACTTTTTTCAGGAACCCGGACGATAAACATGTTTTATTTTGTATTCGGCCTTATTAGTTTTGTGGCAAGCAGGTACGACATTGGGCTTTTTTTGGGATGTAAACAAAAAAGCTAACCTTGTTGTCCAGCCCGTAACTCTGTAGGCCTGGTATGAGTGGGTTACTTCCAGGCATCTGTAACGTGGTCATAGGCGCTGCAGTCTGGGCCTTGAGTAGCGCCTCTTGCATCTGCAGTTGCTGCTGCATTGCCTGTTGCTGTTGCTGTTGTAGCTGCTGTTGTAACGATTGCTGCTGGCTTGCCCACTGAGCCTTAGGTTTGTGAAAAACCAGGGTTTCAATTTTCATGAGTTGACACACCAAACAAAAAAACCAGAAAGTAATTTGTACGATTTGAGGCTCTGCTTTGAAGTGGATCAGTATAGACCCCTTCCACATGACGTCACAAACCCAAAACAGTCCCTCACTGGGGTCAATGAAGAGCTATCATTGGCTGAGAGTCTTGCGCAGCGCATACAAACGCCTTCAGGTTTTCATTGTTTGACATCAAAGATGGCAGCCAAAGATGGCAGCCACTGCGCTGTTCGAACTCAGCGTATTGCGCTATTTAAGGCTATACGCAAACGTACAGCTGTTCGAACACCGCGTATTGCATCAAGTTTGCTTGAAGGTAAATTCGTTATCACACGCCTGTCGCGGAATATGGAAAACTATAGCGTGTCTGCGTCCCATATCCAACTGGGCCTTTGGTCTCGTTGGATATGGTGTCATAAGCGACATGGAATCTATTAACAAAACAATTGTTACACGCTCTGTGATGGGGGTCCATGGGTTTTGTCCACCCTCTGAGGCAAATGGCACCCTCGGCTTCCCCTCGGGTACCATTTGCCCCCTCTGGTGTTCAAAACACAGCATGCAACAATTGTATAACAGAACCAGCTATCAAAACCCCCCACCTGTTGTTTCCTCAAGGCGTCGTCCATCTCTTGTTGACCCCTCTGCAGTTGATCCTGCCAGGCATTGTTGGTAGACAGACTGAGGTGCTGCTGCTGGTGTCCGTCTGGCTTATCTAATGTTGCCACATAACCAGGAAGAGAACTCGCTGCAGTAGCTGAAACACTCAGTTCTGGCGTCTGATAAGAGTTTTTAAATAAAATCTAATCATTTGAACTTTTGAAGAGCATCTGGAGACCTAAACTGGGGTCGAGTTTCATAGACCTACGTACTCAAAAAATATTTATAGTACGGAAAATGAAGTGGAGAACCAGTCACAATCAGTACACATGACATTGTATTTAGCTGGTAGTCCTCTATTGATAAGTATAGGTCGCTTTGGACGCTTCGCAGCTAACAGAGTACCGTCTGTATTGATTGCAATACCATTATTAGCAGGCGCATAGGCTTGTACGCCAATTCGTGTACGGCTATGAATGCCGAATGTGCTTTAGCCAACCGGTCTTAAACAACACCATCTATGTCTTTATCAGCCATTTAAAGGTATCGTACACGTTTGGTAATGACTCAAAACAAATATTAGCATAAAAACTTACTTGGTAACAATCAACGGAGAGCTGTTGATAGTATAAAACATTGTAGGAAACGACTCCCTCTGAAGTAACGTAGTTTTTGAGAAATAGGTAATTTCTCACTAAAATAATAAAAACTTCTTGCAAGAAGCCTTTTATTCCTATGTCTGAAAGCACACAAATTTGTACAACAAGGGTGTTTTTTCTTTCATCATTTTCTTGCAACTTTGATGACCAATTGAGCCCAAATTTTCACAGGCTTGTTATTTCATGCATACACCAAGTGAGAACACTGGTCTTTGACAATTACCAAACGTGTACGATGCCTTTAATACTTTATTGTTGTAATGAATTATAGACTGTTCAAAACTTTGTATTATTTATTGTTGAAATAGGTTATGAATTATATGAAAAATATCAAATGACAAGGTGTGAGGTATACAAATCACATATAGGATGCATTTAATTCATACAATATAGCAGAATATAATTAATTGTTGGAATCTGGACTGTTCAATTTCACTTGGCTTTGCCTCGCTAAATGCAACAGTCCAGATTTTACCTTGTGATTATATTGATATTTGACCTACCTGTAAGGCAGCTTGCTGCTCATAGCTAGAGGCAGCAGACCCGGCCCTGCTGTTATCCTGCTGCTGCTGTTTCTGTCGTAGTTCCTGTCGCCACTGCGGCTCTTTCCTTGCACCTGCTGCAGGACATGCACACATGCCGGTGTAAGAGATATGATGCTACAAAATCTACCAAGGGTCCCCCACCCCCTACAAAAATTTTATTAATGAATGATGTTTTATTTAAAAATAATTTTGGATTGAACAAAGAAGAATTGACTGGAGCGGGACTTGAACCTGCGACCTCCAGACTAACGTGTTGGCGTTCCAACTGAGACATCTAGCCCAAATGTTGGCGGTCTCCCAATTTTGTCAATATCTTTGTTTGGGGGGCCAGTCAGAAGCCATAAAACCTGAGTCCTGCTCTACTCAAATTGTTTTTGTCAAGACCAAATTATTTAAAATTTACCCCCAGTTTCCCTTGTGGTTTATTACTTGATATTTGAAATAAAAAGTCGCATCCCCTCTACTGCTGCTTCCCAGGTTGTATCGTAAACTTGGGTGTGATCCCTGGCTAAACGGCAGTTACAGGTTGTATGGCTTCTGACTGGCACCCCCAAACAAAGATATTGACAAAATAGGGAGACTGCCAACATTAGGGCTAGATAGCTTAGTTGGTAGAGCGCCGGCAAGTTAATCCGGAGGTCGCAAGTTCAAGCCCTGCTCTCGTCAATTTTTCTTTGTTCAACCCCAAATTATTTAAAATTTACCCAGTCAGTTTCCCTTGTGATTTATTACTTAAATGTATTATTTTGTAGTGAACAATCAGTGGAAGTTAACACAGTCCAACTTGAGAAGGTAAGAACTATTGATAAATCACACTACAGTGGGATTGTGAGGTTACCCCAACATGGTGTATTAAAAAATGGATACATGTTTTGTAAATAATATTCATTAATTAAAGAGATTGTATACGTTTGGTAATTGGAACCCACTGTTTGTTTCAATCCTATATAGTTGTAGATATATACCATAAAACTAACCTGTGAAAATGTCATTGCAAAAGGTGGTAGCGTTTTTGAGATATTGTCGAAAATCTGGAGCGGTTATGTCCATGCAGGAAGAATAATCTGCAATTGGAATACACTTGATCTGAGAAACATTACTTTTAGTAACGCTTCTCAGATTGAAATTTTGGGCGATACAAAGTGATATCTTTTTCTTTAACTGCAGTACTTCTAAGTGAAAAGTTTTTCAAGCTAATGTACTTCTTACCAAGTAAGTTTTTATTGCCATTAATTTTCAGAGTCATTACCAAACGTATACAGACCCTTTAGACCAAACTCCCCAGGTGTTCTGGCTAGGCAGTGACCGAAATCCTTAAAGTACTCCACCCTACTCTAACTCAATACTTAAAAGTTTGTACTCTGACAGAATTGACAAGTTTGGCCTCATGCAGCTTTGAGGAACAGTATCCCAAACCACCATCATCCTCATCATCCTCATCATCACAACGCCAAGAGCCGTTGTCTGGCCCGTAGGCGCCCACTTCTCTGAACTGGCTGTGCTGAAAATTTTTAAAATTTTAATTCTGCGAAGCCCAGCGTCCTTTAGTTCAGACGACTCCACTGTGTCAAATTGTTCACCCAACTGGCACAAGATCAACCCGGTCCTCTCCAAACCATCAAATTCAAGCAAAACCCTGAGATGGGTTTAAAGGGATTGGGGGGGGGGGTTATTAGGGTTAAGAAATTTCATCTTCTTTTTAAAGCCGTGTTCGCATTGGATTAATGTTTTACCGAGACCGTGGTTAACATTCCAAAAGGTAAAACTTACCGGCGTCCGCACTTGGATTAACGACGTGGGTAAACTAACTGACACGACCGGTGAAACTAACGACTTACCTAGGCAGACACAAGAGGGCGCTACGCAGTGACCTTTGACTGGATGCATGACACAGAAAGTGCAACGGAACTTCCGTTTGTGTAAATTACATGTGCGTTTCTACGGGACTTAATTTACAACAATTCACGAGCAAAATATGGTGAAAACACAGGTAGAAAAGAACAAGCGATGCACTGTTTTGGTTTGATTATCATGGCACGAGGACCTGTGTACGTGTCACCTCACAATCACGTGACACGGCGGGCGGGTCGGGGGACCGGATGTGGCTTTTTACCGGGACGGCTTTTAGCCAGATCGCGTTCGCATTGGACTTTTCGGCTTGGTTAAACTGACCTGGTCAATTTAACCGGGCAGTCGTGAGTCGGTTAAACTACCCATTTGGGTCGGGTAAGTTACCTGGGAGGGAAACTTCCTGGGCTGTTCGCATTGGACTTAAAATGGTTAAGTTACCCATTTGCTCGGTTAGTTTACCCAAATTAAGTCCAATACGAACAGGGCTTAAGGCTTTTGTACAATTTGGTAAAATTGTGGGATGGATGTATTTACCACTCTGAGGAGGTCTCTGTGAGGTGGTGTCTCTGGGTTTCTCAGTTGATGTGTGTGGTGTTATTAACTGTGTGGCTGGTTGTGGTGTATCATTGAAAACAGGTGTTGCAGGTTGTGTCTTTTGCTGCTGCTGTTGCTGCTGCTGTTGCTGCTTCAGCTGCTGCTGTTGCTGCTGCTGTTGCTGCTTCAGGTGCTGTTGTTGCTGCTGCTGCTGTTGCATCTGCTGCAGTTGCTGTAGTTGCTGACTCATCTGACTCGTCTCTGGAGGATCTTCTTCTTCGTCACTGTCCATGTCAAAATCATCTTTGAAAAAGACAAATGGTTTATTGATTATAACAAATAAATAAATCCCGAATTGACAAAGTGGATCTGTGTGCTTCTTGGTTAAAGAATTCCGTTCTCTGTGCTGAGATTTATAACCTCTACATTCAATGGAAGCAGAATTCGGTAAAAGTCTCGTTTCCAATGTACACAAAAAACCCAAAACTAAAGAACTAAATTTTGTTATCACAAAACCACAATTGACACGTTGAGTGTTATATTTCAGTACATCATTGTGCAGAAGATGATTTCAAAAACGGAAATGTACAAAATATAAGTTTCTCTGTTAGACAGTTAATTCCGATAAACTGGAAAATAATCGGGTGCAATCAAACAATTAACATCTTGTGGAATATGCTGTGAATAATTCAGGGAAGGTCTGGAATGGTCTTCCACATTCCATCAGAGCCATCCAGACAACAGACATTTTCAAAACAGCCTTGAAAACACATCTTTTTATGGAATATTTTTCCTAATTCTATAGAGATTAGGATTACTGATTATTCTGCTGCTGTTTTTCTTGCGTGTGCACAATTGGAAGACATCCACAGAGGAACTTTATTATTGGAGCAAGCGCCATGAGCACTTTTGTGGATACCGGCGCTATACAAGACGTCATTATTATTATTATTCAGATATATTCAAAGCACACCCTACCTGTAGGCTGCGGAGTACTTGATGCTGGTGGCTTGCCTAGATTAGCCCCACTGCTAGAGCTGTCCCATGGAAACGGAGATCTTTTAACAAAATAAAAATAACAAACATTGAAACATTCATAATGGATATCAGTCTATTCTTCTCTCGTATGCAACTACGAATCAAATGTCAAACTTCAGAAGGTGACCGGAGATCTTTGAGGACGTTATCAGTCTATTATGGGCGAACACTTGCATATACGTCATTAAAAAGACTTGGTGAGACTGATCAGGCTACTTACGTTGTGTCTCTCTTGACAGGCGCACTGAATGGGTCACCAAGAGGCTTGGGCCTGGGTTGAAACAAAGATGGTCGAAGTAAACATGAGAACAAACAACTTGAAGGGGTTTAAAAATGATAACGAGTGATAATCAGTCAGGCAGAAAAACTACAGCTGTTTCAAAAACTAAGATTCTTGTATCATAATAATAATAATATCGACTCTTTTTTAGCGCAATTCCAAAGGATGATCAATTCGTTTCGACCATTATTAGCCCTGGTCACTGGGCCATATAATTTCCTTCCTTAAACCATCTCAGTTCCTTGGGGAGTATACAGCCTGTGCTGCCAAGTATGTGGCGCACTAAGCTAAATCAATCACATGAACCATCTCTGCCCTCACAGGTACCCATTTACCCCTGGGTGATGAGAAGCAATTATAGTTAAGTGTCTTGCTCAAAGACACAAGTGTCATGACGGAGATTCGAACCCACACCCTGATGACTCATCAACCAGAACTTGAGTCCAATGCACTGAACTGCTCGGCCAGGACACGCCATGTATCATGTTATTTCGGAGACCAATACCTTAAAAATCATCAATACTATTTTCAATTTTACAGGAGCCACATAACTGCCCTTCCAGTCTCACTTTGGTTACAATGATTTGAATGGAAGAAATTCAAGATGGCTGATAGACGGATAAACAGCTCTATTGACCACTTGCACTGATGTCACATGAAAGCTACTGTCTGCCATTGGTCTGCCATTTCGGAAGTCAAAATACATGTAGATCTTTTCAGATCTTTATCTCGGGTTCCCCAAGCTTAGTGCAAAAATCTGTGCAAGAAGAGTCAAGTTTGCAGGGCACTGCTATCGACACCCTGAGCTTCCAGCCAGTAAGCTTGTCCTCTGGGAGCCCAAGCAAGGCCCAGCCCAAAGAGGTCGAGGTCACCTGACTTATGTTGATTTACTAAGAAGGTACACTGGGTTTGTGACAACAGGTGAAATATCTACATGCATGAGGGACAGGGAGATCTAGGGACAACTCTGTCGTAACATCATTGACCGAGTACACCACTCGAAATAGAAGAGATATTGTGCACTTCTAACCGCATGCGCGTCACCTTAAAAAAAAAAAATTGCACAGTAACACACAGGAAATCCGACACCCAAAATGGCGCAAGCAAGATTTCAGGGTTCTCCCCAGGATTTTTCAAAACCGTGAATCAAATTTTGGCAGTTTGGCCTAAGCACGCTAAATTGAAACGAGGTACTCAGAGTGTTTTCTACTTGGTGTTCATCTTTGGTTTTAAAAGCCCTAATGTGCAATCTGGGGCATTCTAAATGGTTTCTTCATGATTTTTGTGAATTTTGATCTGTTCCCCCCCAATAAATTGTTATAATTATTGTCACAATGTCGGCCACATTGCGTGCATATCGACCCGATATGCTAGCTTACTATTTCTTTTTGCGTATTCGCCACAATTCGGCATTAGGTATCGGCAACGGCCCGATATGCTAGCTTGTGCAATGGGAGAACACCAGATTTTATTGTGTGAATTGGGTCAATAGGACACAGACTACAAATACTCACTTCACCAGGGAATCAATATCTATGTCTGCATCGGACAGTCCCAGATAATCGGCAGCAGAGGGCGCTCTTGGAGGAGTCTCCTCTTTCGGGGGTTTGCCCGAGGGAGGTCTTGTATCCTCCTTGGGTTGAGACTCTGTGGCTGAAGGATTTTGCTGTGAAGAGTCCTCTGATATGTTCAAACCTGCATGAAAAAACAAAAGCAGAACCATTCTTGAACCAAAACAAAGTTAAAGGCCCTGTACACGTTTGGTAATAACTCAAAATATATATTAGCATAAAAACTGACTTGGTAACGAGCAACGGAGAGCTGTTGATAGTTTAAAACATTTTGAGAAACGACTCCCTCTGAACTAACTTAGTTTTTTTAGAAAGAGGTAATTTCTCACTAAAATAATAAAAGACTTCTTGCAAGAAGCCTTTTATTCCTATCTGAAAGCACACAAATTTGTACAACAAGGGTGTTTTTTCTTCCATCATTTTCTTGCAACTTCGATGACCAATTGAGCCCATATTTTCACAGGCTTGTTATTTTATGCATATGTTGGGATACACCAATTGAGAACACTGGTCTTTGACAATTACCAAACGTTTTCAGTGCCTTCACCACAGAGACACTGTTCGTCTGAGTAGGGAGAAACTGTGGACAAGGCGCCTACATCAGAACCCCATAGTCGGAACATCCAAGAAGGAAATTATTAACGCCTTTTTGTCTTTGCCTTCAACCTTTTTCCATAGATATCCCCCTTTTTACTCCGTCTCTTTCACTAATTAATTATTTGGTCTCCCTCTTCCAGCCTTTGATTTTGTCTTTTGTGTTACCAACCTCTTGTGGTTAAACCAGCCCCTTTCCTCTAAGCCCCCCCCTGTCTCCTTCTTCATTATTCATCCCTTGCTTTTTTCATGTGCTTTCTGCCTCTCCTCTCTTTTCATTTCTTTCCACTTGACTGCTTCTGTTACACCAGTATACCTATTTATGTGTTTAATTGATGTTAAATAGATGTTAAATTTGCATCGGGGATAAAGAATATTATATTTGGTTTTACCCGTACACCGATGTGTGTAAAAGCACTGTATACTCAGTACTTTCCCGAGTCCTGTGAAGAAAAAAAAAATCACAAGCATATTACTCGGGTGGGATTCGAACCCACAACCTTTTTGCCATTCTAGAGCAGCTGTTCTTGTGTGTTGTGTTGTCATTTGGCCTCTAGAAAGACTCTGCTAGGGTCGAAACGACAGGCCATTAACTACAAACCTACAAGAAAACTACAATAAATATTGACAACACTTTCAAACATTTGTATCTATAATTTGGTTTCTGTCTGCATACCAAGATATGGCTTCTTTTTGGCTGGTTCCTTCTGCTTTGGCTTCTCAACCTCTGATTTGATGCTATTGGCACCGGCAGCTAGTTCCAGCCAATCATCCGATGGTGTTGTGCTGCCCCTAGAGTTTCTACCAGTCCTCTGACTGCTGATACCCGATGCTGCACTCTTTGGCCTCTCTATTGGGTCATCCAGGAAGGCAGACATATTGGCTCTGGACTTGGGCCTGTCTAGTGTTCCTGTCAAGTCATCTTCATCTGAAAACCTTAAGGCGAAAAAGTTCTATCTTTACAAGATTAAATAATAAACCACAAGGGAAACTGAATCTGTAATTTTTTTAATGATTTGGGGCTGAACAAAGAAAAAATGACTAGAACGGGATTTGAACCAGCGACCTCCAGATTAACGTGCAGGCACTCTACCAACTGAGCTATCTAGCCCTATGTTGGCAGTCTCCCTGTTTTGTCAATATCTTTGTTCAGGGTGCCAGTCAAACCCAAATCTTTACAAGATTAGGTATAGCATTGGTAGCAATTATCACAATTACAGGTTATTGTTTTTTTAAATTTAATTAACCACAAAGGTAAAAAATCTTGTTTTAGGAAGTTGTCTGACCATATAGGATATGGTACTGCAGGCCCAAATGACAATTGCTTATCATTGGAACAGGCACCAATCTTATCCAAGTCCAAATATTTTAGTTTTGTGTTACCAATTTGGAGTAGTGTCCCCTTATACCAATATCTCATGCTGCTACTCTCTGCCACGCTCTCCATTTTGGGAGTCAAATTGCACGTACAAATATGTGTAAACGCCGCGTGGCATAAAATGCAAACAACACTGTATAACACACAGGGACATTGACTTCCAAAATAGGGCAACGCCAGATTATTTTGCTGAGGACGTCAGGTGAATTGACCATATTTTTGACCGCATGAGGGCGCTTTGTTCAGGGAACGTCTTGCAACACAATTACAGTTTCATCTTATTTTTATTGCCTGTGTGTAGTTTTCTTGCATCAATGACGAAATACATAAACATAATAATAACAAAAATTAAAAAACCCCGTTTGTTTACTTGTTTTTGATCACGTAAAAATTGATCCACAAACGCCCTCACGCGGTCAAAAATACGGCGAATTGGTCAATATAAAATAGTCTATAGCTACAGACACTAGGCTGTAGAGTTTACAAAGTTCCGTGTTGAAAAAAAGAAAAATGCAAATTTGCAGCAAAAGTACACAAACTGCACATTGCTTTTTGATATTAAAAAACAAAAACCCAATTACAACTAACTCTTTCAGTTCCGAGGTCATACATGTACGATCTATGTTATGTATTTCGAAAGTGCCAATATCGTACATGTATGACCCATAATATACATGTTATCACAAGAGGGCTTTATAATTCTAACGTATTTTATAATTTCGCACATGTACAATCTTTTTCTCTAGGTTTTATTCAGGTTTTTGCAAGAGGGTGCATCTTTTTTGGAGCTTTTCTGATGTATCCTATTTTTAGCTATGATCGATACCGCCATGGGTCGATCGATCGTCTGCTTGTTTGTAATTACACTTTTAAACAATGGCAGCCCCCAGGAAACGTACACGCTTTACTCCAGAAGTTTGTGATAATTTTGCTGATTCAGACAGTGAAAGAGATTATTTTTCTGATTCAGTGGTGGAAGTTTCAGACCAGGATGGTGATTTTTACAGAATTTTGAAAACCTAAAAAAAATGGGCATTTTACGGTCAGAACACAAAAAAACGCGGGCACTAAAAGAGTTAAAAATAACATGTAATTGTACTCAAGAGTAAACAGTAGAAAAGCAAAATTTGAGAGAGTTTTACCGGACAGAGCGTCTGGGAGGCGGGGCAGATCCAGGGCGTGACATCACTGATGAAGGGGTGTAGCTCCCAAAACTGAAGTCTTCTTCTTTCTCCTCTTTTTCTTTGGCTTTTGGAGCAGATCCTGATTTCAAATAAGACAAGATTGTCAGAAATGAAATCACTTGTGGCGTTTCGTGGCTGAGCGGTTAAGAGCATCAGACTCAATCTCTGGTGTGTCTGATCAGCAGAGTCCCGGTCGTGGCACTAGTGTCCCTGAGCAAGATACTTTACCATAATTGCTTTGTCCTTGGGATGGGACGTTAAGCTGTAGGTCCTGTGAACTAGGATTGGTAGTGCACGTAAAAGGACCAAGAACACGTGGAAGAGTAGGGGTTTAACCCCGGTGTTTCTGGTTCACATAGCAAGCACCCTTGTTTACAGGTTTCCTCAGGCTTGCGAGCTACAGTGATTAAGTTCACTTATGATTTAGAAGTTTAGACATCTGCCCTAGAATGTGGAAGTTTGTGGATGTAATTCCAATCCGGGATGCCTGTGGATTATTATTTTTTTTTACAAAACTCAAAATGAACTGCTTTATTGTTCATGATTGTGTGGGGCAAGAACTAAAATCAAATGAGAGCGTAGGTACAAGAATAATAATAATAACAGCTCTTATATAGCGCAATTCCAGAGATGATCATTGCGCTTCACAAACAAACAAAAACAACATCAGCAATGTGAACACACTAAAATAAATGGGTTTTGAGATTGCGCTTGAAATCATCAACTGTTGGTGAGGATCTTATGGTCTGCGGTAACTGGTTCCAGAGAGTTGGCCCAAACACACTGAACGACCCATCGCCTATCTAAGAATAGAACCTGGGACCGATTTCACAAAGAGCTTAGATTGATCTTAACTGTGTATCAATCTTTGTTGCTAAGCAAAGTGTGATGTCACAATACAAATCGCTGTGGTAATATTAAGAACTCATCTTAAGATGAGTCTTAGTGCTTTGTTAAATTGAGCCCAGAGCTCCCTAAATGGGCCCTTTGCGAGTTAGATTTGAATAAAGTCTGGTACAATGAATTGCTAAGTCACAAGAGAACGCTTAAATTTGATTTTCTCAGATTATAGAGACCTTTGCTATGTCAAATGGTTCGGGACAAGCTTTTGTATAGCAAACTCCAGATGAGCCAACCCTGGTACCATTGTACCATACACATTCATTCAGAATTGTTTATGGGTGTTCGCTGTTTCTTTATGTAACTACGCAAAAGCTTGCACCAAACCATGAGACATAGCAGCTGCCTCTATAGTCTGAGGAATTCAGATTTAAGCAGTACGTTGTGACTAAGCAAGTCATTGTACTAGACATTATTCACATCTAACTCGCAAATGGCTCATTGGGCGTACATGGTTGGTTCAAGAGCTCACTATTCATACAGCTAGTTCTAGGGTTCAAGGGTCAAAGGTAACAAATCAAAAAGTGCGACAAGAAACCTCGAGTTCACCGGTTCCATCGGAACCACACATACCCAAAAGAGAGGTTTAACCACACGGTGATACCGCAAATATCCTCAATTATTGGATTTCCCTGAGACTAGCAGGGCACTCATACAGAACCATCAAAGAACCTGTCTCTCAGCTTATCACCTGGTCACCAAAACATGGATGGAGAAATAGGGGAAGACAAAAGCTCAGCTATAAAGATGTAGCTGCCAGGGACATCGGGGTGCTTCCAACTTAAAGGTATCAGACACGTTTGGTAATGACTCAAAACAAATATTAGCATAAAAATTTACTTGGTAACAATCAACGGAGAGCTGTTGATAGTATAAAACATTGTAGGAAACGACTCCCTCTGAAGTAACGTAGTTTTTGAGAAGGAGGTAATTTCTCACTAAAATAATAAAAACTTCTTGCAAGAAGTTTTTATTCCTATCTGAAAGCACACAAGTTTGTACAACAAGGGTGTTTTTTTCTTTCATCATTTTCTTGCAACTTTGATGACCAATTGAGCCCATATTTTCACAGGCTTGTTATTTTATGCATATGTTGGGATACACCAAGTGAGAACACTGGTTTTTGACAATTTCCAAACGTGTTCGGTGCCTTTAATGAGGGATAGGCAAGAATGGGTAAATCTCAACATGATTCCGACCTCGGTCGACTGGAGAGAGAGATACAGAGAGATTGTATTTCCACCATGCAAACCTTCAAGTCCTAAGAAACCTTGAATAATTTTGTAAACTTGCCAGGGTTCTCTTTCTTCTTCAGTATCTTGTCCAGCTGAGACTGCCGCTGTTTCCCCGCCGGTGGTTTGTCCAGCATGTTGGAGACGGAGCTTGTTCCAAAGAGCTCACTGACTTTGTTCCTTGCCTGTTCTGCCTCTTGGCTCTCCTCTGGTCTGCTTCGCCGTCTCTCTGAATATCATCAACAAAGAAACGGTCAGTCATAGTTGGTGTTCAGTTGGATGAAAAGAAGCCAAAGAATATGTGTTTGTTAGGATTGTGAAAAGACATAGATCCCTAAAAAGGTTGTTTGTTGCCTTTCACAAAGTAGCTTTCAAAATCTACTGTCAAGTTCTGCAACGAAAAACTTGTTCAACTTACAAGTGACTTGGACTAATGACAAAGGCATTCAAGAGCATTATGGCTTCACTTCTTAATAATTCCATTTTCCAGATTTTCAAGAAATTTATCACTTTTGCTGTCTTACTCTATACATTCATCTCAAATTTTAAAGCTCTACAAATTTCAACCTGGGATGTAAACACAAACCTCTCGGGCTGGCGCCAAGTCCAAGACTCCCAAGGAGATCTGATTCATCCCCAAAGTCTGCTTCCTTCTCACCACGAACCCTGCCTGGCCTGCTTGCTGGGGACGACTCCTTCGTCTTACTGCTTGTGATGTTACTTCCCGCTGTAAACAAGTATCAACAAATAGTTTAGTCTGAGGTATTGATGCATCGATGCTCCAAGTTCTCTCACTAGATGTTCCACCTGACCCTAACCGTACCTTTGGCTGTTTCTCTGCTCGTTCACATCCTTATACTGTAGCTGTCCCCATAGCCAAAACTCAGTGGTACTCATCAAGCTTCTTCCCACATACTTCTTATTTTTATTTTTTGTGAGAGATCGCCTAACATCCCTTAGGCCGGATGGCCATTTCAAGATGAGGGCTACACTTAACTTTGCTATCGACCCAAATCAACTGCCACCAGGGGCACGTTGCCACCTACTCCTCGGCTGAAACAGGGTTACCCCCTTCACAGTCCGTAAGGATCCACTAGGAGCCAGGCTGGTAGAGCAGAATACACAACCTTCCCAACTTTTATGAAAGCAATTATGGTTAAGTGCCTTGCTCAAAGGCACAAGCAACCGGGTATCAAACCCACACTCTGCTGCTGACAACACCAGAGCTTGGGTCCGGTGAACTATACTGATCAGCCACGACATGCCTTACTTTGGAATTCACTACCTGTATCCTACTTCCCTCTTATAACCTGTCCCAACTCAAACACATTATCAACAGTCATTTCTCTACTTTTTGATTTCCTCTTCTGTTATACCCTTTCCCACTTTTTAGACTGTTTTTATGGCCTTGTGATTGGTAACTTCTCATTAAAAAAATAAAATAAAAAATCTCCCTATCTACAAAGCCATTTTAAAGCTAAACGGCCCGATTTTTGCTGAAAGACTTTTGTTTTTTTAATTAATTCATGATGTATGAAACTCCAAAGTAATTCAGAGGGAAAAATTTCACATTATCATTATTCAAAAAATGTGTGGGTTAAAGATTTCATAGCTTTGGAAGCAGCAGTATTAACTTGGGAAAGTATTGCATTCTGCTCTACCAGCCAGGCTCCTAGTGGATGATACCCATGGCTATATCCTTACAGAATGTGAAGGGGGTAACCCTGTTTCAGCCCCAGGAGTAGGTGGCAATGTGCCCCTGGTGACAGTTGATTTGGGTCAACAGCCCAAATCAGTTTAGTGTAGTCCTCACCTTGAAGTGGCCGTCCGGCTTTGTGATGTTAGGTGATCTCTCATAAATAAAAAAGTATCTTGAGGACACTTACGTGTTGACTTTTTGTCCAGTCCAAGACTCCCCAGTATGTCTGTATCATCATCCTCATCATCAAAATCAATGGATTTAGCTCTTGATCTTTTCGCCGGTGATGCTTCCATTTTTTCCGGCAGATCATCTGGAAAACAAAAAATCTGATTACATTTTGTCTTGGGATCAATAAGTCTAACATTCTAAGAGCAACATTGAAAACATTTCGTCACCAACGCCACAAAGTAGCACAGAAGTAGATACCTGTAAAAAAAAAAAACAATCTGAGAAAACGGCGTTTAAAATTGAACGCTTTTTTAAATCAATTGCTACAAAATTTCAGGGTATTTTCAACTAGTTTTCTCACAGTAGAGACTTAATGTATTGAACTATATATATACAGTGCTTTTTAATGCTTTTCGTCCTAAATTTATAAGCAATAAAGTAAGTAAGATGCGTGCTACTTTGCGACGTCGAAAATTAACAAAAATTGACATTTTCCATTTTCACGAAGTAGCACACCAATGTATTACATGCGTGTTTGTGAGTTGGATAATCTATGTCACGCGCGCGCTTACACACAAAGATCAGTGCTACTTTGTGAAAACGTTTTTTTCACACTTGAGGTTGGTGTGCGCCGTGTGTTTCAATGGTAAATTGAACATCAGTGCTACTTCATGGCGTCAAAAAATGTCAGGTTCGGTGCAAAGTTGCAAAGCCTAATTACCGTAATTAAAAAAGTAAAGCTCATGAAGCGTTGAAACTTCATGAAGTTGTAGGCCTTGGTTAACATTGTTTAAATATGTAAAAAACTGAAATCTGAATTTGTTTTGGTTTGTATCATGTGTGCTACTTCCTGGTGTCAGTGACGAATTGTTTCCAATTGGTTCTAAAACTCTACCAGCAACATTGACAACAATTATTTCCAAGGTACATGCACACTAATTTTTAACAGAATTTTCAAAATCATTTATTTTATTTAAAGACAGGTGAGCAACATTTATAACTAAACAAACAATACTTGTTCTCCGAGTTTGACACTTTCGAAATATTTTGTTTATGGAACTTCCATCATGGAGCTTCTTTCACGAACAAATACTATCATTTTTCTCTTACCTTTGACCTTGATGCCCTCCGACCTAGAAACGTCATCTTTTGCTGGAGTTTCTTTCTTCGATGGTTCTAGTTTAGGCTCTTGGAATGGCTCATCTTCCCTCTTGGTCACCTTCAGAGGTTTTTTCTTAATTGGTTTCTTTCTTCCTTCGTCTTCGTCATCGGAGAGCAATCCAGCGAGGGGGTCATCCTCATCAAAATCTGGGAAAACATTAATCCAACTTTTTTAATCCAGTTTTCACAATTGTGAGAAAATCCCCAGATAACTGTTGTGGAACTTCTTTTAATCCCACAGCAAGAGGGTGGAAGAAAAGTCAGCAGGCCACGGGCAACTTTGAAATTGAAACAAATGAAAGAAATAGAAGTCTAACAACTTGTTCTGATGTGACGTTTATCCTCTTCCACAGCTTGTGTGATTTAAGGGTCACAAGAGTCCAGCACTTACAAACCATCTACTAAACTTTAAAAAAATCTTACTAATATGTGACAATAGACCTTGAAAGCCCCCCATGTATTAAAAATGTTTGAGTTCCTAAATAATTTGCTTTAACGTGTAAAAGAAAGAAAACTCGCATATTTTGACGAAACTTAATGTAAATACATACATAGAGACAACAAATAAGCTCATAACGTTTTGACCTACACTTTGCCAGTGACTCGCCAGCAGGACCAGTTAGCTTGTCATTTCCATAGTCTAGCAGCTATTTTGTTGTTGGTCCGAATTGATGGCTTCAGTAGTGGAAAAGTCCTACTCATCATAACTTTCCCTGCAGCAAATTGCCACAGCCGCAGTCGAAGTCACTTTAATTCGGACGCAGCCTTTCATTAAAGATAGGGATGCTTTTCAACACTGAACTAGGCAGCCTGACCACTTGGAGAGCATTTTGAGTGGTCCTGATGTCTTTTAACTAGCATTTGGCCAACGGACAGCTGCTAAGGAAGTTTGCTGCTCAATCTTATCTATTCTGCGTTGAAACTCACAAGATTTCCGTTACATCAGCGCCATGTTTGGATCTCGATAACTTGACCAGAGAGGGCGCTATGCATTTAAATAATGAAAATATTACATTCCTATTTTCAAATATCTTATTTATTCTGCATTGAAAGTCACAAGATTTGTGTTACATCAGCGCCATATGTGGATCTTGACTACTTAACTACAGAGGGCTCTATGACATTTTAAAAATGAAAGTATTTAAGGCACTGTACACGTTTGGTAATTACTCAAAATATATATTAGCATAAAAACTTACTTGGTAACGAGCAACGGAGAGCTGTTGATAGTATAAAACATTGTGAGAAACGACTCCCTCTGAAGTAACGTAGTTTTTGAGAAAGAGGTAATTTCTCACTAAAATAATAAAAGACTTCTTGCAAGAAGCCTTTTATTCCTATCTGAAAGCACACAAATTTGTACAACAAGGGTGTTTTTTCTTTCATCATTTTCATGCAACTTCGATGACCAATTGAGCCCAAATTTTCACAGGCTTGTTATTTTATGCATATGTTGGGATACACCAAGTGAGAATACTGGTCTTTGACAATTACCAAATGTGTTCAGTGCATTTAATACAAACCAGGTTACCATAAATACTTACCTCCAAAGTCAAACTTCTTGGGCTGGGGTTTGGGTTTACTGGTTCTCCTTGGACTCATGGTTGGGCTCACCTCACGAGGGCTCATGGCTTTGACTAAAAATAACCATCAATAAAATTACGTTTATGGAGAAATATCACTGCTGGGTAACATGCGATAAAAATAACGTTCGAATGAAGAAGTGAGGTATTGAAAAGAATCGGTGAAAGGGTAACATCTTGAGACATCATTGTGTTCTATTATGGCGTGTCGTGCCCGAGCTCTGGTGTTTCTGATCAGCAGAGTGTGGGTTCGAGTCCCGGTCTTGACACTTGTGTCCTTAAGCAAAACACTTAACCTTGCTGCGTCCTTCGGATGGGACTTAAAGCCGTTGGTCCCATGTGTTGTGTAATGCACGCAAAAGAAGCCAGTTACACTTATCGCTAAGAGAAGGGGTTTGCCCCGGTGTTTCTGGCAGTGGCTGAATGCGCCGCAGCACCTTGTAAACCCTTAGAAGGTGTTACACAAATGGGTCTCATAATTCATTAACTTCAAAACCTGTCTAGAAATAAATAAAGGTGAGCGCTTTGAGATACCAAGATAAAGCGCTTTTTAAAAAACAGTTATTTAAAGTATTATTATTAAAGTAACATTCCAATTAAGAAGTGAGGTAATAAAAAGACTTGGTGAACGAGTAACATCTTGAGATGTCAATGTGTTCTGGTTTTTCATTGACTTTTGGAAATTCTGACTAAAATAAATCAAATCAAATCAATCGAGCCCTCACATTTTGTGGAAGGGAAAGTGAATGAATGACTTTCAATATTAATAAATAAACAAACAGCTTACATAATTCATCCTCCAGAGACTTATCTAATTCCAGGGCACGTTCAGACGTAGGTTTCTCTTTTTCCTTGGTCTTAGTTGGGCTTTGTTTAGGAAGCTTCTCTTTAGCAGTGGTGCTCCCTGGTCGAGATTTCATTGATGAACCAAAGAGGGCGTCGTCCATATCATCCATGTCCTGTATTTTAAAAAATAAATTTTAATAAAAACAAGACAAAATTTT
Organism: Plazaster borealis; assembly: GCA_021014325.1. Taxonomy (NCBI): domain Eukaryota; kingdom Metazoa; phylum Echinodermata; class Asteroidea; order Forcipulatida; family Labidiasteridae; genus Plazaster; species Plazaster borealis. The sequence goes on along the minus strand of CM037475.1, from coordinate 2,913,057 downwards.
ATTTTATTATTATTATATATTTGTGGTAATGAAACCAAGGATGCCTCATAAGTGAACTTAATCACTGTAGCTCGCAATCCTGAGGAAACCTGTAAACAAGGGTGCTTGCTATGTGAACCAGAAGCACTGGGGTTAACCCCTACTCTTCCATGATAAGTGTTCTAGGTTCTTTTACGTGCACTACCAATCCTAGTACACGGAACCTACGGGGATTATGGTAAAGTATCTTGCTCAATGACACAAGTGCCATGACTGGGACTCGAACCCACACTCTGCTGATCAAAAACACCAGAGCTTGAGTCCGGTGTTATTTACTGCTTGCCCACAACATGTCACTTGAAAACAATTTCCCTCCCCCTCCACCACAATTTTTACAAAGAAATTTCTCACCAGAATGGAGTGCTTGTCCCAGAAACCCTTGTAGAAAAAAAAAAAGATCACACCACCTAGAAAAAGTATCCACTTTCAAGAATGTACATAAGGCACTCCTGTTAGCCCAATAGCCTGTGAAGTGGATTGGTTAATTGGTGACCTAGTTGCCATGGTCACTTCCTTCTTATTGGGTGAGGCACCCAGCTCCATCCCTTAGACAATTGACCTTACCGCCCTTCGAGTCATTCTTTGATAAACAAGAAGTTATTAAACATATTCAATCTCTTCATGTGTTAATCCTTTTGCTCATTCTAAACAGCGTTTTAACCAACCCTACCGGGTTGGCCTAGTCTTGGTTCCAAGACGCTCAAGTTGTGGATTCACAAATACAAGCAGTCTCGAAAAAAAACCATGTTGCTGCTAGAGGGCACTATCATTAATGTAACTGACAACCTTCTGGCGGCAAACGGTTTGTTGGGAGACAGTGGTTAGGTTTTTGTGACTTGTATTCATGATTAGTGTTTACAGGAATGAAAGCGATGTCTGGGGGCAAGCGGTTCATGGGGTGATAGCCCTCTTAGGTTTTTTTGACTACATACTTTTATGGTGAACAGCGGTTACAGGATTGATAGCGCCCTCTGGCAGCGAGCGGTTCATAGCGGGATAGCGGTTAGGTTTTTGTGACTACACAGATTCGTGAAAGCACAACTGGAGCTTTTTGGAACCAAGACTAGGGCTAACTTTTTAAAATAAAAATGAGGAAATTTCAGTTTTTACTTACAGCTAACATTTTGCTGACATCCGCTTCTGATACATCCGATTCCTTGGGAGACAATAGTTTAAAAACATTGTATAATTAATACAAATTGAAAAACGAAATTATGCTACTTTACTTTCCAAAGTGACTTTTCTCTAAATGAGAAGAATCTCAAACAGTAAAGAACTATTTTTTACTTTGAGGTAAGAGAACTGATATCAAGTTCCCCTTTTCTTTTCTCCAAATAATTATACCTCAAAATTAAAATGAAATTATCCGTAACTTCCAAAAAGTGTCAAAAAATCCAACATTTCTAAAATGATTCTCAAATAACTTGCCTCCTCCATTTCTGCTGCTAGATTTTTGTAGAAATCATCATCATCGACCCTGTCAGTATGACAAAAAACAGATGGAATAAAAGAACACATAATAAACATATAAGAATAAAAAACATCAGAAACTGCGTTTCAACTAAAATGACCTATGGTATAACTGCAAAATGTGCTAATGGACTCACGTTTTGACCCTAGCAGAGTCTTTCTCATAGGCGAAATGACAACACTACACACACATACAGGTTAGTGTAATTACTATTGTACTTACTAATGTGTGTTGTGTTGTCATTCAGCCTTCTTGGAAAAAGACTCTGCTTGTGGTAGCTTTGGAAAGAGAGACGGCTGGGTGTTCTGGTATACCCATGGTGTTAGACAGAGGGGCAGCTGGGTTTCTTGGTATACCCATGGTGTTAGACAGGGGGGCAGCTGGGTGTCTTGGTATACCCATGGTGTTAGACTGAGGGGCAGCTGGGTGTCTTGGTATACCCATGGTGTTAGACAGAGGGGAAGCTGGGTGTCTTGGTATACCCATGGTGTTACACTGAGGGGCAGCTGGGTTTCTTGGTATACCCATGGTGTTAGACAGAGGGGCAGCTGGGTGTCTTGGTATACCCATGGTGTTAGACAGAGGGGCAGCTGGGTGTCTTGGTATACCCATGGTGTTAAACTGAGGGGCAGCTGGGTTTCTTGGTATACCCATGGTGTTAGACAGAGGGGCAGCTGGGTTTCTTGGTATACCCATGGTGTTAGACAGAGGGGCAGCTGGGTTTCTTGGTATACCCATGGTGTTAGACAGAGGGGCAGCTGGGTGTCTTGGTATACCCATGGTGTTAGACAGAAGGGTAAATAGGTGTCTTAGTATACCCATGGTGTTAGACTGAGGGGAAGCTGGGTGTCTTGGTACACCCATGGTGTTAGACCCATGGGGCAACTGGGTGTCTTTTGGGCACTCTGCATTACTCCTTTTTTCCTTTTTTTTATTTGGCGGTAGCAGTTCCCTAATTAAAGTGGGTAAGACACATGTTATTTTGTGACGTGTACGGCAACGTTTACGTATCATCCTTGTGGTTAAGAGCACTGGACTCAATCTCTGGTGTTTCTGATCAGCAGAGTTTGGGTTCGAGTGTGACACTTGTGTTCTTAAGCAAGACACTTAACCATTATTGCTTTGTCCTTCGGATGGGACATACAGTCATAGGTCCCCTGTGTTGTGTAATGCACGTAAAAGCACCCAGTTACACTTACGCTAAGAGAAGGGGTTTCCCCCCGGTGTTTCTGGCAGTGGCTGCTCAATGCACCGCAGCACCTTGTAAACCTTTAGAAGGTGCTTCACAAAAAAATCAATAAACCTGTCTCAAAATATTTTTTGTTTGTTCAAGCGCCTTGAGTACCTTATCAGTAGATATGTACGCTATCAAGACTGTATTATTATCAGTTACCTCCCTTGGGTGACCCCGAAAACATTGCGACTTACGTGTTACTGCTTGCCTTTGATTTCAGATTGGAAGTTCCTGTGCCAGCACCTTAAAAATAGATTACAGCAAAGGCACATTTATTTCTACATTTGAAATAAAAAAATTAAACATCAATGTAAATTTGAAATTTCCTATATATTTCCTGCACTTCCAGCCCCCACTCTCTACACTGACGTACCAAACTGTGAGAATGAATATTTGCCATGTCTACATGCCAGCACCTTAAAAATAGATTGCAGCACAGATAGATTATTTCTACATTTGAAGCTTGAAATAAAAAAATTATACATCAATGTAAATTTGAAATTTCTATATATTTCCTGCACTTCCAGCCCCCACTCTCTACACAAACGTACTAAACTGTGAACATTAATATTTACCGTGTCTACGGCCAAGTCCAGGGAAAGTTGAGGCCTGAAAAAAAAGGACAGAGAAGGAATTTAGACAGAGATAAGCATTTCAACAACTGCCTCACTGCAAGTCTCACCACCATGCAGTTTGGCTGACATGTGGCCTCAATCCTCCCATATCCTCTTCTCCCATGTCACACCCACCGAATAGTTTGGACTCTGATAAGATTGGAATGCCTGACCCTGTGATAAGCACTTGTTGTTTGAACCTGCTGGCCCCAGTCCTTCTGAATCCTTTACTTTGGCAATTGGATCCCTATGTAGAAGGATTTGGGACTGTAAGGGTACGGTGAACACCCCATTTCTTAGTATTTTATCCAAGCATACCCTTTAAATTCTTCAAGACTCCAACCAGAATGAATCCACAAACATCCTCTCCAAAGTTTTGTCCTTGAATTTGATGGATTTAGTACTTTATCCAGAAATCGCCCGTGGAGTCAGTCATACAAATCTTATTAGAGTCCATTTTGGTGGAAACAATGCAAATGAGGCTGCGCGGTGACTTGATCGAGACATTCAAGATACTTGAAGGGCTTTGAGGGAGTAGATCCTGCAGCTTTCTTCCAGACTGCAAACTCGTTCCCAGGGGTGATCGATCTCGCCATGCCATTTTTTTCCGGCATGCCCTGCTCGCTCATAAACCCTGGAATTGGTTCATTAAAATGTGCCAGAATCTTGCACATTTTAATTAGGCCTGTGGCTGATCCACTCTACGTGCCCCCTCAAGTATGGTCACCCGCAAAAGAGACATCAAGTCAAAGAGCAACTGGTCCCCTCCCATTCTTCTTTGATCTTGTGATATGTCTAACTATATGCAGTTCAGGGTGACCTTGTAAAAACATGATTCATTTGAAATGGAATCGCGTCAAAATACTTGCATTTTGACATGTGCGTACTAAGCGTCCAACAAGTGCCATACAAGTGCTCGAAAGTTTTTAACAAGCATGCATGCAAAGTAGTCACTTTTGGGAGCCATTCAGCATTGTTTTTCAGTACTTCCCTACGAGGGGTTAGTGACGAGAGGTATCGATACGGCGCGCTACCCACGGTAGCGAGGCTGTTCAAACTGCAACTGACTCGACAAGAAGCCATCAGTCACAATTATTAAGGCATCGTACACGTTTGGTAATTACTCAAAATGTATATATTAGCATAAAAACTGACTTGGTAACGAGCAACAGAGAGTTGTTGATAGTATAAAACATTGTGAGAAACGACTCCCTCTGAAGTAACGTAGTTTTTGAGAAAGAGGTAATTTCTCACTAAAATAATAAAAACTTCTTGCAAGAAGTTTTTATTATTCTATCTGAAAGCACACAAATTTGTACAACAAGGGTGTTTCTTCTTTCATCATTTTCTTGCAACTTCGATGACCAATTGAGCCCAAATTTTCACAGGCTTGTTATTTTTATGTTGGGATACACCAAATGAAAACACTGGTCTTTGACAATTACCAAACGTGTACGATGCCTTTAAGAACACCATAAAGTTCTGGTTTAGTCAATGGGTGAGCAACTATTGGACTAACTCTTCCACACACGGGTATGGCATCACCAGTGTGATCATTTTCAAGGGGTCAGTGTGACAAAGTCTTCATGAATCTCGGGGGGTCTACACAAATTCATCCAAGCTAAATATCTTGAAGAAATGGGTGAGCTCCTGGCCAGAACACCTCAGAAGTATATAATAACAAAATCTAACAAATTAAATACTGTAGGGAACCCAAGTGCTCCCTCAGTGTTCATATTATAAAAAGTTAACTTTGGGGTTGCAACCTGTAGACCCGCTCTCTTTTCCATGTGTAGCTTTGAGCAAGAGAGAGCACATATATATTTTCCATCAGCATTTCTTTCCATTTTGTGGGGAGCATGGCTCTGGCCATGCCCCAAATGTTATTCATTGGGGAGGGATAATGTCCTCGAACTCTCTGTGAATATCGTTTTGTCTTGAATTATCTTTTGATTTGAGAAATATTGTCATTTATAAGGCTATTTGAATCGGTATATATTGTAAACTTGTGTTGTATGTAGCCAGCCTCGTGGTTGACCTTTTGCCCTTTACACAAGTGACTGTGCTGTGCTATTTAACTGTGTATTGTGTGCTAGTGCTATATAGCATTGGAGTATTAAAATCAGTACAGATGAGATTATTTTGTATTTTATACGTCATCGTGTGGATTTTGCATTTATTGTATTCTGGTGAATGCTCGTCCTTTTTAAATAGAGGACCGGCCTCCTTCCCGTGTCTCTACAATACTATTCTGCACATACCATTTTTAACGTTGGAAGTCGTTCGACCTGTCACAAACCGCTGTCTTGAATTGATGGTTGTTTTATTTAAACCATTCTCCTGATAATGTTACAACTAAGCTGCAAAAAAAGAAAAGAGATACACATCCAAGGAACAATTTTTAAAAACGTTTACCCCCCAAAAAAGACAAAAGGGGCCAATCCACTTCGTATCCTTGGTTCCAGCTCATTTGTAGCTGATGATTGATAAGCTCAAGGCAAACTTAACGATGAAAAGCTTCAAGCTGTCTAACCCGTAACACAACACTGAACGCTTTTTTCTTACGGGCGGCAACACGATGGAGTCACAGCGCCAGTGCACAACTTGGACTTGTTTTTGGAAATAATGTCATTCATGGATGTATTTGATAGGTTTTGAACTCAGCAAAAGTGTAATTAAAGGCACCAAGAATAAGTGAATGGAGTTTCAGCTTCTCAAATTAGGTAAAAATATTTTGAAATGTTACTCAAATTTTGTTCGTATTGTAAAGGATCTTTATACCCAGGATGTCAGTGCTGTGGCACTGACTGACGTCCTACCAGGGCTAGGTCTAGACTGAGCTAGAGTCTAGTACGTACAGACACATGACCATCAGACTCAGAGCTGGGGCGCTGTATGTGTATTCCTCCTTTTTGAAATTTTGACTTGGACGGTAAGACTTTGTACATGTTGTAGACTGACCGCACAGTGACAGTCAGTGGCCATAGAAAAGGCACTGCTGACCACACAGCACCACTGCATAGCCCCACTTCTGTGACACTGTCACTGTATGTCTTTGTGACTTACGTGAATGACTGTCAAGTGACAATACAAGTGTCACTGTCATTAACATGATTAAAAATATCATTGTCAACAAAAACAAGTCCAACTTCTTCGTCGGTACTGACGATTTGCAGAACGCATTTTCATATTCTAAATTTGTTTGGGGAATTGAACCCATGTGTGTACGTTAAAAAAGATAAAATAAATTGTCAGCATATTGCCATCTTACCTGTAAATGGTGTAATTCTGACTAGCACCTCGCATCAACTTTCATAGCAATAAAAATTTCAATTTTGTTTTTTTCGCAGAGCGCCCTCAAGCGACAGAAAATACAGTAGCTACGGAAGCCAAAACGGTGCACAGGCCCTTTTCGAGATCACGGCTTTGGCTTTGGATTCGGCTTCAGGCTCCGTTCTCTCGTCTGAATCCCTGAACGCTTAGCACGCGTATAGTCAAAACAACTGAGGGGCCTAGCTAGCCTGAGCCGAATCCGAAGCCGAAGCCGTGGATTCGAAAAGGGCCACAATAATTATGCATGCGAGTGTGTGGTCACGACACAATAAATTTATTTATTTCACTCAAGCAGGTAAAAGTCGGAGCTTTAACTTTATTTCAACAATCATAAAATATTCGCAAAATATCTTTTATAGAAAAACCTTCTTTGTTTTTAACATACTGAAGAATGACTGAAAAATTCGAGTATTTGACAGCACCCTCTCTGCACTTTGCACGAAATAGAAATAACTTGCACGTCATCAACACAATAACTGATTGGTTGCGCCATTTTGGGAGTCAATGTCTCTGTGTAGCCGGCCAGTGCGAATTATTATGCGACGCGGCTGTTGGCTCCCAAATTAACGGTGAGCGCAGCGTCTAGACGCTGCGTGTGACGTGCGTGCAAAGGGTCAATAGCTGAGATGTCCATACAACCAATTTCAGTCGGTTGAAGAGCGCCTTTAAGACCGGTTCAAAACATTAGAATTATAATAAATGTCTGGGGATATATTATTCATTGTCAACAAACGGTTCCATTTGAAGCCTCATCGATGAGAAGTAAATAATAGTTCGCGGAGGCCGAGTAAAACTGCGTTCGAATGTCCCCATTTAAAGGTATCGTACACGTTTGGTAATGACTCAAAACAAATATTAGCATAAAACCTTACTTGGTAGCAAGCAACGGAGAGCTGTTGATATAAAACATTGTAGGAAACGACTCCCTCTGAAGTAACGTAGTTTTTGAGAAAGAGGTAATTTCTCACTAAAATAATAAAAACTTCTTGCAAGAAGTTTTTATTCCTATCTGAAAGCACACAAATTTGTACAACAAGGGTGTTTTTTCTTTCATCATTTTCTGGCAACTTCGATTACCAATTGAGCCCAAATTTTCACAGGCTTGTTATTTTATGCATATGTTGGGATATACCAAGTGAGAACACTGGTCTTTGACAATTTCCAAACGTGTTCAGTGCCTTTAAGTTAAAAAGACAGGTATGGTTTTGTACAACCCTGCAATATGAGGCAATATGTCCTTGGTTCCATTTGCAAATCTTGGATTTAGAGATGAATTAAGTAACAGTTCTGCTTAGCTTCGATATCTCCAAGTGCATCGAACATTATTTACAAACACAGTAGTTACGATTTATTCCCCTAAATCGCAAATATTTACGTAAATATTCACGTAAATATTTGCGATTTGTAAATTGAATGAGCCAGGTGATAAATATTGAATGAAAACCTTTCAAAATTGGACGGGAAACCTTAAAATCTTACTCCTACATTTTAAATGGTTCACTTTTTTTTCTGGCTCCGAGGACTATTAAAGTCAGAAATTGCGATGGTAAAATAAAAAGGTGCTACTATCCATTGAAATGTTGGAGCACATTTTTGAATAAAAGAGCATATTCTTATTTTTGGGATGAAAAAAAAGGAGTGGCGGTGGCAATTCTTGCAATTTAATTTTGGGGCACAAATCGTGCATATTTACGTATATTTTTGTAAAAAAATTGCGATTGGGGACACAAATCGTGAATAGTTATGTAAATATTTACGTGAATATTTGCGATTCGAGGCACAAATCGTTAATATTTTTGTAAATATTTACGTATGTATGTTCCATGTCCCTTTAAAACCACATAGAGCTGCTTCGTGACGAGTCGTCTTGTTCAGTGAACACACACCGTATTCCCGGAGCCTTGTTCTATCTGAAGATTGACGGAGCGACAGAGGGGCTCTGATCGGCACGCCTTCCCGCACGACAACAAGCCGTTGCCCCGTAGCTCCTTCATGACGCGACTGATCAGGCCGTACTTGGTGTTGATGAGGCGGCTGTTATTGTCGGTATTCAGGCAGAAACTCGGGAGGTTGCCCATTGGGCGCTCGCAGACTGCATAGTAACGGCTGCGACATGGCCGATCGTCCCAGTCTCTGGCTATGGTCATCACTGCACAATCCGCTCCTCCATCACCAACATTATCATCTGGTTGGTTTCCTCCCCATTTTTGAAAGTCATTTGACTCCCCTCTGAGTGGGCAGTGCTGCCACTCCCCTCCCACCTCCAAGTCGTCACAACCAATCCACAAATGTTCCCTAGGTTCAAAGAATCCCCAGATATAATTGTTTTCTAATAATGAGTTCGGCATGGCAAGGGATGCTCGCAACTCGGCACAAGTGCGATTTGCTACCTCCCAACGCATTCTTCGGGATATCCTTAAATAACAAGACTCGCCAAATTGTTGCCACTCGGGAGGGCAGATTGCAGCCAACTGACGGCCACAGAGTACACCCAGAACAAGGAGGAAAATACCAGCGATTTTCATGGTGATAAAACACAATCTTTTTTCCGCAACTTGACACAGTTTTGTTTTGACTTCGAGGTGTTGTGAGATTGACACCTGCTGTTCTGATCAAACTTGACACTAGTGCTGGAGAGGTAAAAGCGAGTGTCGATTGCGTATGCGAACATGAAGGGGAAAAAAACCCAACAACAACAGCAACAACAAAACCAACGACGAAGGCCAACATCTGCACGTGACCGATTAAATTAAGGGAGAAAACACGTGAAGGTTTAAAGATGCAGGGCTAGGTTTAACGATTCGGTCCTTTTGTTATCAGAAATCTTACAAATCTTAGATACAATCTGACGTTTCCAACTAGCCTTGAATACTGTTTTCTTCTAAAGTTTATGTGGAACATTTGATTAATTTAATCCTATATAAATTTAGACATATATACAATAAAAATAACCTGTGGAAATTTCCGTAGCGTTTTTGAGATATCGCCGAATATCTGGAGCGGTTATGTCCATGCAGGATGAATAAACCGTAATTGGAATACACAATCTGAGAAGCGTTTCATGCAGAAACGTTTTCAGATTGAAATGTTTTTAAAACCCTCTCTCTTAAACCACATTCATTTGAAGGGAATCGTTTCTCAACATGTTATACATTATCAACAACTACATTGCTTCCTACCAAATAAGGTTTTATGGCCATAAATTTTTGTGGAGTTATTCTTTACACCCCACTGTCCATTCAGAAATAATCCAAAACTGCGACTTTAAAGTTGGCTCCAATTCCCCAGCTCGGCAATCAATATATATTTAATTAAAATAAAAATTATACGGTTTTTATAATTGAGTTTGAAATTACGGTAGCAGCATCAGGTGGTAACTTTTGTTAATACGTTACACAGATCATTGGATGGATACAAAAGAACCAGTCGGCGGTATCTGAAAATAGGGTCGCGTTATTGCTATTACTCACTCGATATGGAGGGGGGGGGGGGGGTGAGGGTGATGATTTGATTAGAAGGTTTGCGCGTGACTTGGAGCAAGTACATAATATACTATAAGGTTACAACCGTTTAATTATTATGTTACCTTGAAAATAGAGCAACGTGCTCTATGCCTCGAAGAATCAACAACCAACAAGTCGTCAAAGGTATCGTACACGTTTGGTAATGACTCAAAACAAATATTAGCATAAAAACTTACTTGGTAACAAGCAACGGAGAGTTGTTGATAGTATAAAACATTGTAGGAAACGATTCCCTCTGAAGTAACGTAGTTTTTGAGAAAGAGGTAATTTCTCACTAAAATAATAACAACTTCTTGCAAGAAGTTTTTATTCCTATCTGAAAGCACACACATTTGTACAACAAGGGTGTTTTTTCTTTCATCATTTTCTTGCAACTTCGATTACCAATTGAGCCCAAATTTTCACAGGCTTGTTATTTTATGCATAGTTGGGATACACCAAGTGAGAACACTGGTCTTTGACAATTTCCAAACGTGTACGATGCCTTTAATATAGAAGAGTCTAATATCTAGCTGACGGTGATTGGTTACAAAAATTGCAAATTTAAATATTTCATGATCATGAATACTGATTAGCTGAACGGGTTGGTAAAGGCGCTTCGCGGCTTCGCCGCTCGCGCTGGTCTTTTTTCGTGCGTGACATCTGCGGGTGCCGCGTGCGCCTTGACTAAATGCTACTGTCTTAGCCGCAAGGATAAAGACAGGCACTGGCTAAACATGCAGCGGTGGATTGGTCCGAGGTGTTGATGTAGTTGGTCAGCTCGCTCTTGCACTTTCAATCGTCTGTTGCGCGTGCATAATGTTTGTACGTAGTTTTATTCGCTACCGTATAAATGTAATGTGTGTATGTGGTATCGACTACGAATCTCCATGTCAGGCATGCGTTTTCGCGGCCGTAGTCAAAAACTGTTTTGGTTGAATTGGCCATTGTTAGTCACTGGCCAATGACCGAAACTGTTATTGGTTACAGCCGCGAAAACGCATCTCAGTTTCAATGGGAGGCCAGGTCAAAGGAACATCTGGCAGGATCCTGCCAGGCGCGCATGGCCCGGTACCTAGCGTTAGTCACGAGCCTCGAAGTGTGACGTCAATGTTCAGGCTACTGTTCACACAATGTATTAGAGTTTCCCAGTCGATACTTGAATACCGGAGAGTCCACTATTAAAACACGCCCTTTTTATCCATCACCCTGCACATCTTTATACCAACAAATTCGTAAGCCGCCATTTGCCAGCACAAGTGACTCGTGCAATGCAAGGACTTTGGAAACCCAAATAAGACGAACATTAAACTCGCTAAGTCGTGAAATCCGGGTGTAATTTTAATTTTAATATATGAACTGTTTTATTATCGTCAAGGTTATACAAAATATTTCCCTCACAGTGTGACCTTTGCCCACAATACTAAACTGATTATTATTTCTAACAGACTATATAAGGCTTAATTAGTAAGTTCTTCGTAGTTTCAAGGAAGATGCCAAGTCCCATCACCACACCATATCCACCAGGGCCTACCCGTTTTCATTATTGCCAAAGTACGAAGTACTCATGCTACATTGTGACATCACTTTTCATGGCAAATGTGCCACCAGTGTGCCCGAGCCCTGCTTACCGGGGTCTGCACTTTAGCGATCACCATTCTTCGCTTACAGGGCAAGTGCAAACTTTCTGTGCTAGCTGTGTGAGCGAAGAATGCCTAGTAACATGGAGTTTACGCACGCGCACAAGCAAAGATTCCCATGCTAACCTGTGAAATACGCTTGACGTAAGCGGCGATCCTTTGGTTGCGGTACACAGAGCAATAGAAACTGGGCCCCAGTTCCTGCTATCAGGGTGTTTGAGCTTCAAACCAGGCTTTCTGCTTGTTCTTCTCACCCATACAATCTCTCTTTGCTGAGATATAGAACAAAGAGCCAATCCAACAGCTTCATTTCCACGTGCTGCAGCTCTTTGGAACTCCTTGCCTGGTGCATGTTTTCCCCCATTTCTACAATCTAGACTGTTTTAAGAGGAATATCAATTAATACCCTTTAGTTACCCTGATTTATTTTCATCCTAAATGTTTTCTTATTGTAGCCTCTTACCAAAAACAAATGTCACAGATTGAATGGCTCTCTCAAAGATCAACCTACGCGCTTTATGGTGAAATCGGCCTCATAATGTACCATTTAAACGCAACTTCCTCTGAATATTGCAAAAATTGCAATACGTTATACACTGCACTGACCATGTGCATAAATGACCTAAACTTGCATAAATACTGAACATAGTGCCGTGAAAAATGGATAGTACGATTCAATCTAAATTGACTGAATTCAACCCACATAATATATGTCGACGTTATAGGGGTTCAATTTATAATCTGAGTGTTGCAAGTGTTGGCTTTGTGTTGCCCCAAAATGATGCACAAACGTGTGTTGTTTTTACGCGAGTGTGTTTTACGTGTTCAAATGGCAGGCTTTGGAACGCTAGGTGGCAGCAGACTTACCAGATAAATTTCCGTTATTTACGTAGTTCTGAGCAGGTGCACATTACCGAGAACAATGAATTTACCTGGTAAATCTGCTGCCACCTAGCGTCCCAAAAAAATTCTCCATAATAAGTAAACTTCCAGTTGCAGTTCAACAATGGAGATAAGCTTCAACTGGCTGTCACGATAATTTATTCACGATTTAAACGGTTGGTAGCCAATCAAATACCGAGATTTGTGACTGGTGTTCCCGGTTTGGATATAGCCCACTCTGACAGTCTAATACATGAATGTGAACAATATTTTCATGAGTTGAAAGATGGAATATTCAATTCAACGAGGCGAAGTCGAGTTGAATGGAACATTCCATCTTTCAAAGAATGAAAATATTCTCACCATTGCAAATGCAAAACATTTATTATTCGTTTTATAGAACACCCAGGTCAGGTAGATATTTGTCATTTTGTGAATAAAGCGATGATATAAGTCTTGAATTTTAGAATATAAAAGAAAACAGTCTTATCATTGTTCCCATCACCGTCAAGTTTGAGCGTCATCAACTGTTTCCTCTTTTGATGTGCACAGGTTGGATGCTGCTGTAGACTCAGGGTTTCCTGCCAAGAAGAAGAGTAACTGGCAGTTTCAGCTTTAGTTTAGCGCCCTCTAGAGAAGCATCTAATCCCATGATGTCCATCAGTCTACAAGCAAGCAGAAACGAAGATCGAAAAAATAGTTATGTTCCTTTTGTCTTGGATGGCAGTCGCCCATTTTGAGAAATTTTGGTGCTCGATATGTGACAATATTGTGTCTTCATTGTTTAATCCTGGAAATCTCAGGAATTCTTGAGAGGATTTTAAGGGGGTGGGGGTTACTTCTGTACAAGATGACAAGAGTGCTAAAGAATGGGAACATTTGTTTTTGTTTTTTGGGGACACACCCTCTGCCACATATCGGGCATAGTATAATTTTGAATCGATTTGGCAGTCTCTGCTATGAGGCTGTGAGACATACAGCACGAGCTTCTTATGTCATGGAAGAGGGAAATGTGTGAGGGAAGGGGTACCCCTACACTTGGTTCCTAGTCTGTAAATAGCGCCCTCCGACAGATCGCGAGTTTATAGGGCGTGTGATAGCCAATCTGCGAATGGGGGTGGGGTTGTTGCGTGGCTAATGCAGAGAAATAACCGCGATCTCAGACTTGAAATCAAGTCTAGGGTAGGCCTACCCCGAGTCTCTTGCATACTCAACATTGATAAATTATGGTGACGTTGATAAAACTCAATTTCAGCTGTAAGGAGACTTACTTGTCTTGAAGGTCTTTGGCCAGGTCTTGACCCCCTGGTTGCTGTCTCATGTAATTCTGATAGCCAGCCCATGTCCGTACGTACTTCACATACAGTGCCATTGTGGAGTCGACGAACAACTCAACAGTTTCGTCTCTGAATCGAAAAAAAAAAACAAATCGAAAAATGAATGTCAGGTTGCAACTTTCAATAACGCGCAACAATGCTGGTAAGCTGAGGTCACGTGCACGTTTTTACGCACAAGAAATTAGTCTCGAACCACACAATAATCAGAACACCAACCTCGTTCCCAGGGGTGATCGATCTTGCCGCGCCATTTTCCCCCAGCATGCCTTGCTCTCTCATAGCCCTTGGAATTGGTGCATAAGAATGTGCCTGAAGCTGGCACATTTTAATTAGGCCTGTGGCCGATCCACTCTACGCGCCCGCTCATGTATAATGGTTGCCCACAAAAGAGACTCCCCTCTAATTCTTCTGTGATCTTCTAATAATTCTAACTGTATAGACCATAGAGTTAACTCTATGGTATAGACCCATTGCATATGACGTCACACTCTCAAAAAGGAGGCAGATCATTGGACGATAGCTGTTCTCTGTGCGTAAAAACGTGCGCGTGACCTCAGCGTATCTGTAGCGTTTCGCGTTATGCAAGGGGATCTATTGATTTCTATAGACCCCGGAACGCGCCTCCGAACAATGCGCGTCATTTTGGGTGTCAAAACTCTCTTTTGTGCTTGTTTGTATACGATTTTGACACCCAAAATGACACCCAGGATAGGCGCATGTGAGTACGCTGCGCGTTGTGCAATGGGTCTATAGACCCCCTTACACAACGCGGAACGCACCTCCGAACAATGCGCGTCATTTTGGGTGTCAATGGTGTCAACTCTCTTTTGTGCATGTTTGACACCCAATTGCACATTGTGCAAGGGGTCTATACAGTTTAAGGTGACCGTGTAAAAACATGATTCATTTGAAAGGGAATCGCGTCAAAACACTTGCTTTTTGACACGCGCGTACTAAGCGTCCTACAAGAGCCATAAAAGTGCTCGAAATTGTTTAACAAGCGTGCACACAAGTAGTCACTTTTGGGAGCCAATCAGCAGGTTTTTCAGTACATCCCTACCAGGGGTTAGTGACGAGAGGTATCGATACGGCGCGCTGCCCATTGTAGCAAGGCTGTCAGAACACTTATTAGTAGTAATAAAATGCGGGTGATTTGTAAAATTTTAAACAATCTTTTAACAGTGAGGGCGCTGTTTGAGAATATGACGTCATATGCAAGGGGTTTATTGATAATCTGCACTGCTTAAGGTACATAATTATTTACCTGATATTGTCTTCGTATGGGATGTGCGTACCATCCATTTTGCCCTCAATGAATTTCACGCAATCGCTGGTATACGGCCGTAAAGTCACTGAGTCCATCTATCCAACGATAAAATGTTCGACATAATAATGATTTTAAAACACCCATGAAGTAGATCATTGTCATATTTTAATTGGAGGAAGGTCGGTTACGCAGCATTCATTAATTAAACCATTACATGGCCTACGTCATAAACCGTGCATTTCGGTACTATTTCTCCGTGCATTTTTCGTCCCGCCCTTTTTGACTATTTGCACGCCAGACCACACCACGCGCGTGAATGCGTTACACACAGAAGTACAAAACGCCATCGTAGCGGATGATGCCAGAACACTCTCTCTTGTACATTTTGTTGATAGTGTTTCCCTCCAAATGACAAAGATCTACTTTGATGTTTTATAAAACAGATAATGAATGTTTTGCATTTGTGCGACAGAGAGAATATTTGTATTCGTGGAAAGATTGAATGTTCCATTCAACGAGGCTGAATGGAACCCTTTTCAACTTTCAACCAACGAATGAAAATATTCTCTCCGTTGCATGAATGCAAAACATTCATTGCTTGTATATTCCGTGTTCATTTTCACAAAACGCTAAGATTGTCCTTAATAGGCATCGTACACGTTTGGTAATTGTCAAAGACCAGTGTTCTCATTTGGTGTATCCCAACATAATATGCCTAAAATAACAAGCCTGTGAAAATTTGGGCTCAATTGGTAATCGAAGTTGCCAGAAAATGATGAAAGAAAAAACACCCTTGTTGTACAAATGTGTGTGCTTTCAGATAGGAATAAACACTTCTTGCAAGAACTTTTTATTATTTTAGTGAGAAATTACCTCTTTCTCAAAAACTACGTTACTTCAGAGGGAGTCGTTTCTCACAATGTTTTATACTATCAACAGCTCTCTGTTGCTCGTTACCAAGTAAGTTTTTATGATATATATTTTGAGTAATTACCAAACGTGTACTATGCCTTTAAGTGCAAATCAATACTAACTGCTAAGCATGCAGTGTGACGTCACAATGCAAATCACTACGGTATTGACAACTCATCTGAAAACGAATCTTAGTGCTTTGTGAAATCGAACCCTGGTCACACTGCCTGTTTTGCAAATAATAGTGTTAGTATTGTTTAAAGCTAATGGTGACAAGAAGAGGAATGGAATTCATGCATAGTTTTTCACTATTTTATGACTCACACAACGGAATAAGCCAACATGTTCACAGGTTTGTTATTTCATGTAGGCTTAAATGTTTGATCACACAAAACAATGAACACTGTCTGCGAGTTTTTTTGTCAGCTCCACCAATCCTGTATAATACATTTAAATTGGCTGCTTTTTTGATGGAAATGACCGGGAAAATCTATACTACAACCTTCTCATTTTATATTCATTCACTCATTCATTCATCAATGGTTTATTACAAAATTTACAAAACGCGGCATCAGCCGAATTGCAAGTAAATTTACAATAATATTATTTAAACAACTGAAACAGCAAAGAGTTTAAAAACAAACAAAGAAATAAATTGCACATAGAAAGTTAGTTTTAGTAAGCTTACAAGTTATGCAGGGGCAAAAATCAACCATTGTTTAAATTACGGACAAGGTAAGGTAGCAAACTGTTTTTCATTCTTTCAGTTTTACAATGAAATTTAGGGATTTTGATTTTCCGCCTAAGAGTTCTTGAGTTTTGACAAGTATCGTTGAAGTTGAGTATCGTTGAAGTTGAGTATTTTTTTTATTAAGAGTCATTTCCATGAAAGAATTAGAGAGAGATTGGCAACGATCTTCTAAGGATTGAAGCAGGCAACGTGACAGACGGTACCTGCTCGTAAAGTTGTGTATGACGTTTCAAACACTATTCGCAGAAACTACGGGTTTTGATTATTTAAAAAGGGGCCATGAACTTTCCTCCCACCCTCAGTTTTGTTCAATGGGAGGGGGGAGGGGTGTTATGACGCAGCATTATGATAATAATTTGTCACTATGTTTATTGGTAAGTGGTTTTAAGGCCATTGTTAGTGTCAAGCTCATTTCCCAGGGGAATCTAATCATTACCTCAATTACAAGCTGCCTTATTTTCTCATTCTTCTCTTCATCCCCTTCGACCCATGGATGTATTTTGCTGTATCCATAAATGGCTATGCAACCAGATGGCTTCAATACCCTCTCGACCTCATTGAAAAATGCCTCTTTGTCAAACCAATGAAATGACGTAGCACAAGTCAAAAGGTCCACAGAGTTGTCAGGAAAATGGAGATCCTCTGCGCTTCCAACTCTGTTAAAGTACAAGCAGAAAGAACAACGCCCTACACCTTGCATTTAACAGATTGTAAATACTTTTACCTTTCTATAGAGTCAACCAATATCATCTCATACTGCAAATGACTGCAATCTTACATGATCGAAAGTATAGCAGATAACAACACGTTTACGAAAGACTGTGCAGAGTCGCACAATCAGGCCAAGACATCCTGTTTTCAAACGCGCGTATTCGAACTTCCGGGACCAAGGTGGTCCCCCAACTAGGCTTGGTTCCAAGTCTGTGATCGTATTTATTGCCTACCTGATAGCCAATACAGTATTTCCTGAAATAGCGCCCTCTTGTGGATCAACCCCCGACATTAACCTCCGATTGCGAGTTAGAGCGTGTGATAGTCAATCTGCGGGGGAGTTTTGCGTGGCTGATTCAGAGAAATAACCTCGATCTCATCAAGTCTATCCCAAACCAGATCTCCATTAAAGGAGATCAATGGTCCATGTGTGCACAATTCTGTTTCGTGTTTACTTTGAGCAAGAGGGGGAGAGAGAGCGCACATTATTTCTCTTTATTTTGTAGGGAGCATGGCTCTGGCCATGCTTCGAATACTGTGTTAAACTTGGTTGGGAGGGATAATGTCTTAGAGTTCTGTTTGAGTTTTGTTTTGTGTTTAAATCATCTTGTTATCGGAGAAATAATAGTGTAATTTTTTAGGGCAAGTTGAATCGGGTATTGTAAACTTGTATGTATGTAGACGTCTTGTTGACCTTTTTAAAAATCTTGTGCTATGATCTTAAACCAAATGCTGTGTGAATTATTCAGAGTTTTGACATGATTTTAAATAACCATTTTTGTTGTGTGTGTATGGTCATGGTTGATCTATCATAAATGGAGACAAGCGACTCCCAGCATGTGAGTACATCATGTCTGTTCAACCCTGTGGTTGACCTCAATGTATTACAATTGTTGGTATCCTACACCCAATCTCTGTGTCTGCACTCGCGTTGGTACGCAATGCAGCTTAGATTTATCCAGGGTTTGCTGATGATCAGGTTGTGCATCAATTGCATTATTTGAAACTGTACATTTTCGCAAAGCGTATAATTTATGTGCATGTCACGTATTCGTAAAATTTTGAATAGCCTATGAATCTTTGCATGTCAAAACAGATATTTTGGGTCTCTATTCGGGTTCATCTATATTTGTACTCTTGGAGTGATCTTGGAGAAATAGTATGCCATTTTGATATTATGTATCAATCACTACATTTATGGGTTGAAAGGTAATTTTTATGTGTCACTTCAATTTGAATTTTGTCTACCCTGCGGTCGTGTAGTGACGGGTTGTGTTCAGTATTTAGTGTCTGACATTTAAGGGCTATCAGGTATACTCGAATGGACGTATGTATGAAAACTCAGAGTGTTAGTTCGAGTTCTGGTCTTGACACTATTAACCATTGTTGCTCCGTCCTTCGGATGGGACGTACAGCCGGTGTAATGCACGTAAAAGAACCAGTTACACTCAACGTAAAGAGAAGGGTTTGCCCCGGTTGTTTCTGGCATGGTCTATAGCAGCAATATGCGCCACCTCACCTTGTAACCCTTTCAAGGTGTTGTATTATGGTTGCTTCGT
The DNA here is from genome assembly GCA_021014325.1 of Plazaster borealis. Lineage (NCBI taxonomy): Eukaryota > Metazoa > Echinodermata > Asteroidea > Forcipulatida > Labidiasteridae > Plazaster > Plazaster borealis. The sequence goes on along the minus strand of CM037475.1, from coordinate 2,893,804 downwards.
TTCATAAAAATCATTCTTAACAAGCTCCACATAATTTGATATTTCGGCGCCAGTGGTGTCATTTATGACAGACATAACGCATTACAAAATAATGTACACTATATTGTTATTTTTAAGTGGATCCCACTGAATGGGCCACCCAACTTTAAAATAATAAAAATAATACAAATTTGTGCTACCTTAGTGCTCCATGTTTGAATCTACAAAAACAATAGGAGGACGAATATTGTAACTTACTGGAATTCAACATTTGTTGGGTTATCTGTTCGTCCTCTGGCTGTTTCAATTTGAGCTTTACTCACATCAATCCCGACGACTCTTTCAAAATGTGGGGCCAGGGGTATTGTGTTTTGACCGGATCCACATCCTACATCGAGGGCAAACGTCAGAGGTGGTGATTTCTAAATTAAAGTACGTGAAATAGACAATGTAACTTGTTCATTGTAGCCTAGTAAGTGTGACAACAGCTGTGCGGCCATAAACTTAATTTGTGGTGCCGGTGCTCCCTTGACAATATTAATAAGCTGACAAGGGTAGACCCTTCATACTCACACACTTTACATGTATTTTTGAAAATACTGTACCGTTCCTGTGATGATTAGTGCTGTAGTAATTAGGACCTATTAATGCTCAAGATAATTGCATACACAGAACGAGCGATACACCACAAATCAAGTTTATAAAAGATATGCTTTTGCCAAAAAATAGTTATTGGCCTGACGTTCCGACTTTTGCAGAGTCTTCATGGCATCTGCACCACAACGAATCTCATCTATCTCTTGGACTGCTCTATATTCCGACACCCCTATGTTCCGACAACCCCCTCATGATTTACATAGGGTTAGGGTTAGGGTTAGGGTTAGGGTTAGGGTTAGGAATAGGAAAATACACCAGGGTTGTCGGAACATAGGGGTGTCGGAACATAGGGGTGTCGGAACATAGGGGTGTAACCATCTATCTCATATCTTGCATAGTTTGTTGTGTTCAATATATAGGTGAAACAAGAACTACACTCAAGAGGCGTTTCTACGGCCACAGATCCACAGTCAACACCCAAAAGCTGGATACACCCGTAGTACATCATTTCAATCTTCATTTCACTCCATTTTTGACATGATTTTACAGGGCATTGAGGCACTTGGTAACCACAGAGAGACTGTTCGTCTGAGTAGGGAGAAACTGTGGAAAAGGAGCCTCCAGACCACATCATTGTCTGAATATCCAAGAAGAAAATGACTAACAACCTTTTGTCTTTGCCTTCTCCTTTTTCCACGTAAAATCCCCCTTTTTAGTCTGTCTCATTCAGCAATTAATCACTTTTTCTCCCTCTTCCCAACTCTGATGTTGTCTTTTGTGTTTCCAACCTCTTGTGCTCAACCCAGTAGCTTCTTCTCCTTTCATCCTTCACCACTATGAGTTTCTAGTTATGATTTGCCTTCTTGTTCCGTCCTAGCTCGTTAGGTCGCGTTTTTGTTTGTCCTGTTCCGTCCCCCGTCTGTCCTGTACGGTCTGTTGTAACTTCGATTCTGTGAAGTCCAGTCTCTTGTTTTTAAAGGCATTTCTACACAAGATTTGGTCTTTTAAATATGCTTCGATATTTGCCTCTGCTTCATGGTATCTAATGTAATTATTATTCTGGTGATTCTTCATAATATTTGTTCAATTGACCTCTATAAGTACTTGTATGTACATTTTTGCAATATGGAAATAAATGTTGAGTTGAATTGAACCAGCCGCTTCCCGCCACCCCCCTTATATTATCTTTTTTCATTGTTCATTCCTTGCTTTTTCTGCATACTTTCTGCCTCTCTCTCTCTGTTTTCATTAATTTCCACTAGACTGTTTTTGTTACACCAGTAAACATGTGGTACCTGATGATACGCTTTTGGGAGAATAATGAATGAATTCCAACGGCGCATAAATTCACGAGTTTTCGTCGTGTGTCATACAAAATCTAAACATTCAATATCACAGGGCCTTTACAAAATACGATCTATGTGTTGGGTATGTATACACATTCACACCGGTTACCTATAAATAAAGAGGTCAATAGGGTCCTGGGTGAAGGTTCCCAGTTGAAAAGTAATGTTCAAAACCAAATGCAAGCTGTTGCCAAAAGGTTAGTGTCCCCCCAAAAAACTCACGAAATGGGCCAACAGGAGGTCCCCAGGTGTTTACACATTGCGTGTGTGTGTATATTTGGCGTGACCTATACCGACCCTAAAGAGAGAATGATGCACTGAAAAAATGTACTGATCGAGAGATTGAAATTGAAATTAAAGATATAAATCACCGTATGAGGTACATGTTTATAAAAGTTTAAACCAGTACTAATCCTCCAGGGAAACATTTTCGTCTCAAAAATGTCAACGTCACACATAGGCCTACCCCACAAATAAGATTTGAAAACCCAAAATCATCAGTTCTACCTATTTCGCTTGCTGCATACAGTCGAAATAAGCATCGAACAATCACTGGGGAAGAAAGCATAAGATTAACAGGTTTTTTTTTTCCACTGAAACTGAACACCGAATTTTAAAATAATGAATTTTCACAGATTTGTTGGATGTGGTGTAACATTGGAAACTATGGCTCTGGGATTGTCAATCTAGCCCAGGTTCAGTGCAGTAACGGAGACTGGCGTCCTACCCAGGGTAGGTATTTTTTCAACGATCGTGCATCACAGACGATGTTTGGCCTACCTTCACCAGCAGGTATTGCACGCTTCTCTGAATGATTTCTTGCGGCCATTCCGGACGACTTTTCAGATACAGATCGGCATGATCCTCGCCTTCAAATTGATGCCTTGTTTCAGCCGGAAGAGCCATGGTCTAGTTCCCAATCTTGCGCATTCGGCGCTCTATAATCTTGAACTATTGGCTTCAGTGACCATAATTGAACTGGGACACGAATTGCGCACGCACAAAGGTACAATGTTAACATAATCCTATTTGGTTGACTGCATGGCTTTATGATGGATGTTTCATGCACGATTTGTAACACAGCCCAATGGAAGAAAACGTTTATTGATATGAAGAAAGGGGCACATCCCAAAACGTGTACAGCTGTTATTTGTATAGCTGTTGAATTATGTGGAAATTATGACACAAAATGTCAACTTTCCCTTAATGACCAGTGTATCTCGCCTTCCAGAAAGGCCCGTGGAATATGCAAGATCACTCTTTTTGTAACCGAAGGTTAGGCCTACATGGTCTATACACAAACATTTTTGTTTTTATGGGAAAATAGCATAACTCCGTGAGTAAATACCTCCCAGCGAGACACAAACAAATGTTCATGGTGGCGTTCAAAAGGAACATCACAAATCATCAAATCGGGACAATCTATTACACGGCCATTGCACTTTCTTGTATACAAAAAATGCAATGTTGACGATGTGGAGATTTTAACAGTAAATTATATAAAAACTGTGCGTGTTCAATTTTTACGATGTCAGCTTTTGTCTCACCATTTGAACCCAAGGCTATGCTTTGACTACAATGTTTAAAACTAAAACGACAAATTAAGGAACCGTTTTCTCATTATATAGATTTATCAATGTTCTTTTTTATAAACCGGTATGTCGTCACCTCAATTACCTTTAAAGGCATCGTACACGTTTGGTAATTGTCAAAGACCAGTGTTCTCATTTGGTGTATCCCAACATATGCATAAAATAACAAGCCTGTGAAAATTTGGGCTCAATTGGTAATCGAAGTTGCAAGAAAATGATGAAAGAAAAAACACCCTTATTGTACAAATTTGTGTACTTTCAGATAGGAATAAAAGGCTTCTAGCTAGAAGTCTTTTATTATTTTAGTGAGAAATTACCTCTTTCTCAAAAACTACGTTACTTCAGAGGGAGTCGTTTCTCACAATGTTTTATACTATCAACAGCTCTTTGTTGCTCGTTACCCAGTCAGTTTTTATGCTAATATATATTTTGAGTAAATACCAAACGTGTACGATACCTTTAATAGCTTAAAGATTGTTAACGATTGTATAAAATTCGACTACAATTTCCCTAAACGCAAAGGTTCAATGTCATCCTTATTAATGTCTCATTTCTACACATTATAATGATGGTATGGCCTCGCTTGATGGGCCTGAGCTCCGTTTTGGGCCCCGAGTCCGTCTGATTGAAGCCCCGTATCCGTAAGTGCACGTTTTCAAAATGACTGACGGAGCCCATAAGCCCGAGCCTGAACCGAAGACTCGTGGTTTCGAAAAGGGCCAATATATTCTCGAGGTTTAAGCTGGGCATAAAATGACACTGAAGTAATAGTAAAACCAGTTATATGAATACAAGGGCGAGGAGTCGGGGTATTTCAACATGAACTTTCTTCCGATGTCGTCTTTAAAGGCATTGAACACGTTTGGTAATTCTCAAAGACCAGTGTTCTCATTTGGTGTATCCCAACATATGCATAAAATAACAAGCTTGTGAAAATTTGGGCTCAATTGGCCATCGAAGTTGCAAGAAAATGATGAAAGAAAAAACACCCATGTTGTACAAATTTGTGTGCTTTCAGATAGGAATAAAAGGCTTCTTGCAGGAAGTATTTTATTATTTTAGTGAGAAATTACCTCTTTCTCAAAAATTACGTTACTTCAGAGGGAGCCGTTTCTTACAATGTTTTATACTATCAACAGCTCTCTGTTGCTCGTTACCAAGTCAGTTTTTATGCTAATATATATTTTGAGTAATTACCAAACGTGTAACAGTGCCTTTAAGCAGATGCTAAAATACATTATTACTATTAGGAAAACATCAAAGTGTCCAGAGGGCGAGTCTTTAGAGTGCGAGAGGTCGTCTTCAGCCGACGCCATCTCGGGAGCCTCTGATGGTCGCTTTCCACGCATCCCGGTTCAGCGTCACCGTCTCTTGTTGCGCTGCGTCCTTCTTTTCACAGGTCGACATTTAGTTGAGAGCGAGTCAAAAACCATAAAACAGTCTCACGGAACTTTATCTGAAATCCAATAGTTGCGTGAAATGTAGGGAGATAGATCGAGTACCTACTGATTGAGGAAGAAAGAAATCAAAGCGTGCAGGATATTATTAAGACAATTAAAGGGGCACTGTCGTTTGATCATAGTCTGCTTGTGGCTGGACATGGAACCATGAACTCTCACCACAGAGTTATATTATACAAATATTGACTGTTTTTACTGGTGCTATGGTTAAATCTACGACGCCCGAGCAGTGATCCCCAGCGCGTTCTATTTTCCCGAGGCGAAGCCGAGGGAAAATAGACCACTCCCCGGGGATCACCGAGGGCGTCGTAGTTTTAACCATAACACCAGTAAAAGCAGTCAATATTTGTTTAACACCCCGTATATATATTGTGCCTATACGTCAAGGTACCAAGAAGCAGCTGTTGCTATGGGTTTAGTAAATTGTTGCCATGGTATAGTACATCGGTTGTCATGGGTTAGTATGGTATATACATCGGTTGCTACGGGCATAGTACCTTGTTTGCTGCGTGTATAGCACGTCGCGTTCGCGCGGCCTTCTAGTAAAAATAAGACCTATCATGTGACGCGCTCTAAAACAATCAAAAGGCAGAATTTTTGTAAGGGGTGTAAATAATAGACCTTATGCATTGACGTCATCCAGCCGCCATCTTAGAGGTAAACTGGTGATGAAACAATGGAAACGCGCAGATTTTTACGCGCAGTGCACAGGATTGGCCAATGAACAACCTCCTTTTGTCCTGTAGGCGAGGGCGCCCTACTCAAATGACGTCATGTGCATAAGGTCTATTCTATATTACTAGCGGGATGCCGCGCTTCGCGCGGCACCCGCTAGATGGGAGCGATTCTTCTATATAAATTGCTGCAAATATACTGTGGGGTAACGGGGGCGGGGAAGGGGATGGTACGGAGGGATACTCAGAGGTAATCATTTTGTAGTATTGGCTCGGCAATGGTAGTTGAAATTGGTACGCAATGTTATTTTGTCTGTTGATAAAATGTTGCGCATGCAAAAGATGTTGAGTGGGGTCGCAACGTCGCCTGCCCTCCTAACCCCTTTCGTCGTCCCCTTTCTCCAACTACGGCTGGAGTTTAATATTGGGGAAGGGTGTAGTTGCGCGGCAAACAGCTAGGGGCCTAAGGGGGCTAAGGAAAAATGGAGACACGATGGAGTAAAACACTACAGGAATCAAAAGTATTGTACTAATGTGTTGTCAAATGTCACAAAAGTATCATGGCTTACATGGGCCACTGTATTCTAGTTTTGTGCTGGTTTTGTGGAAAAAACTGTAAAATACATACAATCATACATTTCGATTGTATAGTGGTAGTTTGGGGAATGTAAAAGAGTGTGCAAGTAGTTTGTTACTCTGAAGACAAAAAGTACATTTAAAAGGAAGTATACGTTTGGTTTTTGGAACCGTTCGATTGTTTAGTCCCATTTAAATGTAGATATACAGTGAAACTATACCTGTGAACATTGATTTCAATAGGTGGTAGCGTTTTTGAGATATCGCCGAAATTGGAGCGGTAGGAAGAATAATCCGCAGTTGAAAAACACAATCTGAGAAGTGGTTCTGACAGAAACGCTTCTCAGATTCAAATTTTGGGTGATAGAAACTGATATCTTTTTCCAGAAACCACTGTACTCCGAAGTAAATTGATTCTCAAAATGTTTTATTCTATCGAAAGCTGCTGTACTTCTAACCAAGTAAGTTTTGTATTGCCATTAATTTGAAGAGTGTGATTACCAAAGTATACCTTCCCTTTAATAAACTGCCACGTTTAATAATTATTGTTAAGTTTAAAAATATGAACTTTAAAGACTTGCAGATTAGCAAACTTTCCACAATGCTTTTAAAATGGTACTCCGCCTGGCCTGTACGCTATATTAGTATGCCGTTGCACATACTCGCGGGGAGACGTTGGAACACCAGTGCCGACCCCAGAAAGCGGTGTCCGGCAGGCGAAAATTCCCAGAATGCACAAAAATGCAAAACAGCGAACGCAAATTTAAGAAATGGCAAACCCCCAGTTTATGTTTTGAATATGCCAGATTTATCACAAAGTCACCACACACAAATCATTAAACCCTCACGCAAGCTCCGCTATACAGACTACCCTAGTGCCGCAAGAAAAAAAACCATGCCTGACGGGTGAAACACGCAAGGGCCGACCAATGCGGGTGTCCATGATCTACCATTGATGCACGCTTTCGCGGGGAGACGTCGGAACACCAGCGCAGACCTCCCCCCAACCCACCCCCAATCCATCCCCACGCGTCACGCCCTCCAGAACAAAACACACCCAATAACGGCCGCCCAGTGCGGGTATCCGGCTACCGTTGCACACAATCGCGGCTACACGTCGAAACACCAACGCGACGGGTACCCCGACACCCAATTATGGCCGACCCTGTGCGGGTATCCGCGGCTACACGTCGAAACACCAACGCAGACCCCAACCGACGGGTACCCCGACATTGACCCCAGGACGCACCAATCCAGCAGGGTGCGGGCGCCAGTCGACGTGAAAAGATGGCGCGCTTCTAATCCAAGATGGCGCGCTTCTAATCCACGACGGCGCGCTTCTAATTCCAAGATGGCGCGCTTCTAATCCAACAAGATGGCGATTTAACGATCGTTATAGTATAGACCTATCTTTTGACACGTCACAGCCCGAGTTTTTGCCAACCGAGGTTGGAAACTATGGAAAGCCATAAATGCAAAGCATAAGCAGATAGCCACAGTTTGTAATAATGTTACACAAATATTCTAAAATAGTGTTGAATTTGTTGGAAGCAAAGCAACCAATCATGGTATGTATTTTTGGTTGATTAAAAGATAACAGAAATGTTGAATTTGGACACACATCTGTTAACAAATGTTGTGTCCAAATTCAACATTTATGTAAACTTTCAATCAACCGAAAATACATACCATGATTGGTTGCTTTGTTTCCAACAAATCCAACACTATTTTTGAATATTTGTGTAACATTATTACAAACTGTGGCTATCTGCTTATGCTTTGCATTATTGGCTTTCCATAGTTTTCCAACCTCGGTTGGCAAAAACTCGGGCTGTGACGTTGCAAAAGAAAGGTCTATAGACCCATTGCATATGACGTCACACTCTCAAATAGGAGGCAGATCATTGGACGATAGCTGTTCTCTGTGCGTAAAAACGTGCGCGTGACCTCAGCGTATCTGTAGCGTTTCGCGTTATGCAAGGGGGACCTATTGACTTCTATAGACCCGGAACGCGCCTCCGAACAACGCGCGTCATTTTGGGTGTCAAAACACTCTTTTGTGCATGTTTGTATACGATTTTGACACCCAAAATGACACCCAGAATAGGCGCATGTGAGTACGCTGCGCGTTGTGCAATGGGTCTATACCATTGCATATGACGTCACCCTCTCAAAAAGGAGGCAGATCATTGGACGATAGCTGTTCTCTGTGCGTAAAAACGTGTGCGTGACCTCAGCGTATCTGTAGCGTTTCGCGTTATGCAAGGGGGACCTATTGATTTCTATAGACCCGGAAAGCGCCTCCGACAATGCGCGTCATGTTGGGTGTCAAAACTCACTTTTGTGCATGTTTGTATACGATTTTGACACCCAATATGACACCCAGGATAGGCGCGTTCCGGGGTCTATATAAATCAATAGATCCTCCTTGCATAACGCGAAACGCTACAGGTACGCTGAGGTCACGCGCACGTTTTTACGCACAGAGAACAGCTATCGTCCAATGATCTGCCTCCTTTTTGAGAGTGTGACGTCATATGCAATGGGTCTATAGATGACTCTCACCCAGTTACTTACACGCGCACGCATTAAGCGTCACATCACAAACAAAAGCTTTAAAGGGCGCCCTCATTATTATCGCGCGCGAGAGTGTACAGAGTGAGAGTTTAGAATTTGATGTCTGGTCACAGACTCGCCGTTGTCATGACGACAGTAGCCCCCTTTAAACAAAGAAGTAGAGATGGTCACCTAGCAAGGAGGTATGACAACGGGTGGGCAAGCAAAACAACCAATTGGACACCAAGCAACCGAACAAGAAAAAGAGTGAGACAAAACAAAATATGGAGAGATGAACTAAGAACATAGGGGCATTGCCTGGCAACAGACAGCTCATTGACTGTGGTCTTTGTGTTTTTCGGATCTGGTAAAATTGAGATAAGTTTTCAAAATGCGAGTATTTATGATGTGAACAATTAAACCAGGATTTATATGAAGTTAAATTTATAGAAAATACCGTCGATAGTGTTATGCTGCAGCCGACATGATAAATGATGCATTTGTGACAGGTATAAAACATGCCCCGTTAATTTTTGGTTTTATAAACTTATCAGTCAGTTCCTTTAACTAAATCCTTTGATATTTAAATTAAACCGAGCGCCCTCAACGTCAGGTTTCCGGTTGCTCCCATAATTCCATGAAGACAGCGTGTACTTCATCACTGTCCTCACTTTACATCCCCCTTTTTATCATAATAATAAGGGAATAAAAGAGTATCGACGAGTTCTTAAACGGCCGTTTAAAACCGGCAGGGTCGTGGCCGTGCGATAAAGGCCCTCGCCTTCGGCTCGGGCCTTTATCGCACGGCCACGACCTTGCAAGGTTTTAAACGGTCGTTTAAGAACGAATCCCTACTCTTTTATTCCCATTCATAAATGCCCTTTTGTTAAAAAGCGATTAAAAAAAATTCAAGTAAGCCTATTATAGACAATCTGTGACAATCTGTTTGAGCAAATTTTCGAAGTTTGTACATTTTCAAAAACCTTTGTAAAATTCTGTTTGGTGCGCGTTGGTTTGTGTGTACGCGCGTGTACAAACAGACTACGCGCGGGTACACTAATAGCTCTGTACTGCGTTCCGCGTAAGTAAATTGGCGTAAATGAGCGTGCGCGCCCATCACGCGAAGCCAGCCGTGTTTAAACACTTCTAGCCGGTGTTATATCGTCCGTTTAAACACCCCCACGTGACGTGCTCTCGACCAATCAGAATAGCAAAACTGTCCGGGGTATTTATGAATTATCATTAAAAAAGTTTATTACCTAAGCTTGTTATAATTTTTATAGTAGGCCTAGACATGAAGTGCAGAATGTGATGTCTCTAGAATCTGCCGTGTATGCTTATAAATTGGTTAACGTATATAGACATTGCCGTTTTGTTAGTAAGCCAAGATGGCGGCCCACCGAAAGCATTGTCGGGAACCGCACACGTACCTAAGTTGTTTCCCCCTATACGAAGTGTTTTGATAGTTTAGTGATTCTCGTTCATTGGTCGTTTATTACGATAGTAATTTGCTAGAATTGATTATACAGTGTTTTAGATAAAATTCCATTCCATGAAGACAGCTATAGCGTGTACCTCATCATTGTCTTCATTTTACAGATAAGAGATTCACCGAACTTCAGAATAGCGTCCCGACCCAACCTCGTCCCCATGGTTTACGTTATTTCCAACCATGTTTACAATAGTAACCCCGGGGGGGGGGACTCCTTACTTGGACCCTGATTGGACAACGACTGGGGTACAAAAGTCTAACGTTAACATGTTAAGTTGTACTCATTCAGTATTCACCATGTTCACAGCCAGACTATTCTAATTTGCATACGTATCCAAAATGTTTGGATATGCAAATGATCCAATACCAGGGTGAGAGAGCGGTCAATCTCGTACTGCTCGACACACCATGGGGACGAGGTTGGTCCCGACCCAATGAGTGTCACGTGATCATAGGGATGCTGTTGAGTCACAAAATATTATAGTTAGTAGTAAGGCACGGGAAACTGGCTTTGCAGTTCGCTGTAGTTGCTTTATTGCATTTGTAAAATGGTGAACAGAGTGTTGTAAGATAGTTTGGCCAATTTCAGAATCATCAAATCAAGTTAAACAATAATCACAAATAGATAAATGGAAAATGAATAAAACTTAAGTACCAATAAGACTCTAGGCCGCCATTTTGGCGAGGCGCATATCAAATTCACGACGAAAGAAAATTGCTGAGAAATACACCGAATAGCACAAATATGTTGATTTGATAACTAAGGGCTACAAGAGTTAAGAAATGTTGCAAAGTGATATAAAATAACCAAGATTCGTTAAAACCTGTAGATTGGGGAACAGACTATTGTTGAGAGTTCAGCCAATTTCAGAATGACGCCCAGATTATTGAACAGCGGGAAATACAATTTAAAACGTAGGTGCGCTTCGTAAATTCAATTTATAAAGAGATATTTACGACAACAAAAAAGGTTTGAAATGAAATACAATAGGCAAAGTTAAGAGCAACGTAAAGAAGGAATGTACCAAAACTAAACGGGGTGTTCTTTATCTACACCAGGGCCCAATTTCATAGTAGCTCAGCACAATAAAATTATGCTTACCAGACAAAGGTTACCAGCCAAAATACTTTATTTCATGTACAATTTGTGACTGGTATCCTGCTCATTTTTGCTTAGGAAATCGGTAAGCAATTTGCTTAAGCAGTTCTATGAAATTGGGCCCTGGGCCGCCACATAAACATTCTACTGCGTCTATAAAACGAACGGTTCAGTCTTGCTGACGCTAACAGTAAATGTTCTTACACTGGGAGATTGGGCCTATGTGCAGGGCTTTGTTTGGTTCGCTTGTTTTTTGTTTAGATGATCTTCCCATCAAGGGAACTCGGCAAAGCTCCCTCTTACAAACATTGGTGTAACGTGTATGATGATTTGCACAATTCAATAAATTGTGATTCAGTAACATAGAAGACAATACTTATTCTTGTTATTGTGACATAAACAGTCAGCTTGGCCGGACTCGAACCCACAACCCTGTGATTGCAAGTCCTGCAGTCTAACCACTTGACCACTGCCTGATATGATCTGGTGATGTCAGCAAAGATTTGTACAACACATAAAAAAACCCAAAGGAATTTGGAAAAGATATCAAAAATGTCTAAAAAGCCAATACTTTACAAAAGAAAATCCAGCCCATCATCTGAAATTGAATAGATGTTAAAAGTAGGATCATACTTTGGTAATGACCCCGAATTTTGTGTGTGCAATTTCAATCCAAAAGCTTATCTACTTGTTAAAGATGGTAATGGTGGTAAGTATCCTGCGAAATTATTTCGTCTGGAATGCCCCCGTTGATTAGAAATCAATAACAACTTTTCGACTAACACACATTTTATAGTTTTGTTTAGTAACTTTTAGTTATTTTACTAATGTTTAGTAGTTTTACTAAAATGTTTGGAGATTCAAATTTCCGTGTTGTCCGTTTGTGAATGGTGCGGCCACAGATGTGGTACCCGCTGTCGCCTCGCTAAACGTGGATAGGTTGGACATTCTTGGTGAAAATACCATGACATGTTTTTTTCCGTTTTCTCAACGAATAGACACTATATTCATCTGAAACTTTCACTTGTGACTTTTATTGCATCTTTCTTGATAATTTTGCCTTTAAGCCAGCATTACGTTGACAAAAATCAAAACGATGACACTACCTTTACTGTATGTTGATGCTGTAATGCTAAGTTCTTAAAGGGACACGTTGCTTTGGATCGGACGAGTCAAATATTTGACTCCACAAAATGGCCGACCGTGTTTGTTCACGATGTAAAAGGAAAACCACGCAATTCCGAGACATATTTGTGTGGATCATTGTAATTTTTTTTTGAAACATCTTTCTTACCATATGCATTTTATAACAAACGGTTACAAATGCTTTTTATAGACCAACTCACCCGATCCAAGGCAACGTGTCCCAACTTCGTCCCCAGGGTTTGTCGAGCAGTACGAGGTGTACGAGGTTGACCGCTCTCTCACCCTGGTATTGGATCATTTGCATATAACAGACAAGGCGCAAAAACTGGCGGTGGAGTTGCCCTCTATATCTCTAGTGAGCTGAATGTTACTGTTCGGGAAGACCTGAATTTTTCTGAGGACTCTCTTGAGTCTCTATTTGTGGAGATTTGTATTCCTAATGCTAGAAACATTATTGCAGGTGTTGTGTACAAAGCACCGTCAGCTGTTCACGATGAGTTCATGACCACCTTTCAGATTATATGCTCACGTGCTGACTGTAATAACAAATCTTGGATTATTTCAGGTGATTTCAATATTAATTTACTAAATCAAACCAATCTTCACTCCCTGTCCTTTATCGATTTGTTTTCATCTCACTCCTTCCTTCCCCAAATCCATAAGCCCACTCGTATCACATGATACTTCTGCTACACTTCTCGATAACTTCTTATCAAATATTCTTCCCTCTTCCAAATCCGGCATTTTAATTTCCGACATTTCAGATCATCTGCCAATTTTTATGATTATACAGGCTTCAAGTTCAAGTGCACCTCATAATCACAAATTGTCTTTTACTCGTAATCATTCAAATGTTAACCTTGATAAGTTCATTGACGACTTGCGCTCTTTCGACTGGGGTGGTGTCCTCAGTTGTAATAATCCAGATACTGCTTACAATACTTTCCTGGATAGTTTTATTAACTTGTACGATCAAAATACTCCTTCAGTTAGATCTAACAACACTAACAAAGCCAGTCATATTTCTACTACCCCTTGGGTCTCTTCTCAAATTTATTAAGAAAACGAATAAATTGTATCGTCAGTATTTGTCCAATCCTACGAATTATCTTAAGTGCAAGTACACCAAGTATAAAAATACTTTGACTAGCCTTTAACGTCTTTCTAAGAAAAATTACTATTCCCTACAGTTTGAAAAGGAAAAAAATAATATCCGTAACACTTGGAAGGTCGTTAATTCTGTTTTGAATAAAAAGACTTCTATTCATTGTATTAATAGCATTCTTGTGAATGGGGAATTAGTTGATAAGCCTGACCAAATTGCCAATCACTTCAATGATTAATTTTCATCAACATTGGTCCCAACCTTGCCAATAACATCCCACCTACTCACCCACCCCTTAGTTTCTCTGATTAATTATCAAACCCTAATCCTAATACCTTGTTTTTCACCCCTGTTAACGAGTATGAGATTAATGACATTGTCAACAAATTGCAAAACAAAAAGAGCTCCGGTCATGACTTGATAAATATTTCCATTGTTAAAAAGTCTATCTCTGCCATATGCACGCCTCTTGCTCATATTGTCAACACTTCCTTTAGGACTGGCACTGTTCCCTCTAAAATAAAAATTGCCAAAGTCGTCCCAGTTTTTAAAAAGGGTGATCGTAGCTGTATTATTAATTACAGACCCATTTCTGTTCTTTCATGTTTCTCTAAGGTTTTTGAAAAATGTGTCTGTTCCCGAACTATTAAGTTTCTGAATAAGTTTGACATCTTGACAAATCAGCTATTTGGTTTCCGTAGTAAACTTTCAACCATTCATGCACTTCTTGATTTTATTGATAAAGTCTCTGATGCAATTGATGACTCCAAACATACCCTGGGAATGTTCCTTGACCTTTCATCAAAAGCTTTTGATACGATAGACCATCAAATACTATTACATAAACTTTCCCACTATGGCATTCGAGGAATTCCCCTAGAGTGGTTTAGAAGTTATCTTACAGACCGGCCACAATATGTTTCCGTCGATGGCATAAATTCTGAGTCTGATGTCCTTACTTATGGTGTACCACAAGGATCCATCCTTGGGCCCTTGTTATTTATCCTATACATTAATGACTTCACTAATTCCTCCAGTGTGCTCTCTTTTATATTATTTGCAGATGACTCAAATTTATTTTTTCCCATATAGCGACCTTAATTACCTGGTAAATACTGTCAATGAAGAGCTTCAACTTGTTGCTGATTGGGTTACGGTCAACAAATTATCCCTTAATATTACTAAAACTAATTACATGCTGTTCAGCAACACTGCCAGTGCATGACCTTCCATGTCATGTAAAGATTAATGACTTCATCATCACTAAAACTGATTGTTGTAAATTTCTGGGACTTTTTGTTGACCGCGGCCTTACTTGGAATAGTCATGTGGATTCTATTTGTAAAGTCGTTTCTAGAAATATTGGTGTGATAAATAGGATCAAACACTTCCTCCCTGAAATGGTATTGCATTCCCTTTATAACACATTGATTGGATCTTATCTTCATTATGGGATACTTGCTTGGGGAGCTAGTTCTGCTACTAATCTCAATCGACTTCTTATCTTGCAGAAACGAGCTCTTCGTATTATTAATTTTGCAGATTTTAACGCACATTCAGACCCCCTTTTCATCAAATATAATACTTTGAAAGTGAAGGATATTTATCGCCTACAGCTTGGGTCCCTGATGTATCGGCTGTCCTGCAAAAATTTACCTCCTGCAATTAAATCTATTTTTTCTTTAAATTCAGATGTTCATTCTCATTATACCCGCCAAGCTTCTAATTTTCATATTCCTTACACTCGTACTTCCTTTGCTCATAAAACTATTAAACATGAGGGACCTATGCTGTGGAACGTGCTTAATGAACACATTAGAATTTCCAAAAGTCTATCTATCTTTAACCGTGTCTTTAAATCTGACACGTTGGAATCTTATTTGTAGATGAGTGAACAGATATGTATGAATTTACCATGTACTTATTATCTAACTAAACATGTACAGTGCTGACCGGGTATGGGTGGTCCCCTCCGCCGGGGATCCTCGCCCACATTGCCCATTTCCAAGCTTGTTTTTCCCTTGGTGGTATCCCCTGGTTGTGATCATTCTGTTTCGGTCGGTACTTAACTAGCAGACCCGCAAGGCCGTTGTGTTTTGTTTTTGTCCAGTGTTTTGTCTACGTCCTTCGTTCTATTTGTTGTATTCGTTCTCTTGAGTGATAATGTATTTTTTATTTGTTGATACTGTGGAAAAATAAAATGAACCTGAATGAACCTGAACCTGAATATCCAATTTTTTTGGATACGTATGCAAATTAGAATAGTCTGCTGTGAACATGGTGAATACTGAATACACTTTTGTACACCAGTCGTTGTCAAATCAGGGTCCAAGTAAGGAGTTTCCCTCCCAGGGTTTACTATTGTAAACATGGTTGGAAATAAAGTAAACCATGGGGACGAGGTTGAGCGTTAAAAATGAGAACATTAAAGGGGCATTGTCGTCATGATCATAGTCTGCTTGTGGCTGGACATGGAACCATGAACTCTCACCCAGTTACTACACGCGCGCGCGTCGACCGTCACAGTCATCACCAACAAAAGCGTGTGCAGTAACTGGGTGAGAGTTCAGAATTTAATGTCTGGACACAGACTCGCTATGATCACGACGACAGTGCTGATTTAAATCATGATCTAAAATGTTTATTTAGAGTGTGTATGTTGATATAGAGCTTGATACAAATATTCGCTCGGCCCCACAGCGGTCTCATCCGCTGGGATATGGGCCGATGAGCTTGTACACAATGCTTCAGGCAGATATAGTCACGCAATGCGCACAATCCCAACATGTATAACACACGATAATGCATGGACGTTCCATGGATAATGTAAAGTCAGAAGAATGTTGCGATCGAGCCCTTTTTTTTAGTACAATGCAAAGAATGACAACAATATTATCTGCAATGGATTTACACAGCAGAGCTACATTATTATTGATAGTTGAATCTTTCGTAAACAGGAAGACAGGTGACCCGGGAGTTATTACGTCAGGGGGTATGGTCCAATGCGCATGTGCATACTTCAGCCAATACCAGCGCCTTTGGATGAGGCGCTTGGACCGAGCGAAGGTAGAAACTTGATCAAATTGGCTGTATTTTTGACCGCTTTGGGGCGCTTTTATAGCGGCGAATATTCTTGCATCACAATATTACAGTGTTAATCTTATTTTGACTGCCTGTATGCCGCGTAAAGTTGTTTCAAACATACTTGGACAGCCCCTTGAGATGACTGACGAAACTTACGAGGAAATTGAGTTGGAATCCTTTCCGAATTAATGGTTTCTCGGCAGTGGCTATGGCTGGAACGCCTAAAAGTCATAATCTTCAACGTTTCCACCGCAGCCGACAGCCATAGCCAAAGGCGAAGTCGCTTGATTCGGACGCGGCCTAGCATTTTACAGGCAAATAAAACAAACAATGCTATTTCGCAATATTTTATACCAATATGAAATCCGTGCTTTAATTTTTTTTTAAGTCATTAATATTGAGTGCATGCTTGAAAGTCTTTAGTGCTCCCTTTATGATTCGTAATTCAAATGCTACAGATCGTGCACGATATTTCACGACCATCAACATACGGAGGGCACTGGAGGGGCCCGCATTCAGTTTCAATCAAGTAAAGGAGTGCCCCATTATTATTGGCCTGACTGCCGGGGATGACCTCTGGTGCCTCATCCACACATACAGCTTGCCGACTCGCATGACTAAAGTGTGCTGACATGAGGTAACCCTTGTATTCCTTTGTCCAGTTGTCAGGACATTCGTTCTTGGCGGGGAATAAAACCTGAGTGCCTCGACTGGTGAGGCGACACACTGCACACGGCACGTCGTGATCATGAAGAATTTCAGAATTCTCATGAGAAAAGGGGTCAAATGAATTGACTTCGTATTCCATTCCAAAAAGATGTGAACGACCTTGGTTTCCATCTCTGTATGAAGCAGGCACATCTGGATCAGTTGGGAGACATAAGAGATCGGAAGTTCCTCCCTTATGGGTATAATGTGAACCAGCACCATAACCTGTCAAGAAAATACACCTCTTCTTATTATTAGCAATTTTGTCTTATAGTGCGGGTCTCCTGAAGAGCTGTTATATTGTGAATAATGTAAATGAGTAGTATTACAAGATAATGACTTTCTGCGACCATAAACGCCAAGTTCGACAAATAAGGCAATTTTGTAAGTATAGCAAACCTACCTTGATA
This sequence comes from Plazaster borealis, assembly GCA_021014325.1. NCBI lineage: Eukaryota > Metazoa > Echinodermata > Asteroidea > Forcipulatida > Labidiasteridae > Plazaster > Plazaster borealis. Next base: position 2,875,980 of record CM037475.1, on the reverse strand, counting down.
TACGAGTTCTGTGCCTGCCTGGTTTGAGCAAGTAGTTCTTCCCCACCGAATGTATGTCGGTCCAGAAGAATCACGCCCCTGCCATATCATAGACAAATGAATTATTGATATTTTACGAAATCTGAGATCCAAAAAGAAATGGTTGGGATTCAAATGAGAACTTTAATCCCATGAAGGAAAAATCTGTTTGACAGAGATTTTAAAACTTATTCTCCAAATTGAAGTGTGGTCTTCAGTTAGCAGTGTTGTAGTCAGAAAAATTTGGCCGATTACCGTTCTGCAGAGTACAGAGGTGGCCGAGTACATAGTTCTCGAGTACGAGTAGGCCTAGGCCTACTTTGAGTATACCGAGTATTCACTGTGCAAGTCTCGCGCGTATTCGAACTTCCGGCACCAATTTGGTCCCAACCATATAAGTTTTACGTGTGCGCGATTCTGTTTCTTCAAATACTTTAGTTGAACGTAGTTCATGGCATAAGTAAAATTTAGCCACGATAAATATAAAGGAAAAATAGTATTTACAAATCAACAAAACAAAACCCGACAATAAAAACGTGACCTCCGTTTCCGGTTACTAGTATTAAGAATTTTACCCGGCTGACGTTCATATTATCATTAAAGCTATATGGTCGCAAAAATTTGGGCATGACTGGCAAGTGGGGTTTCTAAAAAATTAAGCATCCTCGTCCATAGTTTAAATTTTAATTATAACAAATTTTCCATGTATTATATAAAAACTGAAATTGTATTTATAATTGCTTCGAGTATTTTTCATCGTCAATAATTTTGTTAGCTTCAGTTCGGTGCTTGGGAAGGAGGTTGGATGAAACAACGTTCGGTTTTTATGGTTTACAAACCATGACTTTTGAACACACGGTTTAATGATTTATAAATCAAATATCTTTTCATAATGGTGACATTTCGAACTGGAAGCGTCTGAGAAATAAGGTGAAAATTTCTATTGCCAAAGCAAAAACTGAGTACTATGCGTCCCGTGTTCAACGTCTAAAACACAGCAACCCCTCAGCATGGTACCGTGAAATTCGTGTTTTAACTGGTGGTCAACGGAAACACACTCCAGTTCATGTCCCAGGAATTCCATCTCATGACCGCTTCAAGATTGCTAATACCATCAACGAACTGTTCATATCAATGTCATCAGACATGAGCCCTCTCGATATGAATTCCCTCCCAGCATATCTCCCAGCTCCCACCATGTGCCAACAAGTGTTTCCTTGGGAAGTTCATAAGACTATGGCCAAGGTTCGCCCAAAAACATCTGGTGGGCCCGACGGTATTTCTGCACGAATCATCCGCAAATTCTCTGTTGAACTAGCGACACCACTCGCCCACATTATCAACTCTTCTCTTCAACAAGGCAAAGTTCCAGATGAATGGAAACGTGCGATAATCACCCCCATCCCCAAAACAAGCCCTCCTTCTGTTGACAGGTTACGCCCGATTTCCTTGACTGACCACTTTGCTAAAGTTGCAGAATCATTCATCGCGAAATGGACCCTTCAAGACATTGCCACAAAATTGGACCCAAATCAATTTGGTAACCGCAAATTGCTTTCTACAACTCATTGCCTTATCAACATGTTACATCCTTTGTATACAAACGCAGACAAGCCCAAATCATCATCATCCATTGTGTTCACCGATTACGCAAAAGCCTTTGATCGAATTGACCACACTGTTGCCATCTCCAAGCTGATCAACCTTGGCGTGCGTAGAGACATTATTCCTTGGATCTGTGATTTTCTGTCCTCTCGCCAACAATGTGTGCGCTACAATTCTACCTTGTCTGATTGGTTATCACCGAATGCGGGAGTTCCACAGGGAACAAGATTGGGACCCATCATTTTCTTGGCTATGATCAATGATGCACAACCTTCTGATCAAATGCACACCTTCAAATATGTTGATGATCTGCACTAGTTGAATGCAGACAGTCAAATAAACCCTCCAATATCCAACAAGCGGTTAATAATCTAGTTGAGTGGTCTGATGCAAACAAAATGAATCTGAATCCTGCTAAATGTATGACGATGGAAATTTCTTTTATGCGTCACCGTCCCGAAAAAAAATTATTTTAATTAGTGACCATGTTCTCACAAAAGTTAGTACCGCAAAGGTTTTAGGTATTTTTTATCCAAGACGACCTTAAATGGGAAACACATGTGCAAAGTATTGAAAAACGAGCCAATGGTAAATTGTATATGCTGCGTTTGCTGAAAAGATACGGTGTACCACGTCAAGATTTACAAACCGTTTTCACAGGTTACATCAGACCACTCACTGAATATGCGGCGCCTGTGTGGAGTGGTGCTTTAACTAATAATCAAAAGTCCCGTATTGAACGTATTCAAAAACGTGCTCTGAGAATAGTGCTTGGAATGTCATACACGACCTATGCTCAGGCACTGTCTCAATGCTCGCTTCAATCCTTAGAAGATCGTCGCCAATCACTTTGTTATTCCTTCTTGAAAACGACTCTTAATAAAACCACTCAATTTCAACGATACTTACCAGCACCCAAAAACTCAAGAACTCTTAGGCGGACAATCAAAATCCCTGAGTTTCATTGTAAAACTGAAAGAATGAAAAACAGTTCGTTGCCTTACCTTGTCCGTAATTTTAACAATAGTTGACGTTTGCTTCTTTTTTTCTTTGTTTTCCTAACTAATACTATTTCCTTGTGCAATCTTTCTTAGGGTTTTTTTGTTTTGTTTTTTAATCTCTGTCGTTTTCCATTGTACTTTCTTTAATTTTGTCAACACTTTTATTGTAAATTACTTGCAATTCGGCTGATGCCGCGATTTGTAATTTTTTTAATAAACCATTGAATAATAATAATAATAATAAACCATGATTTTTGAACACACGGTTTTTATGGTTTATAAACCATGATTTGTAAACCATGTTTTGAAAGTGCTTAATTTTTCATGGTTTATAAACCATGATTTGTAAACCATGTTTTATGATGCTATAATTTTCATGGTTTATAAACCATGTTTTGAAGTTGCTTAAATGTTCATGGTTTATAAACCATGTTTTGAAAATGCTTAAATTTTCATGGTTTATAATCCATGTTTTGAAGGTGCTTCAATTGTCATGGTTTATAAACAATGATTTGTAAACCATGTTTTATAATGCTACAATTTTCATGGTTTATAAAGCATGTTTTGGAGATGCTTAAATTGTCATGGTTTATAAACCATGTTTTGAAAATGCATAAATTTTCATGGTTTATAAACCATGTTTTGAAGGTGCTTAAATTTTCATGGTTTATAAACCATGATTTGTAAACCATGTTTTATACTGCTACAATTTTCATGGTTTATAAACCATGTTTTGGAGATGATTCAATCTCCAAGGTTTACATCTAATTGGTACAAACCATGGTAAAAACATGTCAAAAATACGCTAAACAATAAATTGACAAACGGCGCCCCATAGTTTTTCAGATGGTAAACGGGTGAGCTTTTGATGTAACCGAGTACGGATACCTTAACACGGTACTCGAGTACAAGTACCGAGTAAAAGTACTATAACAGTATAATTTTATCAGAACTCACTTCGAAAGAAACCCATTTTGGTGCAATAAAAAAATGTGTGATCGAGAATAAAGTTGCGAATAATTACCTGTTCTCCTGGTGGTCCTGGCTCACCACGTTGACCTCTCTCACCATGTGGTCCCCTGATACCAGATTCTCCTTGATTACCGGGTGGTCCAATCGGACCAGAAGGTCCCGGCTCACCAGTTGGTCCTCGCTCACCAGTTGGTCCTAGCTTACCAGGTGGTCCTCGCTCACCAGTTGGTCCTCGCTCACCAGTTGGTCCTTGCTCACCAGGTCGTCCTGGCTCACCGGGTTGTTCCCGTCCAATGGGTGGCAATGGACTATCGGATTGTCCCGGGTGGCAGTCCCTTCCATCCCTCCCGTCGTTACCGTCCTTTCCGTCCCTCCCATCGACACCGTTCCGACCGACTTCGCCGTTCTTCCCGTCCCGACCGTCTCTGCCATCCTTCCCATCTTTTCCATCTCGGCAAGTTAAAACTGGAGAGTGAAGTCCATGAAGAGGCTCTGAAATATAAAATAATTATTGGGGCAAGGATTCCGTCATCGTGAAGACTTTACCTTAACCCTGTGAAGACCGTTTCTTTTTGACTTACGGGGACAGAAGGGTGGGGGGGGGGGTGGTTGGTCCCTATCTCAACTCAGCTTAGGAGATGAAAGGTGGTGATACAAGTTGTAGCAGCGGATTGTTCGTCGTAATCGGCCATCAGATACTCGTCGTGTGTAGTTGACTGACACACACACTGACCATGGTGTTCTATAATGGACACCTACACGGTGACATTGTTCTCAAGCGGCAACTTTTTTGTTGGGGGGGGGGGGCGGCAAGCACATTGAACCTGTATACACTAAAAAAAACGAAAGGTGACGAGACAGAAAAAACAAAATCGCCGCTACAAGAAAAACAAAGAAATGGAGAAAGCTCACCCTGTCTTTATGTCAAATCGGCTTAACATCGGGCATTGCATCTTCAAAGGTATTACACAGGATTGGTAGAGCTGACAAAATAGTCGCAGACAGTGTTCATGTTTTGTTTGATCAACCATTTACATGAAATAACAAACCGGTGTTAGTTTTCCCGAATATGATTTGATTTCAGAGGGAAATGTCTGACAGAAAAAATGATTTTAGCTTGAACTTCATAATCAGTAAGCTTTCAGACTAAAATTAAACAATGATGGTTTTTTTTGTCTGAGTGACATTGAGCCTTTATTAACAATTTTGACTCAAATTGAAGCAAGTGTAATTACACTTAGCTAATCTCGACTTATGTTCTTATGACTAATGTATATACTTGTGTAAAGGATTGTTTTGATGTGAGAAATTGTAGAAAAATAAACCTCTGAAAAGAAGTATTATTTGTCAGAGTGGACATTATGGTATTCGTTGAATCCTTTAATTGGACAGGTTACTAGTTCTGACATTTAGTAAGCTTTCAGACTAAAATTAAACAATGATGTTTTATCCTTCATACCCAGTCAAACTTCTGATTACTGCCATTTGTGTTTCGCATTCATTTATTATTATTTTGTATTTATATATTTTTTTAATTTCAGCTCGTCTGGTTGGTGTTTCTGCTTTTGTTTGATTATTATTTTTGGCGTTTTCAGTAACGGTGGTATCTGTATACATTTTAATAATTCTTTTACTTGCAATTTTTTTGTTTTACTTTTCACTACAATTTTTGATTTCTTTGTATTATATGATATTAATGTTTATTCTTTTAAATGAGCAGGGTCTGGGAGGGCACATTTTTTTTTATGACAGTTTTTTTACTTTTGCCTTTCCCTGGCTCGTAATATTGTTTTGTCCAACGAATTAAACTTAAAAAAACAATTTAAAAAAATAATTGTGAATTCGTCACTTGCTTTTGCATACTATACTGACAAAATGTTCAGGAAAACTAACCCTTTTGAGACTGTTCATTTCTGTATAATCATCACCATACGCCCAGGCATTGCAAATTTTGTTGATTTTGGGAACAATTTCAGGAAAAATCTTTTAGAACCAGCAATACATGGTTTTGTTTTAGAGTTGTACATTCTTTATAGTTAACGTACATGGGGAACATTGGAAAATGTCAATTCGATCCGATACCTTTTCTTTGACCCTCTTGTTTGAGAGGCAGTAGGTCAAATCTTGCAGCCGTTCGCGGCCGCTATGGGCATTTTGGTACAAGCCGCTTGCGGCCGCTATGGTCTCTAGAGCCTGTAGGCCTATCTGTTAAAACTCATTTCCCCCTCGATTCTTAATAATAATAATACTAATAATAACAAGTTCTTATATAGCGCATTTTACAATAAACGTATCAATGCGCTTTACATTAGTGCCCTGGTCATTGGGCCAATAACATTCATTTAATCTTTCTCAACTCCCTGGGGAGTATACAGCCCCGAGCTGCCGTGTGCCGCTCCGAAGACTATTTCAAACACAGTATCAACCTCTACCCTCGCAGCAGGGGGGGGGGGGCGGACACGATATTGCGCAATTCTTTCCCCGATGCTGTGTGAACGTACCATTAAAAAAATAGGGGTGCTGAAATTTTACACTAACACGAATGGACTAAATTAGATAAAAGTAAGGCAGTATTTTACCAATTATACATGTATAGTTTATTTGTCAGGTTTTTGGAGTGGAATAAAATGCAAATATTTGACAAATATTTAGACAAGACTATTTTGAAAATGCATTCGTCCCTCCAACATCAGGCGCATGGCCAGACAACAGCACCATACCGTTAATCAATGTATAATATTGCTTTGAACGAAAATTTCGACACCCCTAAAACAGTGTCACAAAACGCGACGGAAGTGAACAATTTGACCATTCTGTACCTCTGAGATTTTTCAAGTTCTTGTTTAAATATATAGTTTTCTAACATTGTGAAGTGAAAAAAAAAATTCACCCATTCTACCCAATCGATTTTTATGATTTTCAAAATGTAACGTTCGAATTAAATAGTAACTTCCGTTATCGGTTTCATGTGTGGACCAGTCGGCGTCCGGAGTTTGTGTGTGTTGGTACGGTATACCGAGCAGTCAGGGTAACACACACAGGCTGCGTTTCCTGGTATGAAGCCTGGGACCAATCAGAGCGCTTTATTGCTGCGACCTGACTGCATGAATAGAGATTCGACTGCATGCACGTAAGGCATGCTCATGAATGAGACGAGTATCAACGTTGATGGCGCCTTTTTCTTTTTCCGTGTCCGCCCCCCCGCTCGCAGGTACCCATTTCGTCACCGACGCCACGAAGTAGCACAGAGGTAGATACCAGTAAAAAGTAACAATCTGAGCAAACGGCGTTTAAAGTTGAACGCTTTTTAAAATTAAGCTTTCCTACAAAATTTCAGGGTATTTTCAACTAGTTTTCTTACAGTGGAGACTTGATGCACTGAACTTCATATATACGGTGCTGTTTAATGTTTTTTGTCCTTAATTAAGAAGTTATAAAGTAAAATAGGTGCGTGCTACTTCGTGACGTCAAAAATTAACGAAAATGGCCCTTTTTCGTTTTCACGAAGTAGCACTGCCATGTATTACTATGCGTGTTTGTGACCTAGATAATCTAGGTCACGCGCGCGCTACACACAAGATTGCAGTGCTACTTCGTGAAAACGTTTTTTCCACTTTTGAGGTGTGTGCGCTCCGTGTGTTTCAATGGTAAATTGAATCTCAGTGCTACTTCGTGGCGTTAAAAAATGTCAGGTTTGGTGCAAAGTTGCACACCCTCATTACCGTAATTAAAAAAGTAAAGCTCATGAAGCGTTGAAACTTCATGAAGTTGTAGGCCTCGGTTAACATTGTGTAAATATGTGAAAAACTGAAATCTGAAAAAAGAGGTTTTGTACACTGTGTGCTACTTCGTGGCGTCGGTGACGATTTATACTCCTGGGTGAAGAGAAGCAATTTAGTTAAGTGTCTTGCTCAAGGACACAAGTGTCATGACCGGGATTCGAACCCACACTCTGATGACTTAACCACCAGAACTTGAATTCGATGCTCTTAACCGCTCGGCCACAACACCCTGTTCTTACCAGTTTGGGAAGTATGAATTCCCGATTGAAATGTCAAATTCCCCTCAGCACGATGCTCAGTTGACATCTGTGGTTCATGATCTCTCCGCATTCGCAGTTGGGCTTTCTTCCAAGTTTGGACATTCACTTCTGGAGTGCCTTGTTGCAGAGTGGCGTCGTTTGTGGAAACATGTTTTTCCAAGATAAACAATCGGTCTTCATGTGAATGAAGCTGGTCCTAAATTGGAATAAAACCCAAATTTCCCAGATCAACACCCAAAACTACACTGACTTTTTTATTATAATATTAAACATTAGGCATAAAGGGCCCATTTTATCAGGTATATTATTGGAAGAGATGTTCGGTAGGCGGCTAGCCCAGCGGGAATTAATGAAAATCTCTTGAGATTTGGAAGGGATCTACTGGCCGGGGTCCAAGCTTATCTTCGTCAGCTAGCCTCGACTGAAATCCGAACGCGAGTAGATTACAGATACTTTCGATAATCTTTAAATATAAATGTAGATTCTATACTTTGTTCAAATGTTCTAAATTCCTCAGCTGCACCTGGATTGATGGTCTGACGTATGTAGTTATAATAGTCGTCGTTGGATATGGGACGCACGCACCCTTGTTTGCAGGTCTCTTCATCATTGCGAGCTACAGTGATTAAGTTCACTTCTGTGTATTCATCCTTCTTTGGTTTCATTACCAGAAATACATAATATTAAATAATATAGGAATATCTCGTTCCCGTACTCACCTTCACAGACTGCAATTCCACGTGAACATAGAAAAGCATCGATCCAACAATAAGTGACGTTACAGTAAGGTTGAGGAGTGTTCCCGCCAAAAACCAACGCCAACCATTTTTGCTAGAGTTCTTCTTTGACCAGATCAGAGGACTTTCAGTTAAGTTATTAGAATCCATGTCTCTTTCTTGATCTCAACAACGTACAAGCTGCGTATAAAGCGAGTCTTTTTCTTCAAATGACGCCAACAGACAAACAATTCTAGGAATACCGGTGCGAGGAGTCGGCGGGTTATAGGTCACTTGAACTTCGATCCTGTGTTGTCGTTAAACAGGCGCCAAATACATTAAAGGCAGGGTATACTTTTGGTAATTGTGTAAGACCAGTATCCTCACTTGGTGTATCCATGGAGCAATCCCAACATGCATCAAGTAACAAACCTGTGAAAATTTGAGCTCAATTGGCCATCGATGTTGCAAAAAATAATGACAGAAAAGCACCCTTGTTGCACAGAATATTGTGTGCTTTCGGATGCCCTAGAAAGGCTTCATGCCTGAAGCCTTTTCGCAGAGTGTAACTTTTGTGTGAAAAATTACCCTCTTCTCTTAAACTACAATACTTCAAATGGGGTCGTTTCTAACAATGTTTTATATTGTCAACAACTCTCCACTGCTCTTTACCAAGTAGGTTTGTATGGTCTTATGGTCATAAGACCGCTATCCACACTTGGTGTATCCCAACATGCATAACATAACAAACCTGTGAAAATTTGGGCTCCTTGGTCATCAAAGTTGCAAGAAAATAATGAAAGAAAAACACCGTAGTTGCATAGAATTGTGTGCTTTCAGATGCCTTGGAAAGGCTTCGTGCCTGAATCCTTTCTCAGATTCAAATGTTTTGGGTGAAAAATTACCCCTTTCTCTAAAACTACATAAAAGGGGAGTTTCTAACAATGTTTCATAATATTAACAGTTCTCAAGTGCTCTTTACCCAGTAAGTTTTTATGGTCACAAAACTTGTCGAGTAATTATCAAAAGTACACCCTGCCTTTAATGCTATTAAAAATATCCAAGTGGGTCTGAAAAGCAAGTCAAAAACTGCAGACGCTAAACAGAAACATGTCTTGCATTCTGTGTGCCTGGGCCTATAGAGACATAGCGTGATAGGATCCAGTGTTGTCGGCAAAGATTGGTACTAAACATTAAACAGGCGTGGGCGTCAATGGGTGAGGGACGGGTGACATGTTCCATCCACTTTTTAGAGTGGGGATAGCAGGAAGATGTCCCCCAACTTTTCGAGTGTTTATTTATGCTAAAATAAAACAAAGGTACCATTACTTGGGTGAAAGAAAATGTGTCTTACAACCTTTTTTCAAAGAACTGATAATAACTTTTCAATGGTGAAATGGTTTTGTTTGTATACATTATTGCCCTATTAGCTATTTCAAGATATGGTGAACACATTGGCACTGGTTTGGGTATATCTGTTTGTATACACCCAAACCTGACACTGCACTTCTACAGTGTCCACCCTATCTCAAAAATGGACGGACCGCGCGCAGAATACTAGTGGGACCTATGGACTTAGTCTTGATTGGCGACGCTAGTTCTTGTTTTAGTCACCGGTAGAAGGCGCAACATCGACTGGCTCGGTGGGACTGGGCAAGTCTACGAATCTGGATCAAAGCTGTTTGTTTTGATCCAGATGATACAGATATCTCTCCTCCAGTCATTCGTGTTGCGATATCGGCTGTTGTTGTTGTAATGCTATGTTCTTATAAAGAAAGCTTCTTAATCATGTTGAAAATTTGACAATGAGAACATTAAATCAGGATCTAAGATTGTTTTTAGAGTGGATGTTGATACAGAGCTTGATAAAATCTTCGCTCGGCCCCAGCGGTCTCATCCAAGACTGCTGGGATGGGCTGATGAGCCTGTACACATTCTTGTTCAGGATGTAGTGATGCACGATGGGAACAAATATACTGCAGTCAGCGCATTGCGGACAATCACGACATGTACACACACGATAATGCACGGAGGCTCCATGGATAATGTAAACGATCTTGATAAACCGAAGTCAGAAGAATGTAACGATCGAGCCCTATTTTTAGTACAATGCAAAGAATGACAACAATTATTTGCAATGGATTTAGACAACAGAGCTACATTATTATTGATAGTCGAATCTTTGGTAAACAGGAAGACAGTTAACCGGGGGTTATTAGGTCAGGGGAATGGTCCAATGCGCATGTGCATACTGTTGCGGACTGTTCAGTGTAATTTATTTATGTGCATCACGTCATAGGCGAAGTTATTTTTTGCTCAATTGAGGGCGCAGTTTTGCATCTTTCGCCAGGAAAAGACCTAACATTCGTCATTAGTCACCTTCACACTTTCACCAATGTTCTGTTTATTCTGGATGTGCCCAATATTGTGAGTCTAAATTAGCTCATTTGAAGTTAAAGATTGTTAGTTTAAGTAAACTCTGAATCAGGGATTGTAGATTAAAGGATTGCGGGTAAAATTACTGTAAAATTTTGATTGTAAAAATGATTGATTTTCTAAGCATGCGTCAATTAGTTATTCACATGGATTATTGTGTATGTGGGTTAACGTGACTTACAGAATAAAG